>OX392456.1:12812032-14151532 GCA_947623535.1 Coelioxys conoideus | reverse complement strand
GTTCGTTGTTCGACAATTCTATATCATACATGTGTATAAGATAAATACACCGAGTATGTGTGCGATACACTGGGTGCACGCGCGATACACTGGGTGTCTCACTTAAGCGAAGGAGAAATCGAGGTAAAACTAAATTGGATTGCTCGTAAGGGGAGAAACAAATAATTTGGTAAAGTATACACGGTTTCAGAATGGTTTACTAACGATAATATATCGGGAGTTTAGCGGAAATGAGAAATACGAAGCAGGGTGAAATTAACTTACGTTGTTATTAAAAGCAGTGGAGATACCTGGTTGAATAATACATAGTTCCAAAATGATTTTGTAGTGGTAAACAATGTTCTGTAATTTATTTTTTATTACGATTAATAGCAATAAAAATAATTTAGATGCTCGAGTTGGAACAGCCTGTAGAAATATAACATTTTCTGTATGAATACCAGTAGTATACAATATAAAAGTTATATTTTCTATACACTAATAAGTTTCATTCTCTAAATTTCAAAACACTTGTATTTTTAAGAGAACAACATTATAAATGAATATATGCATATAAAATGCTGCAATTTATATTTAATTACAATTGATAATACAAGTGGAAACAATTCACTATTATTGACCATATAATTCACTATGTATAAGTGAGACACCTTATATCGTAACATTTTCTACACCCGAATAAATTGCGTTCGATACTTTTCTAAATTTGTAATACATTATTAAGTGAACCATATTAGGAATAAATAAATATATGTGTATTATTATATCCCCGTATGATCTCAGAAAAAGATGTTGGGTCAGAAAGTTCGTGTTCTGTCGGAGCATTCGGCGCTATTTCTCTTTAGGCAAGGAAATTATTTGCTTAAAAACTCGGTGAAAGATTTCAGACATTTTTGAGACATCGCGAACGAGATTTGGTAGATGCAGGCCTAGGACAATGCTCGAAAGTCTTGGAACATTAAGCAATAGCTTTCATCCATTCTTTCTGGGAAATCGCTTTCAGCGAGGTCAACGAGAGATTACGACGGCATCGGAACCAAAAGTCGAGCAACGCCACGAAACTGACGATCGATCGATGACTATAAAGCCACGTACTTGTCTTTTTCTTCGCGTTTCACGTGCCGTTGACACGATAAATAATTCCTCGTAATTGCTTCACACAAGGGATGCCCTCTTAACGACATTTTCTGTCAGGTATTGACGTTAACGCGATCCCATTGCGAATAGACAGCACTATTCATCGATACCCACTCGTTCGGACATTTCGACAAATGACGTTTCGATAAATTGTCGTCGTACAAAATACAAAATTCGGTTGCAAAAATACAGATTGCGTCTCGCAACGCGATGGTTTTGAATCGTAACCTGCCTTCAGAAATCAAGTAAATGATTTAATCAAGCAATAACTTACATTACTTTTTACGTAAGTTATTAAGTTAAATTTATTAAGTTAATTTAATAAAACAGTCAAACTTTACGTAAGAAGGTACGTAAGTTATTTATTAAGTTAATTTAATAAATAATATTAAGATATGTATAATTCATTAAATAGTTTATTGGAAGATATTCATGGCTGAAAAATTATGATACTCGAAGACGTCTAATTATTCTCAATTTTTAACAATACTAGTACTACTGCATGTTGTTGTGGAGAAATAGAAAATGTATGATAACAGAACCTCAAAGACACTCTGATAATGTTACACAGGTCGAATAATTAAATTCCGTATTCGATTTACGACTAATTAATAACTGAAGATTGACTTTCAACGAAAGGTCTTTTAATTAAGAATTCAATTGTAATTGTTTACAAAAGGTTTAATTTCCATTTTTATTTATTTATCATAGATTGCTCAAGAGTATGTAGACTTCGCAGTATAAATGGTCACGATTTCTTAATTTTTATATATGCAAAAATAATGTATATTTAATGTATGTATATTTAACGTACATTAATTGTATACTTAGTGTATAATTAATGTATAATTAACGTATTCAAATGTATATTTTAAGCATTAAGTTCGAAGGTCATAATGTCGATATGAAGATACAAGTTGTAACAGTGTGCATTTCAAGTTTCTTTTGATAAATCGAATATTCGAAATGCGATAAATGTAGAGGTGACAGAAGGAGGAGATGAAACGAGACAGTATACTATTTGCAACATTGTAAATCGAATGGAGACGTGTTCTCTCCCGAAGCAACCCTTTCCCACGGTATTGATAACGAACATTCGTCTGTCTCACTATTCGCATTTGTATCTGTAACATAGAATGTTATTTGACAAGGCCATCTTTTCCGTCATTTCTCGCAAAATTTGCATCGAAATAGTATGCAACATCATATATAAAGTGTTTTCATTTGTTATATGCTACTTAGACGTTTTTTTGATCATTAGTTAAATTTTGACATGTTTGCAATGTAATGTTTATTAATATACTTTACAAAATGCCAGGAAGTCATTGCAAATTTGAATGCGAAACAGTTTTACTTTTAGTATTATTATTATAGAGTCTTATTTTGGAGATAAGTGTTCTTACATATAATTTTAATTGTTATATTATTATCGTATTATTATTATTCTTCTTATTGTCGTACATGACTTTATTTATGAATGTAATTTATTAAATGTAGTTACTGTTGCATTTACTTAATTATTTATTACTTATTTAATAAAACTGCAATTATATTTATTTAATTGTATATTATTTACTTAATATAATTGCAGTTACATTTATTTAGTTATATCATATTTATTTCATAATTATGAATTACTAATACATTATTCTAGTTCCATTTATTTAATACGAATCATTACATGTAATTACAATTATAATTATTGATCGTGAACTATTTAGTATACTAACAATTACATTAACTAAATATCATTAAATACATGAAAGTAATTTTTATATTATAAAAATATACCTACTATAATAAAATATACCTTGAATTTAATTATTGGAAGAGTAACATTTATCGAACTTCAATAACAATTTTTATTTTAGTATTTGAATAAGAAGTTTCAATGTTGCTTAAGGATAATTAATTTACCAAGTTCTATTAAAAGATTTTATTGACACTTATTGCCCCTAGTTGGATCTTATTACTCTGACCCGAAGATAATACAATATTACCCTGACCTGAGGATAATATTATCCTAATCTGAGGACAGTATTACCGTAACCCGAAGACAATGTTACCCTAAACTCTAATTCGAAAGACCCCCTTTAATATAAATATCTTAATCATGAATTTATGTTTGGGCTACATACTCATTTTATTTAATCGATTAAATTTATTTATGTTTGATTGCAGATTTTTATTATTTATGCCGTCATACGCATATCGCAACAAATTAATTAGTAAAACCACGAGTGCGTCAAATATCGATTGACCGTTCCAACTTTTAATTAACCGACTCGCATTTTCCCCGCCACTCTCGTGAACTTTTGTTACTAACTGTATAATTCATGCTACTATGTTCAACCTCCTTTCTACTTCCACCATCAATTACCTGACCTTCTGTATAGCTTTAGAATCAAAATGTGTCGCAAAGACGCGATCGTTAAGCACCGTTAATGGTGAAACATTAGTACTCGAACTTATCGTGACCCCCTAGCGTTTGCAATCTTTCTGATAGGAGAATTAAACTTGGGAGAAGATTATACAGTAATGGACAAAGGTAGTCTTTACTTTTAATGTTGGTTTCTCACACCATGGATGGATGAACAAACACATTATATTCTTAAGCTGTGTATTCTGGGGTGACCATTTTTGAACGGCCAAGAACAAATCTAGTTCCCATGGAAAAAATATGACAATTCAGGGAGAAGAAGCGTGTCACTATACGAGTTTTGAGTACTTTTGGGAATAAAAGTTTAGAATTTGTGGAAATGGCGATATGTGGAGATCTTGGATTTTGGGGATTTGGGAATTTGGGTGTTTGAGGATTTGCACATTTGAGAATTTGTGGATTTGGGGATTTGGGGATTTGGGGATTTGGGAATTTGGATATTTGAGGATTTGCACAACTGAGAATTTGGGAATTTAAGGAGTTGGAAATTTGGGGATTTGGGGATTTGGGGATTTGGGCATGAGGATTTGGGAATTTGGGAATTTGGGAATTTGGAAATTTGGGAATTTGGGAATTTAGGAATTTAGGAATTTGGGGATTTGAGAATTTGGGAATTTGGGGATTTAGGCATTTAGGTATTTAGGTATTTCACGATTTGGATATATAAGAATTGGTGATTTATGAATTTGGAGATTTGAGATCTGAAAAATGTAAGAATTTAGGAATTTGAGAATTTGTAAGGTTGTGAATTTGGGAATTTCTGTATTCAAGGATTTGGAGATTCCGGGTTTTGGGGATTAATAGATACGGGAATATAGGGATTTGGTGTCTAGAAATTTGTGTAGAAATGTAGAAAATTTCAGAATTCGGGAATTTTTAAATTTGAAAACGTAAAAATTACGAAAAATCAGAAATGTGGAGTTTGTGAACTTGAAAATTTGACAATTTGTGAACGGAGAGGTTTAAAAATTTGGTAATATCAGAATTGAGAGGAAATTGGAAAATTTATTAGTCTAGGGATCTGAAAATTTGAAAAATGTAAGAGTCGTCAATTTGAAAGTATAAACCTGAAAATATTTGAAACTTTGAAAATACAAAATCTTGAATCTTGAAATAGAGAAAACTTGAAAATTTAAATATGTGCAATATCAAAAATATATAAATTAAAATATTTGCAATCTTTTAAATATCATGATTTTTGTACTTGAAAGTTTAAAGATATAGGAATTTAAAATATAATTTCAAGATAATAACAACATTAAGATACAAGAATTTAGGAATTTTAAAATTGTCTAATTTATAAACGTGCTCTCATCAAAAGGCAGAATATATTGCATTCTATCGTACAACTCACCTCTATAGTTATTAGTCGTTTCTATCGTGAAATTTTTCAATTCATGCTATCAGGGATCAGGAATACCGCCATGTTAATCGGACATGAACGTGACTGTGAAAGAAATCCCTTTTATTCAGCCTTAATTCATCCCGCGGGAAACGACGAGATTACGCTACCTCTGAACTCATTATTCCCCGCTGCACACTAAGTTTCACCATTTTCCGGGGAAATTAATCAATTAGGCAGATTTACGAGAAGATTCCTTGTTTAAACGAGATACCTCGATTGAAACAAATGCTCTTTGGTTATATGAGATCATGTTATTCGGTGCTTTATTCCTTTGATTCACCATGAACTCAATTTTCGAAGAGCTTGTTATGTAGCCAATTTATCTCTAATGTAGGGTCCCTTTGACCCAGTCCTTTTGACGCATACGTCCATATTGTGCACCAGTTTTTGCATATGTATATTGTACGAATCGATATATTATTGTAGGAATCAATGTATTATTGTACATATCACTGGGTAATTGTATTATACATATCAATGGATAATTGTACATATTAATCTATAATTGTACATATTTAAATTTGTTTACACGCGAAGATAGTATACTTTCAGTTTTGTACACAATTATGAAACCGTTGTGTCTTGATATTTTTAGAATTTTACCTGGATATTTGATTGTTTTTGAGAGACATTTATTAAGGCAATTAGCGTGAATTTTTTGCGACCTCGACTTTAAGATCGCATTCTCATTGAATTTAATTTACGAAGAAAGTTTTAATTAACGTTCCTTGATCGATCCATTCAGATAGGTGAACCGTTTAATTACTTAATTTAAATCGAATTATTTCATAAGGTCGTTACAGAATTAGTTCTTTTTGAATTCAATGAAAATTGTATATAAAATTGCTGTGAAAATTTCGGAGAATTTTATTAAAATCCGTTTTGAAAATTTATCCATTCGCACCGAATTTAATTTTGGACGGTTATGTTACTCTTAGTTGATATGTCAAAGTCAATTCACTGAGATATGTGAAATTTTTAATCATTTAATCAACACTGAACTGAAACCAATTCGGCAGATACGAGTTCGTAACAGTTCTGGAAATTCGATTGAAATTAATCTGTTCAATTAAACGTCGATTTCAATTTTGAACGTGTACGTTAAATGATACTTTCAACTCATATTACGGAGTTCATTTATTCGAACATATTCGATATTAAATTTTGAATTAACCTCGTTCGCATCAAACTGAAATGGATACTTTTAATATTTCTGCAATTTCTTTCTTTATTCACTAATAGTGTGGCAAGCGATTTTTGTTTAATCTACAGAATTTTGTTTATCGTGTTAATATGTTAAAATATGTATTGTAGTATATCAATGTACAAAAATACATCAAATGTTAATATGTTAATAAATGTAGAATATTAAAGAAAAATAAAAATGATAGCATATCAGATGATTTTGGTGTCACTGATGCCAAAATAAGTATGTATTTATGGGTCAATGAACAAAATATCAATTTAACACTGCATGTTTATTATTTTCATAAATAAATTAATTCGTACACAACATGATATATTAATAGAACAAAATACATACAGATACAAATACTTTAACCTAACCTAACTCTTGCATGTGTCATTGTTTGAACTTAACCTAATTAGTATTTCAGAAAATAAATATGTAATTCGTTTAAAGTTGATAAAATCAGCTTGGTAAACGTTCACGTTATATTTTAATACAATTTCGTTTCGTTGTCAATTTATTCGAATATTTGATATATTAAGATATTTAATTGAAACGAAATATGATTAAATGAGATGCGTTATTCGCGATGAATGTTCCGTAATTAATTGCAATTATTTATTTCTCCAGAGGTATAACGAAAAATATGCGAGAAAACATGAAACGTGATACGATTTATGGGATTGTTCATTACCGTTTCCTTGCCATCATTTATTAACATAATGCATGCAGTTCGAGCGATGTTTAATCGAGGATCCACTTACACAAGAGAAATGCTCGAACAAACGGGAAATTTAATACCTTTAGTGGAAGTCGAGCTGTTTGCTGAACAGAGAATCGTGACAAAGAAAATTGACGTAAAAAGGCTTCATTTCTATAACGACATCCATTTTTCTGTAATTTGATTTAAATAATACTACGATTATTGTCGAAGGTCCAGTTCAAATTTCTCGCAAGAAATAACCTTTACACAACTGTGAAAATATACGGAAAAATAAGTGAATCTACTATGTCAAATTTAGGTCATCATCCTCCAGATATTAAACACTCGATTTGTGAAAAGAAATAAGGGCTTTCGATTACGTTTCGTCGTCAATTTATTCGAATAATTAGGAAAAGTTGTATACGGAAACATTGTAATTCTCATACGGTACTAGGTAATCGCGAGTTTCCTTCGTACAATGTTGATGATCCAACTTGAGTAGGTATAGTAGTTATGATACCGAAACTTTGAAATCGGTTAACGTTAAACTCGGCAAGTTATAACGAGGGACATGACGACTGTCGTGTCGCTTTGACAACATTTACGAACAGACTGAGCTGAAACATGAATGCTGTGATGACTCGAATCTCTGTGATATCCCCTTTTAAACTGTGCGAGCAATTATTTAAGATCTTGTCTCAAAGGCGCGTTTAAGGCGACATCGTCTTTCCGTACCTACAACTTCCTGTCGAATTTAGAGAGACATTAAAACAACGCGTTACCAGGGACGAATTATCGCATTCAATATGTATGCTGCCCTATCATGAGGTTTATGCGTTGATATTACAGGGGAAGTTGCAATAATCTTTTATGTATGAATTCTAATAGTTCTCGTATGGAATTTTTTGTCTTTCGAACTTGCAACTTGGAAGCTTCAGATTTTTGTACAGGTTTTTAGAATTTCGGTACCTTAGAGTTTTTCAACTTTACAGTTTTAGATTTTCAGAGTTTTAGAGTTTTAGAGTTTTTGAGTTTTAGAGTTTTAGAGTTTTAGAGTTTTAGAGTTATAGAGTTTTAGAGTTTTAGAGTTTTAGAGTTTTAGAGTTTTAGAGTTTTAGAGTTTTAGAGTTTTAGAGTTTTAGAGTTTTAGAGTTTTAGAGTTTTAGAGTTTTAGAGTTTTAGAGTTTTAGAGTTCTAGAGTTTTAGAGTTTTAGAGTTTTAGAGTTTGAAAATTTCCGAATTTTAGCATTTATGAATTAAACAATTTTAGAATTTTGTAATTGTGTTATTTTTGAATTATGAAACTCTGAGATCTTGAAATTTTGAAAGTTTGAGGCTTTGAGACCTTCAATTTTTTTAAATCTAGCACTTTGGAATTCCTTACTTCAAAACTTTTGGTTGCAAAAATTTAGAAATGTAGAAAATTACAATTCTTCCAATTTGTAATTGTAGTATACATACATGCATAGTATACATGCGTATACATACACATACACGTATATTAAACATAAATTTTAAACGTAATGTATTGAAAGTTAATACAGAACCGATTTGAAGTAGGAATCTGTTTCGAATTTCTTAAGCTGGGTTAAGTAGGAGCATATACCAATTAAATTATAGGTCAGGGGTTAAAGTTAGCCACTAATTTTGATGCCTGCAGAATAATTATAATTCTCAACAATCTACATAACAAGTATCTTCTTTCTTCCATTTTTATTTCTCAATTTGTTTGCCATAGTATAAACAACCTCGTTAGTTATCGTAACTTGCTCGATCATCGACATCCTCAATTATCCACGATGTGATTACAGTAAAAATAATTAGTTTTTACAAACATAAACTTTTCTGGGTAAGTAATTATCACTGAATATTGCTTGTCTCAATTTTGTAAATAATTTAGTTTAAGTAAGGCCTTGAATATTAAAAAAAAAGAAAAAATGAATGATATGTACATAACAATTAAATTAAAAGAAAAATTAAAATCAATAGTTAGATTATTGATGAAAATTCATATCTTTTTATTATTTTACTATCTATTGCATGCTTTCTCTTCATTTCGCAAATTCGGTAGGGTGATACTTTATTTCGAGGGAAATGATAAAAACACTATTATCATTCCCGGTAATCAGTATTTTAATAAATAATGGAATACGTTCAACTTGAATTCGTCCTTTTAAATTTTTTCATTTTAATAAAATGAAACGAACATTTGTTTAATGGTAACGTGGCCGTTGATAGATTTATCTTACGTACAATTTCACGTTTACGCGATTTTTCATTCAATTAATCATTGCTTCACGTTCGCTACGTGGCGAATAAAATCGTGCTCCCTTCCATGCGAAATGCCAAGTGACTGCCTCCGCGTTCCTCTCTAATTATTGTTATTCACATCGTTTATTGGACTGTGAGGCAGCTTCGGCAAAATTTCGAAATTACCATTCGCTGCCCGGGTTAACTCGATTTTCTTATCAGCGTACAATCTGGGGAATTTGCCGTTTACGAACTCGAACGATATTAATTAATTCCACGATCGCTCGTGTATTCGCGAATTCCCCTTCGGTGGAACGTTTCAGGAAATACATATATTACCGCATACGTTCGTGACAACGTACTCGCGGTTCTAATGTACAAACAAACGTAACCGCGTGACTTAACATCGCCTAAGTGTCTCGGTGAATTAACGACGGAACTGAAACCATGCTGCTTGAAACCCTTGAAACGATCTCAATTGCTCGGTCTATCGTTTCAAAATGAATCGTTGGATTAATTTGCATTTCAAACGATTATCCGAGCACTCGGATAAGTAGCGAGAGCCAGTTTACGAAGATCGTGGATGGTATACACCACTTATGCGCATATGTATACATACAATTTGCGTCTTGCAAATGTAGGAATTTGACCAGCTAAGAATTCGGGACCAAGGAATTTTGGGCCACGAATATTCTGGGATATAAGTATTTGGCAACGTAGCGTATTGGAAAGCTAACAATTTGGTAGGAATTTGAGATCATTGACATTTTAGAATCTAAGGATTGTGGGATTTAGTAATTATGGGACATAGGTATTTGGAGGTCTTCAGATTTGGAAAGGCAGATATTTGGAGACGTAGGAATTTAAGAATTTAAGGATTGTGGGACGTACGTAATTAGGAACCTTGGGACTTGGGGACGTTAGGATTTGGGGGCGTTGGGGTTTGGGGACGTTGGGATTTGGGGACGTTGGGATTTGGGGACGTTGGGATTTGGGGACGTTGGGATTTGGGGACGTTGGGATTTGGGGACGTTGGGATTTGGGGACGTTGGGATTTGGGGACGTTGGGATTTGGGGACGTTGGGATTTGGAAATGTTGGGATTTGGGGACGTTGGGATTTGGGGACGTTGGAATTTGGAGATGTTGGGATTTGGGGACTTTGGTATTTCGGGACGTTGGGATTTGGAAATGTTGGGATTTAGGGACGTTGGAATTTGGAGACGTTGGGATTTGGGGACGTTGGGATTTGAGGACGTTGGAATTTGGGGACGTTGGGATTTGGGGACTTTGTGATTTGGGGACTTTGTGATTTGAGGACTTTGTGATTTGGGGACGTTGGAATTTGGAGATGTTGGGATTTGGGGACTTTGGGATTTGGGGACTTTGGGATTTGGGGACGTTGGGATTTGGGGACGTTGGGATTTGGGGACTTTGTGATTTGAGGACGTTGGGATTTGGGGACGTTGGGATTTGGAGATGTTGGGTTTTGGGAGTTTATGTATTTGAGAGCGTAAAAATTTAAGGACCTTCGAATGCGAGAATTTAGGATATGTAGGATGTTGGAATTGAGAGATTTACAAATTTGAGGATAAACGAAATTTGAAGTGCAGAAAGTATGTGGTACCGGTATCTGGAGACCTTCACATTTGTAAATCTAGAAATTTGGAGACAAAAGAATTGGAGAACCTTGGAATTTTAGAATCTAAGGATTGTAGAGTGTACGATTTAACGTGTATATTCGAAGATGTGGGAATTTCAGGATTTAATGTTTCTAACAATTTGGGACAAATCTAAACACGTAAATATAGTATTTAGATACGAGAAGTTGATATATTTTAGCAACGGTTTATAGAGTTATTATTAACTTAAATAATATCAATATTCTTAAGGATAACAATAAACGGAAAAAGGTTGTTGATAACGAGGATAATTACATCATTGATTAAAAATAAAAACGTGTCAAAAATTTATCTGTTTGACTTTAATGCAAAAAAAACTACATTACTTTCCGGTCCCCCTAATATAATACAATTCTTATTTCACCCTGGTTACCTACTTATTCCAGCTAAATATAAATGAAAAATAAACTCCTTTGAAACACAAATACAGCGGAAACACGATTCATGCTTGAATCAAATACACATCTACCGAAAGTCCAGTTGAAAGTCTGAACCCGATGAAAGCTCGCCCAAATCAAACTCGAACTCCCGGAAATCGAGCGCAGAATAGCAGGTATATCGTACACCATGTACAAAAAAATGAACCTACTAGAACCGTATCGTAACATCGAAGACCATACCGAATGACCTAATAGTTCGAACCTAGCGGAAACTCCATACATTTCCTCTTTCAAATGCAAAAGGCCTCGTCCGCTTTAAATAATTCGCGGGGAAGGATCGGTCGAAAGTCATGGGTCGAACTTTCAGCTCGTGTTTCCCTTCAAGTTTCCTGCGAATGCAAAGAATCCCGGAATGGATCGTGGTGAACCGTTGGAAAACGTCGCGCGGATATTCCTTTTAACATTCTGATCGCGTTCGGAAGCCAGATAAATCGGATTAAGGTTATGTTCCAGGGGTCTGGATAGGGTGCACACCCTTAAACCAGCCGCTTTGACCCGCGATCGATATACTACGTGCTATATGACAGCTTACCTGCAAGATGGCACGGACATATCCTCTTTTAATGAACTATTATCGAGAATGAAAAACGGGATACGAGATGTGTAATTCGCTTTCAACGTATGTCATCGCCCGACGATGTCTGGAATGAATAATGAACGACCGTGTCTCTTATTCAACTGAATCGTCAGAACTTGCAAACTATCCTTTTACGGCCATAAAATATGAACAACTATATTCTTTGGTAGTTGCGTCGGCGCTAATTATTAGGTTGATGCATATGAAATGTCGGATTTTCTGTATATGTGAACCTTTGTCACCATGTTTTGCTTGTACCTTCGTTTTCTGCACAACCTCTTTCATAATCGTACTGTCCATTGTCAGAGACACGTTTCAACAAAAAAGATTTTCTTAAAAGTGTTTCCTTTTGTTATTTGTTTTGTATTTTGTACCCATATGAATTCAGCCGATCTTCGTGTAATTTTTTTTACGACTATAAATTTGGCAATAATGCTGCAAGGGCTACTGGCAATATAAATAATAATCGTCCATAATATTAGAATTTTAAGTTAAGCTAAGTTAATCGAGGTGTGCAGTGAACGGTTCAGGTGGAGAAATTTTCAAGGTGCACATAATTCACTGTTACTCGTCGTACTCCAAAATGCGCATCTTGTGATGATTTGGTTCAAAATTGCTTTCGCTACCTGAAGATGTGAGCCATTTATTTTTTGAGTAAATCGCACACAAAAAAATCGTACAAAACAAATCGCATAAAATAGGACCGCACAAAAACAAATTTGACTGTAATGCAATTTTCAATTGCTTTAACACGTTGACTGCCACACGAAAGCGATTGAAAATTGCGTTAGGTATTATTCTCATTATTAACAAATTTTATTAAATATTTTCACGATACCTTGTTATATTTATTTGCCGTAATTTTAAGTAACTGATGGGAGTATTTTCAGATTGAAAAGTGAACAAATTTTGAATAATATAGCTGTGGAATCTGTGTAGAAATTTGAGTGTCACCCATATATGGGTGACATGGCAATCAAAGTGTTAACCCCTTCCCGTACTTTGACGAGTCTGACTCGTGACGCACTCGCATCTCACATGTATCAAATCTGATTCGAATTTTGTATACTCCTCAACTTGAAGTTTACATCCGATTATAATTCGTGTAGTCAAAGATCGCTGAATATAAAATAACCATACCATTTAAATTTCTTTTATTCGTTTTACTATTATAGCTATGAATAGTTAGTTCTGTCTGACGCATCTGACAAATAAATGGCACGGGAAGTGGTTAATATGGCAGTCGCGTTAATGACGCAATTAATCACTAGAAAACAAACGAAGGAATCGATACTTTGACCCATTCGAGAGTACAACCTGGACGGAGCGAGATGAGCGTTTGAAATACACCTTAAAAACCTTTGCTGCTGAGCTTTCTGTGTAAGAAGCGAAGCTCGCGGGAGCAATAGCCGACTCCTCGAAAAAGGAGGAAGGTGTTTCCGATGATTACGTGCACGAAAGAGAGAATCAGAACAGCCGAAGGAAGAAGAGAAAGAACGAGATGTCGTGATCCGTGAAATTGCCTCTCTGTCAATCAGCCGTTTCGAGGCCGACAAGAAACCGGTCGAAAATAGAAAATGAGAGACTCGCGGGTAATTAATCGGCCCATGCTCGAGTGTCCTCGTTCGAGCGCGTGCGATTTCTTTATTAAATTTCGTCGGCGTCCGGGAAAATTCATTTTCGTCGTGCATTCACGAATATTTCGTCGCCGATGCAATGGCTTTTTTCTGCGCCGCTCGATTGACGCACAGTCGAGGGCGAATCTCAATTTGGAGAACTACTAAAACAAACTATTAGGTCGAGTCATAAGTAATTTCCGCTTTTTTATCAGACATTTATTTTGCTTTTATTAAATAACAAAATTATATTAATTTATTACGTATTTGGCCACTGTTATGTTTAACCTTCTCCCATGTTCCTGGCACTTTATCAATTTTTTCCTTTTAAAATGTGGTTGGTTTGGACTGGAAGAAATTTTCGACAGCTTGACTGACTTGATCTTCAGAAGTAAAGGTCTTTCAATTCAAAAAGTAAGGTGGGTGTGGTAAAACGCCGAATTTTTAAGATATGACCATTTTTCGAGGAGTTACGATTACTTAAAGTTGAGTGAAATTTTGATAAAAATTCTTGTTGCGCTAATTTTGTTGCTCAGTGTATTTGGAGATGGAGAAATTTTTATATGTAAGGACTTTGATAGATAAGTACTTTGAGACGTGGAAATTTTGTAACATTAGTAAGTGGGATCCTTGAGATTTTTGAATTTAGAAATTTTGGGAACGTAGAATTCTTGAATCTAGAAATGTATAGAGTTCGAAGATTTAAGAATTTGGGGATAAATAATTTGGAACCTCATAATTGGAAATTTAGTAATATAGGAATTTAGTAATATAAGAATATACGAACTTAAGCTCTTAAAATTTGTGGGTCTAGGAAATTTAGAAATTTTAACATTTGGGTATTTAGAAATTTGCGAATTTAAGCAAATCAAGTATATAAAAAGAAAACTGTGCAAGTATTAGGAAATGTAGAAGCTCGTGAAGGCAGAAATTTGAAAATTTAGAATATTGTGAAATGTAAAGAAGCTCTAAATTTAATAATTTAAAAATTGAAAAGTTGTCAAGTTTGCATATGTGTAATCGTTCAAAGGGAGTTAACGTTGCACACGAGTGCATAACGCATACATTATTTATGAGGTGAAACCGAGACTCCCGTCGGTAACGGTTTTCCCATGGGATAAAAAAACGGTAAACGGAATTTTTCGAGCATGCATCGATTGCACGAACGATGGATGCTATCGGTTGCTTCCCCGACAGATGGAACTTATCATTTATCAACTTAGGGTTTATGGTCGTGTAATGGTCGGACATATTTCATTTAATAGCACTTCAGTTGTGCCTTTTAGAACTATTATGGGAAAATAAATTTGTGGAGAGGGTACGAATGAGTTGGGTGAAGTGTGGGGAACTGTTTACACATACGACTTTGTTACGTGTAGAATTATAATACCTAGAAACTTAAAAGACGTTCAAATAATTGTTATAGAATTTTCAAGATCTTAGGTTTGTGAATTTCTAGATTTTTAAACTTCTTAAGTTTTTAATTCAGAAATTTAACTTTAGCGAGTTCTTAAATATTTCAATTTTGAAATTCTTGAATTATTGAACGTACTAAATATAAATTTCCGATATTTGAAGTATGGAATTATCTAATTTACAAATTTTTAAGTTTAGCAATTTTCAAGTTTCTAAAGTTGTCACCTTTCGAAGTTTCCAAGTTTCGAAATTTACTTTACAAATGTACAAATTAGCAAAGTTTCAAATCTTTGAATTCCAAAAATGTATATATTTCTAAAGTTTCAAATATTCAAATTTCTAAATATAGAGACTTGACAATTTCCAAATTATCAAGCACTCAAATCTACAATGTTTTTGAAATTTCAAAATATCCAACTTCGAAATGACCAAATATCGAAGTTTCAAAGTTTCCAAATTTTCAAATTAGCAAGTTTTCTAACTACCATAACACTAAAGTCTCAAATTCTACATAGACATAAATAATTTTATGTGAAATTATTTTTATGAAAGGTGCAAATATTTGAATTTGCAGTTCACTTGAGAGTTTTAAATTTAGGAAACTTAACAGCTAATAAGTTACAAAAGTTATGCTTAATAATTGTACATTTACAGATTGTCAAATTCCGACAGCAAAATGTCCATATAATCAGTAATTGTATCAACCAACATAAATTCACTGAATAATTCCTATTTACCCGAGAAATAAATTCGGCGAAACGCGATGAAATGAAGAAAACACATATTTTCAATTTCAAAGCCTGAATTTACTTATCCCCGGGTCCTACATGCGACAAGAATAAATGTTACCCTCGGGGTATTCAATCCCGAATTTACATTGCAATTATATTTCAGAGAATCGAGGATTTTCAACGAAATGTTGCTAAAAATATTCCGTTTTCGCAACGTTTAAACAGTCGGAATAATTAATTCGAAAAACATTTTTCCTCGTTCACCGTAAATATATTAAAAAATTAAATAATTTAATAAATTATAAACGTTTACAAAAAATAATGTAAGTTATTAAAATAATGTAATAGAATGAATAATTGCCGAAACATTTATATTAATTTTTACTTGATCAATTAATTTTAATGGACACTAAAATCTCTGGACTTGTTTATTTTACTATTCCTACAGCATGATTAATTCTATTTACTAACATTACAATTTTTTAAAATTATTGATACTAAAAATCTAAAAGTTAATGTCTCATAATTATTAATGCATTTATATCTTAAATAAATATTTCATGTTTTCAACAGTAAATAAAATTATCCCAATTTATTTAATATCATCTAATTTCAACGACATAACTTATTTTCTCATTTTCATTAATAGAGTTCTTCCATCAAACATGGATTTAAAAGAATAGTTATTACAAAAAATTATAGCTTATCCATTTATAAATCATATATCATATTTAATGTAAATGTGATTATTAAATTAATACTAATTTATTATATATTTACTTGTACGTGAAAGAATTTCATTCCCGTTAAATTATGACTTTTCTCGCGAACAATATACTCCTAACAAACTGGAGCAACAATTAGCATATAAATAGTGTTCGTTTCCGAGTAACGTCAAGCTGTTCCTGCCACCTCAAGACGAAAGAATTTCCGTGAAACGGAAAAACGGCATTTCAGCGAATTCTAATCGTAAGTTGCAAATTTCTATCCGATGTTCCAGATATTCCCCCGTATCCATTTCCGGCAACACCCTTCTGGATACCGCGTCGTTTATTTCGAGTTAAGAGACGACGTTTTAGATGCATTTTCAGGGCGGTCACGTTCGAATCGTAGAACGAAAGGTAACGTTTAGAACGAACCCTCACTCGACTCAAACACACTTCCTTATCGATTTATCCAACGGGGTGAAATGATCCTCCACTTTCCTGCTACCTTTTCTTTTTCACGCAGTTGCGTTCTGACACGTATACGTTGCGAGCTCAGATATCATCATTTCTGAATTTCTGAATTTCTGAATTTCTGAATTTCTGAATTTCTGAATATCTAAATTTCTAAATTTCTAAATTTCTAAATTTCTAAATTTCTAAATTTCTAAATTTTTAAATTTCTAAATTTCTAAATTTCTAAATTTCTAAATTTCTAAATTTCTACATTTCTAAATTTCTAAATCTCTAAATCTCTAAATTTCTAAATAACTACTAAACTGATAAAATCCTAAATCTTGGAATCCCCAAATCCCTAAATCGCTAAATTCCTGAACTCCTTCAATTCCTATATTCCTATTTCAAAATTTCTGAATTCTCAAATTCCTAAGACCGAAAATCTCTAAATTCCGAAATCTCTAAATCACTGAATTCCTAAATTATTGAGTTCCAAAATTTCTGAATCTGTAAGTTCCTAAATTTGTAAAGACCTAAGTACCTAAATTCCTAAACGTCTAAGCTTCTAATCACCTACACTCCTAAATGCCTAAATCCCAAATTCCCTAAATTCCCGAGGTAAAAAATTTCTGATTTTCTAAGTTCCTAACATTCTAAATTTCTGAATCCCTACATTTTTAATTTTTAAACCCCAAGATTGACTACCTATCAATGTCCATAAACACTACAAACACCAACACATGCACACGCATCACCGATATATTCTCAAACAACAATCGTAAAACTACCGAACCAGAATATCACTTTAAAACATCAATTTCCTGGCTTATAATACCAAAAGACAGCCCAAATCGGAATTCCATTCGAGTGCAAAATAATCCAGTATCACCTCGTCATGTTTCTCTTTTTGGTCATGTTATGGAAGCTTACAGATGGCTGCTCTTTGCCAAACGTAGCAGATATTAGACCTGTCCATCTAAACTTTTGCCCTTAGACATCTTTGTCAGCGGTCTTATTATAATCTGATAACCTCGAGACATCCAGAAAGACCAGAAAGACTATCATGGTTCTTTCGACGCTCGTTTTCAGAAAGAGTTTCGATGATCCAAGTAAAGTTTCCCTTTCAAAGGGCTTTTCGACACGTTCTATCGCTACGATCCGATTGTAAGACGAAAGTGGAAATATTTTCGTTTGATTTCGCCTCGCCGAAGAACTTGTCGAGTCGCCTTTGATTTCTTGCTACGTGTTTGGAAATGTACTCGTGGCCGGTGCACAGGGTATTTTAACAGTCTCCATGGTACACGTACAGCAATTTCAAAGGGAGCTATTGAAAATATCAAATATGCGTTTGGTACGTACAGATGGTATCAACAAATATGTACCTACTTTCAGGAGAATTGTTGCGGCCATTTTGAAACATCTGCAGCTGAAAGACGAGTATTTAGTTGAAGGGTAATTTCAGAAATTTGGTAATAGAGAAACGGTGAGTTTGTTAATTTTTGTGTTCAGACGTTTGATATTTCGAATAGCTTCGAACTTTTTTATATAGAAATCTATTAATTTGAATATTGTCGAATTTCTTTATTTAAAAAAAAAATGTTTACGTTTTCGAAATGTTTTCAGAACTTTAGAACTTTTGCATTTTTTTAGTAAAAAAGTTTGTTATCCGAAATCTTCGGGAGTTCAGACATTTTCTGTTATGGAAATGTCAAGTTTTTTAATTGATAAGATTTTTAAATTTCCAAATTCATAAACTTTTAAATTTGTAGTATTAGAAATTTATAAGTTCTCAATTTTTGGAAATTATAAATGTAGGAATTTGGTAATTTGGCATTTCAGAGTTCGGAAAATTTTGTAAATGTAGAAATATGAAATTTTCTGGTCTAGAAATGTGGGAATATGAGACTGTTCAAATAGAGAAATATCAAATTTGTAATTTATACAGTTACAATGTAGTGAAGTTACAATCTTTCAATTTTCAAATTAAGAAATTTTTGAATTCGTTTACTTTCAAGTTTTATAGCGTAGTAATTTGTTTATGTGGGCAATGATAGATCTGTACATGCATAAATATCAAACTCTATAATTTATAAATTTGGAAAATTCAACAAATGGGATTTTGTTAATGTGCAAGGACAGGAATCAGAAAATAAACAAAAATATGCAAAATTATAAATTCCTAAATGTATAAATATAGAAACATTAGATATACAAATATATGAATTAATAAAAATCTAAATTCAAAAATTTGATATTCCAATTAAAAAATTTGCATATAGCATAAAAAATATTCACATTCTGAAATCGACAAATTAGAATATACGGAGATTTATAAAAATGAAAGTTTAGAGTAAAGTAATCCTACACACCAAAAATAAAGAACGTAGAAAACGTACCGGCCAAATAAAAAATTTGTATTGAATCGTTTCGATAAAATTTACATAAAATTCAACGCATGAACTTTGTTTCCATATATTTTCCATTAAAATGGAACCGTTGAAACGTGCCGTATACGTAACACGTTCTCTACTTTGTCGCGAAAAGTAATTTTTATCGAACTATCTCTGATATTCGGCGCAGAAAAACGAATAAACACGATAGAAATATTACCAGATAGGACTATTCCGACACAGAAGGAATGTGTTCGTTGCACTGCTTTCAAAACGCATTCGAAAAAGTTTCACTGTGATCGAATATCGCAAGCCAATTCCAATAAGCTGACTTTATACAAAATTCCCATGTAAAAGTTGTTTCGAGAGGAATATCAAAAAATGGTTTCAGTGTCTGAATCGAATAGTGTCATCGGCAATGCGTATAAAAAAATCGATTCATTTTTATATGGTCTTTTCGATTGTATTTTAATGTTCATAACGCAATGTGTATTTATTTATTTTAATACAAGTATAATTATTCATTGATGTCTACATAAAGTTCTGCTTATGGGGATTTAGATATCGCGACCACGGAAGGTAAAATTATTCTAAACGGAATATCGTATACTTAATTACCCTATAATTTATAAATGATGATATAATGTGACACATATGTGTTTGTTGAATATTTCCATATCAAAGGAACAACGAAAGCAGGGTGCGTACGGAATTCTGTAATTTATGTTCTACCAAAATTCTTACAGAAAATACGACAGCCATTTTGAGCTAAAAATGTACCGAAAATAATTCCTATACTGCGCAATTTTCGTAAACAATTGTACTAGTTTCTTGAAAGTTCGATTCTTGTTACGGAAAGAAATTATTGAGTGAACTGAAATAAAGTATAAAAGTTGTTGAATAAAGTTAATATGGAATTATTAAGTAGGTGTAAGGTCAAGTAAAATTTGAGGTTATGGTCATTTTATCAT
This sequence comes from Coelioxys conoideus, assembly GCA_947623535.1. Lineage (NCBI taxonomy): Eukaryota > Metazoa > Arthropoda > Insecta > Hymenoptera > Megachilidae > Coelioxys > Coelioxys conoideus. The sequence goes on along the minus strand of OX392456.1, from coordinate 14,131,427 downwards.
CGGTATTCATTTAGTGAACTATTTAGAATATTAGCTATTGATTATTATTAACGATATAGTAGAACTATTTATTAATTATTTCTTCTCTCTTGCTGTGCCAGGTAATCGATACATACTACAGTTGAAATCTAATAAATTTCTCTCAAATTTTTAATACAGCTCCTTAACACGTTGCCTGCTATATCACCCATATGTGGGTAACACTCAAATTTTATACAAATTTAATATCTATATTATTCAAAATTTGTTCACATTTCTAACTGTAAATACTCGCATTAGTTACTTGGAACTGTGAAGAACAAATATAACAAAGTATCGAGAACATATTTGGTAAGGTTTGTTCAAAATGAAACCACTAACTAATGCAATTTTTAATTGTTTTAATGTAGCAGTCAACGTGTTAATCAATTATGATTTGTATACTCGCTGACTACAAAATCCATATAACATTTCGAGTTTCTGCATTCCTTCGAATATTGTAGCAGCGAATAGTTCAGATGCGTTTGACAAATGATACGGAAAGGGGTTTATGATAGTTTCAGAAATTGGAGACAAATATGAACAACGGCACAATTGGGAACGAATGTAGCTATCGAAGACTCTTTTTCTCGTCAATTTCGTTCTCATTGTATTGTATTTCGTTGCTCGTGCCTCCTCTTACAAACTCGGCCATTCTATAGGACCTTAGCTGTTCTCTCATAGCGTTGCTCTTTAAATCTTCCCTCGTTTCTTTGAAATTCTTGGCTCACCTTCTGTCACCTTCTCCACCCTCGCAACCTCTCGATTTTATCCTCTTTCGCCATTACCGTGTCTCCTTTATATTTATTTCCCTTCTTGGAATAACGCTCGAACAGACGACCGTCTCTGGACAAGATTTATCGTAACTGGTCCACACAGCCAGCACGGCAGAAACAGTTTTCTAAGAGTACAATACTGAAATAGTGATTACCCGATCCGAAGATAGACCTTCGGTTATTTCGCTGAAAAAGGGAATTGGAATTGAAGCGAATGTGGTTTATATTTATTTCAACGACGTTTCGTTTGATGTAATAGTGGTTAATGCGATGCAAAAGGGGCATCGATGTATTTGGTATGGTGATGTTTAGAAGAAGTACGTTATTGGTTTTATGTGGTTTGGATGAAATTCAGTATGGTGGTAGTTTAAGTAAAATTTAATGATATTAGTGTAGATAATACCAACTTTTGAATTCTTAAATTTATTGATAAGAATGTATACATATTATTATGTTACTAATTTTTACTAAAGTTTATATACTTTCAAATACTCATTTTTTCAATTTCTCAATTTCCTAATTTCTCAAATTATCGAATTGTCCAATCTCAGTTTCTCAAATTCTCAAATTTTCAAACTTTCAAACTCTTAAATTTTCATATTCTCACAGTCCAAATGATAAATTTTCATGTTTACAAATTTCAGTATTTTACAATTCTTAAATTTGCACATTTGTAAATTTTTGAAATTTTAAGTTTCAGAATTCAGAATTCTTCTCTCTTCAGTTCTAAACAATTAAACTTCCAAACTACCAAATTTCTAACACTCCAAATTTCTCCAAGTTTTTATTTTGTATACATATATCTACATTCATCTAAATTTGTTTACAATTACTTATATTCGTCTAAATTCGTCTACATTCGACGAAATTGTTCTAAATCTTTCTAAACTTCTCAAAAATCATCTAAAGTTCTTCAAAATTTTCCAAATTTTTTTCAATCTCTCAAAATATCTCTACATCTCTGTATTTCTAAAAATATCTACATTTCTCTAAATCTCTAAGACTTCTTAACTTTCTAACTATCAAAACTTCAAAGAATATATCAGTTCATATAAATGAGAACTTTTACAGGCAGGAACATAATTCCACGTCATCCCACACCTACAAACAGAACTATAAATAACAAAAATAGAAATAACATTTTCCTGTGTCACTATTACGAGCCTCGATCATTATTACACATATCATCTACATACAACAACCGACATGTTGACACTAGAAATTACTCCAAAACACCAATCATCCGCGCCCGAGTGAAAAGCAATTAAATAAACAAAATATAAATCAACACCCAGAATGCAATTTCGCGATGCATCAAAATTCGAAGCTCGATATACAGCACTCGTGAGCAATACGTGTACGAAATTGTTCAAAAAAAAGGGTGGAAACAGAGAAAAAGAGCAGAGAAGGGAAGCGTAGCGCTATTACCTTATAAAATCGATAAAGAAGCGTGTACAATAGTCGATTTGCGCTTCGCAACAGCGAACCTATTGAAATCGAGTGTCGTAGGTGGAAATTGAAACGACGCCATCGATGAAAATCCTTTGGAGGTGCGTGTACAACGCGGCAGAATTCGTTCATGAAGAAAACAGCGGTCGATCAACCTGTAGTCGATATTGCTACCTCGAATCGCCACGATGCGTAGCTATCGATACGCTCTTGTGTCCGCATGTGCGATTAAACTCGACAGGAACGATGAAAGTCTTGGACTACTGAAACACAGGACGATCGATCGTGATCGGATTATGTGTACAGGGTAACTGCATTTAATATGGAACTACGCCTAATACGAAACACCGCGATGTATCGGTTAATTAATTTAGGAGATCGGTAATTTGGAAGTGTAGAAATTTCGTATTTCGGAGTTTTAGAATCGCGTAAATATGGAAATATCACGTTCCTTACGGTTACGGAGTTAGAAATTCGTATACAGGGAAATAACACAATTTTTTATATGGAAAATTCCTGTACATGGGATTTTTTGTTTGTGACCTGAGAAATTTTCAAATCTTTACGCTTCCGAGGTTTGTAGTTGAAGAATGTTTTAGTGCGAGATATTAGAGATCTGTAAATGTATGAATATCAAATTGGATAGGTCAAAATTCGGGGTTATAAAGATTTCAAGATTTTGAGTGTGAAAATTTAAACGTGTACCAATTTTTTAATTGTCAAAGTAACAAGCCTTGAAATTTTTTAACTCGCAAGTTTTAAAATTGAGGAATATGTTAATGTCGGATATTAAGAACCTGTAAGTGAATTTTGCTTAACAGGAAATTTAGAATATCAAATATGGGGATTTGAGCAATTTTCGATTTAGAATATCAAATTTGGGTATTTGATTAATTTTCAATTTAGGAATATAAAAATAAAAAATTTGTAAGTATGAAAGTTTACTGTTAGGCTTTTGTAATAATCAGACAGTTTTATTAACGTAATGATTCAAAGTAAACATATATTTAGAAGTATAAGAGAAGATTAATATGTAAATACATAATACATAATACGAATTGTAGGAGCGACATATTCGAACTGCGAGGACAAAGGGGAAATAACAAAATAATACACATTTCTCCATCGCTCATAATCGAACTCCACATTATCGATAATGGCGGCCATCATTTACGAATCTGGAAATGTTTCAATTTTCGCATTATGGAACCTGTTAATATCGGGACTCTGTAAATAAAATTTGTTCGATAGGAAATTTAGAATATCTGATTTTGGGATTTGAATAATTTGCACCTCAAGAAATCAAATTCAGATTTGTTAACAAATTTCAACTTGCATATAAATGTAAAACACACAAATCTATTGTTGCAAGAATGTACAATTCTGCAAATGTTTCAATTTTCGTGTGGAAGAATTTTCGAATGTTTATATAGCTTTACAAACAATTGTCAAATTCTCAATCATCACGTTTGACATTCTTCGTACATTTATCTTCATTCCAGTACATCGTTGAATATGATACATTATTCGACACGAATTAAGCGTCTCGTTTCAAACATCAAACCATTGTCGTCTCTCTCAAGTTGGAGTTTATTACCGTCGATCGACTTGCTATGAAAATAAATTAATTAAGGTCGGTAGCAAAGTACATTTCTTCTTTAAATGGTCGTGCGATTATCAGCGGCAATCGGAAGGAGAAACAGCATGGAGCCATCTAAAAATTATCTGATGGCGATATTTCAGTCGTGTTCGAGTATGCTTTGACCCCTTGGCAATCGATGCTTTGCGTGATCTACCCGCATGTATGTACAGTGAGTTGCAAAAGTATTCTTACTTTCTTCATTTATGATTGCTCATGCGTGATATTGACTGCACGAAGCGTTGGTAATAACGCGAAACAAATATAGCGTTTACAGATGTGTTTTCATATTTCAAACAATATTCTTAATAATATTCTTCCGTATTAACTCCTGCAGACTCGAATTTTTTTTCGTTTAAGAAACAATTATTTTATACTAAAATTAATTCATGCGAATGAAAGCAACAATATACTTTTTACAAAAATATTTATTTATTTATTTATAATTTGCAAATGTACATTTTAATGGACATATGCCCTTTACGCAAAATTTGTTTAAACATATACGTAATAAAACACTGCACGAAAAGTATTATGTACATTGCAATGTGCATAGAGTCCGAAGGGGTTAAGAATGCAATATCACTTTTTATAAGATAGTGCAATATTAAATTTTGATTATTGTTTATAACAAGACAGATTCATGTCAGAGCAAATTAGTTCAGGGCAGAATGATGGGCATATGATCAGTCCAGAATATATTTAGAATTGTAAGGAAAATTATTGAAAATAATTGTTGAGGTATTTTCTTTGTGAGGTTGTTTTGTAATGGCGTTATTAAAAAATGGTTGAAAAATGCTTTAATTTACTATCGGTTTTTTGCGATTATATTTTGTTTGTATTTTATATCCTATTGTATTCATTCGATTTTAAATACATATAATGAATGAGATTTGTACCGAGGGCCAAAAGAGTTTGAATGTGTCTCTGGTGTCGTGTTTATTTAATTATTTCTATTATGAGATATGTAATATTGAAAGGTTAAAAGTGGTAGAAATGATTGAAATGATTGTATTATACTTGTGAAGCATAATTTATGAAAATGTAAAACGGTTTAATAAAAAACGATCTTATTCTTATATATCCTACAGGATTATTTACCGTAATATTTCTCCATCAATTTATGGAAAAACAGAAAAATTACTGTTAAACAAAAATATCTATCTATTATTCCTGTAAGACTCCTATGTAAAAATTCATACATTCCCCAACAATGGGACACAATTCATACATCAATAAAATTTTTAATTACGAATTTATAATTATTCAATTCATTTTTTAATTTACAATTTCTCAAATTTCCAAATTCATAAATTTAAACATTTTTAAGTATACAAATTCGTAGATCTTCGTATTTATGAAATTTATGATCTTAATCAGTATTTCATAATATTTCTACCAGCAAAGTAGGCATCATATCGAATTAAAAATTTTAAAACACAGAAATATCAAGTGCGAAGGTTTACAAGTTTATTAATTTATAATTATACGAATTTATAGATGTACAAATGTAAGAATTGATAAATGTACAAATTTACAAATTTACAAATTGATAAATGTACAAATGTACAAATTTACAAATTTACAAATGTACAAATTTACAAATTTACAAATGTACAAATTTACAAATGTACAAATTTACAAATGTACAAATTTACAAATGTACAAATTTACAAATAACAAATTGATAAATGTACAAATGTACAAATTTACAAATTTACAAATTGATAAATGTACAAATTTACAAATGTACAAGTGTACAAATTTACAAATTTGCAAATGTACAAATCAATAAATTCAAAACGTTTCAAATTTTCAAATCAATTAATTTTTAAGTTCATAAACTGTCAGCTTCTCGAGTATCGAAATTTGCAAACGCTTTGATCCTTCGAATTTGTCGAATTCGTAACCTTAATCAGTATCTCAGTAACTCACTACCACAAAAGCGTTTATCACGCCCAATGATCAGTTAAGGGGGTACGAATATTTACGGGACTCACAGTGTGCGTCCAGAAAATCATGACTCGTTTGACTCGGTGCTAAATCGAGGAGATATCCGATAAAATCGAGCTACGAGGCCCGAGTACACTTCGGTGTGTGTGTATTTATGCATTCGTAGGCTCGTTTTGTTCCGTGATTTACCCAGGCTGTGACTCACGCCGATAATCTCGCTTTCAGAATCGTCGTGCACGAACCTACACCCCCGCATTGCTTCGTTTCGTTAGGTATTTTGTTCGGGTTCGATTCACTGGTTCGTGCGAAAACGGGTGAGCACCAGGCCAACTGGAAAATTGTTCACAACGAGTCGCGTTTACTGTTCCATTCGTGGATGAAGCAATTTCGTTGCTGACTCGAAGACAGTTCACTGCTTCGGCTGATAATTCGGTTATCGAGATGGTTGGTTATCCGAATTCGCATGCTTCCGAGTTTAGGCGGACCATCCGATCCAATTGTCCATGAAATAAGTGAGTTTAATGATCCTTCATTGAGAAAATTACGTAAATAATAAATGAATTTCACGAGCCCTCATTAACACGTTCATTGCCCACCGTGATTCGCCTCAGTTTCTCCCTGGTCCCAAATTTATATTTGTATTTATATGTGTATAATTAGATATTTATTTATATATATTTATTTTATATATTTATTTATATATGTATAATTATATATTTATTTATATTTATTTATTTTATATGTTTATAATTATATATTTAATTCTATATTTATATTTATATTTCAATATAATTTTATTTTATGCATTTTATATTTATATTTCAGTAGTTGTTCTATTAAATACCTTTAAAAATTGCAATTTAAAATTCTATTTAACATGAAGAAAAAGTGCGTCACCCATATATGGATGACGTGGCGACGAACGTGTTAGACATATTATGTACAAGATCATATTACAATGTGAAATAATTTGCACTTTATAACTATTTAGTATTCATGAATTTTTATTATTGTAATCAACAGAAGTGCTGCTAATTCCAATTGATTTTTTCTCGCAATTTAGCTTTATGTAACATCCCATTGTTGCATAAGATTTTCAATTTTGAGGGATGTATCTTTTAACTCTTACAAGTAATATAATTTATAGCTTAGTGGAACATCTGATCAAATTGTTAAAATAGTAAATGAATTTCATAATCTTTTGTTGAGCAAATTACTGAAATGATAATTGAGTAATAAAATTATAACAATTGTAAAATAATAAAATTAAGAAAAGAAATATAAGTTTCAATATAATATTACCGTATATATTAATGAAACTATTTGGTTTTTATGAATTGTTATTATTGTTATAAACAGCACTAACTGTTAAATATTAATTTCCAATTAATTTTTTCTTATATTTAGGCTTATGAAACATTTATCTTATCGTTGCTTGAGTTCATCAAATTTGAACAGGTATATTTTTTAGCTCTCACAAGTAATGTAATTCGAACGATCTTTATCATCAAATTTGCCAACCCTTTAACCTCACATAACTTTTCGTTGCATGATTTTATCGATTTTTTACAAATACATTCCTGAATTGTCACATGTAATATTTACAAAAGTGTAATAAATATTGTTTACTAAAAACAATATAAGAGGATATTTTTATAAAAGGATATACTTACATAATTTGAAAAAAAAGATTATGGAATATTGAAAGTTTATGATACTTCGAAGAAAGGACAATGGAAAGTTATAGTAACGAAAATTACAAAATTTTAGATAATGCTACTGCAAGTTTGCATTGTAACTCTATCTATAAAACACAATCAGGAATAAAATTATTACTTTCACGTATCATAAAAACTAAATTATTTTTTTATTATACGATGTGTAGTAAACGAGTTGCGTATAATGTATACTGCTCTTGAAAAAAAAAATCATTAAAACAATTTATTTTTTAAACGATTGGAAAGGTCTCCTTAAGGTTATATGGATGATTGAATTTAACTCTGTTACCTTTTTTAGAAAAAGTATAATACTGAAGGGCAATCTATTTATGTTGATTATGTCGGTATATATTGTGGGGAAGGAAATTAATTTCTTTTGCAAACCATTCGTATGCGACAATAGTCAGTTTATAATTAAAAATAAGTCGCTACTTACATTTAGAAAATAATTACGAATCATTTGATTGACTGAATTTATCGTAAACATAGACAAATATTATTATTAATTTACTTGTTAAAAAATCTTTATATCAGTTAACGATTTCTTATTCTATTTGATACAAGTATTTTAAATATTTTTATTATAAATTTATACTTCATTAATTTTAACAAGTAATCCTTTACGAATAATAAAGATCATGAATTTAGTTGCTAATGTATTAATTATGTATACTATAATTAAACTATGTAATTTAATGTTATTTGATATTATATTACTGTTCTGTGTTTATGAGTTTAACTATAGAATGCATTGATAATTAAAATAATTCAAAATTACCGTTCAAAATACATACAATATGTATACAAGTAATTAAAATTTATGTTATAAGAATTATAATATCATATAACCCTATGATAATAATATAATACAACAATAATGTTATATAATCTTATTACAATAAGACAATATTATCGTATAACGCTTAAATGAAGTTTTACAATAATATCATATAAAAACAGTTCAAAATTGTATATTAAACATAATATTCTATAAAAAAATATCAAGTAATTTCGTAACAATCATAGCAATGAAAGAAAATAATAAAGAACAATGTGAAAATAATTTTTGCAGTTGTTTTTGCATAAACAAAGTTGCACGCTTGTTATTGCTTGACGAATATTCTAATATATCGATCGCTTTGATTCCTTGATGAAACTACCACGAATTTGATTTTGCTTGCACATCAAACGTAACGTACAACATTTGCATTAAAGTAGTTTCGCGTAGGATCCAGATTAAATCGTGTGGCCATAACGGTAGATTTATTATAGCGTTTGATAATTAGTTAAAATTACTATCCAGCGTATGGTGCGTTGCAATAAATTTCACCATCAAAGTTGTATATCGATGCGAATTAAACAGGATTTATCTTTTACCCTGATAAGCTTACGTTCGCGTAGAAACGGACGTTATCAGGTGACAAAATCAAAGGATTCGACGCCTTTGTTGTCAGAACGGATAGTCTGTCTCTGAATATTCTATACATGCAAAACAGCGTGGCTGAGAGTAGCTCATTTGTGAAAAAGGTTAAGAATCGATTTTACATTAACAACAACGCAAACACGCTTTTTCAACACTCGTCCGGGCACGTACATCCAAGAAACGTTTCATTTTCTCCTCTCCTTTGAGCAGAAGGTCGTCGTTGTTGAATTATTAATTGACACGTTTGAACATTGTGTCGATCTCTGTTGCAAGCAATTTACTTAAATTGGTACGTATTTCTTTTTATTATTTCCTTTGTTACAGAGACTGTCTGCTGTTTTTATGAGCAAATATTTGGCACAAAATTTAGGATTTTTGTGAGAATAAAGATTGGAATCGTTGTAATGTTCATTAGAGAATTTTTTTAATATACGTAGCAAACGTTTTTATTATTCGTTGCGATCTTTAGTAAATGTAACTGAATTATTGATTACAATGTATAATATTAAATGCGAATCGTGAAGATAGTGAAACATTGGATATATAATATTATTTCATAGGTTGACACGTATCACAATAAAATGGCAGGCGAATTTCAGAAAATTATACTTGGCAGGAAAGTGGCAGACCTTTTTCCCAGAAAGATAGATCTGTCCGTTAATTCGACGTGAATTTAGGTTATGTGTCAGTTAGTTTGCTCGCACATTTTTTACAAATACCATTTGACAGACAAAGTTCGTATCTGTTCGCGCAATTAGAATAGCACTCTATAACGTTTGCGCGTACATCAAGCTTTATCACTGCCCGCATTTTCTATCTAGATCAGTCTCGGCCGAAGAAGATAACACGGCACGAGAGTTGCTGAATAAAGGGGAGTCCGATTAAAATTCAAACGACGAGGTTTCTGTTTATCATAGGTCGTCTGCACTCGTTTCGATCGATATCTGTTCGATCATGCCACGTTCTAAACGTTCCCGAACGATATTTTTAAACGTACTTCTAACGTTGGAACATCGAGCTGCACTTGAAATAACGAGGATGATATTTTTGGTCTGCAAAATATTCAGAGGTTCCAAGAAATAGGAAGAGCGTGAAAAATTAATGATTTTGTTGCAAACGGCGTGAGAACGGCTCGTGCTTCAAAGAAAGAAACATTAGTTACTGCTTTTGTGAAATATGGTCGTAGATTTTGAAATATTGTGCTCTACGTGAAAAATACTATAGAATTATTAACAAATACTTAAATTTTTATAACAATTTCGTGATATAATAATATCATTAAATGAACATTTTAATTCATTTGAATAATTAGTTGCATACGATTAAAATTTAAATACGTGCTCTACGAATCTAAATTTCTAATACAAAATTCTGTTAAATACGCTATCTTCTTTTTGCAAGATTTTTGAAAATAATTGCTTTTTTTATCGAAGCTATATATGTGTCTAATGTAAACAGTATGGGAAAATAATTAGTTGGTTCCTGAATATTGCAGCGGGTTAATTAAATAATCTAAATGAACTTCATGATTAGATCTTTCATGTAATCTGAATTGATTCTTCTATATAGATTTTATAACTTTATTTAGAAGATGAACATCTTACCCTGTATAAAAGTAAATCATTACTTTTTACAGCAGTAAATTATTTTTTTTTTTAAAGTAAATTCATCTATAAGAAATCAAAGATTCTTATCAATAAGAAAACTACAAACTATGGTTTTACATCATTCAATTTGGTGCCCAGTTCACCTTGGTTCACCTTGGTGCCCATCATTCAATTTTGTTCTTCAAGTAAGTTCTCTACTTTCGATAAACAAGGTTAAAATTTTTTTGTCAAATGGAATTATGCTGCCCCAGCAAAGCAAAGGAACAAATTGTGAATATTTCATGTTGCTCGGAGAGCCCCGAAGAAACAAGTAAAACTTTCTTTTAGTAAAACAAACGAACGCTCCGCGTAACCATTATTTTTCTTACCACGTCGATTTACGTTACCTTAAACTGATCTCCGAATAATTGAACACTTACATCCATCGTGTCCCAGAATCCTTCGGGAGGTGGTACTATCTCATTATGTGACTATATCCGTCGACCCGTTCGAAGCACAGTTTCCAGTCACGGCTCTGTTCTGTTTCCCAACGGCAAACAACCAGGGAATCTTGCGAAGGGTTTGGAAAGAGGAAGTGGCGGATCTGTACATGTATACCAGTCCAGAAACTGGGAGAAGTAAACAGATAAATAGACAAAGTGAACGGAAGAGAAATTTATTTGGCCGTCATGCTTCGTTGGAGAATGTAGCCAGATATTAATAAGCGTATGAAAATAGGTGATAGATCGGTGAATCGATAGATTGATAAAATAGGATAATAAACGATGAAAATAAGTGGTAATTTCATTTGGCCACTGTGTCCATCAAAATTACGACAGAGGGTATGATGAACAAATAAATTGTAGAACTTTGTGCAAAATACTTTAATTTAGTTTATGCAGCAAATGTTTACATAAACGAAGCTAAAATAGATACTCATATTTGAGAGCTATTTAATAAATAACATCATTAACAAATGATGTTTAAGTAGTATTTTATTATTATAATCTTCTCGATACATACAAAAATTAATCATGGCAATAAGAGATACTGGTATTAAACGAAAGAAAGTTTTTTTTATTCACTCCGAGTTAGAGAATAAAACGATTAAAGACATCCTTCAGACCCTTCATAATAAAATCTTCTTATAACGAAATAATCGGAGTTATTTCATTAGAATCAATCCCATATTCCAATAAGTAGAAGCAGACAATTTTATCTTCGGCTTTATTTGCAAGACTCCTGCTATTTGTCGTACGGTTTAACTGTACAACTTTAAAACAGTTACACTTATGTAAAAAATGTATATAACACTTTGTGTGCAAAATATTCTAATCTATAAATATTATAATAACCTTTATTGTCGTTTGTCAAATACGAAACGAGATATTGACGAGAAATCGATTTTGGTTTAACACTTTGACACTTTCATATTTTTTTAAATTTTCGTACAATCCTATTTATGTTATTAAAAATGTAATTATTCACCTAACTGGAAATACTCGTATTCACTGCTCGAAACTGTGAATAATAAACGTAGCACAATATCTTTGTTCGACGAAAATATTTGATGAAATCGAGTAAAAATAAAAATGCTAGCCAATTTCGGCTGATAACCAACGATTCAACTTCGAATGCATTTTTCGTCAATCATTTTCCTTCAGGAAGGCGTACATAGAAATCTACGTGGAACTTGACAGAGTAAAATTTTAATGTTCTTAGACTAAGTGCGTTCAATCGAGGGTGAACGATGGACGGCACGAAGTGCTTTTGATTCGTGCCCGGCCTCGCTTCGACGAGGTAATACGTCGCAATAATAAGTTGGCTGCGATCGAAGCATCATTAACGAGTGTCGGGCTGCTGTGCTAGAAAATTACGTTTCGAACGAGCACTTTGCTGCTTCTATCTAGCCGATGACACACCTATCGATGATACAACCGAGAAATTGTTTCGTTCCCGACAAGGTCTGACAAAATGCTCGCATAACGGCTTTCAAGATACAACATTCATGGGCGACCGAGCGTGAAATATTCCAAGAAAGGGATTGCTATAATCTGAAAGGGATAGCTGCCTTCCGCATCTGTTGCTTCTATCTTTGTATCGTTCATTATGTTCGAATAGTTTATACTCTGTTGGGGAGTTCATAGTTCTTCTGGCTGGCTTGTATAATATCTATGCTGAGTAAGTTGCTCTTCAAGTAAGTTGTACTAGTGAAGAAAATTATTGGTTAGGCTAATTCTTTCGTTCGAAGCTTCGTTTTCGGTAAAATTTTGCTGAAAATACTGACTGAGAGAGATGTTGCTTCAGGCATATATTTATGGATTAGTTGTAGTCATTAAGTTAGTTACGTTATGCTAGTTATTTAGTTGTTTATGAGATACACGAACTTGAAGATAAATGATTTGGGAATATAGTGATTTGGAGATATAAGAATTGTTGTCCAAGCATGTATTTATGGATTAAGATATGTTGCTTCAAGCATGTATTTATGGATTAGTTATATTTATTGACACTAGATTTACCAGCTATATGAGTATACCTATTTCTACCCAAGCCAGTGATTCTGACTGGTGTTTAGAAAAAGTGCTTGGTGGGGTTTAGATTCTTTATTTACTTTTAAATAAAAAGGAAGTCTTTATTTACTTTAAAAAAATGTCACATGCAATAGGAATTTTGAATTGAAATTGCAAGGCCAGTCATTTTGACTGGTCTGGTAAATCTAGTGTTAAGGTAGTTATATTATGCTAGTTATTTAGTTGTTTATGAGATACACGAACTTGAAGATAAATGATTTGGAGATACAGAATTTGGGAATATAGTGGTTCGGAGATATAAGAATTTGAGGACCTAGGGATTCGGGGATATAGAAATTTGGTAATATAAGAATTTGGTGCTATACGAATTTGGGAATATTGAGATTCGGGGGTAATGGGATTTGAAAATATAGGGATTCCGGGATATAGAAATTCGGGAATGTATGGATTTAGGGATATTGGTATTCAGAAATATATGTAGATATTCAGGGATATAGGAATTTGAGAATATTGGAATATTGGGGTATAGGGATTTGGGAATATAGGGATTCGAAGTCATAGGAATTCGGAAATATATGGATTCAGAAATATAGGGATTACGAAATATAGATATTCGATGATGTAGGAATTTTTGATTACTGAGATTTTGGGGTATAAGGATTTGGAAATATTGGAAATCAGAGACACAAGAATTTGGAAATGTAGGAATTCAGAGATATAGGAATTCGAGAATACAGAAATTTGGGGGTGTTAGAGTCCAGACACACATATGTAGAGTTCCACATACACAGAGATATGTAAATATAAAATCCTATACCTATTGCTATAAAATCTCTGGGAACGAAGATCAAGACATTTCAAAAATTGTATATCTCAGTATAGTACACACTGTCTTTTAAACTGTCTTGCTACCAATATCCATTATCACGTCTTTATTATCAAATATATAATTAACACGTCACGATGCAACTTCCAAATTTAAGCTCTCACACGCAATCTCAGATACGTTGACATGATCGTTGAAACACTATTCGGAAACGTTAATCGACATACCATAGCACGTACCGAAATCTATCCAGAACTTAATCAAATTTAATTAACAACAATAATATGAAGCTCACTCGAGCGCAGTGACGTACGATGATATTCTCTCCGACTGACAGATATCTAATGCGAATACGACACAACCATATATCGATCAAACCGATTTCGACGATATTCTGCTAGATTCAACGAGGTTTCGTCGAAATCTGGCTGGGTTCGGGCGTATCCCGCGTTATTCGACAGTGTTTATTGTGCTCGGACCAATAACGCTTTGTCGGTTGGTCTTCCACCATTTTGGACGAGCTTTTGATATATGCGCTGTGTTCGGCCACTTTGAGAAGGCTTTAACAGTATTAATCGATACTTGACCCACTCTAAAGAGGTTGGCCACCGTTTCACCGTACCCGTAATCCTTCTACCGTGTCTATTAAACTTTCACCGGGTTCAATATTCCTATGATGGATTTAGGTACGAAGGGATCTGGGGATATTGGGATTTCGGCATACGGAGATCGTGAGATATAAGAAAATGCGCCGAAGTTGAATGGGGATACAGGGATCTGAATATATGGGAACATAAATGATTGAGTATGTAGGGATCTGGATATATAAGAATTTAGGGAAATAAGAATATGGTAATGTAGGGATATGGTGATGTAGGGAATTAGAAGTACGAGAATTTGAGGATATAGACATTTGAAAGTATGCGAGTTTGAGAATGTAGAGATTTGGAAATGTAGAGATTTGGCGACACAATGATCTGAGAATATAAGGATTTGGGAATATAGGGAGTTGTAAATATGGGAATTTCAGGATGCAGAGATTTGTGAATTTTGAAATTTGAGGATATAGAGATTTGCAGATAAAGAGATTTGGTGGCACAATGATAGGGGATATAGGATTTTGAAGATATAAAGTACTGGAAATAGGAAATATGAGAATTTGAGGATGTAGAGATTTGTGAATTTTGGTATTTGAGGATATAGAGATTCGATGATACAATGATATGAGAATATAGGGATTTGAAGATATGAGGAATTGGGAATATATAAATTTGGGTATATAGGGATTTGAAGATATGAGGAATTGAGAATATAGGGATTTTGGACGATACTGATTTGAAAATATAGGAATTTGAGGATGTTGCGATTTCGGGATATAGAGATTCGGTAACCTTGAGATCTGAGAATATAGGGATTTAAGGACCTAAGGAATTGGATATATGAGCATTTGGGGATATAGGGATTTGCAAATACAGGAATTTGGAAATGTAGAGGTTTTTAAATATACGGATACAAAATTGTAGGTATTTGAAAACGCAGCGATTTGGAAATGCTGAAATTTGAAAATATAAAAATGTGACCAAAAATGAAGTTGGGGATGTATTAATTTGAAAATGTAGGAATCTCATGCTACTAATTAATTGTGAAAGTAATATAAATTTCAGTAAATTACTTTATTCAGGAATTTCATGGGCCATGAGTTTAGACCCTGTATAGTTTAAAGGATTAATTTTAAGCAACGAGCACTGTGTTGTCATACTACTGCAATTGTAAAAGCAGTATACATTTAATTACCCGACTTCATTGAAACTGTTTCTCAATCAAAAATATTGATTCTTAATTAAATAACGAGTGGTCAGTTAATTGTGATAAATGAGTTGATATCCTCTTTAATGTAAATGGTCAATTTAAAATAGAGAGAAGCGTGTTCTCATTGGTTCATAATTATGAACTAAATTAGATTTCATGTAACTATTATATTCAATATTTTCGTCGATTGTTTACTGAAAATTTAATTAATTTTTGCATCGAATTAGTTTATAGCCCATGCAACGTGAACAGTTACTTTTAACTGGTAATATGTATAATTTTCATAGTGATTTAATTAGTAAAATCATAATTTCCATTCAATTACTTTATGGAACGCTTGTCTCAATTAATTAGTGAAAATCTAATTAATTTTGTAAGACGAACTTTTACCCTTACTTTTAACTAGTAATATGTATGATTTTCATAGTGATTTAATTAGCAAAATCATGACTTCCATTCAATTACTTTATGGAACATTTGTCTCAATTAATTAGGGAAAATCTAATTAACTTTGTAAGACGAACTTGTACCCTTTGCAATACAAGTGATCACTACGTTTTAACATATACATTTGTCAGTACCATAGTTATAAAATAATACAAATATATTATTTATCTACATTCTTAAAGATGTTTTTTTAGTAGATTACTGACAAATTAAATATATATTCTAGTTTAAAGAGCCCACAATTCAGACTCAAGTCGATGAAATTTGGGCCCAAGTTAAATATGTAAATTCACATCGACTTAATTATCCTCGTCCCCACAAACGAAATGTTCTCTGTAAAATAGGTAATTATTCCCCGCTAGTTGTCGTCGTTCCTTTGTTTTACACACCTTAAACTGCTGAGTTCCTATTGTCTTGGTGTACCGACACGAACAGATTATTTGCCCTGTCGTAAAGATAAGAGGTCTACCAATGGCTGTATTTCTACGGGGGTGCGAGCCACTAATGGGATTGACTCTCCGTCATATAACAACAAGAAAAAAAATAGGACGAGTTATAAAACGCGAGTACAACGTACTCAGTTAAAACTTTGCCATAAAAAATACTGATTCTTTCGGTGAAATTCTTAGAACAATTACCGGTTGAAAATTTTATGGAAACGTGGAGAATTCTGTAGATATTTTATTTAATTGTTTTATATGATTATTTAACGTTATGTAACTATATTATCGAGATTTATATTGTTAATTTATATAATTACCAAGAGTTGTATAGTTATTTTATATGGTTATTAGGGTAGCTTAAAAAGATATTATTTTTCTGCTCGTTCTTTCTAAAAAGTTAGTATAATAGTGTAAAGAAAATCTTGTCAAAGTTGGAACTGAGAAATTTAAATGTAAGAGGTCTATCAAAGCAATTTTCTATTTATATATCGATTTTCGATCATATCAACTTTTAACTACAATTTAAGCGATTACCGATGTTACGATAAAATTATGATACAAAAGTACGATACAATTTTACAAATTTTAAATGTCAAGTTGCAGGATTGTAAAATTGTATTAGGTTGTTCCGAAAGTAATTTCGTTTTTTTTTTATGGAAATGAGAGACGATTTTCGTCGGATACTTTTTTCGCGATTGAATAGCATTTTTAAAAAAGTAAAATATTTCGAAAATGTTGCTTTTCACATTTGATAGAGTACCAATCACAAACTACTGTCTAGAATTAGTCAAACTTTTTCGCAAGCAAGCTTCTTAGGAAAAAACGGAATCACTTTCTGAACAACCCAATAAAATTGTAAAGTTGTAAAATTCTGTAATTCTAAAGAGAGCGAGAAAAAAAGAAAAAAGCTTTTCCATACAAAAAAGTTGGCATATACAGGGTGTCCCAAAAGTGTTGAAGGAGCCGGAAACGGGAGGTAGGTGGAGTCATTCTGAACAACTTTTTCATTTGCAAAAATATCGTATGGAGCTTCATTTTTAAATTATTAACGAAAAACACCGACCAATCAGAGCGCGAGAATCGCGTCCGCTCGGAGGCGGAAGTGTAGGCCCGAGTTATAATTGGCCGTGGTCACGATCGAATCGCGTGGCACGCGATTCTCGTGTTCTGATTGGTTGGTGTTTTTCGTTAACAATTTAAAAATGAAGCCCCATACGACATTTTTGCAAATGAAAAAGTTGTTCATAATAACCCCACCTACCTCCCATTTCCGGCTCCTTCAACACTTTTGGGACACCCTGTATATTAAACTGCCATAAACATATTTGATAATATTAATATTCAGCTGATTTGCATAAAACTTAATTTTCATGACAAAAAGGTATTTTATGATGTGTTATGTTCAACAAGACGAAACTGGAGATTTTAGCACGTTCTCGTCACCACGAATTATATCCAAAATTCGCGAAATTCGATAATTTCCTACCAACAGCGTAAATCATTGAAAATATAAAGGATTACATTTATGCAACACATGCATTGCATAGAAACGGTGGTAGTCTTAGGGGGCAATGTTCGTGGAGTAATGAGGTTGTGGTAAAACAGACTACCACCTTCTCTGTTTCTTACAAAACTTTTTGAATATAAAAATCTTTATTTCTAAAGACCAAGTCAGTCAGGCTGTCAAAAATGTCTTCCAGTCCAAACGAACCACATTTTACAAGGAAAGAATTGATAAACTGCTAGGAAGATGGGAGAAGATCATACATAATAGTAGCGAATACGTAATAAATTAACATAATTTTGTTATTCAATGAAAGCAAAATAAATGTCTGATAAAAAAACGGAAGTTACTTATGACTCGACCGAATAATTCGATATCTCGTTGTTAACACAGACAGAAAAGCTCGAAGCACGTTCGCGACGGGTTAGTGCGCGATATATCGGTTTACCTATTCAGCCAGAAAAATCCCGTGAAATTTCGGGATTCGCCATTTACGCGACACGAGCCGTCGCGTTTGAACGACGAAACCGGCGAAGCCTCTTGGGAATGGTATTCCGAGAAGAAAAAAGTCGAAATCGCCAAGAGCGACATAACGTGACGTTGAAAATCGAGGAGTCAAGAAAACTTGACGCGTCTAATGAAATTGTCGAGACCGTGAAAAAAAAAATACATGTTCCCTCGTCATTTGTGTTCTCGTCGTTCGACCCCGAATGAAATCCCGAGCTGTCATGGCGAGGACCATCTCTTTGAATTGTTTAGCAAACAACACGGCTCTTCTTCACCCTCCTGATCAAATATATTTCTTCCTTTTATCAAACATTTTATTTGTTTTGCATGTACGACCGTTGTACATGTATTCCCTTGCTAATATGTCAGGGAAACCGACGTGCGAGTACTATAAATGTGCGAGACAAATATGTCTCGTGTTGTATCGTAAAAATGTATTGCAAATATTCATTTTTGGAAAACCAAGATTAGTATTATCGGATAGCAAGTTTTATTCAGTCAAAAAATATAAATATATTTTTATTTTACGTTCCACGATATGAAGAATTTTATTTTAATTAAAATACTCTCACGAAGTTGTATCAAACTTTCATAAATTCTTTTCGTCCCCTTTGTCTTCACATTTCTTAAATACATATTGCAAATATTAATTGTTTAAAGTAAAATTGCTTTTGTATTAGCAGATAATAATTTTTATTTTAGCGAGAAATTTAACTGAATGTACTTTTATTTTACATTTTACAATGTTATTAATTTTACTGTAATTAAAATCCCATCACGAAATTGTTGACAATTTTTTTAACTACTTCTCGTCTACTCAGTCTACACATTTCTTGAATATGATTGCTTTTATGATTCCTATCATGAAATTATATAATTTAAGCAACTTATATTTGAATAATACAAATAACTGCATAGTCGAATTTCGATAATATTCGAATATTCTAATTTGGTTTATAACCTCACATTCGATCTGTGCTTACTGACATCTTTTCATTCATTGTACTTTGTCTATGTTTCGCATAAATTTTCCATCGACATTATTTAACCCCTTTTACTACTTTATCTCGTATCATAAGAAAGGAACTGATAACAAATTACTTTTGGAAGGTGTTAAATGGATCCTTTTCCCTGCTGTAATTAAATCCTAATAAACAGTATTCAAAAACGTAAAGTGTTATACGCAAATTACAAACGAGAAGTTAGAATATCGCAACGTTGGTTCTCAATGGAATAACACGATCGTTCCTAACTACATAAGTAAGGAAAGTAGCAGACGCGGCAACTAACGTCAAAAAGTTTTCGTTTCTTGAACATGAGTCACGAACGTTCGAAAAATAACGAAAGAAATCGAGCGTTCCCTTAGTATATGTACGTCAGAATTCATATTTCAACGACTTTGGGAAACTTACATAGAATTTCGAGTGCAAGGAGCTACGTGGTACGATTGCATGATGTGTGGATAAAAAGTTGTTTGCGGACGATTGAAAAGTAAGTTGGAGGAACCAAATCGAGTTAGCTAGTAGAAGGTGGAAAAACGAACGAGAGTTTTCGACAAACTTTTTTAATTAATATATTCTGAAACTTGGTGATTCAGGACGCTTTTGAATCAAAATTCTTATAAGCAAATTTTGCGTGCATTCATTTTGTTTGCTGGGAATAATCAATAAGTTCTTTATTAAGAGATGAGATTATGGTGCTTTATATTCTTCTTTCCTTCAATCGTTTAGTTCTACAATTTTATATTATGTATTTCTATATTTCTATATTTCTATATTTCTATATTTTTATATTTTTATATTTCTATATTTTTATATTTTTATATTTTTATATTTTTATATTTTTATATTTTTATATTCTTATATTTTTATATTTTTATATTTTTATATTTTTATAGTTTTATATTTCTATATTTCTATATTTCTATATTTCTATATTTCTATAGTTTTATATTTCTATATTTCTATATTTCTATATTTCTATATTTCTATATTTTTATATTTTTATATTTTTATATTTTTATATTTTTATATTTATATATTTTCAATCGATCAAATTTCTCAGTTAATAAATTCCCAAATTTCGAAACTCCCAAATTAGCAAATTCTTAAGTTTCCAAAGGACACAATTTATAAATGCGTAAATTACTAAATTCTTAACGCCTCAAGTTTCTGTATCTTATAACACCTAAATATTTAAATATTGAATCCGATGTACATACAAAAAAATCTATAAATTTCTAACCCTAAACCAAATAATTAACTCTCTAAATTTGAAAATTCGAAATCCCAAAAGTGATTTATTTCGAATAACAGTTCTTCCATGAAGCAATTATTTGCCAATGGCTTGCCCTTTAATAAACAGATGATCGGCTAGGATGTGCAATTCGTTAATGAATGGACACTGATTGATTTTCGACTAGGGATTTGTGTAGAAAACGAGTGAGAATAGGATTACACGGAGATTATCTCTCGGAACGTAATCTCATCATCCTGTTCATTTGAATTAACTGTTACGTTCGTGTTGGTGCATTATTACCTCGTATTTCGGCCCAATGTGATCGATAAGGCTCCGAGAATTAAACGAAATATTAGCTTTCGAGCTGTAGCTTCTATTGCTTATAATTTATAGAGACACCCGATCTTCCGTGTGCATCTAAATACACTCTGTTGTTTCCAAACAAATGGCATCACGAATTATAAAATACACCCCGTCTTTCGCGTGTTTCTAAATTAATTGCATTATTTCAAAACAAATGGCGTTCATAATTCGAGAAGCGGATAAATTATCTTCTATCTAATCTGGGTCGAAGGAAGTTAATAAAATCACGTTAA
Source organism: Coelioxys conoideus (assembly GCA_947623535.1). Classification (NCBI taxonomy): domain Eukaryota; kingdom Metazoa; phylum Arthropoda; class Insecta; order Hymenoptera; family Megachilidae; genus Coelioxys; species Coelioxys conoideus. The sequence goes on along the minus strand of OX392456.1, from coordinate 14,109,961 downwards.
TAATTTACGTTCATTCTGTTTTAGCTGTAACGAAGCGAATAGACAAGGGTGGTATTGTATTCGAGAAAAAAGCTTTTTATCTACCGCCGGAATCTTTGTTCCCCGTCGTTGTTTAGTGTTCCCTGTTGTGCGATAAATTTGTAAAACACACGGCGAGGTACACTGTGCAGGAAACGAGATCCCCGGGCAATTATTGCTTTAGGATATCGCGAAAAGGAAGAGACGATGAGAATCGGAAGAGATGGGCGTTCCGATAGAACGTTATTTTCATCGATGGCTTTCGCAAACTTTTTCTTCCTTGATTCGTACTCAATTATATAAAAAATCCATTTTTACTCGTGTTTTCTTATTTTTTCTTTCCTTTTTGTCTATTTGACAAATTATATATTATATTGTATGAAAATTATACATATATTATATAATGTGTAATGTAATATCAAAGTATGATATATCAATTGATGCGTATCAAAATATGATATATTAAATGGTGTAAAGTGATGTATATCAAAATGTTATATATTAAATCATGTAAATTGATATATGTTTATGTACATTATATTTTTTTTTCATGTGTATAAATGATATACATAGGAAACGAAGTAAATTGATAAATACTAAACTGTTATTTGTATAATGAAGCAAATTGATAGATACTAAAATACGAGTTACAAAATGAAATAAATTAAAAGCTATCAACACATGGTATACAAAATGTATATTAAATATCGAAATGTATATAAAATAGTGTACACTGATACGTACTAATATTAGTGCGTATAGTAATACTAACTAACTTACATAATATATAAATCAAAACATTTCTGCATTACTACATCTCAGAATTTAAAAATTTAAATATCCAGTATATTCGAACATTATAATTTCCAAATCTTCGACTCTCTGAACTGGTAAATGAAGAAATTAAGATTATAAATAATTAAAATATATACATGCCTGCTATAGAATATTTTTGTTGTATATAAAAATTAAGAAATTAAAACGTTTATGGATATAAATATTTATAAATAATTAAAATACACACGTGTCTGCTGTATAATATTTTTGTAGAATACAAAAATGAAAAAATTAAGACGTTCAAGGATATAGGTATTTATAAATAATTAAAATATACACATGCCTGCTATATCTATTTTTGTGCGATATAAAAATATTCTTCGCTATCCAGTCACAAATCTGTATAATCCTTTCGTTGACACGTAATCTCAGTTGCTCAAATCCCCGTTCGTGTATCAATATTGTATCGCGAAACAGGGGAAGCTCTGATCCTCCACGCGACATTTGAAAATTATTAATTTGCAAGCTAAGTAATCCGTGTCCCGGTGTTTTCATAGGATCCAAGTCTTGCGTGGGTGTTCATTAACGCCACTTAATGACACGTAGAAGTCACATCGAGGGAAGTTTTAATGAAGTTGGATCAAGTCGGGATTCGAGTGCCTCATAGTCGATGATAAACAAATTACATTTCGACGTTCGTTTTGGTCCCGTCAACCTATCACGTTCGAAGTTTTCTGGTCCCGCAGGAATACTCTGTTGGTTCCCGTTAATGAAAGTCCAAGCAGCCCCGTTTTTTTTCCCCTCTCTTTTCGTTGCTATATTTTATAGACTGTAACGAAACTCATTAAACTCCGTTCCACATCGATGACAGTAATTCGTTCGCAGACCAGAAATTACTGACGATCGATAAACACGTAATAGAAGAGAGTTATTTTTCAACGATATTATCACTTTAACGACCGATATCGTGTACCGGTGATTTTGCCCTCGAGTTATTACTTTCTGTCTTATTTGCACTCTATTATTATCCATTCAGATGTTATCTAGATTTATCTATCGAGGCGTGAGACAGTTTTTGGAACATCGTTTATTTTATTCGTTTTTTCGATTATGAATAGTTCCCTTAATTATTAGGTACTATGTGTATATTTTTATATGGATTTCATTGTTTTTTTACTAAACGTGTACGTAGAGTTAAGGGTAAAACAGGACTGTTACTTTGAATGGTGTGAACATTATGTGTGTATTCAGTGAACTCACTTTTTAAGTATCTTTTATGTATGCCATAAATTATAGTCATTTTAATGTTACTATATTTGCAATATATTTTGATTTTTTGATAAAATATTGTTAATCATTTAACATTAATTTCTATATTTCTTAAACTGGGCACTTCGTTCAACAATTATTACAATGTCAAAATCAATTAACACTTTGACTGCTATGTCACTCATATATGGGTGACACTCAAATTTTTACACAGATTCAACACCTATTTTATTCAAAATATGTTCAGTTTTCTAACTGTAAATACTACCATCAATTATCTAAAACTATGTAAAATAAATATAACAAAGTATTGTGAAAATATTTGGTAAAATTAGTTGAAAATGAAAATACTACCTAATGCAATTTTCAATAGCTTCCACGTTGCAGTTAACGTGTTAAATACATTATTATATGTATTATACATTAGTGTCATAATGAATTATAATCATAGCATCAAAATGTACTATAATCATTTCATACAAATGCATTATACTGTATTATAATATCATATATACAGAAGAATATTTCTGTATTTAACGATTTCTACCTCGCTGCTTTTGGTTCCCTCAAACATCGCCCCATTTTATTTAATTCCATCGATGGAACGATGGAAGATACTAAGGCGTTCAAGGTAAACGAAATACCCCACACATTTCGCTAAACATCCCCAATCTAATAGCGATGCTCTCTTATTTACTTTAGTCACCAATTTTTCCGCCGATCGATACAACAAACCTCTCCGAAATCACCGAGTTGTTTAGTTAGTTTTCTAACTTCGACGTAACCGGGATGATTAGTATCCGTCGTTTTTCGTATGTACATTCTTCGTTCCCCATTCCATCCTGTTCCTGTCTCATCAAGCCATTTTCCTTCAGGGCTCGTTACGTCCCTCGAATCCATCCACCGGGTCGACAGTTTTGTAAACAAGCTTGCCGCAACACTCACGCAACAATTTCGCAACTATATCGGGCTGAAATCCACTAGGATGTTACCGTCTCTTCTCATTGCACGTTGCAGCTACCACGACGTTACAACACCGTGATTAATTAACCACCTTAATCGATATCGTCTCAAGATCGACGACCATACTGCCGTTTCCGGCCGATATTGCTTTCCTCGGGCTCTTTCAAACACGATTCAATCTCTCATAATCGAACAACGATTCTGTACTCGAGACTCATTTCAAGTTGAGTTTATTTCCTCCGATGCTTTCAGAACACCGAATAAACTTTTTACAATAAAAACCTCTAAAACTTGACTTGCTTTTAACCCTTTGCACTCCAAGGTATTTTTACCGGCAACGGATAGCAACTCTAAAACATGTTGGTTGAAAAGTTTCATGAATTCTTTTGAAATAGATTATGTCCCTAATATTAATTGTAACTATCAGCTGTTTCATTATGTTCATACATCATATGTGCAACCCTACAGATTTAGCTAAAAAAAAATACCTATCCGAAATTGCTGTATTAAACAATGTGGTGAGCGTGAGTCACCATTGGAGCGCAAAGGGTTAAAATTCTATTCGATACATTGTTTAAGTATTTTCAGTTTGCACTAGTAAAAATTATAGCACATGAAATTGTTTTAATATCACTCTTTTTATATTTGTGACATCTTCTGAATGACTTAAATTACGTTAGCCTTCTTACATTTCCGACAGTACCACTTTTTATGTAACAATTTACAACAAAAGTTTATCCTAGAGTTTTCTAGTTTTCCTACATTTTTCTTGCTTCTCCTAAAATCTCCTACCTCTTCCTATAAGTTTTCTAACTTTTCCTGAATTCTTCAGTCTCTGCCTACATTTCCCTAGCTTTTTCTAAATTCTCCCAGCTCTACCTACAAGTTTTCTAATTTTTTCTAAATTCTTCAGAGTCTTCCTACATTTTTTAAGCTTTTCCGAAATTTTCCTAGCTCTTCTTACAAGTTTTCTAACTTTTTCTAAATTCTTCAGGCTCTTCCTACATTTTTCTTGCTTTTCCTAAATTCTCCTAGCTCTTCCGTCAAGTTTTCTAATTTGTTCTAAATTCTTCCAGCTCTTCCTACATTATTGTAGCATTTCCTAAATTCTCCCAGCTCCTCTTACAAGTTTTTTAACTTTTTCTAAATTCTTCAAGCTCTTTCTACATTTTACAAGCTTTTCCTAAATTCTCCTAGCTCTTCCTACAAGTTTTCTAGCTTACCCTAAATTCTTCTGTGTCTTCCTACATTTTTCTAGCTTTTCCTACATACTTCCTAGATTTACCTACATTGTTTCTGGATTCTCGTGACGATTCTGATAAAAATTTCCTTGTTTTGCAGAGGATGCGAGTGGGAGGAGAACGTGGCAGCCATTTGTCAAGCTTCGAAGCCGTTTAAGGACCGATTCCGAAGGACAATGACTTAAGTTGCACGAGCGAACGCAAGAATCGCGAGGAAGAGGAAGAAAGCAACAAAATTACAAATGGCTGTGGGTCCGAATCGATATCGTGACGCAAAGAACCTTGAAAGTTCTCGTGGTCGAGGTGCTTTCCTGTCCGTATCAGCGAGCCAATACAGCGTGTTTCCTCGAGATTGATGCGTGTAAAGTTCGCGTACAGCCGAACGCCCTGAAGTCGTTCGTAGATCAACGACGCACTGAAAACAATGATAATTGTCCCCGCTATCCGCGCGAAAGTGTTTCAATTAGATTAAGCCTCGGCTCGCACGCGACACACGTTCACACCGAAACACACGTTGACAATGAGCTTCTTCAATTCGTTGCAACAATACGTGACCGACAGTGTCGCGAGTTTGACCCTCAGCCCGAAGAGATTCTCCTTTAGCCGGGAGGACTCCACCTCCACTTCCGGTACCGGAAGAAGTGGATCCACCGGAAGCGTGACTGCTGCAAACAACGCCAACTCAACTGTGCAACAGTCTACTCCTCATGGCTATCCTAAAGTGAGTTCCGAGTCAATGTTATTAATAATGGTAGCGATAATTTTTAGTTGAACTCGGGCTACGCTTTTGTCTATCGAAAAGATGGCAGTTGTCTCTGAATAAATTGGACGATGCAGATGATTTAACGAAAGCAACGGTCGTAGCGGAGAGACACAAAGAGAGCTGTCAGAGAGACAGAAGTAACATTTTTTATGATAGTATTCCAAATTAGTACCTTGGCAATCAAATTATGAACAATCGAGTCAAGATATAGCGAAATTATTGGGTTGTTCGGAAAGTCATTTTGTTTTTCCCCATCAGTCTTGCTTGTGACAAATACTTGGAATTTGAAAATCTGGGAATTTGAAACTTTCACAATTTGGAAACCTAAGACATCGGATTTTTCAGAATTTGGAAAGCTGAGAATTCAGATTTTTCAGAATTTGGAAAACTGAGAATTCGGATTTTTCAGAATTTGGAAATCTGAGAATTCGAATTTTTTAGAATTTGGAAATCTGAGAATTCGGAATTTTCAGGATTTGGAAATCTGAGAATTCGAATTTTGCAGAATTCGGAATTTTCCGAAATTGGAAATCTGAGAATTCGAATTTTGCAGAATTCGGATTTTTCCGAAATTGGAAATCTGAGAATTCGGAATTTTCAGTATTTGGAAATCTGAGAATTCGAATTTTGCAGAATTTGGAAATCTGAGAATTCGGAATTTTCAGAATTTGGAAATCTGAGAATTCGAATTTTGCAGAATTCGGAATTTTCCGAAATTGGAAATCTGAGAATTCGAATTTTGCAGAATTCGGATTTTTCCGAAATTGGAAATCTGAGAATTCGGAATTTTCAGTATTTGGAAATCTGAGAATTCGAATTTTGCAGAATTTGGAAATCTGAGAATTCGGAATTTTCAGAATTTGGAAATCTGAGAATTCGAATTTTGCAGAATTCGGAATTTTCCGAAATTGGAAATCTGAGAATTCGAATTTTGCAGAATTCGGATTTTTCCGAAATTGGAAATCTGAGAATTCGGAATTTTCAGTATTTGGAAATCTGAGAATTCGAATTTTGCAGAATTTGGAAATCTGAGAATTCGGAATTTTCAGAATTTGGAAATCTGAGAATTCGAATTTTGCAGAATTCGGAATTTTCCGAAATTGGAAATCTGAGAATTCGAATTTTGCAGAACTTGGAAAGCTTAGAATACGGAATTTTCAGAATTTGGAAATCTGAGAATTGGAGAAAAATCAGTCTTGCTTGTCAATAAGTCCGAATAATTTATGGATGTTAACGTATCGGATATTAACAGAAGTATCCCCCGAAAATCGTCTCTCATTTTCATAAAAAAAAGGAAGCGAAATGACTTTCCGAACAACCTAATATAACAGTATAGTATTATTAATTAACCAAATCAAAATAAGATTTTTGGGCGAGCTGAACAGAGCAGTAACATCGATCAAACGACAATTAATTATTAAAAATTAAATTAATATCAAGTTCTATTGCAGTAAACTGCGACGTCGAAGTTTTTGTTAAACATTGAATCATTCTTCAAGTCGTTTAACTCGCGTCGATTACCTTCACTCAGGTTTCTCAGAATATTAATGTAGCCTGCATTGAAAAATGGGAACGTCAAAACTTTTAATAAGCATTATACTCCACAATAATAGGATGCAGATGTACTGAAAAACTTTTGCTTTCGCTGTGTGTTATTTTAAACGCGCGTGACACTTGTTACCTATACGTGTTCCAATTAAATTATCACTCATTGGTGTCCATAGCTGTTAGCTCTTTTGTGTCCTTCATGTAACATGTATGAAAGTTCTAGTTGGAAATTTCAAACTTTTCCATCACGTTTTTCATTCTACAAATTGTAACTTACGTGCGTTATTATTGTTAGGTTAGAAGCTGTAGTAGCATGTATTAGTGTACATTAGCTTTAGGACACGTTAGATTTCACGTCAACTTTAGAATACCTTTTAACCAAATTTTCATAATTTATTGTACAAGTTTAGTAAAATACTTGGTTAATAACAATTGGAGGGAGGTAATTTTTATTAATTAGTATAAATAAAAAGGTAATCAAGAGTAGACAAGTTGGTTAAGTAAGGAGATATATTCAAAATTGGCATTTATCAATAGATTATGGACGTTTATAAGCCATGCATTATTGTTTTTCAATTTAATTTTTTTAATTTGCAATTTGAACACTAGCAAAGCTACATACCCATGATAAACTTAATTCTATACTATCTTTAAGACACCCCATAATCAATTGTTATCGGAAACATAAAGATCGCATTTCCAAGTCTGGACAAAAAATGGAAACTTCTTGACCATAAATTACAACAAAATTGCGACCCATGCATATCATCTATAATTTCAAAAATAGGAAACGTCTAAGTGACTTTGGAGCTGGAACTAGAGTGTAGGTCATCTAATTCCATACTATCTTTAACATACCCCATAATCAATTGTCAAAATTTCCAAATCCTATAAAAAACTGTCAATTCCCTGTGAATAAATTACATAAATATCTCAAGTCACGCTTACATATAATTTCAAAGCATCAAAAGGCAAGGTCCTGTGGAACTGGAACTGGATGACCAAAATCGCACATCGTACAAAATCCACAGTCGAAGGAAGACCGTGGGACAGTTTCGAAAAGATAATTCCTGAAAAGCACTCGATCCCACGTACACATCGAAATGTTGTATATTTCCTAGCATCCGTAGATCCTCGCTCACACATAAAACAAGAAAACACGGAAGAATGAAAGCCCCCACGACGCGTTTAACGCACGAACGACCCCGGTCGTTGTTTGCTGCCGTAGCTTCGACAGCAACGCCCGAAAGACTCGTTGGCTCGTCTCGAGGATTCGCTTTAATCCTTTTCAAACGGGAACTCGATTATTGTTAATTATCCTCTTCGTTTATTGTTCAGCGTTCAGGCTCCGAATGCTCACGAACCCTTTGGAATATTGTAACTTTGTGCCGTATGATTTGTAGGACCACCTAATGATCTGGGACTTAACACTTGACGCACGGGTCTAACCTACTCTGCCTTTTTCAATAAACATAAATAAATAAACAAATAAACATGCATCTCAATAAATACATAAACATGCATGTATGGTTTTAAAGTGTTGTAGTTTTATTAAATCAACATCATTTGTTATAAAATTTAATATTAATTAACTGCCAAATTTTCGCTTTCATTTTACATCACAATGTCGTATAATCGATACAAATGTGTGATATGTAAATTCACAACTCATCCGGTAAAAGGAAAGCGAAAATGTGACAGGTAATGGGTTAAATATTAAATATTAAATATTACGCATGCTAATTTTTCTCTAACAAGAGTTTCTACAATTCGCTGTCTACTAAAATTCTAACTTTCTACGCCCTGAACTGACTCTCCCTCTTTCATTTTCGAGGAAGGTGGATCCTCGGATGCGGTTTTCTAATATTCTTAAAGTCTATGGTGACCAAGTCCGTATCACCCTCTATCAGTGCGACCATAATGCGGTTCGTCCCTGTATAGGATCCGCCAAAGCTGGTCATCATCACCTCGGGTGGCGAAATTTGTCGCCATGATAGACAGATGTTTGGCAACATCCAGAAAATCCCGCTAGATCGTTGCCGACACCTATTTCGAAGAGATCCTCTGCAACATAAGAGTGAAGCACAAACACAGACACTAACTAATCCTTAAATCGATCCCTTACTGACGAATTATCAAATGATTCCACTAAAACTACAGACGTATAATGCACAATTACTTTGAAGTTAAAAAATAAATGAGTAAACGACGACACATAAATTAATGCACATATTAATTCTTTGTCTTGATGAGAATCAGTATCAGTAGTACATCGGGGAACATATACATTTGCAAGAAAGAAAATTAAAATTTATTGTTACTGGAGGGACATCTGACTCAGTGATGTCTTTCTACTCTTCACTTGACGATATGCCATCATTTATGGATATGTTTTGTTGCTATCATTATGTACGCACATTCTACGTCGTCTTATTGGTTGAAAAACATCACGATTACTAGTACTGTTTTTTCTAATATATCTGCATAAACATATATTTAGAACACGTATTAATTGTTACATATATAACTAGATTCACTCATGTGTCTTAGTAATTGTACCATATTTTTATTTGATTTCTTCGTCATTTAAATAGGAAACTGGAAAGCATGGGATTTTAAAAAAGTTGCGCTGGAATAAGTTGATTCTCCATAAGTGGTAATAAACTTAAATGTCCCCGCAAAGGGGACATGCGAGTGATATGCTGCAATTACGATGTCCCTTCAGACGGGACATTGTTAATTGCTACACTTCGTAGTGTATAGGAGAGGTGTAATGAATAATCCTCAGTGAATCTCGATATATGTAATACTCTTTATTACTCGTCCTAAGCTCTCCAAATTCTCGTCTAACACGATATTCTTCTTGCTGCATTCACGCATCTTATTCCATTTCCAATTATTCTATCTGTCTCCTGCACGCATCCCTCACGCAGTCTTTTATCATTCGACCCCAAAACACTTTTCATTCGCACCTCGATCTCTCAAGCTCTGTCACTCGGCACCAAACATTTTTCTCAGTCACCAGATCCCTATCTCTCGGTCATAAACACCCCAAAACACTCTTCATTCGCACATCGATCTCTCCCATACCCTACGGTACAGTTGCCACGTTGTTGCTGTCACTCCCAACTGAATATTGTCGATCGCCAACGCGAGTTTCTTCCGATTTCTAAACGTAGCGAGAAACGGATTAACCTCTTAGGCACTACGCGCCACTATAATGGTATTACCGCGTGAGCAAAGTTGATTAATAAAGTTGAAAGTAAGCCTTGCGTGGTATGCTCACTTCGCACGCTGAGGTTAACGGCGGGTGAATGATTGGAAAGGTGGAATGTGAACAACAGTGATAAATAACACTTAAATATATTTAAATAACAAGAAAATGATAATCTTATAAGTTTTTCGGACGGCTAATTTTACTTTAAATCTGTCTATACTAGTTGGACTCTTGACTTGTATTTAGTTTGATGATTTTTTGTATATATCTGGTCTTTGGCATATTTCGCCTTATTCAATACTTCTGTTCTCCCTTCCGTTGCCCTCTTGGCGTGGTATATTTTAAAAAGGGGAACAGAGTTTTTACATTGGGGAGGACGGCGGTCGTTCTAGGTCCGGTTGGACCTTAGGGCGCTTGAGGTTTATGACATGACCTGTGCCGCTGAAGCTAAAAATTCTACAAATGAACATAGCAATAAATGTTTTTACTAAAGACGAAAATTGTCACGTACCATCTGAATACGGGTGTACGGATGGTACGGATATTAAATTGAATGCCTTTTCAAAAATGACTATTTTCTTGTCATGTCGTAAACCTACTCTTGAAATTTATGTTTTGTATTGTCACAATAAAATGTGTATAAATATTGTTTGTTACCCCGTAACAAATGGCTTTCGCGGATGTCATCTCTCTGTACGACGCGTCACTATAGTGGCTTTCACGGATGTCATCTGAATTGTATTATTAATTATTAGAATAAATTGTTAAAGTTAAAATGCGTGTTAAAAGCTATTTATTTATTTTTTTTTTGTTAATGGTTTTTCAAACAGTCTCCTATGTGTTGCGAAGTGTTCCTAGCCCCTATCGAAAAATTCAAGGCCCCCTGGGTTGTTTATGGTCCTGGCGTCGCATTATTGGACCCCAAAGTTGCGAAGGTTACCGCGTCATGGCCATGTGTGTCCTGTGCCGAGTTTTACCACGCGTCAGCTTGGGCTTTCCCAACATAAAATTCATATCGTTTCAGGTGGTGCCACCCCCTGGCACCGTCACGTCCTCCCATAGCCGTTCGTTGTCCACGAGAAGACGGACCCTGGAGTGTACCTCCAGCCCCGGTCTGACGGTACATCCGGCCACCGGAAGTGCGTCGGGCAGCACGTCGCCTCGTAGAGTTGGATCTTTTCGCAGGAGCACCGGATCAGCGGATCGTCCACCTTTGATGTTCTGCAGGAGGAGACCCTCGTGGCCAGAAGTCGATATACAAGCCACTTCTGGGTAAGTACAATACTCTTTGACGATCATTGGAAACGACGTTTGCTCCGTATGCTTTTGACATTTCTTCGGATCAACGAGATTGATATAATATTGGTTTAGAAACGTGCATGGGAATTGCGCAGGTAAATCTTGTGGTGGATCGTGGTTGGGACTTTAGATTTTCTTTTGTGAAACGGACGAGGACTCACAGGCTTAGTCTTTTATAGTTTAGTCTACTAGTAGTGGACTTACTAGTTTAGTCCACATATGTGGACGGTTTATGAACTATATGTTGCAGCGCATTCACAGAATCATAAAGCCATTGGACTTACACTCATCGACAAAATTAAGTGGACATTACAGAAATGTAAAAGTATTATTTGTTTTATTACAATGTTTTTAATAAATTTTAAATTACAACGTTAAATATTTTTGTAGACTTGAAAAAACATTTATTTAATGTATATAATTGTGGAATAAAGTTTTGATTTATAGGCATTATTAGTTAAATTAAGTTAACCTTTTGTTATTTATGCTACCTGTCCACTTAATTTTGTCCACGACTGTATGTTTAACTTTAAAAAATTCATGAATCATCAACAACTGCCTTTTGCAGTTTCAGGCAGTTTGGAAGTAAATTTGCGTTGAAATATAATTAATTATCTTTGTCGTAACTGAAAGTAAAAATTCGTTTCTGAAGAGGTTAAGAGACTTTATGGAGTAGTAATTGAATGTCACTATATTGTTAGATTCAGGTTTATTTTAACATTAGTTTCTATCACAATAGGCACTTAAGAAAACTAAATTGTCGCTGCTATCCTATTTTTGTTATACTTAGTGCATAATAATGCTGCTGAGGAGAGTTTCGATGCTTTTAAATGTTTGAAATTTAGTTTTTGGAGGTAGTGGTAACGAGGAGAAGAACCAAGTGGGATTGTTGGATGTTAAGGAATTAGGCGTATTATTCTGAGTGAGTGAGTAAGGATTCAAAGGTCGTTTGCGTAATTGTGTGCGGAAGGATGACTGTGTTTGGAGTTGGGTTAAAACATAAAATGCGTGGGTTTTGGCTTGGGGTGAAACATAAAAATGTTGACTATCCTAGAAAGACAAAAATACTAATTTAAAACAATAAGAATACAGAACAACATAATGCGATATCCTACATATCCCTCCTCAAGATCGAAGAGTAACGGACACTAATTAGTCTAAAATAGATACATAACTTTCTAATACAAAATATAAGTATTTTTAATTTGTAAAGGTATTAATTAACCTAGAGCGGTGGTCAATAGTATTCGTATACCTTACTTTTGGAGCAGATCGTTAATTTTTGTTATTAAACATTAATTTAATTTAATCTTTAAAAGTTGTTAGCAATTGAAGTTGCTCTTTATATTCTGAGTACACTGACACATTACACACTTCATTTTTTACACACTAAATTTTACTGACACAGAATTTAAAGAAAAATAAAACTCCACGTTGCACAGCATCTTACTTATTATACAAAAATAGAAACATTGATCTAGCAGAATCAAACACCGATTTTGAATATTTAGCATAAAAACGAATTCAATGTTCGAGATGCATGCGTAAAAAGCTAATTAGAAGGTGGACAGTTTTAACCCACGCACTCCAAATAATATTCCACGAATAGAATTCAGATGAATTTCAAGATGTTAGAAGGACAGTTTACGGTGTTCCAAAACAAAGTTTAATCGCGTATTTCGTCGAATTTTGAAGAACAACTTGACCGACATGGAATTGGATCCCAGTGTCCCGCAATTAATTTTAAACAAGATTCCCCGAAAAGCAGTTGCTTGATACTCGAAACTGAGCATTGATAGTTTAATCTGTTTGTCCCCCAGTTGTGTTAAGCTTTCCAATTAACTATACTAATCCCGTTTGTTCAGGATCACTTTAATTCACTAAAACAGGCCAAACAGCAGTCTCGAGTACTCAGAGGTGAAATTTCGATACGATGTTACGAAATAGAACGTAGGAACTCCTAAATGTCACACTTCGATTATCATTCTATTTGAAAAAGATAAACGTCGTGCAAAACGTTATTCGAGTGCATGTTTCGTCGAGTAACGAATTATGAAATATGTGAATTATGAAGTGTGATATGGTATGTCGAAACGAGAGCGTCACGTAATAACGTTTGTAGATTTTGCGAGATTAATATGTTCCTGATAATGTACGAAGATAGCGATATTTTAGTATACTCACACAAGTGTACAGAATATTTATACGTCGAGGTATTGTTCGTATAATGTGTAATAAATGCATTTTTATCAGGGTTTCCACGTCACGAAACTCTCATGAATATGTCATTTGCATATTCAGATAGCTGCACCGTCAGACTATTATTGGATTCATTCTGTATCGAAGTATGTATTTTTTTCTAATTTTGTCCCTAGCGAACGGGGGTTTCCAAATTGCGATCGATACAGAATCGAGGATTTTAGGCGAACAGTTCGATCACTTCACTGAGATTGTTCCGCTCGTTGACGAACATCGTTCGGTGGATCATTTTCGAAATATTGAAAGTGCAACGAATCAGTGGTGCAGTTGTTGAATTTATAAAAATGGGAAGGTTCGCCTAAATGCAAAGATGTATTTTAGCATCTTTTTACATTGATTTGAGTGCCTATTTTCATGAATGAATATTATAGAAATTTCATAGAAGGATATATCATTATTGCATGAAAATTTAATATTAGTACATTTATTATTTTGAGAGTAGTATACTAATAGGATGTTCAGTGGTTATGGTTTTCAGCCACAAGCTGAGTTGTGACAACTAAATTTCTAAATTTCCAAAGTCAGGCATTTTGGAGTTTGACGATTTGGAAAATTTGAGAATTGAGGAATTTTGTGGAATTTGAATATTTAAGGATTTACCATTTTGAAAATTGAAAGGTTGTAGAAGTTGGGGATTTTTAAATTTTAGATGCTTGAAATTCTGGTGTTTGAAGATTTATAAATTTAGATATTTGGGGATTTAGAGATTTATAAATTTAGAAGATTGAAATGTTTCAGAAGTTCCGGATTTGGAAATTTTGACATTTGTAAATTTGGGCATTTGGAGTTTCGAAATTTAGGCATTTAAAAATTTAGGGATTTGGGAATTCAGTGATTTTATTTTAGAAAATTGAATCATATGAGAATTTGGGAATTTGGGGATATAGGAATTTTATGAATTTTGGAATTTGGAATTTAGGAATTTAGGAATTCAATGATTTACTTTTGAAAATTGAAACGTATGAGAATTGGGAATTTGGGCAGTTGGGGCTTCAGGAATTTAGGGATTTAGAGATTTAGAGATTTAGAGTTTTAGAAATTCAGGGATTTATTTTAATAAATTCAAACGTTTAAGAGTTTGATGATTTGGAATTCTTGGAATTTGGGAATTTGGAAATTTAGGAATATAAGGATTTAGAAATTTAGGGGTTTAAGAGTTTATAGGTACATAAATTTTTAAAATTTGAACCTTTCAGAATCTGGGAACTTTAAAATATAAGAATACCTCACGATATTTCTATTCTAACACAAATCTACTTTATTTTACTTTATCTTATTCTACATTACTTTGTTTTATTTTCTATGCTTTACCGCATCTTCGTCTTACTTTACAGTAATTTAAAGAGAAACAACGTCACTATCTTTTCGCTTTAAAGAAACGTGTATATCATCTTGCAATATTCAATAAAGAACTTTCTTGACTTACATCATTCCCGCATTAAACGATCATCAAACAGCCATCAATAATCACAAAGAAACTTTTCCCCTTTCTCCCGTGCATGTAGATAATCACGAATTTTGTTAGGCATACCGTAAATTAAATAATTGTGATTCAAAAGTAATGAACGCGTCAGAAATGTCTCTCGATGTTTCCTGGAAGCTCAGAAAAGATCGAACGAGGCTGCTCGAGCTTTGATATATCGCAAAGACGACGGCAAAGTCGATGGGACACTTTTCTCGTCAAAGTTCCCTGTGTCGGGTTACATATTATAAAATATTTCCTCAGAGAATGCGAACGAGGACCTGCATTTTCCTGTCTTCGAAGAAAGAACGCGAATTCTACGAAAACTCGTGACGCCTGTCGAGAACAGAGCAGTGAATAAAACTTGAAATTGCCGTATGAATCTCGACAACACGAAAGTTTCTTTGCTAACGTTCTCCAGGGTCACTTATGTCAATGATTTAGCAATATCTCTTGCAGGAGAAAGTTTGATTGACCAGATACAGGGAGAGCTCTGTTAACTTCATTGTTGGCTACTAAACTTTTTATCCTTCGGTCACTGAACGTTGTGTTGTGTAGATCGTTCGAGGATTTGTCTCATTCGGAATCAGAGAATTTGGATTATTAGGATATATGAGAATTTGAATTGTTACGAATTCTGGAATTTTGATTATTCGGAATTTGAGAATTTTTACTGTTTGCAATTTGTGAATATTTATTATTAGGAATTGGAGACGTTAGATCATTTGGATTTGGAGTGTTTGCATCTATAGCAATATGAGAATTTAGGTCATTTGGATTTTTGAGTATTTGGATCTATAGCAATTCGAGAATTTTGAGTACTAAGAATTTGAGAATTTAGATCATTTGGAATTTGAGAATATGGAATATTAGGTTTTTGAGAATTTGAGGAATTTGAGAATTTGTATCATTAGAAATTTGACAATTTGAATTACTAGAAATTTGAGAATTTGGATCATTTGGAATTTGAGCATTTGAATTACTAGAAATTTTAGGATTTGGCTTATTTGAAATTTGAGAATTTAGGCCAGTCGGAATTTCAGATTATGAAATATTAGGTCTTTGAGTATTTGAGGAATTTGATTATTAGGAATTTGAGAATTTGGATCATTAGGAATTTGACAATTTGAATTAGTAGAAACTTGAGAATTTGGATTACTAGAAATTTGAGAATTTGAATTACTAGGAATTTCAGAATTTAGATTACTAGGAACTTGAGGATTTAGATCATTTGGAATTTATGAATTTGGACTACTAGTAATTTGAGAATTTGGATCCTTCGAATTTTGATCATGTAAATGACTAGAAATATAAGAATTTGGACCATTTGGAATTTGAGGGTTTGAATTATTAGGAATTTCAGGATTAGGATCATTTGGAATTTGGGAACTTGAATTATTAGGAATTTGGATAATTTATAAATTTGGGTTACTAGGAATTTGCGAATTTGGATCATTTTGAATTATTAGAAATTTCACGATTTGGCTCACTTCGAATTTGAGAATTTGGACTATTAGGAGTTTGAGAATTTTGACGATTGGTAATTAAGAAGTTTGTCAATCAGAAAATTAAAAAATTAAAAGAACAAAAAAATTCATAAAGTCGAAGATCCAAAAATGTTTAACCATCGAAACCTTCTACTACACCTTACAGTTAATATATCTACATTATCTTAAAGTTACTGACAAACATTACAACAATTTTTCCAACTGAATCCATACACACACAATCCTTACAATTGTTAAAAAAATAATTCTTAACCAAAGATTAACGATCGTGATAATTCTCGATGTCGCAAGAGGATTAATATTTACACAGATCACTGTGAGCCTCGTTGAAAAATTTAAACGAGAGCAATACCGCGTTGTTAATTTTTCCAATTTCCCAACGGAATTTCCCGGCGAATTCGTTTCGCCCGGTATTTTTCATTAATTAAGATTCCTCGCGCATGTTTGCCAAGCCCTTCCGTCGTCGTCGGACATTCGATTTATCAGGCAGCGATTTCATCGACGGCTACGTCATCTACGAAGGCTTCCGGCAAATTTCGATAGAAACATCAGATCCCTGCTCACGATTCCAATTTATTTCGCCGATACCGAGTTCGTTGCAGCTTGTCAGAACGTATAAAAGGAGCTTCTCCCGAACGAACACCGTAAATACCTGTTATGTGCTGTTCTCATAATACGAGCCTTCTCAAAGGCAGAATGAAATTCGCCGCGACTACCACGGATAAAAGTTGCAAAAACTTCCGAACGAAAATGGAACTCGTTACTTTCGCCTGCTCTTTTTTTTTTATGCGTGTATTTAAGGTCGTATCAACTACGTGGTTGCACTGTCCAACAAATTTGAACTTTTTTTCGACGATTCAAATACCACTATGCGATTATTATAGTGTTTCTCGTGCTGATTACGAATCTGCAACCCGTTTGTCTCCAGCACGTACAGTTTTTGAGAAATCTGATTTTGAAAAAAAAAAACACATTTTTCAAATTCAAACGAATTTTGCGAGGTAATTATAAAAGATATTAAAATTCTGATTATATGAAAAGATTCTATAGACTTTTCTGAATACAACGGTATATATTTGTTATGCGTTCTGAATATTTAAACATGTTTAAACAATTATTGAATGCGAAGAGACACCGATTCTGTACCAATTTTTGCGTATATTTTTCAATTTATCTTAAAAAGTAAGGGTCCAGTGGAAAATCGACATATATCACGCGATAGAGTAGACTTTCACCTTTAAAAAACACCCAAAGAAAGTTGAAACGTCGTTTTTTTTACGATGCCAGAAGCAAAATAGCAACGCGGGAAACGAAGCGAGGACAGTGGTTCTCACGCCACAGGGATCGTTCCTTGCATCGCGTTAACATAGGCGGGATACGGAGCGATCGCTCTGACGCGACGAACCACCGTATACTAAATATACTAAAAGTATACTGTAAATATACTAAAAATGTTATTTTTAAAGTGCAATTAATAGTCACTTAATAATTTATAAATTAACCAACGTTAGTGTAATAATCACCATTAAATTAACATTGATTAATAAAGTATTAATTAATTGCCACATTTATTAACGCATTAAAATTAAAATTAATATAAATTGATAATAAGTTATCACTAAATTAACAGTATGCTATTAAATAATATAAAGAACAACGCGTGTTAAAATAAAAAATAATTATTGTCACCATCTCAAACGGAATTTTATTGATGCTTATTATCAATATGTCCAAACCAATAATGACGTAAAAACCACGAAGAAATATCGAAGAATTCCATAAACGCAAACACAAAGGAACAAAATGAAATTGAATAACGTTACTCCAACGCGAAATTTCATTCGATTAAATTCGATCCACGTACTCCGTAGCATATTTTCATTTTCCTTTAACGTCTCCCACGACGTAGTTTCTCTTTGTTCGAGAAAATTTTCTTAAACGACGGAACGAATGCGAAACTGTGCCGTTCCTCGAACGAAACGTTTAAGAATTTGTTAAACAACGAAATATTTCCACGCATGTTTGAAATCGATGATACGTGTTGCGAATATTTGCGTGAAACGCGGCCACACGCAGGAAACCATACAGTTCGATGAAATGGTCGGGAAAAGCGGAAAGCAGTTCGAGTGGCATCGAGTTCGATCCCTTCGATTCGATAAGAAGGATAACTTTGGGATTTCAGAGTGTCCCGCGGGATATTTTGGTGGGTCGTCCGCTTCCCAACGAAATGTTTCTCGCAACGAACGTTCCCTTCTGCTATAATCTCGAATGACCGAGTTAGAAGAGTTTCGAGACACGATATTGCCTTCATTATCCTTTGCCTTCGTATGCTTGGAGATTCGGGTGCATTAAATTCGGGGATTTGCGGATATTTGGGAATTTATAAATTTTGAGACGTACGGATTTTGAATTTTGCAGATTTAAGAATTTTAGGACACGGAGATGTTGTGATTTGGAAATTTAATGATTTAAATTGTTTAGAAATTTCGTGATGCGGGAATTTGAGGATCCGAGGATTTAGAGTGTTTGGTAGTTTGGAAATTTCAAGATTCAAATTACGTAGAAACTTCATGCTGTGGAGTTTTAGGGATTTGAAGCCTAGGAAATTTTTTTATTTGTAAGTTTGAGCATTTGAAGATTTAGAAATTACATAATGTATGAATTTGACAACTTGAAGATTTCGAAATTTCATAACTTGGACATTTAAGAATTTGAGTATTTAGAAATTTGGGGAATTTGGGAATTTAGGAATTTGGGAATCGACGTATTTGTAAATGTGGGAGTTTTGGTATTTGGCACTAGAAAAATTTGAGAACCTGGATATTTTTTAATTTAGGAATCTAGGGATTTGGAAATGTGAAGATTTGGTACTTAAGAAAATTGAGGACTTAGTAAGCGAGTAACGTAGAAATCTGCAAGCTAGATAATTAAAAATATGAAAATTAGAAAAATTCGAATCTTCTCAATTGCGAGAATATGAAGATTTCGAAAAATTGAGATATTTTTCAGTTTGAGAATAAAAAATTTTCGGAATTTTGAGATTTAGAAATTTCAAGGTCTTTTAATTTATGAATTTAGTTAACTATTCGTGTAACAAGTGACAAAAATGTAGCTAAATCATGTACGAATACAAAGAAATTAAATGCATAAAACACGAGATTTTATTCATGTATACTTATACAAAATTTAATTAATACAAAATAAATGATTTAGATGTTTAAATGATCAAACGACAGGCAGGTATACATACATATAACCTCGAATTATGATCATTTAAAAATATCGACAACATCAAATTATTCAACGGGTTTCAAATAAAAAACATCGTTTAATTAAATAAAAATTATTTTTGTTACTTTTAAGCACGAATAATTGAAAAGAAAAATTATCAAACTAGCAATGAATGAAGCGATTTCGATTTCAATTGTAAAGAAATTTATCGAAGAAAATTCAATCATCATTATATTGTAATCATATCGAAAATGAATTTTAGCAAGAAGAAATGATATCGCAGCCATTGACAAAATTTAATTGATCTTGAACTTGATTAGCAATTGTAGTTACAAGAATTCAATTAGTGTCCAATCAGTATTCAATTAGCACCGATGGTATCGGTTAACCTTCGTTGATCTGCCAAGGGGCAGCCTTAGAAACGAAAGCAATTAGTTCTCAATTGGATGTTTGAAGACGATCATGTGGACAATTGGTTTAAAGATCAATTGACGGAAAGAAATAATTGGATATGTTCTGAATTCGATCAATTAAACAAACTTACTATTTGTCAATCGATCTATCCATTTGTCCAATGTTACTTTTTGGTATTTCGAAATTTGTTTATTTTTATATAAAAATGCAATGCAGGGAAGTGCAAAAAGTTATAAAAAAAAAACCTTAATTTTATGACATCTCAAATTCTCAAACGGTTCAAATTTTTCAAATACTGAAATTCCATAGTTCTCGAATCCTTAAATTCGTAAGTTCTTGAATTCTGAAAGTCTGGCATACTTAAATTTAAAAAATTCCAATTACACAAATTCTTAAGTATAAAAATTCTCAAGTTCTCAAATTTAAAATTGCAGGGTATATAAATTGATAAATTTGTCAATTTCCAAATTTCTAACTCTTTCTACGGTATGATTTTTAAACACCAAAACATTGAAAATTCCAAATTTGGAAATTTCTAAATTCACAAATTCCTATGGACAAAGTGAAACTTACAAATGATCAAATTTCAAAAATTTTGAAGTCTCTAGATTTCTATATACTCAAATTTCAATTTCAAAAATTTCATCCAAATTTCCATTTTCATGAAGTTTCAACCTTTCAAATTCCCGTGTTTCTAAGTTCTACTATTTTAATATTTTCTATAATTTCTAATTTCAAAATTTTAAAACGATAAAATAAACCCAATTTCTCAAACTCGCAAATTTCGGATTTTTCAAATTCTCAAATTCCCTAATTTCCAGATTTTCAATGTCCTAAATCTTCAAATTTCTAAATTCATAAGTTCCTAAGTTTCTAATCCACAAATTTCTTAGTGCCAAGATAGTGAAATTTCCAATTTAAGAAATCCTGTAATTTCTACTTTCTGAATTACTGAAATTCCGAATTTAAAATATTCTGAAATTTCTAATTATCGAACTTCTCAAATTCCTAAATTATCAAATTCTCAAATCTTCAAACTCTCAAACTCCCAAATTTCTTCATTTCTACCCGTTTATCGTCTTTAATTTCATCCCTTCAATATTTTCAGAAAATATCGCGTAATCATCCATATTTCATCCCCTATTAACATTGAAACTACCAAAGGAGTCAAATGACCCTTTTACAAATTTCCCACTTCAAATGTCAAAATTTATCAAGATAGTTTTCTTAACATCTGTTCTGATTGTCAATAAGTCTATTGATTCACATATCATCGTTTGTTCATCTATTTTTCAACTTCATTTTTAACTTCAAAACAATTGTGCACTATATGTCGGTAGTTTTAGTGTTAAATCCAGTGTCCATTTTACACAAATCCGTTGTGTCTTGTCGATAAAATATCTTGTCGAACGCAAAACCGTCGTTGACGAGTCGTTAAACAAGGCTCGGGATTCAATTCGCATCGGCCACGAACGGAGAATTAAACTGAGCAGGTGCAGTGTAATAAAACTCGTGTAATGATCGACGATGTACACGGGTCCTTTATCGAGCAGACTATTTTTAAGTCTCATTCGAGGGAAAAAGAGGTCGTAATGTGCCCATTTAAACAACCGCCCTTTTTTATTCGATCGACGGAAAGGTTCGTGCAAAAACCGTGGTGGAAGTAGCCTAACGATGCAGCAGATCAAACTTTACCAGAAACGAGCTACGAACGTTGTGCCATAATAAATACAGTTTAGTTATTACAGCGAACAAGAACGAGAAGAAAAAAAATTGAAACGGTGAACTTTTTTATTTATTGCGAGAACAGAATTTTATGAATGCTGAATTACGGAAGGAAATATTGATTATTTACTGTCCGATATCAACTTGGGGTTATTTTATTCGGGATTTTGTTTTATAAGATTTATGAAATTATTTTGATGGACAACTAGCTTCGTTTTGTTAATTTAGTTATGCACAAAGTAACGCAAGTCTACTTTTTGTTTAATCGATTTTTATTATAGATAAGAAGTGTGAGACTATTCTTTTTTCAATTTTTCAGAATACTATGAATGAATTTGTAGATATTTTTGAGGATTGTTTTAAATGGAACACCTTGTGTATCAATATATCGTGTAATACAACGGTTTATGGAATTATAGGAGCCACAGTAAAAATATGTTTTTATTGTTTCTGAAAAAATTATGTGTAAATTTGCAAATATTAATATATCAAAAAATAATAACATTTTAAACCGTTTTTTGTAAGCAGATTTTCATTTTACAATTAATTATTTCACTATAAAATTACTGATTTACGCAGAGAATTGTAATAATTCATATCACCTTTAATTACCTCTCTTAATAGCCTTTACTAATTGCCATTTACAATCAGTTTTATTAATAATTTTTTTCTTACAATTAAATTTCTAATAACTAAATTATTTAATTTATATTACATTACATTAATAACTCCTAATAAAATTTTTCTATATGAATTATTAATTTTTTTGAACTTATCTTATAAATTTATATCCTTTAATTAAATTGAATAGTCACCTTTATTTAAATAAACATTATTAATAAAAAGTGAACGAATCAGTTGATCACTATTATTTTCTTATTAGTGCTACAATTGTACAAAAGTTAGAAACATTATACAGTAAAAGGTGAACTTTTCAACCCTTTTATATTTTTTCCTTAACAAAAATAAAAATTGCCGAGTGTAAAAATTTAAAAATTATCAAATTTCCATACTAGTTTAACAATACGATTACGATGATCGACCTTTACGTTCTGAAATTATGATGTACACTAGAAACAAAAATAAGACAAATATGCAAATAAATACTTTAAACGGTACGTTGGACGTCGAAAAGAATATTTCACAAGAACTTGGAGCAAGAATTTTAATAAACCTTAAACGAAAGGATAATTTCACGACGTTTATGCAGAACGGGGAATGCAGTCTGCGATTTTTATTATCTCGTAAAAAATTTGCCGCCCTTCTACACGACAAAGGGGATTATTAAAAAGTAATTGTTGGCGTAACTTCGAGCTAGTAAAATTAATTCCACGACCCCGAAGAGGCAGAACAGCGTTGTTATCTGTTACATATTTCTAAAAGTTTTAAAATATTATGTTAAAATTTTCCAATAAAACTGATACGCGTAGAGATTATTACACGGAAAAATTCTGCGAAAATTCCAGCCGGAATTCAACGACGAGGAACGTCGAATCGCTGCAAAACACATGTAAAATTTACATAAAAAGGTCTACAGTGGACGTTGAATAGCTTTCAACAACATCTCCCTCTATACAACCCGTTACAGAATTCATGAACTGATTAATATTCCACATTTCCCTATTATAACATGCACGTACCAAAACTGTGCATTAAATACTTTGCTTCCTGTTCGGATTTCCTCCGTTTCGATATTTAATTAACTAGTTTACCACTACTCCGTCAAAGAAACACGAGAAAACGTTCCGGCAGTAAAGGTCAAATCGCAACGTTTTCAATCGGTGAAATTACTATCATTAAAACGGCTCCGCAAACAAAACTGTCAGCAGCAAACTGCGTCGCCGAATTCAGTAATTTCGAAATACAAACTTTATTTGCACACGCGAACACGCCGAAACTAGCGAACGGGAGAGAATTTAAACATCCATGAACATTTAATCACGATCGAAAACTCAACGTCGCGCGTTTTAACGATCGAAATTTCGCAAAAGTTTCGCCGTCTCCACGATGTTATTATTTGCGTTCCCGAAACCAGCTGGAAAACGTTTTAAAAGCCGTTTTCACGGCAGAGCGCTTCCGGTCGGTGATTAGCGATCGCGAAAGACACAAACGAGCTTAGGGGAACAATCGAGTTTCTCGATGTAACGATATTGCGACGCGTTTCTGGAAGACGGGACATCTTTTCTGGGGAAAATTCGTGACGAAAATACGGTTACGGTGGCTGTTCGCATGACTCGCCTTCGAGACGAAAGAGAAATGGCGTGCTGGAGGGAAATTCTTTTATGGAAATTCGGGTCCATTGCGGAAGGAAAGGTACGAATAAACCTTGGCGACACGAACGACGGAACGTTTCCTTTTTCGGGATGCTTGCTTGTCTTTTAACATTTTTGTTCTTCCAAGCTGGCACGATGTAGTACCACCGAGCGTAAGATTGATTAAACAATATAATACGAAGAATATAGTGGGTCACTCCACGCTGAATCGATCACTTTTTGACCTCACCATCTGCGATTTTGTTGTAATCAAAATATGTTATAGGCTATGTGAAATTAGTGGAAGTATAAGTCATCATTTTGCCGATTTCGAATTTATTTAAAAATAACAAGCCTTCAAAATTTGCATTTTTTCCCTATTTTTGTGAAAATAGACATCGCTTACGAATTTTTTTATCAAAAACTACTAGTGCGAATGAGCTAAATTTTTTTTGTTTTATTCATAAAGGATTGGGCTACTATAAAATATTTTTTTTGACTTCGTTAATTTGTTATATAATATGAAAAAATTTAAACAAATTCTTTTTTTACGTTATTCAATAAAAATTATACCTGATTAAAATTTGGAAAAAGTATATTATATTCCCTGAAGCTTCCTCTTTAAAATGAGACCTTCAGAATAATGGATAATCGAAATTTTGATGTCACAATAAGCTGGAAAACGACGCGGTGTACCTCCGTTTCAGGCAAGCGAGACGTGCAATCCACGTTCACTGGCGTTTGTGTTTGACACGACAGTGTCAGCTAATGATTCTTCTTTTTTCGTTTAAATAAATGTAACAAATGCTCCTTTTAAAATGCCGAGCCTTATTAAAATTAAAGTATAAAGTATACGTATTACGTTGGCAAGAAAAATTGGACTTGAACCATCACAAAATTTAATTTTAATTGTATTTCGATAGGAAATCTGCCTTGTCAGGAGCTACGTTTCTCAAGCCCCACCACTCCTTATCCCCTACTACCACTGCCTTATTTCCCCCACTCCTCGAGCTTCGTCTTGGAGGCTCGAAAATTTGCTTATAAGCAAATTTCAGACGAATATTTCTCCGATTTCCTAGTTCCTTGGCCTTGAAACGCACGTGCTTGTCTACCACGTGGTTTCGCGATCGGCCACGATTGGTCGATCACTCTCATTTTCTAGTTCCTGACGTCATCAGAAAATCACCACAAGCCTCAGGAGCTACGATTCTCGACCCCCACTCTTCCTATGCCCGCTCCGACTATTCCTCTGCCCCTACAGCCCTACGTCACTCTCCCCACTCCTTCCCGAGCTCCTTGTACTATGAATTTATTTTTCTAATTTCGAAAAATCCGAATGCCGGGACCGGGTCTCGAACTCTGGATCCTCGGGTGCCTCGGATTCCGAGTCGGGGACGAAGCGCGCTCGGCTATTCTCGCAAGCCCCACTTGTTTACTTACGATGCTCCTATTAAACTATGCCTCGACGATCCACTACACTTCTACTCTATTAATTTATAACTATTTTATTTAAGTGACCACTTTCATGCGTTTCCTTTCACACTATTTTTTACCTCCGCGACTTTTTGTAACAGGTATTAACCCTTTGCGCTCTTGAATTTCTTTTACCTACTTTCTTAATTAATATACAAAATGTACATTGTATTTTGCATATATTGCAGGTCGGATTATATAATTGCAACAAAACTAATGACTTTTGTATGGCAATTTTTTTTTATTTTCAAGTTTAGTCATTTTTCAATTTTTAAATGGTGGATCGAGTGAAACGGAGGTACACCGCGTCGTTTTCCAGCTTATTGTGACGTCAAATTTCTTAATTTCTTAAAGTTCTGCAAATTCCGAAATTCACGCATTTACAAATGTTTCTATGTGGGAATTATAAAATTGCAAAACTCACCATCTTCTTTCATAAGATATACAGAAATTTCGCTTTCTATCCTTACGAATACATATCTTTATTTCGAAGACAACAGAATTCAAAACTTCTGCAACATATTTGGAGGCAATTTTACCTGAAGAAAGACCCTACAACATTTTTATTAATTCAAGTAGTAACGAATGTTATAAACTATTATACATAAGTAAAAGCGAGAATAAAGAGATACAGTAATCTACATAGATAGAATCATGCAAATCAATTTCAAGTGCGAATGATCAATATTGCTTAAGTACATCATTAGCGTTCTTACTTTCAAACTTATATAATTCATATTACTTACGCAGGTAGCATCAAATGAGAATCAAGAAAAAGGTGTACCATTATTGTCATAAAACTTCCATTCTATTATTTACTTCTCTTCGTCTTCTTCCTCTTGAGACAACAACGAGGCCGAAGCATTATCTCTCTTGTCCTCCCGATCGAACATGTTGCACAGAAATTATGCACAAGAAAATACGTATCGGATGTCTCGTTCCACATAACGTGCCCTATATATCCAGCAGGAGCAAGGCTGCAGGTGAAATCCTGGCTGCCGTGCGCAAGGAATATTTGGTACAAGGACACAGCATTCCGATAACAAGCTTCCAGACAGAGAGAAGGAGCGAGAGAATAAGGGAGATAGGAAATAATAAAGTTACGAGCAGCTAACGACTAAAGCGATTCGATAATTCGATGATGCAGCCTTTGTAATCGGTAACCCTTTTTTTTCATTTACAAACGGGGGAAATGCATTTACGCGCACTCCGGTGTAATGTGGGACTCGGGGCAAGAATAGTGAAATGCATAATACTCGCTAAAACCTCACCGAACTTTGATGAAATACGCCTCTGCCATCGAGCCGTTTCCGGTATTGGTTTCCGGTATTCGAGGGATTCATCGTGTCCTTCTAGATTAGGCGCTGAAAATATCTAGCGCCATCATCATCACTCGTCGGGTCTGTGATCTAGGTCGCATCAGAAGGGGATGTCGGACTTTGGAGGTTTCGTTAAATGAAACGTGTCTCGCAACGTGTTTCGCAACATGCGCAGCATCATGTCTTCGGAAGTTATCCCTGTAAGGTGTTGGGGAATCTGTGTCGCACCATGTGTCCCAACAGAAATCGCAACATATCATATGTGTTGTGTCATGTTTTTGCAACATGTTCCTGCAATATGTATCGCAACATGTTTCAAATCACCTCTTTGCAGCATATCTCCGCAACATTTATCGCAACGTGTCTTTGCAACATGTCCCTTCAACATGTCTGTGGCATATGTATGAGAACATGCTTCTGCAACATGTATCGCAACATATCACAGCAACATATGTACGTTACAATAAGTCTTTGGAATATGTATAAGAACATGTCTCTGCAACGTGTATCGTAAGATGTGTCTCAATAAGTTTCTACAATATGTCTTGAAAATATGTATCATAACATGTCTCCAAAAATGTATCAGAAAATGTCTTTGTAATACGTATCACAATATGTCTCTGTAATATGTCCCTAACAGTTGTGTCAGAAATGCAACATGTATTGCAACAAGTCTTTGGTATCAATATGTCACTGCGATATGTGTCTCGACAAGTCTCTACAATATGTCTTCAAAATACGTATCAGAACATGTCTCTGAAAATGTATCAGAAAATGTCTATGTAATATATCCCTCACGGATGTGTCAAAACATGTATTTGAAAATGTATCAAAACATTTCTCTGTAACATGTATCAAAACATGTCTCTGCAACATGTATCGCAGCATGTCTCAGCAACATGTTTCGAAACATGCCAGGCATGTAGGTACTTGCCAAGTACGCTTCAAAGTGAAACCGATAAAAGGTCCCATATAATTCGATTTTTACGACAAATTATATATATGGGGTGTTTTAAGAAACAAATTTAATATTCCGCTGCTTTAGGTGCAATTATACATGAACGAGTTAACTTTGTTCGTGTTCGGAGTAAATTGAATTTCAAAGGGAACTTTTAAGCTTCCAAAGGAATCTTTAAATGAGATTTTAACGAAGTCACGTACTGAATTTTGCACTACTGAGCTGCCTAATTAAGAAGAATCTAACACCCTTAAATGGATGTTCAACTTCGTATTTTGATGCTTTGTTTGGGAATTTATTACCACGTTACGGTAAACTCTTACGGATGATTATTAATTTTATTGTTGAAATTATTGTGAATAATGTAACGACGATTGTCTCACCTTTTTTTAATTGATGTAATTTTATAGTAAAATCTCAAAGTAAATCGGAAGCACATTTTTGTGTTATAAAATCTGTTGTTCGATGTACAATAATGCAGTATTGTTTTAGATTCTTATGTCAAGATTTAATGATTCGTAAACTTCTGATACGTTGGATTAATAATTATTGCCATATGTATGCAAATTTGTTACCAATTGCTATATTTTTTCATATTTCATGATTTCCACATTTCTAACTTAGAAGTGTTTAAAGTTGAATATTTTTGTCTTATAAACTTGCAATCATAAACTTAAAATGCGACAACTAAAAAATTTCTAGATTTCTACATTTTTAAATTTCTACGATTCCAATTTCTTAACCTATACATTTCTATAGTCCTAAACTTTAAAATTTCTAATATATTGAACAATGTTATATATAAAAATTACTAAGTGTTTCAATTTCCATATCTTCATATATCAAGATTTAATATCTTTAAGAATCAACATGTTCAATATTTTTAAACATCAAAGTTCAATATTCGTATATATTATAATGTATAGTACGCCTGAATATTAAACTTTTATATTTTTAAGTATCAAAATTTCTAATATTGTTAAATAGCAAATTTAAATATTTTCAAATATCAAGTTTTAATATATAAATATCACATTGGAATATTTTGTAATGTCAACGCATGTAATCGTTTCGAATATGAAAATTAAAAGATGTGACAATTTGTAATTCTAAAAATTTACAATTACTGTCTTCGTGAACTTCAAAAACTTTACAAATGTATAAAATTGCCGAACGAAAATTCTCTGCTTTCAGCCGTTGCTCCCAGCATAATTAAACTTAAGTCCCAAAACTTCTTCGTTAATCGTTCATGAAAAGCAGACCGTTACTCCCATTAAATAAACCCGAACTTCCTAAGAAAAACGAAGCAACAGTTCATACCACAAATTGTCCCTTGAACACCACGTGAGTGAGGGATGATCATGATTAATGAGTTCCTCGACTTGCTTTGTTAACTGTTTGCTGTATATCCAACGATCATTACCTATTATCTGTCAGCAGAAACTAATAGTCAGTGGATTCCAACAGAAGTCGGTGATAATATTTCACTGCTCCTTCCCCCTTGCATTAAGTATCCGATATGGATCGAAGCAACTGAATAGGTCAGGCTTTCTGAGCAAATTTCAGGAACAAACGAAGAATTCGCACGGACATTTCTCTGTAGCCATTTTCTTCGGTTTTACAAGTATCCATTAAATGGATAATTGTTCGAACAGTTTTAAATAACTACGGTACAGTAGTTAATTAATCGCAGCGTGTTTCAAACTCCGACATTATTGGATTATTGGATCGTTATTGTAATAATGCGGAAGAAATAAAAAGAGCATTGAAGGCTGTGTTTAATACAGTTATGTAATTAATAATGTTACATATATGGATGTTTGTATTATTGTTTTAATATGGGGAAACAAGGTTGGAGGGTTGGGGCAGAATTTATTGGGACACGTTTAAAAACTAACATAAAGGTTTGTTAATTTGACCTTAATTTGATTCGTACATTATTGTACATACATAGTATTAATTATACAATAACATAGTACTAATTATTTATCTGTACTCATAAATTTCTGTATTTTCTAATTTTTATCAACTCGTTCAACGATATCGAATTTCAAACTGTTTAATTATTTTTTCATTAAATAGCACTGATAGCATATATTTGTAACAGTTTTCTTATCATTTTCAATTGTTTGAGAATCTCGTTAAACAATTGAAATTGCAAGGGATGAAATTTTGTTAAGGTGACAGAGACGTCAATTATACTTAGCTATTCTTATCAGTAGATGATCGATTTATCCATAATTTGATGTAATTATTAAAAACATTTCTTCGTTACAGTCTTCTTGTCATTTCCAAGAGTCGAAGAATAAATCTCGTTGCAAAATTGGAATTCCACATCGCAAGGGATTAAATTTCGTTGAGATGCCTTAGATGTCGATTATAGTTAGCTACCCTTCTCAGTAGATGATCGTTCTATTCATAATTTGATACTCAAAGATCTAATTATTAAAAACAATTTTTCATTACAGTTTTCTTATCACTTCCAAGAGTCAAAGAATACATCTCGTTACAAAATTGACATTCGCAAAGGATTAAATTTTATTAAGGTGACTAAGACGTCGATTATAGTTAGCTACCCTTCTCAGTAGATGATCGTTCTATCCATAATTTCATACTCAAAGATCTAATTACTAAAAACAATTTTTCATTACAGTTTTCTTATCACTTCCAAGAGTCGAAGAATACATCTCGTTACAAAATTGAAATTCGCAAAGGATTAAATTTTATTAAGGTGACTAAGACGTCGATTATAGTTAGCTAACCTTACCAGTAGATGATCGAATTATTCATAACTCGATACCGAAAGATCTAATTATTCGGCAGCCCCGTCTGGTCAATATCACCTTTGCCGAAGGAAATGCGAGTGGTCGGTTTTTGCGATGATTCTCATCGGCCCCGGTTCTCACTATCACTCTATCTTCCCAGTCGGAGGTTGGCGAGTGGCCAAGGCAATATCGGTTCCCTTGCTAATTTGCAATTAAGGTCACGACGTGTTGCGAATTCTGCCACGATGTACGAGCAAAGATTCGGCGTCGTCTCTGTTCGACCCTTTTCCGTACAGCGCTACGTGTCTTAACGCTATTATGCCATTTGTGCGGGAAAAATTCGACCGGAGGGAATGCTGCCACTTTCTCGGGTCCTTTCATCCTCTTTCAGCTTCCGGTTTGTTGATTTAAATCACGTCGCCATGTTTCTAGAGTCGTTCGTGTAAACTTCGTTAGCTCTTATTCGACGAATCTTCGGATTACTTCTCTGACGACGGAAATACTTATCTCGGCCGTGGGGATCAACGAATTACGATTTATTCGTTTGTATTATTTAATGAATGTACCTTCAAGTACGGATGACCCGATAAATGTTTGCTTTTGTTAGCGCAATCTGAGAAATGTAGGTTCGGAAAGGTATTATCAGGTAAATGTGATTTTGGGTAGGTATGATGTGATAAATATTTTGTTTGATAGGTACCTTCTAATAAATTTAGGTTCAATTAGGTATGATCTGATAAATGTAGGTTTAAGTAGGTAGGAAGGTATGTTGCAATAAATGAGTGTTTAAGTAGGCATGACTAATAAATGTTCGGTTTTAAAGGTAGAATCTCATAAATGTAGTTTTAACTAGGTAGGTAGGTATGATTCGATAAGTGCGAGTTTATGTAAGTATGATGTTAAATATAAATTTTATTAAGTGGAATCTGCTAAATGTAGGTTTAAGTAGGTAGGTAGGTATGATCCAATAAATATGAGTTTGGGTAGGCATCATCTCATAAATATTTGGTTTAATAGATGGCAATAATATATAGATACAAAGGTACACTTGATAAATGTAGATTTTAAGAGATATAATTTCATAAATACAGATTTTCGTAGCTATAATTGCGAGAATATAAATTTTCATTGATATATTGCAATTGGATTAATATATGTGGACCTAGTTATCTTTTTTAGGGAAGCGGAATAATGTACGTTGCAATATATTTTTTAATCTGTTTTCAGAAGTTACAAACTTGTTTATTGATCGATATTTTTGTACAACACGCTGAACATTGAGGTTCATACAATAAATTTTGTCTCAGATTTTCTTTCCAACATTTCATTCAATGAATAAACCGAAACTATTTCGCTGCTCTATGAAGTGATTTCGATGTTCTATGAATTGTATTATTAAAAAATGTGGAAATGATGCTTTAGTAGAATTTGGATACCAGCAAAAGCAGTAGTACTTCATTTTATAACATAAATTTTCTTTTCATACGATTATGATTGTAAATAATATAGTCACATAGTTTATTATACAGCTTACGTTTCGACAGTGAGATATAATAAATAAATTATTGTAAATAAAAGCCGTCTTCAATTTAATTTATTTAGATGAAGGTGTTTTGAGTTAAAATACTCAAAGTCTCATTTGTCATATTCTTCATACATTTCATATTTTTAACATTCTTAATATTTTATACTGATTTCTGATTTGAAATAACGTCGCATGTATTTTTAATGTTTTCCACGTATCTATGTAATATTACATATTGAATTTATTTAAAGCAAATTACTAAATTTATATTAAATATAAACTGAATATATATTGAATGTACAATCGTGGGCAAAATTAAGTGGACAGGTATCATAAATAACGAAAGGTAAATTTAATTAACTAATAATGCCTATAAATCAAAACTTTATTGCACAATTATATACATTAAATAAATGTTTTCTCAAGTCTACAAAAATATCTGACGTTCTAAATTTAAAATTTATTTACAACATTGTAATAAAATGAAACATTTTTTACATTTCTACAATGTCCACTTAATTTTGTCCATGAGTGTATATTGAACGTATATTCAACGTAAATTGAACGTGTATTGAACATACATATATTGACTGTGTATTGAGCGTATATTGAAAGAATATTGAATGTATATATAATGTATATCAAATGTGTATTGAATGCTTTTAACACATATTTCATAAATTACAGACATATCAATATTATAGGAGTATTTGAAAATACACTTGTAAAGTGGTATATCCAACAACAGATCCCTTGTTTATTCTTTTGTTTACTTTGCCCACAATATTCTGAGGAGTGTAGAGTGCTATCTTTTTATTGTTACGATGGAGAAGAAACGCGTGGTTAGGAAAAAAAATAGATACGCAAATGGATTCAGACACGGTTTGCCTTTCAAGCAAATAAGGTACTTACGTTAACTATGGTTTTCAGCCTGCAACATTTACAACACGTTTCCGCGCGAATAAATTGCAAACCAGTAATGAATTCGAAATCGAGTTCACTGAGTTCCTGATCTAATTACGGTGCTTATCACATGATTACGCGTATGTACATTGATGGAAATCGTGCAATAAATTTTAACAAACGAAACAGCGAAATCTTTAACAAAATATTCGAATATACCGGATTGATATTTTGTTGATTAGGGGCGGTGCGGTAAACGGAATACGTCAATATGTTCAATCAGTTTAGATAATATTTATTTTTCAATTAAAAATTGAAATATAAGCGATGAAAATATTTGGATTATATATAACTATTGGTAAAAGAAAGGAAAAGTGATATCCGATGATGTTTCAACAGTTTAAAATAAAAAAATTGTATTAATTACTTATAAAGTTTTAAGTCTTGGTAATTTGAATAATTGAAAAGGGGCAAATTTGTTATTTAAAATTAGAAAACCTTACATTTTTATAGTTATAAATTTTGACGTTTTAAAGTTTCCAAATATGTAAATTTGAAAGTACAAAATCCTGGGGTTTTGGAAATATATTTTTAAATTTCCAAGTCTTCGAATTCCCAAATTCCTTGATTTCTAATTTTCCGAATTCACGCATTACTAAATCCACATACAGAAATTTTTAAGTAATTTAGTTTCATAACTGCATTTCTTAATGAACATTTTAATACAAATAGAACCTGTAATGCGATAAATAAAATACTTTCAACTGTAGTATTTCGTCGTTTTGATTAATAGATCATTTTATTATTTTCAATGAAATGAAACAGTTATATTTTTTACACAAACAAAAATCAATAATGGAAGCTTGACTATAAAGTGTGCACATATACTTTGTGTGATAAATAACGATATATAATTTAGTCTATAATTTACATTTCGCGTGAAACGGTTAAACGATATAAATCCTGTATGAAAAATACGATATTAAACGTCAGCGAGCTGTCACATGTAGATCTACACCGCATATGCATTGTCGTTTATAAATTATACGATCAAAATTAATTAATACAGTTCACTGTATTTTTTAAGTATGCATGCACGCAACGGGGATATTGTTTTCTTCTCTGGAAATTCGTAATCGAGAGCGCGTCACATTTCAACAAAGGCACTTTGACGCAAGTGATTTTATCCGACGGGAATTTCAATATTCGCTGAATGCACACCGATCGAATGAATTCAGCGATGGTCAGTGGACTAGTTACATCG
This sequence comes from Coelioxys conoideus, assembly GCA_947623535.1. NCBI lineage: Eukaryota > Metazoa > Arthropoda > Insecta > Hymenoptera > Megachilidae > Coelioxys > Coelioxys conoideus. The sequence continues at coordinate 14,075,808 of OX392456.1, read as the reverse complement.
AAAAGGTTCTGAAAACAATGTTGGAACTTCCGAGCCGAAGCCGAGATTATCATAGGAATTCATTTTCGCCGGATGTGTAAAAATTGCAAGCTCCTGCGATAAAACGCGAGGACAGCGAGTGACAAAAAGCGAGGCGCAGTCGGAGCAGTTATGTTTACACAGAATGGATATTGTGGTTAATTTGTGTCCCTGTACATGCTACAAAACCAAAGTTGCGAGCAGACGTGCAACGAAACGTATATTTTCATTTTATTACTCCTGTTACCGCAGAGAAGCGGCTGTTTCACGTATAGTGATTTTACCGTCCTGCGGCTTTAGTAGTTTGAGGGTATATAACTTCCATGTTGCTTTCAAACGCATAAATAGTGAGATTGTTGAGAATTTAATTTTGACACGATGAGGCTTATGGAGTGTTTATTTTTCGTGTAGTGTTATATGTAAAGAATTGTGGAGGATTAAAGGGAATATCGAAACCAATCGAAACGAAGCGAAGTTGGATGCATTCATTTATTCGAAATAATAAGTTGGATAGATTGAATAATCAAAGAAATAATATTCCAACATTTTTATTGCATCAAGAATCTGTTTCATAAATGAGAAAATTTCATAAGAAAAAATTTAAGAATTTTCATAAGAAAATTTCATAAATGAAACAGGACGCACCTGGTGCGTCGGATATATATCATCGTTAGCATAAGACACATTTTATACGTCGTCAGCTATAATTGATACGGTATACAATGTACTTCATGGTTTATATTCGATAAATTGAAAGGGACGCATGCGGTGCGTCATCATTTTCATTGAGCAAATTGTGCGGGACACATACGGTGCGTTATTATTTTCATTTAGTAAATTGCACGCATACAGTGCGTCATTTTTTATATCCCATTAATTATGGAGGACTCATAATGTATAATCTATATATAGTAAATTGAATATGACGCATGCGGTGCATTACCGTTTTCATTGAATAAAGTGGACGGGACGCATACTTTGCGTCATTATTTGTATCGAATATATTGCAGAAAACGCATATGGATCGTCATCAGTTATTTTCGACCGATAAAACACGGTGCAAAAATCGCGTTATTAGTTTCATCTGACAGGATACACAGGGTGCGACATTTACATACAGTAGATCGCGTGTGACGCACAGAATACGTCATGAATTACATTCGTATGTGGATAGTATACACACGTCCGATAGATAACATAGTACATATTCGTCATCAATTACATTTGATAGACAATGTCCTATGAATAATTGGCTGTCAATTACGATCAATAGATAACACAGGACGCATGTGATGCGTCATTATCAACACCGAACACATAATACACTGTACGCAACAAATATTCGTGATGTTATTAATAATGATGTGTTTATAGCTGAACGCGCTTGTTGCGTCATCATTAACATAATAACATGTTTGACACTTTAAATGCCATGTCACCCATACACGGGTGTCCTATGAATTCATACATAAATCTATCGCTAATTTTAGTTGAAACATTTAACATAACGAAGTAAACAAAATTTTGTAAATATATTAAAGCTTATCGAATAAACCAGGGTAGAATATTATGAAAATTGTCTATAAAATTGATCGAAAATAAAATTACTTTCTAAAAGAAATTGAAACTGTTTTAGGGTGGCACTCAACGTATTAAATTGGGTCAGTAATTATAATATCCAAAAAATTAGGAAATTAACAAATTTCAAGCTTCCAAAATTCAGAAATTTCTAATTTCTAGAACGAAGAAAATTGCTATTTCAAAAGTTTCAAAATACGAAAGTAACGAGATTCGAAAATATTGAAAGTATAATTTCAAATATAAACTTCTGTTGGATGACCAACGCAGCTAATCATAACACGCGACAGATCAGAGGCTCATTCTCAACCGAACATCCTAATCACGATTCTTAGTCCTTCACTCATCTTGTACTCTTTACCCTTCTTTAGTGACACTCTCCCTTAGCTGTTGTCGCTGTCATTACTCACCCTCAGAAAAGTAATATGAAAGCTCGAAGAAACCTAAGAGCATCAGTATTCGGTATTCATTGTCAGGGTATAGACCATAAAAAACTTTGAAGAGCTCTTCCAAAACGGTGTTGTGAATTTTCTCCGTTCAGAATCGAACACTCCTGAAAATTTCTGTACGCATAACAAAGTACAAATACTAAAAATTTGTTCATCGAAAGATGAACCCACGTAGATGATAAATCTGCTCGACAGCTAATACGATGTTTCCATATTATGCTAGATTATGTAGTATTAGTTATAATACATAACTTAAGTTATGTAATATTATGCTCTATCTAACGTCATGTTTCTGTTATCGCGCTAATAAACTACCGTACAGGGAACAAAGACGGTGCGGTTTAAGGAAACGTTTGTTTGCAGCACATAACCGCAAACAATTTCTCGATTACAAGCTGCGGAAACAGACGTTTATGTCTTTGAGAACGTAAAGGGTCTCTCGTCGACCGCTTCTCTAAACCGAAAGCTTTTCCAGGGTCTGGAGACGTTCGAGGGTCGAAGGTCATCGTTGAAAAGCTCTCGGCGGAGCTGTTGACACCGGCGCCGGTGATTAGCGTGGAAAAGCATGTGCGCTGACAAGCTGACGCTTGTCCACGAACTTGAACAGCACTCGAGAACACCCGCAGCCATTAGAACGCGTTTTGTTTTCGGGCAGACGCTAATTAACTGGAAACTGTATAGTTTCCAGTGGTTTTAGCTGGATTAGGACTTCGTGAACTTGCCCGACCGCGATAGCTTTAGATGTGAAAGGTGAGGGAAGATGGGAATGTATGATGGAGGAGGATAATGATCGAACCATTTAGCAGATTCCTGATTGTTTTATGAGATGTATCGATTTTTGAAGGTTAAAGTTAAAAACTCGAGGACTTAAAAATTTATAGAATTACAAATTTAAGAATTAATTTAATATATGAAATATATGAAATTTTAAGTATATACATAACTAAAATTTTCAGTATTAAACACGAAGACATTCATCGTTCAGAAAACGACAATTTTCAAACGAAAATGGGACATGATTTAGGGTGTTCTTTTGCTGCTCAGAAAAAGCTAATATTCTCTAACGTAGAGCAATTTAAGTTTTTCATACGAACAAAATGAGGTACATGATAACGTATGAATATAGGTTAGAATAATAGACTATGACTGCGTGAAGAATGTTTTCATAAAATGTCTTTCATGTTTTTATCAAGCCTGTGTTTTTTCACTTAGCTGATATAAAATCTGTGATACTGCATACTCGATTTTCTTTCGATTTTGTAAAATCATTTTATATAAAATATTCTACAATGCAGTCTACGATTTGTTTTTATATTTACATTATTTGATTTTGCCTCCGGCTCTGAAATTATCCATTTTTTCTACGTAATCACAATTTTTTTGAAAAGTTCATCGGTACACTGTAGATAATTATTATTTCGATAATGTAACAATATAGGTATATTAATTTTTAATTGAAACCTACGAGAAGAGATTTCGACCATTTTTCTTCTGATTTTTATGGATTAAATGTATATATTTAAAATTGTACATTCTCAAATTTTCAAATTTCTAATTTTCCAATGATACAAATTTCTAACCTTCCAAATTATTGATGACTCAAATTACCAATTTCTAAAATCTTCAGTAATTGAAATTTTCAAACTTTTAAATTTTCAAATATGCAAATTTATAAGTTCTTAAATTTTCATAGTTGGAGGTATCCAAACTTCCTAAGTTCCATGTTCCTCAATTTCCAAAATCCCGAATTCATACATTCTTTAATCTCCAAATTCTCAAATACTGAAATTCCTGATGTCACAAATTTCTAAATATCCATATCCTAAAATTTATGGCTACAAAAATTCCTGAACTCCTAAATCCAAAGTTTGATACGTTTTCAAATCTATCAACGACAAATCAATACCTAACAGACCCCCGTTCTCTGACGTCATCATTGAACCTATAAATCGAATCATGCTCATGAATAACTCTCCCTTAATGGTTTAACCTACGCAATGCAACACCATTGTATCTAATATCAAGGTTTTCTACAATTCGCACGATTCTGTCTTTTTCGTGCTTTCTTCTCTTTGAAACACTTTCATTTCTTTGAAACAGAATGCTGGTACAGCTTCGGGGCTTCATCTCGCGTTTTCGTAATTACATTTCCCTTCATTGATTAAAAGCGACATTTTGCAAGATTCTCCTCTCGGTTGCTGCCGTTGTTATTGGAGAAATAGCGGAAAAAGAAGTTCGCGTGTTCTTGTTACGCTACTTAATGCACACTATAATTTTTCTACCGTGTATTACCCCGGTAATGGATACATTATCGTTCAGATTTTATCACGAAACGTGTAATTTTGTTTTCAAGCATCTCTAAACGCTAATTTTCGTTTCTTGGGCTGAAACTTTTGATGAACGAAATACTATGATTATGTCTTAATGTCAAATACAACTTTAAACTTTGATAATTTAATGGAGTTTAACGGAATAATAATTTGAAAGAAACAATCTTTCTTTCTGATTGTAGGAATTTTTTAATATATTATATCTTGTCAAACAATAATTACTTAACTTTTATGTTGAAAAGTTCGCGTTTTACTAAATCGGACGATATTTTTCTTCGCCTTTATTTTCAATCTTTGAAAGCAATTCGTGTTTCTTGCAAAATATTAATGAACTTAATTTAATTAAATTAATATTAATGTACTTACGAAATATAAGTTCGTATTTTATTCTCTTCACAAGTTTTTATTTTGTTATGTAATTTTACATATAGAAAGGAAGTCAACAATTTGATTTTATTTTGGCAAGAGTAATTTTATTATTGCAAGCTTATCGAATATGGAAGAGAAGCGATGCATACCGAAAATTTTCTCAGCACTCAGAAGCATCGGAAAATTTCCGAAAGCAAACGAGAAGCTGCTCACGTTCATACGGCTGAAATTTATCCCTTTTCCTTCGTGAAATTTTCTTTGCCAGAATAATGACGTGAAAATATTCTCAGAAAAAATATATCTAGTTAACTTTGCTAACGTCGCGATAGGTCGTAAAAATAAAGCTTTCTTCAAAAACAAATCCTTCACATTTGAACAACATTAATTTATACTGAAAAAGATATTGCATTTTCACTTAATTTAATTGCCGTATATAAACGTACAATTGAAATAAAAAATAATATAAACAATTTTTGAATATTTTAAACATGAATTGACATTCTTTTCTCTTTACCGATTTCTTCGTATCAGTAAAATTTCTTTCAAAATTGTTGGAACAATTTTCTTTTAAATTATTAATGTATATTGAATTTAGTTTTCTCAAAAACAAAGATATATTATTTTATTTGAAATAGTAATATTTTATGATTATCAGCCGAAACAAGCTGAAATTTTTACTACTAAAATTATGATTTTACAATTTTCTTCTTTCCAAAGGACAAAGTATGCGATTTTTAGTTCTTCCTGTACAATAAGAAAAAATAAATTAAAGTCTGTGACATATTCGAGCATTCCAACAGCGAATATATTAATATTCTGTACAAACAGCGTCTCGTTTAATTCGAATATTCATGTTAACGTGACAAGTATTAAAAGTAGAACAAATAACTGTTGCGAGCTTTTACTCACGATATAAATTAAACGAGAAAAATATCTAAAAATATTCGTGTCACGTTTTTCGTCTCTAACAGAGAAAATAATTTGATATTCGACAACCTCGAAACAAATTTCTAAAATTATTAGGTTGGGGAATAAGTTCTTATCGCTTTTATCAGAGACTTTGATTTAAACAAAAATCGGTGGTTAATAACAATAAATTAATTTATAACAATATAATTTATAACAATAAATTAATCAATTATGTATTCGACGATGAGCACAGTTTTGTAGAGCAGAAAGAGCTCTATCGAATGAATATTATACACTTTGTCAAACAGCAAAAAAAATCGTTGTTAAGCAAAAGAAAATATAAAAACGCTGCGAACTTATTCCCCAACCTAATATAACATCGAGGAGCTAATTTCGGTATTCGACATAATCGAGACCACCCGCGTATTTATTCATCATTTCGCACATTCAAATTGTACACCGAAGAATTCCATGATGTAAATTCTTCCGACTGCGCTTTAGACGCCATAAAACTGAAATACGATCGTGTTTTATCTTCCATTAATTTCGAATGATACGAAACCGTTTCAAGTGACTCATGTTCTCAGGTATCCATAAATGCATGCTCGTTAAACTCCGGCCTTTAAGAAGGCTAAAGTGATGAATTAAATAAAGGTTACCGAAAGATAAGGCGGTTTTACAACATCCTGAAATACGTTCTAACGATCGTCGAACGATTGGCTGCGCCATCAATGGAATCATAACGGTCCATCGCTGAGGCCGAGACGAGGACTCGTGTATGTACAAGGTCGAGGGGTCGAAAGGTCGTGGTGGCAGAGGGACGACCCTTCCTTGTACGGTATCCTTTTATCTTGCCATGGACGAACGACCATATTTCTTTGGGGGACTCTACCCTTACACCATTACCTCCATTAAGTCGACCGCACTGCTGTTTTCATTCTGCGAAAAATGCCGAGCATTCGTCAAGTCGTGCGTGCACGGTCGGAGGTGTTCCATTATGTTTTTCGCACCTTCCTTTCGATCGTTCCCATGATGTTGGGTTGTTGGACGCCTTACATTATGTCGGAGGTCGTCCGTGACTGACTATACGAATTTAAAACGGTTAACACGTTGGACGCCACAGTGGAAAGTGACCTTTATGGTCAGACGCGCTATAATAGATTATCGAGAATGGTGGTACTTCATCCTGCAATTTTATATTTTAAATTTGTTTTCAAATTTCTTCTAAATTTATCTCAAATATATCCCGAAATTATTTTTTAATTTATTTAAAATTTATTTTCATTTGATCTTTGCGGTCATATATGACCGCCACAGTGAAGTTTCACGCTTGTGATCAGGCACTGTACATAAGATAGATTATTAAGAATAGGGGTACTTCATCCTTCAATTTTATCTTTTAAATTTATTTATAAATTTATTCCGAATTTATGCAGGAGTTTTATTAGTTTGATGTTTAATTTTTTTGCAATTTTATCTTTACGCCCACATATAACTGCTACAGTGAAGTTTCACGTTTGTGATCATGCACTGTACATATGATAGATTATTAAGAATAGGGGTATTTCATCCTTCAATTTTATCTTTTTAATTTATTTATAAATTTATTCCGAATTTATGCAGGAGTTTTATTAGTTTGATGTTTAATTTTTTTGCAATTTTATCTTGGCGCCCACATATGACTGCTACAGTGAAATTTGATGTTTGTAGTCAGACGTACTCTAATAAGTTATTAAGAATCTAGGTACCTGGTCCTTAAATTTTACCTTTTAAATTTATTTATCAATTTATGTTTCAATTTTATTTTTTTCATCTTCACTTTTATTTCAATTTTATCTTTGCGATCACATATGATTGCCACAGTGATATTTCACGTTTGTGGTCAGACATACTATAAGATATTAAGAATGTGCGTACCTGATCCTTCAATTTTACCTATTAAATTTATTCCAAATTTATCCTCGAATTTTATTTTTTCGATTTATCTTAGGTTTTATTTCAATTTCATCATTGCTATACTGTGAGATTTAATGGTCGCGGTCAGACCATTTATAATAAATTATTAAAAATGGGGGTAGTTGATCTTTCGATTATATCAGCCAGTGTGTTTGTGTATATTATTGTCTTAATATCAATGTCTCTTAAAAGTTCATTTAGAGTGATTTCCGTGTAAACAATTAATTTAACTGAATCTGCAAATGGCGATCACAATGGTACAAACTTTTTAATATTATATTAATACAGGATTAATAAACCACCCGAAAGATATAAAATAAACAGAAGATAAATATTTTGCGCATAAATCATTAAATATAAAGGATAATTAAACATGCATGAGATCATTTACATCTTATTACAGCGTCGTGTAAATTGAATTGTATCTTTATTAACACTTTCTGCACATTCGAAATCTCTCATGTGATTTATTAGAGAAACTAGGTTAAATTCTAGAACTTTTTCCTTACTCCGCAGGGGAAAGTAAATTACACAAGAATTTTAAGGGGCTAATTGGGGTAACGTTTAAAATGTCATGCTTGAATAAAAATTTGAGACTCTTGATGTGATGTAATATTTAAGAAACCAGGAAATGTTTACTGAAGATAAAATGGTGTAGTAGTATAATTTTTAATATTGGTTAATCACTTATTGATTAGATTAGAATTTTAATCGAAACAATAGTATTATTTTTAACACGGGTTGTCGCATTTACTAGTTTAGAAAATTATTTGCAATGTATATGTTTTAGAAAGTGCAGTTGAATTTGTTACTTTGTTATAATATACACAACACTTGTAAATAGTAGGCCAACAAGCGAGTTAATTTCCTTGATGCATGCTAAATACGAATTTTGTTTCTCGAGGGAATTTTCTTTTACCAGTACGGAATGTGAACTTTGTAAGCTGTAACTTCGTATAAAAGAATTCTAAGAAAATTAAATTCCTTCTGTTATTTACTGCGATTTTTCATGAAACTTAATGTTCCCTGAAAATAAGGAAAGATATGGACAGCAAGTTATATTATGATAACAATAATTAAGCTTCTTAAGGTCTTTATAATATAATATGCAATTTGAAATATTCTAATAACAAGCATTGTGGAACGTAATATGTACGACAGTTCAAATACTATGAAGTTGTTTGAAAAATTAATAACTTGTTCAAATTTACTTCTTTCCTTTCAGAGTTCATTTCTATGTATAAATTCAAATTTACTAATTTGGATGTTTTCTAATACTTCAATTAACTACACTTGCAAACATTCCAATTTTTATAGCACGAATTTTCTTACATTCATAAATTTTCAGATTCCCAAATTTTTTAGTATTTAATTTTCTACGATGTAAAATTTATAAATTATTGAACATCTATTTCCAAATTTTCCAATCTCAATTTTCTTAAATTTCTTAAATTCTCAAATTCTCAAATTCTCAAATTCCTAAATTTGTAAATTTGTAGATATTTAAATATTCAAAGTTCCAAATTTCTCAGACCGTAAATTTCCGGAAATCAAATCCCTAGATTCCTAGGTGCCTAGATTATGAAATCCGGCGATTCCCAGATGGCTGGATCTCGGAATCCGAAAGTCACCAATTCCCCCAATTCTTAGGATCTTAGATCCGCAAATTCCCAAATACCGATGTCCCCAAATTTCTGAGTCCTCTAATTCTTTTTGATGTTCAAGCTGATTGGAAAAGTGCTCATTATAGAGACCACACATTGCAATATGACCAAAGGTGTTTATTTCACGAGATAAGAGTTATTCAGCTGTGAGAAATAGGTTCTCCAAAATATGCGATTCAAAAAGCTTGTTATAAAAGTACTTGCGACGAAACTTATTTGAATTTCGACCTGAGGGACGAATAACTTCCAATCAAATTTCTTCATCCCCTAGGAAAACTTTTTTTATCCAGTAACAACTTCCAATAATACAAGAACATGACGTAACGACATGACAGTTCTAAGGTCTTTTATTTCGAAAATCTCTACGATATAAAACACAATTTCAATATGTACTAAAACTTTGTTACTACATAACTTTGAATGCCGTATCACATTTTTGTTCGGTATAAATAATAAAATATCTTCACTTAAGATCTTTTTGCAGTTTTTAATTATGAGATGGTACATCAATGACGACAAAAAGGTTAGTGAATAAAGAATTGAATAAAATCATTGAAAACTTAATATGTTTAAAATAAAATACTTATTGTTGAAATACGTCACTATTGAAATTTATTGAGTTACGTTAGTGATTTGGATAAAGTGTGGGTACGTTATTTTACACTATAAAACACTTTTTTATAGTGGCAATGAAGGTTTATTTATATCCCTAATGTATTGTGCAAATAGTAACAAGAATAGAATGAAATAAATCTTTAGAAACATGAAAATTTTAAGACTGTTTGTTAGTACTTGTAGATATTAATATTCAACAACAATACATTAATAGTAACTCATAATATATTATAAATTATAAACAATGTGTTTTTAATATTGATGACATTAATAAAGTAATAATTATTGTCTCAATTATAGATAATATATTTTTAATACAAATAATATCAATTATATAATAATAATGATATATTAATTTCGTTAGTATCAATAATATCAAATTGATTAATATCAATAACATCAATAATGTAGTTAAATTATGCTATTTCCTAAATTTGTATTGATATATTTATAATATGTATCAGTTTTTCAAATATAAGAAAGATATTTTTATTATCAATGACGTAACAATATAATAATAATAATATTATACTACTCCCTTAATTACTTTTAAGAGTGATAATATCACAAGCGATGACTATAACATCATAGTAATTACGAATAATAAATTTTTACAACATATATCTGATAAAAAAAAGTAATACATTAATTTTAACCTACTTTCAATATCAATATCAATAATATAATACGATAATTATATATTAATATTCAAATTATGAATAACATATTTCTAGTATTAATAACTCGATAGAATAATTATACACTAATTTATCAATCGCGAGCTGTTAAAAGGCGTTCGTTCAATAAAATTATAATTACATATGGCTAATCAGTATTCTCAATCAAAGACTCCATTTCCGACCCGTCCTTTGTACGCTAGCATTTTCATCCATTGAAATCCAATCAATCGGGAAATGAAAAACGCAGGGTATCGCGTTATCGTAGCTTTTCTCCGTTATTCTTTATCGCCGGGATTTCCGACTGCCGAAAATACGTGAAAACGCGAACAAAAAATATCTGCACTGCGTTTCAATAAAGTATTCAAGGGGATCATTTATTCCGTTGACGTTTCGTTCCAACTGGATTTCGTTCGCGCGTTATTGCATCCGAGAAATCCTGAAACAAGGACATAGAAAATAATATTAAGTATTCATGGTAAAGACTTGAGAACATTTGTTACTGATACATCTTTTTTATTCACGCGTTTAACACAAGCAAAATAACGTCCTATTACGACGTCATTCAGATTTAACTATAAATGATGCATTAAGATTTAATTGTAAATAACACACTGCATAGTAAACGATTTATTGGGTTTGATCGTAAACGATGCATCATAATTTAACTATGCATATGAGAGTGTAAATTTTTATTGAGTTCGTTAATTTATAGAATGGAATGGTCAATTGTTTATTTATTAGGCTGGCTGAAAGTAAATTGTAATTTTATTTGTAATTGAGTTATTAATTTGTAATTGTAATAAAATGTATAAAATGTCAATAGAACGTATACAATTTATATGATTTATGATGTTAGTACATTTCTACATTGTTAAAAATTTGTACTATAAAATACTAGCTCCACACATATACAAGTTTTTTAATTAAAAACTTTACAAGTATCTAAGTTGCAAAGTTATATAAGACATAAATTACGAATTTAGGAAAGTAACAAAATGATCAAATCTCAAGATTTATACATTTCTAAATTTAAAATTCTTAAGTGAAGAAATATTGCATTTTCCAATTTTCAAAACTCTCCAATTCTCAGTTTTATTATTTTTGAATTTTCAAACTTTCAAACTCTCAAATTTTCAAATTTGCATGTTCCTAAGTTCGCAAATTCTCTAACCTCCAAATCCTCGATCTTTCAAAACCACAAATTCTCGAATTCTTCAGTTTTGGAACCTTCAATCTCTTAAGCCTGCAAATTCCGTAATTTCCAAATTCTCCAACATCCAAACGCCCGACTCGTCAAACCAGCAAATTCGCTAATACCTACATTCTCAAATTCTTCAATTTTCAAACTCTTAATGTCTCAAGTCCCCAAATTCTCAAATTTTCTAATTTTTGAATTCTTAAATTCTCAAACCTACGAATGTGCAAAACCCTAAATTTTGAAATTCCCAAGTCTCCAGCTTTCAAAGTTAAAAAACTCCCAACCCTCATAGATAAAAAATTCGCTCCATCAATACAGTTAAAATGTTAAAATAAAATACATAAAACAACATGATAATTATAAAGTAGCTCCATACAAACTTCACAAAATAAAAAAGCGAGTCAGCATACGAAATACAAAATTGATGAACAAATTTAATCGATAACTCTTCAATTATCTGCGCCACGAAAATGCGAGACACTTCGAACTGATAAAACACATAAATCATTTTCGATACTTACAGAATCACACTTGCTGTTTTCATTTAAAACCACCTTCCCTTTTTTTTATCAGAAGTGTATTTTTCGTCGCTTTTTATCGCCCCTTTTATCACACGATGAACACGTTGACGGGATTCTTGACACTTGTTGACATCCCCGTGGCTTCCTGAGAAAGTAAAATCTCTTGAAAAGATTTTTCGAGCTACGTCTCGGTCTTGCCGCCTTAATTAACTGCCGAGGTAATTAGCGACGAATCAGATTAGCATCTTTAACGGTTCTCTAGACTCGCGTTCCTTTTAAAGCTTACGCAGAAATATTTCGCCAGAGGTGTAAGGAATGTTTAAGGAGTATCAAATATTTTTTTTAAATTAATACTGAAAATAATATCCTTAAACTAGAATGAAATTAATGTGACTCTATGTGAAAGTGTTCGATGGACGATCAATTATTAAATTTTATCAAGTAATCATCTTTCGACTGTTTTATATTGACAAAATGTTGTAACGAAATAAAACGGAATCATCATAATGAGATAAATAATGATTCGTTTATTTTATTTATTATATGTACCTGTGACTAAAGAAATTCATTTTTTAAGATTTTCAAAACCTGGTGATTTTGATCTAGTTTTAGTTTTGCATTATCTGCGTCATATTACATGCACATTACGATATATTGTGCATATCACGCAGATATAAAAATATAATATGTAATATACATTTTTAACACTAGGTTTACGGAACCCGTCAAAATGACGGATCTTACATTTCTTATTTTCAATTACAAAAATTATTAAAAGACTTATCGCAAAATGCATGTTAACCTTCATCGAGATAAAGGAGCTTTCTATAAACTGGTTTATGTACTATCAATTATTTATTTATTTTTATAGTTCATTTTCAATTCAGACATAAGTGGTTAATGAACGTCCGTAAATCTAGTGTTAAATGTGTAAGACAAAATTAACTTGTTAAATCTAATACTATGTTCTGTAATATTTTATACTCTTTGATTTGACGAAGTATTAGAGTGACAATATGGATAAAAATTTATTAGGGTTCCAAATATTAATTCTTTATGCGAGATGTGAAATACTGAGTGATTCACTCGTCAGTTGATTCAATACTGCGATTTGTAATAAATATTTTTATTTACATAATAAATAAATATTTTTTAAATGAATTTGTAGTGACGTTTAAACATAGTGAAGCAACAATTTGAATTTGCCGAGTAAAATCATTATATTCTATTATCATAAACTATTACAGTCTGTTGTAAATATGAATTAGAAATCTTAAATGTATTATGTATGCTATTATAAAAGAATTTATTGAACATCTCAACTAGACAGTTACAGAATATCTTCCAGTAACAAAAATTCTTTCAAATGTAACAAAGTAACAGAAAACCTTTTCAACAATTTCATCATTATAAAAATACGATATATTGTTAGTGAATTTGCAAGAGTTATTTCTTGGAATAATTATTGACAGTACACGTGATAGATTTACTTACGTTATTGCGTCGAATAGTTTGCGAAACCCGATTACATAGCGAACAAATTGCAAGTACCATAATCTTCTGAATCGGATTAAGGGACGGAATGTGACGATCAAAGAGATGTCTTCTTACACTCGAACTCCAATCGTCTTCTTATTAAAGGGAAAAGAAGTCCTTGGAAGTGTTCATGAAAAAAGGGAAAGGAAAAAAAGTACAGAACCTAGGGGAGAACACGAAGTCGAGATGGGAGGGACGTAATTATCGCTCGCTACTGTCGTGAGAAAATTAACAATAACGAGGGCTCACCGGGAATTAACGCGGTCTTGTTAATTTTCTCTTCCCTCCCCGTGAACGTAAGGTTACAATCAATTTGTAAAATCGCTGGTGCGAAAGGTGACTCTGCTACGAACAATTCTGACGAAAAGCTGAATTTCATACGAAAACCTTCATAAACGAATGTTTCAGTTGAAATATGAAACAGTTTATTATTCAATAATTCGTATAGTTTTATATAAAAGCATTACCGATGAGTCTTGTTCAGAAATACTTCGGTTTATACACTTCTTAAGATTGATTTCATATATTTTATAGCTTAATTCCTGTTTAATATTTTCTATTTTGCAGCGTTCTTCTATTATTTGATTTTTTAACAAAAATGAACGTGTTTGTACTTTTTCATAAAGAGGAGCGTTAATTAAAATATAGAGTATGTAAAATAAGTTAAATTTGATACGGGTGGAGTTGAATGAAGGTTATGTTCAATTATTGTTTGAAATTTTATTTACGTTAGGAAATATATGAAACATAATTGTAAAAAAATGTTTTGATTATAACACACAATAGTATTAAGGGGTTGAACCACTCTTGAATTTTCTTAAACATTTTGTGATTCATTTTTAATTCAATTTGCACCAGAAAATAGATTGAACATATTTATAATAACGAATGCTTTAATTGAAATGTATAATACTTACGATATATTTAAAAATAAATGCTTTAATTAAAACGTGAAATGCAAAACTTTTGTAAATAAGTGCTGTAAATAAAACATGTATTATGCATTTAATATTTTTAATTTTGCAGTATTATTTTTTAAGTTAATCCTCGTTGAAAAATATGCTAAAAATAAATAAGTTTATAAATAGATGTTTCAATCAAATTTTATAATACTAATTTTTCAACTTCTACAATTCTCTGTATTAATATAGTTCGAATAATAAAATGATTAAGAATTGAGATATTTATCAGTCTCGAAATTTTTCAAGTTAAATATATAAATCTTTAGAAATTCAAGGGATTAAAACTCGAAAAATTTTTAAACTCGAAAATTTCTTAATTCAGTCATACAAATTTTAGAATATCAGAATCTGACAAATACGAGATTCCAAAAATTTTTAAATTCAACAATTGACCGACATCAAAATAGAGAGTACAATATTTTCCAAAATCGCACATTAAAAATTTCAATACAGCACAGTGCCATCGTATAAAATATTCAGCAAATTGCACACAACTTTTTCCGATCAATCATCGATACATCTGTTCAAGGTTCAATTCAAAGACGTAAACTAGTAATTAAATATAATACCAGTAAACTGTTGGCGTAAATAAATTAATAATTGAACATCTAACAATCATCGATACATACGCATCAGTGTGGATCTCAGCAAAGTGTTAACAACGATTAACGCGAAAAGCAGTGATAGATTCACGTGAAACGAGGAACAGGAGGATCGAACGTTGTCCAATTTACAGGGGAATCATTCAATTTCCACGGACCAGTAATTGATTAACAGAAGGACTCCGGAGGACTGCATTTCATCGGCTTGCCTTACGGACCATTACCCATCGCGTTTATTCGTACCAGGAGAGATAAAGCGCAATATCCTGAACAGATGGGTGAGCAACAGGGTGACCACAAATTCTAAATCTTAATCTTAATCCGTACCGACAGAAATATTAATATTAAGCGAAGTTCAATAATCTCGAGACAAGTTTTCGATGAAATGAATATACTCGTGAATGAAAATTACTGAATTTAAATACGATGAAAACTATATACAAATTAATACCATTTAAATATGACGAAAATTGTATATAAATTAATTCCATTTAAATAGGGTGAAAACTTTCTACAAAATTAACTTCATTTAAATATGATATAAACTTCGTATAAATTAATGTAATTTAAATTAAACTTTTACAATTAATTTAAGTTAAATATAACGTAAACTGTGTATAAATTAATTCAATTGAAATATAACGTAAACGTTGTAGAAATTAATTTAATTGAAATATAACTTTGTATAATTTAATGTAACTTAAATATAACGAAAACTTTATACAATTAATTTAAGTTAAATATAACGTTCTTAAATTTTGTATCAATTAATTCAATTGATGTATAACGTAAGCATTATAAAAATTAATTTAATTTAAATGCAATGAAAACTTCAAAATCGTCAAATCGTCTGAAATTTAGTATATTCTCAAATCAATTATTGTTCACTACGAATAATCCATGTTGTACAAAAAAGAAAATAAATACTTTGGATACTTATATAAACATTTTTACTAAGCATTAAGCTTGCAATTGGTATAATGAAACTCTCATTCTGCCTGCCCTGAAATTATCTGAAAGATTGAATACTCGTTAAAGAATGTTAAAGGTTGAACGTTATACAATGAACGATGAATGTACCACCGTTAAAGAATGACCCCGATTCTTTGAAATCTTAAAAAATTGCGACAATAAATTTGAACAAATCTTCCTTAAATTTTTGAAATGTTCGCCATATTTTACAGTACTTGGCAAAGTGTCACCTTACACTCTTTCATAAAAGTAGAATTCGTCGTATACTTCCATAAAAGTAAAACTCTTTTGAGTGAAACGTTTCCTGTATAACTTCTGGTGGTACACGTTCGTTTGCCACGTTCTCGGTTCCATTTTTACCCTTTTTTTTCTACGTTTTCGTGAATCAATGTCCAAGCGATTGTCGTAAAACAAGAAGGGAACAGCAGCGACTGGTTCTCTTTCGCTTTTGTCTCGAAACAAACTCGGTCGAGCGAGAGGAAACGTTGTTTAAGGAACGATATATGATACGAACGTCCTTCTTGACATTAACAACCTACACCACCAGACATAATGCAACCCTTGGTAGAGTCGGTTTTACGATCATGCCACGGCACGGTATAAACGTCAAAGTAAAAATTGAGATTGTTAAATACTCGAGATTACCCACAGAGGGAGTTCGAGCTTTGTAGGTGTTTTGCACGCTTGTGTCTACAAATTACAATAATATAAACTCGCAGGACCCCCCGAATATTTCGGGAACTAAGACTCTTTCTACGCTACGTTTAATGATATCTATTAGATTGTCCCATAAGTCTCTTCTCTTCTTGATATAACATAAAAACGCATATCGAAGAATATTTTGCAATTATTCAAGGAGTAAATAATAATAAACTTCAAAATAAAAAAAAAAAATGCCATACAAAAGTCATTAGTTTCGTTGCAATTATATAATCCGACCTGGAACGTATCCAAAATACAATGTACATTTTGTATATTAATTAAGAAAGTAGATAAAAGAAATTCAAGAGTGCAAAGGGTTAATACCTGTTACAAAAAGTCGCGGAGGTAAAAAATAGTGTGAAAGGAAACGCATGAAAGTGGTCACTTAAATAAAATAGCTGTAAATTAATAGAGTAGAAGTATAGTGGATCGTCGAGGCATAGTTTAAAAGGAGCATCGTAAGTAAACAAGTGGGGCTTGCGAGAATAGCCGAGCACGCTTCGTCCCCGACTCGGAATCCGAGGCACCCGAGGATCAAGAGTTCGAGACCCGGTCCCGGCATTCGGATTTTTCGAAATTAGAAAAATAAATTCATAGTACAAGGAACTCGGGAAGGAGTGGGGAGAGTGACGTAGAGGCCGTAGGGGCCGAGGGATAGTCGGAGCGGGCATAGGAAGAGTGGGGGTCGAGAATCGTAGCTCCTGAGGCTTGTGGTGATTTTCTGATGACGTCAGGAACTAGAAAATGAGAGTGATCGACCAATCGTGGCTGATCGCGAAACCACGTGATAGAAAATCACATGACTTTCAAGGCCAAGGTACTAGGAAATCGGAGAAATATTCGTCTGAAATTTGCTTATAAGCAAATTTTCGAGCCTCCAGGACGAAGTTGGAGGAGTGGGGGAAGTAAGGTAGTGATAGTGGGGACAAGGAGTGGTGGGGATCGAGAAACGTAGCTCCCGTAAGGCAGATTTCCTATCGAAATACAATTGAAATAAAATTTTTTGATGGTTCAATTCCAATTTTTCTTGACGACATAATACGTATACTTTATAGTTTAATTTTAATAAGGCTCGGCATGTTGAAAGAAGCATTTGTTATATTTATTTAAACGAAAAAAGAAGTATGAGCTGACACTGTTGTATCAAACACCGCATCAAAATGACCAGTTTCGGTTGTCCCATAAGTCGCTTCTCTTCTTGATATACTTCCTGAGTTTATGGCTGCGACGAAGCGGTTCTCGAAACCTTCGGTGGGACGATAATCTTATGGCTAATTACTACCTAGAAATTTTAAATCTGTCCGAACTCTAAAGGCATTGTAAGCCTTAATGGAGATTGTGAATTTTCGTCTACGCTAGAAATATTCAAGTATCTAGTGTCTTTCGTGGTATGCCCCTCGGGGATTTTCGCGCGATTGCGTTTTCAGGGAAATGCTGGGATAGACTCGTTCCGGAGCTCTCAGATTGTGTCGTTGAATTTAATGAACGTACCGTCTTCTCTCGTGTCTCTAACACTTTTTACGTAAAAACCCGCACTCGGTGGTCCAATTGTTGTAATTTGCTTAGAGATCGGCGTTTGTGCGATATTTGGTCAAAAATGAAGTTCGCATTTGCTCAAGATAATACACGACTATAATTATACATATTATGAAATATAACTTACGGTTGTTTGTTATTTTACGATATGATTGCTAAATTTATCGAAACGAAGAACTGCGGATTCGGTATTTTCAATTAGGGATGTATGAATATTGTGGTTATGAATGCTAGGGAAATTAAGGGTATATGGGTATAGCGACATATGGGCAAGGAGATATAAGGATACATGCATACACGAATTTGGGGATATAGAGAATTCGGGATGTAGAAATTTGGGACTATAGGGATGTGGAAATATCATGATTTGGTGGCAAAGAGATTTGTGGATATAGGGCCTCACGAAACCGAAGATTCGGGGAGCTAAGAATTTGGTTATAAAGAGAATCGGTAATATAGGGATTTGAAAATACAGGGATACGGAAATATGGGGATTTGGAGGTCTATGAGTTTTGAAATGTAGGAATTTGAGGTTTCAGGGATTCGGGGATCTAGGATTTGGGTGACATAGGGATTTGGGAATACACCGATATGGGAATCTAGGAGCTAGGGGACATAGGAATTTAGACATACATAAAGGGGATATGAGAATTTGCGGTTATCAGAATTTGGAGATACATAAATTGGATGACAGACGGACTTTGAAATATAGCGATACGCTCATCTAGAAACTGTGGAATATAGAAATTTGGGTGTATGAAAATTTGAAGATATGTGAATTTGGGGGGGGGGCAGAGTTCTTACGGATTATAAGGATTTCGGAATATAGGGATATCAAGAACATAGGAACGTGGGGTATGTGGTCTTAGGAATACTAGGAATACTAGTGTCACAGGGACATAACGATTCAGAATTATGTGGATATCGGTACATAAGGATTTAGATATAGGAGTCTAGAAATTTAGAAATCTAGAAATCTAGAAATCTACAAATCTACAAATCTACAAATCTACAAATCTACAAATCTACAAATCTACAAATTTACAAATCCACAAATCTAGAAATCCAAAAAACTAGAAGTCCAGGAATTTATAAATCTATGAATCTATAAATTAATAATACAAAAGATCTAATAATCTAAAAATCTATAAATCAAAGATTCTGACAGTCTAAGAATCTGACAATCCAGCGATCTTCCGGTACTCAAAATCCAAAGATACGGAAACATCGAATTCATGAATTATCACTAAATCACCACATGACGATCGCTGAAGCCGAGTATCTCGTATATCACCAAACAAACGTTGTCTCGAAACGAGCTGGCAACGTGTCTGCCGGCGCACGTGGAAATCCAACTTAAAGGGGTTGGAATGATCAGATTCGCCCATGATCCATCCATGGTCGTTTATTAATAGTCCGTCCGACGGAATATACGGGTGTATCGCTTTGTGTGAATTAGCGCAGCAGGCCGTATCTAACAAGATGGACGTATTCCTGAAATACGATATCGAGTGATACACTGTTTAACGAGGTCGTGTTTGCCTATCTTTTTTTCTTTCTGTCATTTCAACCCTATTTTTCTCAGCTGTGTACAAGAACAACGCACGGTTTTAGTAGTTTGTACAAAATTCTTAAAAATTATTCCGATTTATTCATCAATAATTCAAATCAAAAATTACTAAATAAAAAATTGACTTTCAGAAATGAAATTCAAAATTCAATTTTGCTATTATACAAAAGATCAGACAAAACACTTTCATATTGAGTATTGTTTTTTATTTAGTTTGTTACGAAAAATCACCTCGATTATGCATTTTCATCATGTTTATGCATTTATAATAAATATTCGTTACAATGCTGTTTACAAATCATAAATAAATGGTGTAAACTATGTGATAGTCTGTACATTATATCGCTACATTACAGTTAATAATAGATTACACGGTTTATGTTTATTTTATAGATCTCTAAATTAATGATTCGCAGTCTAATTGTCAGCAACGAAATTTTAGCATGGTTTTCCGAGCAAACAGCCGAATTCTGACTTATATGCTCTTCATTTTGTTGATAAGTACAAAGTCGTGATACAATAATTCACTGATTTGACCTTGAAGTTCAAAATCAATGCCCAAAACAATCTTGCGGTGATTTTGTTTCGACAATGTTCACTGATTCAGACGTGTAGAACAACGTTATGATAGCCGTAACCTGTCATTTTCAAACACCGTATACCGTGTACAAATTTCTCAGACACGTATATCCCGATTTCATATCCGTGTCAGTCGAAATTGCCGAGAACTTACGGGAATATCATACATGTTAAACACACAAGACACGTGCAACTGCATATTACTGCTCCATGTTGCAGGTTAGGATTGGAGTTAAGTGACGTAGCCGATATGATTCTACAATATTGTAGCTTATTTTGTAGGATAAATGATTGCTACGACAATGCCGTGTTGCACATATTTTCAGTCTTAAAGGATAGATTTGCATGTAGGTATATCAGGATTTTGGAAATTTTAGGATTTTAGCATTCGAAGTTCGAGGAGACTGCAACTCTGGGAATTGGTATTTTTGGATTTTGTTGTTTAGGGATACCGGGATCTAAGGATTTAGGAATTTAAGGAGTTTTGGACTTCGGAATGTAGGGATTCGGACACGTTTACATTTAGGTATTTCATTGGATTCGACAATGATTGAAGGATTGAATTTGACAATTTTTGGAGGTTTGGGAGTTTTGGGATATGAGAATTTTTGTAGTTACGAATTTGGTACTTCGAATCTTTAGGATTTGGAAATTTGATGCTTAGAAACTTTCGTATTTAGGAATTTAGTGACTTGAGAATTTTAGTATTTAGTAATTTTAGGATTTGGGAGTTTTAGAATATAGGAATTTGGTAATATTCAACCCTGGTTTATTCGATAAGTTTCAATATATTTACAAAAATTGTTTATACTTTGTTATGTTAAATGTCTCAACTAAAATTAGCGAGAGATTTATGTATGAATTCATACGTCACCCGTACGTGGGCGATATGGCACCCAAAGTGTTAAAATAATTTCTTTCATAGAACGAATACAAACTGCATTCGAAGAAACTGTTTCTTTCATATAACAATCAATAATAATTTCTTATCTTTCCCGATAAGAAACGAATGTCAGGGTCAAGAGTCTAAAAGTGAACGCACAGCAGCGAAAGGTCAAAAAAAAAGTCACTGATATACCCATTTCTTGTAATAGGCAAAACCGTGTACATTCGCGTAGCACGAAAGTTTCATTTTCGCATCAGAGCCACGGGGAACGTTCCTCAGAGACTTGAAAACCGACGTCGTTTCTTTTGGATTTAAATTAGATCCGAGACGGCACGTGGATCCTTTGGACGCGTCAAAGACACGCTCGCTTAGTGTGCTTTCATCTGCATATTTTTCATTTTCCAATTTTCCTGCCTTCACGTCGCACTCTGACATGCTCCTTGTCGTTCACAAAGCAGACGTTGTTCTCCGGCAGTGTACTCTTTCTAATCCTTCAAGGATTATTACGATAAACGCTCGACATGCTGCGACACGACAGAAATACCCTTGAAAATGATTAAAGGCGAGTATGTTGCAAAAATGAAACGACGATAACAATAAGATAATAACTGTTTTAGCAACCTTAAATATTTCTAGTCATTTGTTTCAATAGTTCTTATTGCTTGATTATGTTTTTTTATTCATTTTATTATTAGTCATTCTTATTTATTGATTGATTATTGTTGTTTGTTGAATTGATTTATCGTTATCAGATCTCTCGTATTTATTGATTGATTATTTTTCATTTTTGTATTAGTTGATCACTGTTATTATATCTCTTCTATTTATTTATTGATTGCTGTTGTTTGTTGCATTGATTTATCGTTATCAGATCTCTTATATTTATTGATTGATTATTTTTCATTTTTGTATTAGTTGATCATTGTTACTATATCTCTTCTATTTATTGATTAATTACTGTTGTTTGTTCTATTGATCAATCGTTATTAGATCTTTTGTATTGCTCGATTATTATCATCATACTTGTTGTGTTGATTGAAGCAATATTATTATATTTGCAGTATTGATTGATTATTATTATTATTATTATTATTACATTTATAGGATTTATTGATTATCATCAATATATCTGTTGTAATGATTGATTGTATTTGTTATTGTATTTGTACCATCGATTAATTATTATTATTTTTTCTGCAGTATTGATTGATTAATATTATTATATATGTCGTAAATGTTAATTCACATTATTATATTTATTATATTGACTTATTTTTATAATTGTAATATTAATTCTTTATGATTATTACATCTGTTGCAATAATTGAATATTATTATTACTGTTATATATTCGTAGTATTGATTGATCATTATTATTGATAAATATTATTTGATTATTATCATCGTGTTTGTAGTATTCTTCGATCATCATTATTATGTCTGATGTATTGATTATTATAAATATATTTTGTCGTTTATCTTATTAAGTTCATTTTATTGATTGATCATTTCTAAGTTTGATTACTGTTGAATTAAATTTTGTTATTATTTCGTTTAATACGAAAAATACTTTAACAAGATAGTAAGAACGATAAGCATAAATTTGTATCGCCTTAATGCAGCGAATAAAATTAATTCCTATCCTCTCACGCAGTTTCACATTTACTTACCCGCCAGGGGAAATAATAAAACGAAGTTTCGATCACAATAAAAATTAATGGAAAAAGGGAACGGAAGTTATGCGCCGCATGAACTTTTCGGGCCGATCCGGCGATACAAAGTTTGAAGTGGAACGGTGTCACGGAAATTTTGATGGAACGGTAAAACTGTTTTAGCGATATATCAACCGTATGATACACTCGCGTAATTCCGTCCGAGAGTAATATCGAAACGAGCCGCAATTTCAGGGAAAAATTCTGCTCGAAATCATAAACGACATGGCTGGAGGTAATTTTCAAACGCCTGTTACGTAGCTCTCGTTCGCCGTAGCGCAGTGTATTAATTAAAAAGGGGGGAAAAAGGGGGAGACGAAGATGTGTATATGGGTTTAGGTCGCGGTGAAAAAGGAACACGAACAACAAGAAACACAAGCCGACTAATCGATATTGCTGCAACGACGCGAAACTTCGTTCGCACGCAAGTGCGAGAAAAAGGAAAATAATAGACGGGAATAGATGTGCTCGCGATAATTAGACGACGGGGTTGCCACGAATAATCGTCGTAATTATAATCGATCGTTGGCGATTTAATGGCACTCGGTTTTAATGAGAAGATTACCGATTCGTGCAGCTCGGTGACCGTCGTACTAGTAATTTTTCAATTTCCACGCGACAACCGACGATAACGTCGGTGTATTTCTTTATGTACACGTACTTTTTCTTCGTTGTGTACTGGAAGCTACATTTTTCTCCTTCGAGTGTGTTTCAAGGTTAAACTTGAAACTTCCTTTCGATAAAAGCGCAATCGTATCTTCGATAAAGTTATTTACTTCGCTGCTATTTACTTTTAAATTGAAAATAAGTTGAAGGGCGAATAAATAAAAGGTGGGAAATTAACGTGTAAAGGGTAGAAAATAAATTATTGTGTATAAATGAAGAATGGAAATTTAATGAGTACATAGGCGTAAGATAAACTAAGAAAATGAATAAATAACGGATGCAAAATGAATGAGCAACGTGTACAAGTGCAGCGTGAGAAATGAGTTAAGAAAATGAGTAAATAATGGGTTAGAAATAAACGAGAAAGATAGGTAAATATATCATAGAAAATAATGGTTAAAGAAATTATTAAATAATGTGTGAAGAATAAAGGAGGAAAATTGATGAATGCAGCGTGGTAGGTAAATCAATAAATAGCCGGTGGAAAATAAATGTAAAAAATTAATAAATAATGAATTGGAATTAAATGAAAAAAATTAACAAAGCAGAGTAAGAAATGAGCAAAAAATATTAATACGTAATTGGTAGAAAATAAATGAGGAAAATGAAAAAATAATAGGACATAAATAAACTAAGGAAATTAATAAATTCAGGGTGGAAAATAAATTAAGAACATTAGTAAGCAATGGGAAGAAAATGCACGGAGAAAATAAATTAAATAAGAGCTAGAAGACAGATTAAAAAAATTATTAAGTAGTGGGTGGAGAATACGCGAAGAAAGAGAATAAACGCAGGGCGGGAAATAAAGAAAGAAAATTAGTAAGTATTAGGTGGAAAATCAATGAGAAAAATGAATAAGTAAAAAGTTGAAAATGAAAATTAAAAAGGTGAATAAATAATAGGGAATTAAGTGAATCAATAAATAATAATAAGAGCTGGAAATAAATAACACTAAACAAGAAATATTGAAACAACAAAGATTTGCGAAAAATAATGTTAATATTAAGGAGGAAAAAATATTTCATAGCTCAAATATCCAATGATGGATGACTATTGCAGCCCTTACTGATAAAGAACATAAAATATAATAGTATGTGTGATAAAATATTGTAAGGTATTATTTTACGATAATATTTATAATAAAGTATTTTATAAAGTATTATTCTACGATAATACTTTATAATATCTTATAACGTAGATATTATAATACGGGCAACTTCAACTTCAACTTTTGCCATAAATGAAGTTAAAACCGGAAACCTTGCTGCGTTTATAACACATCATGTAACGATCCAAATAATTAAGGTAAAATTGGAGTGTACGAAAGCATGCTTAATCAGTAAAACGAACGACTATAGCACTAATAAAGAGCATAAAATATTTACGTGATTCAAAATACTTGTATCGTGTGATATATTATTGCTCCAAGCGGATTACTATAGTCGATGAATCGCCCTGTACGCGGTACAATACACAGAAGCGTAGGAGCAACAAGTGACGGGAATAAAACGTGATTGATCATCTTTCAGGGTTCAAGAGACAGACGGCTCCTTCTTCGAAAGTTTCACCGCATTATCCTGGAAACAGGAAAATCGAAGGCTCGTAGTTTTACAAGAGGTGGAGGCCAGGGCGAAAGAGCCACCACCCCCGTCCAGAGATAGCAGTTTGTCGTCTTCGCAACCCTATCGTTTCGGCAAAAAAGAGGTGAGGAACCTTAGTACATTTCCTACTAATCAAATATTATTATCAATTATTAGTTTACAGTTACATTGTTAGTTTAAATAAATATTAAACAAATTATTAGTAAACTCCCATTCGGCGATGTCGATGATAAGATAAACATTTTGTTTGTTATTGTTCGAGGGTTTTGAAGCTTTTTATGCATATTTAGTCATACTTTTGGATAATATAGTAAAACTTTTAAATAATCACTGTTATCTGTATTTAGATTGTTTTTGTTATTTTTGAAATTATTAAATAATTTTGTTATTATTGAAATTGTGGTGTTCATATTGTTTTTCTAGCGTTCTGTAATAGTATAGTATATCTAGTATAGTATGGTATATGTAGTATTTTCTAGCGTTACATTATTTTAGTATATCACTGAATATTTACGAGCTATGATATTCGTAGTATTTTTTCGCAGCATGTCACTTTTAATGTCTGTCACGTCAGTGTATTTATCTAAATGACTCACACAAAAATAATTTTAACCTGAATATAATTATCTAAAATTGCCAATCTTGTAATGTAGTATAATATAAAAATGAATGTTTATTGAAAAACATATTTAAGTGTATAATATCATGGTTTAAAGAAACCATCTACTTTAAGTATTGCTCATGAAAAAATGATAGTGAAAGTTACTTATAATTATTAAGTTACTTATTACTTATAATTATTTAAGAAAAGTTATTTTTTTTTAACAAAATTTGTTATCTAAAATTTGTGTATTAAATAAAACCTGTATATGGGTGTATTTAATATTATTCGTTCAAGGAAATGTTCTGCTTTAAGTATTGACATTGTGAAAGCGCCATTGAAAGTATCGAAGGGAAATTATTTTTAATTATTAATTATTCTTAAAGAGAAAGAATGTTATTTAATAAGTGTTCGATACATATTTCTATTGATTATATTGCCTTTTCAGTAAAAAGAAGTAACTGAATTTTTTCATTTGATGTTTGAACATTTAATTATTATTGATTTAATGAAATGTTCTGCTTTAAGTGATGATATTATTAATGCATCGTTGAAAATGTCGAAGGGAAATTATTTTTGGAAAAGGACGAAAGTGTTTAATAAGAACTTGTCATATATTTCTATTAATTACATAATTCTTTTTTTTAAGAATAATTTATTTCAATCTTACAATTTGAAATATAAATATGTATGTATTTAAAATTAGTTTAAAATTAGTTTGAAAAATTGCCATACTTTAAATACTAAACGTGTCGAATAGAAAAATTGATGAGTAAATTTTATCAAATTTTTTACTTCTATTAATATAATTAGCGAAAGGAAGATACTAGTACTATATCACGTCGAATTTAAAAATTATAATGTTTCAAATCATTAATTTAAGAAACTATTCTGCTTTAATTTAAAATAACAATGAAATCTATAATAACGATGGTCAGATTTTATGAATTTAAACATGCTTTCCAAAAATTATCCAGTATTACAACGATTGACGAAAAATTTACATAATAATTTTATGAAAATTTCAAGTCTCGGACTTATGTTTTAGAGTCGGCCATTTCGTACCATATCATGTGACACGTGCGCACGTAACTATCATAGTCGTATACCAATCAATACTTTCGTAATGAGTCTACATTTTCGAAAGACCTGGAAGGTTAAACGTGAAATAAGAATGCGAAAGAAAGAGTAATTTCTACAGTCGGGCTACGTTCTATTCACGTTCTAATAACTCTGAAAGTTCGTTATACACGAAACGAAACGGGTACAGGATTCCAGTTTTTAGTGTTTGCATGCTCGTGCGAGTAAATGCAAAAGGTTGGCAACCATCCCCTATCGCTTAACGCGAGGTAGAGTTGTTAACTACTTTCAGCCGGCGTAATAGAAGTAGTTGCGCGTTCAGTTTAATCGCAACTACACTTTAAACATTGCCATTTTCATGTTTTCGGAACAACTATACTGTTAGGGTGGAAACAAACGTCGTAAATCATCGAACATAAACAATTTCTCTCTGCGTAATAAATATATATATTTAGGTTTATTAATAATTTTATTCAATAACCGTGGTTCTGTTTCGTTTGTGATGACTTTGGTTTAAGATTTATTTATGAGAAATGAACTTTATTTTGGATGTGATTAAAAATTTGTAGAATAAATTGGAAATTTTTATTATTATTTACCTTTTGCACTGGAAAGGTAACTGCTCTCACCATTTTGTTTAATACAGCAATTTGGGATATGTATTTTTTAACTAAATGTATAATGTTATACATACGATGTATAAGCATAATGAAACAGATAATATTGGCAATTAATAATAGAGATATACTAACTACGAAAGTATTTATGAAACTTTTCAAGCAAAAAGTTTTAGAGTTGCTTTCTGTTAAAGATATCTTTAAGTTCTGAGGGTTAAGTTAACGAGAAGAGATGATGCGAGTTTGATTCTAATGAATATTGAATTAATTAGAGGTTTACGGAGATGGAAATTTAAGATTTTCCAAGTTAAAGGATAGGGGCGTTTGGAAATTTGCAAACTTTGATATTTGGAAATTCGGGAATTTGAAAATTTAAGAGTTTGTAGATTTGGGAATATGAGAATTTGAGAATTTGTGAAGTTGGCAAGTTGGAAATTTGGGAGTTTGGGAATTTGGGAATGTAGGAATATGCCAATTTCGAATTTCGAATTTAAAATTTAAAATTTACAATTTTCAATTTACAATTTACAATTTACAATTTACAATTTACAATTCATAATTCACAATTTACAATTTAGAAGTGGAATTTATAATTTAGAGTTCAGAATTCAGAATTTAGAATTTAGAATTTCCAATTTCCAATTTCCAATTTCCAATTTAGAGTTTAGAATTCAGAATTCAGAATTCAGAATTCAGAATTTAGAATTTAGAATTTAGAATTTAGAATTTAGAATTCAGAATTCAAAATTTAGAATTTACAATTTAGAGTTCAGAATTCAAAATTCAGAATTTAGAATTTAGAATTTAGAATTTAGAATTCAGAATTTAGAATTCAAAATTTAGAATTTACAATTTAGAGTTCAGTATTCAAAATTCAGAATTTAGAATTTACAATTTAGAATTTAGAATTTAGAATTCAGAATTTAGAATTCAAAATTTAGAATTTGGAAGTCCGAATTTTGAAATAATACGAAATATCCTTGACCCCACATCTCTCATTCTACACGAACGCAACCATCGATCATTTCGAGCACACAAACCCATATCCCTCCTTAATTACTCGGCCAAACAAAACACGTCACCGCAGATAATTAAAATTTCCACCACTCCCCACAACGGCTAAAAGTTACTATACGTATTATCACCAGTGTCCACATATTTTCACCCAAAGGTAGATATTTGTCCCTCGATTTAGCCCGAATGCGTGAATGTTCATTAATATCAACGTCAAACCGCTGGCGAGTCCAGAACCCCTGTGTTCGTACAATACCACATTTTGTCATCTATCATAACGCGTTCTGTATTCGTAGATCGCATGCAGAATGGTAGTTACATTTTCCTTGAAATATTATGCGCGCAGATCAATCGAAGTGATGGACAGCTGGTCTAATGATACTGCCAGTACAGCATTCATTTATCCCTTGCGATATCAGCGGTTCTCTGTTTCCTAATTACAGATAGAGTAGAACTTTCCATGCGGAATACACCGAATTGAAATATCTGCGAGTTATACTATCGCGTTAATCGATACGTTCTTTGAAATTTTAGTTGACTCTCTGCCTTTGTTCCGTTCATTTATGTTCTGTCGATATACGGAAATTAGATCGCGTACACGCCATGTAATGCGGGATTACACGTTTTAGAAATAGATGATTAAATTCTGTTCCTGTCTGATGTCTTTTGCTGTTTTCTACAAAACGGGGTCATTGTACAGGAAAGAATAAGTGGAATATATAAAATAAAAATATTTCGCGCTAGGATTTGTTTTTGAGAAAGACTTTGAATTTTCCTGTCTCCCTTCGTTCGATTTTTATTTATCGAGTCATATTAAATTGATCGTGTATTCTGAAGAGATCACGAGTTGCGAGCAATTAAAAGAAAATATTATTATAGCCTTTCGTGCATTGAAATAACGGAATACATTAATGAGCGTTCATAGAGATTTAATTATAAGAGTAGAGTTATGTATTCGGCAGAATGGACAACATTTTCAGCAATTTCTGTAATAATAAACTACAGATTACTTCGGCATCCTACTTCATTGCGTGCTCCAATTTTCCACAACGATAAAAACAAGCTTAAACTGCGATAATATCCATCAAGACAACGATCTACAGCGAGATTCGTTGTAATGAGACACGATTAAGTGCACGGCGAAAATTCATTCTTTTCCAAAAACAAAACCTAGCACGAAACATGTTTTTATATATATTTTTGACTTATTTTTTTCACGTAGAATGACACTATTTTTGCTTGTATCAACAGTTATAAAACACCCTGTATGATTCGATGTAATATGCATATTCCGAGTCATGTCGAAGATGTTAGTATAGTATATGTATAAATTAAATATATTCAATTTATTTGTGACACGCGTCAGTCAGTGCTATTCGCTATTACACTATTAAAATAAATGAAGAAAGGTGAAATCAAATGTCTATTCTGTATTCGGAATTCCCTGACTCTGCAAACTATAATAGAGTTTGAACTTCAATTTGAAGTGCATTAAAAATTTATTATATTGTGCATTAAAGATTTATTATATCTGAACTGTGAATGTGTCACGAATCAAAGTCGATAAAGTCAATCGATTAATACTGTAACAAAGCAGTTAATAAATAATCCATGCGTTAATTAATTAATACTGTAAGAAAACTGTTAATAAGTATTTTTACCCTTTCAGTGATAATACTTATCATCAAAAATGTGATTTAAACTCGACCAATTCTGAAAATAAAATTGCCATAATCTTAAATTTTACTTAACATTGAATTCATTTAATAATTGCACATGTTCCAAAGTATGGCAAAGGATTAAATGCTTGATATCTTTTACTTCTACTCAATTATATATTCGTACCTTCTCTTACAGAAGTGTTAATCCTTCCTGTTACAATCATCTAAATAAAACTCTTTACATCAGTATTTTTAACACTTTGCACTCACGTTCATCATTTTTTTAATGCAACAATTTTAACTGAATTTGCATTATTATACACGTGATGTACTGAAACAGACAGTATTACCGATTGATAACAAAAAAAAATTATCTCAAAAAAATTCATAAAACTTTTCACCTAGAAACTATTACAGTTACTATTAGCCAACAGTAACAATGCTTCCGAGTAAAAAGGAATCATTACTGGTAATTCTGTATCATGGTCTGTCGTTAATTCGATACCTTCCATAAAAAGAAGCGAATTTCTTAAACGATTTCTGCAATCACGATCACCGGTAACGTCGCGGAAAGTATAAAATATAATTGAACTATTTACGTCGATGGAATTCTTCGTCCCATTGCGTTCTCCTCAAGTAAATTCCCTTCGTTGTTCTGTTGGTTCGAAAAAAGGAACGCGTAACATAGTTTGAGCGGAAATAATAACCGGAAAACGATCGCGTTTCCACCCCCTAATAAAGTGGAAAAAAGAGAAATCCTTCGGGGAAAAAGGCTGGTACAAACGCTGAGCGATTTTCTGGACGATTCGACGGGATTTCTTGGAGCCATTTGCCCAGACAGATACACCATTATCCTTTTCGTTTGAAGCCATGCTCCTTACTGTTCGTCTTCGAAATTTTACATCAGACGCTTGCTCATCAAAATACGCGTCCAGTCATTTATTACAAAAACGAGGGTTTGATTTTTTATGATATTTGAACGCGATATTGGATTGGCAACTAAGTGATTGCGGATTCGTCGCTCAAATAATGCAAGCAAGTATCAAATAATACAGAGAACATAAATATAACTAAAATACAAAATATTTTATGCAAAATTTAATAACATAAATTAATAAAATTGTGCAAAATAATTGTGGAAACTTACGTAAAGTTGTGTTAAATAATTACGTAAAATTATGTAAAATAATCTTGGTGCTATTATGTAATCATTAATTTGTCGTTGTAATGATCAATTACAGATTCAATTTTATAACGTAATTATTCATAATCTTGTCATGTAATAATTCTGTACAGTAACTTCATCAATTTGAAATAAAATAGAATTATCTTGTTTTGCATCGAAGCAATAATTATTTAATAACCTTAACCATTTGCGGTCCTATGTCGAGCGTGGCTCGACATGGCGTTTTTCTTTGATCGTAGAAATAATTCGGATAAATTGGTTGACTTTAAACGTTTTCATTTGTTTGTCACTTGTAACATATTAGAAATATATTTGTTACGCAACCTGCATTGTTGCAACACATTTTGTTTAGAACCAATTTCTTGGTCTATTTTGTAAGTTAATTAAGGAGCTATAGGTAAAAGAATTTAGAATTTAGAATTTAGGATTTAGGATTTAGGATTTAGAATTTACAATTTAGAGTTCAGAATTCAGAATTTACAATTTAGAATTTAAAATTTAGAATTTAGAATTTAGAATTTAGAATTTAGAATTTAGAATTTAGAATTTAGAATTTAGAATTTAGAATTTAGAATTTAGAATTCGGAATTTAGAATTAGGAATTTAGAATTCGGAATTTAGAATTCGGAATTTAGAATTCGGAATTTAGAATTCGGAATTTAGAATTCGGAATTTGGAATTCGGAATTTAGAATTCGGAACTTAGAATTCGGAATTTAGAATTTAGAATTCTAAATTGTTGCAACACATTTTGTTTAGAACCAATTTCTTGGTCTATTTTGTAAGTTAATTAAGGAGCTATAGGTAAAAGAAATTAAAGACCGCAAAGGGTTAAAGTTAGACGGGACGTCAGAATACGACGAAAAATAATTACTATAATTACCGCGATCGAATAGGAGGACCAAACGGAAAGTTAATTACATCTGAATAGAAGTTCTGCATTTTCGGAGGAAAACAGTTATCCATTATGCTTCATAAAGTTGTATTTGAGTTCGAGCTTGACAGAGAGAGTAATCCACAGTATGTCGACATAGAATCCCATAATCTATTTACACACCGGTGATGTCCCTTTCGTGAAAGGTAAAAGCATTTGAAATAGAATGTGTGTAGAAAACAAATATCAACTGAATCATACGCACATGTGTTCGACCCACATTGTACGCTGTACTATTTGCATTGATTCTATCATACGCTCTTGCGATTTTATTGTCAGATCAAACATTGTGCTTCTCCTCCCCGTTAATGCACCGTAATATGTATTTCATAACAAATATAATTTCTAAAAATCTGTGGGACGAGTATTAACGAGATTAATGGGTTAATAAGCAAAACAGTGTCGGATATTATAATGTTATAATTATCGAGTTGTTAAATTAGATTTTGAGATGTATGAGGTTTAATAAGATCCGGAAATGCAGGCATATGAATCGCGAGGATTATGAAAGGTTCATATCGATTAAAAATTTTGTAACTGTGTCATTGATTATTTTGTAATTATGCAGCGAAGTAGCATAATTTGGAACTTTAGAAGTAAAGGAGTTTTGAAATTTGGGAATTTATGAAATTAGGAAATTAGGAAACTAGAAATTAAGAAATTAGGTAGTTAGAAACTTGGAAGTATGGAAAACTGGACGTTAGGAAATTTGGGGATTTCGATATTCATGTACCTTTAGAAGTTAGGAACCTGAGAATTTAGAGCATTAGACATTAAACTTTGGAAGTTTAAGATGCTGAGAATTTTAGAATTTGAGGATTCCGGAGTTTCAGGTTTCATGGAATTCGAGATTTTGGAGGTTTGATTATTTCGGAATTTGAGAACTTGGATCCCTGGATATTTCGGAATTTGTGATTTCAGGAATTCGGAAATTTGGGGCTTTTGATATTTATGGAAATTTTGAAATTAGAAAATTAGAAAATTATGAAATTAAGATATTGGAAATTACAAAATTCCAAAATTATGAAATTAGAAAATTAGAAAATTAGAAAATTAGAAAATTAGGAAATTAGAAAATTAGGAAATTAGAAAATTAGAAAATTAGGAAATTAGGGAATTAGGAAATTAGGAAATTAGGAATTTAGGAAATTATGAACTTATGAACTTATGAACTTATGAACTTATGAAATTATGAAATTATGAAATTACATAACTCAGAATTTAGGAACCCAGAATTTTAGAAGTTTAGAAATATAAAAATTTTGAGCTTAATTCCGTCTGTAGCATACCATCGAGCGTTTTTATCTCACGACCGTCGAAAAGGCTGGAGCAAAGAAACGTTTGTAAAAACAAACAAGCATTCGTTTGGCCAGCAATTTGCGTATGCGAAAAAGATTGTAGGATTCAGTGGCGCGCTTCCAATTAGCGAAAATTGAGAACCAACAACTGTAGAGAAGTTTTTCGCTAAAATGCTGTCTCGTAAGCCCCTGCTTTGTTATTTGTATTTGACGTGCACGAATGTTCGCGTTATACAGATTAAAATCTCTACAGATTACTAAACCGTACCGATTGTAAATGCCAGTTTTTAAAAGGCTTCGATTAAATTGTTCCCAAGCAAAGTAATTTAATTGCATTTGTTCAATTTGTTCGTTTAACCGAATTGATAATGCATTCAGATCGTGATTTCGATGTTTCATTTAACAAAGGTTATAAGATATGAGATATAAAATTGTTGGAATAAATATTATTGTGTATATTTTATATTTATATACAATATTAATTACTTACGAACATTTGTTTATTCAGTATAGTATAACATATGTATATTTATGCCATTTTGTCTAATTGAAAGTACATACTTATGTATGTTTGTGTAATATAATAAATCATATGCATTTACATGTTTATTTAACATGATAAAATGTATGTATATGTTCATATAACATTGTACAATGAAACATGTATGTGTTCTACAATAAGGCATAAACCTATAGTATCATAAAATCCATGCACATGTTCATAAAAAAAGTTGTATAACCCAACATGTAAGTACATACACTCATGGACAAAATTAAGTGGACATTGCAAAAAATGTAAAAAAATGTGTTGCTTCACTACAGTGTTTTAAATACATTTTTAATTTATAACGTGAAATGTTTTTGTGAACTTAAAGAAACAATTATTTAATGTATATAATTGTACAATAAATTTTTGAATCATAGGCATTATATAAATTAAATTAATCTTTTGTTATTTATACCTGTCCACTTAATTTTGTCCACGACTGTATATTGTGTAATGTTATAAAACATATGCATATGTTTATTTAATACCATAAAACTTACATATATTTATGCAATGTGATATAACTCGTGTTACAATTTATGTAATAAATTGTAATGTATATAAAATAAAATATATACACGTATTTGAGCAACAATTATGAGATACACTGAACATGTGCATATTGTGTACAATAATAAAGTACTGTATAAAATGAAATAATTAAAAATACCTATTACAAATTGCTGTATTAAACAAAACGGTGATCGTGAGTCACCTTTCGAGTGCAAAGGGTTAATTCTGAGCAATGTGGGCTTAAAAAAGTGAACGTGTTGAAAATATTGTTTCAGTTGGAGCAATTGTACATAGAAGTCCTTTACACGATTGCCAACACGGTGGGAGCAAGCACAGGACAATACGCCCACTATAAAGAGGATCTTTACAGATATGCACAAGAGGCTTTCGAAGTCCCGCAGGATCAACATCGACGATATTTGAATATTGCATCCGAGGAGAAGGTATACCTTACATACGTTTTCTACAGGGTGTCCCACAATTATGGTACGAGCCGGAAAGGGGTGGTAGGTGATGCTATTCTCCACAACTTGTTCCTTTGCAGAAATATTGGATGAGGCTTCATTTTTAAATTATTAAGGAAAACACCGACCAATCAGAACGCGAGGATCGCGCGCGCTAGGAGGCAGAAGTGTAGGTCCGAGTTGTAATTGGCCGTGGGCGGGATCGAACATAAGTCGCGCGCGATTCTCGCGTTCTGATTGGTCGGTGTTTTTCCTTAATAATTTAAAAATGAAGCCTCATACGTCATTTTTGCAAAGGAAAAAGTTGTTCAGAATAGCCCCACCTACCACCCCTTTTCGGCTCGTACCATAATTGCTGGACACCCTATACAGGGTGTCCCAAAAGTGTCGAAGGAGCCGGAAATGGGAGGTAGGTGGGGTCATTCTGAACAACTTTTTCATTTGCAAAAATGTCGTGTGGGACTTCATTTTTAAATTAGTAACGAAAAACACCGACCAATCAGAACGCGAGAATTGCGCGCCTCGCGATTCGATCGCGACCACGGCCAATTATAACTCGGGCCTACACTTCTGCCTCCGAGCGCGCGCGATTCTCGCGCTCTGACTGGTCGGTGTTTTTCGTTAATAATTTAAAAATGAAGCCCCACACGACATTTTTGCAAATGAAAAAGTTGTTCAGAATGACCCCACCTACCTCCTATTTCCGGCTCCTTCAACACTTTTGGGACACCCTGTATATGTATAATTCCCCTCTAAAGCTCTTGATAAAATGTTAATTCCATCCTTTTGACCCATTGCCTAAAGATATTTTCTGCATAATCACGTCTAGAATGATCCTTTACTGTATAGTTCTAGAAAGTTCTTTTCCAGTATAATCACGTTACATGTTTTTGTGTACTTTTTCTTGCGCGTAGTCCAATTATTCACGTTCATAAGTTAGCTTCCTCGCATTGTTCTTTAATTTATCTTCAAGATGAAAAATAACAGCGAAGGTTGTGAAACTGAATCTGCTGATTTACATTATTCAATTATTCTACCCAACTTTTTAATGCAGTAATATACAAAGCATAGAAGAAAAGGACTTCCGATCTTTAATTGTGGAAGTACTTTAGTTATTTTCATGTTGCTGATATAAATAGTGCGAGTTTAAATTTCAAGCATTTGATTATTGAGAAAAATTTATATTTTTGTTGAGAATAAATATTTTGAAGTTCACAATTTCTCTAATCACCTTATTTCTTATAGCTGTGATTTTTGAATCGTTTTAAATAACTTACAAGAGACGCATTATTATCGAAGTGCATAATTATAACCCAGACAAATGGCTAAAATTATAAATTAATAATGACAACCTCCAGAATAATAATGCACACGAATATGAATTTGCAAAATATCTAAATATATAAATAAACTGTATATAAACTTATTAAACATCTCAGTGACTCGTTAGCCAAGAATTAATGAAAACCTAAATGTCATAATTAATACGAGATCGCTATTTATCTGGTAATATATCGATCAGATATTTGTTAATAATTTTATATCAATAAATGATAGCACAAATATCATTCAATGCTTTCATAATTCAATAACGAACAATGAAACGAGGTATTTGAAAGAATTACAGTATTTGAAATCTGAAACTTTGAAAATATGTACAATGGTGGTAGAAGATGAAGAAGACTGTTGATTTTACGATTGAGGTATTAGTATTTTGTTAAAGAACGTCTTATATTATTATACATATAAAGTGTTGTCTCAATCGAAAATGAAAACGCTATTGTTGAGAAAACGTCAGCTATATGAGGTTTCGTTACTTTTATTGGACAAACAAGGATTGAACCGCAGCTAAGCGATTTCATCCTTGATCGACAAAGCGGAAGCAAAACATTGAAGTCCGATGAAAATGAAGCCGTTCAGGCAGATTAATTAGAAACTATGGAACAATTATTCTTCCCTTTCTAGTAACTTCGCTAAATAACCTCGACGTATTCGATGCACGAAGCTTCGCTTTCATTCTCGATAATTGAAATCGTTTCCCATATCGTAAATAAGCTGGAAATTTCCTCTATATTCGAACTATTATTATATTCAAACCGGGCAAATTAAATGAAATCGTTTTATTAATTAACTCGAATTATCGGTGAAT
This sequence comes from Coelioxys conoideus, assembly GCA_947623535.1. Classification (NCBI taxonomy): domain Eukaryota; kingdom Metazoa; phylum Arthropoda; class Insecta; order Hymenoptera; family Megachilidae; genus Coelioxys; species Coelioxys conoideus. The sequence goes on along the minus strand of OX392456.1, from coordinate 14,038,134 downwards.
ATGCATCGATGTAAAATTTTAGTGACAGGAAAACGACTTTATACGGTCAATTTTTGTATCAAGTTATTTTGTGATGCTGAACAAAGTTATAGTTATTTTTAGATTTTGGGTCATTGCAAATATTCAGATTTTAGATTGTTACAGAATTTTCAAATTAAGAAAATTTGGAAATTTGAAACTTACAAATTTAGGAATTTAAAGTTCCAGAGATTTGACTTTTAAGAATTGGAGAATTTGGTAATTTGAAACCTTAGTAATTAATTTAATCGATTTGGAACTTTGACCTTTCAAATATTGGAGGCTTTAATAATTTAAGTCAATAGGAATTTGAGTAATTTCAAAATTTATAAAACAATTTTGAAATCTGAAAATTAAGATATTTGATGATTTGGAAATTTACAAATTTTGGGACTGTAGGAATTCAGGAAAATTCAGAAAGTTTCGAAATTTGAGAAAATTGAGGTAATTCTGAAAATTCTGGAAATTATGAAATTTCTGAAGATTCTGAAAATTCTGGAAACAGAAAATGTAGGAAATTTATCAAATTTACAAAATTAGAAATATTAAAAAATTTAGAAACTTCGAATATTTAATAATGTTAAAATTTGGAAGTTTGAGAATTTAGAAATCCAATAAAAACTATACTGGACCCAATAAAATCCAATATCCCTCTCAGTTCCATTTAATCCAATCCAATGCCTTCTAATTATCTCTAATTAATTATCGCCCCCAAAAATCACGAATCATCTTATCACCGACTACAACAAACTGAACACTAAACAATTTTATAAAAAAGTAATCACACTTTTCAGCCCCCTATCGTTGTTCTAAACGTAGTGGTCGTCGAGGCGGAAGGGCTCGAGGCCAAAGACGCAAACGGTAAGAATTTCTTCAACGTACATTCCCCTTGATTATGCGATTTTCCATTGCGTCGATGTACTGAGTTCATGCATAATTATCTGTCGTTCATGTAGGCGTACTTTTTTGTTAGTGAAAATTGGCATTTCGTTCGCTTTTCGTTACAAAAATATTCATGTATGTTTTGTTGATAAAAATGTATAGCGAAAATCATTTTCATATTTGTCATATTATGCTTTACAATTAGAAGAAAGGACGGAAAATAACATACTCATTTCGCAATCTAACTTTCGCAGTCAAACTATTATTTGCTTTCACTCGTTTAATTATGTATTGGATAGTAGATTTACTTCTGCCAATAATTTTTTCTATCTCAAAATAACTTTTACCCTCTTGGTGGAATTTAAAAATTATTTTATGCTCTTCTACAATAGCCTCGGACTTTTTTCGACTCATTTTCGATTATTAATGTTACTTCGACAATATTTCGACTTTAAATAAATAGCTGGAACTCACTTACCCGAATGTGAATTTTATAAAACATTTTGAATGTGAAACAATGTGAACGAAATAAAATCAACTCTATTAACCCTGGTACGAATACTTTTGTGGGCTGTCATTACGTAATATGTAGACTAAAATTAATATACTTCTGTTATTAATAATTCAATTTTGTTAAAATTTTGTTTTAACAAAAATAAAATATTACAAAATTATTACAAAAAATTATTACAAAATCTTACAAATTTTTTTTGTAAGTATCAAGGGTACGAATACTTATGAACTTTAGATGAATATTTTCATAAAAGAAAAATATGTCGTAAAGAAAAGTAAACGAAACGGTGATTTACAGTAGCGAAAATTGCGCCTGCATAAACAACGGATAATTATGCATCAACCCGATAAGATTAACGATTCCGCCGAAGCTATGAATTTTCCATCGAACCACGTGACGCTGCGAAACTGACCTCTGTCATAAATTTCAACGAGAACGCTATGAAAAGCGATGCATCAGCCCTCTTTTCAATTCCTCAGCCATTTTGCGGTACACTCGTCGACGGGCTAAATAATTGCGAAGATGGTTTCGCGTTTAGCCCGTCTCCGTGATGGTAAATGATCGATCTCGAACGATGCATCGAGTATCCGGATGGTGATGCATGCTTTATGATCCATTCGCTGCAGGAAGTTTCTTTCTGTCTTTATTTATGCATGTGGACTGATGTGAAGTTATGTTAAACCACTTTTACGAACAGCCCTTCTTTGTTTTAAGCGTGCTTGAAACTTTCCTATCATCGTCGATTGTATCATTTATTTCTTGCCGTAGAATCCTTTAGCGGTCTTGTATAGATTCGACATCTTTGCCGGAAGATGTTGAAGGAGATAAATTGATGATACGATAGAACTCTCAAATTTAAAGCTTATCAAGAAATGAAGATATAAATTTTTGTACAAAACTTAACGAGAACCGTAGAAATATTTGTAGAATCTCATCTTCGAGAATTCCGTGCCACTAGTTACAGTCGTGGACAAAATTAAGTGGACAGGTATCATAAATAACAAGAGGTAAATTTAATTAACTAATAAATGCCTATAAGAGGTAAATTTAATTAACTAATAAATGCCTATAAATCAAAACTTTATTGCACAATTATATACATTAAATAAATGTTTTTTCAAGTCTACAAAAATATCTCACGTTCTAAATTTAAAATTTATTTACAACATTGTAATGAAACAAAACATTTTTTTCATTTCTGTAATGTCCACTTAATTTTGTCCATGAGTGTATAAGTATTGGATCCAGTTTAAAATAAAGTGGATCATCATTAAAAATATGAATACGATCTTACGAATTTTTATCTTCAACATGTTTGCGCTTCAACCTTTATGCTTAACTTAAATAGTATTCATTTCATAGACAAATAATGTGATTGCTATTTAAAAAATACAGGTGTACAACGCTTATATTTAACAGCATATAGAATCTTTCAGTGATACGTGCGCCATTGTAATTGCTATAAGATCGAAACTCAATCTGATCCACGAACTCGAAACTCGAGTACAAATACTTGGCACATAAGGGAGGAAATGAATGTGGACTTTTTACGAAGACAAAGTTTGTTTGAATGGGGTTATCTATGTTTCCTTTAGGATTCAGTGACCCGTACTGCATGTTGGGAATTCAACCGGGCAATACAGGTGCGCCATTGAGTCCGCAGACAAATTTAACAGCGCACTCACCCCATACACCCCCAGCTTCGCCCAGACAAGCTACACGTGCTCTTTCTGACGGGGCTGAAACTGAAAACTCGCATCATGAGAAACTACGGAAACATCATAGGTAAGTTGATGCAGCCCGATAGCAGATATAATTGCAATAATGTGAAAAATTTGTATCGTTTAATGTTCGTTATCAGGTTAGATCTGTCCTAGTTACAAAACATCGTTGTATTATGTAATTATAGTTTAATTAATCCAATGTTGCTGTCTTGTAACATGTACCTCGAACTCGGAAATAAATGTTTGTGATGATAGCAGGAATGCGGAAAATTTGTGTTGGTTAATGATCAGGTATAGGGAGAAATGTCAGGTTTTTCAAATCATAAGAATCGTCGTGCGACAACAAAAAATAAGAAACATTATATTACGATATCTGTAGCAAAACATTTCTAAAAATCCCTTAAGCCTTCATGTAAGTACACAAAAAGATAGGTCATTCCACGCCGAATTGATCACTTTTTGACCTCATCATCTGCTCTTTTGTTTTATTCAAAATATGTTATAGTCCATGTAAAATTGGGGTGGGGGGTTTCACTCATCATTTTGCCAATTTCGAACTTGTTAAGAAATTACAAGTCTTCAAAGGTTGCAGTTTTTGCCTATTTTTGCGAAATAGACTTACAAATTTTTTTTCTCAAAAACTGTTCGCCCGATTGAGCTAAATTTTTTGTATTTTATTCATAAAGGATTGGGCTATTATAAAATCTTTTTTTCTGACTTGGTCAATTTGTTATATAATGTAAAAAAATGTAAACAAATTCTTTTTTTGCGTTTTTTCTTCAATGAGGGGCCCAAAGGGTTAAAATTGAAAAAAATAGCTGTATATATTTTGTTATCTATCTTACAATAAATATGTACCCACAGAGATACACATATTATATACTCCTTCACGATATTGAAATTTTAAACTAAAATCTGAAAGAATCTATCACGTAAGAGGTTTAAAAAGAAATAAATTAAAGAGAGTGGAAATATTCAAGTACTTTTTCTCGAAGTTCTTCTTTCATTTCAAGCAATGAAAATGAAGTTTCGTAAATACCTCTCGTTATTATGACCGTACAAAAAGTTTGATCTTGTTCCCCCTTCAACGTGAAATTTTTTTGAACGCTCAATTAATCTTCGCACCACTTGATCGATCGATCGTTCAAAGAAGAAGCTGAAGGTTCTACTGTCTACGCGTTCCCCAGACACCAGTTTCCCTGACATTTTCACAATGGTTTGCGATAACAATGAGCACTTGCCGGATGCGACAAGTTCTGTCCGCGACGGTTCGCGGCAGAATAAGGCCGTGTTGCATTCAGATCGTGTTCAACGTTTCTATCTACCTTGACCATTGTTTTCTTCGGCATCAGAGGCTGCGAGCCGAGTAATTTGCTCGCGAACGCTGCGAAACGAGACTCGCCAAACCGTTCGACCACGTATTGCCAACGCATGACAGCCCGATTTTCTCCTTGGTGACATTACCCGACATCGCGATGATTAACTTCGAGAAGCTGACTGAGGAACATGTGCGAAAATTGTGAGGATCATTTTCGAAGTGATCGAATCGAAGGATTGCGGCGTTTCATGTTATATGTATAGCTTGTATGGTGTGGATGACAACAAAATTGTTTGTGTTTTCGGAGGATATTGATCGTGAAGAGTTTTGTTGAAATTTGGTTTAAGATTGAGATTAGAATTGTGACAGAATTACGCAATATTTAATATGAAAGAACTGTTTATTAATATAAAAGATGATTAAAGGATAACATAATAATATACATAGAAATATAACTATAATTAGGAAACGCGAAACACACGCACATGCATCTTGCACCGAACCGAGTACAGAACAGAACTGAATTGCAATACAAAAACAAAAGAAAAACATTATCGTTGCTACCATCGTAGTAAAAACGCAGACTATATAGATTTTCATACCAACAAATTGGAGGATCGATGTGTTTCGTATTATAAAGTTTGTATGATGCGGATGATTGCAAAATTGTTTATGTTTTCGGAGGATGTCGATCCAGTTTACAGGATTTGGTTGAAATTTTGGTTCAAAATTTAGATTTGAATTGAAGGATTGATGTGTTTCTTGTTACAGAGTTTGCATGATGTGAGTGACTGGAGAAATGTTATGCATTCGGAAGGTGGTAATACATTTTGAGGGAGTTGGATCAAATGCTTATTCACACTTTTTGTTATCGTGCAGCTGAGCTAAATTATAGCTTTAAAGTGGTGGATAGTGAGAAAATTTTTTGGAAAACGGAAAACATTTCAGAATTTGGATATTTAAGGGTTTAGAAATTTAGCTATATGAAGTGTTGCGTATTTGAACGTTTAGAAATTCGTGATTTTTGTGATTTCAGAAGTTATCAATTCGACAATTTTTATAATTTGACGATGTGTGAATTTGAAGACTTAAGAATTCAACAATATGATAATTCGATAATCTGTGAATTTGACAATTTTACAATGCGATAATCTGTGAATTTGACAATTTGATAATTCGATAATCTGTGAATTTGACAATTTGATAATTCGATAATCTGTGAATTTGACAATTTTACAATGCGATAATCTGTGAATTTGACAATTTGATAATTTGATAATCGGTGAGTTTGACAATTTGATAATTCGATAATCTGTGAATTTGACAATTTGATAATCTGTGAGTTTGACAATTTGATAATTCGATAATCTGTGAGTTTGACAATTTGATAATTCGATAATCTGTGAGTTTGACAATTTGATAATTTGACAATTTGACAATTTGATAATTCGATAATCTGTGAATTTGACAATTTTACAATGCGATAATCTGCGAATTTTACAATTTGATAATTTAATAATCTGTGAGTTTGACAATTTGACAATTTGACCATTTGATAATTTGATAATCTGCGAGTTTGATAATTTGATAATTCGATAATCTGTGAGTTTGACAATTTGATAATTTGACAATTTGACAATATGAGAATTTGGCAATACGTCAATTGGATAATTTGATAACTTGGCCATTTGACCATTTGACAATTTTCCCATCGTTTCTCGCAAAAGTGATAAGGGCATTTTTTGTTCCTCGGGAGACATTCTAAAATATCCTGCACGAATTTTTCATTTCCAGGCGATGCCAAAAATGGGCATTTTTTAACACCCTCCTTTCAACAATTTACTTTGCTCGCGCCTCAACACAGTGAACTACCCAGAAAGAGAAGCCGATGGAAGGTTGCTTAATTGCTGAAAATCAGTTTCAGATTGTCGTTCAAGCGCAAAGAGCACACGAGCAGACGCGAGCACCGGGAATCCTTAAGCGGCGCGGTTCCGGCGAAGTTTATACGCGCGACCAGCGTGAAGCCGCACACTCTGAGCCCACGATGGAACGAGAAGTTTCGTTTGTAAGCAGCCACAAGTGTTCCGTGAAACTAGTTTCAGATTCGAGTTGACACGCAATCGGAAATGCGTTAGGCGGAATTAAATCAAATCGACGCGACAGCACGGTTCGTAACGTTTCTCTGTTTCTACATTTGCAGCGACATAGATGACATCAATACGGACATTCTGCACCTGGACATATGGTGAGTGGTGTCGTTTGATACGTCCGTTATCTGTGTATCGGTTTTAATATACGGGCTGTTTCGCGCGTTGCGATCTTTCATCGGACTTTAATGCAGGACCTACGAACTTTGAGGCCGGGAACACGCGAGCGTAAAAAATGTGTTCGTTGGCTGAAATGTTTGGAGTGTATTTCGCAAATCTGATTATATATTTGATTGTGATTATATGTATATACAAGATGGACGCTACATTTTGCCATCTAGATTTACGTCATTATTATTATGCATAGCAAACAATGTTTCAGATGAAGTTGAATGGTTTTGAGAGCGGCACATTCTGATGGTAGTTTTCTTTGTAGGCGGACGTGTACAGGACATATGGACGTCATTAATGTTTTTTTAAATGGAATCATATATTTTTTATCGCATCGGCTGATGCTCCTTCATGTTCTTTAGACAAAAGTATTAATCTATTTGTGTAGAATAATCATTAGTTTAGGAGATATTTTAATTTTAATGTTTATTTACAGAGAAGGTTCAATGTGGTGAAATGACTTGGTGGGATGAATTTTTTTTAAAAGATAATCAAAGGTACGACGAGATGCATGATTTCGTTGAGAACATTTATTGGCGTATAATCTTTCCCCACTTTATCCAGCTATTAAATAAATTGATAACATGTCTATCTTTTCCTACTTACAATTAGAATACTGCATTATGAAGTAATTATTCACCATATCACCGTATTCACTATATTAGAAATGTAACAGGGACTAAATTTCACTATAAATAGGGGACCAAGAATTCATGTTCTCCTACTACATTATCACATTGAATTCATGATATTGACCAGAAAGTCGCGATTCCCTACCAAGTTGGCATTAAAATATCTACTAAACTAATGATTTTTGTATAGAAATAGATTAATACTTTTTTTCTGAAGAACATGAAGGAACATTAGCTGATGCAATAAAAAATATATGGTTCGAAGTACATATGTCCTTTACACGTTCACTTACAAAAAAAAAGTCCTATCAAAATGTGTCTCTTTCAAAACCATTCCACTTCATGTGAAACATTGTTTGCTATGCGTAATAATAATGACATAAATCTAGATAGCAAAATATGGTGACCCACCCTGTATATGTATTGGGAGATTTTGATCGTACACATTTTCAACGCGCGTGTTTCATATTCTGGCTCTCTACGATACATAGGGACTTTCATATTTTTGCAAAAATAGTGGGTTATTTGATGCATTTAGGGGGATTACTATTTGTATCGGTGGAATGGCCTGTATCGATGAAGCCAAATAATTAATTTAGAATAAAGATTTATCGTGCATCCCCGGGGTTAGGGAGCTTAAGTATTCGGAAACTTGGAATTTTCAGAAAATGTTAAAAATTTGGGAAGTTGAAACTTTTGAAACATAGTGATTGAGAAAGTTGGGAAACTCAGAATTTAGAAATTTCAAGGTTTAGGATACTAACATAAAATAATGGTAACAACAAGTAAAGTAACGTGACTCCGTGTGAACCATTTTTGATAATAAAACATTGATCATATCACATGCTTATACTGAACAAAAAGTATAAAGTATAATCCAAAAGTAAGTATAAACACTAACACTTTCACACATTTGTATTCACTTTCCACAAATTCTTCACCAAATTTCAGACAGACGCTATCTTTTGTTCCTCAAAAGTTCCTCATCCTCGTTTTTCTTCCCTCCTCTGTTATCAATTGTTAGTCTGCGGATTTTTATGTACTCGTATATCGAAGTTCACAAAACGAACATACAGTCGTGGACAAAATTAAGTGAACAGATGTCATAAAAAACAAAAGGTTAATTTAATTTAACTAATAACGCCTATAAATCAAAACTTTATTGTACAATTATATACGTTAAATAAATGTTATTTCAAATCTACAAAAATATTTCACGTTCTAAATTTACAATTTATTATAACATTGTAATAAAACAAAAATTTGTTTACATTTCTGCAATGTCCACTTAATTTTGTCCATGAGTGTAAATCATGAACTTCACAGATTTATTCATTTATACTTTATAAACCTTGATATCTCATAAAATCGATAAACATCTTCAATCCATTAAATTTTTTATTATACAAAGTTTGAGGTACAGCTAACGCACTCACATGATTGCATATAGTGCGTTACATATGTACAGTCAGTCACCCAGGAGTTGGCACATCGACTCACACGTATTTTCAGTGGTAGAATTTTATTGGTTTAAAAATCAGTTGATTCAAAAAACATGAACAATTGGCAGTCGACGATCGTCGATCGACATCAAGGTGGATGATTTAAGGTGAGGATAGGAGTACTTCTTATGTTTCATTTCAATTTCCTCACTCGCCAACTCCTGGGTGACACGCTGTATGTATTGACGAAAGTGAATACGGAAGCGGGAAGACATGTTCACGCGTAGCTGCGACATAAACACCTTTATTCTGCTTTCACACACGTGTATCGTCCACTCGGAAGTGTTTGCGTTGTCCTGACAGACATAGTTTCAGGGACCACGACGACGAATCCTCGGTGTTTGACGCGGTTAGCAAGTTGAACGAAGTGCGCGGGGTCAAAGGACTTGGACGTTTCTTCAAGCAGATCGCTCAGAGTGCAAGATCCGGTGGTCAGGATGATTTCCTTGGCTGCGTGAATATTCCTCTTCAGGTACATCGAGAAAATACGTATCACTTCTGCCGCTGGTTTCGCGAAACACAAAATGACGGATATCAGATCCCTTATATTCAATCACGAAAATTATTTAGAAGGTTTTGACAAATTGTTAACCTTCTTCCAGTTGAAGAATCGTTATATGTACAAGCTGGTTTACATGTTATCTGGTATTTAGTTATTTTTATAGTTTCCTTTAAGTATGTGGTCATTAAGTGTCCGCAAATCTAGGGTTTTTGATGGTCATATTGAAGAGGTTGAACATTTTATTCGGCATCATTTTAATTTCTGACGAATCTTATTAGTTATATTCAGAATTTGTTATATTTATTGTTTGTATCAAACAATGTTACTTTAATTGCAGATTATTAATGTTAATTAATTACGAGTGTCAATACGAGATCGAAGTAATACTACCACTGTATCAAACTGGTTAAATAAACCATTCACGTGTTTATTACAATGTATTAAATTACAAGATTTGTTAAGTGTCTCTTGAAATCTGTTTCAATTTTCCTGGTAATGAAGAATTAGTATCCAATTACACTTTATCGTTTGTTTATTTATTTTTCCAGTTTATTTTTAATTTCATAGTACATGTGTATTACATGCCGATATGGTTAGTATTATTAGTATAAATGATAGTTTTTGAATTAATACCCCAACTGGAATATTGAAATTAATGATACAAACAATGGGCCGAAATTAATAATATAATAGATTGAAGTTAACTATACAAATGGCAGATTTAAATTAATAATGCAAGTAGTCGACTTATATTAATAGTACAAATGATCGATTTAAATTAATAATACAAATCACAGGTTTAAACCACATTGGGCTACATTTATAAATATAACTAGAGAAATGTTGAATTTAAACATTACTCCTGCATAAACGACGTAGCAGTCAAAGTGTTATTTTTGTAATTTTCTTACAATTATTTAAAGTATTTTATAGTAATTACTATTAATTACAATTACTATATTACAATTACTATTTATAGTAATTAACAGTAATTTATAGGAATTACTATTTATAGTAATTTACAGTAATTTATAGTAATTACTACTTATAGCAATTTTAATCCACTGTCAAAGGATTAATTACAGAAAAAATCATTAGAGCTATTTTTAAAATAGCAGTCAGGAATTTTTAGACGGCTAATAGAAATATTTTTAAATTGTTAAAATTATCCTGAATGTTATAAATAATTAATCAAGCAGTTATCTTAACGGTGTTCTTTTTTTTAAGCTTTTAAGTTACGAGATGTTCTTATAATATCTCGTTAGATCGAGCAACAATAGAACATTAAGAAACTATCTTTGTTTTCAGGATATTCCTAGCACCGGGCTCGATCGATGGTACAAACTAGAGGCCAGAACGCAACGAAGCACTATTCAAGGTAGAATTAGATTAAAGCTGCGGTTATCAACGAGAGAATACAGGGGCACATCCGAAGAAGACAATTGGGGGGAACTGAGACAACAGAAAAGGCTGTACACGGTCTTCCTCAATCATGAAATGAACAAACAAGGGGTATGAGTTATTATCGTGGAAAGTGCTTTTAAAAATCATGACTTGTACCGTTTAGAATCGTCCGACGTAGAAACGTCAAAGGTTACTAGTAATTTCCCTTAACCTACGTCGATGAAAAGTATTTCCGACATTAATTTAGAAGTTAGTATTTAGTAATTTAGTATTTCCTCCATAGAAGCTAAAAAATACACCTCGTGTAAATTTCAGGAAATTTTATATGAACAACATGAAAGAACTTTTTTAATATGAAATATTTATTAGGTTTAGATTTTTATTGATTGATTATCTTTAAGTATTTGTATTTATTAATAGTAATGGAAGATAAAATATTTTATATCGAACAATTGTCCACCCTTAAACTCTAAATATAGTAGGTTGGGGTAAATTTGAGCCAGTTGGAGTAACACTGTTTCCGTTTTTATATCTCCGAAATTTCTTGTATATTCCAAATACGAATACGAATTTATGTATTTCAAATTTGTCGTTGTCGATAGAATGTTACTCGCGATACTATAATGGAAGAAATTAAATACAAGTACAGGTTGTTTTATTTGAATCGTAAATTGTCTTTCGCATCGTTTAGGAAGACTTCACGGGAGAATTGCCGCAAACGGCTCTAACAATTCTTCATCAACACGCCGTCCAAGGTGATGTCACAGAATTGCAACAAGCATTAGTTAAATGGGTGGCAACGTCACGTCAACCAACTTGTGATCCTAGGATTCTCCATCGCCTTCTTCAGGTTTGTCCCGTTCCTTTTACTCCGCTACTAAATACTCATTACACTACTGTTAAATGTTAGTTACACACATTTTGTTTTAGTTACATCCTTTATATCTTTGTTCCGTGTGAAATTATTATAATTATACGCGATTGAACTGAACATAGTATAAAATAAAATTAGTTTAGGAACATAGAATTGCATTCTTTACTATCTGTTTGTAAATTGAAAAATAACAATTATACAATGAGGTTGTGCATACATATATGTTATAATAATTGTGTTATAATAATTTTGTGACATATTTATGTTATAACAATTATGTGATACGATATTGAACGTGTACATACAACAAAGTACTAAATGTTTTTCAAGTACAAATTTATTTAATCTAGATAGATATAATTAAACTCCTCTATAGTTTTTTTTATAAATGAGAAAGTAACATTAATTGTGCATCACAATTATATATTTATATTATAATTATACGACACAACATTGAAAACCCTACCTCAAACAAACTGTAAAAAATATAATGTCAAATGCTTATTTTAAAAATATACAATTGCATATTTTGTTCATTTCTCTTCTACTAACTTTTTTCTAGTTTCTTTTCTTCTATTAGAAAAATTTTAGAAATCAGGCTATCAACAATTTTTCATGATAAACACTAGCAAACAAGTATCTTCTTTACGGAGATAACTCTGCAATAATTAGCTATAACACAACAGAGAGAGAAAATGATAAAATAAAGATGGAAGAAAAATTGATCTTCGATTAGTTTTGCAATTTTAACTATAAAATAGTAGGTGTTGCGACGTGTTACAGATAATACAGAATCTTCTCAAAGTACGGGAAAATAATTTAATTTCTAGGAATTAAACAATCTATGGCACACAGACACTTTATCTCGAGACGAGGAACAATGTCTTGCTGATTCCTTTAATGAATTTCTCGAAGTTACATTGAAGAAAGTTTGTCAGCATCGAGTACTCTTCCCGCCGTTACATCGATCATCGATTTCCAAGCTGGATTATCTACTTAAGTGAGTACATTTTACAACGGCGAAAGAGTTTGAAAATTAGATATTGGCGGAACAAAGTATTTTCACCTTCAATGATTTCTTTTTATAACACAACATTATACACCTTCTAAGAAATTTTTATCGATTTGAAAAGCCTCTTCGAGCTTCTTTATTAAATGAATATTGTTTCCTCGTTCTTGTTATTTCAAAAATCAATTTATTCTAGATTTTGTTTAAATTCAATAATTGTAATAATCGTGTAGATTATACTAGTCCGGTAAGTTAAAAAGTCAGTGTGATTATAAGATGTTGTTTGTTTAGTTAATTGTTCAGTTTAGTAATGTGTTATTTATTTATTAATTGTTTAGTTCAGTAATACGTTATTTATTTAGTATTTGTTAGCTGATAATTAAATATTTTATTTAAAATTTTGTACCGATGTACACTCATGGACAAAATTAAGTGGACATTACAGAAATGTAAAAGTATTATTTGTTTTATTACAATGTTTTTAATAAATTTTAAATTATAACGTTAAATATTTTTGTAGAATTGAAAAAACATTTATTTAATGTATATAATTGTGCAATAAAGTTTTGATTTATAAGCATTATTAGTTAAATTAAGTTAACCTTTTGTTATTTATGATACCTGTCCACTTAATTTTGTCCACGACTGTATGTCTTCCTACTATAAATGTAATTAATAATGTGACGTAAAATATAAATTAAAAGTACAGTCAAAATCAAATGTAAGATATTGACAAATCATGAAATCATATTTTATGGTTAAATAATGCAATAGCTTATATAATTTCTATATATTCTTTATATGTTATGTACAGTTTAAATATTTTTTTTTTTAGATATGCTTTTATAATAGTTTTTGTTCAAACTAAATACTATAATTAAATCTTTAAATTCCGGACTTTAAATTGTAGCACTTTTGATTACATTCACATGATTGTTTAAACAAATCATTCTTTCAGTGCAATTATTATTAAATTCAATTATTTTAGAAATTCATGTTAATTATTGAATTAGTTATTCAACTGAATAACTGAATTAAGTTATTTTAGGAATTCGTAATAAATGTATTTCATTTTCGTAATTAATAATGATTAATATTTCTCCTTATTAACATTATTCGTCAGATCGATTTATACTGTACTAGTTATGAATCAAAAAATAGACAATTAATGAAAAAGGAATTTAAGAGAGAGGAAATAAACATACTGCTAACAACAGGGTATAATATAATTGTTATTTTGCAAGGTATACAAATTTCTGTTTAAACGTTAACATAATTCTTTTTTATCCGGCATAAACAATACTCCATATTAAAGATTCCAAATAAAAAAATAAAGTAATTATTTGAGTAATTGTAATTATTCAAAATATCTTTCTGAAATGGATGAAAAAATTTCAGATTAAAATTAAATAGCAATTAAATTACTTGAGTGATCGAGTTATTTGCATAATTTTTACAGATGTTTAGGATTACTGTCAAGCATGAAAGCTTTCCGAACATGTTGCCCTTTCAACAAGGAGATTCGTGGAGAAATTATTACTGCCTTAAGAAAAGGAACGCTCGAATGGTCAGTGATTTTCGTATTTTCTTCTTTTTATCGTGCCTCCTTTTTATCCTCGAGCTGGAAGAAACTTTTAGCGGACAATATCTGTTTCCTTCAGGTACGAAGATACAAGGCAGCAGACAATGTGTTACGATAAAGAACCTGATCAAGATGCAGATAAAGTCTTGCAGGACTTTACGAACTTAGTAACTGCATTACTTGTAGACTTGGAACAAGGACTCACTTACTATAACAGCCTTTTTGAGAGGTAACCACTTCACGGTATTTACGATCTAATACAAAATATTGGCAAATTTTCATCGATTTAAACGGAAGACACTTCAGAGCAGTATGTGAACAAAATATATCTATTTCTAATATTTAACACTATTTCTACTACGATTTTGTATATACCTATTTCAACCAAAATGTGTCTTTTAACGTCTTTTGAATACAAATCATAGCCGTAACTGGTTGGGAGTTCAAATTATGAGTTAAACGTAGATAATTTGAGGAATATATTTACTGATACACAGATGTGTATTTATTGGAGATTATTTAATTCAGCAAGTTACAAAATATGAGGTTCACATAAGTTTCTTCCTTTTTGCAATATGACACAAAATGCGATAGATGGATAGAGAAGTAGCTGAACAATTAATGCAACGAATCATCTTTAAACTATAAATATTGTGTATGAATGTCTGTCAAAAAAGGAAAGAACTTATGGGACACTCTAATATACAATCAATGCAGTGGTGTATATTAAAATGCAACAAGGGAAATTAGCGTATATTAGCTGGAGAAAAATGATATCGCTGTATTAATTTAACAACCATTGTATGAAAAGTAAAAAAATTAATTGTGGAGGAACGATTCAACATAGAGAATAATTTTATGTTAAAATTTGAGAGGTGTCTTATGACACCTCTTGGTAGAAATAGTGTTAAATTGAATTTTATCTATAGATCTCTTTATTTGTCTGATAATCTCTGTCGTATTTTGCATTGATTTGCATAAAGGAAGCTTTGAATTGGCATATAAATAAAATACACCTATTTTCGATATTTAAATTGATTTTCACCAACAGATTTGTAATTGTTAATAAAATTAAACAAACGTTTGTTCACTAACATAGATTTATAATGTTATTATATTTATTAATTATTATTTTAATAATATTTTAATATGGTAATATTATTATAATAATTATTGTACAAATTTATTTTAATAATAATTAATAAATATAATAATAATGAATAGATGTGTTTATATAGCAAATATATTGATTAATGTATTTCGTTAGTACGTATTAAAATATTCTATAAAAATGAATAAAACGTTCGCGTATAACGAACACAAAATAAAACAATAAAAGGTTTTATGTTCGTTTACGAGCGACAGATGTATTTAATAATTTTGTTGCAGCACGAATGGGGTGCCGTATTTCTCAGCGGTGTACAAACAACTGGATAAATTGGTAAGCAAACCACGTGAAAAACGAGTTATCCTAACAATCGAAGTATCGGGATAAATGAAAATATTCACTTGATAATCCGCGATAATGCAAATTCAAAGCACACAACCATACGACACATGACTATATTTTATTCACTGTTTCGCGAAGCTGGATGTGCTATGTTTGGCTTTATGCTTTATTCAAGACGTCGATCGTGTTTTTTATCCACTTTGTATGAATAAAAGAGGAAACGTACGGATTCGTTGAATAGTTTCTCTTTAATGTTTAAGTACGTTTATCGAAATTGCAATTATACTTTATACAAATTGTGTAAATTGAATTTAGAACATAAAAATCAGATCTGGACAAGCTTGGCGATCGTTGATAATCATTTGTTAATTTATCTGCGTGATTAGTTTTGTTCATTATCTGCGAATTCGGTCGACGTCCTTGCATCGAAATAACTGCAAAACATATTACTCTTTATGTATAGGGTGTTCCAATTGAAACTTCACCATAGATTTATTGCGTAAGTTTGCACCTTTGTTAAAATCTATATAATTAAAATATTGTTTCATCTGATACTGAGTGACTATTAAAGATGTTTTACAAATTTAAATACTTATAATTTGTGTATCTTCAACTTTTTACAGTAAAAAGTATAAAAAATTATTAACACTTTTAAAAGAAATTAAATTCAGAATTTCATGAATCGAAAAATTTGATACTGCCATATTTCTAAGTATTACAATTTCCACATATAAAAATTAAGAACTCGCATAAGCATATCTTCATGATCCACAGCCGCGTTAAAGAATAAAAAATCGCGAATACTCATTGAAATATTTACTCAATCTTCTGCACGTTTCATTCTGCAATAAAATCGAGGTTGATAAGAAGGGACACCCTATAGATAATCAAATCGCAGTGACCTGAAGGCAAGGTTGAACGAAGATCGGAGGATGTTGAAGGCGAGTTTAAAATGTGCGTCAGGTCATCGCGATCTTACTGTACACGAGATGTTTGTCCATAGCTGGCGGAACACGTGGCGAAACACATGGAGAACACATCCGAGGTACTTTTTCATCGCCACCACGAAATATTAAACCCTCTTTATTTTCTCTATCTTTCTTCTTCGATCTTCTTGTCTATGTGAAACTGAATTGTCGTATCGAGACGCCCTGCTTTCATTTACGTCAATTATCGATCCGCGAAATCGCGTCAATTAACGAAATACATAAAATCTATAAAACAAAATTACAATATTTTTGTTGCACCGAAACGAAAATTTTCGAAAGTAAATAAATTTCTGATTCACATTGAAAAATTCATTTATCAACGCAAATGAAACGAGGGATGGTCGATTAGTTGGTAGTTTCTTGAGATTCCACACTAACGATTACTTGTAAATACTGGTTCCTTTGGATTCTGGAATTAGCGAAATTTAGAACTTCCTGAAAACGTAGGAGATATCTTTAACTCGATGGAAACGTACGAAATTTTATCTCGACAGCACACGATTGCTTAGAGTACATGTAACTGAACGTATGTAATGTATGTACTTAGCATAGTTAATAACGCTTGAACGTTGAAAATGAAGTGCAATTGTAGCGATTTAATCAAAATTATTATACGATCTTCAGTTTCGTTGTTCATACAAGAACGTATGTCTGAACCTTCATTCGCGAAGGTGAATTTAAGTGCAAAAAAGAAAACGAAATATTCATTTTTTAAAATGGTTTTCTTTCAATTTAAATAACTTAACGAAACAATTATCTAATTATAGTTCGCAATGTGTACAACTATTGTGAATTCAATTCTTCGATCAAGTGCTTTAATGTGTCTAAATATAATTTGTTCATTTGATGAACAACGATAGAAGCTGGACTTCTTGTAACAAATAAATTGATCATGATTTGTGAATTTAATTAGCACATCAAATGTTAATCGCAATTTGTTGAATCATAGAGTTTCAAACATAATTTTTGCAGACTTTCACTTTGTTTTAAATTATTGAATATAATTTGCAACGAAGTGCAATATTTGATGATTTACAAACTTGTAACATTTTTCGTATTTATGATTATGATTTCACAATGATGATACACATGTTTTTTAATTTGTATTTTTTTCTTCACCGATATAAACGTTATGATTCAATTCTTACTATTTTCAAATCTTCAAGCTCCTAGATTCTTTAATCTCTTCAGTTACCATTTTCAATTTTCAATTCTCAATTTTCAATTTTCAATTTTCAATTTTCAATTTTCAATTTTCAATTTCCAATTTCCAATTTTCCATTCCACAGACTAACAAAGTACCAAAGTATTGAATTTTCAAACTTTTAAATGCCTAAATCACTAAATTTACAAAATCTCCTCCATCAAATGTGGAAATAAACTTGTTTCATAACGTTTAATAAGACTGTTTCACTTCCATCGTTGTAACTTTACGTAAAACATGCAATGTTCGTCGGAATGCTGGAAACCCGAACGGCTAAAGTACTTTGTTGCATCCACACAGTTGGCAGGTCTTTATTTCCAGCTGATGCACGCTTTTCGTAGAAGTGTTTTAACACATCACACGATTTGCATGTTTTTTCTACGTGATTTGTTATACACTGCACTCGGAAAGATACAGTACAACCCGCTGCACGTACACTCCGGTGCAACGTAGACTTCCTTTATAATAATAACGAGTACAGGGACATATTGTTGCTCCGCTTGTCATCGATTTTGGGCAATTAGATTTCTAAGATGGAACATTTTTCGGACATCCAAATTTTCAGATTTTCAAGTTTAAAATTTTCAAATACTCGAATTTTCGAGACTTTAAGCTTCCAAAATTTTAACTATCACATTTCCCAATTTTACAATTTATAAGTTTTTCAACTTCTAAGTTCCCCAACTCTCAAATGACCAAATTATCAAGACTTAAAAATTTTTAAAAATTTTCAAATACTACAATCTTTTCACGATCCTAAAACACCGAATCCCTAATTTTGTAAATTTAAATTATCCGTGTCCCTTACCAAATTGTTATCAAATTCTCCAAACACCAAAATGATTCAATTTCCTAAATTTCTTAAGTTTCTAAATTTCTAAATTCCTAAATTTCCGAAATATTAAGATTTCCTAATTCTTCCAGATATCCAAGTTTCTCGAATCCCCAAGTGTTCTAAATTGCCAAATATTTAAAATCCGAAGTGTCCCTAATTCCCCAACTTCCTAAACCGTCTACGTTCCCTAAGTACCTAAATTACCAAACTCCCTAAATCCATGAATTTCTTAGTCTTCTAATTCTGATTTCCCAAATTCCCAAATTGCCAAATTTCCCAACTGCCCCAAATTTTCAAATACCCAAATTTCAAAAGATTTTCATATCTCACAATTTTCCAAATCATCTAAAAATTCTAAAATTAAATTTCCCAGGTTTCAAATTCGAAAACCTCTAAATTAGAAAAGTGAACAAGCGTCGAAACGTTATTTCCTTGTATCACGATCGTCCCTAGAAAAGGCTACGATGCTTGCCGGTGTACTCCAGTTGTTGCTGCTGCATTGATTGAAGTAAAACGTAGGTTGTATCGTGGGTTTCTAAAAAGCGACTGGTCATTAAGTTTGATCTCCTGTGTCCCAGCAATTTTTACGGATTAATTTTAACGAAAACTCATCCGCACGAGTTTGCAGATAAAACAACAAGCTGAATTTGGTGGCCTGCTGTCGGAGTAACGATCAAGAATCAAACGAATGATGTTCTTTCATAAAAAATTGAATCTGTAAATGGAAGGCTTTCATGGTTCATCATTATTGAGTAGCAGCTAATAGTATTTATATTTTATCGAGTGTTTCGTTGTAACCTCGTAAGCAATGCAAGGATGCCTTTTATATTGTTAATTCTGTATAATGTAATATTGTTCAAGTGCTTCTTCTTTCGGAGTAAATGGAAATTCTATTTCATAGGAATCTGTATCTGATAGGTTCACCGTGTAATTAATAATATCGTTATCAATGTTTTATAACATTGTTAACATTCAACGACATTAAGTTATTTAACGTATGTTTGTAACATGTATTTCAGTAATTCAACGAGATAGAATTAAATGCAACGTTTCACAGAATTAACGTGTTTTGTGTACGCTGTACAAGGTGGTAAGTGCAAAATGTAACGCACTGATTATCGTCTCGAATGTGATATGATCGAGTAAATAAAAGTAGAAGGCAAAAAGACGTAATTACGAAAAAATAGTGATGCGCTAAAAATAATTTTTTAGAATATAATAGGTTCCGATTGTCTTACGACATAGTCATTTCATCAATCGAGTGAAACGTAACAAATGTTTTGCATCGAAAAACTTGAATGACATATTCTTCGGGCGATTTAAAAACAATTCTCAAAGTCCCAATTTTTTTAAGTCCAGAATTGTCAAATTTCCTAATGTTCCAGTTCATAATTTTTAAAATCCGTAAATCCTTTAATTCAGCAATTCATAAATTCCTAAATTTTTTAAGCACCAACTTCTCATATTCCGAAATTCTGAACTTTCCAAATTCTCAAATTATGAAATTCACAAGTTGTTAAGTTTCAAAAATCTCAAACTCCTTGAATTTCGCAATTCTCAAATTTCTTTCAGTTCTAAAGCTCCAAATGCTCAAATCCCAAAATTCTCAAATATCGAAATTTTCGAATTACGAAATTCACAAGTCCTTAAGTTCAAAAAATTTTCAAATCCTTGAATTCCGCAATTATCAAATTCCTAAATTTCCAAATTATCAAGCTCCTAAATTTCCAAATCTCCAAATAATTCTTAAGCCTTAAAATCCTCCAATTCCGCAATTCTCAAATTCAAAAATTCTCAAAGTTCAAAAATCTCAATTTTCCAAGTTTCCATATCTCCAAATTCATAAATTCCCATATTTCCAAATCCAGAAATTCTCAAATTCCCAAATTTTCTTGTTCCTAAATTTCCAAATCCAGAAATTCTCAAATTCCCAAATTTTCTTGTTCCTAAATTTCCAAATCCAGAAATTCTCAAATTCCCAAATTTTCTTGTTCCTAAATTTCCAAATCTCCAAATCCTTAAACCCCAAAATCCTCCAATTTCGCGATTCTCAAGTTGCAAAAGTTCTCAAGCGCAAAATTCTCGGATCCTAAAATTCTCGAACTCCCGAATCCTCAAATAGCGTAATTTTCATATTACTAAATTTCCAAACACCGAAAACCGCAACTACGCAAATTTCCAAGCACCAGAACACCAAAGCCCGACAATTCCCAAACCGATGTGACAGTCGCTCCATCATCAAGTGAAACGTACCAAACGTTTCGCGTCGAAAAATTTGAGCGAAACATTCTTCGGGCGATTTAAAAACAGATCAGAACACTTTGCACAAAAGCGGACGGTTTCATTTAATCCCCCTTTTCATCTTTCGTATCGAACAAAACGATAGAAACCTCAGAGGTTTAGGTAGCATCTATTCAAAGGCACCCTTGCTGATTTTCCAATAAAATTCGGGGCCGTGCAAAAAGAGGCAAGCTCGATTTACTTCCAGCTCAATATGTCGCTCAGGGACGTCACAGGATATCAAGCTAGATCGACTGTATTTTTTTTTTCTTCTCTAGCAATGTGCTTTTCGCGCACCGCCAATTTAAACGTCCCTACCTAATTAATCTTTCTTTCTGTAGGGACTCCACCACTTTTACGCAAGTTTTCGTCACTCGCTAACAGATTTACGATGTTCGATATGCGTTGGAGGGAGTTCCATTAATTTTATTCGTTTGTTACGCTGAATACGTTCGTTCTTTCGTCGTGTACCAATCACCGAATTCCGGTCGATAGATCGAAGTTTGTACTCTTTCGCAGTGCATTTGATTAATTTTTTTGCCGACTGATTCGCCGTGGAAAATGGTTCATCGAAAGTCGTGTAATAAGATATTTATTAACGGAGTTGAATACTTGTTGAATTATCTTCAAATTCGGTTTTTGAATAAAAGGATATTCCAGAAAAAAATATTTATTTTTTGGTTGAGCGGAGATGTGTTTGATTTTCGAATGAAATTAAAGAATGAGGCAGTGTAGATATGAAAAATCAAAATTTATTGAGAAAAATACAATAAGAATACAGTTAAATACAATACAATGAAAGTAAAATAAAAATATAGATAAGGCTTTGAAAGTGAACTAAGAAATAAATAACTGAACAACTATAAAATAGTTATAATAATATTAAATAACATTTAATTTTGTTACAAGTTTATTCAAATAAATATGAAATAGAGTTAAAAATTAGTGACTAGTATGGAACACAGCATTATTTGAATTTTTATTAAAACCGTCAAATATATTTGCATTAAAAGTAGAATTGTTTGTTATTTAAGAATATCACCATTTTATTTGAAATTTATATTTGAAGATTATTCAAACAGGTTCGCTCTAATAATTTAAATTATACAAATTTAAGAATTAATAGTTATTAAATTGGAATAATTAATTGCCAGAGATTTTTTTCAATTAAATATACATACAATATGGATGATAAATAGAAATGAATTTTTATTTATCTTTATAAATCATTGTAATATTATTTTAAAAATCGTGTCAGAAAATATTGTCATAAGAATAATTTCATTTATGTTTCCATAAATAAATATAAAGATCACAAATATTTTAAGGTAATCTCTGTTATGTAATCAATGCAAAGAAAGTTTATTATTGGAAAGCTTCATACATTGCGAAACTTGTCGAAAACTGTTAAAGTGGTGGAAAGAGGAAGGAACTTGTAAAGGAGTAGTATGTTGGATCAATATCTGATCTGAAGAAATCCGTTTCATAGATGCAAAACGAGCTCGGGGCAAGGGTCACAACAGCATGTCTTCAACTTCATGGCCAAAACGGAGATGATGAGTACGTGTTACCACCCGGGGCAGAAATAGGAACACCGATGTTTGAATTGTATCTGGCTTTGCAAGATTTCGTCACGTAAGTGTTATTAACATTGCCCTAAAAACTCTTTTTTATACTGTATCATTTGTATTTCTTACATTTCCTTGTCTTTTAATAAAACTTTTCTTTAACTTTTTAATTCGAATCGCGGAAGTCATATTTATATCTTTCTTCATATTCCACCTGTGATTTCACAGAAAGAGGATTGAATGAATTATATTATAATTAATAATATTTAAGAATATTCTATACTTTATCATTTATTACAGTTTTTATGTTCATATTTCGATTTGTCGTTGATAATTTTTTCTGGGTTTATTATCGTAGCACAAGTACATGTTCCGAGATATATTTTGTGCAATATGTGAATAATAAGTAATATATTTATGGTATATAATAAATAATAAATGTAGACAAAATTTTAATGCATGCTATAGAACTATAAAAATATTAATAACCAAAGCAATATATTATATAACATTTGTAATGTTATAACAAAACGTGAAGGAAATCTAAAGGAATGTTAGGAACATTACGAAATAGGAATTTCAGTAATTTCCTTCTCTAAAAAATTCTTTTAATTAATTAGAATTCTTTCTCAATTAATATCTTTCTGAATTCTCTTTCAAAATGATTATTCTACAACTGATTAATTATTGTATTCCACTATTGATTAATTCCGAAGTACTATTACACATAGTATATGTACATGTATTATCTTTATACGAAACATTTATTAGGATATTAATGATTCTCCTTAATACGTTATAAATATCATTGGAATGAATTTCGCGTTTGAAGCTTATTCGATTCGGTAAAGAAACCAGCATTATTAAAGTTTGACAATAAATCAATCATGACCGAGGAACGGACGCAATATTTTTTTAGCATGAAGGAGAACCTGCCGCAGTCAGATCATAAAACTTTGGAGATTTGCAAATATTACGAGTGGTTCCGACCAGCTGTCGACAAATGGCTGGATCTTGCGAAACTGAAGGCGATTCAACGCGTAAGAAAATCGGCGGAACTAGATCGAATATGCACCGGTGAATATATAGTGAAACACTGTACATCCGCTATTGATGTCACAGCATGCTTCTATCAGGTAACGTATACAAAATATTTATTTGTTCTGGTAAAACCTAAACTTAATATTTATTTGTACCGGTACAAACTAAAAATTAATTAGTTCACTCCAAAATTTATATTAATATTATTGTGAAACACGTGGAAAATGCAAATAATATCATTTGCAGATTAAGGAATTTTGGAAGAAACTAGCCTGGCCAGATCTGCCTGGGTCGTATAATTTGGTTCTGAAAGTCGTCGATGTGAGTAATTATTTGATACATTTAATTCACAACGAAAGTAGATCGAGAAATTACTATTTTTCTTTCAATTATTTAATAGGTACAGTTCAAGGAGTTAAATTCGAAAGTTGGTATTAATCTGAATGTTTTAGGTCATCAATATCTGATTAAAACGTTTATACCATTCATGTGATCTTTAATAATTCATGTAGAGGCCTCAGAATATTCAAAAATTAATATTCACTCTTGGATGTTGTGCGAATAATAATATTTTTAAAATAATGCCTCAAAAACATATAAAAACTTGATATCTCGACTTTATAAAATTGTGATTATTTGTGTAAAGAGTTATAATACATAATGCAATTGTATCCTAAATTTATAATACATAATTACATATTAAGAGTGTAATATATAGTTGTATACAAATTTCTAGCATACAATTATA
Organism: Coelioxys conoideus; assembly: GCA_947623535.1. Taxonomy (NCBI): domain Eukaryota; kingdom Metazoa; phylum Arthropoda; class Insecta; order Hymenoptera; family Megachilidae; genus Coelioxys; species Coelioxys conoideus. The sequence continues at coordinate 14,013,740 of OX392456.1, read as the reverse complement.
TACTACAAAAGTCCTAGTATAATTTCAATCAAACAGTTTCAATACACATAATTTCAATTTCAATGTAATTAATATAATCAACATAACCGCAATCTTTTTGTAATAGAATTTATATACAATATAAACGTTGTCGTTAAAAATTTGTGGCTACTTCTATACGCTGTTTTACTACAGGGTTATTCCACGCAGAATCGATCACTTTTTGACCTCACTATTTGCGATTCTGTTTTAATCAAAATATGTTATAGCTATGTGAAAGTAGGGGGGGGGGGGATAAATCATCATTTTGCCGATTTCGAATTTGTTTAAAAATTACGAGCCTTCAAAATTTGCAGTTTTTGGCTCCTTTTAACAATCCGATCAGTATTACAATTAAAGTATGAAGTATACGTATTATGTCGGCAAGAAAAATTGGACTTGAACCATCAAAAAATTTAATTTCAATTGTATTTCGATTAGAAATCTGCCTGCGAGGAGGTATGTTCTCGATCCCCACCACTCCTTATCCCCATTACCACTACCTGTTTCCCCCACTCCTCGGCTGCGGTCTTGGAGGCTCGAAAATTTGCTTATAAGCAAATTTCAGACGAATATTTCTCCGATTTCCTAGTTCCTTGGCCTTGAAAGTCACATGATTTTCTATCACGTGGGTTCGCGATCAGCCACGATTGGTCGATCACTCTCATTTTCTAGTTCCTGACGTCATCAGAAAATCACCACAAGCCTCAGGAGCTACGATTTTCGACCCCCACTCTTCCTATGCCCGCTCCGACTATTCCTCTGCCCCTACGGCCTCTACGTCACTCTCCCCACTCCTCCCCAAGCTCCTTGTACTATGAATTTATTTTTCTAATTTCGAAAAATCTGAATGCCGGGACCGGGGCTCGAACCCTCGATCCTCAGGTGGTGCCTCGGATTCCGAGTCGGGGACGAAGCGTGCTCGGCTATTCTCGCAAGCCCCACTTGTTTACTTACGATGCTCCTTTTAAACTATGCCTCGACGATCCACTATACTTCTACTCTATTAATTTATAACTATTTTATTTAAGTGACCAGTCTCATGTGTATCATTTCACACTATTTTTTACCTCCGCGACTTTTTGTTACAGGTATTAACCCTTTGCACTCTTGAATTTCTTTTACCTACTTTCTTAATTAATATACAAAATGTACATTGTAATTTGGATATATTGCAGGTCGGATTATATAATTGGAACGAAACTAACAACTTTTATATGGCAATTTTTTATTAATTTTGAAGTTTAGACATTTTTCAATTTTTAAATGAGTGGATGGAGTGAAACGGAGGTACACCGCGTCGTATTCCAGCTTATTGTAATATTAAATTTCGATTATCCATTATTCTGAAGGGCTCATTTTAAAGGGGAAGCTTCAGGGAATATAATATACTTTTTTAAAATTTTAATCAGGTATATTTTTTATTGAATAATGTAAAAAAATAATTTGTTTAAATTTTTTCATATTATATAACAAATTAACGAAGTAAGAACAAATATTTTATAGTAGCCCAATCCTTTATGAATAAAACAAAAAAAAGTTTAGCTCTATCGTACGAGTAGTTTTTGAGAAAAAAATTCGTAAGTGATGCCCATTTTCACAAAAATAGGCACAAATTGCAAATTTTGAAGGCTTGTAATTTTTAAACAAATTCGAAGTCGGCAAAATGATCACTTAAACCCCCGCCCCCTTCTTTCACATAGACTATAACATATTTTGATTAAAACAAAATTGCAGATGGTGACGTCAAAAAAAGATCGGTTCGGCGTGGAATGACTCTACAGTGATTTTTTTCACGTAGCGTTTTGACAGTTCGTAATTTGCAGTGTACTCGAGTATGGTGTTAATATTACAGGCGATATGCAGTTCAGCAGCTTACTATGCAGAAATTACACACCAGAAACTAGCTGACAGTGGATATTACGAGGAACAAACGCCTTATAAGACAACAGACGAGGTAATCGCTCAGGTAGAGACCGCTTCGCATTAGTTTCACAAGACACTGCTTCGCAAATTAGTTGTAGCGAAATCGAGAAACGGATATTTCATTAAAAAGAACAATCGACACTTTATTTCTTTCGAAATTGGCTTGAACGCTACACACTGCTTGATGAAAATTGCAGGGCGACATTAGTGTTAGAAGGCTGCCTTAAATAATGACAATTTTGTACTGCACGTACAAGTGTTATTATTAACATTATTACTCCATATACATTTATTACTATTTGTTCAGTATTAATCTTTAAATTATTATATTCATTACTAATTATATTCAGTGTTATTATTTGGATACATTTTTATTGTTAAATATGTTCATATATTATTATTTAAATATATATTCATTATTAAATATATTCAGCACTGTTATTGAAATCTATTCTTATTGTTAGTTATTATTTAAACCTGTATTCGTTATTAAATATATTTCTTATGATTAATCAGATATGCATACATATTTATTATTAGTGTATGTTCATTACTATCTAAATATGTATTTATTATTAAATATGCTCATTAGTGTTGAAATATATTTTTTCGAGGACCTTTTCCATTATAGGGTCATAATTAGTTTCAATAATGTTGTAGGTTTCTTTATCATTATTAAATTTTAATTGTTCCTATAATTATGAAATAATATAATTGAAAATTGCTATTAAATTAATTCTTTGGCAAAACTTTAAGATAATGATAAATTTACGTTTTATAATATAAGTTTCACATGCTTTAAATTTTTAAATCTATACTATACATGTACAGTCTCAATTTTGAAATATGTTGTTAATATCAATTTAAACATATTTGAAGTGTTTCAATATGAAAATATTAACTTTTATTCAAACAATTTTCTATAAATATATTCGAGAATACAAAAAATTTACGAGAATACATTAAATTGTAAAAATAATTAAAATTGTGTTTTACAAATAAAATAACTACATAATTTAAAAATATATTTCATATTTATATTACATCAATTGAATCTTATAATCTTGCTATAACATTATTTAATTAATTATATTAATCTCTTATTAATTTCGCTGAAAAATTGTTCATATTACATACAAATTTCTATTACAACTTTCACTTTATTATTTTATTTATCAATCTCAAAATATTGTATTATATAAACAATATCCATAATTGTTTGTCATATCATACCAAACAAATAATACACTACAAAGAATGCTTCAAAACAAGCGATATCAAATATTCAAGCTGTCAGCAAAGTTTCTTTTTCGACAAGGAAATCGATTTCCAACAACAAAACTGCGTCAAATCTCGTTCGATTAACGACATTATGCTCTCGAACAATTCCACAGATGTGCGTGGCTATTAATGGGCTCGAATATGTGCGAAGATGGCTTCTGGATTTAAGGGAGGAACTGCACATCGAAAAGCTGTTGACAGCTTTGGAATGTCAGGCTGGTGAATCCGCCCGAATGCAATGGAGAACGGCTTTGACGTCACCGTTGGAACAAACCCCTGGACAAATGTTGCTCTTTATTAATCAGATCGTTTCGAGAATTGGTACCAAGGTTGGTATTATTCGGAAAAATAATACCGTTAAAATAATAATAAACCGAAATATAATATCGTATTTATCCCAAAATTGCAAATTTACCAAAATTATATAAATGTTCAAATTTCTCAACTTTTCAAATGACCAAATACTAAACTACCAAAATACCAAGTACTCTATAGTTCAACCTTTTCAATATTCGAATATACAATTCTGAAATTTCTAGATTCTCAAATTCTAGAACATTAACCACTCAAATTCTCAAACTTCCAAACACACAAATTTCGAGATACCCAAATGCCTAAATTTCCAAATCTCCAAATTCTCAAATTCCTAAATTCCCAAGCCCCCAAATACTCGAATTCGTAAATCTCCAATACCTGAAATCCTCGAATTTCGAAATCCCCAAATTTCCTAAAGTATAATTTTCCAAATTTTCAAGTCCCTAAATTTTTTAATATTCAAATTCTCCAATCCCAAATTCCCAAATACCAAATTCCCAAATCCCCAACTCCCCAACTTCCCAACTCCACAACTCCCCAACTCCCCAACTCCCCAATTCCCCAACTCTCCAAATCCCCAAATCACCAAGTCTCCAAATCCCCAAGTCCCCAAATCCTCAAGTCCCCAAATCCCCAAATCCCCAACTCTCCGAATTCCCAAATTCGCAAATCCCCAAATTCCGAAGTATCTACCTCCGTAATATATGCTCCTCTTCCACATTATCTTCAATTTGAAAGTAACAGCACATCAAACATTAGTATTTCCAAAAATAACAACTATATTACTTAATTTCTTGTTACTGATTGAATCTTAACGAATTCGCATTGCAGATGAGACCACCTTTGAAGAAGGCCATGTTTCATCTAGCTTGGTCACCAGATAGCTTGCCTACTTCTGAAGCAATCGCACCATTATTAGAATATTTGGATGTTCATTTAGTGGCGTTAAATTCAGCTCTGCTTGCGGTCAACTTCAACCGTGTCCTTCAGGATATTTGGGAAGTGGTGCTTGGAGAGCTTAGCAACCAGATGGATGGAAATGCGGGTGTAAGTAGACATTAATGTGTTACGTGATACACAGAGTAACTATGTCTTTTTTATATATGTAAGAGCATTCTCAGACGTATGTAAAATTATAAACGATGTTTCTTTTTGTTTCGCAGAGAATTTAATTATTCGTATTGTATAATATGAAACATATTAAGCGATAAATTAACATCGCATTTAGCGTACAATTCAATATTAACGTTAACTTTGATGTAGAATTAAACTGAGATTATCATTAAATTTAACATCCGATTAAATTAATATTAAGCTTAAAATATAACATCAATTGAAACTAAGAGTTTCATTAAATTTAACATACAATTGAATTTATACAAATATTAAATTTGACATAGAATTAAAGTAAAATTACCATTCAATTTAACATCAGTATTAATCTGTATTGACATTCTGCATTCGAAAGCATTTTTACTATTGCCAAATAGCAACTATAAAACTTTCTAGTTGAAAGGAATTTTTTTGAAATCTTATTTTTTATTATTAATCATCAGTATTGTCCGTTTCACTATATTCAAATACCATATATTTAGAAGTTATTTACTTTAAATTGTTCCATTAAATCAAATGGTGAATATGGATCGCTCCTCGAGTGCAAGGGGTTAATACTGATGAATCAGTATGTACGATTAAATTGCTCATACAGTTGAATCAAAACTAACGTCAAATTTAATGTACAATCAAATGAACATTAACATTAAATGTAACAAGTAATTTAATTAATATTGACATTGACTAATAATAAGAAATCGATATTCGCAAAATATTGCACACAAATATTATTCTTTTTTGTATTTCAGGATAAACCAGCGATGTTTTACGAAAGGCTTCACGAAGCATTAGATTTGTTGATCAAATTCTTCCATGCAGATGAAAAGGGCTTGGCATACGACACTCTTCATTGTCAAAGCTTTTTGAACGTCGAAGAACGATTGCAGTACCATAAAATGGACACGACGTTCTTGATCGATCGATTTTATCGGCAACGACTTCAGGTTTTCATTAAAAATCAATATTTGCTTCATAATCGCTCGATTATCAATTATATCATTCTTTGAATTACATATTTTTGCATCTTCTTATTGTCACAAGATTTAGTGTTTTCATAATTTTTAACTTAATTGATAAATTTTATAACTGTTTTGTGGAACGAAAATTGATAATAATTAATGTTTAAAAAGCGTTTAATTATTTTTATTGTGAATTTTCAGAGGGTAACATGTACTGTCTTTCAAGTAATACCTTGTATTATAAACAAAAGTAAATACTAGTAGTTGTTGAGATAAAGAAATATTCACTCGTGTTACAAATATTAATTTATTGGAGATCTTTTTCTAAAGTAAATAGTTTGTCGAAAATACAGATATTTATTTTTGAAAAACAGGTTTTACCGAGTTAACAGAACATTACAGTTCATTAGTGTATGATTGTACAAAATTTTTGATAAAAATCTTTATGTGTATTAAATTTATGCACCATTAAAAACACGCAATATTATCATAAAATAATTAATCCACTAAATGAAAATATTAATCAAACTTCATTTTTACAAGATTTTTATTTCCAAATTCAGTAAAGTCATTTCGTCGCCATCTATCGACGAATAGAATCAACAAAACAGAAAATTACTCTTTTCTATAAAATAAGCAACTTTTTGATAAATACTAAAATAGTTTCATTAATTTTTTTGTCAAATTTCGAACAATTTGTGATATCGTTATTCAGCTATAATACATTGCAACATACAATGTTTAACTATTCCATAATCAACGAACGCTTGTATGCAAGAAAAAATCTAGAAACTCATTTATTTGACAAAAAATTGAAATTTTCTGTTTAAGATAATAATGTTACGATGTTGCTAAAAATTATAATTCGAATCTTTCTGCAGGACCAATTGAACACCGTGGCTTCCGAGTACGGTGTTTTAACAGTGAGAGCGTACCTAAACCACGATTCTCTGTGCGTTGAAGTCATAAATGCCAGGGACGTGATACCACTAGATCCGAATGGTTTCAGTGATCCATTCGTCATCATCGAATTGTTACCACGAAGAGTGTTCGAACACTGCGCCGAGCAGCGAACCAACGTGAAGAAGAAAACTCTGAATCCCATGTTCGACGAGTGTTTCGAATTGTTAGTAACAAGTCTAACATCAAATTTTTCCTTTCATGGTATTTCGTTCTTTCCATTAACTAGTCATTAGTTAGCTTTCATTGACGTCTTCTAGTACCTAATAAAATCATTTAGAACATCTGGTATTAAGATAAAATGGCTCTTGATAATTCAGCAAACGCGGTTGATATTATAATGAAAATGCAAATAAAATCATTTAGAATTTAGTGTCAACTTTCTTGAAATAGGTATCGAACTCTCGTAACAACTTTGCAAATGTGATTAATGTGGTAATGAAACAATTAAAGAGTGCCATGTTTCTAACAATAAGATCTACTTGTTAATCTTAAATAGCTGATCATCACTGTTCTTATTGATTTTAAATAGCTGCTCATCATTCTTCTTATTGAACTTAAGTAGCTGATCACCACTGTTGTTATTAATCTTTAATAACTGATCCCAACTACATTTCAAGAACCTATCTTACCTATTATCATATATTTAACATCACTTTTTTTGTTTACAATTAGAACAACCCTTTTCAAGTAACTTAAAGTATGAAATACTGCAACCACGTGTATATAAGCAGAAGTTCAGTATACTCGAGAATCAATTGATTTCAAATTTTCACATAAGTGGACATTTATTCTGTACACTTGTTTTGTGTTTACACACGCAACTCTTGAATGATCAGAATCATCTTAAATAAAAAATGCCACATTAGAGCTGGACAATGAAATCTTAGAATCATCATGTACAATTATTCATTATATACAGGGTGTAAGAAAGCATAAGTGCAATAATACAGAATGTAATAAAATACAGATGTAATAATACAGGGTGTAATAAGACACAAGTCTAATAATACAGGGTGGAATACAACATAAGTAGGTATAGTAATACAGGGTATAATAAAACACAGGTGTAATAACATAGAATATAATAAAATATAAATTTAATAATACAGTGTGGAATAATTAATAAAATCAAAGTAGCTGCAAGTAAGCAGAAATTCATATCAAGCAACATTTCAGAAGAAAGAAATCTTTTCTTTTGACATTTTATTCTCTACAAAATTATCATGAAAATCTATTTATATGAATTGACCTTCCCAATTAATATATTCACTACAGTTTCTTTAGGTCTTACAATTACTTCTGTTCCCACAATGTACAGAACATTATCTCACGGAAAATACAAAAGATGTTACGTTCTAAATTCTGTTCATAGTTCGGTGAACGTCGAGCAGTGTCGGAGTCCAGACGCCATGGTGCTTTTTACGGTGATGGACCGAGATGTCCTCACGGCGGATGACTTCGCTGGCGAAGCATTCTTGGGTTTAAGCACCATACCCGGTGTGGCTGACACGAACGCAAGCATAGACAATTTCCACGGCCTGAAACACACCGAGCTGCCACTTATGCAGCAAAAGAATCGAAGTAGGTATTATAATCCAGGGATATCGCTCTCGATTTATTCTTTCCGGTGATAACGGAGGAGGAAATGAGTTTATGGACCGTGAAATGATTTGAATAATGTATACCATTATAGGGGAAAATGTATACAGTTATCCTCCTCTCGGAAAGGGAGGTTAAGGTAATTTAATTTGTGGGAAACTTTGTTATAATACGATTTTTCTGCCGGTGAAATGGTGTTCAGTAACCGCATTTTGAGGGAATCCTGTTATCCCGTAATAGAAGTACGGTGAAACTGTTGGATTTAATAGATTAGGGGATGTACCAGCTATTTATCGACTCAAAATAATGAAATAGAGATTGATTAATCTATTACACATGGTTATATCGACTTGATGCGTATTTTTCTATAAAAATAGATAAATTACTTCGTGTACTAACGTAGTTTTAATAACGATATATTACTACATTTGTAGCTTTATCACATATTATTAGATCATTATTAACGATAACATTACATACTATGATTTTTTGAAAATTCGAAGTTGTGACGATATGAGTAACAATAAAAATACTTTATTGATGACAATGAAGAGATACTTCATTGTTATAAAAATGAAGATATCGAAAGTAAAATTAAATTTTTATGGGAAATTATATGTCATGCTATGCATACTATCAATATAATAGTAGTTCTTCTCAAATTTCAATAAAAATTGATTTTTAATAATATGTTACCTGACACCTTTATCCACTAACGTCTTCAACTGTTATTTATTGAATTTTTACAAATAATGTTTACAAACCATAATTGCTTTAAATTTCATTTATCTAAGTAACCGTATTCAGCTTAAATTTCGTTCATGTTCATAGATCACCCGATTCTTCAAATTCTGGAGACGAGAGTCGGTGATAAAGTGGCCCTCGATTTCGTGAAGAAGCAAAAACAACGATTCGCATCGACGTAAAACGGGTCCACAGCCAGCAGAGCACCGCGTTAAATAAATCAGCTTTGTTCGTGATACATTAACACGCGTGTTGACTCTATTCATCGATAAATATGAAAGAAACGAAGCAGATAAAAAGATTTAATCCGCGGAGAGCTCGTCGACTTTGTTCCGCGTTCGTCCTGAAATTCGCCAGACCTTTCTCAGTGTAAATTGTGTTGAATATAATCGGTGTTGGTAACTAAGGAAATTAACTAAGGAAATTCAGAGCACAAGAGGGAATATTTATTAAAAGAGTACGGAATCGTGGGGAGTTTAACCGAGGAAAAAGATAAACGTTGCCTTGCAGTAATGTTCGAACACCATGATATTTTAGATATGTACTCGAAATGATGTTCAAATTATATCATCATTACATTTGTTCTAAATAATATAAGTATAAATTTAGTTTATTAAATATGACAAATTTTACGCGTGGCGAATAAGGCACAACGCTTTTTTTGATGGTGCTTTATAAAATAATAAATAACAAAGTGAAACGATATCAGATAAAATATATGAAGTGAAATAAATTTTACAAATTGTTAGGCATTAAAATATTTTTTGTTTAAGGAAAAATTTACAATACACCGAATGAGACGAAATACAATATATGAAGTAAAATAAATTTATTAAATTGTCAAATATCCAACTATTTTCTATTTACGAAATTTGCAATAAACAGAGTGAGATCGAATATAATATGTAAAGTGAAATAAATTTTATAAACTGTCAAGTACTACAAACAATTTACTATACTGAGATGAAGTGCAATAAATTTAATAAATTCTCAAGTATCTAAATATTTTCTATTTAAACGAAAATTCTCAATTATTTTACTCGTTTATTGTATCATTCGTATGTAAAAGATGAATCATGTTAACTAAATAAAATTCACGCTCCTCTAATTTAAAATGAGTGAAGACCGTACGTGAGAATAATTATTGCAGCATGAATGTAAACGTACACATCGAGCCACGCTTAAATATTATGGTGCTCGAATATTAATGCGAGACATTGTGTATTCAGAACTATTTTTGTGTGGAGAACAAGAATCACGAAGAGAACAGAAGAAACAAAAATAAAGAATATTCTTTAAATCTGTCAGCGTGATGTATCTAAGGATAAATGTTTAAAAAAAACTATCGTCGAAACCGTCGAAACTCGAAGCAATGCTAAACGGCCATGACACCGGAAGACCTTTCGAACATTTTCTCTCAAAATGGCGTACGAAGATTGTTTAAACTCGATACGTCCCATTGCAACCAAACGAAAACAGCTAATATTCTACCACAAAAATATAAAATGCATATACATATGTACACACACGAAAAACGAAGGAGGGAGTACATGAAAGGTGTCTCACAATATGTAGTTCAAGTAAGAAGATACTTTTGCGTGAGAAAATGAATCAAAAGTAAAGAACAACATTTTTTATATACTATATAAATTATTAAGCTGATAATGATATCAGAGATTCTTAAGATAAGAATCTTGAATTAATATCTTAACTTATTAAGTTGATATCTTGTGTACGTATTAACGATAGTTAAAAATATAGGTTTCCTTATTAATTATTATACAGTGTGTCGCAAAAGGAATGTAGCACCCCGAAATGGGAGGTAAGTGGGGTCATTCTGAACAACTTTTTCATTTGCAAAAATGTCGTATGGGGCTTCATTTTAAATTATTAAGGAAAAACACCGACCAATCAGAACGCGAGAATCGCGCGCGCCGTATGTTTGACCGGAACCGCGGCTAATTATAACCCAGGCCTATGCTTCTGCCTCCGCGCGCGCGAGATTCTCGCGCTCTGATTGGTCGGTGTTTTTCCTTAGTAATTTAAAAATGAAGCCCCGTACAACATTTTTACAAATGACAAAGTTGTTCAGAATGACCCCCCCCCCTAGCCCCCATTTCCGGGTGTTACATTCCTTTTGGGACACCCTGTATTTTTTCATGTTTGTGGCGTCTTTACTCTCTCTTTACTCTATCTTTACTTTCAGGATAAGTTTTGTATGTACAAAATTGTATCGTTTAATTTAGACTTATTTTGTCAATGCGAAAGTAAGGGTTTGTGCCATACAATATATTGCATTACAGCGTGTATACGAGACTCATTGCCGATTCGCATCGCTTCGACGAGTACAGATCAATTCCAGAGAGTCGATATACGATATTTTTCTTACTCGTCATTGGCTAAAGTCTCTTTCTATCTTACCGACAAAGCGTTTCCCAATCTTCTGACCACGTAACGACACTTACTTCTTGTCTCGGTCCTATTTCTCAGTCTGCACGACGGATTTCGATCGACCTTTGCTGAAAGGGAGCCCATCAAAACGGCATATAACAGAAAGAAACGTAACCAAGATAGAGAATAACGAGTTCGTAGATGAACGACGATATCGTTCGTTTCGTTTGCGTGCGAAAACACGTCGGAGACAGAAAATTAAGCGAATTACGCGCGTAATTTAAGGATGTAAAGGCGATGAAAGTATCCCGTGGGGTTTCTGTCACGGGGATTCGGTGTGTTTTATTTCTTGCTCGTACAATCTGAATCGTTCTAGAGCTTTAATTCGATCTCGCGACACGTAGCGATCGAATCAATTTCAAGACAGTGGACGAGTAGCAGAGAACGCGTCGATAACTTGAAAAATAATCGAAGGAGATTATGTGTGTTGTATTTTTGGTGTGAATTTTGAGGAGAAATGGGATTCGAGTACATTGCATTCCGGTTCAGATCTGACTGGATAACTTTGCTGCATAATTCATTGATATTTATTACATTTTGATGAACTTTGCTTTGGGGGCTTGAGAATGTGGAAATTTGGAATCGTTTGGTATTTCAGAAGTTTGAAAGTTCGAGTAAGTTGGGAATATGGGAGTTTTTAAATTTGGTAACACTGGTATCCGAATGTTTAGGTATCTGGTGATTGAGTAATTTAAACATTGATTTGAAATTTTACTTATTTTACATTCTCTATATTTTTAAAAGCATGAATTCCCAAACTTTCAAATTTCCAGGTCCGCAGGTTTCCAAATTCTAAATTTTTCAATCTTTCATTTTCCAACTTTCCAAATTCTCGTTTTACCAAATTTTTATATCCACAAGTTCCCAAACGTCCAAATTCATAGATTTACAAATTTGAAAATATCCCAAGTATCCAAATCTCAAATTCCCAAATACTGAAGTTCTCACATTCCTACATTTCTAAATTGTCAGGTTCTCAATTATCCAAATTTACAAATTTACAAATAATCCAATCCCTAGTTCCCAAATCCCCAAGATCCCAAATTCTCAAATGTTCAGGTTCTCAATTTATTAAATTCTCAAATATCCGAATTAGCAAATACGCGATCCCCAACATCAAAAATTCTCAAATCATCAAATCTCAAAACTCTCCCTCAAAGAAAGTCATATTCGCTCACAATTATACATACTGCATTTAAATCCGGTCCCAAAACAAAATATAACTACTTACAACTATTCGAACCCCATACAACAAACCTTTTTAATCACAACTGATATGAATTCCTGAATGCGGTTTAAACTCGATCCCATTTCTGATCAGAAAATCATAGGTTAGTATGATAGATAAGAATCGCAAGCGAAGATGTGATTGGCTTCAATCAAATTTGGCGACCAAAGTAAAGAACGAAATCTATGAATGAATGACAAAACGCACACTCGTCAATTTTTCTATTGCACCCGGTATTCACACGCGTCTCATTTGCGTCTACAAAGTATACACACACATCTACACGGACGTATGTACACACGCGTTGGAAGGAATGTTAAAAGCGAAAGCAGTTAGGCGATAATCGACAAACACATCTTTGTATTTCACCCGCCTTTGAAAATGAATATTATGTTACGAACAAAAAAAAGAATATAACAAAAAAGAAAATATCAGCGTGAAAGTGAACAGAAAAGAATCAGAAGAGAACAAAGGAAAATGGGGATCTCTTGAAATGTCGTCTGTCCGATCCTCGATATATCTCGTGCATCGAATCCAATCGAACTCTATTTGCTTTTTTCAACCTTTTACAATCACCAGAAACGTATGTACGATTTGTCTTGTATCGTGAGACGAATAAATTAATATAAATGTATGATAAATGTTCCCTGTTATTTGGTGATTCATTCTTCGCTTTAATTTTTATTTAGTTTTCTTCATTTTATATGTTGCTTATTTTATGCACGATAAGTAGATGCTTAATTTTAATAAGATGTTTTATTACACACTTTAGGTTTCAGAAAATAAATTTTAGAAACTACGTCAGAATGTAAATTGACATTACTTTGTAATTGAATTATACATTGAAAATGATATTCGCAATGAAAGTACCGTGGTTATTTAATATAGAGAAAAGATATAAAATAATTTATTGTGAAGTAATTAATTTCAAAAATTGGAAGCGTTTTAGAAGCTTTATTGTTACACATGTTTTTAAAAATTCGTATTTGCTCGCACGCAGTCTAAATACTACTATCGCCATCTTGCGGCTAAAAGTGGACTAACCGAAACAAATAATTGTCTTTTTCTGTAGAATGAAGCATTTTTATGTTTTGCTATTAGTCATAAGTTGCTCTACGGATCCGATATAATTAGGAAAATTTCTTTATGGTGATCTTGAAGCTTTATATTCGATCATTTAAAAAGTTGAATTTCATGGACCACAAAATGCATAGCCATCTAGCGATAGAAGGTGAAAACTAATGAACAAAATTTCGAATAAAATGTTTTTTTTCCCTATCTGCAAACATTTTTAAAACATTTCGATATATAAATAATATCAAATTACACACAAAGACTTTTAAAAAATGATGTTGCTATACTTTATATAGCATTAAAAAAACATAAATAAAACAAATCGTTTCAACCTGAAAAGTGTGTAAAATAGCCATGAAATATGCATCAAAAGAAGAAGTACAAATAAAATAATTCAAACATTTTTTAATATATTAACTATACAAAATGAATATAGAATATGTATGAAATGAAGGAAGAAGTACAAATAAAATAATACATATAAAAAACAAATGTATATAAAATAAAACAAACATTTAAAAATATTCAAATATTTCAAACATTTAAGTCATTTAAATTGTCGAAATATTATAATCATTTAAAAATGGTCGAACATTCTAAAGGTTTAAAAATGTTTCGACATTTAAAACATTAAAAAAGTTCCAAATATCTCCATCATCTCAAAATGTTCAAACATTCGAAACATTTGAAGATGTTCAAACATTTCGATCATTTTAAACTGTTCGAATGAGACATTTTAAACTGTCTCATTCTACTGATTGTTGTAATTGTAAAGGAGTGTCGAATGTCTGCGATTGATTCACACTGTCTTCCGTTCTAATGATCGGTTCACCATCCAACTTTTCCAACATGGGTAAACGTCTTGCGACCTCTGACCGCCACTGATCCACCTCCATACTCTCGTACAATGGATTCCCAACAAAGAGAAGATCCTGAAGACAGTTCAATTCTTGGAGCCTGATGAATTCGTTCCACTCTCTCACCAAATTGTTCGACATGTACAGCACGCGAAGGCTCTTCATGAAGTTGATTCCTTTCATCTTCTCGATCAGATTATACGAAATCCAGAGTTCCTTTAGCGTATCGCCCAATGCCTCTAGCCCGGAGAATCCTTTAATCAGATTGCGACCCAACGAGAGGATTGTCAAATTCTTCAGGTTCCCGATTCCTGCCGACAAACAAAGGAATATTAATTTTAACGTCCCTATATTGAAAACTGCTTATTCCTCATCGACTTTTATGGGTTTCGCGACTAAAGTTAAGAGGATACGACTGAAAACGGATCAGGATCATTAACATTGAACTTATCGGCCGCAATGTATGCTTATTTCAAAATTAAAAATGGAGCTGAAAAATAAATAAACGGACGATTAAACGTAAATTAATGTACGAGTTAATAATTGAACTCGAGGAAAATCAACATAGATTTCTAACAAACTATCTCAACAATTTAAAATAAAAAAATAAAAAAGTCATGTGACTCTTTTGGTATCTTCAAGGACCCTAAAGTTCAGAGATTAAATAAACTTCGCACCACTTATCCCGTTGTGTCGAAATTTTATAAAGGTGTTTCAGAAACCACCTTGCAAAACATCTCTGTTGTTATTATTGTTACAAAGAAATAATTTATTTAATTTCGAGATACGTAAGTATATGTATTATGACGCGAAGAATTTTATTCTCATGTCAAACATTTCGAGATGAGAAGGTTCTCGATATTTTTTAAATCGTAGTGCATGTATTTTTTTATACAAGTCAATTCTGTGAAATATTCTACATATAAAAGTATTAGGGTATCATGATAAAAAAAGTAACATTTCAAAGTATCTGTATCATACTTCTCCATTTTGAATTTTAAATATCTTGCATAGCACTGACTGTTTTAATATGATACATTAATATCTTTTAATACATGTAGAATGTTACATAGAATTAAACTATGTAAATGAAAACATACAGTTCCGTTTAAAGGAAGATCGATGACCCTGAAATATTCAGAAATCTAACGTTGTGAAAGAAATGATTTACGTTACCACGTGTGTCTCATGATATCGAATAAATTCTTTAAAAGTTTCTTTGCATCAACAACACTAACTGAGATATTCTGCACCAGGGCTATCGACATATTTTAAATATCAATCTTCAAATATAAACTCTTCAACAAAGCTATCGACATATTTTACATAACAATTTTGAAATATAAATTCTGTAAAAGAGCTATCGACACATTTTACATAACAATATTGAAATATAAATTCTGCAACAGAGCTATCGACACATTTTGAACAAAAATCTTGAAATATAAATTCTACAACAAAGCTATCGACATATTTTACATAAGAATCTTGAACTATAAATTCTGCAACAGAGTTATTGACATATATTTTATAACGAATTTGAGATATAAATTGTAAAATAAAATAGTGTATTTAGTTGCATTTAGTTGCAATTGAATATGTAGTAAAAGTGTTTGATTTAAATGGATCTAACTGTGTGGGTGGTGTCTTTTCGAGTAAACAACATGAAAAGATAAAGAGACGGTATTCAAAAGAAGATGTTTTACCTGAAATTTTCTCGATCATGTTGGTGGACAGTGAAAGCTTCTCGCAATTGACTAAAACTGCCAAACCATTGTCCATCTTCTCTATGGGGGGCCACTGAAAGCTCAGGATAACTTCTTTAGCGGCGGAAGCTTCTTGCCCGTACTCCTCTTCCCATCGTCGAATCGCTTCTTTACAGGTGGTCGGTTT
This sequence comes from Coelioxys conoideus, assembly GCA_947623535.1. Taxonomy (NCBI): domain Eukaryota; kingdom Metazoa; phylum Arthropoda; class Insecta; order Hymenoptera; family Megachilidae; genus Coelioxys; species Coelioxys conoideus. Next base: position 13,997,319 of record OX392456.1, on the reverse strand, counting down.
CACATTGGCCATATTCTCCTCTCATAATAGAATTTCTACGGTTCTCCGTGAAATTTCTCTCGTAAAAAGGACTTTCTGACCGAAAACAAACGTGCGATGTACAGCTAAGTACGTAGTGAATATGTACACGGTCATGCTTTCTGCCTTTTATTATTATATTAGCCTGTCCCACGTGTTTCTTCCTTCTTTGATACTATATATCAAACACAATATTTTGCTAGTAATCTCCAATAATTTTAAGAAGAGTAAACAATGATGTTTTCTGAGGGTTGAAAGAGGGTGATAAAGCAGAATCAGCTTTAGACAATAAATATTGCGTATTTATTTCTATCAGAAGTGGAGGAAACCTATGTGGAAGCCCTATATGATGCTACTAGTTCAATAGATTACTGGGATATTGATGGATTACGTTAAACATTCTGGTGATTTATGTACATTTTGATGTTATTTTCTAATATTATGTAGAAATTGGAAAACCGTTTGTGTTTTTAGTAGTTTCAAGTGATGCTATACCATCTCTTAGTATATTTAATGAGATTTGAAGTTTTTTGATGAACCGAACTTAATTAGTCACTGAATGAATTATAGGCCGACGTGAACTTAATGAGAAAATTTTTGTCAGACTTGATTGCTGTTACTGAATTTTATTATCTAACATATTTTTTGCTGTTAAATTTTCTTATCAAACGTAATTGTTAGTGTTACATCAACATAATTGCTGTTATCAAATATTTGTATCAAATTTTCAGATCTGACATAACTGCCATCAAATTTTTTTCTCGAATTTTTTGTAGCAAATTTTCTGACCATACAACACTAATATTAAGTCCCTGTAACATATTCAATAACTTTCCATTTTCACACTATTTGGTATAGGAGAAAGTGTAATATTTGTCTACGTCAACGTTTATAAAAATAAACCAACTTCATTATTCTGGAATAATACAATCATCAAGCGAGTAGTAATTAACAATAATAATATCTAACAATTTTGTAGAGTTCCTATTAAATTCTTCTTGTTTTCCCCAATAAAGAAATTTGTTTAACCTCGAAATTTTAACCCTAAAACTATTAATTAATTAAAAAAGAAATACAAACGAAAAATAGAATTTCATTACTGCTGTGATTTGAAGGAAAACAAGCCGTAATATTTTATTCATAAAATGCAAACTACATATTACACTCTCATCTTACATTTATAAATATTTTGCACATACTATAAACAATATATTTTAGCTAGATGTACAATTTCTATAAAAGTTTCAACTATCTCATAATTTATTCATAATTATTTCACACTACATTGGGTCAGTCTTACAAAAAAATACATATATGCAAAATTGTCCAAAAGGTCGTACAAATTAATAAAAAAAACAGTTATTATTATTCTACTCAATTCATCCTTACACAATTAAATTTTAATCCCTGTTAAATTGCAATCAATTAGCAAAGATTTACCCCGTAAAATCAACATTACTTCGATCCCACGTCAAATTAATTATTCATCCTCGAAATCCTTCCGGCGTTCTATCCGACGATCGATGTATAATAAGTTGCATTTCGTTGCAGTATCTTCGACGCAACGATCCTTCCCTTTTTTTTTTCAAAAATTCCACATTCGATTTATTATCTTTTACCAAAGCGTTCGAGGTTACAAGAATTCGACATTCGTTTTCCTTCGTGGCAAACTGCCACGACTGGAGCCTGGTAATATCTGGCACCAATCAAAATAATCGATTCACATGGACGCATGCGTTTGGCGAGCGTTATTTATCAACGAAACGTCGTGATCAGATTCACGACGGATATTAACATTGAAAAAGTGCAGGTTTCCGGATATTGGGATCCTGTGCATTCGTGGAAGGAAATTTCTTTTATTAGTTTTCCCTCAAAACCGACGCCAGGTTTGAACGCTTCCAATAAAATCGGGATGCAGCGCGAAAAATGATTCGTACAATTTGAAAAATTTGCGATAGCTATTCTTCTAGGAGAGAAATTATAAACGTGCAATTAACAGACACTTAATAATAATACGGTTTTATTATAATAAAATAATTGAGAAAGTTTTCATTTTGCTATAAATGTTTGAAGTCGTAGGAAAATTTTGTATTAATAGTACTTAGCTATAAATAAGAGACGTGAAATATAAATTCAGAGTTCGGTGTTAATTTAGCACGAATTTAATAAATTTATGAATTTAGTATGAATTTAATAATTTAGCGTGAATTAAAATAAGATCTAAAATTTGTATGTTTAAAAAGTTTATATTTTTATATTTCTTTATTTCGGAATAAAATTTCTGAATTTCAAGTTTCTGAACTTTGTAATTATCAAATTATCACATTTTTAACATTTTCATTTGAAAATTAAAAAATTTTGAACCTATATCAATGTTTCCATATTTGTAAAGTTCCAAATTTTCGCATTTTTAATAAAGTTACCTATTTAATTCTTAAATTTCTAAATTCTAAAATTGCTTAAAATTTTCTGAATTATTTAACAATATGCGAACTGCAAGGTGGAACACCTGGAAGATTAATGTATGAAATTCTAAATTAAAAAAATGTGATATTTCTGTTTCTAAATTCTCAAATTGCCAAATTTCCAAATCATCACATTTGTAATTTTCTGCATTAAAAAATGTGCAAATTCCATACTCGAAAATAATTAAAAAATTCGATAAACTCCTCGAAAATTTCAGGAGTCCAAATTGGAACACCCAAAAACTTAATTTATGTATTTTTAATTAAAGAATTTAATATTGCTATGTTTCTAAATTCTCAAATTACCGAATTTCCAAATTATCATATTTGTAATTGCCTGCATTTAAAATGTGCAAATTCCATACTCGACAAAAACTCAAAAACTCCATAAATTCGTCGAAAATATTAAGATTCGAGATTGGAACACCTTAAAACTTAATTCATGTATTTCTAAATTAAAGAATTTAATATTGCCATGTTTCTAAATTTTCAAATTGTTAAATTAAACTCGACATTTTCTCATCTGCATTTAATTACTATACACACACGATCTCAGCCATAAAAAGTTCAAATTATAAATACGTAACATTCCGATATAACAATATCATTACTAAAAAATTGCAATATTCTAATATTTCTCTCCCTCGCCAAACTTCCTTTCGCCCTTATCAAACTTTAATTCCCCAATGTTTACTTTCACTCTTTTTACCTGTCCCAGACACGTTTCTCCTCCTGAATTCTAAAAAGCAGTCTGGAACCAAGAAGATAGATACGTCCGAAGTAGCCACGAAAAAAAGAAAACGCAGGGAAAACAACAACCTTCGAATGTTCTTTTCTTTATTATCACTGACGTACAATAATCCCAGAGGATTAGAAGCATTCGTATCTCAGCGAGTGACAGTTTATGGACTTATCTTACATTAAAACGTATCGGCTAAAGGATCGATCCTTCTTATTTCTTGCTTTCCCCAAAAGTGTCGCGACAATTAAATAGATCAATGCCTAATCGAATCGTCTGGTATCTCTATCATCCCGCAGAGATGGCAGTATTGTCACGTCACGCACATTACAACGAAGAAACACGATCATAACATTTGAGTATCTTTTCTCTTTTCTTTTAAATACAACGATAAATTCATCTGGACAACAGCTAATCGTACGGGAACATCAAACAGGAGGGTCGAAATGGAAGTCGATCGATTTAGAGAACTTTCTTCTTAATCCTTTCGCTGATACTGACACCTGTAAACATTTTTAATATTGACGATCACAAATCACAGTATGATTTTAGTGATCGTAAATGCGATTACTACAAATTACAGTATCATTTTGATGATCACAAGTCACAATATCATTTTGGTGATCGTAAATTTAATGATCACGAATAACAATATGATTTTGGTGATCGCAAGTTTGATAATCATAAATCACAATAATATTTTCGTGATCATAAATTGTGTACAATTATTTATTAAAATCGCTTGGTAACTAGCAGACTGCAAAATTTATGCAAGTATGTGTTTTTATATCGATGATGGATAATTATTATACTTAAATGGTCATGGTGTATGCTTTAGGGTAGGTTAGGTTTGCTAAATTTGCAAATATGAAATTCATAGAATTCAGCATTTAATGTCTTTAATTTAGAAAGTCTTAAGTTTTTAAACACGAGAAGTTATAAGTTCGGAAATGTAACAAATTTAGTGTTAAGCAATTTGTGTAATTTAAAAATTGGAAAGTCTCAAAAATGGGAAATTTATTAGTTCCAAAATTGTGAAAATTTTAAAATAAATATTTGTCATTTTTCAAATCTTACAATTTCCTACTTGAGTTGTGGACTTAATAATATTTATGTTTCTGTACTTCTAAATATTTCAGTTCTTAAATTTTTTAATTTGCAAAAGGAACTTGATATTTCTATGCTACCAAACTTTCAAATCAATCTTCTTGTATGTTTCCTAATTTCCTCATTCAGATTTCTGAAAACAAGAATATTAGGAACTCTGAAAATTTCGATGTTTATAAATTCGCAAATTTTCAAATCTCTAAACTTTTGAATTGTCGAACTTCTAAGTTTGAAATTATGTAAATTCGAAAATATGAAAATTATTAAATTAGAAACGTACAAATTTCCACATTTCCATATTTCTTAATTCCCAGATTAACCAATTTGTAAATACTCGCATTTTCAAATTACAAAATTTTTAGATTTTCAGTTCTACCTTTATAATCTGATAATCTAAAAACTCAGTAATTTGAAAATTAAAGAACAACAATTGTATTTAAAAATTTTTTAAATTACAAATTTCAAAGATTGTTGCTTCTATATTTCTAAATTTCAAAACGTGAAAACTTTGCAACACGACTTTTTTCTCTATATCTGAAGTACTCTGTTAGATGTACTAATTCGTGTTTTAATAATTTGTATTATTCATATTTAATTTATATTTACGTTCATTTCTCATTTAAATATTACATATAAAAATATTAAATCTCTAAAACGTAAAAAAACAATTTTTCAATATCATTTAATACGCAATTCATTATGCTTTTGTATTTCATAAATGCATAAATGTCAGCAGTCTTGACATTTTATCGACATAATCGCTATTATTTCTCTTGATAACGAACAATGTTGCTATTATTTATCAAAAAATTCCTCTACAGCGAAAGGATCAAGGCTCTTTCTTGTTTTTCTGTTGGTAACAACAACGAATAGCCACGTGTTCTCCGGTTATCGTTTCGCAATCCATTGTCATAAATCTGTAATGTCCTTGAATGTATCAAGTGATTCAAAAAGTTCTCCAAACGCTTGTATAACAAGGTTATGCAACTAAAATAAACACCATGTAATAAAACAAAAGTTTCATATAATTTTTAACACTGTACAGTTCTCCCGTAATTACCTTATTCGGAACTCCATCGTTTTGTTTTTAAATAATCTTCACTTTTCATTTAAATAATCTTTTGTTACATAATAAAAAGATGCAATAAAAATATATGGGGCAGACTTTTTAAATAAATTATTTGAATAGCTCTGTTTTGAGTCAATTTTCTAGAGTTTGTCTATTGTTAATAAATTGTCAATGAGATCTTTTTTTAATAAATTCATTAAAGAGCTCATTCTTTTATGAAACCTTCAAAATATTATTTTTTTATAAACTATTAAAAGAATTTTATTAACTGTTACAAGTTTGTTTTTTAATAAATTATTTAAGGAATCCTTTTTTTAATAAGTGGCTGGAGCGTTGTTTCTTTAATAATCTATTAAAGCAATCTTTTATCAATAAACTGTTGAAAAGTGTTTATTTAATTAACTGTTTAAAGAATTCTTTTTTCAATGAATTGTTTAAAGAACTCTTCTTTCAATGAATTGTTTAAAGAATTCTTCTTTCAATAAACTCTGTAAAGAATATTTCCACAGTGTAAAACGCACGTTTGTCTAAAAATTAACGTATTTCAGAAACTTTTTGAATCGTCCTCGAATCTCGAGCTTTCGTGCCAACATTTTCCCGTGGTAATGTGTAGAAAACAAGGAGAAAGAAACAGCAATTACGAAAGCAATACGAAAAAAAAAAATAAAAGGAAAGAACCTTGAAAGGAAAGTGACATAAGTAGAAGAGCAAAGAACATTGAAAATGATCGTATTGCCATGCGAAAATGGCACGCGGTACGCAATATATCGACACACACACGCACACACACGTTTCGTGGTTACATTGTTGTATTTCTCCGGTAAGACTTACATCGAGTTAGCTCAAATTACAAAAATACAGAAAGGCACTTGATGAGAATCCCCCTTTCTCGTCCTCGTCGAAGTTTATACGGAAGAACAGCAACAATAACAACGACGATGCAAACTGATACTAATACCACGAAGAGTATAACTAACTAAGACGTTCAAATATGTCTCCAAGCTAAATGAAACACCCAATACTTCCATTCCATTAGCATATCCAAAAAACATCTCGCACCAAAAATCAACCCCCTGCCGCAACCGCTGCGATATTAACACTAGGTTTACGTCAAAATGCCGGATCTTAGGTTTCTTATTCTCAATTGCGAAAATTATTAAAAAGTTTATGTCGAAATGAATGTTAACCATCATCGAGATGAATCTTTCTATAAACTGGTATATGTATTATTCATTATTTGCTTCTTCTCATAGTTCATTTTCAATTTAGACTTAAGTGGTCATTGAACTTCCGTAAATCTAGTGTTAACAAGAAACAATAGAAATTCCATATCTGTCATTTTTTTCCCAATTTAAAAATAAAGAACAATTCCGAGAAAATTCTAAAAGATAGAGGACCGAGTAACGCACATTGAAGAATTTTCTCGGATTTACAGAATGTCGTTAAATATTGGTATAAAATCGAACTTCCGGTTTGTGTTCTGCTTTTTTTGTTTAACGAAAAACTCAGAAGAAATTCTGAAACATCAGTAACACAGCAGTGTATGTTACTAAACTTCTTCGTATTTTTTGAACGTTAATTAATGGGAAAAAGTAGAGCAACAAATTTTCGATTTTCCTTTGTTATTATCCCACAGATTGCGATAGGGAGTCGAAACTGAGAGACGTTACTCTTAGGTATTCTATCGAATGGTTTATTGCAATTTTCATTTGGGAACATTCGATTATCTTACTCGTTCATACCCTTCCTCCCGCAACTGAGACAAATTAGAACGAATACAGTCACTTGTTCGGTGATCAACGAATGAACTTTCCGCAAAAAAATCTCCACTGAAACGTGTAACATTTTTACCCCATTGTCGTTTTTACACACTATTACGTCTATATCTGTTCTTTTGTGTCGATAGCGCTGTGAGAAAGCAGTTCCGTGGTCTGCGGTTGAAAAAAGGTGTTCTTATTGGATAATGTAGAGAAAGAGAGCTTGATGTCTTTTTAAAATTGTATGGTTTTTTGGTTTTGTTCTTGAGGATTCTATGAAATTATATAGTTCTTCGTTTTTTTCATGATCTCTATTTTTATTGTTACATTCTTTGAGATTATTTAGTCTTTTGATTTTTTATATTGCTCAGTTTTACTTATTGTTTGAAATTATCTAGCTTCTTTTATTTTTCATCTTCCTTACTTTTTGATTATTAAACTTTTTTTTTAATTATTTGGTTCTTTGATTTCTCATGTACCTCAGTTTTGTTGTTAAACGTTTTGTTAAATTATAGTTATATATTAAATTATATTTTTTGTTAAAGATTCTTTCGCATTATTTAGTTTTTTTATTTTTGGTATGGCTTATTCTCATTGTTAATGATTGTTCGAAATGATTTAGTTCCTCGATTTTTTAGGTTTCTCATTTCATATTGTCAAATCTCTTCAAAATTATTGTAATGAATTTTTTCGTTCCGTATTTTTATTGCTAAATCTCGTTGAAATTGTTTTGTTCTTTGCTTTTTAATGCTACTTTGTTATTAATGTACCTTTAATTTAATGTTGCATTGTATCCATATATTCCATTTGTAATACTCCAAGTATATTTGAAAGAAAACTAATTTTGTATCAAATAATCGAATAGTCCGAGTTGAAAATTCCTACATTTTGAAATTATCTAATTACAAAAAACTAAAATTTCCACATTTTTAGGATGTCAAATTATCTAGTATTCCAATTTAAAATTTATCAAATTTCCACATTCTAAAGTTATCGAATTACCTGATAGTCAAATTTGGAAATTTGACAACATTAAAATTTGAGTATCTGAAAAAAATGGACTGTTTGAAACATCGGATATTTGAAATCTAGGTACAATTTCAAATTTATTCGCACTTAATTCGCCCATCGACTGCACTCAACCTCGCAACATTTATAATACAGTCTAGAATTTCTGAAAACTAAATACTCAGATACACTTTCGAAAATAAACCTCGCAAAAATAAAAGTTGTAACTCTCAAATTAATTCGCGTAATTTATTTCTATCGTTAGTAACGACAATTACAACTTGACTGTACATTTGACGTGGTAGACGTGGTTTAAATTTCTCCTCCGATTTCAATCTCCCTCGATATTCCCCCGATTCGATAGACCGTTTAAATTGACGTTTGATTTAATTCATCGTTCGTTTGTTTAATAGGATCTTCGATTTAGTATTGTCATTAATTTAGTACCTCAGCGAACTCGATAGCATCTGTTAATCGCACAAAAATCACTCCAATCATGCGCAATGTTTGGCAACTATCGAGTCACTCTGCAAAACGCTGAACTTTCATCAGTCTTAATCGCTGATTTCTACATTATGCTTCGTAAAAATATAATACTAATGTAAAGTTAAAATTATCGAAGCTAATAATTGAGCATCTTGTATAAAACATTAGAATACAAACGTCTGATTTTCTAGATCGACAGTCGTTCGTGGCAAAAGAACATTTTCGACATTGTTGTTTAGAAGAACAAACTCAACTTTCTGAAACTTGAAAAAAAACGATGCAGCTTTTGTATCTTCTTTAATGGTCTGCATAAAAACAGAGCTATTTTCAGCTGTTTTTAATTTCTTAAAATTACATCATTTACGGTTTTAAATCATATAGTCCCTGTCAACATATTTGATTTTCGGAGTACTTGATTTTAAAAATATTAGCTTTTCGAAGGTATTCGAATGATACACCCTGTACAATCGTTCGCTTTTCCTTCATTTCTTTAAGTAAACGTTAATTTTCGAATTTGGCCCCTGAAACAGTACACCATTGGAACCACTCTTCTCACAGCACCCTTCGGTTTTAAATATATGTATGCATGTATTTATATATGTGTATACATAATTCGGATATACATAGGCGTAGAGATCGCAGAAAATAGAGAATGGACAGTATATATGTGTATATATATGTGTTGTATGTATATATTTATATTTCTTTATTTTTTTTTTATAGTTGTTCTTAAAAGGTCCAAAAATGAATATTCATCTGATGAGATAGAATCGGTATCTATCATCATAATAATACCCGTTCTTTTGAGGAAAACACGCAAATTACAGTAACACGTCAATCCGTTAACATACATCTACACAAAAACTAACGTGGACTTATTCTGATCGTAAATTAGGAATATATTAGTGTAGGTATGCACTTATTTATTTATAATGCACGAGAATTCATGGAGAATTCCATCGTTCATTGTGCCGATAAAACGAAACACGGAGGTTTTGGTGGTAAGACAATTTCTGTGTATCGAAATGAACTCTGTTGCATTTAATAAACTTCGAAACCGAGAGAAATTTTTGGAAAAAAAACATGCGAGACATTTCTGATTTTTGGGGATTTGGAGAATTTAGGATTTACGGACTTTTAGAATTTGAGGACTATCTGGATTTGTAGAGTTGGAGATTTGGGAATTTTAGAATTTGAGGATTATTAGGATTTGTAGAGTTGGAGATTTAGGAATTTTAGAATTTGGAGTTTTGAATGTTTTGATAGTTAAGAATTTTTAAATTCAAAATTTGAAGAACTAGGTATATGAAAATCAAGATATTTTGGAATTTGGAAAATTGGGAATGATGAAAGTTGAAAATTTTTTGTGTTTCTGACATTTTGGTATTTTTATGTCTTTGGGATTTGAGGATTTAAAGAATTTTCAGATCTGAGAATCAGGGATTTGAAAATTTAGAAATATGGAAATTTGGATATTTGGATATTTGGAAATTTGGAAATTTGGACATTTGGAAATTTGATAATTCGATAATTCGATAATTCGATAATTCAATAATTCGATAATTTGATAATTTGATAATTTGACAATTTGGAAATTTGGAAATTTGGAAATTTGGAAATTTGATAATTTGATAATTCGATAAATCGATAATTCAATAATTCGACAATTTGATAATTTGATAATCTGTAAATTTGACAATTTGTGGAAAATTGCAAATTTAGGAATTTGGTAACTTAAAAATTTGGGAAATAGTAGATCTGGGAACATAGAAAATGATGGAGTGGCAAACTTGAAAATTTAGGATCTTTAGAATTCAGTGTTCAAAATCTGAAAATTTGGGAAATATAATATTTGAGAATGTAGAGAATTATAGTATAGGAACTGACAAAAGTTGAAATTCGAAAACTTGTGAATTTCAGAATTTATAAATTTTTTAATTTAAGAATTTGTAAATTTATAGATTTCATAATTTACAAAATTGGAAAATCTTAATATATTTTGTAAAACAAAGTATATAAACTCCGAGGATTTCATCCTGAATCTCAAATATTTTTACAGATATTTAGAAAATGTTTAAATTCAAGTGTCTCAAAAATACGAGCACACGCACAAAATAGTCATATTCTCTCATTTTTTCAGATGTTCTCTCTTGCCAACAGATTAAAATACCTTATATATCTCCACATTAAATAACTAGAGAAAATTGTCGAACGTAATAGAGCTCGTTTCGATGATTAAAGGCAATCATGCAATCAAACTACGTACTTAGTTTTCTTTCATCGGCAGAAGGAACGACAGGAACTCCCATAGAATTTCATAACACTTATATTTCGCATTTTTCAGTTTATCTTACCTTCTTCCGTAAATACACGTATCGTTAAATTTATCGTATATACAAGTTGGATTAAAAAGATTAAATTGGTCTTATTGTACATTAACGACGTAACTTTAGTGGCCACTAAATTCATGCCATGGTCCAATTTAAATTCCTTCGTACCTGTTCTAGATTTGATTTCTTTGATTCCTCATTTCGATTAACCCTTTGACTATTTCGAGATCGTTTCTCTTTTATCCTGCGTAACACGAATATTTATTTCATGTTTTATTTGTTCCTTGCGAGCGATCCTTAGCTGGTAGACACGCTGGTCCCCCGTTATACGCGGATTTCTTTTTTCACGTGTTTTGCTTTCGTCGGTGACAGTATCGTGTTATTCCGAACGAAAGGGGACGAATAAACTGTATCCATGGTATTTTTTAATTAATAAACTTATGCATTATGTCTTTTAAATTTTCAAATTTGGATATTTATAAAAGCAGACCGTCGAGAAAGTGGGGATTTGAGAATTTGGGATATGGATATTGGAAAATAAAGGAATTCGGAAATTTGAATGTTTGGGTATTTGGAAACTTGGTGGTTTAAGGACACAGGAATTTATTAATTATAGATTTTAAGAATTTGGGAATGTAGAACTTCCGGATGTTTTAAGAAGTTGGCAATTTGAGAATTTGGGAATGTAGAAGTTTGGAGGTTTCAAGAGCTTGAAAATATGAGAGTCAGGAGATTTGAGAATTTGGAAAGTTTAGGAGTTAGAACATTTTTTAATTCGGCAATTTGAGTATTTGGAACTTACAAAATTTTGGAACTTCAAAGTTAGGAATTCCTGAGTTAGGGTGTTTAAGAATTTGGAAATTTGAGTATCTGCAATTTTTTCATAGTTTAACAATTTGGAAATTTGTTTATTAGGAAATTTTTGTAATTTGGAAATTTACGAATTTGAAGTTAGGTAACATAAATTGCGAGTCAAGAAATTTGAAAATTTGAAAATTAGAAAGAACATAGAAACTTCACCATTAAATAATTTCCAAATTCGTGAATGTAAAAATTTAAAAACTGCCAAATAAAAAAATTCGATGATTTTGGATCTTTCGTCATTCACGTAAAAAGAAACCACATGAAATCGAGATCTCGCGTAAATCGAGGGACTATCGTAATCGAATACATTTAATCGATGGAAGATTGATTTAATTTCGATTTAATATGAACAACGATGCAAATGTATCAAAAGGAAACGTATATAAGTTATAAAATGAATTTTTACAAAAATAAAAATGTTTATTTAACGCAAGTATCTTTATTCGTGGAGCACTAATTGATTATTTGAGCTTATTGTAATTAACAATAAAAATGGTACTGAAACATCAAAGGATTAATCAAGCAACACAGACGGTGAGTTTGGTATGAAGTACAATATTTTTATATCGATTTTAAATGAATTCAGGATGAATTAACATATACGATGTTCAAAAACTTATTCTTATGTATCGGTATATACGTTAATCGTCGAGCAAATTCTCGAGATTATTCTTAAGTACTAACATTAATGAAAATTCATGAAAGAAATAATGTTCGCGTTCGTTTTGATTAATTGGCACTTTTAATTGCACCTTGGGATTTTCCGTTTTCCGTGTTTCTCAACATCACTTTCCAAACATTCGAGTCCTATCGAGAGGAATGGCCTTTTTTGCTGTCGAATTAATGAAATTTTATAAATTCAGTTTAACAATTATTTCTTATCTTTGCTTGGACCGATTACTCTTTTTTTGTGAATTGTTAAGAATTCGCAAAATATTTATAAATAAAATGTATAAAGTGATACAGAAATTAGTATTTCCTTGTGATACATGTATTCTAAGTATACTATTGTATAATGTAACATTTCAAGATACACAAAGTATACATATTTTTGGATAAATTTGTATACAAATTTGCAAATTTTACAATTTGGTCATTTAGAGACTTGGGACTTTTGGAAATTGAAAATGTCAGATTTAGAGGATTGGATATTTGATAATTTGAAATTTTAACAATTTAAAAATTCAGAAATTCAGAAATTAGAAGTTAGAAACTAGAAAATTGAAATCTGAAACCTTTTGAATATGGTAATTTAAGTAATTTGGTAACATGAACATTTGGGAATTTGAGAACGTGCTCATTCCGAAATTTTTGAATCTGAACTCTCGGAACTTGGTCATTTAGAAATTTGGTACATTGCCAATTTGGTAATTTGGTACTTTGAAAAACTGGAAATTTAGTAATTTAAAGATGTTGGAATTAGGGAACATGGAAATTTAGAAATTTGAGTCTTTTGAAGTTTGGAAGTTGCGAATTTCGACTCTAGGAAAATGACTAATTCCAGAATTTACAATTATTAATCAAAGAATTTCTCAATTTTGCGAAATTAACAGTTCGATAATTACTAATGTGTAAAATTGATACCTCCAGAACTTACAAATCCGAGATACTGATAATTTCAAAGTTTCTCAATTCCAAACTTTCCTAACCTAAGAAAACATTTTCCAAATTTCAAAATTATACACCCACACATCAAGGTCCAAAATACAGTCCCAAATCATACTGTACACATTCCGCACGACTCACCGCCCCATCTCGCATGCTCTAAAAATATCCTAACTTATCAATTACTCCTATCTTTAAAAACAGATAAAAACGAATGATACCCTAAACGTAACATCATAAAAAATTAAACACCTAAGTGTCCGTCATAATACAAGAATTTTCAAATGAAACCAACTACACATACGTATAATTTGTATGAACAAATATTAGTTCCACACCAATATGTGTTAACAAAATTGGCCATTCCTCGAACGGTACAATTTCCGTGACTCTTTTTACGTACAAATATTCCCTCGCACGATCATGTTCGTGTCATGTTCGGACATAATCCGGTATCATATTCTCTGTGTGGACATTTTCGAGTTCGTCCTCTACGTGGAAAGAATCGCGCCCTTACAATCTACCCTCAGGTACGTGGCGAGATCTTCCACTAGGTTTAAAGTACCTGAAGATTCTCGCAATTCTTGAATTTGCTGTCCTCTTTGCCGAACAGCCAGGTCAACATTTGCCTCGCCTTCATGCTGGCCCTTACTACGCCCCTGGATTTGTACCAGTGCCCGCCACCCTCGCTGGTGCCGTTTCCCGTGCGATTCTCTGCGTTGCCCTGCACGTTTTTCAGACGAATCTGGTTCAGGATGCCGACCAGAAGGTGGTCCACGTTGTGGTTGATGCCCACCGAGATCTCGATGAACTTCACCCGATAAGTGCACGCCATGCATTTGCCATCTGCGAAAAACGGACCGGAAATTGAGCGACTGTATCGTTGAATATTGAATGGGTCAACTGTATGGAGCACGGAATTACAGAATACAAAATGAAACCATGTTGCGCAGAAATTTTTAATGAAACAAAATTCAAATATAGGAATTTGGGAATATGGGAATTCGGAAAGGAATAGTTCAGATATTTGACAATTTGAAAGTTGTTGGATCGTTGATGTTTGAGAATTTATGGGGAGCATTGGAATTCAAAAGTATACCAACTTACGATTTAAGAATTTACATTTATTCGTTTAAAGATTTGCATCTTGGCATTTGACAAATGAATAATGTTTAAACGCAGGAAAGAGGACAATTAAAAAATGTGGAGAAATGAAATATAAAAAAATGTTTAAATATAAAAATCGAACTTCATGTATATACAAATTTGTGAGTTTACAAACTTAATTTTAAAATCTTAATTTTTAACCATAAATATTCACTTAAATAGTACTAAAATATTTAACAAGTAATGGATTTATAAAATGGAACAAATTTTTAAAGAAACTTGTAATTTTAAACAAACTTGTAATTTGTAAGTAAATCTGAACCCTGTAAAGAAATTTGTGATTTTAAATAAACATGTGCTTTGAAAAGAAATTTGTACATTAAAATAAACTTGTAAATTTAAACAAAACTTTACAGAAAAAGTTAGCTTTCTGCCGCGTCGACGTAAAATTCAACTGTAACGGAAGAGTAATATTCCATAATATAAAACTTTCTAAAAAAAAAAGGGAAAGCCGGGTGGTTTTATGATAATATTATTGCAACCCGTCGTGCTCTGCACCCTCTCATAACAGCTTGTTTACGAGGGGTTTACGTAGAATTAGAATAGCAGATGGTAATTTTATTCTCAGGGGTTCCGGTAACGAAAAGTGATTGGCACAAGTGGTTTCGAGAGTGGTGGATGTTCTAGGTGGTTTTCTTAAAGGAGTAGAAACAACTCTGGAAATTTTCAGGGTTGTTCGAGGATAAGGTTGATTGCGTTCGAAGAAAACTGAAAATTGGAACGGTGGTTATGGTGGTTGTGTCGGTGTGAAAGGTATTCCATGAAAATAGCTTGTGTGTGCGGTGTCGAGTGACCTCCCGTTTCATTATCTTCTTTCGCAGGAAAGAAGAAAAGAATAGGAGAAATTCTTTCTAACTAAATAATAGAAATACGTGCGGATTTTGTAAGTCAATTATTTCAAGGAAATATTGCTATTATTTCATTTCAATTATATTATATTAGGTTCATAATACTACTATATTATTATGTCAGTTGTTATTTCAATCCAACTATTATCACTATTATATTTTTGTGTTCTACATTAGGTGTTAGATCTACATTAAGTATGTTACGTGTATCAGGTGTCTGTACTTTGATGTTCTATATTAAGTGTTACATCTATATTAGTATGTATATTAAGTAAATTAGGTATCAACGTTTGAATATTCTATGTTAGGTGTTAAATTCATATTCAGTACATTAACCCTTCCCGGACGAACGGCGACTATCACTCGCCATTTGATTCGGTGCAATAATTTTTAATAAATAATTTTTCACTACATGCATGTAGTATTATGCACGTGACGTTTGAACACAGTGAAACAGGCAATATTGGCGATTAATAATAAAAATATGATTATTTTAAAGAAGTTGATCAAACTTTTTAACCAGAGAGTTTTGCAGTTGCTATTTGCTAATGGCATATATTCTAACGTCCGCAAAGGGTTAAATATACTAAGTATGTGCATTTTAGTATCAAATGATACATTGTGATCAAATCGTCATATATTTGAGTAGCAGCACATATAATTAAGTGTAACCTAATACTAATGCAAAAAGTAACAATGATTTCCGCAAATATAGACTGACCTTGAGAAGAGACCACCTTGGATCGAACAAGATCTACTTTGTTACCAACTAATATAGCTGGCTTTCCTTGAAGGAAATCCTGATCGTGAAGACGTTCCAGGTACTCTTCGGCTCTTTGAAACGATGCCTTATCGATCACAGAGTATATAATAACAAAAGCATCCGGTTGCAGATTCTCCAGTTCCGCCTTTTCGAAACAAAAAAGGTATAAAGATACATTTATGATCAACTATCCATAAACAATCGCGTGATTCTCATAGACTAACAACAGTGGGTGGGCAAATTACGAGGGCGGATCAAATATGAACGAGACTTTCGTTTCTGAACTTGTTTGTTTAAGGGGAGAGGGTTGCCGTTTCTAGAATGGATTATTAGGAATGTTTGGAGCGTGGAAAGCAGGTCGTTGTCCGATTCACATAAGTTTGGTGATAGTTTTCGCGATGTCAGAGCAACAAGAGCACGTTTCAGTTGTGCAACGCATAATTATTAAATTTCTCACTCACGAAGATGTCAAACCAACAGGGATTTTGCAGATATTGACTGCACAATTCAAGGATCAAACACTGTCAAGGGTTGCGTGTTTGCTTGGTGTAAGAAATTCAAGGGAGGACGTAAACGGGTTCAGAATGTGAAACATGATCGCCGTCCTCGAACCAGCATCACCCGACGAGCATTCGCACGATTTTTATCGCTCGAAGGCGATAGACGGCTGACAATTTCCGAAATTGTACAATAAATGCTGCATATTATTGTGAGCTTTTGAGGGATGTAAAGCTCGCTTCTCGTTCTAAAAGACCTGACGTTAGTCTTAGTTCAACCACATCTGTATTTTTCTTGTTCTTTGTAATTTCAACCAGTGCGAATAATAAAAGTATCAGAACTCTCCGCGAATTGTCGATCCTTAATTGAATATATTAAGCGATCCCCTATTCCTTGGCTTCGATATCCAGGTATCGAAGTAAACCGGTCATCGCAGTACTATACGTGCATAAAGCAGAGGAATCTGGAAACGTATACATTTTGAGGATTTGAAAATTTCAAAGTTTACAGATGCAGAGACTTGTGAATTGGAGAATTAGAGATAATAATTAGCCCACCCACTGATGTATTCAGAACACATATTTCACAACTGTGACGATCCAGATTGTCTACAAAAAATCCTTATTTTCCCGATATGAACATCTACCTTCGGATTGGCGATGTTGAGGAATCTCAGCTCGCTTTCCTCGCCGTTCAGCATGACGAAAACTGATTGCTCGCTGGGCACGTCTGCAACAAAAAGAAACAAAGAGATGAACGGTGTACAAAAGCGATTGAAAGAGGGTGACGGAAAAAAAAGAAAAAGGTGTATCATGAACGTAGGTAGACGCGAAAGAAGGATGCAAGAAAGCACCCTGTTTGATTTG
This sequence comes from Coelioxys conoideus, assembly GCA_947623535.1. NCBI lineage: Eukaryota > Metazoa > Arthropoda > Insecta > Hymenoptera > Megachilidae > Coelioxys > Coelioxys conoideus. The sequence continues at coordinate 13,979,729 of OX392456.1, read as the reverse complement.
CTGGCTCATTTATTTTTCCCCGGTTCATCCCCTCACGAAGGACACGCTCGCGATGGACGCGGGCAGAATGAAACACACACGGCAGAAAGGAAAATAATCGAATCGGGCCGGGTCCGCCGTAAATAAACTACAGCACAGACGAAAGGAGATGAATTCGTTATAGTGACGGCCATGTGACGTCGTCGAGCACCGCGTAATCTTGCCGTCTAAATGCGTCCACGTCGACGCTCGTTCGTCAACGACTATTCCGAAACGTCGTCAACTTCCTGGTCTTCTGTCGATACCGTAATTCGATGATGCCAGACGTTCCGGCATCGCCGATTTCCCGATACGATCAACGCCATTTCCTGCTCCCTTTCTATCGGACTCTCTCAAAAGACTTCGCAGTTTGTCGAATTACTTCGGCATCGCTACCACTACTTCGCTCTCGACTTGTAAACACTTTTGTACGTTATTATTATTTTACACGTTATCATTATATAATATACTATACGATAATAACGTGTCAAGTAATAATGATAACGTGTAAAATAATAATAACGCACAAAAGTGGGCATCGTGTGGTTCCCTGTGAAAAAATATGGAAAATGTGTGCATTAAAGTTTACTGATTCATAGTCGAGTTTTCGAGGAAACAGAGTGCGAAGTCCAGCTGCAAACTTTCGAATGTTTGACGTATTCGAAGTATTCGAATTTTATTTGTCATTGCAAGTATTCGGATTTAATTGACACTGCAGGTATTCGAATTTCATTGACACTACAAATATTCGAATTTCATAGTCATGGCATGTATTCGAATTTCATTGTCATTGCAAGTATTCGAATTTAATTGACACTGCGAGTATTCGAATTTAATTGACATTGCAAGTATTCGGATTTCATAGTCATGGCATGTATTCGAATTTAATTGACACTGCGAGTATTCGAATTTCATAGTCATGGCATTTATTCGGATTTCATAGTCATGGCATGTATTCGAATTTCATTGTCATTGCAAGTATTCGAATTTAATTGACATTGCAAGTATTCGGATTCCATAGTCATGGCATGTATTCGAATTTAATTGACATTGCAAGTATTCGGATTTCATAGTCATGGTATGTATTCGAATTTCATTGTCATTGCAAGTATTCGAATTTAATTGACATTGCAAGTATTCGGATTTCATAGTCATGGCATGTATTCGAATTTAATTGACATGGCAAGTATTCGGATTTCATAGTCATGGCATGTATTCGAATTTCATTGTCATTGCAAGTATTCGGATTTAATTGACACTGCGAGTATTCGAATTTCTCTGATTTGGAAGTTTATTCAATTATGTTCCGTTGTTGGTTTATTTTTCTACCATATTTTCAATTTCAAAGTACGCATGGAGTTGTCATACGTTGGTAGGACTGGTTACTGCTTCTTGCATTAATCAGAATTAATTAGAACTACAATATTGAAATAAAAAAAATTGAAACATAGATATAAATAAGGTAAAATTGGCATAGTAATAAATATAGTACAGTAGGTACCCGAAATGGGCGATAAAAAACGAAAATGTTATAATTTAACGGCGTGACTTTATTATAACAGCTTAGAAAAACGCGACTAGCTCTTATGAATTCTCGAATATGAGTAACGTCGAAGACCCAAAAGAAAGTTGTGGTCCGCTTTCCTTCAGAAGACTATTTATGGCTTTGCCTAGCGATGTAGTCTTTTGACTATGTGTGACAAATTCCAGACCCCCTGGTTGTCTTCCTATCGCCTTTGCTTAGTTCAAAATATATAAACGTTGGGCATTTTTGCTCTTGCTAGCTTAACATTAATAATAATTCGACGGTAGACGTACATAGATTATACCAATTGTTAACACTAAAAATACCAAAGCGGCCAAATAACCATTTTACAAACTTCATGTTCCAATTACAATATATTTTAAGATGGTTTTCTTGACATCTATGCTAATTCTCATCAAGATAGAGAATTAATATGTGTATCAATTTATGTTTCGTTGTTCGTTCATTTATTTTTCAACTTCATTTTTAACTTCTAAGTAATCATGCATTATACATTTGTAGCATTAACGTATAATAATAAGTAATAATAAAAACCATATTATACTAACATAAACTTACAAACCGTAAATAATAAGTATAATTACTATTAAACTCGTGACCACGTCGTACTTCCGTAGATTATACTCGCATTACACCGATGCAAATGATATAAATAATAATGCAAATTATATTATACCGACATAAAATCACAAACCATAAATAATAAGTATAATTAGTATTAAACTCGTGACCAGGTAGTTGAAATGCAAATTAGATTCATCGCATTTGAATCGTGACGAGCGTGGTTCGAGGGGTTCAAAATTGACAACAAGTACTTCGGTGATGAACGCGTAAACGCCGCAATAAAACCGGCAGGAGAAAAGGAATAAAACGCGAGGGGAGCAGAAGAGGCGAGGATTTACGTCGTGAAATGTCGAAAGAAAGGGGTGAAAAAGGGCGAGGCCGAAGAAAGAAGAGACGAGAAAGAAAAGATTGGACGATGAACAGACGCGCGGCTTGTATGATGCACGTTTATAGCACGAACCGACGCAAAATTAACCGGGGCTATTTCTGCCCGGGCTGTTCCTGCGCTTTTCTTTTTTACACCTTCCTGGAAATCGGCGTGCCCGTTTCGTTTGCCGGTCGAGAGTTTTCCACGAGCTCGCCACGCGATTTTCCGTCGTGTCTGCAAAATCTCCGACCCCCTTTTTCCTCTTTTGTTTTCAGCCACCAGACGCGGTTGACGTTTCTTGGCCTCGATCCCGATTTCGCGGCGAAATTATTGCGCGAAACTTGACATCGGCCCCGATCTTCGTTCGAGACACGTCTCGTTCGGTGGTTGGTGGAAAACGGATCGCGAGACACAACCGATCGCGCGGGGAATGATCGAGATTGTCGTAGGAAAAATGATCTTCCTGTGTGGGGTCTTCGCGTGTTCTACAGAAAGCGTTATCCGGTACATCATTTTCAGAAATTGTATGCATAGAATTGTTGAATGTCCAACGCGATCACATAAACACCACGTCACAAACACTACGGACTCGTCCACGTCCAAACATATTAATCATGTTTTCCAAATCCTGACTCATCCTGGACCTCGTTTCTGAATCACACTGTCCCTTGACCGTTTGAGCATGTATACGCATTCTCTTTTTGAGTCACACACGGCTAATTTCTTTATAACTGCGTTTACAAACGTGTGCCCTTCGAAAGTAACTGTGGCAAAGATATCTCGTGTCATTATTAAGCTAGATCATATCATGAAAACATGAGCTCTGACAAAGTTCATTTGCGGCGCTGCACGTTGTATGAATTCTAACATAGAGATAGAAATGCTACCGAAACGTGTCGAAATTTGATAAAAGTTGTTGGTGGAGACGATGTTCCGGGCAGAACGTGTGTGAGATTGTTCGAAAAATTTGAAGTAGGTGATTTCGACCTTAATGATAAAACAGGCTCCAGGTGGTCAACTTTGGTTGATGCTGATATTGTGAAGACCATAATATGATCCTCTTTTTATAACATTAAATAACTCGGCTCCATGAATCATTTTGGACCATATACAGTATTGGACCATTTCCAGTAGACCTAATATCAATGGCGTATGAAGCTGTCTGAGTTTTCCTTAAAATGATCATACCGAGTACAAACTTAAGGAGTACATCGACATGAATCATAATCATCATAATCATCATAATCATCATAATCATCATAATCATCATAATCATCATAATCGTCATAATCGTCATCATAATCATCATCATAATCGTCATCATAATCATCATAACCATCATAATCATCATAATCATCATAATCATCATAATCATCATAATCATCATAATCATCATAATCATCATAATCATCATAATCATCATAATCATCATAATCATCATCATCATCATTATGAATGGGAAACTGCAAACAAAAGACTCTACGGTTTAGGCTAAGGTTCTGACACCCAGGTGTGACTGAAAATATATCAATAAGAAACTCGTTAGAATATAAAGACTCCTTGGGTCCTATTTCTGCTACAGATTAAGACTATTATTCTGAACTACAAATGTATCTAAAGAAACGAAACAAGCGTTGAACCATTGCATTGCAGGAAACTTGAACCGGGGTCTAATCCTCAATATGTATTCTAACACCTAACAAAGTTTGGTTTGTTAAAATTTATTTACCTCAACAAGAGGTAAGAGACACGAATGTGTACAAGGAGTGCTATATTTATGGAAATCGAGCAGACACGTTCGGTTTTCGCGTAATTTCCGTTGTTCTTGTTCAAACAGATTGATCTTTTCGCGAAGCGGCACGATTGGCTAAGACATCCGTATTATTGAAACAAACGAATCTCCGATCAAGAGTACAGCTGCTCCTGAAACTTGTAAGCGACGAAATGGATCGGTGGCAATTTTGCAAGGGATCCCGTGCAGACTCCGTTGAAGTAAATTGGAACTTCGGTTCGAACTTATTTATGTTCCGACTGATAGGTCGTTCGATTAGTTTTGAACACGAGTCGCGTCGAACTAGCCTCAAAGCCTGATAATTACGCGAGTTTGTTAGAAAACGGGAAGGCGTTGTAGCTGCGACTGAAGACCAACCGCTGGTCGATAAATATACCTTTCAGAAAGTTGCATCGGTATTTTAATTGAGCTCGGTTGGACTCGGAATGAGAGATTCTCCGTTACTGAACGGCGTTAGTTATCGTTTAAACTTTCTTTGCTAATTACTGGAATACGGGATACTATTTTTACTCCATCATGGCTGTATTTGAATAGTCGTAAGTAGAGAAATTAATCTTAACCCAATTGATGACATACGAACGTGATATACAGGGTGGCTGGAATGAACTGTTACAACTTCAAACCGCTGCAGTAGATACACTTTTAAATATTTTGTTTTATCCAAGGGAAAAAAATAGTCCAAAAATAGTCCAAATACATTACATTCAATCATTAAATAGATTACATTCAAATGCTGGAGCTCACGAACGATAACATTACAGAATTACGCTTCAAATCCATCACCATAACCTTACTTTGAGATGTAGTACACGAAAATGCTTCTGCACGCATATAAACAATTGAATGAACTATAAATATGGCAACTTTCAGATGGATTGCGTGAGCGGATCGACAGATGCATCAGTATGAACTTACTTAGTAACAGATCATTCCAGCCGTCCTGCATTATGATTCCTGACTCAGTTAATCTCACAATAAATAAAAAGAAAAATCGATCGTAACTAGACTGATAGTAGCTGGATTAAAGACGTCCGAATGTCGCAGACTATTATCATTTTTTGACATGGACAATCTCACAATATCTATAAATAGGAAATCAATCGTCACTTGATTGACAATAGCTCTATTGACGATGTACAAATATGGAGTGCTATTATCATTTTTTGATTTAACAATCTAAGAATAGTCTGTTATCATTTTTCGACCTTGGTAACCTCGCGACAGTTATGAATAGAAAATCAATCATATCTTGATTGATAATAGCTCGATTGACAAAGTACAAACATGAACTATTGTCATTTTTTGACCCAGGCAATCTCACAATAATCTATTATTATTTTTTGACCTAGCAATTACAGAGCAGTCTATTATATTTCGAATTGAGCAATCTTAGAATGGTATATTATCATGTTTTGACTTTAGCAATCTCAGAATAGTGATTTATCATTTTCTGATCGAACAATGGTGGAATAGTCTACTATTACTTTTTGAGCCAGACAATCTAAAATATCTTATCATATTTACCCAGACAATGTGAAATCTGTTATCATTTTTTGTCCTTCACAATTGCAGAATCATTTGTTAACATTTCTTCACCTAAACAATTTCAGGATCATTTGTTATCATTTCTTCACCTAGACAACCTCGGAATGGTCTTTTATGATTTTTCGACGTAATAAGCCCCAGAATCAATAGAAAAATGAAGATAGGAATTCGGGGAAGTTTAATAAAATAATATTGAAGGCGTTGAAATTATTGGAGGATGGAACGTACAACGTTGGAAGCACTTAGTGACAGATGTAGTCAATTTCGTCCCGATTTAACTAGGTAAAAACCTAACTAGACACAGATTAAATCGATTCTGCCTCGTTCAGGGATTGCCTACGGGGTCATCGCGCTATTACCTGTCTATTATGCTCATGCAGCACACCATAATCCACGGGCATGCACGATTTGCTACAGCAACGAGGAGATTAAAGCGAAACCACGAGCTGAGTATCGCTGACATAAACTGTATCGCGTTATAATTTGTTTAGAAACGATGGCCCATCGGTTGATTGGCATATGGATCACCAATAGTACGAACTTAATTCCGTGTAATAACTAACACTCATTTCTTACTATGTTATAATTATTTTTAAATTATACATTACAAGTTTGTATAATTTTCTCATAAGGTACGGGATTTCGTTACTGTTTCCATTTTTGGTTTTGTTTACATTACCAATTATTGATTTACTATAATTAAACAAATTTCTTTCGTAGTATTTTCGGTAATAAAATATAAGTTTGAAAATTGAATCGTTTATATTTTATTGTATACTATTTCTTTATATTCCTTTATAATTATAAGTTGACCATTATAGGTACAATAAGTTGTAGTTTTTATACTTTCAATTGTACAAATATTAAAATTTATAATCCTAGAAACTTGAATTTTGACATGTTCACATTTCTACATTTCTAAACTTTCAAATTGCTTTTCCAAATTTTTAAGTTTGATATTTTGTTCGATTTGAGCGACCCGCGTATTGCGTCTTCTTTTATTTAGCGTTAATCTTTCTTGTTGTTATGTTGCTTAGTTCAGTATGTTCGGTATGTAAAGTACGCCTGTGCGTTCTCATTCACAGTATGTCTATTATATCTTGCTACATATATTAAATCCTAATTATGTATATTCAAAGATCACACATGTGTTCGTATTCACTTGCAATCCCTGCTCCTGCTAACATATTTCTAAATTGCCAATTCTTCAAGGAAAAATATCCCAAAATTTCGAATTTGCATAAATACTAATACTATCCGTACTTTGTTTTGCTGGGCATTTGATTTGCCCATCACCGAATTAGATGACTCATACCACTGTTGATATTTATATAACTATTCAAAAATATTTTTACGAAAGAACATCCACGTGTACGTTGCAACACAGAAGGTATTCTTTTTTTTTAACTCCCATAAACTCTGAACTTTATGGTTGTACCATGTAACTTTAAAGCTTTGAAATCGGGTGAAAATTCCACAACTCTCCGGCTCGATAAACTTGATACAGTTTTGCAAAAACATTGTCCCTTTTTTAGAAAAGCGATATTGTTTCCATTATTTTATCCACCATTCGCATTTGTCATCCGCATTCTGTGAAATTGAAACTGCATTTATGTGTATTAATAACAATTCGTTTTCAAACCAATTTAATTGTGTTACGGTAGAAAGGAATGGAATTATTCGCTTTTATTTTTCACTGAATTTTTATTTTCTAGCTTTTATTTTTCACTAAATCTTCATTTTCTAGCTATCATTTTTAACTTAACTTTTATTTCTTAGCTCTTACTTTTAACTTCATTTTCATTCTCCAGCTTTTAATTTTGAGTGAATTTGTATTTTCTAGTGTTCATTTTTAATTTAATTTAATTTAATTTCCATCTTCTATTCTTTACCATTTATTTTAAATTTAACTCTGATTTTTACTTTTAATATAACTTTGGTGACTCATTTAAAATTGTATATGGAGAAACTCCCTTAATATTAAAATATTCAATCACAATTTTTATAATTCTCATAAACACTTCCATTATCTAGAATCTGTAACACTTAACGTCATAAATAACAGATTCGTGACATAACAGATAGTACAAAATTGAGTTTGGAAGTTTAACTTAAATTTTATAAACCACACTCCTGGTAATTTGTCAGCAGTTTCGTACGGATTTCATTAGACCGGAATGCAGTTGTAAAGTTTTTAATGAGATCGCGAGCACTTTAAACTGCGTTATCCTGCAGGACGTTCCGCGACAAGCTGACGCCAGGATTCGCGAAAACCATGGCCAAAATCGTTACCATTTCCTGGATCTAGGACGCCCGTAGATTTATTTTCTACGATGGTTTTTCTTACTTGGCAAAGAAACGGTACTCCGCATTCAACGTGTATCCATTTACGTTGTTTCGTGAACGAATGACCATCCAAGTTTCGTGTTTCTTGTTGTACGATATCGCAGTTGTCAACCGCTCCAACCGAATTCCAGCTTGAAACACGCATCTGGCACACGCTTTGAAACGATATCATTGTGATGTCAAACGTTTATTGAACGGTTAAAAATTGTATGGCATACAAAAAATACATCAGACTTTTATCTGTGTAACTTCGAAGTAAAATCTTGAAAACTCTATAAGCAGTAAAAGTTTGAATACAACATACCTGTTTTTATATAAGTCGTTCTTAATTCCCCACTGTGTAAAAAGAAGTATTAAAATATTATATGAAAAAATTAGTAATTTCCAAAGTCCTACATTCAAAATACAATACATGCAAATTCAATTGTCAATACGAAATTATGGCGAATGAAAGGACAGAATTGGTTCGTAACACTTCCACCAGCAGGTTCATTTCAAATAATTATTATGAAATATTACAACGAAATTTTTTAAATGTATTTCTCTTCGCCAGAAAACTTTAGCTAAAGCTAGTGGTTTATTTGAGCGAATTTCAGCTTTTTTTATCAAAATATGTGGAACTGAGTTATAAATGTACGAACTTTGTGAGTTCTAGGATGATTATATTGAATAAATATATGTAAAAATTTGAAGCTTCTAGGAACAGAAAAGTTGCTGACCTAGATCCTTGGAATCTGGATAGTTTTGAATGTAGAACTTTGGAAATTACTCATTTATTCATATAATATTTTTTTTTTTACACATGATGGAATTAAGAACCGACTCATATAAAAACGCGTATATTATCGTATTCAAACTTTTAGCACTCATAGTGTTTTTAAGATATTTCTCGATGTCAGAGCGATGAAAGTGTAATGTATTTTTATTGTATACCATACAACTTTTACCCCAAATATTTTATCATATCCTGTATATTTTTTGAGATATTGGGCATGAGTGATTAAAATGGAACATCTTCCACAAAACATTACAAAATAGTGTTTACTATTATAATTTAAAATCATACGTACTATAAAATAGTTCTTATTTGAACAATATACTATGTATATGTATATACAGAGTGTTCAGGCTATTACTAGCCAACATTTTTTTTTAATAATAACTGTTAGAAGAACATGAAAGAGGAAAAACAGTACCACTTTTTCCTCTTTCATTTTTTTTCTAACAGTTACTATTTAAAAAAAAAATGCTGGCTAGTAATAACTTGAACATCCTGTATATAAATGTTATTATATGTATATTATATTCTGCAAATTAATAACTAATAGCATTGCAAGTACTATTTTATAAAAATATTTGTATAAAATGGTATTTAATTTATACATGTAAATATAATTATTTTTTTATAATTATTTTGAATTATAATTAATCTTGACGTCAAAAATATTCTACAAAGTAGTATTAAGACATAAGTATAATTATGATATGAATTTTTTGAGTAATGTCCGAAAAGAAGAGAGTTTGTCCGAACAGAAAATGGATGTCTATGAATTTCGTCATTGCAAATTCGATGTTCGGAAATTTGCCGAAGAAAAAGCATCCTAACAGCCAAAGGTTTTGTAAACGGCGCTGAAAAAATTAAACGCGCTTGCAGGTACGGCATCTTGACCTACATTTTTTAAAAACTGTCTGAATCCGTCAGCGTTAAGGTCTGAAAATAAATGAGCAGTAAAACATAAAAAGACGGGAACACGAAAACATTTGAAATGGACTTTGTTAAATATTTGTATCGGAGTTCCATACTGTGATGGAACAAATATTCGTTTTCCATAAAAAAAAATGAACAATAATTTGTCCTTGTGAAAGTTGTGAATGCTTCAGAAAATAATTAATTTTGAACAAGCAAAATACAGATTGAACTTTGGCAACAATCACTCGTAATAATCTATAATAATAATTTCAATTGTACGTAGAATATTGTGAATAAAATAGTCCTGCTTTTACCCATTCAAAAATTCGAAGCACCATTAGAAATCCTTCGAGTTCAACTTCCGAATACTTGCGCACGAAAAATATCCCGTAGGGTCAAGATCGAAATACGATAAACCTGTAAAATCCGATATCGTAACAAAAAGCATCGAATTGACGAGAAATGTTAAAAGTTCATAAGTTTCACAGGTCAAAGCGCGAAGATTTAATCCTTTGCGATCCTTAATTTCTTTCACCTACAGCTCCTTAATTAATTTACAAAGTACATCAAGAAGTGGATTTATAATAAAATGTAGCCCAATAATACAGGGTGCGTAACAAACATATTTTTAATTTCTTACAAGTGGCAAAGAAATGAAAATGTATTCAACCAAGCTATCTGAATTATTTCTATGATTCAAGAGAGCCAAATCGAACCACATTCGGCATAGGGCCGCAAAGGTTTAACTCTTTGGACTCAAAAAGTGACCCATACTCACTACTTTGTTCAAGACAGCAATTTGGAATAGGTATTTTTTAACTGAATCTGTGGGATTTCATATATGACATATAAACGCAATGAAACAGCTAATAGTGGCAATTAATAACAGAGAGACAATAACTTCGAAAGAAATCATCAAATCTTTCAATCAAAAAGTTTTACAGTTGCTATCTGCTGCTGACAAAAACATCTTCGGGTTAAAACCGCGCTATCAGGATAATTAATACGGCGAAGAAACGAAAGATCAGGCTCCCGTATCTGTTTATAAGATTCAGAACGGTTTTTGACCTACATCCTTTCCGAAAGTTCTAAGAAACTGTTCACTATAAATATCCAGCGAGAATACGAGCGGAACGCCAGGAACAACGACGACCGACCAATCTAACGATAACGTCGTAACGTGAAATACTCCATGACGTTTCTTGCTATACGCGATGTTGTAACGAAAGCTCGGCTCCGTTTCGCCAGGTGAAAAGCTTGATGGTGTACGGACAATGTCACGACGATATTTCACTTGGCCGAGACAGGTCCTCGACCTAGATACCTGCAGGTCCAGTACAGCATGTTTCACTAAAATTGAACTGCACGGCCGTCTTGGAAACTGTTTATATACAGGACGCGTCAAAAGCGGTGCGCTATTTATGTACACGTAGTGGTTTTACTTCGGAAATTTTAGTATGGAGGTTTTTCGTTTTGAGACATTGCTGCAGGTTAAGTGTATCGTTTTGGTGTCTTCAGATTTTGGGACTTCGAAAATTTTGGGAGTTTGGAAATATGGGAGTGCAGGGTTCTGGGATTTTTTAATTGAAATATTGAGACATGGACATTATAGAGTTTGGAGACATTAGAAATTTAGGAGAATAAGATTTCCTCCTTTTTAACCTTTAGAACTTGCGAACTTTGGAGCTCGTGGACTTTGGAACTTGCGAACTTTAGAACTTACGAATTTTGAACTTTGCTCCTTCTGAATTTTTAGAAATTTGGCAGTTACGAATTTTGGAATTTGCGAACTTTGAAGCTTGCGAATTTTGGAATTTGCGAACTTTGAAATTCGCGAAATTTGGAACTTGCGAACTTTGGAATTTGCTTCTTTCGAAGCTTTAGAACTTTGGAACTTGCGAACTTTGGAATTTGCGAACTTTGTAACTTACGAATATTGAAACTTGCGAACTTTGGAATTCGCAAACTTCGGCACTTACGAATTTTGGAATTTGCAAACTTCGAAACTTGCGCATGTTGGAATTTGCGAAGTTTGGAACTCGCGAAGTTTAGAACTTGAAAATTTTGGAATTTGCGTACTTGGAACTCGCGAAGTTTGGAACTTGCGAATTTTGGAACTCGCGAAATTTGGAACTTGCGAACTTTACAACTTTGGAATTCTGGATGTTTACAATTTTTGAACTGTAGAGCTCTCTAATTTCAAAGTTTTAGAGCCATAACAAATTACAACTGGATCCTTCAAAATTTCCAAATTTTTAAACTTTGAGATTTCATAATTCCAACATTCTTTAACTTTAAGTTTTTGAGCCTACGAAATTGTGAATATTTTTTATTTAATATTCTGTCTTGAATAATTTTTATTATTATTTTTAATAAAACGAAATAAACCATGTTTACCAATCAGTCGTAATCGTTAACAAGTACCTCAACCATTCATCTAAAAAAAGTATGCTTTTTTCAATAATAAAATAATTCCACTCCGTTCGTATAATTTACAGTGGCGTGCAAAAGTTTCCGGCCAGTGACATTTCGTCGTACAATTTATTTTAAAGAAAGATAATGATTTTTAATTATTATGATATGACATTATGAGAGACAAGAAACAAAATAATATAGTAAAAGAATATTATTTATGTTTGTAAGTACACTCGTGGACAAAATTAAGTGGACATTGCAGAAATGTAAAAAAATGTTTTGTTTTATTACAATTTTTTATATAAATTTTAAATTTAGAACGTGAGATATTTTTGTAGACTTGAAAAAACATTTATTTAATGTATATAATTGTGCAATAAAGTTTTGATTTATAGGCATTATTAGTTAATTAAATTTACCTTTTGTTATTTATGACACCTGTCCACTTAATTTTGTCCACGACTGTACATATAATGAGTGATTACATATACCATATAATGGCACTGGCCGGAAACTTTTGCACGGCACTGTATATTTCATTGAAACACGTGTTCCGCGACAGCGAACGTGCAAAAATCTGTGACCCTGTTACGATAAATCTCGTCATGTTTTTTTCCGAAAGTCGTCTGTGGTCAGTCGAGGGGCGAGTCATCGAGCGATGTTGCTTTCGGTGAATCATCCAAATTTATTTCGCACGAGAGTTTGCTGGCAACGACGTCGATGGCCGAAGCTGCACGTCACGAAATGCTCTCTCTCCTACGTTATTTCATAGTGACCACCGGCCACTTGCAGCTTTACGTTTCCACTACGGAAATATCCGCGTGTCGCAACGAAAGCTCAGGTAATTACATTCCCGCTGAAAATAGGAATTACGAATTTTCCGGCCGATGTCCGTCCGTTCGTCCTGTTTCGAACACTCTATCGACCCTTGCGAATTACGACAATCAAAAAATGCCCGGTTTCGACACTATCGATTGTCAAAATAGCTGGTTAAAAGTTGGATAATAAATCAGAATGACTGCTAAAAAAATACGTAATAACAAAATATTTTTATATGCGTTGTTTCATATTTTGCTAAAAGGATTTTATGTTCTGTAGTACATTTTTGGTATTGTTGATTCGTCTGGGAGAGTGGTACCTAAATGTAGGTACATTTTATTTACACGTCAATGAGAACAGTAAGTATAACATTGTTTTAACAAAAATGTTGAAATAAAATTCCATTTCAAAGTCAAGCTCATAGTATAAAGTAAATTAATAGGTGCAATGAGTTATGATGTCATTACTTACGAAAGTAATTTCTCTTCTGAGTGTATTTTTATATAAATATTTACAAGTATTGTAAATGGTCTTGTTATTATCACAGACCTGTTATGAGCCCTGGTATTATTATAGTACCTTATTTGAAACCATATCGATTTCTTTGTCTCGTTCTTTAAGAAAGCTATGATTCCAGGATAAAAGTACCAGGTGATGTATGTCGGCATTCGTGAAGTATGGATTTGACAAGCGAAGAGGATAAATGACGTACGAATACGTCTTTATACGTCAACAACATCGATCTTGAAAAGAAAATATCTAGTACGGCTAATAAGAAATCTTATTCATTTGCTGATACTGAAGCACAGGTTGCTACTGATGTAACTGATAATGCAACAATATTTGTAAACTTTCAAATTGTATATACTTATATAAATTTCCGTCGTAAATTTTCAAAGTTCCTCATTTTCCAAACACTAATTTCGAAATTTTTGAATTAGCAAATTTTTAATTTTCTGACGGACATATTCTTATATTACCAAATTGTCTAATTTCAAAAACCGGAACTTCCCAGATTTCTAAAAATCCAACTTCTAATGATTTTAAATTGACAAATTCCAATGGTTTTAAATTGTCAGATTCCCAAAATTTTAAATCGTGAAACTCCCAAAATTTTAAATTGTCAAATTTCTAAGGTTTTAAATTATCAAATTTTAAATTGCCAAACACCAAAACTATCAAATTCCTAGGTTCACGATTCTCTAAGGTTCCTAATTTCAATAATTGTCAAATTTCAAAGTTTTCGAATTCCAATACTTTCAAATTTCTACATACTCGAATTTTTAAATTCTCGAATTTAGAAGCCTATCTGAAATCACCTAAAATTCCAATACTTCGAATTCCCAAAGAACTTTCATACATTCTAATAACTTTTAATAATTAACATATAATAATTAACATATTAACAGCATTTAACCCTTTGCGCTCGAAGGTGTTCTTACCGATAGCAGATATCAACTCCACATCTTGTTGGTCGAAAAGTTTGATGAATTCGTGCGAAGTTATTATATCTCCACTATTGATAACCACTATTAGTTGTTTCATTGTGTTTACACATTGTATGTACAACATTATAGGTCTGGTTAAAAAATGCATATTCCAAATAGCTGTATTTAGCTAAATGGTGAATGTGAGTCACCTTCCGAGTGCAAAGGATTAATAGTATATGTTCATATAAACGCTTCTCTTATGTATGTTGACAGAATATACTATCAAAGTTACACAAACGGAACTATGAAACCCTGTAAGCGATATCGAATAAAACATTCCGTTATCGTTTCGTATCACAACTCTTTGACAAAGTGCTCGGAACCCTACATCGACATTCCTTTTTATTTTTAGGGCTGGAACACGTTAATAAAATTTGACGGGCAAAAACTGGGTCAGCTTCAGCGTGTTTAGTCGCGAGGAAGAAAAGAACAAGATTCTGGATACCATTGGTAGTAAATATTCGGCGATTGTACTCTAATGACCCAGTCGCGTGTAGCGTGTCGATTCTTCATTCGTTAGGCCTGTTTCACAGGGAAAGCCGGGGATAAAAGTAGATTCTGACTGAAAGCGAGTATTTCGTGCATTGTACCCGGAATATCTCCGGCGACATTGTAGGAAACGTGGAAAAAGGGGGTCGATGCGGCTTGCCAAGAATGAGACACAATTTGGTCGAAAGCCGGAAACCGGCGAGACTTCGCTTCTTTAATTCCCGCAAGATCGAGTTCGCCGGTATCCGTGGACGATTTATGCGTGACCTTTAACTTTATTAAACGACATATTTCTTTCGGGTGGCCGCGATCGGGAAACCGACTTGCCAATATCCGAGTGACGTCTGCTTTCGGTACGTGACGTATCCGATAAAATGGCTGCTACTTACCGTTAAACCGGCCGTTTCTCATGGGAGATCGGATACAGATCAACCTGTCTCGACCACCTTTTTCTTTCGTTTCTTTGTCCGTTTTATCGCGACGAATCGGCTTTCGTAGGGAAGTTAATCTTTTTCCGTGGAACACCTTTGGTCGATACACGAAGACGTATTAGGTTGGTGCTTATGAAATGTCGGATTATCTATACACGTGAACCTTCGTCACCATGTTTTCCTTATGGTTTCGTTTTTGACATAACCTCTTTCATAGTCGCACTGTCCATTGCCAGAGTCACATTTCAACAAAAATGATTTTCTTAACAGTGTTTCATTTTGTTATGAATTATTGAATCGATCACTTTTTGACCTCACCATCTGCGATTTTGTTGTAATCAAAATATGCTATAGTCTATGTGAAATTAGTGGGAGTATAAGTCATCATTTCGCCGATTTCGAATTTGTTTAAAAATTACAAGCCTTCAAAATTTGCAGTTTTTCCCTATTTTTGTGAAAATAGACATCGCTTACGAATTTTTTTCTCAAAAATTACTAATGCGAATGAACTAAATTTTTTTTTGTTTTATTCATAAAGGATTGGGCTACTATAAAATATTTGTTCTTACTTCGTTAATTTGTTATATAATATGAACAAATTTAAACAAATTATTTTTTTACGTTTTTCAATAAAAATTATACCTGATTAAAATTTGAAAAAAGTAAATTATATTCCCTGAAGCTTCCTCTTTAAAATGAGACCTTCAGAATAGTGGATGGTCGAAATTTAATGTCACAATAAGCTGGAAAACCATGCGGTGTACCTCCGTTTCAGGCAAGCGAGTCGTGCAATCAGCGTTCACTGGCGTTTGTGTTTGATACGACAGTGTCCGCTCATGATTCTTCTTTTTTTGTTTAAATAAATATAACAAATGCTCCTTTTAACATGCCGATCCTTATTAAAGTTAAAGTATAAAGTATACGTATTATGTCATCAAGAAAATTTGGACTTGAACCATCAAAAAATTTAATTTCAATTGTATTTCGATAGGAAATCTGCCTGTCAGGAGCTACGTTTCTCGGGCCCCACCACTCCTTATCCCCTACTATCGCTACCTTATTTCCCCCACTCCTCCAGCTTCGTCTTGGAGGCTCGAAAATTTGCTTATAAGCAAATTTCAGACGAATATTTCTCCGATTTCCTAGTTCCTTGGCCTTGAAAGTCACATGATTTTCTATCACGTGGTTTCGCGATCAGCCACGATTGGTCGATCACTCTCATTTTCTAGTTCCTGACGTCATCAGAAAATCACCACAGGCCTCAGGAGCTACGATTCTCGACCCCCACTCTTCCTATGCCCGCTCCGACTATCCCTCTGCCCCTACGGCCTCTACGTCACTCTCCCCACTCCTCCCCGAGCTCCTTGTACTATGAATTTATTTTTCTAATTTCGAAAAATCCGAATGCCGGGACCGGGTCTCGAACTCTTGATCCTCGGGTGCCTCGGATTCCGAGTCGGGGACGAAGCGCGCTCGGCTATCCTCGCAAGCCCCACTTGTTTACTTATAATGCTCCTTTTAAACTATGCCCCGACGATCCACTATACTTCTACTCTATTAATTTACAGCTATTTTATTTAAGTGACCACTTTCATGTGTTTCCTTTCACACTATTTTTTACCTCCGCGACTTTTTGTAACAAGTATTAACCCTTTGCGCTCCTGAATTTCTTTTACCTACTTTCTTAATTAATATATGAAATGTACTTGTATTTTGGATACATTGCAGGGCGGATTATATAATTGCAACGAAACTAATGAATTTTGTAAGTATAATACTAATACACAATTGCCTCGACAACGAAAGTAATTGCATTGAACTTTTGAAAGTGGATTTGCAAGTATTTTATTTAGAATCGAAGCGAAATCACGAAATAATAACGAGTTTCATCGGGGCCGCAAATATTCAACAAAATTTTTATCGCGAAATTTAATTAATGAATTATTGCGAGTTTTAATTAAGAGATGCAAGCTACGCGACTGATAAATTTTAATAATACGTTGTTTTCTGACGATATTATTCAATGTAGTTTTATATGAGATATATTTTTAATGCATATTTTGAAATGGAACACAGATTTCAACAACATGAAAGACAAATATCATTTGGAAATAATACATATGTAGGCATGTTAAGTTCAAGTTTATACATAATTGTCATAACTTTAAAATAAATATTTTTAAATAAAATTTGTTATTTTATTCACGTATACAGCTATGAAACAACGTGCAATGATGATAAAACACTGGTAATTAATGCTATTTGTATCACTCAGTTAAAGTACACAATTCTTATAAATTAAATTTTGCGCTATGGGATTTTGCCGCAAAATTGCGTAATTGACCTAACTTTGTTGAGTATTTTGAGACTCTGATTGGATGTTCTCTACGTTTTGTTATTTCTGTATACCACCTGGTGTGTAAAACGGTATTTCTTCACATTTATACCACTTTGCGTCACTAGCGCGAAATAAAAGCGGTACATAAAATAGAAATTGCAATAATAATTGAAACAGATCGTAAAGTAGTAATTAAACTACAAATTAAAATAGAAATGAAAAGTGACACGAAAGTGTTATAAATTTTAATCGTTGTACACAGAATATTTTTGTGACGTACAATTAATAGAATATAATACTATACATTAAATTCATTTTAAAGCATACTATGGTATCCCTTTTCAGGGTAAAACCAAAATACAAAGAATTCTAAATGCTATACCAAATGTTTAGAAATCGTAATCTCTTCGACAAGAAGAAAGGAGGCGAGACAAGATAAAAGTTTACAAAGTTTATTAACTTCTAAAGTTTTTTTGAAGCTGTAAAAACTATTGTATATAAGAAAGTCGCTGGTAATAGTTTCCCGAGCAGCTTGATTTATGTTTTCTCTTTGAAAGTTGTACATTTGAATAAAGGTTCTACTATTTTGAAGGAGTACTGTACTTTACTGGGTTTACGAGCCGGGTGAAATAGGACAGTAACGTGTTTCACGTCTTCGTTTATTCATTTTACTTTGTATATTCTTCTTTTAGGACGTACGCTGCTGGGATTCGTCAACCGATTTTCGCAGATTTAATTTTCTTGCCGAACTTTATCGATAACTATTCAGGCAGCGTGGCCCACACACGGTGTTCTGTTGTGTAGAATATAGAACACTCTATTAACGTTAAACTAAATCGATCAGACGATCGATTTACTAGTTTGTTATTTCAAATTACAGAACGTTTTGGGATTCTTTCCTTGATATATACATTATCTCGTATTTTATGACTTAATTCATTCGCATTATCTTGAATATAAATTGTACATAACCAGGTAGGTTAGGTTTAGCGTTAAACAATTACTTTAATCGCGAGAGTCTCTTGCAAACGGTGGACGATAAAAAATTGATATGTTTTAACAAAAATTGAAATAAAAATTCTTCAGTATATAATATAAACTTCTTCGCGAATTTTTTAATCAAAAACATAATTTTGTACTGTATTTCTCCGCTATAAATAATCTTTAACTTTCATGTTTGTAACTTCCCAATAAATTACACAAGCACCATAAATTAAAAAGATAATTTTATTAAAATTGGCTGAGGCAAACATTGATCGTGTTTGCTAATTAATTCCGTTATGCTACTTTCATTCATTTCTAATTTCAGCTTCAATTTTACGTCCAGTACCTATTTTAAAATTGTAATAAATAGCAATGACAGTAACCATGTACAACAAATGATGTGTAAACTCGAAATCAACTGAAAGTTCATGATCCTAACAATCACGAGCAATTCTGTTCTTATTTATCTCTTATATCGCCGCTTTATATCTTTCGCTTCCATAGACGTAACACGTTTCACTTTCGTCAACTACCACGGATATTTTTAGTGTTCCTCTCGTTGAACACGTATTGCATATTTCACATGTGGCAGCTGTAAAATGTCGGAGAACAAGGCGTTACTTACCCCTCTGTCTGTCGTACGCGTTTATACATTCGCTGGTCATAAATTGGCTGATCAGGGCGGTCTTTCCAACACCCCTTGCACCCAATATCGCAACCGTGTACGAGGAGACTTCTTTTGCAGGTGTAGCACGATTTTCTTCGTGTTCTGGATCTGCAGGGGCCAACGAGTTCGACCTTGATCTTCTTCTTCTGAAGGAATCGCCTCTGTTGATGACACCTGTAACAGAACGCACAGATTGATCAGGCTCAGTTACGTGATTAGTGACTATTATTAGTTGCTATTATTAGGGCGAGTCATAAGCAACTTTCGTTATTTTATCAGACATTTAATTTGCGTTTATTGAATAACTAAATTATATTCATTTATTATATATTCGTCGCAATTATGTATGACCATCTCCCATCTTCTTGGCAATTTATCAATTCGTTTCTTGTAAAATGTGGTTCGTTTGGGCTGGAAGAAATTTTCGACAGCCTGACTGACTTGCCCTTCAGAATTAAAGGTTTTTCTATTCAAAAAATTTTGTAAGGAACAGGAAAGGTGGTCTGTTTTACCACACCCACCTTACTCCCCGGACCTTGCCCCCATAGGCTACCACCTTTTCTGTTCCTTACAAAACTTTTTGAATGGAAAAACCTTTAATTTGGAAGAGCAAGTCAGTCAGGCTATCGAAAATTTGTTCCAGTCCAAACCAACCATATTTTACAAGGAAGGAATTGATAAACTGCCAGGAAGATGGGAAAAGGTCATACAAGGAAAGGTCATAAAAGGTAAATTAATATAATTTTATTATTCAATGAAAGCAAAATAAGTGTTAATATTTACTTAGAAATTAACGAATAGATCAACGAGTCGATAGAAACGAATTAATCGACTACAAACCGATGCTAAAAGAAAACTATTGTAAATGTTTCCTCTAACATTTGAAACGCGGGTTATTACCGTCGAATAGGAAAAAGAACGATTCAAATTCGAAGCTCGGAAATCCATCGATACACGTGTAGATAATCAATTATACAATTGAAATTGTCGTTTTAAAAAATCGACAAAATGAAATAGGCGGATGAATGGAATAAATAAATACAAAGTATCTCATTTACGTTCAAAGTTATAAATACCATTAAATATTCATGAGGTTATTGGTTTTATCGAGCGCAATGGAATTCGTTCTTCCGTTTATTTGTAAATAAATGAAATGGTAAAAATACATGGTACCCGACGCAATTTTTTTGGGTCACGGCCATTTGTGCGCGGTGCTGCGAAGAAAATTCAAGGAAACAGACACAATTCGACGGTGAAACAAAAAAAAAAAAAGAAAAAAATGAAAAATACCGCGCACACGAGCCTTCAATTTTCCTTCTGCTGAACGTGCGCGGTTCCACGTTTCGAGTTTCTCGATAAATTCCAATTCAACCGATCGTTTCATTCCAGCTGCGTTCGCCTTTTCTGTCGTACCAAACATTCCCGGATATCAAATTTTCATTTTGTCAAGATTTTCATTTTTCTTTCACGTTTTCTTCTTAAGAGTACAAACAGATAATTCATCCCGAGACTACTTGTTACGAATCTCATTTTGGCAATTAATATTTAAGAACAAAAATATTCAGCATAATTTTATACAAATATCTTGTGATCTCGTTATCCAGCAGTGCTGCACCGGGCAATATTAATTACGTGACAGCCTCCTGTAGCAGCGGGTCCAGTTCTCATTAAAGTATGCACATTTCACGGGAAAATGGTAGCATTAATCCAAGCCCGATAGTTATACCCTAGTTAGACTAAATTCGCAAGCTTGATTCTGATAACGGCTTATTGAGGACTAGTATGGATATGTACGTACAATTTTCGAGTGCAAACTTTTGATAGAATTAATCGATATTATACCGACCGTATGCAAAATGCTCCGATATTATTTTGTTTATTTTATGCAATGCGTTGCGTACTTCAGTTGGTCATAGCATGCAATAACGACTGCACGCGTTCTTTTCTCTTATTGTTAATTCGTGTATAATTATGTTTAAATATAGTCCAAAGTTATATAGTTCATAAAAGTATTTAATCCATTTCTCTTCCCGACTAAAACCCAACAACTTTGAAGACACGAATGTAGATTAAAATACTAAACTCCGTACCGATTCCTTTTGTTTCAATAATTTGATTACAGTTATAAGAAGCAGAGGTAACTAACATAACAAGTTATAATGTTACTTCAATCAAAGACACTGTGTAACTACAAATAACGAGTGGAAACGTTACATTAAAAAATTAATTATTAATTAATTCCTAACTAATAAATTGTATACAAGTTGATTCAAAACCTTATGGCCGATGTTAACGAATTAATCTTTGTCGAATAAAAATTCTTTCGTATTCTACTTTTTTTTGTTCTTAAAAATTATGATACCAATATTTACCGTTCGTTCAATACTTTGATCTTAATTACGTATTAAGGATTTTTTAAACTATGTTCCACAGACAAATGGTTCATATTTCGTAGTATGTATTATGTAAAATATAAAACGCAATTATTTTTATCGTGACCACTATTTTGCTGCCATTAGATTAATTTATTTAATACGGGAATTAGTCTTTTCTTTGGGAAAAGGATTAAAATGCTGCGATTTACCGAATTGACAATTTTGTAACATATTTGTCAGCATAGTTAAGTAATTGAACAGTAGAAATTCGAATACCGTTAAGGTTACTTTGAAATTATTAATAATTTGGAATAACGAATCGAAGCATTTAAGTATTCAAAATTGGTGTTTTTTGGTGCATTCGAAAATTGATATTTAGTATGTTTACTATTAATTAGTATTGAAAATGTATATTACTATGTTATGTACAGAAGATGGTTAGAGATTTATAATAAGATAGTCTTTTGAAATTGATTTTCTAATAAAAACGAAAAAAGGTTTTGATCTCCATTTCGATGTATTTCTAAACATCGTTTATCTGCTTTGAATATCCTACATAGCTTATAACAACACATAAAACGTAGTTTACCGCACTACAAACGCGACATATCAGTGCGATCTTAACCTATTTTAGGTCATCGTCTTATTATTAGACGATCTCCAGAAGCCACAACGTTTTTCCACTTATAACATGCTTTTTTTAGCTATCTTAATATAATTCCAATTTCTCATCGACTAATTGTATGAGTTCGCAATTTTCGAATATTCAAATTTTCAAATTTCCAAACTTCCGCAAATTTATATATTTACAAATTTTCAAACTCGCAAATTTACAAATTTCCAGGTTCTTAAATTTTCAAATTTCGAAACTTTCTTTTCAAATTTCCAAACTTTCAAGCTCACAAATTTTCAAACTCAAACTTCCAAACTCTCAAATTCTTTACTTTTAGAATTCTCAAATTCTCAATTTATCAAATTCTCAAATTCTCAAATTCTCAATTTATCAAATTCTCAAATTCTCAAATTCTCAAATTCTCAAATCCTCATTTTCTCAAATTCTCAAATTCGCAAATCCTCAAATTCTCAAATTCTAAATTTTTAACTTTTCAAATTCGTACATTTTCAAATCTTTAAATATCCAAAATTTGTAAGTTGTCAAATTTCAAATTTCGACATTCTGAAGAAGAATCGGGTACTTGAGAAATTCAGTAATTTAGAAATATTGGAATTCTGACAAATTCTTAATTCTATAAATTTTGGGATTTCAGAATTCAGAAATTTGATAAACTAAAAAGTTGGTGAATCGGACATTGAAGAATTTGTAGATTTGTAAATTGTTAAGCTCATATCTTTGAAAATGTAGGGATTGAAAAATTGTATAATCTAGGAATTTTGTTCGGTGACTTAAAACAGTTCTCTTCCGCTTCTCGCAAAGATCCTCCGTGCTCGGACATCTGTTTACGGAGGAATCATCTTCTAAATGGCAGCCGGTAAAGCGTTAATGGATTCTCAAAAGCGAAGCCATCGACTTCAGGTGTAATATAGTGACGAATCGAGTCAAACATGAATTCATGGCGGAAATAACCGCGCCAGAAAGTCAAAGAGTAAACGCTTTAGTGGTCCCTGTGTTAACTCTTGCTAATGCGTTTACATTGCATTTCAAATTATTCCTTGCTCCATCAAATTGGCATAAAACATGTGTACGGTTCAATGACCTATACCATCAACGATAAATTTGCTATCGATCAAGATTTGCATTAGATTACGTTTTAAATTGATTTGCATAATCAAATTTACAAAAGCTTCATTTGTCAGAAAACCGTCTAAATCACTTAACCGATACATTGAAACAGATATTTTTATTCTAATCGTACGATACTATTTTTTAACAATGATACATGTGTTTGAAAGTAAAAATCGAGCACTTAAATGTGGCCATAATTATGAAAGTGGTCTAAGTCATATATTTCTTGTTTCGAGATATTCAACGGATTATCTTCGAATTAAACAAAAAATATTCTTATATTATGCAACATTTGAAATTAGAATTGTATTAGTCTTGATTAATCAAAATTTATTGTGAACGTGGAATTTTGTGTGATTCTTGAATATGTTGTTTTTAGAGTTTGAATTGCCTTGGACCATTTTCAAAATTAACTGAATCACCTATAAATGACATAAAGCTATAAAAAAAAAACGAGTTTTATTAGAAATAATAATTTTAATGAAATGATTCATGAACGTTTATTAATTATTTTTAAATAGTAATCTATTTTTATCATTATCTTTCTCGAACCCATTTTTTTAAAGGTTTGATGTAGACCACTCTCACAATTGACACTAAATGAATTTCATATAACGTTGAAATAACAACCACTACCTAATGGTTCATTTTGGATAATGTCGTGAAAATTACATTGAATTAATTCAGTTTAAAATAATGCGGTGTGAAATAATCGATAAACTCAATTTTTTTTTAATTTTGACATGGACCACTTTCATAATTGTGGGCACATTTATTTGTTTTTATTTAGTTGTAATTTATTTGCTCTTCGGTTTATTTTATTTGCATTTTACGCCTACATTTAAAAAGCACGCAAAGAAAGTTGCAACAAAATCTCCCGAGTATAATAATTTATCCAGCCACTGTAAGTTTGAGTATTTAATCGCGTGCTGGTTGAAACGATGCACGCGAAAATGATAGCAGATGCGGCTCATTAATGGAAATTCGATAAACTTACTGCGTTTCACGCGGAAGGTGTTGGTGTCCACGACACATTTGAAACAACAGGTGCCCTGTTTAGCCGCTAAAAACACCGATATCCGTCCGTCTGTCCAGCTGTACAACGGCTTTGTCCTGCACGGCCCGTTCGTACAAAACTCAAACAGACGTGCGCTACTTACGGCTACATCGTCGATGTGATTCGCAAGATCGATCCAACCAGAACAATTGGACAGAGTATACTTCAGGACAATCCGATTTCCGGCCTGGTTTTCGTTAGAGTACGATGACACCTCGTTAGAGAAACGTAATTAGTAGAACGTTGTACACTCGCGTGCAATGCAGGCTTCCTTTGAACCACGCTCGTACGCAAATCATGCAAGTTTTTTTATCTCCAAACATTTTATTTCTCAAGTTTTCGAATTTATACATTTTTTTATTTCTTGATTTTCGCGCTCGGTGCCAGAAGTGTAGGCCCGAATTATAATTGGCCGTGGTCGCGATTCTCGCGATCTGATTGGTCGGTGTTTTTCGTTAATAATTTAAAAATGAAGCCCCACATAACATTTTTGCAAATGAAAAAGTTGTTCAGAATGACCCCACCTACCACCCATTTCCGGCTACTTCAACACTTTTGGGACACCCTGTATATTAAATATCTTTTGTTTTTAAAAAGACTCCTTCTTGTCACCAAGATCCCTACAATATTATCAGAACTTAGACAATAAACTCCAAGTTCAAACCAATATTATATAACCTACCAAATCATTTCACTCGCGAAATCAACAATCGCGACTTACCCGCATCTAAAGGGTAATACCTATCGTGCCGCCTTCAAAAAACTAAAAACGAAGAGCACGACACAACAAGATACTTCCGTATTATACGTTATTTATCTATTTTTATACTTTGGTTTCAATTTGCGTACAAGTAGTCGTGAAACGTCCGTAAATCTAGGGTTGACTCTCTTTGTCGGTTTTACTTAATTAAGTCTCATTCTCTGATCAGTTTCCATTGCAGCCACTCTCGCACGTGATTTTCGATCATTTTCGGCTACTATATGTTTTTTTCTCGAGACCGACCACTTCTGAGTTTCGCTATTTTCTTAACATCGGTTATTCTCAGCATTAGACGTGTCAGCCTTGACTATTCTCAACTCTAATAGTATTTATATCCGACTTATCCGAAATTTTACTATTTTTAACTTGTACCGTTTTCAACGTTGGCTACTTTCAATGTTGATTTTGCGGAAATCTGTCTTTTCTCGGGTTCGACTACTTTTATAGCTTCGATTACTCTCATATTTGCTCATACTGACACGTATGTTCTGCAATACGTACAGGTATGTACTTGATGGGTATTCTTCATTTTGATAGTATTTCGTATTTCGTTTACATGTTAAGATAAACTATTTTTGACTTTGATTATTCATAATTTTGGTCGTTCGCGACTTTGTTTGTTGATAAGTTTGATCATTCTTTATTTTGGTTGATCAAATCTAGGCTACTCTCGATTCTGATAGCATACGTCTTTTACTTATATCGAATTTCTCTAAATTTAAGCATGACTACTTCGAATTCTTACTGTCTTCAACTTCGATTATGATGAAATCTGCATGTTTGCCTACTCTGAACTTAGATGATACACAAGTCCGACTATTTGTATATTTAACTACTTTGAATATAGAGTATCATCGAGTCTGATTATTTGCAAGTTTGTCTACTTTGAACTTATATTATGCACAAGTCCGAATATTTCTACTTTTAAATTATGGTCAGGTTTCATTATTTGCATATTTAACTACTATGAATTTAGATTATTCACCTGTCGGACTATTTGTAAATTTAACTACTATGAATGTAGATTATTCACAAGTCTGACTATTTGTAGATTTAACTACTTTGAATGTAGAGTATGATCGAGTATGATTATTTGCAAGTATGTCTACTGTGAACTTATATAATACTCAAGTATAAATAATTACAAATGTGACTATTTTGAGCCTTGACTGTTCTTAACTCTAATTATTTGTGCTTGAACTCTTCTCAATTCTGAACATTGTTAAAACCTATTACTATAAATTTTGACTAATTTCAGTAGCGATTGCTGTCAATCACGCGAAACTAAATTTTGAGTACTTTGAACTCTAATTTTGTTCATCTATGTATACTTTCAACACTGACGACACTCAATTCTATCTTGTATTTACTATAATTAATCACAACCGACGTTCTTTTTATTCTAATTTTGATTTTACTTATAATTCTAACTAATTTTTAGTTTACTTGTTTTATCACAAAAACTATGTTAAAATAAAGTCATAAGCATCTTTGCTTTAATACTACATTTGCTATTCCAACTTACAAAAGTCTGAAAGAAATGTGACGTTTCAATAAAAAAATTGTGAACACATATGAATAATTAGAATTATTCTACCAACCTTTCGTAATTATTTAATTGGAATAAATTTACAGTGTCAGTCACTAATGATCGCTGAGATATTGAACGTACTAAATCACATCGAAAATAACATGATATATGAAAGTTTCTTCAGAATTGACTGGACTAACAAATCGATCAGTTTTATATTATTAACTACGCTTCCATAAACAAGATTCAGGTGTGCAGATTTGGCGATCAAATAGGTGAGGCAGCATCTATTAATAAAAGTTTAAACATCAAACGATCCAAGAAGCCTGCCAAATTGTTCTAAACATACGTACATACACTATCGTTCTTAAGTCATAGTACACCTTAGTTAAATGAGATAGAAAAACATAGTAAATTACAAGATTCTATCGTGATAATATATCTTAAAGCGAAACCTAAAATATGGTACGAACGAAGGTCGAATATTTGTATAAAAATAGTGAAAATTTACTTTTTTTTTACTGTTATCGATAAATTGCTTTAATTTACTTGATCATTCTATTTTATATTTCATTTGATTATTTATGTTATAACTTATTCAATTAATTATTCAGTTTGAGTAGATTGTGTTATTATTTTATTTCAATTATATGCAGTTTTGATATTTAGGAATTTGGACAATTCACAATTCTGAAAATTGAGAATTTAGGCATTTGTGAATGTGGAGAATTAGGCATTTGGATAATTGAGAAGATGGACAACTAAGCATTTGAATGATTGACAATGTGAATAATCGAGAATTTGGATAATTGAGAAGTTGGACAATTAAGAATTTGAATAATTGAGAAGTTGGACAATTAAGAATTTTAATAATTGAGAAGTTGGGCAATTAGGCATTTGTATATTTGAGAATTGAAATAATTGAGAAGTAGGACAATTAGTATAATTGAGAATATTTGTATAATTGAGAATTTATATAATTTAGAAGTTGAACAATTAGGCATTTGTATAATTGAGAAGTTGGACAATTAAGAATTTTAATAATTGAGAATGTGAACAATCCAGAATTTGGGGACTTCGAAATTCAAGCAATTGAAAATCTGTGGATTTGGAAATTTGAGATATTATTTATTTGACGATTTTAGAACGAAAGAATGCAGAAAGGGAATTTAAAAGCTTGTAAATTCGTAAATTTGTGAACTTGAAAATTTCAGCTCTTGAAAATTTCAAAACCATACATTTGGAAAATTTGAGAGATATAAAAATTTGGAAATTTTTTAATCCTGAAATTAGTCAGTTGTACAAATTAGCCAATTCCAAGATTTAAAAATATGAAAATTGATAATTTCAAAGTAAAGCGAATGCAATGTCTCACATGCTTCCCTATAATCTTAACCAAAGTTCTGCATTAATCACAAATGAACCAGTACCTCGAACATCCTGCAACTCTACAGTACACAAACAATGCACCTACAAAATATTTAATACATATTTTAAGACTATCGTTTGCCCATATCCCCCATAATCACATAAATTGCTACGTACACTACCTCACATATTGCCAGGTAAGGCTATTAGAAATAAACGCGTACACCCAGCATAATGGCCGTCCGATTATCCAAAATGAGAAGCTGGAGCTTAGCCTAATACTTCCTTAACACCCTATGCACCCTCTTTGTACACGCGAGACTGCCGTCCTGAACAACGGGGCTCGAGTTGCTACGAAACGGAGCTTCAACTTTCCTCACCCCCATAACCCGTTAAATGACGTCATCGTGACGAACGAACCGAGAGGTGGAAAGACGAGATATGTAAATTAATAATAAAGGCTTTCCCACTCGAGAGGAACGCGATATTTTGTAGCGTGCAACGGGCATCTCGATCGAACGTCTCGCAGCGTTTCTAGCGTTGAATTTTAAAGCAAATACGCCCCCATAAACGAGATTCACGGGGTAACGGAGAACGTTTGTACGTGAAAGGGTAGTTTAGCACTTTACATCCTTTGTGCCGCGCAGGATTCCAGATATCGAACGTGGTTTTTCGCTCGTTTTTTTTTCTGCTCGCAACTTATCGATAATGCGTTATATCGCCTCCGAAGGGATGAAAAATGAGACGTTCGGAAAACATCTCGGAAATGTAAATTTCGATGGTAAGTATGATTTAACGGTCGTTCATATCGGAAAGTATTTGTGTGTGTTTGTTTAACAGACGGTTTAACTTACATCGCACGCGTTGGGACGGTGTGATAGAGATGTATCGAAGGTGAGAAGGTTTGTAGGTCAAGTTATGGTCACTTTGTCATTAAGTTGCATAATTCCTAAATTCCTACATTCCTAAATTCCCAAATTACAAATTACAAATTCCCAAATTCCCAAATTCCTAAATTCCTAAATTCCTAAATTCCTAAATTCCTAAATTCCTAAATTCCTAAAGTCCTAAAGACCTAAATTCCCAAATTACAAATTCCCAAGTTCCCAAATTCCTAACTTCCTAACTTCCTAACTTCCTAACTTCCTAACTTCCTAACTTCCTAACTTCCTAACTTCCTAACTTCCTAACTTCCTAACTTCCTAAATTCCCAAATTCCCAAATTCCCAAATTCCCAAATTCCCAAATTCCCAAACTCTCAAATTCCCAAATTCCCAAATTCCCAAATTCCCAAATTCCCAAATTCCCAAATTCCCAAATTCCCAGATTCCCAAATTCCCAAATTTCCAAATTCCCAAATTCCTAAAACCCCAAATTGTTAAATCCCTAATTTTCTGAAATTTCACGTTTCGAAATTTCTCAATTCCAGAATTCACAAATTTTCATAAGTTGGAATTTCCAAACTTCTAAATTCCCAATTTCAAATTTTCATTGTTCCTTTGTTTTAATATTAAAAAAATTCCAACCATCGATAACTACAAATATCTAAATTTCCATTCCAAATATGGGAGATGATTTTCAATAAAAATTTGTCCCCAACAAGCTTGTTGAATAGCAAATTATTAAAAACAAATTAACTATATCAGACTGATAAATGTTTATCCTTCCTATATCTGTCATTATTTAGTATCTCTGTTAGACAAGTTTGATATCATTAATGCTTTTTAACAAAATTATTTACCATCATTTTTACGTTCGAAATAAAGATACAACAAAATCAGTATTTATTTAAAGTTATCATTATCATATTTCAAACTAATTAATATCGTCCATATTTAAAAACAACAAAACAATAAATTTTACTAACCTCCATTGCAATAACCAAACATAGTATTATTTCGTTACACTATTTCGTATTCCAATATTAAACACAAAATGAAAATTGTATATAATCTGACATAATTGAATAAAATAAAACAGCAGTTCCAATTTAAAACATAAAATTTAACAAAAATAACTGACTAAATGTTTCGAACATTCTTAATAGCATAAAGTGGATAATTCAATGCTGGAACGAACAATGGATCAATCATTTTATACTTTAACAGTCCATTAGCGAGTACCGAGGCACAATACATTTCACACTTTCCGTTCATATACAGGGTGTTCCACAAAAACAACTTAAAATCTGCTATATTTTCACTTTTTAATACGACATTACAATTTAGAGAAATGCAACTGAAAATTAAATATTTATTAATAGATAATACTAATGATAAACTTTATATTGGTCAATTCATCATTTGCTCTAACCGGAAACACATTTATATTAAAAATACTGATATTTCAAGATACGTTTTCATTAAATCTTAAACTAAAATCTTTTCATCATCACAGTGGCAGATCTAAAAGGATGCAAAAACGTACCTCTCAACCACCAAACATTTAGTATAATTTATTTACAACCGGTATTGTTTCAATAATTCCCTGCTAATAATTCCAATAATAATTCTTTGAATAATTCTTCGAATAATGAATGTTTGAATTCTTCGATTTTGTCTCTCAAAAATTAATTAATACCCTATTCCATAATAATACCATGATAATTATTAAATAAAATTAGTGTGCAATAGATATTATTGCTATAATAAACGCTAGAAAGGTCAGAAGTCCGACAATAGAAATCCAAAAATCCAAAATTCATCAATATCTTCGCTTCGAACCCCCGTTAATTGCATAGAATGATAAATCGTAAACAAGTTTTCGATTAAAATTTGTCACCGATTTCGATTCCTCCGTAAATTATGTGTCAGTGTTTCGTTGAATCGTGCACGGTGAAAATACTTCGAGCGTTGATTACGCGTTTTGGCTTATAACAGCGAACCGAATAGCACGTGTCGCACAAACCATGGCCCCCAGCTCGTAAAGTTTTATGATTTTCCGTGTCCCGTTTTATCCAAACGCAACGTGACGATCGCAAACAAATGCTTTCTTACCGTGACCAATGTTCAGTTACGATTTTAACCGCGAGAAATTTAGCCTGGAAATCTGCACATCGATTTCGTCCGTTATTCATTTGTTCGTTTTCTTTGCTCCTTTTAAAAATAGTTTTTTTTTTGTATGCATAACTATTGAATCATGTTACATTATACAATATTGTATTTTATTACGCCGTAACATACCACACTGCATTTTAATAAACCGTAACATATTATATTGCATTATACAAGGTGTCCCACAATTATGGTACGAGCCGGAAAGGAGTGGTAGGTGGGGCTATTCTGAACAACTTTTTCCTTTGCAAAAATATTGGACGAGACTTCATTTTTAAATTATTCAGGAAAAACACCGACCAATCAGAACGCGAGGATCGCGCGCGCTCGGAGGCAAAAGTGTACGCCCGAGTTTATAATTGGCCGTGGTCGCGAACGAATCACGTGGCGTGCGATTCTCGCGTTCTGATTGGTTGGTGTTTTTCGTTAATAATTTAAAAATGAAGCCCCATACATCATTTTGGTAAATGAAAAAGTTGTTCAGAAAGACCCCACCTACCTCCAATTTCCGGCTCCCCCAACACTTTTGGGACACCCTGTATAAAGGCAAAAAGATCTTCAAAAAATTTGTCAATGCTAGTCCTTTACCTTGGTATGCACATAAAAATCTCAGTAGAAGCTTGATCGTCACAATTAATAGAATGCGAGCAGATCATTACAATTTAGCCGCCTCTCGTGCCCGCATTGGTATTATTAGTGACCCGAAATGTAAATGTAACCAAAGCTACGAAACGTTAAACCATGTTATCTGGCAATGCGAACTCTATAATTCAAAAAGGCCTAAGCTAATAAATTCGTTACTTAGACTAGGATACCAACTGCCGTTAGATATTGATATGTTCATAGCGACACCCAACACAGATGTATGTATGCGCATTTTGTCTTTTCTTCAAGAATGTAACCTGTATATTTAAATTACTATGTAAATGGAATGTATATGCAGTCATGGACAAAATTAAGTGGACACGCAGAAATGTAAAAAAATTTGTTGTTTTACTACAATGTTTTAAATAAATTTTAAATTTAGAACGTCAAATGTTTTTGAAGACTTGAAAAACATTTATTTAATATACAATTTGTTTATATAATGTATATAATTGTACAATAAAGTTTTGATTTATAGGTATTATTAGTTAAATTAAATTAACCTTTTGTTATTTATGATACCTGTCCACTTAATTTTGTCCACGACTGTACATATATTTTTGTGTTGTTTACAATTATCAAATTCATCATTTTAGAGAAATATAAGAGAATTATAAAAACTTGTCGAATTATTCAATTATCAAATTATCAAATGAGGAAACGATCAAATAGTAAAAAGATCAAATTTTTATATTTATGATACCTGTCCACTTAATTTTGTCCACGACTGTATGTATATAACGCTGTAATTTCTGTTCTGATATAATAGTAAAGCTAAATAAATCCGTAGGGGTTTAAACAGCTTCAAATAAAAAAAAAAAAATATAAAATATTAGCTTCAACAATTCAACAGTTAGTTCTCGCCTCGACATCATTTTCTCCGTCGAACTTTTCCATTTTCACTGTTCAGTTGTGCCAGAGTTTTATGCAGAAGTTAAAAAGAGAACGTAAGACGGATCCAATATTTACTTTTTCTTTTGTCATTTTGTTTAACTGGAAAATTGGCGAGAATACGTGGCGCGAAACAGAGTTTCACATCGTGTAGATTAATCGGTTTTTCCTCGTAAAATCGGCCGATCAATACGAGCTTCGGATCGGAGGAAATTGCTCGTGGATTAAATCGTACATCAAAAGTCACACGCACGCGATTATTATTTGAATGTTTCAATGGAAATAACGACGCCGCTGACCTGTGCCGATCACTCGAATCCTGTTATTAGCTTTATTTGATCGTTCGTCTTTTTCTGCTCGACCAATTCGCATAATTAAGAGGAACGTTTTGAGAGATAATTATCCTTTAACAGTTAATGGTTCTTCTCCTGTGTAGTGGTATCTGGTGTTGGTTTCGACAGCAGAGTGTGTGCGAACCGTGGGGAACGTGTACACTATTTGACACCTGGATTTTTACTGGGAAGGAAATTCTTCATTTGTAAAGTATCAAATTCCTACTAACCAAATTTAACATTTTTATATAAATACATTTTAAATTTTCAATCGTATTTCCAAATTATCCATGTTCGAATTTTCTGATATTTCAGTTCGCAAATTTCGGAAAATTAAATTATATAAATTTAAATAAAATTACATTTTCATATTATCAAATTATCGAATTGTCAGATTATCAGATTATCAAATTGTCAAATTATTAATATATTAATTTATCGATTTATTGGTTGATCGATTTTAGTAAGAGTTATGTGAAATACAATAAAGTGCAACAACCAGAAGAAAAAAATTAAATAGCTACAATAAACATACGTCGAAAAACATGTATGTCTTTAACTAGTGCAAATCGGCTGATACAATTTTTACTATTGTAGAAATATTTAATAATTTGAAAGCTCCATAATATTAAAAATTATTAATAATCTTCTAAAGATTGAATGAAGTACCTCTCGAATAATTTTTGCTCATTTTAAAATAAAATTAATAATGTTAATGGAAGGCAATTAAACGTTGTCCAGTATCATTAAATATTGATTAAAACGTATTTGATTGAATCCTTTAAAGGTCAGTTGATACAATCCCTCGAAATACGGACGACATATTGCGTGTGCATACAAACGAATGTCATGGAATTATATGTTTAATAGCAGAACTCAACGATGTGATGTGTTTATTTTTCTAGAAATGTCATATTCATGAGGAACTCGTGTATTCGTCTCAAACGTCTAAATATCACTTCTGAAACGAAAATACATTCTAGGAATAGTTAGTGTATAACCAGTCTAGCGCTATGAATAACACATAACGAGAGCTTAAAATAAGTTTTCTATAGTATTGTTATAGCAGGTTTTCGCATTGGAACCTTTAGAAGTTATTATTTTATACGAACGCGATCAAGGTTTATGATTTTTATAGATAGAATACAGTTTTGATTACAGTTTGGATAAAGTGAAATAACGCAGTTATTTTTGGACGCAGTTTTTACTTCAAATGAGACGTGAACTATTTTCATACGCGTAAATACTAAGTTTGGCATATGATCTTTCTTAATTGTATAAGTTTTTGAATCATGTAGAATACATCAAATGATATTATCATTATGAAGGATATGAATATTATTAACAAATTTCTGGACGTCAAATTTAACAATCTAAAAGTGTGGTAATTTAGATATTTAATTTAGAGTTTTAAAAGTTTGATATATTAGAAAGTTAGAATTTAAGAAATCTGAATATTTCATAGTATAAAAGGTCAGTAACTTGGTATTTTGGAAAGTGTCGATAATTTGAAAAGTATCGAATGATCTAATTTTTTAATTTAAAAATTTGGAAATTTCTGAATTTTTAATTTAACAAATTTCGAGATAGACGTTTGAGAACTGTGCACTTTTAAAATTTGGTGATTTGGAAATTTGGACACTTAGGAATTAAGGAATTAAAAAATTTAGCAACTTGGAAATTAAAAGATTTTAAATGTAATACTAGAAAATTTAAACAGTTAGAAATTTAGAAATTTAGAAATCTAGAAATTTACAAATTTAGAAATCTAGAAGTCTAGAAATGTAGAAATGTAGAAATCTAGAAATCTAGAAATCTAGAAATTTAGAAACCTAGGAATCTAGATATCTAGAAATTTAGAAACCTGGGAATCTAGAAATCTAGAAATCTAGATATCTAGAAATCTAGAAACCTAGGAATCTAGGAATCTAGAAATCTAGAAATCTAGAAATCTAGAAATCTAGGAATCTAGGAATCTAGGAATCTAAAAATCCGAAAATCTAGAAATCAAAAAATTTTAAAATTCAGAAGTTTCGAATTTTTTAAATCTAGAAGTTCATAAATCTACAAACAATATGCCTAACAACTATCCACCGTCGCTGCACAAGTCATGCCAATTGAAGTATTGTCTGAGCAATGATCAAAATTATGCATGTAAATGACATTATTGACCAGATACAACGATACTCCGCGATTTAATTATACAGCTATTGAAAATCATTGCAACGATGGATCAAAAATTTGATCAGAGACCATTAGAGGTTCTGAAGAATCATTTAACCATGAAGAAGATATCTTTCGGTGATGATTAAATTGCGTAGAACTAACGGGTCAGATTGCGAATCAAGTTTCTCGGTGATTGGATCCTGAAATTCGCTGTCAAGTGATATGAGTTTACGCATGGGTGGATAACCGCATTGTGTTCACGCTCGTATTCACTAAAGTTCGTGCACGTCCACTGCAAGAACAAATATCAAGCGACACGTGTGCTCCATGCGATGAAATGCAGGGAAAATCCAGAGGACGACCGATAGTTTATCAGCGAAAATAATATAGCAGCACTAGAATTACTTGTATGGAACGTGTGGAGTTTTCTACATCCAAGACTTTGCTGTATATGGATTGTTACACCTGTAATAGGTATTTCATTAGTTTTTGTATTGAAATTTATTTTAATCCACGTTCGCAGATTTTTAAGTTCGCGAATTCTCTCGTTTCCTAATTTGCAAATTTTTAGATTTCCAAATTTCTAAATTTCTAAACTTTTAGGTTTACAAACTTCAGAATTCTCAAATTATGGAATTTACAATTTGAAAATTTCCAAATTACTAAACCCTCAAATTCTCGAATCCCAATATTACCAGATTTTCAAATATCTAAAATCAGTAACTCGCAAATCCCCAAATTTCGAAATTCCTAAATCACCAAATCCCTATATCACAAATTTCCACATTCAAACTTGCAAAATTCTAAATTTCTAAATCTTCCAGATCTCGAATACATAAATTTCTAAATTTCTAAATCCTCCAGTTTTCGAATGCATGAATTTCGATATTGCAATATTCTCCAATTTCCGAATATATAAAAGTCTAATTTTTGAAATCCCGGAGGTCCAGAATCCAAATTTCAAACAATTATTTGAAACAGATTATGAAGAACTTATTGTTCCCCCTGATGTCCAATTAGCATGTTTCAAATAAATATATTTAATTACTAATATTTACCATTATTACACAACAAAACAATTTCAAATAACATCATATTTAATAAAAACTATTTCAATAATCAGATTTCCGACGACCATACTATAGCATAACCATAAAAAGAATATTTTTTCACAAAAATATTGCAAAAAAATTGTTTACATCAAAAATGTGAACTTGTAATATTTTATTTAATGTTTACTGAATTTTCAATTTTTATGAAGTTTGCAGAAAAATAAATCATTCAACTAGTGAAAGATTCCGAAAATATTATCGAAAATCGGTACATCGATTATATAAACACAGCTCTGTAATCTAACAAGTGGTTGACCATTGCCAGCAGTTTCTCGCTAAATTAATTAAGCAAATTAATTAATTTTCGTATGCACCTCGTGTTCCATGAAACTTTGCCACTGCGTAAATAAACGCAACAAATCACTTCGTGTAACTGTTGAAACGTACGAGGAATATATAAATCCAATTACATGGCAAAGGAAAGTCGTGGTTGGACATTTTACTCTAGGATTTCGATTTATTATTATATTTCGGTTATACATAACAGTACTTTGAGTAGGTCTTAAATAAAACATAATTTTGAGGTAAAGAATAAAAATGAATAATATAATTTAAACTAGTTATGCATTTTTATATTAATTTATGTATAATTTGAAATATTCGTTTGATAAATTTATGCACCTTATAATAAGTACCTTAATCAATCGTTAAAGATTGACAATTTTTATTTAAAAAAAAAAACTTTTGTACTTTTAATTAGTGTACTTAAATTATTTTCTGTTTCTCTGTCTTTAATTCATTTGCATTCATGTATTGTTAATTCGCATGTATTTATTTATTTTCAATTCATTTGTATTTATTTACTTTCATTTCACTGATATTTATTTATCTTTAATCCATCTGCATTTTTATCTATTTTTAAGTCATGCATATTTACTTAATTTTAATCCATTTTAATTCGATTATTTTTAATTCATTTTAATTCGTTTATCTTTAATTCATTTTAATTCAATTCTTAATTTCAATCATAATTATAATTGCTATATTTCACGCAAGTACATTGTAAGTTATAAAGAAAAATGTCAAGAAAAAATCGAACTTACTCAGTAGCGTTCGATATTACTATATATTTTCCTTGCATTAACTAAAAAATTGAAAGAAACACTTTAAAAAGTGTTTGATATTTTAAAAGCCTCGGGAGGCCACGGTTTTTCCTTCGGTGACTGCGTCCTGTTCTCGTTGAAATTTTAATCGCATTTTTTTCCAGCAAATGTTTTTCTGGATTGGCCTGTTCAATTCAATTCGATCGCAATCGAAAAAGTTATTCAAATGAACGTAACTTCTATCGACTAAGTCTGATTGAATTTGTTTCCGCGACAAGGCAAATTGAAAATCAAATTAATTTCCCAGTAAATCTCGTCGGATTCTTTTTTTATGAATAAATGAATGTCGCCCTTATTTCCTGTCGGGGAAATCATCATGAACGAAGGTATAATTAATGAAATAGGGTGTTTTAAGATTTTTTAATATGCAACAAGCGATCGATAAAAGAACTATGTTATTTAAATATGGGATTTGTTAGTGAAATTTCTTTGCAATAAGTAATTGTAATAATTATAATATTACAATTGGTGTTTATAGCTTTTATATTAGTTACTTGACTGAAATAATTTACTACAGGGATTTGGTTATAATAATTCATAATATATTACTATTTCATGAGGATCAATTTTATTATCGTATTATGGTTGTAATAATTGATAATTGTATTATTATTTTTGATTAGAATTATCGATAACTATATTATAGTTGTATATTATATTACTATCATAGTTATAATAATTAATAATCAATATATAATTATTTTGTGTCGAACAATTGATAATTATTATATTATTATTTTTGTTATAGTAATCAACAATAATTATACTACTGAATTGGTTATAATAATCAATAACCAACACACAATATTTACCATTTCTTTAATCGAATCTAGTCAATACTAGATGTAG
Organism: Coelioxys conoideus; assembly: GCA_947623535.1. Classification (NCBI taxonomy): domain Eukaryota; kingdom Metazoa; phylum Arthropoda; class Insecta; order Hymenoptera; family Megachilidae; genus Coelioxys; species Coelioxys conoideus. The sequence goes on along the minus strand of OX392456.1, from coordinate 13,941,242 downwards.
TAAAATTAGAAAAATAAAAACTATCCTAATAACTCGTTGTTATGATTTAGTTATAATAATTAATAATTTGTCGATATTAATTATCCGCAATTTAAAAATTAAATTACATTTAGTACCGTGAAAAAAAATTTCCAATTTTCTGTCTCTTCATTAATTAAAATTATGATACCAATCAATAACGACCACCATAATAATGAACTAATTAATAACAAGATATCCAACGAAAATATGTGATGTAATTTAAGAACGCCATAAAGGTGTAATAATTCATTGATTAATCTACCATAATAATTATTTTTTAATCCAGAACCAAAGTTTCAGCCCTTCCTCTAATTATATTACCTTTCCCCTAATTTTAACGCCCCTTCGTACAGGCTATAATTAAATGGAACAAGTTATTTTTCATCGCTGTTCCATTAACTCATTAACCACTTCTACCCTTTGTTATGATGTCCGCTTAACGATTTCATGTTTATGATAATAGATTCTGAATTGCAAATCATTCTCTGTTCTTTTGTACGGAATTAATGAAAGCTAATTACGTAAATTGTATTATAACGAATACTTTTCTGCGGTTCTCCTCTCCGATTCCTACTTTTGCTGATTCCAAACTATTTTCACTGCTATTTCAAATTTCTTTTGATCAATTTTCTTTTCCACAAGATTTTTACTCGTAGACGACCGAAACTGAAGTAGTTATACTAACGAATAGTGTTGTAGATGATAATATTAAAAGAAATCACTATAAATATAATAGTTCCTGAAAGTTAATAGTTAATAGAATATAATATTTAATATAATAATTACCGAATATCATTAAGTATACATATATTTGAGGACATTCTCAGAATGAATAGAAAGTATTAATAGATAATTAATAAGAATTAATAAAAATAAATAGAAATGAATAAAAAGTAATAGAAATTTGTACGAATTGATAGTACTGATGTAAATCTTGAAAATCAACTTATTTCTTTGGTAAATCAATTGGCCATTTAAAATGTCGATAATAGTTCAATAGTAACACATAACTTTTTAATCCTCTTTTAATAATTTTATCGATAACTCTTACAATGTCTTGCAACTTAATTATTCGCTGCTTACGTAAGGTCCCTAAAAAATGTCTGATTTTTGTTTGGTTTAACATTCTCGTAGATTTAAGCGTTTGCCATTTTCACCCTTTTACACTCCGTCGGCTATTATTGTCATTGTTTACCTCGCCTTGATCATTTTTATCTCTCGGTTAATTCTGCACGACGTTTACGCTCGTTTCAACAAATTCGCTGTTTATCACTGGTTTATCGCCTGGGGTTATTCTACGAAATTTAAATCTTTAGCTCTTTTATTTTCAGCTTCCCACTCGCGGTATGCTGCAGCGTGGAAATAAAATTCGCTAGGGGCTGTTGCTTCACGAAATGTATTTTTAATAAATAAAAAGCTTGATGAGTTAACTGCATTGTATGTTCTATTTAATCATCATACCACAACGCCGTCAATATTTTTGATATAATTGAAAATTCGAATAGGTTCTGAAAAACAGGTAACCTTTTGATTTTATGATGTTTCGAATATGTTTTTTTCGAGCTTGTAAATTATTTTTAAATGAGTACAAAATATGGAAAGAATAAAAATGAAATTTAAATAGAGGTATTGAATAATGTCGATTAAAAAAAATTTATCGTAAAACATTTATAAATATATTGTAATATAGAAACGGTATATTTTAATATTACACATACCAGTATTTAATGCATACATAATATTCAAACAAAAATATGGTACAAAAATAAATAAAAAAAAAGGATTCAAAATAAACCAATATGTACCTTAGTTCTTTATTTTGATAAAAATCAACACAGACTTTAATATTAGCAGTTTAATAAACTGTGTCGTTTTAAATAAATTGGTTAGTTTGATAGTTTCGCAGAATTTGATCATTAAAAATTTCTATATTCTTATATTCGCTGATTCCGCAGTCGAAGTTTGCAAAATTCCAAATTTCCAAATTTTCCAATTCCGAAATTCCAAAAGTTCCCAAATTCCCCAATTCTCAAATTTTCGAATGCCCAAATTCACAATCCCTAAATTTTGAAATACACAATTTCCCCAATTTCCAAATTCCAAATTCCAAATTCCCAAATTCCCAAATTCCCAAATTCCCAAATTCCTAAATCCTCAAATTCGCAAATTCGTCAATTCTCAGTTTTTCGAATTCCCGAATTCCTAAATTCACAAATTACCAAATCCTCAAACTCCCACGTTCCCAAATTCCAGAATTCCCAAACTCATCTATTCTCAAATTTTCGGAAGCCCATATTCTCAATCCCTAAATTTTGAAGTACACAAATTCCCCAATTTCCAAATTTCCAAATTTCCAAATTTCCAAATTTCCAAATTCCCAAATTCGCAAATTCGCAAATTTCCAAATTCCCAAATTCCCAAATTCTCAGTTTTTCGAATTCTCGAATTCTTAACTTCACAAATTCCCCAATTTCCAAATACCCAAATTCCCAAGTTCCCAAATTCCCAATTTCCCAATTTCCCAAATTCCCAAATTCCCAAATTCCCAAATTCCCAAATTCCCAAATTCCCCAACTCCCAAATTCCCAAATTCCTAAATTCCCAAATTGCCCAATTCCCAAATTCCTAAGTCACAACCCTTAAATTTTGAAGTACACAATCTCTCCAATCTCTGAAATCCCGAATTTCCAAATTTCTAAATTCCAAACCCAAAACTCGAAAATACTATAACACGCCTAAAAACGCATCTTCTTTCGTATGTCAACAATTTTCGTTGCTCCAACTTCCAATAGAATAAAATAAAATGAATCCCGTTATTTACTAGCAACGTGCGAATTCAGACACACGAATCCCCGTCGAATTCCGTCGGATCAACTCGGGCCAACGGTGACTTTCATTGTCCCTCACTGGCAATATCTATGAAAAGCGTTCGATGTCTGATTGAAACACGTATATCGTTCACTGCCACCAGCTATTCCTTTGTTTCGCGAATAGAACGAATGATACTTTTCATTTCGACTTATTGTTCGGAGATTTTTTGGCAACAAATCGTATCATCGTCTTTCGCAACGGAATGTAGAACGAAGGAGGCTCACCATTCGTCGATTTCATTCTTCCTTCGATAAATGGTAGGATTTCTGCAGATACAGGAAGAAACGCGAGTACCAATTTCATTATTTAATCATTTATGTATCGCAAAGATGCATACTATTAGAATTAACGCCAGATTTTCGAACGTACGATGTGCGGTTACTTTTAAATTGAAAATAAAGTACAACGATAGATACTTTATTTATACAATTAGTCATCGTCTCAACACAGGTTGATATGCATTTTGACGAAAGCATTTTAATAAAACTATAAGATGTCAAATGACCTCTTTACAAGTTTTTCGTTTGATATTGTTAAACATTTGTCAAGATGGTTTTCTTGATATCTGTATCGATTTTCATCGAGATAAAAGGTTAATGTGCGTTGCAATTTTTACTTTATCATTTGTTCTGGATCACAATATTCATAGATCTGTAAGCCCTTGGATTTCCGAATCTCCACACATTCCTACAGCCCCAAGATTTTAGGTTCTTAAATTTCTGCATTCTGAAATCCCTGTACCCGCAAGTTCCTGTATTTCCATATCCCCAAGTTCCTGTATTTCCACATCCCCACATCCCATCATCCTCAACTACTTACATACATATGTATATCCTCAAATCCCTATATCTCCAAATTTCTACATCCCCATATCCCTGTATTGACAAATCCTTACGTCCACAAATCCCTATATCTCCAAATTTCTACATCCCCATATCCCTGTATCCTCAAATCTCTGTATCTCCAATTCTCTATATCCCCAAATTTTTAATTCATCCTTGAAGTTTTTAATTTTTCAAAAAAATGGAACGTAAAATAGAAAATGTCAAATGGATTAAAGTGGTTTAATAAGTCTAATTGAATTTCATATTAAAGACAGCTTTGCTTGGATTTTGATGTTAGCATTATTATTATTATTATTATTATGATTATCATCAATATGTATATGTATAATCACTGATGGACACTATTAAGAAAGAAATTAATACCATCTTGTGAATCAATAACGATGTTGTTGTTGTGGTAATAATAGAATCTGTACTGATCTTTAGCCTCATACAAAAATAACTTCAAGGTAAATAAATATCATAACCTAATGAAAAGTAAATATTGTGAATGTATGTTGCCCCATCAACATTAATTAAATAAGATACAATTACCTAGAGGAAATAATAAGAAAAGAAAATAGAAATCTATATCTTAAAATTTAATGTTATAGTTATTTTATTTAATTTTTTTTAAATTTACCTAACTATTCGTTTAAATGAAAACATGTAATTTAAAATACAAATAATTTTTGTAATTTGTTATTGTTTAAGAAATTAGATACATAAACATGAGAATATAATTAAGATCAAATTAAATAATTTATATTCTATAATTATTTGCGGTTGGATTGAATTATTGACTCTACTAAATTGTTGAATTGAATTATTTATAATTAAAAGTTAATTATTTTAGCGAATAATTCTAACCAATAATTAATTTTTTCACGGAGTAATTATAACTAGTAATTCCTACATTATTAAGCTACGAAAATTAATAATGAATTATATTAATTGTTTATTATATACGATATAATTATATCATACATGTAATACACAAAGTCCATAAACAAACCTAGACCATTTTATAAAATTTGAATTGTAAATTTCGAATTTAAATAATGATTTAACAAAATATAAAATTATGATCAAATACAATGGAAAACACAACTACAATCACTTCAACATATTAACTTTTTCTTACAATGAAACTTAAATGCAACATGGAATTATGATACAGAAATCAGTTAATTTTACCAACACCATATCCCACCGTCCCGAGAACCAAAGGGTTACGTTCGACCCTTTAGGAAAATCAAACGACTCTCGGGAAAAAAGGTTCAGCCCCGTTTCGTCTTTCATCAGACATATTTTTAGAACACTGTACAATGTTGCTTTAAAACGCAACACCCTCGTGGATACGTTTTATGTGTTGGTTAAACGAAATCATGGCATATATAGGGTGGTCGACAAAAATTGTGTCAGACCATAAAGGGGTAGTTTGACACGTAGCTATTCTATAAATAACACCGAGTATCGAGTTACTCTAGTGTGAATAACTTTGTACTGATAAATCATTTGTATTATTGAATCAGAGAGTTTTATATTTCATACATGCTTCAGTAAATGTATAAATAAATTTTAGGTTACATCGTGATTTACAAATTTACAAAATTTAATTATCAAATTTCCTAATATCCTATATTCTAAAATCTACAAATTTTCAAATTTACTTTAATGTCCACATTTTTGCATTTCTAAATATTGAATATTCCAAATTTTCAAATTCTCACGTGTGCAAATCCTCAATATTCCAAGCCTCACATTTCCAACTTCGATAATTTCCAAATCCACAAATTTCCATATTTGTAAATTCACAAATTCAAATTTGGGAAGTTCCGAATTCACAATGTCCGGAGTTTCCGAAAAACCAAATTTCGTAATTTCCAAATACCCAAATCCTCAAATTTTCAATTCTTAGATCCTCAATATCCCTAAATCCTCCTAATATCCCTAAATCCTCATATCCCCATATCCCCATATCCCCATATCCCCAAATCCCCAAATCTCCAAATCCTCAAAACCCCAAATCCCCAAATCCCTAAATCCCCCACATCCCCAAATTCCCATAACCCCAAATCCCCAAATCCCCATATCCCCATATTCCCATATCCCCATATCCCCATATCCCCATATCCCCATATCCCCATTTCCCCATATCCCCAAATCCCCAAATCCCCAAATCCCCAAGTCCCCATATTCTGAAATCTCCAAACCCCCATATCCCCAAGTTCCCATATCCCCAACTCCCCATATCCCCAAGTCCGTAAATTCTCAAACACCTAAATGCAAAAATTCCCAAATTTCAAAAACCTCTAGCTAATTCTTTCACCATCTTGTTTCCTTATATCGTTATTTATCATACAAACAAGTTAGAAATTAAAAAAAAGTCGCCTGAATAAACAGTTTTTATGTAGATTTAGTAACATGCACGTCCGTCAAGTTTCACACTGTTTGTGAAACAGCATGTACAATTTTCTGTGTACCAACGACAGTATGAAGGCTCTACCTGTTCGAGAAAATGCTTGGTGAACCGTGAAAGAAATTTTCATTTTATTTCACTCGACTGCCCAAGCCTGTAATTAATCATTTTCCGTGCGGCAAGGTGTCAGCCCTTCATTGTTGGTAAACACGAGCTTCCCTTTAACCAGCTCAACCAGGGTCCGCCATTTATTTTTAAAACGACGTCTATTTTCGAGGCTGCCTCCCTCCTCGATTCATTTTTATTAACTTTCATTAACGCGAGAAATGATTTGCCATCGTCGTTTTCCTCCTGTTCAAGTGCAAGCCTTGAACTAATATTATGACACGGTGTAATTAAGTGTCGAATAATGCGATAATTGGCAAATCAGTGGCGGAGAGAAGTTTCTCAGCATTTAATTGTTTTCATCTGTAAGATTCGCAACTTTCATGTTTGAAAATTTGGAGGATTTGCCATTTGGAAAACTGGAGATTCAGATGTTAAGATATTTTCACGATTTAGGCGTGTACAAATCTGGTAATTCAGAAATTTGTAATATAAAAGATCGTTAACTTTTTAATTTGATGACCGAGATTGGTCATTTGGAAAGTTGAAAGTATTCCACTTTCTAAGGAATAATTGTTAATTAGAAAATGTAGTAATTCAATCATTTAAGTGTTTGATAATATAAAGATTTGATTATTTATTTGATTGTAAATTACATGCATAGAAATCAATAATTAAAAGGTTCAGAATTTGCAAAATACACACATTTGCAAATTAAAGTTTTGTAAATTTGTTATTTTAAGAATTTGTAAATTAAGAAATTTGGTTATTTGTAAAATTAAAAACTTCGAAATTCGGAAATTAAAATATCTAGAAGCATATAAATATCGAAATTTAGGAAATCCCGATGATTAGAAATTTAGAAATTAAGAATCTTAGAAATTTAGATAGCTAGAAATTTAGGAATCCAATGTGTTAGAAATCTAATAATGTAGAAATTTCCAAATTTCCAGATCTGAAAATTTGGAAATTAAAAAATTCTAATTATTAATTTTTGTCTTTTATTACAGTAAAATAACAGATTCAGTCGACATTATTTATTCACAAATTTCACATTTTTCTAATATACGAAAAATAGATATATAAAAATATATAAATATATAAAAACTATATAAAATATATAAATAAAAATAAATATATAAAAACAGCATCATACACAAAACCTGATAAATAACGTAACGAAAGTATACATTCACCTAAAACTAGATCATAGAGTAAAAATTCGGTATAAGTAAAGTTTCAGCAGTAATTATCTGATAAAAAGTTTGAGGATAACTGAAATATTCATTATTAAATCTAACCTTAAAATAGTCCGCACAAAATATGATAGAATGCAATAGTGAGCGTTATTAACCGGTACAAAGACAAACCTTTCAGTGATTTTAATTCTATTTAACAGTATAATGCACCAAACGATTACCCTAGCATTATTCAATTCCCTTTTGCCTTATAATCCTTCAATTACATTGGCTACATAATTTCATCCCCGCAAACTCGAATCGATATCGAAGCTTTTAGTTGAACGCAATGAAACTGCGATCGAATTACGACCTATGTTTAATTAAAGCTAAATTAACAAACGGTCAGATGTTACTTTTCTGTGACGAAGCTCGTTAATGGACTGTCGGTGCTATAATGATTTGTTGATATTGCAACAGGGGTTGGGGACACACTCTACGTGTGGATGCATTCTGTGTTATAAACACTTCCAAAATTGCTAGTTTTACAGAAATATGAGATGTATAACAACTGTGTGCGTCAATAATAATTTCTTTATTTAAAATAACTTTATGCAAATGTTATATACAGTGTTTGACAAATGTCGTATACAAAATACGAAATATTTTATACCAGACAAGAAATAATATTTTTATAAAACAATATACAGGGTGGCTGGAATGAACCGTTAAAATTTCACACCGCTGCAGCAGATACACTTTTTAATATTTTGTTTTATCCAAGGGAAAAAATAGTACAGAAACATTCAAGAAAATGATTTAATGCTGATTGCTCGATATAACCTCTCTTTGCACGAATAATTTCATTTAAACAGTGAAAGAATGAATCGCACGCTGCCCGTATGTGAGATTGTGGAATCTTCTTCCATTTCCGGACAAGTGCTGATTTTAGAGCGTCCAAACTTCGATGTTTTATTACATTGACCTTGGCCTCCAATATAGCCCAAATACATTACATTCAATCATTAAATAGATTACATTCAAATGCTGGAGCTCACGAACGATAATTGGAACTGATGTTCCAGCTAAATATAAAGCAATTACAGAATTACGCTTCAAATCCATCACTATAACCTCGCTTTAAGATGTAGTATACGAAAATGCTTCTGCAGGCCTATAAACAATTGAATGAACTATCAATATGGCAACTTTCAGATGAATTGCGTGAGCGGATCGACAGACGCATCAGTATGAACTTAGTAACAGATCATTCCAGCCACCCTGTATATTTTATAGCGTATTTTAGAGACTGTGATACAAGCATAGAGCGACTAACTAAATAACTTCATTATTCTCCCTTTCCAAAAAAAATATCATCAAATAGAAATCTGCCATATTTCAAAATCATCCATTCGATACAACGCGACTTAATAATTAATGTCTGTTAATGAAAACTGCGAATCACAAACCTAATTACCATAGCAACAAAATAAGCGAAGAGTATACCGCTCACGCGAAGGGAATAAATCATGCAAAATAACGAGCCAAAAAAAACTGCAAACTGCGAAACGAAATATTTATATCATCGATAATTTTCCGCTCGCCAACTTGTTTGAAGTAAATAGAAAAAATATTTCATCGGGACAAAACGCCGGGTTGATTGGCAATTCCGGTCACATGTTTGACGCGAAACGTCATCGACGCGTATGCACGCCACGTGCAACGACCTGAGGGGGAAAAATTGAACCCTTTGCACTCGAAGGTATTTTTGCTGAATTCATGAATTCTTTCGCAGTGAGTATCTCTCCATTATTAATTGTGTTAGCGCTAGCCGGGATACCGAGTGAAAACAGACACACTCGCTATGGATGAATGTAATGAACTTTAACATTAGATTTACGGACGTTCAATGACCACAGATCTCTGGTTTGAAAATGAACTATAAAAATAAATAAGTAATGGATAATACATATGCCAGGTTATAGAAAGATTCTTTATCCCGATGAAGGTTAGCGTGCATTTTGCAAAAAGCTTTTCAATAATTTTCGTAATTGAAAATAAGAAATCTATAGAAAAGAAACGCGGCGTACGTAATACGTACACGAGGAATGAAAGACATTAAATAAAAAAAGAAAGCGTCACTATTAATTCTATGTGTTCGTCGGAATTCAACTTAATGAACCACGATCTAGTTAGGTTGTGGAATCAGTGAATTCGCTCGAAAGGGGAAAAAATAACCAAACAACTGGCGAGGGTAAAATGTGTGGTTTATGAAAAACTAAAACTTGATTTAGCACTTAAGAAAAATAGTAATACCTCGCGAACTGATTACGGACTTTAAAGGTAGATATAAATTTGGTTGCGTACTCTTTGAGAGTTATTGGAAATCTACTGAAGAGAAAAAGTAATGTTCTCTCCAGAATAAAGTATGTAGTGGGGATTGGCGTGTTTCTGTGGGTGAACAAACGACTAAGTTTAAATTTCATCGGTCGTGGAAAACACGACCACAATTACAATTTCTTCGCCTTGTGTAAGAAAATTAGAAATCAACGAATAGTCGATACAGGCTATATGCTTTTCGTCAGCGCTTCCCCTCCCTCAGAGGAGTTTCTCCAGGCCCTAGTGCCCTAAAGAACGACCATAGTAACGAGGCTGTCCTTGGTACGAATATGTGTCTCTGAAGACATTCTTGTATAGGCTCTCGCCGAGAGCAGAGATAATAAAGAAAGATAGTATTCTCTAATACGTCCACAAGTTATTCGGTGAAGTGCAAACTTCATCGCTCATTCCATTTTCCTTTTGATCTTACACTTGGATGTCGAGGATTTCGGGGCTTTGCAATTTTGGAAATTGATAATGCAGGAATTTGGAAACGTGGAGATCTGAAGGTTTGGACGTTTAGGGAGGTGCAGATTTGGAAATGTGACAATTTCTTGGCTTTAAATTTCAGGGATTTGGGAAATCGGGAAATTCGGAACTTTGAAATTTTAGAAATTGAAGATGTAGGAATGTGGAAATACGGAGGCTTGAGGATTTAAAGGTTTAGAGATTTGAAGATTCAGACATTTGGTTATTTGACTGTTTCTTAACTTTAGATCTCAAGCACTTGGGAATTTGGGAAATTTGGAGTGTTGGAATTTTCGAAACTGATAATGCTGGAATTTGGAAACGTGGAGGTTACAGGATTTGGAGATTTGGAGACTTTAAACTTTGACAATTTCTGGGCCATGTAATTTGTGGATTTTGGTATTTGGTAAATTCAATACTTTGACGAATTTCGGAACTGTGTAGAGTTAGAGATTTGAAAGTTTGAGAAGTTGGTCATTGGTATGTCCAAAGAAGTTGGCGCTAGTATTCGAAAATCATGCTAAATTAAAAATAGTTTAAAAACACAAATTGGACTTAGTAAAGAGCTGCAGACGGCAGTTGTTGATTATTCACGAATTTTGGAAAGTTAAAAATAAGCCCAATGGCTTTATGATTTTGTGAATGCGCCGCAACAAACTCTTTCATTATGCTTATAAATCGGACGTACAACTCGATATAGTTAAAAAATACCTATCCCAAATTACAGTATCAAACAAAATGATGAATGTGAGTCACCTTTCGAGTGGAAGGGTTAACATAGTACACGACGAACGATGAATAAAGAATGAAAACAAACTTGACCTCTTCTCTACAACCAGTGTAGCTCGATATTTCGCCTGCGTATCGCATGCACGGCTTGTTATGTCAGGCCTGACACGTTCTGCTCCCGTGCAGAATGTTTGTTACATGTTTAATGGCGTGCGTAACGTTAAAATTGCAACGGGATCGTCCTCGAACGATCCACCTTGACTCTCCGGATTTACGAAGCGCGAAAAAGAAACAGACCAACTAACGTATACATATATATTTTATTGCACGAAACCGAACGAATTTTTGACGTTGCCGGCGCGTGAGATATTGTACACGCCACGGTGTGTCTGGCTTGAATTTAGACGAACTATTACCGAGAATTTAGCAAAACTCGCGCGGTTTTTCTTCTTAACGGTGAAATGTGGCGTTTAATGCATAATAGATTATTTATGAGAATATTTATCGGTGCTTGGTGTACGTTATAGGACGTAGCTGCGAATTTCGAGATATCGATGGTGTAATTTTGGTTAAACTGAGGAAAAATGGAGGAGTGTAGAAATTATTGTGTGGAGAAATAAATACTCTCTCTAAGATTTGATGATATAAGGGGTAGTAATTTGGTAGGTGGCTATATAACGCGTGGCAACTTCATATGTGACAGTATAATGACTTGTAACTTTATGCGTGGCAGTATAAGGAGTTGTAATTTTACGGCTGGAGTATAATGAACGGTAACTCAACGCGTGGCGATGTGATGAGTTATAATTTCACGCGTAGCAATTCAACACATTACGGTATATCGCATAGCAACTCAACGTACGGCGTTATAACGCGAAGCAACACAATGCGTAACAGTATAACGCGTAGCGACTCCACACGTGGCGATATAACGCGTGGCAATTGTACTCGTAGCGATACAACAGCTTGCAAGTTTACGAGTGGCAATACATCGCGTTGTAACTTTACGCGGCAATATAACATGTTGCAACTCCATGCGTTGGAATATACCGCACAAGTGCGTTATAAGTTTACGCGTAGCTTATTAACGCAAATGCTATTCATAGAACTGCTCTCATGACCATATAATTTGTGGCGATAAAGCGCAATACACTTCCACACATAGCAATTCCACGCATGGCAATATAATGTGTTTTAATCGTACACATGGCGAACCAAAGCATAGCAATCCTAAGCGTAACAATTGCACTCGTGGCAATATAATTGTTGGCAATATAACGCATGATAACTCTACGCATAGCAATTCCGCTTATGACAATTCCAAGCGTAGTAATCGCACTCGTAGTACTATAATTTGTAGTGATATAACGCGACGCAATTCCATGCATAATAATCCTACGTGAGACGATATAGCGAGAGATATTATTACGCGTAGCGGTTCCACAGATGGCAATATAACGAGTGGCAATTGCGGACATGAAAATTTCGTTCTACAAATTTATAATCATATAGTGTATAACAATTCTTATTTTTCCTACAATGAATTTAATACGAACATATGTCACAGTTTCAATGAGCCTCAATCAACTAATTAAATATTTAATGGAAAGTAACGTGTTATTTTTTAATCGACCTGAAAAGTTTAATAAGGAAAAGGATATATTTCTTTCTTTCGCCCCCATAATCACCCGCGTAATTAACAAACTTTAAACACGAGTTTCTTCCTTATTTCAAAGATCAACAATTTATAACTTTAGAAAATTATTATTTCTGAGTTCTTTATAATTTCACGCGGTTATGACGACATTGGCATTTCAAAGGTCATGCACTCCACTTGTGAAAATAATGTTCGCGTTAAAAAGATAAAATAAAATAAACGAACGACGAAGAAAAAATGTGACGTGAAGAGACCGCGGGAATACAAATACTCCCTTCATCGATCTACAATCTTTCATGACTACTCTATACATATAGCCGCACAGCATTCGCTTTATGAGGGTGATTCACCCTCTTCTATATCGTCGAGCATGCTCATCCGAATCGTTCTCCAGGGCGAACGTCCGGTCCGTTACCGCTGGAGGAAAATAAAGACAAAAGGACCGAAATAAAAAATGGGCTGTTGTTGGTAACGATTCATTTCACTCGAAAAGCAACGCTGCATTTATGCTTCTCTGGATTTTTACAATATCCCGTCTCTTTCCAACCATATTCATTTTTTTTTTTTTTTATTTTGATACGTTTATAATTGCTGTCAAACTATTGAAAGTTTTATTAATTGGTTTTTTATTTTTATCAAATCTTATCTACTATTCTTGTGATAATTTGTTAGTTGCTAATAATGATATTTTGCTTAAAGAAGACCGTTATATTTATATTATTTTGTACTCTTCGTGTGTCATTCTCAAGAGACTATTAATTAAATGTATAACTGAAAAGTACCAATAATTATTTCAGTTTTGGTACTACACCAATTTTGATGCAATGATTTTGAAACAATACTTATTCTTCAATACCTTGTCTCTTTCTAACGATATTCATTTTTTTTTTAGAATTACTTTTGATATGTTTATAATTATTGTTGACCTATTGAAAGTTTATTAATTAGTACTTTTTATTTTTACCTAATTTTATCTACTATTCTTGTGATACTTTATTGATCGCTAATAACGATTTATTGTACTTAAAAAAGATCGTTATATTTATATTAAAGTATTTTGTACTCTTCGTGTGTCATTGTCAAGAGACTATTGATTAAATGTGTAACTGAAAAGTACCAATAATTATTTCAGTTTTGATAGTACACCAATTTTGATACAATGATATCAGAATAACATTTAGTGTGTATTTGTAGTAATAGCTAAACTATGTTACATATAATTCGGTTGAATTAAATGTAACATGATTTAAACTTTTAACTTTATTGAAAGACCTTAGAAACTTGTTGAATTATTCGCTACTCCAACGTCGTTGAAAGATCTCTCGAACTCAATAACCCATTAATTACTTCCTTTGATACTTCCGGAAGAAAATCTTTGACTTTAACCTGTCGTTGCAGAGTAATACGAAAGTTTCAGTTATATCCTAAATTTTGCACAACCTTGTACTTTTCGCTTGTACTATAATTGTCGTCATATTCTATGTGTAGCGAGATTTGCAAAATTTAGGATATTTCTACATTTTTAAATTTTAAAACATCATAGTTCTAAATTTCCATACTTTCATATTATAAATTGCGAAATCTGTAATTTTCCAAATTTCGAAACTATCAATCTTTCAAATTTCTAAATTACTAAATTTCAATGTTCAATTTTTGAATTTCTCCATTCTCAATCTTCAGTTGTTCAATTGTTCAATTTCCAATTACCCCATTTTCTCCTTTTCCATTTTTCAGTTTAGTTGTTCAACTTTCCAAGTCTTCATTCTTTGATTTTTAAGTTTTCTAAATATTAAAATCTCCAAACTTCCAATCTACGGAATTTCCAAGTTTCGAATTCTCCCAATTACCAAACTCCCCAATTCCTAAATTTCAAAATTTGTAATTTCCAATTTTCCAAATAACCTAATTTCAAAATCTGTGATATGCCAAATTTCTAAATTGCTAAATTTGTACAAACTCCCAAATGTCCAAATTTTCAATTAGCTAAATTTCGAAATTTGAAACTTCCAATTTTCCAAATTTCCAAACTTTCAGATTCCCAAATATACTAATTCACAAATTTACACATTCCCATATTCACCAATTTGATTTTCCAAATATTCAATTTTCCAAATATCCAGATTCTTAATTCTTTTAGTGCCGAAGTTCCCTATCGCTTAACAATACATCGCGTTTCTCTTGGCTCGTAGAAAGAATTCAGATAAATAGATTGGTTTGAAGACGTTTTCATTTCTCTGTCACTTGTAATAAATTAAAAGAATATTTGTTACGCACCCTGCATAATTGCAATACATTTTATTGTAAACCCACTTCTTGATCTATTTTCTAAATTAATGAAGAAACTGTAAGTAAAAGAAAACACGGTCCGCAAAGGGTTAAATAACAAATTCCGAATCTATCGAGATTCTTAATGTATAATTTCCCAAGAAAAGAGGCTACGCGCTATCCAAAATTCACAAATTCACCCGAAAAGCCAGCTGTCTACGTTCCGAATCCACGTACGAGTACACACACAATTTATATTAGAACAATCGATATTCACATTATGTAGCAGGTACGTCAATTATCGCAGCAGCAGTAAACGTATTAATTTAATTCGATCGTTGAATCCCATTAAATTAATCGTGTCCGTTACCGATAACCCCCACGGAATTGAACTTATTAATAGAGTTCAAACGCTGCGAGTCAAATCCTGGAATATTTAACAAGCAGCTAAACGCCATTTGCCGAGAATAGCATAACACGAGGGAGCGTGTTGTGTGCATTTGGCTCGATGCGATTCGAATCAATATTATTTACTATTTTAAACTAACGAAGCATTAGCGTGGTCATTATGTTTGCCTGCATCGAGTCTAAACTCTCCCTATCTTGTTCGTTGACCCCTCGAATATCCTGCCGGAGAGTATAGTTATACATGCGTGACGATGCGAACGCTCGATATTCAGCCTAGACATTGCCAACCAAGTTATGTAAGTACATACGTGTGTCGTTTATCCTCGCATGCTCGTTTCCCGATCGAATCCTGACTCTTTAATAATACAACGGCTTTAGAAAAACATGATAAACAGTTCGTGGTGCTTTCTATGCACGGACGTACCACCGTGTTGGATTTAAAGCCTGATAATAGTTATTTGATCGTCAAGTGGTGTCCCATACCACTGGAAGATAAATTCGAGATGAGAAGTGATCGTAGTTCGTTCGAGGCAGAAAATGAAACATCATCGTGTGTTACAACATGAAATAACTGTGATGTTTGGGCAGAAAATTGTGATATAATGACTGTATGTAATTATGTACTATGTAATATACCGAGAGGAAGAATGCAGTAATACGAAATCAAAGTGATATTAGAGAGGAATTATTTTGTAGTTAATATCCCATATTTTCGGTGCAGAAGAGAATGACTGAATGTTATACGGAAATTTAATATCTTGTCCTCTTAATTTGACTTTAAGGTGGGTCTTCAGGATCTTTGCAACGCGGATTTCAGTCAAGCTTTACGCAACTGTGGATGACGCTAGATATAACTTTGCAAAGGTATAGCGTGCGAAATAAAATAGTTATTTACATTTAGAGTTCTTATAATTTATATTTAACTGTATCAGAGTGATGTGAAATCAGAAATGTATTGTAGCCTCATGAAAGAGTGATAAGTTTGTTAAACCAAGAATCCACGATCTTGAAACTAGTGGAAGTTATCTAAGTTACCCTTTAACTTTGTGTAAAAATCAATTAAAAAAAAAGAAAAATATGCAATAGGAGATATTGTAATTTAATACAAAATTTATGTGTTTCATTGCTTGTAAGAAAATGCAATGATAAAAGTACGAAATATGAACCTTTTTCAGCTTGCTGAAATGGAAACTGTTATTTGTTTATATGCATTACTGAGCACGAATTGATTTTATTGATTATAGCATCGTAGAATGCACATTGAGTTTGTTAAACAATGGCAAAATTTATCAATGTAAAGCAGAAATGTCCGGTTTCACCCACCTACGCTTTGCGTGGTTTTAACCTCTTTTACTATTCATCTATCTGACGATTGTCTCGTCGCCAGTTGCAAATATTATTTTGCACAGCTTGTACAAAATTGACGAGTTAAATTCCCTTCATTCTCTGTTGCTTCAAATGGTGCTAAATGTATAAACTTTCAAATTTGGGAATTTGGAAATGTTCAAACTTGACTATAAATTTATCATATTTATCATATTTCACGATTGTAATTAAGTTCAATGAACAAACAGTACAACGCTCTATAAAATAATCAAAATATCAATGTACACATGTTTCATAATATTCAAAATTTATAAGGGGTACACAAACTTTTGCAAATACGACAAACATTAATAATTCCTTTTAGTCAGCATATTTATTTATTTTGTTTTCCCATCATTTATATTATTGAACATAGTACAAAATAAATAATAACTTCTGTTATAAAACGTTAAATTTTACCAATGCATTGAAATAACACACAAATAAAATACTAAAACACTAAACAAATACCTCAAAATCATAACAATTTTAAGGCAAATTACTTTTTTCTGTAAGTATTACCAATTATTCACGCAAAATATAAAAATACAATTGATTAACTACAATTACAGTCGTGGACAAAATTAAGTGGACAGGTATCATAAATAACAAAAGGTTAATTTAATTTAACTAACAATGCCTATAAATCAAATCTTTATTGCACAATTATATACATTAAATAAATGTTTTTTCAAGTCTACAAAAGCATTTCACGTTCTAAATTTAAAATTTATTTAAAACATTGCAACAAAACAAAAAATTTTTTACATTTCTGCAATGTCCACTTAATTTTGTCCATAACAGTACTTCGAAAAATACAATGTTCAAATACGAACTAGCGGCTCCATAAAGAAATGGAAAAAAGAATTTGACGAACAAGGAACTGTAAAAAAGGGCGATCTAATACTATGAAACTGGAAGGAGGTTAAATTAAATTGAATACTGACCGAATGTTTCAAAAGGAGCTGGATAAAATTACACGAAAAAAGTCAATAACGTGATATTTTCATAGCTTTCGTCGTTTTAAACTGAACCATCGATGTGAAATTAATTAGCAGTTTCCACTCGAGTTTTGTTATATTTTCTGGCTGATAAATTAACGATTCAAAGGTTTTTTTTATTTCATCGGACGTTTCCGGTTCGGGAAACCGAAGATCACCTATCAAAAATTGGCTGCTTAACAAATTGGATTCGAGATGAGCAATCGAAGGCTGGTTTTTGATGACGCAACTGCGTATCTGGATGGCAAGAATAAAACGCAAGAATGGGGCTATTTGTGTCCTCGCGAGAAAAACGATATCTGTTATGATGTATGCGAGGGGTCATGATTTTAATCGCGAGTTAAACATACAAATATCAAAATGGTAATTTAAAAATGCCATTTCTAATTTGAAATAGCAAATTTAACATGCTGTGCGAAAATGTTAGCTTTAATTGCATATAAAAAGTTAAAATTGTAATGTAGGAATGTTAGTTGTAATTTGAAACAAAATAATCGGGATACCAATTTGAAAACGATATTAAATAACAAAATATTATTAATATGAAATAACAAAAAATATTAATATGAAATAACGAACTTAACCCCTTTGGACCCTGTGCACATTGTAATATACATAATACTTTTCGTGCTGTATTTTATTTTATTTTATTTTTTAAATTTTACGTGAGAACTATATGTCCATTAAAATATACATTTACAAATTATAAATGAATAAATAAATATTTTTGTAAAAAGTATATTGTTCCTTCCATTCGCATGAATTCAGTTAATTTTAGTATAAAATAATTTTTTCTTAAACGAAAGAAATTCGAGTCTGAAGGGGATAAAATGCTACGTTTAATTAAAAAATTGCTCAAAATAACTGTACGCAAAGATTTTATATATATTTTTCACTCTCCGTTACATGATCTCAAGTTTTAGAAAAGCAATCTGTTTTTAATTCTTAGAAGTAGTACAAAATAAGAAAATAATAATATACAGGTATGTTGAAAATTTCGAACACATAGAGAAGTAAAAGTGTACAAAATTAGGAAAAATGGAAATGATACTAAAATCAAAATTCAGAAATT
Source organism: Coelioxys conoideus (assembly GCA_947623535.1). Lineage (NCBI taxonomy): Eukaryota > Metazoa > Arthropoda > Insecta > Hymenoptera > Megachilidae > Coelioxys > Coelioxys conoideus. The sequence continues at coordinate 13,922,477 of OX392456.1, read as the reverse complement.
TCGAATTTTAGAAGTTTAAAAATACAAAATTTCAAAGATATATTTTGCGAATGTAAATAATAGTGAATATATACAAATTTGAAAATACAGAAAATTGAAAAATATGAAAATTAGGGAGTATAGAAGTTTGAAGTACGAAAAGTAGAAAATACAGAATTTTAAACTGTAATTCGAAATAGTGGAATTGGAAGATAAAGAGTATAAAATAAATCTTTGAAATAAGCACTATTAAATGCAATAATGTTTCACTATACTTATAGTGCTTTTTCGATGTCCTTATATTAGAAGTAAAACGACTTACAATATACATAAAATGTATGAATTTATTTACTAATCTATAGTAATAGTTACTAATAAATGATAAAACTTAAACATATAATACTAGTCACAAATAAACGATAGGACCTAAATCTGTACTATTAGTCGCTGATAAGCGATAGAACTTCAACCTACAACATTTACTAAGGATAGAATGGTAAACGATAGAAGGAAAGGGTAATAAAAAGAGTAATTAAAAATCTTTGAACACTTTCGCAATATCAGGTTGAATAATTCACGACGGTGATTTATATCAGTCAAATCCTTTGGCTTTCCCGTCAGACGCCATCGCTAATAAATTCATGAAATACGCGTCGCGTTAGATTATTCACGATACACTGATTAATTCGGTAATTTTAAGTGATTAAATGATTCAACGCCGATTCAAAGGTAATTCCATTGACAACGATCGAAGGAGTATTTGGCGGAAGTTATTGGCCAACTCGCCGCTGGTAACATTACACGATCCATCTGGCAGGTGTGCCAACTTGATTAACGAGAAATGTTTTGCTCCGTCTAGCGTTGTACAATGTGCGAATTCTTGTTCGCGTAAATTTCCTAGAAGCTGATTTCCTCGTGCTACGAAAACATTTCGAACATACTAGCTATACCATTGCCTTTTCCACAGTTTCGTTTCTCTTTTTGGTTCAACATACTGTTACAGAGTTTGTGCAAATTCCCTTCAAATTAATTTTCTCGCGAGAGGAAAATGTTACGTTGGTGTTCTTGGAGTTTGTTCTATAAAAATGAACGTAACTGGTGTTTCATAGCCAGTTACTCTTACAGTACGATGTTAAATATTCTATAGTAATTAAAATTGTATTAGTACATGATTGATAGTATAGCAATAAAGAATGTCGTATACAGTCGTGGACAAAATTAAGTGGGCAGGTATCATAAATAACAAAAGGTAAATTTAATTAAGTAATAATGCCTATAAATCAAAACTTTATTGCACAATTATATTCATTAAATAAATGTTTTCTCAAGTCTACAAAAATATCTCACGTTCTAAATTTAAAATTTATTTATAACATTGTAATAAAACGAAACATTTTTTACATTTCTGCAATGTCCACTGAATTTTGTCCATGAGTGTATACAGTAGCGGACAAAAGTTTAAGACTAAATGGAAAAAATAAACAATTGATTTACTGTTCATAAAAACTGTAAATAGTGTTCTACTTTCGGTGTTAACTAATTAGACATTTATTTATACACTTATAAAAAAAATTTCATTTTGATATTTTGTTCAGTAGCGAAGTTACAAAAAAAAAAACGAAGTCCGTATAATATTTCGAATCAAATCATCGTCTTAAACTTTTGTGCGCTACTGTAATTTTTACATATGTATATAATATAGATATACTTGTAATGATGTATCTAAAATAGAATGTAATATTTTAAATTCTGTACTCATTAATTTACTTGAATAATAGATAAACCATAGTTTGTTCTTAATATTACTTATTTAACTAAATAATTAGTTTTACTAATTGAATTTAATATTAAATATGAAGTATTTTTATTTTTATCAAACTCTATACCTACTTGGGCACGTTCATTGATATGGAATGTTAAATAGAAAAATCATTCAATTTCATAATTCTCTCTGTATACATAATTATTTCGAACGCCATATGATCCCATTTTTATAAATAAAAAACATTATTTGATAACACCCAATTTCATTTTCACCATGACTTGTCTAAACGCTTTAACCATAATTTTCGAGAATTTGACTGCATTAGTTTCTTTACTTTCTCGTACATTTCTCAAAGTTTAAGAATATTTTTTAAATAATCTTCACCTACTTGAATCTAAAATTTTTAATTAATAAGAAAATAACGATATGTGATAATAGGAGTCATACGTATCTATAATAAAATGAATAAACTGCTTCATAAATTTTCAATCGCTATTAAAAATTTTTGAATTAACATCACGTGACATTTAAAAATAAGAAAACCGGAGCAGTGAATTACGTGAGCGAGCATCAAGCCGGGAAAAATATGACGATTTTAATTAGTGAACACGAAGCAACATGAAAGACACCATTTCAGTTAACAGATTCTAAAGTATATCGTGCTGCCTTTAATTACTTCTACGATGCCACACAGAAAGATACATTTTGCCTGAATAACTTCGAACATTATCGGTTCTTCTTAGTCAATTTGATTGAATAATTTCTTGTATTATACAATACTCCACTTTCGACGAAGATAATAATGAAAATCTGACAATAGATTTTTGCAAAACATAAATTTTGTATGTGTTTCATAGTGCATTGTTACTGTCTCGTTAATTTTAATACACACCCAAAAAGCTCGAAAAATATTTTTCCCTTCACATGACACAGAAATTATTTGTTGAAATTCACAGAACGAAAAGATTAGCGAAGCGAATATTTCGATTAAATAACAATAAAATCGATAATTACACATAGACATGCTTCTATACAAAATTTCTACTTCAGTTGAATATTCGATGAAGCAGAAAACGATGAGAAATAAAACGACACAGAATTTATTTATATTTTTCTACAGTTAGATGTTTCAAAATAATTCTTAAAACATTTCAAAAAAAAAGGGGAAACAAGGCAAATTATATACATAAACATAAAATAGAAAAATTGGAAGAAAATTTCAATTATAGATTTACATTAATTTAACACTGTGTAAATGCTTAAAGTGAAAGTATCATTTACAAAAGCAATGATCTCACCCTCGGTGCACCAGCATAGAAAATGGCAATTAGCTACACGCTTATTATGCAATTAAGTTTATGATTATAACGAACAACGTCGTAGGTAGATGTTAACACTTGCATAACAAGACTCTCTGTGCTGAAAGGGGTCCACCGGAAGTGGAATTTCACTGACAAAACAGAAAAGCCACTATACATATTAATTTCGCAAGGTTGTACATTGGATAAACTTAGCAAGCTTGCGACAGCGATATTCTGTAATCTAAAATGGTTTACGCCCAGAAGGCAAATGTCCTCTGTAAACGATTATTTCGCAGAAACTGTTTAACGAGAAATCGAGGAACGATGGAGCATTCAATTTCCTGTGAGTTCGATTAAATATCCAGTCAGTGATTTTATTATTTATCCGGCAAGCTTTACGACGAAAAGGAACAAATTTTCTATGCAGTTATCTTTGATAAGAAAGGAATGAAATTATGGCATCAAAGTAAGAGAAATCTTGAGATCAAGGAATAGATTCGATTTGAATTCGATTGAGAATTGAAACAGATTCTAATGGAATTATGAAATTGAAGAAATTTGACTTTTTGATATATTGATTGACCTTTCGTTGGATATAATTAATATAATGATTGACGACCAAATGATATATAGAATTTTGTGAACGTTTCATAAACAATGTAAGTAAAGAAATACGTGTTTGTTCGTATTTGGTTGGTTAATTTTCAAGTACGCTAATTTTCAAACTCGCAAGCTTGGAAATTTTTATGGGATTTTCTAATCAACAAATTTTCACGTTTAGAAATTTTAAAGATATAGAGTGTTGAAATTGAGGGCTTTGGGAATTTGAGAATTTGAAGATTTGGATATTTGAAAATTTACGAGCTTAAGAAATTAAAAATTTAAGAATTTGGAGATTTGAGATTTCTGGAGATCCAGAAATCCAGAAAGTTAACAATGTAGCGATCCTGGAATCTAGGAATCTAGGAATCTCAAAATCTAGAAAACTAGAAATCTAGAAATCTAGAAATCTAGAAATCTAAAAAACTAGAAAACTAGAAATCTAGAAATCTAGAAATCTAGAAATTTAGAAATTTAGAAATCTAGAAATCTAGAAATCTAGAAATCTAAAAAACTAGAAATCTAGAAATCTAGAAATCTAAAAATCTAGAAATCCAAAAATCTAGATATATAAAAATCTAAGAATCGAGAAAATTAAAAATCTAGAAATCTGACTATGTATTATAGAAATTTACATAGTCTAAAAAATTACAAATTTAAAAATCCAGTTTAGAAACCTGAGGAGTTTGCTAATTTGGGTATTCATAAATTCCATAACTTGAAATTTTTTTACATTTCCAAAAGTAATTTTATTATTTTGGCACTTGAAGACGTAGAATGTCGCTCAACCGTAATCCTTAGCTTCTTAACAAGAAAAATCGATAAATAACAAGCACGATACAAGGACCAGATAACTACAGGCCTGATTAATGAATTGATAAAGCAATTATTCATTTTTAATTGTCCGAAAGTTTCCATACCGCTCAACACTTTGCATCAGCATTCTTCTTTTACTTTATTTCCCTAAAAGTTAGCTGCGAAGTTTTTTCAAGCAAACTTTATAACAAATTTCCTCGTGCCTCTTAGTATAAAATTTATGTGTCAGCCTGTCGAAAAGTTGATGACGTACGATTAATAAAAAAATATAAATGTTTTAACTTTCCACAAATTTCTGTTTTAATCATAACAATCTTTTAAAAGGAAAGGGATATTAATAACATCGCTATACATATATATTGTATCAATAATATATAGGAAAAGAATTTTATTTATTAATAAACAAAATTTATCATTTCATCGAAAATAAGAATTTAAACATTCTGTAAAATGAAAAGATAAAAACTTCGATATTTTAGAAAACTTATAAACTTATAAATTTATAAATTCACAAACGGGATATTATACAGAAAAATATTCATTACTCGAATATGGAAATAAAAATAATCGTAAAGCTCAGAAACCGCGGTTCGTTAAACAATCATTCTCCGTGGAAATCTGAAATGAAGGAAGAAAGAGAGGGATGAAGAAATAACAAATATTCGCGATCACGTGGATCGAATGTTTTCATAGAAATCTACGCCGGCCAGGGGATAAAATAGCAAGATGAAATATCGGTGTGAAGATGAATCAGACATCTTGAGAAACGTCCAAGTAAACCCTTTCTTCAGTAACATTAGCGGCTGCTTTCATTAACTTGAATCGTGGAAAAATATTTTCAAAGCTCATCGTCGGTCGACCAATAACTTACTGACGAAATAAGTAAAAATTTAGAGCTTCCGACGTAATTTTTTGTCTCGATCAAAAACAACAATTTTCAAGAAAAATTGGTATATTTTATTATACAAACAAATTTTATAATATTAATTGAATACATTTATGTACTCGTAACAACAGTATAATTGTGCATAGTTTAAGTAGAATGTTTTATTATACATATATATAAACAAAAATTAATAACGTGAGTGAAGAATGAATTATTGAAAAATTAATGCACATATGTTATATTTATTTTGAAAATTTAATAGCAGTATATTCATACCAAACATCTAAATTAAATTAGATTAGGTTACATTTGTTCAATCTATTTTCGTACGTATACGAAACTCAGTGCAAAATTTTATAGTGTCGATATAATATATTTTAAGCCAGACAAAAATTTAATTGTATGTAATATGTAACAAAATTGGAGAAAAATAAATTTGAATAAAAATAGACTTACTATAATGGGTTATAGACTGAAGAAATTATAGCAGGAATTTCAAATATTTATGTGAATATAGTTTAAGTATATTGTTTGATTACATAAACAAATATTAGCAATACGGGTGAAGGGTATGTACTGTCAGAAAAATTAATGAAGAAACTCATATACATATATCTAATTGATTTAAGGATGGTCCACATGAAATAAAGCCACATGCATACCTGATGTCTGATCAATGAATTATACATACTACTGTAGTTTCGCTCAGTATGCGATTATAAAATATAAACTGAAGATGAAGCTATTACTGAAAACGCAGAAGTTAACACAGGTATTCTAAATGAAATGGAAATAAACATTCGTACATATTCGTGTAAATAATTAAAAATTGTCCAAAATAAATAAAAATAAAGAGTTAGACTTTCCTTATTTTCAAGCTCATTAAATTCACAAATTTTCAATTTCTATAATTTTCTATAAGTTTTGTAATTTTCCGTGTACCCAAGTTTTTCATTTTTTCCAGTACCAAATCTCTAAATACCCAAATTTCTATATCCACAAATTCCTAGTCCCACAAATGCCTATACCTCAAAATCCCTACATCGGCGCATTACAATGTTTTCATATCCCCAGAACTACAAGTCCCTGTATTCTCAACTAGCTAATTAATGAAATTTCTACATCTCCTAATTCGTAGATGAACAAATACCTAGATCCACACATCCCTACATCCCAAATTTCCTAAATCTCCAAATTACTATATTTTCGTATCCCCAATCCCACGACATTCGATATTTTCAAATCAGCCAAGTTAGAGATTGGTAAACTGCATCCATAAATTCCCAGACGCACAAATTACAAACACCAAATTACATTAATAAATTAAAAATTCAGAAATTTGGAATTTTAGAAATTTAGAAATTTATAGATTTAGAAGTTTAGAAATACAAAATTTCGAAGATATATAAATTTGCGAATATAAATAATAGTGAATATATACAAATTTGAAAATACAGAGAATTGAAAAATATGAATATTAGGGAGTATAGAAATTTGAAGTATGAAAAGTAGAAAATTCAGAATTTTAAACTGTAATTCGAAATACAGAAATTGGAAGATAAAGAGTATAAAATAAAAATTTGAAATAAACACTACTAAATGCAATAATGTTCCGCTATACTTATAGTGATTTTTCGATGTGAAATTTCTACATCTCCTAATTCATAGATGAACAAATACCTAGATCCACACATCCCTACATCCAAAATTTCCTAAATCTCCAAATTACTATATTTTCGTATCCTCAATCCCACGACATTCGATATTTTCAAATCAGCCAAGTTAAAGATTCGTAAACTGCATCCATAAATTCCCAGACGCACAAATTACAAAAAATTAGGCAACAAATTACCAGATTCCCGGGTCCCGAAATTTTTAACTCGTCCCGAAATCGCGAAATCCCCGGAAGCTCTGAAAATCAGCGAGCGAGACGGCCCTTTCCGGTTCGTTTTCACGTTTGCCCTAGGGAAGGGAGCTTCGCGTGCGAGAGCTTTCCCCGATGCTCGGTTGTAATTACACGAATGCGAAAAGCTCGTTCGAATCGGGAGCAGAGGGGATTAACGAGTAAACGACTTTCACGCGCGTTCGTTGGCTCTGAAAACTCGCGTGGCGAGCAACCGTTTCGAGGAAGTCGTACGACGTCACAACTATAGATACTCTATTTTCGCTTATCTCGCCTCTACTGGCTCCTCTCCTAAGCTCGCTCTCCTCTCTCTCTTTCTCTCTTTCTTTGCCACGAAAACGTGTATTTCTGGCACGGCATCTCGACCGGCGCAGGCCAGAGCTCCGAAGACAAATTCGAACCAGAACCCGATTCGACCACGAGTCCCGATAAACCTGATAGCCATCACTCGAGCATCATCTCTGGAGAGTCCAGAGTGGAGAACGTTCCTGCAGACACCGAAATAAATAACCAACCACGCGAGAAATCCTCTGTCGAATGAAAACGATTTGTTCTTTTATCTCCGGTGCGAAGTTCAGGTCAGAGGGAAGACGCTTTCAATTACGACGTTAACGTTATTGTTCGGTGAAGAAAGTTTGGAAAGTCGATTCAAAGAGTAAATCTATGTAGTTGTTTGTTCGATACAATCTAGTTAGGGATAGAATCAATTTATAGCATGAAGGATATACTGAATTTTTTACAATAAAAAATTACGAACGTGGATGTAATTGGTGGATAGAAGAATCGATTGTTGTTTGAGGATTTTTAATTAGTTGAAGATGTCGAATCTTAAAGGGGTCATTATGAAGGTTGTATACGTACAATTTTGTTTTTCCCTGTGAGATTACGACTTCATGATATGTATATTTTAAAACTGAAAATTAAGGCATATCATACAGGAAAATAGAACAATGCATAAAAAGATAACATTTTAGTAAGTTCATTTTACTAAACACTCTTTTTGCCAGAAATATTTCTAATATTATATTTAAATAACATTAGATGATTAACATTATTGAATATTATATTTAATAATTAATTAATGTACTGATAATTAAATGTTATGAATAAATGAATAATATCATAAAATCATTTTCTGATAGTAGTACTAGACCAGAATATTGTATCACACGAATAATATTATACATCATATTTACTAAAATCTGTCGTTCCTTTCTGTATTAAAGGAATAGAAGACCAATGAATATTCAAATTCAATTTTAATATTGATCAAAAAGGTCCTACCTTTGCTGGTGAGACTGAAGCTTCTAAGCCTGTAACTGTCCTCGTCTTCGCCATCTTCCCTAGAAGGCATTTGCGACGAGGTGTCAGGAACATCCAAAAATGCATTACTCTTTCTGTGATGAGTATGATGCATACTTTGTCCTCTTCGACTGCCTCTTCTCCTGAGACCCGGACTAATATCATTGTCGGTTAATCTGGGCTCGCTGCTGCAATGAGCAGATTTAACTGTGCCCTCGTGGTGATGATGATGGTGGTGCGCAGCTGAAACCAGAAGTCGATATGCAACAATTAATAATTACTAAAACAACTGTAACAATTATGTAACGAGTTACGATTTCACCGCGGGACAGGTCAGTTTTCCTATTAATTGCATCGCTTATTTATTTTTTTAACACTAGATTTACGGAACCCGTTAAAATGACGGATCTTACATTTCTTGTTTTTGATTACGAAAATTATTAAAAAGGTTATGACAAAATGCGTGTTAACCTTCATCGAGATAACGAATCTTTCTATAAACAGATGTATGTATTATCCATGTTTAACTTATTTTTATAATTCATTTTCAATTTAGACATAAGTGGCCATTAAACGTCGGTAAATCTAGTGTTAAAAGTGACATATAAATTAAAATCTGTTCTGAAATTTGTTACTTATCAAAAGTAAATTTTTGTACTATTACAGCGATTAAAATAAAACGGTGTTATTGTATATATTATATGTATATAGATATTATTATATACTAAATAATGTTATTATAATAAACGAACACAATTTATACATTTGCGTACGTCACTTTTAATTTGAAAACGATTGTGACGAGTGGAACAAGATAAATTGTTGATGAAAAACGATCTAGTTTTTATATAAAACTATTTTAAGAATTTTTCCAAAATTGAAACCCAGTTAGATCGTTTTTCATCCTAAAAAATTGATCTTGTTCCACTCGCTAGACTCTAGTATTACATAAAACTAGAATATGATCACTGGCAAGCATTTTAGATTTTCATAGGGAAATCGACAATGTCGAGAAGTTTTAATACATTCTCTGTAAATCGAGGAACCCGAACATTCACCGAATGATTGAGATAAAATTTCTAATATTTAAACTAACGTAGTTTCCAATTTTTTAACTTTTACGTACGTTCAAACTTGATATTTAAAAAAAGAACTGATGGAAATGTAACTGTACCGTGAAATGTAACTGTGTGTAACTGTAACCGTTGAAAATGTACCGATGGAAATGGAAAATTTCACAAGGGAAATGAGAATCTGCGAATTCGGAAATATGAAGACTTGAGATCCTGGCAATGCAAAAATGTGGAAATTTCGTAATTTGTAAAATAACATCACGATAATTGCTCGTACATGGTCAGTCATGAAGTTATCCGATCGATCGACGTTTCAGTTACTCACGCTGCTTTTTCTTCGATTGCTCTTTGGTACCTTGAAAAGGCGATCAGCAACGAGATACAGAGTGGAAAATTTTCAAAGGACCCACGTTGCAGACAGCGAGAAGCCATCGCGTGAAAAGCGACGGTGGATTCAAGCTCGAAGCGAAAGAAAAAGACGACGAATGTGCTTCAAGAAAGGGCAGAGCCAGAATATTACGAGTGTAACTTGACCCTTTTGAAATCTTTTTCGACTTTTACTAGTGTATTATGAATGTTTTAGACGTTCCATAGAGACTGCATAATTTAAAGGAGTTAATATCGTTCCTCTTTGTACGCGTTCGTTTTATCAAAGGTTATAGAAGTGCTACGAATGTACTTCATGAAATGACCAGAAATTCAAATTATTGTGTCCTTTGTGAGCAATTTCTCGAACACGACACTTTATCTTTCTATATTTGTCTGAATATTATAGCAACGAATAGATAATGTGTGGCGCAACTGGCAAATAAATCATAGTGCATTCAATTAACGCTGAAACTACCAACGCATAATGCACAATTATTTTGAAATTAAAAATGAAGTGAAAAAATAAACGCACAATGAAACATAAATGAACATTTATTGATTCCTCATGTTGACAACAAACAGTACATATGTTAAGAAAACCATCTGGACAAATTTTGTCATTTGAAGAAGGAGTTGTAAAAGGGTCATTTGACCCCTTTGGTAGTTTAGTGTCAATAGGGTTTATGGTTGCGCGACGAATTTTTCTTCCATGTAGAGATTTTTCTAAAACTCTAAACACGTGTCGCGGCGTTGCGATTACAAAACGAAGCTTCGGTTCATAAAGGAATTCAAGTATACCGCGAATTATTTGATTTGACCGCCTATTTCGTCTACGATCCGTGAACAAATTCCTGGCTGATCGGCGAGGTAAAGCAAATGGCTCTCGATCGAGTTCTGCTAGATTTTTTTTTGGTTCCCTGGTCACGTTCGTTAAGCCATAAATAAAACTTCGAGGCCCGAGGCTTCGATTCCGACGGTGTAGCTGTGAAATAAACGCGATGCCGGGGATTCGTCATTGCTACCAAGTGAGCTCGTGAAAGCATGATTACAAATCGTTGTTGCGCTCGACAACGTTTTACGTTTTTCGGACCTGACGAAATCACGTTTCCACTTCTATTCTGGCAACGTTCATCGTTTGGCTAGTAGGTCACTGACAGACTAAACGTAGCTGCGATGCCAGTGCACCTTAACGGAGAAAATAGTCGAACCATCAAAATTCATATTACTCGAGCACTGACCATACTGATATTAGAACACTGACCATTCTGATATTTGAACACCGACCACTCTGATATTTGAACATTGACCATTCTGATATTGGAACACTGACCATTCTGATATTTGAACACTGACCATTCTGATATTAGAACACTGACCATTCTGATATTTGAACGCTGACCATTCTGATATTTTAACACTGACCATTCTGATATGAGAACACTGACCATTCAGATATGAGAACACTGACCATTCAGATATTTGAACACTGACCATTCTGATATTAGAACACTGACCATCCTGATATTTGAACACTGACCATTCTGATATCTGAATACTGACCATTCTAATATTAGAACACTGACCGTTCTAATATATTAACACTGACCATTCTGATATGAGAACACTGACCATTCAGATATTTGAACACTGACCATTCTGATATGAGAACACTGACCATTCAGATATTTGAACACTGACCATTCTGATATTAGAACACTGACCATTCTGATATTAGAACACTGACCATCCTGATATTTGAACACTGACCACTCTAATATCTGAACACTGACCATTCTGATATTAGGACACTGACCATTCTGATATTTGAATACTGACCATTCTGATATCTGAATACTCACCATTCTGATAGTAGGACACTGACCATTCTGATAGTAGGACACTGACCATTCTGATATCTGAATACTGATCATTCTGATATTAGAACTCTGACCGTTCTGATATCTAAACACTGACCATTTTGATATCTGAATACTGACCATTCTGATATTAGAACACTGACCCTTCTGGTCTGTCCCTGTACAATGAATCGTGAAATTATTATACTCGAAAGATATCTTCTTAAAATATATGACAGACGAGACTTTAATTATTAGATTGTTTGGAAAGTGATTTGGTTTTTTATTTATGAAAATGAGAGACGATTTTCATTGGTTTCACTTTTTCCTGCTTCAACAGAATTATTTAAAAATGTGAGATATTACGAAAATGCTGTCTGTCTATATTTGATAAGGTACCAACCATTAACTATATTATGTAGAATCAATCGAAATTCTTCACAAGCAAGCCTGTTGAAGAAAAAAACGAATTCACTTTTCGAAAAACACAATAGTTTAAGGTAATCGGAGTTTCGAGGTGTTTTCTAGGATATCGGTGTTTTAGCAGCTAAATAGGGCACCTGTTGTTCCGAACGTGGACCTGCCTCGTGGAATGCTGCAAGTTTATCTAGTTTTCGTTAATGTACCGTATCTGCCATCATTTACACGTGTATCGCTTCAACCAGCACGCGATTAAATACACCAACTTACGGTAGCTGGCTGAATTATTATATTCGAGAGACTTCTGCTTCAAAATACGCCACGGACGCGGTTTCAATTAGATTAAAAATGTTATTGACACTCTTCTGATATCGAGTATACATATATTGATACGCTGCGATGTATGGCAAATATGTCAGTAAGACGTTAACGCGTGAATCTCGTTTCTGGAATAAAAGGCGGCAGTGGATATAGAATTTCAATAAGCAAAATTTTTATGTATTCGAAACTGTAAATAAAAATTGCACAGTGACGAAATATTAAATAATCGTATTTTCTTGTATAGTATAGCGTTCGACCTATGTTTAAGTAATATTATAGTAATAAAAGATCTGTTTTGTTGTAACGGTTAAGATTATAAAATATGGTATGTTTTGTTCGAGTATAGCAACTTAAATTTAATTTAATTCCTAAATTTTGAAAAGATAAAATAATTATTTAATAAATAAATTAATTTTCTAATGCAAAGATACTAATCCAGTAAGTAAGAGAATAATGATCTAACATAGACAAAACAGTAATTCAATAAATAAGATAATAATTTGCTAATATGGATAAAACAATAATTCAATAAATAAAATAATAGTTTCCAAATATAGTTAAAATAGTAATTTAATAAGTAAGAAAGTAATTTCCTAATACAGATAAAATAATAATTTAATAAATAAGGAAATAATTTCCCAATACAGATAAATTAAGAATCTATTAAGTGAAAAGATAATTTCCTAATATAGATAAAATAATAATTTGATGAGCAATAATTGCCTAACAACTTGCCTAACAACGTAAAGTAAACAATACGATGACATTTCATTCCATTAGCTTAAAAAGCTGTCAAAGATTCTCGTATCATAAGATCTTGTACAATTTCCCGTTCCATACAGTTAGAATGGAACCTGCTATACGTGTGCATGACGTTGATGTCGCGTCACTCGACCCCTTGGAGGAGTTAATTTAAAAATGGATAGTTGTATAGGGTCAAACCCATTGAACCATGAAGAGCAGTGTTATCTACGTGCTCTTTCACGTAGTAGCGTCGATACTTGATATCGACCACACCATAGTGAGTGATCACGCGAAAATTTGAACTCGTACGAAGACCACGTTAATGAAAATTAATTACGACTAAACATCGGACTATTCGTTGCAGGAAGTTTATCTGAACGTAAGAGAATCCCCTGTACAAATACACGTGTTAACGGAATGTTCCCTATATTGCATCGCTTAAGAAAATATCTCCATAAATCGAAAACGTGTTTGTGGTCTACGACAGAAAAATCGGAGAACTATTTTAGTATCCTAATCAACGCGTAGCTGTAAAACAGGCTAAAATAACGCGTGACTAGTTCAAAATATATAATTAAAATTGTTCCTTTTCGGTACGTTGAAAGCAAAATTGTATTATGCAAAATCAAAACGAAACGTTTGTCACGTTGCGAATATTATTTATGTAGCGATTGATTTGTGTTATTATTAACCAATGATGTTGTTATTAACCAATGATGTTGTTATTAACCAATATATGAGTTACAACCCCCAGTTTAGGGATGTCGCCTAAGTCAATTTATATGTGAATGAGGGCCACGGTCCAATTTAGGAACTGGTCCAATTTAGGATCTGATCCAATTTAGGGAACCTTCCTCTAATTAAGGAGGAAGTCAAAATACTATGAAAATTTATTACGTTATTATTAAAAGCAGTAATATTTCACATTTAACGAGGACAAACAGTGCCAGTTAAAGTAAACAATCAGAGAGTCAGAAAATAGAGATTGTAAGGAACGTTTAAACTGAATTTCCGATCAGGTTAACATGAATTCTCGTTTAATTAATTAATATTCGTGAATTTGTGATAGACTATGTTAAATTTATTGTTATTAATATTATTATAAAAAGCATTAATTACTGTTAGTAATATTAATAATACATTTGTTGATAATATATTTAATAACATTAATTTTTATACAATAAATATAATGATAATTTCATATTGTACTATTCGTTTGAAACAATTAAAAAATGTACTTGAACATCATAATTAATTTTAATTAATTTTAAAGTTCCTCCTGTGTATCTGTGTACAAACTGAGACACTAATCCTAATTAATTTTACCTTTCGTTCTGCAATAACAGTGACTGTCACAGGTGAAATGAAATGATTTTAATTATCCGTGTTTGTTCAAAATGTACACGATTACATTAATCAAGTTGCAATAAATTATACAAAATATAGATTAAATATTTATGTGTAAATAGAAACTTCAGTTTCATTAACATAATACGAAACATAATGGTAATTAAAAGTATCGTGTATGAAAAATAGTGAGTGTCAAAGTTCAGACAAAAAAATTTACTTATTTTACATATTGATTATAACGGATCAAATAAATGCTGACACATCTATATTTCTCTAAACATTTTTAGTTATAAAATTTTATTAACACCATGTATGCCATTTTATATCATTCAACCTACACTAGTTGAATCTGAACCATATTAATCAGTAATACTATGAATGAAAATTATAAAGAAATATTGACACGATTCTATAAAGTCGAATATAAAAAAGAAATTCTTAATAAAATATTTTGATCATTTTGTTACAAATTGAGTGGTTTTATGAATTACATGGTAGTAACTGATATTATATAATAACTCAATAATCTTAACTAAACTAATCTAACCTAACAAACGGTAATCCTACCTCAATTATATCCACAGAGTTCTAAATCGATAAATTATCAGCTTTTGGACTAAAATCCCTCAAAATTGCAAAATTTCGTATTAAACCCCAAAGTTCCCAAGTTTCAAGATTTTCAAAAATCTTCATAATAATTTCTATAAAACAAAAAAATGTTTACAAAACGAAATAATAATTCCTACAAATCTCAGATAAAATAATTTAACCTCCGACATTTTTTATCATGCAAATCTGTTTTTAATTACCACGTTGTTTACGCATCGCGCGTGTAACGCTATAGATCTGGTTAAAAAACACCTATCTCATATTATATTATATCGAACGATTAGCGAGCGATCTTTCAAGTAGAAGCTGTTAAAGAAGAAAGAAATATTAGCAACGTGATCGTTTGATTACCTTGTGCGGCGGCTCGACGACGGATACTTTTATTCGCGCTGGAAACACGAGCACTCTGGGACCTTGTTGCCGGTCTACGTCTTCTGGTTGGTGTACTGCTATCAGGAGTACCACTTCCGCTGTCCTTCTCCCTGTCGATTTTATCCCTTTCCCGTGCACCCGAGGGAGGCATCGCCTCCAACATTTGTTCCATGCTGGAGAATCCAGGAGCGCAGATCGACGCGGACCTGGTCTTCCTGCGTAACGAGTGTTCCGCCATTTTCTACGTCGTTTTTCTTCCCGAAACTCTCTCGATTTCCCTCTCGAAATGTCCGCAACGATCTCACGAAGGTTCCTTGTATTCCCCTATCCCGTACACTGTAGTCCTTTGAAACTTTCGCAGCAACGTTTGAAATCCTCTCTTCTTGAATATTCGCGAAACGCACGAGATATTCTGCGAATCACTTTTATCCCGTGAAACGATCGAGAGGTGTCCGAGAATCGGCCCGGGCGAATTTACGAGGTCCCAAAAGAGCACTGTTCCATGAAAACCACCTGGTTTCCGGACGAGATCGATTTTCGGCGAAATAAACAAACGAACGCCGGCTATTTCGCGGTCCAGATATGACCGGTGTACCACTTTCGGTGCAGTCTTAACGTTCAATTAAAAGTTACACGTTCTCTCGAAGAATTCATCAGAGCACCTAACTCATTGACCTTGGACAACGGAACTCGGATTCTGGAGTAACACGCGATATCGCCAGCGTTAATTGTAAGGCGATATACCGTGTTGGATCGGGTTTACACAGTGGCGTAGTCGAAGGAAATCTCGATCTGGTTTCGACATTTTGAAATAGCAATAAGTGAAGGTAAACACGATCGATCTGGCGGACCTTAATTGGAAATTATGATGTAATTGAAAATAATGTTGAATTCTGTGTAAAATGCGTGCGGTACAGTTGTTTTTGTTCGACGGTAAAAGAGACTCGAGAGAAATTTTGTGCACGCTGCAGTTAATACAATTGTGCAGTATTTTCGATGACTGTGTAAAGAGATTTATGCATCGAATGCAAATTGCTGCTTTGAAAACTTTGTAATTAATATTTTTCGTGGAATAAAAGGTAAAAGGAAATGTGCAATGCATTAACGGTATAAATAATATTTTTAAATAAAAGCTTTGTACAAAATTCATACAATTTAATATGTACTACTATAAATATTTAAAGCATAAATTAAATCAATTTAAATTTAAATTATAATAAATAAGTAAATAAATTTTAATTATAGTATATAAATAAATAAACGTAAATTTAAATTAAATAAATCAATAAATGTAAATTTAAATTAAATAAATCAATCAATTTTAATTTAAATTTATTAATCTAAATTTAGTTAAATTTAAAATGAATTTAAATTTTGTACATTTCATTAAGCATTGCAATATTTGATACAACCATTCCAGCAATAATTCAACGACGAGAAGAATAAAATGATTCATATTTTTCTATTTTCAGAACAGAAATAATTTCGAAGCTTTCCAATGATTCATTCGTTTCTCGTTGGAAACATCCAGGAGAATCACGATGGAACGGTCAAAAAAACAGAGAATATTAAACATGCGAAGTATCGAAAAGAAAAAAGAAACGGAGGAATCATTGTACACGTAACTGGTAATTCATTTTTCGATCAGTGTCGAGGGTTTCTCCGTTCGTTCGCATTGCCAATTCTGGTCAATTAATTAATATTGTAATTGGTTCTCCTAGTTCCGAAGCACCTGAAGTCACTTTGCCACTACAAATTTGTTTCGTTTCGATACCCAGGCACGGCAATTTAGTTATTTACGTAAGAATAACCCGTGGAAGCCATGTTATGTCGTTTTCCGTGGCCACCGAACGCTGAATATCATTGGCCCATTAAGAACCAATGTTGCATGAACAGCAACATTTCATTTGCAAGACCATTTATTTTCAGTCGATTTACATTACTGAGTTCCGCGTTTCAACGTCTTCACGATTAACCATCACCGTATACTTATTTCACAGTTTTATGCTGGTATTTGTATGTGCTTCGTAACATCAGCAATATTAAGTGACGATTAACACTTCGACATCCACATATGGGCGACGCTTAAATTTCCATATGAATCAATCATCGATTTAGGAAGAATTTGTTCGTTCGAATTAGAAACGCTCGCATTAATTACTTGGACCTATGAATATTAAATAAAACAGAATATTATGAACATAGTAAGGTTTATTGATCATAAAAATATTATATAGCCAAATTTTCAACTGTGTCAACGTGACGGTCAACGTGTTAAACAACGCGTGGAACCAGTAGATTTTCAATAAGTCAAAAGGTGATTCTTAGATTTCTAAATATTTAAATTTCTGGGCATCTAGATTCTTAGACTCCTAAATTTTAGAATATCCAGATGTAAGTTTATACCAAAGATATGTCCTAAAGATTTTTGTGTATTCAAATTCACAGAAGTATGATAGAAAATCATACAACAGAAATCACTGAAAATTATCGCAAAATTAATATTAAAATAATTGCGTTTAAATTTCTTTGCAAGAAAATATTTCTACCATACAATCTCGTAATTCGCACAAAAATACCCGGGTAAAGTTATATCCGTATTTACAAACAAAGAAATATAATTCCCCATATTTAAGCAGGAATTAAAGTGGCTGTTACTGTTACAAGCTTGTCCCGGCGATGCTTTATAAGTCCTTTATTAGGAAAATCTATCTATCGATCCTTTTTTTTCTGCTCTTCCGAAGGGAACGACGCGTTTATTGCGCACCAAGTGCAACGTTAAGTAGAAGAGATCAACCTTTATTCCAGCTTCATTGTATTTACGAGCTTCAGACTGATAACAAGCTTTATAGATTGCAAACTCTAGGGAAAATGTACCTTAAAATAGCTGCAACTTTTTGTTACGGCTGTTGCATTTTCAAGTTTATTTTTAGTAAACAAGTAAATAACCGTGTTCGTAGAAAACCATGGACCGTTTATGAGAAACATCGAGTAAATTAACTTCGACGATTATCTGTTATAAATATAATTAAAGAAAGAATAAAAATATTTTATTTTTTATAATAAATATAATTATAATTTTGATTATAAATAACTATTTGTGTAATTATCTGTTTGGAGATTTTTATGTTTTGTAATATTTTATCGATCTGGTATATTTCACGAGGAAAGCAATCAATTTTAAATAACAATTCCCGATTGGTTAAATAATATTATGGTTAACACTAAAACGACCAACGTATAATGCACAATTATTTTGAAATTAAAAATGATGTTGAAAAATAAATGAATAAACGATGAAACATACATGAATACACTTATTGATTCTTTACTTTGGTGATAATCAATACAGATGTTAACAAAACCATGTTGATAAATGTTTACATTTGAAGTAGGAAATTTGTAAATGGGTCATTTGACCTCTTTGGTAGTTTTAGTGATAAATAATAATATTTCGGTATTAGATTCAAAAATCATGGAAAATTTTCTTATTGTCATTCTAAAATCACAGAAAATCCTTTTAGTTTCGTTCTAAAATCATAGGAAATTCTTTCAGTACCTTTTTAAAGTCATAGAGAATTCTTTCATCATCGATCTCAAATTATAGAGAATCCTCTCAATATGGTAATATTCAAAATCCTTTCAGTATTCTTCTAAGATCATAGAAAATCAATTAATAATTATTGTCAATAAACCTGTTACATGAACAGTTTTTATGACATACTATTTGGTCCGATGTTAGTCAATAATTTGTTTAAATACTCAACTAGTCACATCTAAAAACTATTTCTGACAATGGACACAGGATGACAAACAACGCGATACACGCTTTCTCGCGAGGACAACGACCACTAAACTGTTTCGTCAAGTACGAACGACGTTTCTTGGTTGAACAGAATTTCTATGGTGCAGAGAATTGTAGAGCATATGGCACGAGTTACTATTTCCATTGAACGAGAAAATGGAATTTCAAACGCGCACCTGTCCCACCGTGTGCTGCGTCAATGTGGTGGGTAATAAGGTGACAAGACATTTAATATATCGGAGAATGAGTTACGTGAGTTTGCCGCTTGATAAGGTTCACGAGATTGTGGGGGTGCACGAGATGCAAGGGCGATTTTGCCCTTTCCTCTTTGACAGAGAAACAGGGTCGTTGCATCTTTGATTCCGGTTCAATGAAATATCACGAACGCCGCTTGTTACATTATGCTACATCCACGTTATACAGTCTGTTTCAAAACTACGACGATGAACTTGCGACGCTTGAATAAATAAAAAAAGTTCGTATTAACCTACACCCGATATGACCACGTTTCTGATTTATGGTCCTTTGGGTGTGATATCTGTCCCCTATACTCGAAGGGCGACTTTAGTTTAGTACCGTTTAGTGCAGCTCACTACAATCTGACGTTCTTAACCCATTAACTGCCAAATTTTTATTTCAACTTCACTCCGTGGGTTGTCTATTTGTGTATAAAGTACTTTTACAACTTGAACGACATTGAAGCAAAAAATTATTATATCGGGTTGGGGAATAAGTTCGTAGCGTTTTTATATTTTCTTTTGTTCTGCAACGATTTTTTGCTGTTTGACAAAGTGTATAATATTCATTCGATAGAGCACTTTCTGCTCTACAAAACTGCGCTAATTGTCTTTTTGAGTAATTTGATTTTTTATTACTTTCGAAGCTTAGAAATAGAATATCCAGGAGGTAAATGCAACATTTTCGACACCTGCTCTTCTTCGCTTTTTATCGAGGCCAAAAAGCTGCTGAAGAAGCCCGGGACATTTGCAACGTATACGGAGAAAATGTTGTATACGAGTCTACAACACGGAAATGGTATGCAAAGTTCAAAAATTGAACCATATGAGGGGCGTCACCTTCGACAATGAAGTGGACCTTAAAAACTGGCTCAACAATTTCTTCGATACCAGACCGGGCGATTTTTGGCGGAACGGCATTGACCAATTGATCGAGAGGTCGGAGGAGGTCATAAACAGCAACGGCGAATACATAATTGATTAATTTATTGTTCTTGATTAATTTATTTTACTATTGATTTTTGTTTAAATAAAAGTCTTTGATAAAAACGCTACGAATTTATTCCCCAACCCAATATAATACACATTTTATTTAATATAACGTTGTTGCAAGTGATAAAAGAAAAATGTATACAGGGTGTCGTGTAATAAGTGTAAGACCCATGAAGGGGTTGTAGAGGATGTGATTCTAAGTAACTTTTTCCTTTGCAAAAATGGGGTTTAGGCTCCCGTTTTCGAGTTATTATGGAAAAACACCGACCAATCAGAGCGCGCGAATAGCGTCCGCTCAGCCACGAGAGCGAAGCCTCGAACATACGGCCGATCGCGGACGCAAACAAACAAGTTAGTATCGTGCTATGTTACGTCAAAGTTAAATCATGCATAATAATGTTCAGTTATTCATTTTTACTAAATAAGGGATAAGACAATTTTATGTGCGACTTGAGGAAGTTGGAGAATTGAGAATTTGGGGAATTGGGAATTTGGGGACTTGGGAATTTGGGGACTTGGGAATTTGGGGACTTGGGAATTTGGGGACTTGGGAATTTGGGGACTTGGGAATTTGGGGAATTGGGAATTTGGGGAATTGAGAATTTGGGAATTTGGGAATTTGGAGATTTGGGGAATTGGGAATAATAATGTTCAGTTATTAATTTTTACTGAATAAGGGGTAAGACAATTTTATGCGTTATTTAACTTTGACGTAGCATAGCACGATACTAACCTGTTTGATCGCATCCGCGATCGGCCGTATGTTCGAAGCTTCGCTCTCGCGGCTGAGCGGACGCTATTTGCGCGCTCTGATTGGTCGGGGTTTTTCCATAATAACTCGAAAACGAGAGCCTAGACCCTATTTTTGCAAAGGAAAAAGTTATTTAGAATCACCTCCTCTACAACCTCTTTTCGGGTCTTACACTTATTACGAGACACCCTGTATATAAAAATTTATATTCAAATCTCCATTTCGGGATCGTGGCAACAAATGGGTTAATACAACCTGCAATTTAGTGCAATGTAGAATTGGTACTCTTTCACTGCATCTGTAACGATATACGCATGATATATGAACCCGGTGAAACGGACAAAAATAAATAATATCTTCAGAAGAAGTCGTTGAACTTTTCAAGCGAAATGTTTTCCTTTTATCTGCCAACAGCAGAAATGCTTACGAGTGCAGGAGATTAATACTGGCACAAATATCAAGTTTGATTTGATTAATGATTGAACACGAATATTGTTTAATACATTATCCGAATGTATGAATACGAATTTTGTTTCTGACGTTATTCAAGCAATGTTTGATCACAAATTTTATGTGTGACGTTATTCGAATAATGTTTGGACACATATTTTCTAGGAGACGTTCGAATAATGTTTCTGAATAGATAAATGTTCCAAAATATTCCTAAAAACGTGGCACATGACTGATTCAAACTTAAGTAGAAAGTATCTGTAAAAGATAATTTGCAATAAACAGAAGATGAACATATTAATCCTTAAAAATGATCTACGATGAATGTAAAGATCGCAAATATTATTACTCACGTAACATACATATTTCCCCATAGATATCAAACGTGGTTCAATTAATTTTTCAAACACGATCCTTTCGTTTGCATACCGGTACAAAATAATTTATGGTATTTCCGTAAGAAAACGTCAAAAGCGTTTCATACCGCTTGAACATTTTTACGTTCGTGTTATATTCATTTGAAGCAGAACACTTGGGCACCATGGTTATTAACCAACCATGAATATTTCGGGCAACTCGGTTATAAATTAACCATAAACATTTCTAGCATTTTGTCCATAAATCATCCGGGATACTGTTTGATTATTAACACGAGAATTTGCCCTGTTTAAATCGATAATTAAATTGTCCAACAGAACGATGCGTACGAAGAGGAAGAATCTAATGGCTGCACCCAGTAATTTTAGAAATATCCATTTCGTTTCAATATTAGAATCGCTAGATTTGAACGTCACCGAATCGGACCAATCGATGTTGAAGAGCGAAACGAGAAATAAGTAATGAGCTGCAAGTTCTCTGAGACAAGCTGAAGATGTTCGGGAAGAATGGAACGAAAGTTCGGTAAAGACTTGGTGCTTGATACGAGTCTGTTCTAATAAGAAGGATTAAATCTGTATTGGCCACAGAAGGTGGCTCAATAGTATATTAATACCTACATGGAATACTACGAAAGTCAAAGTTAATTTAAAAATGGAATAATTACATTCACGAACGCTATACGATAGTTAAATTCTTTATATTTATAATTATCGTGATTTTGAGTTTTTGCAAGGTATAAAACAATCTGGAAATAGTTATCAAAATCTCTTTGATGTATTATATATATAATGCTGTTTATTATGACAAGTATATTAAAAAGGTCCTTTTTGGTAAAAATATAAAATTTAGAGTGAACAGAAAATTTGTTCAGTTAGTATTATTTAGACGAATGCTATAAATTAGTAGCTTCAAAAATGCCATGAAGAAGCTGCATAGTTGAGTGTTTTATGTTGCTTCATACGATAATTCACAATGAATTTAATCATTTTTATTGTGTGATACTAAATATATTATTAAAATTGATACATGTCTAATATTAGCATAATATTTTCAATATTCTCACTGCTATACATACATATGTATAGCGAATGTGTACTATAGGGAGTTCACAATAGGATTTTGTAGAGCAAATGGCGACGTAGGGAAAAAACAACCGAACTTATCATTTGTACTTGTTTGGTCAATCTTCAAATAAAGATAGATTTCAAGGAAATTTTTAAATTCAGAAATTTCAACATTTGGGAATTTAAGAAGTTTAACAATGTGAAAATTGAGAGACCTAGGAATTTGGAGGTCCTGAAATTTGGGAATTAGAAAACACAAAGTGATTTTAAGATTTTGTATACAATATTTCGACATATTCATATTGTTAGATACGGATAGTTGACAAGCCACATTTTGAAAATGTTTAAACTTAAATATTTGGAAGATTGGAGAATTGGATAATTGGAAAATTGAAAGATTTAGTGATTTGAAAAATTGGGAAATATAAAATTTAGAGCTCTGAGAACTCGGAAAATATGATATTAAGAGATTCGGATATTCATAGATAGTAGATCTATTAATTCATAAATTTGGAAATCTAGGGAACTTTAAATAGGTATTTCAAGAGATTAAAAATTTGGAAACTTGAGGAACTGATATTGTTTTAATGTTATGCACTTTGGAAATTTTAGAACTTAAAACTGTAGAATTTGAAAATTTAGAAATTTATAAAATAAGAAAATTAATTTGGTGATTTAAAAATTTGAAAACTTGGCAATTTATGAATTTGAAAACGTGGGGGTTTGGAAATTTGAAAATTTATGATTTACAAATCTGCAAACAATGAAACTTACAAATTTGCTAATTATAAAATCACAAATTTCAAAATTTAGAAAGTCAAAAATTGAAGTTTTAGAAAACAGCAAATTTTCAAACTTAAAGAATCAAAAATTTAGAAAATAATAAATTTCAAAATTGTGAAATTGAGGAACTCCGAAATTTAAAATAATAAAAGTTTGACCAAACAGCACCATTGCACCTGCGTTGCACCCAACTGTACAATCTGCAGACAAACAAGTTTGACCAAATTACACCAAAAATTGAACATCAAACTCCATCAGAAATTATGGAAAATTTTAAAGCAACAATTAAGTCCCAGAATGCGTCCCGTCTAAAATTTCCGTGCGTCCAACAACAGAAATCACGATACACATCCGGAAGTTCACTCCTAAAATACCCAAAGCCATTCAACAAATTGCTCGTCGCTAGCGAACGCGCAGCGAACTTTCCTAACACTATCAGCATCCTCGAAACTGCATCACGAGTTTGCAAAGGAAAAACAAGAAAAGAGCGAAAAACGGTAAAGCCTTTTATAGCTGGCCCGTGTTTTCCATGTTTCTCTCACGTGTAAAAAAAAAAAAAGAAAAAAGGGAAAACGTTCTCCGATGCGAACACGATCGATCGAGATTTCCTCGATGGCTCGATAAAAAAAAACCGTTCGTCAAATAATTACCGGTAGGAACGTGATCGCGTTTACCACTTCCGGTGGCCAGGGATCGCGTCGAATATATTCGTCATTTTCCAATACGCTTCTTTGCGGTCGTCACATGTCTCTCGCGCGGCGATAACCGTGGAAGAAAGCGAAGAAACGCGACGCACGATGCACAGACGACGATACGCGGCACACTGAACACCGTGAGCAGCGACGTCGCGACGCCGAGCGTCGCGCAGACCGACACGCCTCGCTACGACGCTCGGGAAACCTCGTGCGAACGTTGGACGCCGTCCAATACGACGACGCGACGCGTCGTTTAGCACCGCGTCCTTTCGAACCTGCCGAAACGTGGCTTCTACGTGTCCCAAAATTCGATTATCCTGAAATTGGTTGATCGGAAAATTGCGAAATTCTACATTATTGGAGTTTTGAAATTCCAGAATTCCTGAACTTCAAAAGTTACAAAGTTCAACCGTCCCGAAATTTCTAGTTCCCAAAATTTTTCGATCCGAAAATACTAAAAACACCGAAATTTATAAATACAGAAATTATAAAATCTCAATATTCATAAGTACAAAAGTTCCTGAATTCCGAAATTCCAACATTTCTAATTCCTTAATTTCCGAACTTTCAAAATTCCAAAATTTCTAAATCCTCAAATTCTCAAAATCCCACGATCCGAAAATACTAAAAACACCGAAATTTATAAATAGAGAAATTAGAAAATCCCAAAATTCATAAGCACAAAAGTTCCTGAATTCCCAAATTCCAAAACTTCTAAATCATTATATTCTAAAACTTCCGAAATTTCTAAATTTCTAAATCCTTATATTCCTAAATTCCAAAATTTCTAAATCCTTAAATTCCGAACCGTAAAAATTCCTAAAATCCAAAATTTCTAAATTCTTAAATTCTAAACATTCAAAGTTTCAAAATTCTCAAGTTCGAAACCTTCAAAATTCCTAAATTCCAAAATTCTTAAATCCCAAATTAGTAAATCTAAAAGCTAAAAGATTCCAAAATTGTAAGCTATCAAAGTTTAAAAATTACAAAGTTCAAATATTCAAAATCTCCTACATTTCTGAATCCTAAAATTACAACCTCCCAAAATTTCAAAACCCAAAATTCCTTGATTCCAAGATTTCTTAATACTGAAATTCCCGCATCCCAAATTCGTAGATCCAAACGTTAAAGAATTCTAAAATTCCCCAATGTAAAAATGCCACAGAATATCAATTCTTGGAATCTTGAAATTTCTGAGGCTCAAGAAATCTAAATTTGGAAATTCTCAAATCTGAAATTGGTAAGTCGAAGAGTAACAAAATGCAAAAATTTAAAAATCACAAAATATCTAAATTCTTCATAACCTCGCTTTACAATTTATAACAACTAAAAAAAAATGTATTAAACTCTGTACAACAGTTCACGGTTATTTCTTAAAAGAGGCATAAACTTTAAGAATTTACAAGAATTTATTGAAATCTACTTGTCTTTTGATTCGTTTTGTTTCGACCATATTCGTGGACAATAAAACCGGCATGCTAAGATCTCACCTTAGGCTTTGCCTGATTTAAGGGTCTTTTTTCATATTTATGAGGTCTATTGCGTAGATTTATGGATTTAGAAGCCGGTGCTATAATAAACGAGTGATACAAGATGAAAAATTATGAGTGTACTTGTTTGTCTTTGAACTTAGGAAGGTGATTCGGCAATTTACGATCGTTTACATAGTATAACTGAAAGATGAATAAGTAATAGTGATGAAACAAGTGTGATCTTTTTATATTAGCAAATAGGTTATAAACTATTACAAAATTGTCTTATTATTTGGAAGGGTGAAAGCATTTGTATACATAATATACAATGCATATACAACGAACGCGCGTACATACGTGCATACATACGTAAAACGTGCACATATGTGCATGTGTCTGCATATAACTTTATATAACTGTATATAACTACCTATGTATAAGTGCATACAATACACGCGAATCCCTGCAAATGCAGATGTACATAAATACATGGTACATATGTGGAACACTAAAACATTTCGAATTTTTCAACCGAAAAATAAATCTAATTCGCTGTAATTTGTTTGCAGTAACATATAAAATAATTTTTTTTACTTGATATAATTTTGCAAGAACTTAAACACGAAATTTTCTGTATTTCTTACCAGACAGTACAATATTACAACGTCACAAATTCCGAATTTCTCAATTTCCAAATGTTCGAATTCCTTAAATTTTGTACCTTGCAAAATTTTAGATCCCCCAATTTTCAAATCATAAATCCACACATTTGCCTATATGTGAATTTTGAATTTACTAAAACTCCAAAATTCTAAATTTCTTAATTTTCAAATCTTTGAATTTCCCATACTCTCAAATCCCTAATTTAAAAATTCTCAAGCTTTCCAAATTCTCAATTCTTTAAAATTTCAAGTTTTTAAGTTACAGTTATAAAGGATCAAAATTCTCTATATTCGAATACCTACGTTACTGTATTTTTTAAACTCTGCAAATACCTTATCTACCATATTTTGAAATCACCCAAATTTCAAACTTCTAAATTTCGAAGTTTGAAGCTTTATTTTGACCATTTACCAACCAAGAGCTGTTCAATCATGGTATAGCTTTCACTCATTCCATTATTTTCTCCAGAGGAAACGTAATGTGCACGCTATCGTGCAATTTAAATTCCGAAATTCGTAGTTAACTACCAAAATTACTCACGCAATATGTAATTAATAGTATCACAATATCGTATCTGTAACCAAAACCAACTCGAATAACAGCGTGTAATTTCGTGGATAAAATTTATTTCTTCGAAGAAGTACTGAACAAGTCGTTAAGCGATTAGTATAAAGGAAAATTTGGGGAAGCCGAAAGATCTTTCAGCGAACGAACTTGAAACAGAAAAGTAGCAAAAGCGAAGGAAATGGAGCTTACGCGATTTCGCCAGAAAACTATTGTGAGAATTTAGCTCTCTCCTTTCAAATGATTTCTTAGAAGCTAAAAGTTGCTGTTCATTGCAATTAATCACCACGTTAACTGTGGCTCGGAGTTTCTAAGAAAACGTAAAAACTTTTTATCCCCCTGGCTAACAAGATCATCTGCAATTTCGATGTTGCATTGAAGGAAAGTAGCAAATTTGAGTCATAACTGTATTAATAGCACCACGATACAATTGACGCCAAAAATTCAACTTAATGAAATGATTGAAGAAGATAGTTTTAACATGCCACTAACAATGTAATGTAAATTGATTATTTAAATCGATAGATCAAATGATTCTATCGACAATTATATTTATATTGGAATAATGTATTGAGAAATATACGTAAATTATAACTCACCAAAATATTTGTTTAAATTAAACTTGAAAATGTTTGTCTAAATTAAACTTAACAGCAGCTGTTTAAATTATTAATCTATTTAAATTAGATTAGATTATTAAATGACTTGAATTATACAAACGTATAAACGTGATTATTTGAATTAAACTAAATGATTATACTCATTAAGTTCTATTAAAATATAATTCTATTTATTTAAATTAAACTAAACTATCGCATTGTTTAGATTAAATTATGAAATGATTTAAATTATGGGAACATATAACCTGTACAAGTTTCTAGAAATTAAAACAAATTATTAAATTGAGTAAATTATATTAAAATATAAAAATATTTATTTAAGTTAAACTAAAGTATCAAATTATTTAAATAAAATTATTATATGATTTAACTCATATGAACATATAAACGCACGAACTCGTTTATTTACATTAAACTAAATTATGAAATTATGTCGAACAAATTAACACATAAACGTGTTAATATACTATATTAATATTGGTATTTTGTAACTAAATAAAATTAAGTTAAATGATAATTACTGTAAATGAGTGACATTTCGCCAACGTTTGATGTTTCTTTAATTCGAAGTACGCGTGAGTTGACCTGCATTATATCAAGGTAAGATACTTTTTATAAAATGCAGATTTCCTCGAAGTAGACGTAAAAGAAAATAATGAGCACGGTACTCTTACTTGTTTGGTAGAAAGAGTAATAAATCAACGGACATGTTTCTGTGATCACCCAACCTTTGAAGAAAAATGACGCTCACTTTTTTTGCAGACACACATGAATGCAATTATACTCGCAAAATAAACAATTAAATTATACGTATTATCGTATAATAACAATTGAATCAATGAAGCTGTTAACGTTAATCATACATAATATTTCTTCGGATAACTTTTATTTCTTCGATTTTAAGTGATATTTTTTATTGAACGCAAACTTTCTCATTCTACATAAATTTTCTCAACACTCTCTTATTCCGCATAAATCTTCTGGATACTTTCTTATTGTACATAAATTGTCTGAAAACTTTCTTGCTGTACATAATTTTATTGAGAGAGTTGTATTCAATATTTAACTGCTTTTGATAAGTTATGTTATATGAATATACATATTTTACCAGCATATGAATTAATTTAATACTGTCTATAATTCAGTTAGTATAATGACTAATTTAATCGAAAATATGAATTTAATTAGTATTTTTATTTCACTTATAAATAACAAGTATAATTTGCGTATAATAACAAGTATTTTTATTATACTTGTAAATAACATATATAACATATAATAACATATACAGGGTGTCCCAAAAGTGCTGAAGGATCCGGAAATGGGAGATAGGTGGGGTCATTCTGAAAAACCTTTTCATTTGCAAAAATGTCGTGTGGAGCTTCATTTTTAAATTATTAACGAAAAACACCGACCAATCAGAGCGCGAGAATCGTGCGCGCCCGAAGGCAGAAGTGTAGGCTCGAGTTATAATTGGCTGTGGTCGCGATCGAATCGCGTGGCGCGCGATTATCGCGTTCTGATTGGTCGGTGTTTTTCGTTAATAATTTAAAAATGAAGCCCCATACAACATTTTTGCAAATGAAAAAGTTTTTCAGAATGACCCTACCTACCTCCCATTTCCGGCTCCTTCAACACTTTTGGGACACCCTGTATATAACATACATTAACAACAAGTATAGTACACAAACATATATAACAATATACGTAATATATAACATACATTAATAACGAGCTTAACAGATATTGTTAAAATAGTTACAAAGTATATTAAGCAAACATTTACGATACTAAAACCAACAAAACAGAGAAATTAAAAATCTGCAGTATTATGATTGTTGTTTCAACAATGATTTAAAAGCAAAAGCGAGGTCACCATCCATATGGCTAGTATGTTCTACAAGTAATAACAATTTGACGCAGTTTTGCATCATCCATAATAAGCACCATTATCCAGTTTGACGTAAAATAGCTTCATCCATCAATGAAGTTTGAGGAAAGTTACCAAACTGCTCGGAAAACTGACACACAATTTATTGACAAGATATCAGAGCAAATTTGAGAAAGACCGATATATGTGGGTTTAGTACGGAATTAAATAGAATTTTAGAAACGAAAATTTTCCTTTACAGCATTCGAATTAAGGTATTAATGTAATTATATAAAATATTATTCAAAGGTATATTCTGCTTTCAACAATATCTTAGTGTATCCAACTACTTATAATTTTTAATTATAAATATCAATTCTAAAAAACGATTAGGAAGCTTAGTTGTTGTTAGACAACTACAAAAAGCCTTCTCTCTTTCAAGGGAGGTCTATACATTTTAATAACAAAGACATTAATGTTTATCAGAAAAAATGTAAATTAAAATTTGATAGTGCAAAAGTGGTACAAAATCCACGACGAAATGATTAAAAGCTATTAAAAAACTTGCTGATGTCAAAAATATCAAGTATCTGTACTTACATTTTTATGATTCAATGAATAATAAAATATTTCATGACCAACTAGTGAAAAAATATTTTGTAAGTATGAAAATAGTAATAAAATATGTTATGAGTGACAAAATAGTCATAAAATATATTGTGATTAATAAAATGGTAAGAAAATATTTTCTAAACAATTAAATAGTAATTACAAATTTTATAAAGGAAAAAGTTAGAAAGACACTATTTTGTGAATAAAAAACTGGTAGTAAAATATTTTGTAAATAATAATTAACAATAAAATAGTAACAAAATACATTATAAGTAATAAAATAATAATAAAATATTTTGTTAGCAGTAACATACTAACAAAATATTTTGCCAATAACAATATAACAATAAACTATTTTGTTATAACACAGTCACATAATATTTTGAGAATGATAAAATATTTTGTTAGCAGTAACATACTAACAAAATATTTTGCCAATAACAATATAACAATAAACTATTTTGTTATAACACAGTCACATAATATTTTGAGAATAATAAAATATTTTGGTAGCAGTAACATACTAACAACATATTTTGCTAATAACAATATAACAATAAACTATTTTGTTATAACACAGTCACATAATATTTTGAGAATAATAAAAATATTTTTACAATTAATTAATGTGCACCCTCATAGATTATTACAATATCTAATCACCTCGATGGATAAAAAAAAATCAGTAACAACCTTGAACATTTTTCGAATATTATGCATTTACTAAATTCACTATATTATGTTACCCATACTTGTACAAAGTAAAAGGTCGTAAAACCGTAGTGCAGCTTTCTAAAGTTCGATTAAAAAAATATCAGAAAATGAAAAGCAAGAAGAAGTTCAAACATAACACGAAATAGGTGTTAACCAAAAGATCCAAACGAACGATGAAGACATCGTTTCCTAACTACTCTGTCCTCCAACCTCTTGCTTTCTCTTCTTCGCCCTACGGTCCATGACATTAAGTCGAATGGCACAAGTATTTTTGACTTGCGGTGGTTTAAAGCTATTTCAGTACCAAAACCTCGACTCCTTCGTTCTTTGCCTCTGCCCTCTATAGTAGTTACCCGTTTTATTTCTCTTTTTCGTTTCCCTTCCACAGAAAGTAGTTTTCTTCAAACACTTATTAGGGAGCCAAGAAAACTTCGTACGCTTTCCTCTCATGCTCGTAAAACCTTTGCTATACAGACAATTTTATTGCTTTATTCGAAGACTTATTCTCAAATGCACTAATCTTTGATCGTAGAATATTCCTATGTTTCGAAATAACAAAGTAGTAAATGTTGACAGACTCAGTGGTCCCAAAATTGTAGAATTCCTCAAGTAAATGACCATAAGATTCGAAAATTCCGAAATTTTCCCTTAGCTGAATTTAAAGTTTAGGAAATCCAAAATTCTCAAACAGCTGAATTTAAAGATTTAAATTTCGTAAATCACGGAGTTGAAAAATACATGAATTCCTGAATCCAAGAACTTAAGAATTTTAATATCACTAAACAAAATGCTTGAATCTTAGAATTTGAAAGTTACAAAACTTCTAAACTAGAGAGTTCAAAAATTCAAAAATTCTTGAAACACTGGAGTTTAAAAATGCACAAATTCCTGAATCCCAGAGATTAAAAATTCGAAAAGTTCCTAAACTTCTGAGTTTATATATTCCAAGATGTCTAAACCCTGTGTTCCCAGATGTGTTCCAAAATTCTGAAATTCCAGAACCCTAGAGTTTAAAAGCTAAAAACCCTAGGGTTTAAAAATACACAAATTCGTGACGCCCAATATTAAAGATAAATTTCCTATGCACCAGAGTAGAAAAAGTCAAGACTTCCCGAAGCCTTGCGTTTAAGGAGTCCAAAATTCATAAAAAGAGCATTTTACAAATTTCAAAATTGCTGATACCTGTGGTTCAAAATTTCCATGGTTCCTAAACCTTACACTTAATTATTCCAAAATTGCTAAATCCCAGAATTTAAAAATTCCAATGTTCCTAAGTCCAAAAATTTTGTAATAGCAAAGTATTATACTAACTCAGATGCAACCTTCACCAATGCCACCTATAATTCTACAGTGTACGAGAACACAGACGTTTTATCTTCATACTAAGTCCACAGGAACTTTCTGAGACAAGGACACTCTCATTGTCTTCACACTAAACTGGCACGAACTTTCTGAAACAAAGATATATTCATCTTATCTTCGCACTAAATCCACATATGAATTTTCTGAAACAGAGTCATACTCATCGTGTCTTCGCACTAAATCCACATCATTTTTTTGAAACAAAAACACTCATCTTGTCTTCACGCTAAATCCGCGTGAATTTTCTGAAACAAAGACGTACTCGTCTCGTTTTCACGCTAAATCTACATGAATTTTGCGAGACACAGATACGCTTATGTTGTCTTCGCAATAAATTCGCGCGAATTTTGCGAGGCACCTAATAAAAGCGTACCAGGAGATCGCACCGTGATGATTCCTCGCTAACTACCCTACTCTCGCTTGTCATTGACCCTCGACTAATTCCAGGCTGCGAAAATAAATCTGCAAATGCCGAGGCAACAAAGAGACCAGTCGCGAAGCAACGAACTCGCTGCAGCTTTAGAGATAGAGCGTGCGATTTAGACGAATTCTTTGTAAATCGCTTGCAAAGGGAAACGTTGATTCATCGTCGACCTCCGTTGAGCTTTTAAGAATCTTGGACTCGTTCTAGAAGACCTTTATGCTTGCATT
The DNA here is from genome assembly GCA_947623535.1 of Coelioxys conoideus. Classification (NCBI taxonomy): domain Eukaryota; kingdom Metazoa; phylum Arthropoda; class Insecta; order Hymenoptera; family Megachilidae; genus Coelioxys; species Coelioxys conoideus. The sequence continues at coordinate 13,889,128 of OX392456.1, read as the reverse complement.
ATTCGAGGAAGAACGGAATTCGTTGTAACTGAAGATCCGATACGGTAGACGCACTGCAAGATAAATATGCTAACCCGGGAATCAATCTGGACCAAATTTTTAGTTTCTGAATAGAGGTTTGAAAATGGAAAAAGAATTTTTAATGTCATCTTGTAAGAAAAATATAGTTTGATTTGAAGCTTTTGTGAATTATGCGATAGTTTATTTTTTGAGGTTCATTCGGTGTTATTGCATGTGTTTACAAACTTTTATGCTTACAAATTTGTGATCGTAAAACTGTTAAAACTGAAGTTTCGTAGTGCTGAAATTCCGAAGTTCCAGCATTTTGGAGTCTCCTCATTTCAAAATAAAAAATTTCAGAACACAAATTCTAAAATTCCGAATCATAAAATTAAAAAATTTCTAAGTTTTCAAATTCTAATCCCTACAAATCCCAAACTTCCCAAGTTCAAAAATTTCCAAACCCCAAAATTATCACATTCCAAATTCACAAATTCCCAAATTCCCGAAATTCCCGAAATTCTCAAATTCACAAATTTCCAAAGTCCCAAATTTTCAAATTCCCAGATTCCCAAAATCCCAAATTCCTAAATTCCCGAAATTGACAAATTCCCAGATATCCAGATACCCTGATACCCAGATTCCTAGATTCAAAAATTCCCAAAATTCCCAAAATTCTCAAATCCCCAATATTCTCAAATTCCGAAATTCCGAAATTCCCAAATTCTCAAATTCCGAAATTCCCAAATTCCAAAATTCCAATATTCCCATATTCCCAGATTCCCAGATTCCCAGATTCCCAGATACCCAGATTTCCAAATTCCCAGATTCCCAGATTCCCAGACTCCCAGATTCCCAAATTCCCAAATTCCCAAATTCCCAAATTCCCAAATTCCCAAATTCCCAAATTCCCAAATTCCCAAATTCCCAGATTCCCAGACACCCACATACCCAGATTCCCAGATTCCCAGATTCCCAAATTCCCAAATTCCCAAATTCCCAAATTCCTAAATTCCCAAATTCCCAAATTCCCAAATTCCCAAATTCCCAGATTCCTAAATTCCCAGATTCCCAGACACCCACATACCCAGATTCCCAGATTCCCAGATTCCCAGATTCCCAAATTCCCAAATTCCCAAATTCCCAAATTCCCAAATTCCTAAATTCCCAAATTTCCAAATTCCCAAAATTCCATAATCATTCCATGTTCAATGTCATTATACACAGAAAAAACAAGTACAGTCGTGGACAAAATTAAGTAGACAGCTATCATAAATAACAAAAGGTAAATTTAATTAACTAATAATGCCTATAAATCAAAACTTTATTGCACAATTATATACATTAAATAAATGTTTTTTCAAGCCTACAAAAATATCTCACGTTATAAATTTAAAATTTATTTACAACATTGTAATGAAACAAAACATTTTTTACATTTCTGCAGTGTCCACTTAATTTTGTCCAGAAGTGTATTTCAGCTCACCAATTCATCTTCAACAATTTGCGCAATATTCGTACAATAAGCTTGAAATCCGTGCTGTCATAACTATGTCACTGAAGTGCAAGAAATCGAAGGTACGTGGAATGTTATTGAAGATCGAACAATGATGACGAGTTATGGTAGTTCGTGTGACGACTCGATACATGTGCGTCGTGGTTCACCGCGAAGTTAGGTAGTGCTAATTACGAATACCATGTCCAAATTACATCCTGTGATTGCGTGAACATGAATTTTCTCTTATCGATTGACACGGCTACCAGTCCAGTAATGAAGAAGAATGATCGTAACGAAAATCCAGTAATTAGATTGATACGAAAATAATTGCAGCTTTTGCTATCTTAAATCTTTGATACATATTTCTGAATAAACACTTAATTAACTATATAATCATGTAACATATGATTTTGATAATTATAGATATTATTAATTTGTTAATTTTATATTACCATTAAATCGTATTTTTATACTGAATAACTTTAATAATAATAATTTTGTTCTTCATAGTGCATTATTTTGTTGTATTTGTTCAAAATGGGTTATAAAATATGTTTTTTTGAAAATAAAGAGTTTAGTAGATCGTAAGACTGCTGAAATAACTATTATACAATTCATTCAATTTGATTTATTTAAATTAAATCAATAATAAGTAATTAAAATCTGTTCGTTAAATGGTAAAAATGTACTGGATTTAGTATTCTCTCTCTTCTTCCATACTGAATAAACGTATTTCATTTCTTCGTAGATTTTTATAAATAATAATTCACACTAGAAGAAATGAATTCGTACGTCGATAATCTGGAATACATTCCTTACAATTCTGGACAATTCTAAGACTTTTATACTAATGATCTATAAAAGGTTATTTAACAATTAATTTAACTAATTGCGTTACACACTGTTAATTGATTGTAGTTGTCTTACAGAGTGTATATAATATTTCTTAAGTTTTCAATACTTAGGTATCGAAAGAATCGAGTTAAACATATTACTAGATAAATAACAAAACAAAATATTTTACTATTCTGTAGCAACAATAAAATTGTTACTGTTCTACGTTTTATGTGACCAACGCGTTTTTTCTCGTGTTTTGTCCCTAATAATTTCGGAGAACCCCTCCAAGAATAGCCGAGTTCATGCTCTGAAAGGGTTAATTCATGCTTATTAATTAACACGACCACCAGACTGGCGTCAATTCTATTAAATATCGATTAACATAGCTAAGGTTATATCAGAGTTGTTGTCACGAAATGCTCGATGAAACACACTGTCGTTCAACGAAAACAGAAAATTGAAAACATTGAAACAGAAATATCAGATGAATTCAATACAACTAATCGATTCGATTGAATATTAATTCCGAATCATTCGTGGATTATTAGTAGCATACCTGGAAGTTCTGCCGTACCTTCGATTTAATGGCGAAACGTTATTAGAACGCAGTCAGAATTCCATGGAACAAGAATTTCGATACAAATCCCCTACAAAAGATTAGTTAATTAATTTAACATTTAATTAGTGATTCAACTCTGTCTACTAATATTTGAGTTTATATTATTTATTTACGCAAGTAACGATATAATGTCGTATTTTGAGAATTGCATAGAAATTATATTTTTCGAATCGGTACAGAAGAATAATTATTGTTGAAACAAATTTGCAATATACGATCAAAATATAAATAGTCATCCCTAAGAAAGAATCTAATAAAATGGATGATTAAAAATATAAAAAATTATAGTTTTAATTTAACACATTTCAAATCCTTTTTTAGTTTCAATCTTTATTACTTGCTTAAATTAATGTAAAACGCTCATATACTTAACGATTACAAATTCGTTAAAAAGATCTTGTTTAACAATAACAACGGTAATCAGTCTTAAGAAATAGTATAGTATAAATAATCAACACATCAATTTAAAGTTTTCAGTATTAATCAACACGTGAAACGCATCTAAAAAATTAAATAACCCACACATTAAACATTTACCTTTCGTAGCTCATAAAATAAAGTGATCACATTTCAACAGAGTCTACATTTACGTATTTAATGATTATTTTGCTTCTGTATATACAGTTTGTTTTTGGCAAGTACAGACTGTTACATATTTACTATTTTATTACAGAGTTATTTATTTATTAAAAACATTTATCGATCAATCTTTCCTTCGAATACAATATATTATCATGAACTTTAATCCAACATTGACTATACTGGAGTAATTCGAAATACAAGAATTTGGGGACTAATATTCACAAAGACGCTGGCCAAATCTAATTCCAGAAGCATTGCCGATATTATCATGAGCCTTTGACAGGTAAGTGACATATCACTATAGATATGGGCTATATAAACAGTATTAAGTGCATATGTGGTGGGATCATGTAATGAGTAGTAGAGTTAATACATGAACAGGTGCTCGATTATGTCAACAAATTACAAACCTTCAAAATGACTCATGTCGCTTGGTACATTATGTTTTGCACATTCAAGAATAAAATTATAGGAGTCCATCGATCCAGTGGATTATACCCTTGATGATGTACACTAGGTTATACATATTGAACTCTTACACATCAAGTAACATATTACGGTAACGCACGTACATATCTTGAAATAACGTTTTATTATACTAATGGATTTCGTGGTATAAATAGCCCGATATGGCAAGGTGACACAAAAGTTTCACAATATAATATTTATAGTTTGCTATGACTTCAAATTTCGAAATCTATTGTCATATTTCACATCTTCTCTAAATTGTTTTACATAAAGAACAATTTTGAGATCGAAGTTTCTCAATTTATGAGACCCGAAATAGTAGCTGTTATTTTATGTGAAAAACGTAAAGTAAATATTGAGAATAACATTAACGAATTCTTCTGAAATAAGAGTCAATAAATTAAGATAAAACGCAACAAAGACGTTAAATATTCTCTCGTATTATTTTATCATAACTTGCATGTGGATTTTTAGTAATGTAAAAAACTATTTTAGTATACTGTATAATTTTAAAACAACCTACTTGCACTCAAATTTAATCACACATAAATTTAAATAATTCAAATATGTATTTATATAATAAAGATTAATTTTGAATGTGTAGTTAAAAGCTTTCATGTATAGAATACATAATTTTATTTATTTATGTACTACACAGTGACCCCTATTTATCAAGTTGTTAAAAATATTATATTATAAACATTGGAATTGTTATACCTTTATAAGCAAATACAAAAGTTAATTTCTAAACGAATATTAATTTTTAAATTTAATCAATGTAATGTATGTTGAGTCACGCATTAAAAAAAATATGAAAAATACTCATTTTTATTATAGTTTGTTTATTTTTGTTGTTATTTTTATTATAGTTGGTAATGGTAATATCAACCCTTAAGCTAAAATTTAAAAAGTACTCCTTTATTCTATATTTTATTATTGCCTATTATTTTGATTATTTCATTCTACAAAATTAAAGAATTCCATTTTAATTAAAAATGGTTGTATCAATAATCCTTCAATAATAAATAATCAATAGTCCTTCTTGTAAACAGTTTCTGTAAAAAATTATATATCTACATACGAAAAACAGAAACGCGTTAAAATCGCAAAAAAAGAATTACCCGCGGTAATTTTAGGTGCCTTAATTCGACACGATAATATGTTTAACAGAATGTCCGTCGTGTTTTAACTAGCAGCTATCGCTTTTAAAGTGGAAACCATAATAATCAAGATATGCAAAGTAACATGTTCTGGGTGTAATATTTCGATTATACTCGTGTTTTCCGCGTTGACGAACCGTGTTGATCGAACATGTAACATGATTATACTATCGGTTATCAACGACATTCTATACAGGGTGTTGCAGTTAAGTCGAACATCTCTATTTTTACTATACACGCACAAAAATAACTATCAGGAGCTTATACGGTTTCAGACCACATTGTACATGTAGTAACAATAAAACAATTCGTCCTAAGGTTATCGAAAATGTCATTTCCAGGTCTCCTTTTTTTTCAGCGCGAAAATAGTACACGCATTTGATCTAAATAGAACACCTTGTATGACATTTTAACTTGATCGATCTGTATCGTAACATCGTGTGTGGTTAACGATGTAACAGTATTGCTTATTGCGATCCTTAATAATTAAGCATTACATTCCTCGGAATATTAAAATTTTGATAATTGATATCCCAATTTGTCATTTTATCGTCTCTACCATTTATGTCACTCTTTGCCTTATTTTGATCCACTCTATCAATAACAATTTGAAAATTAACAACTATATAACGTACGCAAATTGAAACTTGTAAAGTTCTAAATTTATTCATTTTTCTACTTTTAAATTTACGAAGTTTGTAACCTACAAATTTTTGAATTTATAAATAAAACTGTAACCTTTATTCTCGTTATACTGTAATAGGATTTTTAAAAATTCAAATGGCAATGCCTATTTGTTTCCGCTTCCTGTACACGGTACTGTAATTAAACAACCGAAGCGTAGCAGTTAAATATTCGTACTTTAATAAACCAGGAAAACGAAGTTATTTATGATTATGAGTGTATACAGATAAATGATTAAAAAAATACAAACAAAAATAATAATAATGCATATATATTAACAATATCATATTCTAAAGCATAGGCAAAGCTGTAAAAATATTTGGACTTAGTACTGCTCTTACTGAACCTGTTTCTTATTTAAAATTTTATCCATTATTATAAAAATGACAAATAAACTTCTATCGCTGTAAATCAAATGCGTACAGAATAATAAAGTATTAATATTTACGCACAAACTAGAAACACATATAATTATAATTGTAGGTTGTTATGTTGGCTTACTGTAAGAGAATCTAGGAGAATTTGCTTGCTATGTTGGTAATAATATGTTTACGGCTTACATTGAATAAAATAGTGATTTGTTTGCGGCGTTTTTGTGCGAGCTGAGCAAAGAAATAAATGGGCGTGTAGGAAAGAAACTTTTGTTTCTGTATTATTAATAAAATGGAAGCGAGTACTGAACAGGCCCCTGTGGCTACAGAAACCGTTCCCAATAATGAACAGGAGCACAATGAGGAGGGTATGGAAGAGACTGAGGATTACAGTTTCGATGGAGAAGATTATAGGCATTTCGTACCACGGGGTCGAGGAGGCTTTAGGTGCGTTATAGTTTCTCTTAACACCCCATACATCCCCACTTTACGCGTTGTCCAAAATACGAAAGCAAAAAGTAAGGTTAGGTTGTCCCCTCATGTTACTTTTGCCTGACCTAATGTATGCTTGACGAAAACGATCAAACTTCGCATTGCTACGAGCTCCTTACACCTCAATAAGTACTCTATGGTAACGCGACTATTGTTTCTACTTACGCTTCTATACGACGAAATTATTTGCCCATAATTGTTCAATGGTATGTATAATCAGTTGTATTGTAAATTTTCTGTAATAACGAAGTTCGATTTATGATTGTATATTCGTTTCTCACGTTGTGGAAATATATAATGCAGAAAGGTAATGATACCTTACTATTTTTTTCTCAGCAGTAGTAAAGTTAGTTTACAAATGATAAATACTTTATGTAAATGTAAAATTGTTGCATTGTTGTTGAATTTTATTTGTCGAATTCTGAAGTAGAGTCCAAAGAATGACGACATCTACGCTTGGGTAAATGATTAAGACGTATGGTACGTAAAGTACATAGTCACGATATATAACAATAATTTAAGGGGTCGTGGCAGAGGTGGGTTTGATTTCCCCATGAGAGGTGGGCCTCCAAGGTTTAGAGGAAGAGGATTTGGACCTAGAGGACCAATGTTTCGTGGTGCGAATAACGGGTTTCCATTTGAGGGACCTCCCAGGCCAAATTGTCCACCGGGTCCTGCAGGGCCACACTTTCGAGGACCTCCGCCATTTGATCCGAGTTGGGGACCTATGGGGCCACCGAATCTGATGGGACCTCCGAATCTTATGGGACCTCCAGGAATGGTAATTATAGCTCGAGGTTGAAATGCCTTCAGGTTTATTCTAGTAAATTGAATTAAGTATAATTTCACTTTATGTGCGATTAGCCACCGCCACACATGATGAATGGCCCAATTGGGACAGGTCCGGGACCATACGGACCACCTCCTGGAATGGGACCACCAAATATGAATAACGTAAATTTTAATTTACAGAAACATAGTGGACTATATAAATACTACTTTATAACGAGAGCAATTTTGTTATAGATTCCAGGTCAGCAGCAGCCCCAGCAGCAACAGGCACAACAACAAGCTAACATTCCAGGCTTAGATCTCAATGGAGAAGTGTGGGTAGAGACAAAAACACCGGATGGCAAGTCATATTATTATAACATTCGTACAAGAGAAACTACATGGACAAAACCAGAGGGACCAAATGTAAAGGTCATGGTGCAAGATCAGGTATGTTCTTTTACTAAAATATAGTTTACATTAAAAATTTGAATTGTGAAAAATTTCCAGATAATGTTTCAATGAAACAATATTAATTTCTGTTACAGTTAGAGCAATTGGTACATGGAGCATCTAAACAGACAGCCCCATCGAATACACCTACTTCTACAACTACTACCCCCAGTCAAATTAGCGAAAATAGAATTCCTCAAAGTAATGAACAACCCCCTACAAATAATGCAGATGCTATTAACCAACTTAGTACTGCTCCTCCTGGTACAGGTCCACCTCCTACACTTGGTGAAACACCAAACGTCAACACACAGCCAGCTGAGACAGCACAAGCAAATGGTACAGTTCACTTATCTAAACTGTAATTTAATCCATTGAAATTAACATACATAAAATACAGCAGAAATATTATATAACATTATATTTCATATGTAGGTACAACACCTGCAACTGTTACTAACACTCCAGCTATGAATACCCCAGCAGTAAATACAAATATGATGCAACCCCCTCCCAATATGATACCTATGCAGCACAGAATGCCAAATCAATTTGGTGGCCCAATTGCAACACAATTTGGGGCAGCACCTTTTGGTATGCCACCACCAGGTTTTCAACCGTTTGGAGGTTATGGTCCACCACAAGCAAATTGGGGTAAGACGAATTATATATAATGTCAAAATTAATCTTCCAGTTAACAGCATAATTCTCTAATGACATAATTATGTGTTAGGTATACCGCAAATGCCACATGGTGTAATGACTCCACAAGCCCCAGCAGAAGATCCTGCTATATTAGCACAACTTGATCAGGAATTAGTAGCATCTGCTATGGTGTGGACCGAACACCGTGCTCCAGATGGCAGATTATATTATTATAATAGTAAAGCTGGAGAATCTGTTTGGGAAAAACCGCAAGCTTTAAAAGATCTTGAAAGTATGTCGAGTGCGATAAAAATTTGAAGTCGATCACGTAATATAAAATATTTATAATTTATTATTTCTTCAGATGCAAAGTTAGCGTTACGACAGAAAGCAGAAGAAGCAGCTGTCAACTCTACTAACACTGCTGTACCTAGTTGTACTATTGCTAATAATAATGTTGCCGCCGAACCTACAAAGCAAGAAAAACCGCAAGAAAGCAATCATGAAACCAAAGATAATGCAAAAGAAACAGATACTAATAAACTGAAAAAAGAGGAAACGGCACCTAAAGAGGCTGCTAAACCTCAAGATAAATCTAGACCAATTTCTAGTACTCCAGTGCCTGGAACCCCTTGGTATGCCTTCTACCATTAATTCAATCCACTTTCTGCTACGTATATAAAATATAAACTTGAACTTTGTTCATTAGGTGCGTCGTTTGGACGGGAGATGGACGCGTATTTTTTTACAACCCTTCTTCGCGTATTTCGGTTTGGGAAAGACCAGACGATCTCATTGGCCGTCAGGATGTCGACAAAATGGTGTCTACGCCACCGGATACAGTGGTAGCTACAAAAACCCCACGGCAGTCGGACACGAGCGAAAGCAGCGACGATGATCAACCTACGCCAGCGAAAAAGATGAAACAGGAGGATACTAAAAGTAACTAATATTGCATTAATTTCTACATTTTAATAAATATTTTTTAAACAAATACTTCTGCCGTTTTGGATATAGCGCCTAAGGAAGAAGAGGAGAAGGAAAGCAAAAAGACTATCGATATCGGAAAAGAGGCCGCGATCGAGGCGGAAGTTCGAGCAGCTAGAGAGAGAGCTATTGTTCCTTTGGAGACACGAATCAAATCATTTAGAGATATGCTTGCAGAGAAAGATGTAAAAAATTAGTTAACATAACTAACGCGACACTATGATGTTATGTAAAATTCATTTACATTGTTTTCTACCAGGTATCCGCGTTTAGTACATGGGAGAAGGAACTTCATAAAATTGTATTTGATCCCCGTTACCTGCTTTTGACGTCGAAGGAAAGGAAACAAGTTTTCGAGAAATATGTGAAGGAGCGAGCTGAAGAAGAAAGACGGGAAAAAAGGAACAAAATGAAGGAACGGAAAGAACAATTTCAGAAACTGCTTGAAGAAGCTGGACTTCATGGAAAGTATGTAAAAATTTACGACGGATTTCCATTTGATCGTAAAGGGTGATAACCCTTTTTAGGTTATAATAACTTTAATGTCTTTTGTTTAGATCTTCATTTAGCGATTTTGCTCAAAAACATGGGCGTGATGAACGGTTTAAGAATGTAGAAAAGATGCGTGAACGAGAGAGCCTATTCAACGAATATCTTCTGGAAGTGCGAAAGAAGGAAAAAGAGGAAAAAACAGCAAAACGAGAACAGGTATTTTTATTTTATTGCCGCTACTGATTTTATTGCAATGCAAACGTTATTTTTCAGGATTTGTGCGACAATATCAGAATTGAAACATTACGAACACTTTCGATATTCGTTATTTTATTCAATACCATAAGTAAGAAGTTTCCCTATAGTCTTAATTCTACTTGCGCGATAAAAACACAAAGTTTTAAAAGATACTCGAGAATTAAGGTACTCTTTAATTTTCTTTCAATTTGTTTGCTATAGTGTATTACAAAAAAAATTATTTATTCGTATCAATTTGTAATATTTAATATCATAATAATTTATATTTTCACATTAAGTTCGAGCTTTTATATTATTTTTCTATCATTTGAAGATAATTAATTTTGTATCTATTATTTAGTACCTCAATTCTCTACATATATCAAAATATGAATCACAAGTTCTTTTTTTAATTGCATCCATCAAACCGTTCCTTCTTCCACACCAAACCTAATTAAGGTTTTCATTCATACACCTTTCATTTTGTTTAAGGGAATTATTATAGAAGTATCAAATAAAAATCTAGATATAACGCATACTCGCGATAAATAATATAAAAGCTGGATAAGTTTTTGTCCAACATCGTTCGTTACGTCGAAACAAAATTGATATTATTTTAATGTTCAAAAAAGATGATTATAAATTAATGATGAATAATATTTTACAATATGACATGATACATAAGAGATGAATAATAAGTAGACAAAAAATGTTCTAATCTTAAATAGAAGATCATAATTGTCTAATAAATTTATATTTTCAGCCATAATTAATCATTCTTTCAGGTTCTATAGGTATGTTAACTATTTTGTTCCACTTGTAAGATTTATCTAATATGAATTCCTAAATTAACGGCTGAAGAACACATACCAGGAGAAGTTTCTCTAAATAATTCTCTACTCCAGTAGATTTTCTCGATAGACAAAAGTTTTGTAGCTGTAAGATGGGAGATGTAGAGAATAAAATCTTAGTATGTGACGGTTCCTTATATACTTATGTGTTCTGAACTCTCCACTTCAGTCAGGAGGCAGGCAGGACAGGTTCCGTATGTGGAGTGGCTTGGTTCTGAAGCTGGTTGGTGGCATGGATGATGTCATCTACCATCCCCACCTACACTGCGTGGCACAGTTGGCACACCCTCGCGCGCCGCATTCTTTACTCCAAAGCAGAGTCATGAGAATGAACGAACTCGGTATTTGTATATTACTCGTAATCCTCGTTACTTCAAAAGATTAACTTTTCCCCCAAAAAAAATCAAATCCAATTTCAAAAAGAATTCAATGCAACTTATTGTCAGTAAAACTAGGGATATCAAACCCTGTGGTAGCATCAATTCCACATATTTTGAAATTTTTTATACTGTTCCGTGGAGATAAAGAACCGTTATTTATTCTGGAAAAGCAAAGCTACCAATCTCTCTTACATGCAATGTATCAACATAAGAACAAAAAGATACAACTCTTCTTGTACATTTTTGGCAATTGTAAAAGGGGAAGTTTCAACAAAAGTTCTAGATTTCCAGCATCTGTTCTTATGTCCATACATGGTGCATTAAAATTAAAATTGTTAAATGAAAAATTGCCACTTATATCTGTTTACACAGAAAATGCCTTTCAATTGGTGTACAGATAATTTTTCCATTTACTGTTGCTATTTTTGCATTATGATAAAAGGGTGAAGATTTATCTTGTCATGAACTAGAATGCAAGCAATTTTTCTTTTTCTTCTTTTTTTTTTTTTAAGGAAATTAATATATTTGAAGCAACAAGATGAGTATATTAAAATAATAGAATGAGCGTGCTTTTTGTGAAATTTGGTCTATATACTTCAGAGAACCTTGACTGCTTTTGTCTTAAGAATACTAAGAAGTGGACATTGGAATGATTGTGTTTAGATGAAAGTTAGACCACTGTGGTACAAGTTTGTTACTACTTTAAAATTGTGGTAGGATCAGGATCCGAGTAATGACTGTAATTGAAATTCAAGACCGAAATATGCCAGCAACTCTGAACTCTAGTCATCTTTCATTGCGAAATATACGTGTATTAAGTTTATTTAAACATGGTAACAAATTATTATCTTTGTTATATTGAAATCCTAGGTCGTTCACAAATTACGTAATGGGAATTTAAAAATACGTAAAATATTTTTCTTCGTACTTACTTATATCTATAACAAAAACATTAAAGGAACCGGAATCGTACTTAATCTTAGTTGTAGCATCAAATTTGTTTTAATAATAAAATTTTTCAATGATAAACCAACTTAAAATTTTGATAGTAAACAAATTTTGAAGATTCCATTTAAATTCATTTTAAAAAATTTCTTTACTATTTTGTTTGTTTTTGAATTTTGTTGTATCATATTCATATTATGCATTGTAATCATAAACCGCTTTTGTAAATAATAACGATAACATAGATTTATACGTTTTGAAAAAGGTATAATGCAATGCTTAGGAAAAATAAAACCTCGTTTCGTAATTTGAACGGCTGACAGCTTTTAATATTTGCAAAATCTCGTGATGAAATATAATACTAACGATTTTGTTCTTTTCAGCAAGGGCAGCAGATAAAAATGTACTCATTTTACAGTCCGTCTCATCATTAAATGAGCATATTTCTTTTATTATTTGTTTCATATATTTATGTATACATAAATGTGTATCCTTATTCCTGTTCGCATTTTGGTATGCAAAATATTTAATGATGACTCGGTTAGTTAATAATTATTTTTGCAGCTATAATGAGTGTAATTTTTTTCCAGCAAAACCGACCAGCTTATTTCATTAAAAATTCCAACAAGTAGAGCCCTTAACGTTGTGATATCTCCTGACACGAACGAATGACACGAATGACTATTTCTTCTACCCCTAACGAAATGTAGTTTGAAAACCAATAAAAAGGTTTGCAAGTTGAAATAGTTTGATCCACATTACAAGTCATTAATTTCTATACACTATCGTTATAAAAGTGATTGTAATGTGGTTGAACGTGTAATAATTATTGGTTGAAAATTCTTAAGCGTGCATGATAAAACTGAGACAAGCAAAAGAATAAAAAATTAAATATAAAAGAATATATATACATATATATCGATAAGAAAGTTCAATCTTAAGACAGAATTGTATAAAAATAGAGTGTAAGCAAGAGTTGATTATTTTTCAATGATGAAAACTCCGAACGTAAATGCGTTTCAGGTGAAAAAGGAATTCTTTGCGATGCTACGTGAACACAAAGACATCGACAGGCATTCGCATTGGAGTGATTGTAAGAAAAAATTGGAATCTGATTGGAGGTACAGAGTGGTAGAATCTGCAAGCACGCGTGAAGATTGGTTTAGGGATTACGTTCGTATGCTAAAGGAGGAGAGGAAAAAGGAGAAAGAGAAAGACAAAGATCACCGGCACAGGGACAAAGATCATCACAAATCAGACAAGAAAGATAGGGACCGAAAGGATGTTGATAAGTACAAGGAAAAATCGTCCAAGGATCGAGTCGAAAAGGACAATTCGAAGGATAAGAAGCAACGAAGAAGCGAGGCACCAGCAGAAGAAAATGGCAAAGAAAAGAAGGAGGTGGTTCCCGAAAAGGAAAGTGGCGAAATTGAAGATAACGACGAAAAGTCATCAAAAAAAGAAAATGATGTATGTCCACGTTATTTCTTGGCATATTAATTAAAACTGTTATATGTTAAGTTTGTTAATTGCACGGTCTTTATTTTTAAAATATCGATGTGAAATTGTCGCCACTAAAATCCTATTCGTTTAACACTGCTAATAACATGTATTATACAATCTTTTTTATACCGCAAATTTATTTTAATAACAGTTTGCATAACGTTTCTTTATTCAGAAGGAGGATGCAGAAGACCAGTCAGATTCGGAAGAGGATCGTGAGAAACAGAAACGAGAACGTGAAAGAAGAGCGGAAGCAAGCCTTCGTGAAAGGGAGAGAGAAGTTCAAAGAACTCTGGCCACACATCTTCGTGATAGGGATAAGGAGAGACAACACCATCGTCACACAGAAGCAGTACAGCATTTCAGTGCTCTTCTTGCGGATCTAGTACGTATTTTACCTCTATTCGTGATGAACATGTTTAATGTGTGAAATATATTGTACCTAACGTATCTTGAACGTGTGAACAGGTAAGAAACGGCGACCTAGCTTGGCGAGAAGCGAAACGACAGTTAAGAAAAGACCACAGGTGGGAATTAGCGGAGAGTTTAGACCGCGAAGAAAAGGAAAGATTGTTTAACGAGCACATAGAACAGCTTAGTCGTAAGAAACGTGACAAATTCCGAGAACTTCTCGACGAAGTGGGAGCCTCGACTGAACTTACCGCATCGTGGAGAGATATCAAAAAGTTGTTGAAGGATGACCCCAGATATCTTAAGTTTTCTTCTAGCGATCGGGTAATATATTTAACAATGCATCTATACTATAATAGTAAAATATATTTGTGTATTAATATCAAGATATGTATTCCTAAGTTTATAAATCTTTAGATTCCTACTAAGTATATAATATGAATATGATCTCTCTGTTCACAGAAATGTGAAAAAGAATTCAAGGAGTACATTAAGGATAAACTTGTTGCGGCAAAGGCTGACTTTAGGGAACTTTTACAAGTACGTTGATATTGCGTTATAATTATGCATTCATGATATTATCTGTTGTTAACAACTTAAACGTAATTTTAGGAAACGAAACTTATTACCGATAAGACATACAAAAAGGTGCAAGAAAATAATGCACACTTAGCAGAAATTGAAGAAATCTTGAGGAAGGATCGAAGATTTCTTGTGCTGGAAGCAGCAGCTGCCGAGCGAACTCGTTTATTAATGGGTTATTTGGAGGAACTGGCACGTAGGGGTCCGCCTCCGCCACCTACTGCCTCAGAGCCTTCAAGAAGACCAACCACAAAGTAATTATCGTCTTGATCGAAGCGAAAAATATATCAGCAAGTGTTTGATTTTGCGGAATGTGTTTTTGTTTTAGCTAAGCGAGGGCCGCATCAAAGCATGGTATACATATGGTGTCCAAATAAAAAAAATCAGTGAATGAATTTATAGCTGTAGTTGAATTGAAGTACTTTACACATGAGATGATTATCGCCTGTAATTATAGGATTCAATAAAACTAACGCCAATTCCACACAGCTAAAAATGTGTGTCATACTGTAAAGATGCCATAGTGTAAGCATATCATTATTTGTTAAATTACGTTAAACTAGAGACTAGATAAGAGAGAAATTATTAGTAATGTCCAATAATAGTATCATAAAGTACGAATTTTATACGTATTTTATCCAGGTTTGTTGCATAAGCACCTCATTGCGAATATTTTGTATGAAAATTACACGAGAATTATGACAAGAAGTGTTCGTTACACTCTCGAATAATTTAAAAGCATGTGCAGTGAATTTGTGAAACCCGATGTTAAATTTATTGATTCGAAAATAGAAATCCTTTATGTAAGAAAAAAAAAGTATAACGTATGACAATCATGCACGATACAGTTCGAAAATCGTGTTTTCAATTTTTTTAATTATTTTGTTCGCGCAGCCGAGTTGGATGAGAAAACCGTAAGTATCTTACAAAATATTCTCGCCGGAATTTATTTGATTCTAAGAAAGAAAAATTGTAAGCGTATTAACAAACATTCGAATGCACTATTCATAAATAATATCATTTTTCATTTAACTTATGTGGCATTTTTACGGTACAAATTTCTTAATCAAATATGAACAAATGTTAGATAGGACAATATATTTGATGAAATAAATCGTTCATAAAAATTGCGACGTACAACTATCACGTAGATTTCTCAACGATCTATGATTACTTGCATTTTATTTCTAATGTTTGATAATATTTCATTGCAGACTATCGTGTAAGCATTGAAGAATTTAATATACACGTGATCTCATTATAAAACAATTGAAGATCACAAAATTAGCGCAGTAATTTATATCTTTTATTATTCGTATAAACAATACCAAGGTGTTTGTTTAATGACCATATAATTATTTTTATTTGAAAATAGAATTTTAATGAATGCAATCATGTAATATTTTAATGTTACAATTATATAAATAATGTATATAAGATAAATACAATAAAATTTGTGCAAGTTGTAACATTATAAAAAAAGGTGAAACTTTTATTTATTTTTTAACAATAGTGCACCATTATTGATTTTAACAAATTAAAAATATAATTTATTAATACGTAATTGCAGAACTATTATTATATTTAGTATAAATCTTTCACTATAGTATCGACTTACAAGCTACGTTGCTAAATCGATATATGTCATTTTTGGCGCATTTTTAGTGCGATATGGAACTTGAAAATATATTTTCTTTTTGTTGTATACGTTTATTTAGTTCAGTACAACAGCACAAAAAATGTTAAAAAATCCAGTCTTTAGTATTCGAAATATACTGGCCACATTTAAAACAAATTAATGCAAAAAGTAACACCTATGACAATATTATAACATTTAATAAATGACAATATTAACAGTTAGGCCGATCGCATCGTATTTATCAGTAAAAGTTAATACAAATGTAATTATGATATACATGTACATTCTATAAGTGATAGACAACAATCAAATGCTAATTGTATGTAAATACAATATCATGGAAGAAGCTTTTGGAGGTACATTGTTTCGACAAATATCATTCTATAAAAAATATAATTCAGTTCTTTTCTTTAAAGGCACTGTGTTGGACATTTGAAATGTTTTAGTAACTACTGTCAAATTAGAGCCATTATGTTTAGTAACGACATACCTTTTTAGAAGACTGAAAAGAAAGATATGTATTATATAAAAGATTAGCGCTTCATTTTATCGAGTATCGGAACAACCATGTCAAAAGATGGACGTTTTCCGGGATCTTCATTCATGCAAATTCTAATGAGTTTAGCAAGATGCGGAGAGATTCCTGGAGGTATACTAACCCGCAAATCTTCTAACGCGATCTATAATTAATTAAACGATATAATCAATATACCAAAATTTTATGTTATACTCCTGATGTAGTAGTCTCCAACCGACCTTCATGCCACACTCCATCGGCGAAAGATCCGCAAAAGGAACTTCTCTGGTCGCAAGTTCCCATAATAAAACGGCAAAGCTCCACATGTCGCTAGCTTCGAGATTTATATCAGCCGGACGTTTACTTAAGGCTTCTGGAGACATCCACGCCGGTTCGTAAATTCGACCCACTTCTTGAAACGAAAATTTCGAGTCTGCCATATTTACACGAGCCGTCAGATCTTCGTCAATCTATAAATATGTAATTGATACATTACTGTGTACAAGTAAGAGAGTGGAGATCCAACGCGTACTAATAATTAAAAGAAATATACCATAATATGTTTGCTATTTAAATGGAATCTACATCTGTTTTGTCTTTCGAGACCATGAAGGAATGCCATAGCTCTCGCAACGTCGAGAGCTAGCCTAAGTGCACGCGCTGTATCAACAACGACGCCAGTACCTCCGTGTAAAAGTCGATGCAAACTCCCACGAGCCATGTATTGCGACACCGTTGCCAATTGCGGTGGCTGATTGACACAACCAAGAACGGGCAATACGTTGGGATGTGAGAAGATACGTAATTTCGGAAATTCTTCGTTGAAATCTCTAGAAATGCGTGCCGCACATTCTCGTATGTTCAAGATTTTTGCCACAATATCATTATTTTGCCAGCGTCCTCTCCAAGTCTCTCCACTTGGGGTACTGGCTAAGTGGGTATGTAAAGATAGATCTGCCATGTTTATTCCTTTGTGTCTTGATAGTGTTGCATCTCCTATGTAATTGAATATTAATAAACAAGTACAAATTCATCATTATTTATAGGCTTGTACAAGACCACTTACTACTTCTTGTCTTCAGACCCAACCAGCTCTGATCTTTAAACTGAATCTTCTTTAAATCTTGCCCATACTCTACAGCTAGATCTGGAAGGCAAAATTTGTAAGTATACTAACTTCTACTCGAGTGCAAGGAACAAATATAAACAATAACTTTTTGTTTGTTATCAAGTACCATGTAATCTCTTGGCCAGGTGACCCTTTGCTTTATCCAAGGGAGTATCACCATCTTTATTCGCGATGGATACAAGAGCACCAGCAGCCACTAATTCTTCAGCAACTGCTTGATCACCCCAGAAACATGCATAATGAAGAGCAGTATTCCCATGTTCATTTGTTACATTCACATCTGCTCGATTCCTAAGCAACTATGGATATTTATTCTATTAAGTTTCTCTGAGACAAATTATAATTAGACTATGGATGTCCATGTATTGATATCTGCAATCTACAGAATGCATGAGTTATGTATATTTCAAAGACTTTGATATATCCTTAGTGCATAAACATCCATAATCTACATATAATAATTTTTTTCTCATAATCTGATTACATCTGATTTACCAACTGAACAATTTCTTTATGTCCATGTGCAGAAGCAAGGTGAAGAGGAGTGTCATCTCCTCTGTTTGTTGCATTAATGCGTGCTCCTCTGCTAACTAATAACTCTGCCAATTTTAAATGTCCCTCTTTGCAGCACCAGTGAAGCGGGCTGAATCCATGATCATCACTATACATAGAACATGAAATCAGAAATTACAATTGTTATTAAGAACATCCAGAAAGAAATGTGGTATTAATATGTAATTGCCTGATCAGAACAATCATGATAGACTCAAGAACTTTCTTGCAGTAGCTTAAAAACAAAATTGAGTAGTGTTGCTAAAAAGGAATGGTCTTGTATTTACCCTTGATTCATGTCATGTTCAGTGTCATCCAACCAAACGCGTACTTGCATAGCGTTTCCCTCGCGACACCATTGAAAAATATCCTCCATTTTTTGTCAAGTATTCACTAAAACACGCTTCTCTTCTCGTTTAGAGAGAAAGAGCTCAAGGAACAGTGTTGGAAGGGACAGTGCAACACATGTTTTGAGATTCGATTTCCCTTACTTGGACAGACTGCACTAAAGTGTTTACATGTGTGAAAAGTGTTGTGCAAGTTTGTTAAATTTGAGAACAGAGGGCACCTTAATCATGTTTCAGCGATGAATTTTGAAAATATTGTAGATTCCTATTTTATCATGCTCTGGAAAGCAGGCAAGATCAATATAGAACAATCGAATTTCACATCGTGATTTATATTTATATAGAAATACCCGCGATGATTGAAACGTAGAAAAGATACAAAATAAAGTAGTTTAGTACAATGTAATTAACTTTAAAGGTTAATGATAAAAAACTGATGGAAGTAGATTTAGTATCTCACTCTAAAATCTACATATGTACCAAACTGCTGATTCTACAAGAAGAATGAACAATCTTGTTATACTCTTTGCATTTAGAATAGTGAATTTAGGGCTTAAATCACATATCTGTATGTCAGACCGCAACCGATTAATGCACAATTTTGTAACCAAAAATGATGCATTTGGAGAGTGCAAATATGTTCCATAAAAAGATTATTGTAAAAGAAAATTTTAAATAATAAATGAAATTATAACTTGCGTCCATTCTCCCACAAGTTCGAAATTGAAGTAAAACTAATACGTGCATAAAAACACAATTAACGTAGGACGTCGGAAGATGGGAAACGATATTTTAGTTTATTCGAGACAAGACATTTGAAAATACAAAACGCAATGAAATTATAACTTAAAAGTAAATCGTAGCTCTTAGCTCGATATAGTTTTCCAAAGATCATTTTCCGAAAAATCTTTGGAAGCTATATCGATTACCAGATCACACCACGTGGAGGTGGCTACGAGAGTGATCCACCCTATCTCCAAATCCCAACCACCCTCCAATTACAACTACCTCATTTATCGGAGGGATAAATGAGTCCTAACACTACTTAGCCCGCAGACTCGCGAGAAATATACAAGTTCTTTACTAAAAATTAGAAAACAACTTGTATCGCACACACGCACGCCGCATCTTAAAATTAAGTTGTCGCACGCATCGTAAAATTAACTTATCGCAACATACACACAACTTAAATCTTAACGCGCCCAGGTTCTAAGATTGCACTCACATTATCTAAAATGTTATACAAAGCAGGGGTCTCAGGAAAGAAAGTCGGAAGAACTTTCGCAAATAAGTTAGAAAAGAAAGTTAGAAGAACTTTCGCGAAAGGGTTTGCAATCTTATACGGAAAGAATTCACGATAGGTCGTGAATATGAATGCAACTTAGAACAAGAGGCACGAGGATCCTCATGCCCTCCGGAAGCTTAACATTAGTATAAAATGCACGAATTATTATATAACGCACGCATTATTATATAACGTACGCATTATTATATAACGCACGCATTATTATGTAACGCACGCATCCCACGATGATCCCACGATGATCCCACGATGATCCCACGATGATCCCACGATGATCCCACGATGATCCCACGATGAAATAGCAAAGCACTTGTATCGCACGCACGCACGCTCATCTTAAAATTAACTTATCGCAACACGCACGCCGTATCTTAAAATCAACTTATCGCAATACGATCGAAAGAATTCACGCTATCTCACGCTATCTCACGCTATCCCACACTATCTCACGGTATCTCACCCAATCTACGCTATCTCATACATCAACTTCATAGTAATGTCGCGGCATCCCACACACACGCTCTGATAATAATTACGCTCGCATACATTTCAACACACTGCTTATTCTAAACGCCGCAGATGTAACATTCGTTCTAAGATTGCACTCGTAGTATAAAAATAAAAATATAGAACCGCACGCATTATAATCTAACGCACGCATTATTATATAACGCACGCATCCCACGATGATCCCACGATGAAGTAGAAAAGTACTTGTATCGCACGCACGCACGCACGCTCATCTTAAAATTAACTTATCGCAACACAATCGAAAGAATTCACGCAATATCACGCTATCTCACACTATCTCACGCAATCTCACACTATCTCACGCTATCTCACACATCAACTTCATAGTAATATCGCGGCATCCCACACACACGCTCTGATAATAATTACGCTCGTATACATTTCAACACACTGCTTATTCTAAACGCCGCAGATGTAACATTCGTTCTAAGATTGCACTCGTAGTATAAAAATAAAAATATAAAAACGCACGCATTATAATGTAACGCACGCATTATTATATAACGCACGCATCCCACGATGATCCCACGATGAAGTAGAAAAGTACTTGTATCGCACGCACGCACGCTCATCTTAATATTAACTTATCGCAGTACGATCGAAACAATTCACGCAATCTCACAATATCTCACGCAATCTCACACTATCTCACGCTATCTCACACAACAACTTTATAGTAATATCGCGGCATCCCACACACATGCTCTGATAATAATTACGCTCGTATACATTTCAACACACTGCTTATTCTAAACGCCGCAGATGTAACATTCGTTCTAAGATTGCACTCGTAGTATAAGAATAAAAATATAAAAACGCACGCATTATAATGTAATGCACGCATTATTATATAACGCACGCATCCCACGATGATCCCACGATGAAGTAGAAAAGTACTTGTATGGCACGCACGCACGCTCATCTTAATATTAACTTATCGCAGTACGATCGAAACAATTCACGCAATCTCACACTATCTCACGCTATCTCACACTATCTCACGCTATCTCATACATCAACTTTATAGTAATATCGCGGCATCCCACACACACGCTCTGATAATAATTACGCTCGCATACATTTCAACACACTGCTTATTCTAAACGCCGCAGATGTAACATTCGTTCTAAGATTGCACTCGTAGTATAAAAATAAAAATATAAAAACGCCCGCATTATAATCTAACGCACGCATTATTATATAACGCACGCATCCCACGATGATCCCACGATGAAGTAGAAAAATACTTGTATCGCACGCACGCACGCACGCTCATCTTAATATTAACTTATCGCAATACGATCGAAACAATTCACGCAATCTCACAATATCTCACGCTAGCTCACACTATCTCACGCTATCTCACGCTATCTCACGCTATCTCACACATCACCTTCATAGTAATATCACGGCATTCCACACACACGCTCTGATAATAATTACGCTCGCATACATTTCAACACACTGCTTATTCTAAACGCCGCAGATGTAACATTTGTTCCAAGATTGCACTCATAGTATAAAAATAAAAATATAAAAACGCACGCAATATTATATAACGCACGCATTCCACGATGATCCCTCGATGAAATAGAAAAGAAATTGCATCGCACGCACGCTCAACTTAAAACTAACTTATCGCAACACATTCGAAAGGATTCACGCAATCTCACGCATCGACTTCATACTAATTTCGTGGCATCCCATACCCACGCTCCGTTCCGAAATTACTCTCGCATACTTATAAACGCACTGCTTATTCTAAACACCATAGATTCGTTCTAAGATTGCACTCACGATATCTAAAACGGTATACAAGGCAAGGATCTCAGGAAAGAAAGTTGAAAGAACTTTCGCAAAGAAGTTAGAGAAGAAAGTTAGAAGAACTTTCGTAGAAGGGTTTACGATCTAACACGGAAAAAATTCATGACCGGTCGTGAAAATGAGTGCAACTTACAACAAGAGGCATGGGGACCCTCCCACCAGCCAACGAACTTAAAACTAAGGTACAAATGAGGTGCGCATCCCACGATGATCCCTCGATGATGTATGCTTCTATCTTCTATCTTCGGGTAAAACCCACACTGCAACATTAAATAGAAATTAATTAAAATTTTAAAATAAAAAAAAATTTGAAGCGACTTTCGAGAAGCAGAAATCCTGATTAACTTGAAGTGAAAAACCCATGAGGAGAAGACACCCGGATTCACGTGAAGTGAAAAACCCATGAGGAGAAGAAATCCGAATTCGCATGAAGTGAAAAACCCATGAGGAGAAGAAATCCGAATTCGCATGAAGTGAAAAACCCATGAGGAGAAGAAATCCGAATTCGCACGAAGTGATAAACCCATGAGCCATACCATCCACCCTCCCACTAGCTCAATATTAACTACAAAAGTAATTAAAGCCTGAAAATAATAAAAAATCCTGCAAATAATAGAAATTAGTTAAAACCTGCAAATAATAGAAATTAATTAGAACTTGCAAATAATAGAAATTATTTAAAACCTGCAAATAATAGAAATTATTTAAAACCTGCAAATAATAGAAATTATTTAAAACCTGCAAATAATAGAAATTAGTTATAACCTGCAAATAATAGAAATTATTTAAAACCTGCAAATAAGAGAAATTAGTTATAACCTGCAAGTAATAGAAATTAATTAAAACCTGCAAATAAGAGAATTTAGTTATAACCTGCAAATAATAGAAATTAGTTAAAACCTGCAAATAATAGAAATTAATTAGAACTTGCAAATAATAGAAATTAGTTAAAACCTGCAAATAATAGAAATTAATTAGAACTTGCAAATAATAGAAATTAGTTATAATCTGCAAATAAGAAAAATTAGTTGAAACCTGCAAATAATAGCAATTAGTTAAAATCTGCAAATAATAAAAATGAGTTAAAACCTGCAAATAAGAGGAATTAATTAAAACCTGCAAATAAGAGAAATTAGTTAAAACCTGCAAATAATAGAAATTATTTAAAACCTGCAAATAAGAGAAATTAGTTATAACCTGCAAGTAATAGAAATTAGTTAAAACCTGCAAATAAGAGAAATTAGTTATAACCTGCAAATAAGAGAAATTAGTTAAAATCTGGAAATAAGAAAAATTATTTAAAACCTGCAAATAAAAAAGGTAAGAACGAGTTTGGAGAAGAAAACCGGATTCACTTGAAGTGAAGAACCCTTGAGCTATCCCATCCACCCTCCCACTAGCTCAATATTATAAATTAAAACCTGAAAATAAAAGAAAAATGATGATGGATTTTCGTGAAGAAAACAGCCGGATTCACTTGAAGTGAACAACCATTGAGCTCCCATCCACCCTCCCACTAGCTCAATATTATAAATTCAAACCTGAAAATAAAAGAAAAATGATGATGGATTTTCGTGAAGAAAACAGCCGGATTCACTTGAAGTGAAAAACCATTGAGCTCCCATCCACCCTCCCACTAGCTCAATATTAACCAAAAATTAATTAGTGCCTCAAAATAATAAAAAAAACCTGCAAATAATAGAAATTGGTTAAAATCTGCAAGTAATAGAAGTTAATTAGAACCTGTAAATAATAGAAATTAGTTAGAACCTGCAAATAATAGAAATTAGTTAAAATCTGCAAATAATAGAAATTAGTTAGAACCTGCAAATAAGAGAAATTAGTTATAACCTGCAAGTAATAGAAATTAATTAAAACCTGCAAATAAGAGAAATTAGTTGAAACCTGCAAATAAGAGAAATTAGTTGAAACCTGCAAGTAATAGAAGTTAATTAAAACCTGCAAATAAGAGAAATTAGTTAAAACCTGCAAATAATAGAAATTAGTTGAAACCTGCAAATAAGAGAAATTAGTTGAAACCTGCAAGTAATAGAAGTTAATTAAAACCTGCAAATAATAGAAATTAGTTAAATCCTGCAAATAATAGAAATTAGTTAAAACCTGCAAATAATAGAAATTATTTAAAACCTGCAAATGATAGAAATTATTTAAAACCTGCAAATAATAGAAATTATTTAAAACCTGCAAATAATAGAAATTATTTAAAACCTGCAAATAATAGAAATTAGTTAAAACCTGCAAGTAATAGAAATTAGTTAAAACCTGCAAGTAATAGAAATTAATTAAAACCTGCACATAAAAAAGGTAAGAACGAGCTTGGAGAAGAAAATCGGATTCACTTGAAGTGAAGAACCCTTGAGCTATCCCATCCACCCTCCCACTAGCTCAATATTAATAAATGAAACCTGAACATAAAATAAAAATTAAGAGCGAGTTTGAAGGAAAAGAAGACCGGATTCACTTGAAGTGAAAAGCCCCTGAGCTATCCCATCCACCCACCCACTAGCTCAACATGAAACCGAAATTAATTAAATACTGAAAATAAAAAAAATTAATTGGTGGTTTTGATTAGAACGTAAAACCACAGATACGTAAGAGAAACTTAGAAAATCAGAGGTAGGAAAATCTCAGAACTCAAAAGAAGCCACAATGAGATACGAAAATCTCAGAATCCGAAATAAAACCACTAAGGGGTACGAAAATCTCAGTCGTTGAAATAAAATCAGAGAGATACGAGAATTAAGGACAGATAAGAAAATTTCAGAACTCGAAATAAAATTCTGGAAGAGTTCGAAAGATCGGGACAGTTTCCATGAACGACATAAAATTTCTAAGATTTTTGAGAATCGTAATTGACAATTATTGTAAGCTCCCTAAAAACTTACCAAAAATGAAAATCTGAAACTTCTAAAATATTATTAAGATTGGAAATCGACGGGAGATGAGCGAAATTTTTCTCTATTCGAAGCAAAACATTCGTAATTAGAAAACGCGATGAAAATTGCGAGGGAAGAAATAATCTAACAACCTAACAAACAAAATCGCAAAACTGAAAAACGTAGAAGGCTTGAATGGATCGAAGCAAAGCGGAACATATCACCGAAATTTGAAACGGAAGTACAATTACCATTCTAAAGGGACAGATATACAGGGCAAGATTTCTTACCATTTATGATATACAGTGATTTGGGAAGTACGAATAATTGATATTTTTTAAAATAATGAGTGGAAAAAAGAATATAAAATTGCGGAGAGCTCCGGAACTCTGAAAACTCGAATAAATTCGCGACGTGATTCTAAATTTTCAAAGTTCGTAACAAAATCGCGCCGCGATACAATATTTTCAAGAGTCGTAATAAAATCGCGAAGTGATATAAAAATTTTTAAGTACGTAATAAAATCGCAATATGTATCTATACTTTCAAATATTGTAACAAAATCGCGACGTGATTCTATATTTTCAAAGTACGTAATAAAATCGCAGCATGAATCTATACTTTCAAATATTGTAATAAAATCGCGACGTGATTCTAAATTTTCGAAGTTCGTAACAAAATCGCGCCGCGATACAATATTTTCAAGAGTCGTAATAAAATCGCGAAGTGATATAAAAATTTTTAAGTACGTAATAAAATCGCAATATGTATCTATACTTTCAAATATTGTAACAAAATCGCGACGTGATTCTATATTTTCAAAGTACGTAATAAAATCGCAGCATGAATCTATACTTTCAAATATTGTAATAAAATCGCGACGTGATTCTAAATTTTCGAAGTTCGTAACAAAATCGCGAAGTGATATGAAAATTTCAATGTTCGTAACAAAATCGCGACGTGATTCTATATTTTCAAAGTCCGTAATAAAATCGCAACATGAATCTGTACTTTCAAATATTGTAATAAAATCGCGACGTGATTCTAAATTTTCGAAGTACGTAATAAAATCGCAACATGAATCTATACTTTCAAATATTGTAACAAAATCGCGACGTGATTCTATATTTTCAAAGTACGTAATAAAATCGCAACATGAATCTATACTTTCAAATATTGTAATAAAATCGCGACGTGATTCTAAATTTTCGAAGTTCGTAACAAAATCGCGACGCGATACATATTTTCAAAGGCCGTAATAAAATCGCGACGCAATACAATATTTTCGAAGGTCGTAATAAAACTGCGAAGTAACATGAACATATCAAAGTTAGTAACAAAATCGTGAAGTGTTGTAATATTTTCGAAGCTGGAAATAAAATCGTGGCACATTTCGAGAATCGGAAATCTCGATCAAAATCGCGACATCGTATAAAAATGTCAAAATTCGTAATAAAATCGCGAATCGATGATCGTGAGCTCGTCAAGTTCGAGCAAAACGCGTTCGACGATACTATACTTTCAAAGCTGGAAATAAAGTCGCGGCATGTTTCGAGAATCGCAAATCTCGATCAAAATCGCGACGTGATTCTACATTTCCAAAATTCGTAATAAAATCGCGACGTGATTCTACATTTCCAAAATTTGTAATACAATTGCAACGTGATTCTATATTATCAAAGTTCGTAATAAAATCGCGACGTGATTCTACATTTTCAAAATTCTTAATAAAATCGTGACGTGATTCTATATTCTCAAAATTCGTAATAAAGTTGCAAGGTGATTCTATATCTTCAAAATTCGTAATAAAATCGCGACGTGATTCTATATCTTCAAAATTCGTAATAAAATCGCGACGTGATTCGATATTCTCAAAATTCGTAATAAAATCGCGACGTGACTCTACATTTTCAAAATTCGCAATAAAATCGCGAGTCGATGATCGTGTGCTCGTCAAATTCGAGCAAACCGCATTCGACGATACTTTTCGTACCGTCAAAAACAAACACACACATAAAATACAGAAAAATAATAGCGAGCATAGTGACAAAATGACTCTCCATCCTAAGATGGACAGCCATTGATAGTTCCCCTCTTCTTTGGCAAATTTTGCCGGGGCTCTTCGGCATATAGCCTCTTCTTTCTTCGGCTGGCAGCTTCACAAAAATTCACTCGCGAAATTTTACGGTAACTCGGACATTCTTTGGCTTTGATATTAATTACATAAATTTTCGATTTCGTTATCGATCGATCTCGAGAAACAGACAGCGGACACTTTTATAGAAATAAAAATGAATCGCTATGAATTTCCCTCGATCGTCAACAACGAGATCAAAATTTTACGTAATCACACAAATTCGTTACTTTAAGAAAGAAAAGAAAATTGAAATACGACCAGCGATTCTCGGAATGCGCTGTCCGTAAAAGAATATCCGAGCAGAATATTTATTTAATTTCACTGCACTTCACTTCACTTCACTGTATACTTCATTTTTGCAATCGGGTCTAATACCACGACTGCGACTTATAAACTAAAAGGCTTGGCCTTACGAACAATCGAGCTCAAGAGTATATTAAATACGATTAAGTCGTATTTAGATTTTCTCTTCTCGATTTTTCGTCTTTTACACTCCAGATACAAGCATCTCACGTGTGTTTTACGGAGGACAGAGAAACATGAATGCTTGCTCCGGCCCTACCTACTTAAAAACTAACTCAATCACACCAGAAGTATGCTACCTGCCTGCCTGACGCTATATTTAAAAAATTGCAAAGACCATTCTCACAAACACACACTCCACGGTTCTCACACAACCACCCGGGTGCAAAAATGCCTACTCCTAGGGAGTACGTCCCGGGACGTCTCCGACACCCGAGTTCAATACAACATTCACACTCTAATTTTTCATACCTTTTTCGCTGAAATCGATCGACAATCGACAGTGAATATTACTTGAACCTTAACATATTTCATTTACTTATTCTCTCGAATATTCAATGTCATATGTGCATGTTATAACAATTTTGTAATTACTTAACTTGTACAATTTTCAAATTCAATCTTGTTCAGTTGATATAACTTTGAAACGTGTACTGACTCTACTTGTTTAATTTTGTAATTCGATCTTATTGATTCTATACGCATCTTACGATAGCGTTTTGCAAATTCGTGATTTTATAATAAATCAATGTAATTTCTAATCGACACAAGTTCCACGACCTAACCACACACACACGTGTAACTTGTGTCGAGTGTAATTCACTGTCAAATTGTCGATCGCCGAAAACATCTTAAAACTAAACCGTATTCACCTGCCCGAACTCATGCGAGTAGCATCTAAGCACGCGTATGAGTTTCGAGCATAAAAATGAACACGGCCAACAGTATTTTGACCTACCAGTTTTCTTCATGTGTGCTGAAAATCCTGAGCTAAGAAATATGATTAATAACATGCTAATAAAGCGTTCTCCTCAGAAAATGAACTTTTATATTTGAAAATGGAAAATGGAGAAACGCTTTGCAAAGATATCTAAGTATATCGGTCGTTTCATTCTCGGCAGATTTCTGATATCGAAGTAAATTTACTAAATAATCAAAGATATTCATGGTAATAAACTTCGATATCGAAATCTGTTCGTCGCGAAACTTTCTTGTACATATTTGTATATTTGAAAAGAGTTCACGGTACGCGTATAAAATCATTGAAAGTGAATCGATAATTGAACTATCGTGAAATCGGAGGGTCATCCGACTTCTATGTAATTTTAAACTCGTTAGGACGATTCGTAAAAATATTGAAACGCGATGTACAAGAAAACCCTACCCTGATCTAATAAATGAAATATTCAAAAATACAGTTTGTACGAATTTTGCACGATCGTACGGTCGTGGTCACTATGCTCGCTCGAAAATGTAAAAATACAACCAGTTCCCGTGTCGTTTCGGACCATTCGTCCTGCGACATGATGGGAACCGGAGGAACCATAAAGCATGCGACTCACCGATCGTTGACTTCTACCACTGAGCTGGTAACACGTCGCAGACAGGTCGGCTGTACACGTCTCGCATTTTCAGGAACCGATTGATTGCATCCTGGTGATTGACTCGCGATCGGCTGCTTTCGTACAGTCAGGATCAGGAAGTTCGTCCTTCGGCGAGGCAATGGAACGTCCTCCTGAAAACAGAAAATGTCAACACGTTAGCGAACTTCTTATCGTTTCGTATTTCAAATTACATTCAAATTGCAATAAACAACTATATCTAACTTTGCACAAAGGTAACATGCAAGCAAATACAAACACGCATTCAAAACTATGCAGGATTAACTATATAATACACTAAAACACTTGCTCAAACTATTAAAGCACGTAGGTAAGTATACGGAAACAAGCCACAACACTTGCAAAAGTATGCCAAAGCACATAGGTAACCACATCGTAAAACGCACTCAACAATTGCAAAAGTATACCGAAACACATAGGTAACCACACCATAAAACACACTAAACACTTGCACTTGTATGGCAAAACACATAGGTAACTACACTGTAACACGCAGTAAAAACTTTTTAAAAATGCACTAAATCACATAAGCGCACCACAGAACACAGTAATATATCCGTATATGTATGCACAATCACACGTGGTAACACACTAGCAAGCACTTTGACACGTGAAAAGTCACACTTGTATATCGCATTAATACACTCCCGTACGTATGTAAAAATCACTGATAATGCACACTAAACACTTGCACTACTATGGCAAAACACATAGGTAACCACACCGTAACATGGAGTAAAAACTTTTTAAAAATGCACTAAAGCACATAAGCGCATCACTAAACACAGTAATATATCCGTATATGAATGCACAATCACATGTGGTAACACACTAGCAAGCACTTTGACACGTGAAAAGTCGCACCATAAATCGCGTTAATACACCCACGTACGTATTTCAAAAACACTGATAAAATACACTAAACAATTGCAAAAGTATGTCAAAACACATAGGTAACCACACCGTAACACACACTAAACACTTGCAAAAGTATGTCAAAACACATAGGTAACTACACTGTAACACGCACTAATAAATTTTAAAAAATGCACTAAAACACATAAGCGCATCACTAAACACAGTAATATATCCGTATATGTATGCACAATCACATATGGTAACACACTAGCAAGCACTTTGACATGTTAAAAGTCGCACCATAAATCGCGTTAATACACCCCCGTACGTATGTAAAAAACACTGATAAAGCGCACTAATATATCCGTGTATGCGTGCACAATCACATGTAGTAATACACTAATTAACACTTTGACACTTAAAAAACAACACCATAAAACGTAGTAATACACTCCCGTATGTATGCACAAATACTTGATAAAACACACTAAACACTTGCACTAGTACACTAGGTAACACTGAGACGAGCACACAATTCATTAACCGAATCGTGAACACGTACCGGTATGTGTTGATGGGGTAGATCCGACCTCCTTGGCAGTCGCGATAAAACTGAGCTCGTGTGACCCCTTGAAGTGCAAAGCAATAACAGTGATAGGTAATCCACCGTTACCAATCACACACCGTGTAATCCACCAATACCGTGCAGCTACCGTTAATCTAACTTGAAAATATTATAATTTATTTTTTTAATATTATTTGCAATATTGTAA
Source organism: Coelioxys conoideus (assembly GCA_947623535.1). Taxonomy (NCBI): domain Eukaryota; kingdom Metazoa; phylum Arthropoda; class Insecta; order Hymenoptera; family Megachilidae; genus Coelioxys; species Coelioxys conoideus. The sequence goes on along the minus strand of OX392456.1, from coordinate 13,857,728 downwards.
TCGTTTATTAATTTACACTTATAACTATAATTATAAAATTTATGATTTTTGTACATTTTTAATGGGGATATATTACAGCATGGTTGTTAATTATCATATTCCAAGTTAATTGTTTATAACTATTAATTTTTTAATTATTCATTAACTCGTTTATTCTTACAAGCATTATAATTTATTATTCTAACTTTTTCGAACGAATATGTTACAGAATGAAAATTATTTGACTTTTTTGTGATATTACAAGATACTGGTAAATTACAAATTCATTTTAATATTTTTAATTTTTGTAATAAATGTTTAACTATTGCCGTGTCTGTTGGAGTTTATATTTATTTTTTTTTAACTTTCATGCACACTGTTTAACTTTCGTATTTCAACTTAAAATTTATTTTTTTTACAATATTTAATCCTTCAATTGTATCGAGTTATCGTATTTTTTTATGAAAATTTATTGTTTCCATAACTTGTAACTTCCTTGCGCGTATGTGATACAAAGTTGTTAAATGTTGCATTGAAATTTATTTTGTTGTAATTTTTAACGTTTCAATTATTCATTCATGAGATCATTGCTTTAACAAATTTTATCATTTTTATTAACTTTTAAGCGTGGGTTGATTGCAAACATTTGTTTAATTATTATACTTTTATATAATGTTAAGAAGTAGTTGTAAATTATAATTTCTTAACATAAATTATCACTTTCTGAACAAGTTTTCAATGAATTAAAAATTTTATACTTTTTATTGTTTCAAATAACAATAAAAGACTGTCAGTGGAAACAGAAAAACATATGATAAGTCCATTAAGGTAAGTCCCATACATTAGTTCCTACTTTCCACCGCTAGATGGTTAAGCATTTTGAGGACGATAAAATGCCATTTAAAAAATTTTTGAACATAAAGCATCAAACTCAAAATTAAGCCATTTTTCTGACTTTATTGCGTTCGTGGAACAATTTGCGAGCACCAGCAAAATATAAAAAGGCTTTATCTTACGAGAAAAAGCAATTAATTCTTTCGATAAACACACTTTTTACCGCTAGATGGCGATAGTGGTACTATTTGGAGACAGCGTCCATAAAAAATTTATTTTTTAAAATATATGCAAGAACAAGGCTTCCAAAATGTTTGCATCTTTAAGACTAATTACTTTACAGTAGACTATTGTATTTTATATCCTTCATAAATATTTATTTGCCGAGATACTTCCGTTACAAAAGTAAACTTGAATAAAAAAGTTTAATGAAACAACCAATTTTTTGTACTAATTTGCACTAGTTAATACTTGTTTTTAACGTTTCATAAATAATCTCACGAGCATGTAATCTTTTTGTCAGCTGATACGTTATTCCTCTAATCGTAACTATTAAAGAACATTAATAATTTTCGACGGATTCATTGCGTACTATCCTAAAAGTCCACAGAAATTTTCATATAAATTTGCGCACGTCGATTGTAACTTCTCTCTTAAATGGATTATATATTGCAAGATAACTGATATGTATTGAAAAGCGGCTCTAGGGCGTGTTGAATTGCGTGGCATTAAAGTACATTGCACGAGTGGTTGTCCTATCGAATAGAATACAACAGTGATTTCAATGCCGGTGAACGGAGACTTTAATGCTTGCAACCGCGGGAGAACATATGGCTTGCTATACAGGGTGGGCTACACAATTGCCATAAATTATACTTCCATTTTAAATTTTATTAAACAAAAAAACAAATGTTGAAGGTGAAAAATAAACGATTTCAGAAATACAATATTCGCTTGGCCATATACATTTTTGAAGTGCAACAAGCGTGCACCGAAAAAATAATTTATAATTTTGTGTTTGTTGTCAGTTTCTGTTTTACAATAAAGATTAATTAACATTAATTCTCTGGAGAGAAAAGTTTTATCGTAGGATATTCGATTATTATGAAACACGCAGTTATTCTGTTAATAGCGATTGTAATGCTGCGACGTAGCGTGAACGAATTAGGTCAATAAATACTACTGTATTTATGATCTAACGTGCTGTATAGCTGAGCGCTATATCGTCGCACGTTATATCACGGTTTTAAATATCCGCGTACGATTAATATGCACATGTTATATCTTAATATATTTAGCTGCTAAGTGTTATATTACCACGGGTTATATCGCCACGAATTGAGTTATCATGCGTTATATTGCCACGAGTTGAATTACTGTACGTCATATAGCTACACGTGGAATAGTTTTGTGTGCAGCAATCACACTTTACATTATCACGCATTACATAGTCACGATTTGAACTACCACGTGTTAAATTACCACGTGTTGAACTACTACGCGTTGAATTACCACGCATTATATCGCCACGTGGTGACATACCACGTATTATATTGCCACACATTAAATTACTTTGCGTTGTATCGCTACGCATCAAATCGCTGCGCGTTCTATAATGTCGCATTATATTGCCAAGCGTTAAAAAATTACGCATTATAAAACTTCACATTATATCGCCACGTATTCAGTTACCATGCATTATGTTGCCACGCATTGACGTACAACGAGTTTTATTGCCACATTTTGAATTAGTACGCATTGCATAACCATCCGTTATAACACCACGCGTTAAATTACCGCTCATCATATAGCGTCGCGTTATATTGTCACGTATTGACTTACCATATGTTACATTGCCACGAGTCGAGTGGCAATACTTTAATTTAAGTTAACATGCTCTAAATTACAACGCGTTAAAGTACCGCTAGTTTTATAACCACGCGCCGTTGTACCACGCATTATATTGCTACATGTGATTAAAATACTACACGTTAAACGACTATGACTCACTCTTCCTAATTCATCCTACAACTTGTAATAATTCCAGAATTCAACAATATACATATATGTATATGTATATGTATAATTCTGCAATTATATCAAGTATTACATATAATATATGTATATGTATACATACATATGTATACATATGTATACAATATATAATATATATAATATATGTATAGATACACATACATGCATATGCATATGTATATGTACATATACATATGTATACATACGTATACATACATATACATATATTACACGATACATGCTATGTCATGTTTCTAAAACTGATTTTGCGAAGCATGTTCGACCGATTGTGATAAATGTCATATACTTATCGTTATACGTTCCGCGCATCGTAGCATCTCGATCGCATGAACGACCGTAAGATCTTTGTACGTTATCACGTTATTCCGTAAATTCGTAACATTGTCACGATACAAAATACCGTACATGATTTTATATCGTACATATTTGTCGTTCATACCGTTAGAATCAGGACCGGCACGTTGCACTTCCTGCTAACTCGGTACGAATACAAATTGGCAACTTGACGCCGCGATTTGTACGTAACCAAATATTCTCCCACGAAGTTTCGTGCTAGCAAGAATTGACTGTACAAGTTGGAATTTATTTCCTAAGCGACCAAATTAAATCAAATGCCGAAGTTTCAATGAAGACATTCGATGATGAGTATGATATAACATACATATAGATTAATATAATATAACATATAGGTCACATATTTTTATTTAATACTTTTTAAACACAGAATCTCAACTTTCCAAGTTCTCGAATTTTCAAGTTCAATTTTCTGAGCTAGAAGAGCTTGTAATATCTAATCACAATATTTGAAACTGCTGAAGAGTATATATTCTTGATCAAAATAAACAACATTATTTCTAAAGGAAATATATTTTTCGTTTCAGAACTACTTCATTTAATCTCCAGCTGAGTTTCATCGAAATTGTACCAAAAATGTAAACCACGAAAATGGCTGAAAATATTGAAAAAGATCAGAAAATTCCTGTAGAACTCCGCCTTTCACCGATCGTTTATTTCCCATGTGGTTGATTCAGCACTGACCATACGTGACCTATAACATGTAAGTTTTATGACTGCGACCTATATCGTTGCAGTAACAATCTAGACGCCATTACAGAATATCGTCATCAAGCTCATTGCGTCACGAGATTACTTTCCCTAGCTGTCCCGACCTTGCTCGTCTTCTTCCTTTCGGGTCCGTCTGGTTTCTCAGCCGGATGTGGATCACAACGATATATCGATTCGTAGAGGTCGTCCAGAAAGGTTAACGAACGTCCAGCGACAGGAATAAAAGAGACCTCGAAAAATGTTTACGAAGGTCCTGGCGAAGGACGTGCTCGTGTTATGACATTCTTCGGTCGCATTCCGAGTCAGAAAGAAAAATAAATTTGCATCGATAAAAATGCAAAGCGCGTAATATATGGGGTATCCCACATAACTGCATCGTAGTATGATTCGAAGGTAGTAAATATCGAAACAAAAAATTGTTTTTGGTAAAGTTGGATATGCGTGTTTCGAAGGTGGAGATGTTTCGATAAATTTCAGGTTATCATTCGCATTTTTTTTTATGGAATTAGGAAAAGGAAATGGTAAATTCGTGAATTTAGAAAAGTTCAATTGCATAAAATTTCGAATTTTTAGGTTTAAAAGTTTGGAATTTAGAAATTTGTGGATATGGAAATTTTGAGATTGGGAAATGTAAGGATTTGGAAATTTTGGAAGTTTGCGGATTTGGAACTTTAGGGATTTAAAAATTTGAGAATTTGGAAACTTGGGGATTTGGAAATTTAGGAATTTGGAAAATTAGGAATTCGAAAATATAGGTATTTTGGAGATTTGGAGATTTAGAAATTTGAGGATTTAGTAAATTTAGAAATTTGGGAATTTGAAGAAAACTTGGGAGGTTGAAAATTTGGGAATTTGCAAGTTTGAGGATTTGGAAATTTAGGGATTTGGAAACTTAGGGATTTGGAAATTTAGGAATTCGAAAATATAGGTATTTGGAGATTTAGAAATTTGAGTATTTAGTAAATTTAGAAATTTGGGAATTTGAAGAAAACTTGGAAGGTTCAAAATTTGTGAATTTGCAAGTTTGAGGATTTGGAAACTTAGGGATTTGAAAATTTACGAATTTGAAGAATTGAAAATTTCGAAACTTGGGAATTCGAAAATATAGCTATTTGGAAATTTGGGAATTTGAAATTTTGGAATTGAAAATTTGAGAATTTAGTAAATTTAGAAATTTGGGAATTTGAAGAAAATTTGGGAGGTTGCAAATTTGGGAATTTGGAAATTTGAGGATTTGGAAATTTGGGGATTTGGAAACTTAGGGATTTGAAAATTTATGAATTTGAAGAATTGAAAATTTGGAAACTTGGGAATTCGAAAATATAGCTATTTGGAAATTTGGGAATTTGAAATTTTAAAATTGAAAATTTGAGAATTTAGTAAATTTAGTAAATTTAGAAATTTGGGAATTTGAAGAAAATTTGGTAGGCTGAACATTTAAGAATTTGGAAAAATTTGAGAATACTTACATAGTACCACGTTATTCAACATACTCTATATACGAATCAAATGTAAAGCATGGTTCGTGAAAGGCAGGATACGCGACCGTCAACATGCGTCATATAAAATATTTATAGAATTTTTAAAACTGTATCGAGTTTAACCACTTCATATTTTAACTCTGTGTCGATATCAGAATCCAACCAATTAGACTCCTATAATGAACCATATAGAAGTACTGTTAGGTCAATATGAAGGAACCAGATACCTTAATTTCATGGTATCGATTTGATTCGGTGTTCTTAACATATGAATGTGTAGATCAATTTTTTAGAGCATTGCTTGATTGCGATAGAATTCATTACAATACATTTATGTTGTTTATAAGAGTAGGTTTATGATATCTATTACAATGCAATCGTCTACGTTGGACGATGCATAGTTGAATCTTGAAATTATCAAAACTTTAATGTTCATGTTTCAGATATTTAAATTTGTACATTTTCAACCCTATACATTTCTAAACTGAATTTTGAATTTCTTACATTTTCTCCAAAGTTCTCAAATTCCTTATAGCACTTAAAATTCCAAAATACTATCGTCCCAAACTACCGAATCCTCCGCTTCGAAACCTTCCAAAACTTCAAAGTCCTACGTAACCAAATTCTCTAGCTCTAAAATTCCACAACTCCCGTATGTTGAAACTCGAACCCAAAGTTTCCCAAAGTTCTCAAATTCCTCGTGGTACCCAAAATCCCAAAGTACTATCTATTCCAAGTTCCGAGGTACCAAATCCATTTCCAAACGTTCCAAAACACCAAACGCCCAGCATGAAATTCTCTACCTTCAAAATTCCACAACTCCCGGATATCCAAACTCAAACCCCAAATTTCCAAAAATTCTTAAATTCCTTGTGGTAACCAAAATCCCAAAGTACCATCTATTCCAAGTTCCAATTATTCTCTACCTTCAAAAGTCCACAACTCCCAGATATCCAAACTCAAACCCCAAATTTCCAAAAATTCTCAAATTCCTCGTGGTACCCAAAATCCCAAAGTACCATCTATTCCAAGTTCCAATTATTCTCTACCTTCAAAAGTCCACAACTCCCAGATATCCAAACTCTAACCCCAAATTTCCAAAAGGTCTTAAATTCCTGGTGGTACCTAGAATTCCAAAGTACCATCTATTCCAAGTTCCAAGGTACCAAATCCATTTCCAAACGTTCCAAAACCCCAAACTCCCAGATTATCAAATTGTACACCTCCAATATTTCACAACTCCCAGATGTCCAAACTCAAACCCCAAATTTCCAAAAATTCTCAAATTCCTCGTGGTACTCAAAATCCCAAAGTACCATCTATTCCAAGTTCCAATTATGCTCTACCTTCAAAAGTCCACAACTCCTGGATGTCCAAACTCGTACCCCAAGTTTCCCAAATTTCTCAAATTCCTTGTGACGCCCAATATCTGAAAGTACGATCGTTCCAAGGTACCCAAATCCGCTACCAGACCTTCCAAAAGCCCAACCTCCCGGATCATCGAATCCTCCGGCTGCCCCGTTTCATTATCAAATTCCCCGCCCGCGAAATGCCACAATCGTGAGAATGCCAGACTCGGCATGGAAGTACCGAAAATTCCGAAATTCCCCGCACGCTCACGGGGCTCCGTTGTCCGATTCTAAAAATGCCGCTTCGGATCGTTGATCCTGGGTGCCGTCCTTCGCGGTGGCGCAGGAAAGGTCGCACCCGGACGTTCTAAAATTTTTGCTAAAACCCGTCCCCATCGGTTTTTCTAACATAAGCAGGAGTCCCTCTCCGATCGTCACAAAGACTCGCGTAGCCACGGTAGAAGTGGCGGTGCAGAAAAGGAGAGGGAAAGATCTCGATGGCCTCGGCATGCCAACAGCTCCGCCTCACAGCCACCAAGTGAAAGTGGGATTTTGCTTTCTACCCGTGGCCAGTGACAAACGCGACGTTCACGCGAACGTCTCACGTTCTCCGTCCAAGAAAATGCGTTCGTCCGTTGTCCGTCGATAACGGAGCCGCTCGTGTTCGAAATTAAATCCGGCGTTCCCGCGCCCGTTTACGATGACAGTGTTTCACTGACGATCGGCCAAGCTGCCACGAATAATCCTGCGATAAAGTGCGCGGTGTGCAAAAGACACAGTGCTAACATGTTCAGACGCGGTGACAACGTTGTCTGGCATGTCAACGCGATCATCGCGTTCCTGATCTGCGGTTGCTTCTTGCGAACGAACTGTCAACAAGGTACGGATCACTTTCTTCGAAATATCCGCGATTTTCGATCGAACGATTCGAGTGTGCGCGATACACGAGATGGCCAGCAGGGCGCGCCTTCGCTGACAACCGCGCGATCCTTTCATGGTACGCAAGAAGTCAGAATGTAACTGCACACCTGGGGGAAATGGAGGATTTCAAAGGCTGCGGGATAAGAATTTAGTATTGTTTGGAACATTTCGAATTTGATTGTTTGTTTGGGTCGAATATGGATGGGTTCGGAGTTCCTATGTTTTGTGGTTTTGGAATTCTGTTAGGTACAGAGCTCTCCAATGTTTGTGCGCGTGAAGTATGTTGTTTCTAAGTATTTTATGGTTCAAATTTTTAGATTACTTGGTTTGTGCATCTGTGAAAGCAATAGACTTCTAAATTTGAAATTTTCAAATTTGCAAATGTCCTAATCCTCAATTTTTCAAGTCTCAAACCCAAAATCTCAATTACTTAAATCTCGAATTTTTCATGTTTCCGGCGACTTGAAGTCTCGTGTGACAAAATATCGAATTTGGAGATGACCAAATTATCACATAATTATAATCACCAATTTCATAGTTTTCAAATCAACGAGTCTTTATGTTCGCAAGTTTTCAAATCTCCAAACAGTCAAATTTCTAAATTATCGAATTACTAAACCTATCAATTTCCTAATTTTTAAATTTGAAAATACTCATGTCCTTAAATACGTAAGTTCTTAGATTCTCAAATTACCACATTACTAAATTACAAAATCCTTCAATTGCCCAATTTCCCGAAATCTTGACTCATGCTTTCTCGTACTCCCAAATTCTCCTATTTATATATTTTTAAATTCTCAAATATACAAATTTTTAAATCTTCAAATTGCTAAATTACTAAGGCATTTAGTTTTAAAATTTCTAAATTTGTATATACCCAAAATAATAATTTTCTTAAATTACCAAATTCTCAAATTTCTTAAAGTACCAAATTACCAAGTTTCTAGATTTCTAAATTCCTAGATACCTAAATACCCAAATTCCTAATTATTCAATATCATCGAGTCCAGAACGAATCATATACTAATTACCAGCTTTCAAATACCCCAAATTCCCTATTTACTGGTCTTTAAATTTCCATAATTTTCAAATTAACAAATCCCCAGCTTCATAAATTTTTATATCGCAATATTCTCAAATCCACAAACATCTAAGTGACCAAACTTCATGTCTCCAAGTCACCAAATTCTTAAATTCCTAAACTCCGTATCTTCAAATCATCAATTCCCTAAATCTCCTAATTTGTGAAGTACCCATTTGTTCCATTCCAATTCGATCCAATTCCCCAAACTCCTACATGTCTAAATGTCATATCCCTCAACTTCCAAATCTCCATATCCCTAAATTCCTGATCATCCTATCTCCAACTTCCCAAATCCTCGAATTTGCAAATCTCTTTTTAAATTCCTAAATCCTATATCTGCAAACCCCCAATTCTCCAAACTCCTAAATTCTTAAATCTCTGATCTCCAAATCGCCAAATGTACAAATTCTTAAACTCCATATCACTAAACCTTCAGTTCTCCAAACTTCCAAATTCCTAAACCTCACGTCTCCAAATCCCCAAATCCTCAACTCAGTAAATTCCCAAATTCCTATACTCCTATATTCCTACATTCCTATATTCCTATATTCCTAAATTCCTAAACCTCAATCTCTAAATTCCCCAAATCCTCAACTCAGTAAATCCCCAAACCTCATATCTCAAATCTCTCAATCTCCAAATTCCCCAAACTCCCAAATTCCTAAACCTCACGTCTCCAAATCCCCAAATCCTCAACTCAGTAAATCCCCAAATTCCTAAACCTCATATCTCCAAATCCCCAAACCCTCAACTCAGTAAATCCCCAAATTCCTATATTCCTAAATCTCATATCTCAGACCACTAAATCTCCAAATTCTCAATTCGAAAAATATCGAAATCATAAGAAACAAACGAGCGATAGAACATCCTCCGGTTCTCCATTTTTCCCTAAACAAATCTACTATGCACGCCATCGTATGTCACATATTCACGGTGGATTCGTGAGAATCCACGTTCGAGCCCTTTTTTTACCGCTCGACGGAACTACTTTTGATTCTTTAAAATACTTTGCCACCACCGATTGATTTACGATCCGGCGTTCAAGCGTCCAAGTTTGTTCGAGCAAGATATCCGAAAGGTACCGTTTGATTTTGACAACGTAATACCGGTGGATCGTGTAGGTGGGATTTATGTAACCCGGCAAGTCGTCGGTGTATGACTGTCACGATTCACTGAGCACTGCCTTTCTGCCTTAATTCGTATTCTTTGTTCGTTGTGTGGCTCCCTCGACGAAGAAAATTTACGAGAAGTCTTCTCTGCGAAATATTCGAATCGAATATCGTGTTCATAATCGGCAGTTTTTATTATTTTCGATGTTTCTCGATCGATATTGGCTCGCAGGAAATCTTCACGACTTTAATAAATACAGTTGAGTCACGTTAAATTATCGAGTTAAATTACAGAATTTGTTAAGTTGCTCTTCTCCAAATCTACGAGAATTTTTGTGTAGTGTTTTAGAGTTCGTTTCCACATTTTTTGTATAGTTCTTACATATCCTTTTTATGTATTTCAGTGATGAACTTTGAAATATCATGGCGATGTCAAATTCGACCCAGTCAAAGTGAAATCAATAGTTTCTCTACTCGAAAGTAGTCGGTGACTGTGTATGTCTATGATCTTTTAGTTTTTTAAAACAACATTCTCGCTTTATAGTTAAAAACGTTGAATCGGGCGCAACGTAGACTTTCTTTGGATAAGAACGTATACGTTAACATTTAGTTTAGATTCTAGCTTTTTAAACATTTAAATTACTTAGCTTTTACTTTTAAATTCTTTGCATTGTCAGATTTCTAATTGAAATGGCAAAATTTCGAAATAATTAAAATTGTTGGTATCCTCAGATTGTTACGCCTCCAAATCTCTGGACTCAAATATTCCCAGAGTCCAGAAACTTGTCCGCAAGTTCCTGGGTCCCCAAATCTCCAAATCGCTAAATTACTAGATTAAAAACTCCCAATCTCTTCAAATACCTATCTCCCCGAATTTCTATATTTCTATAGGAATATGTATGTATACGTGTAACTGAATTATCCCTATTTTGTCCCGATTAACTTTCCTCAAATTTCATTAATGTTCGATTATTATTATTATTATTTTTATGCAATTTATGTACATTGTAATTTATTCGCATTCAGTTTGTATACATCGTAATTTCTTTACATTCAATTTATGTACATTGTAATTTATTTACATTCGATTTATCTATATTCCAATTAATATGTATTATTTACATTTGTATTTACATTATTCACATTCCAAATATGTATTACGTGAGGTACATATGTGGCGTGGGTGTATTTGATGCATTTCCAGGGGTCATAAATGCACGAGTATCCGCAATGTACGAATAACGCAATATGTTGTGCAATCCGCCCTTAAACCCACAAACAAAATAAACGATAGACGACCGTCGTGCAATGCTAGATAGTTTGAATTCGTGACCCGCTATATTGCGATACAATACGCAATACAATAGAACCGCAATTTCATACGAGAGTTACGTACAACCGCCATAACGCAATTGGATCTCCATTGTTGGCTATAATGATGGCTTCGAGGTGAATGATTATACCGATTCCCTAAAACGGATATCTCTCATTCAGTGTTTGCGGTCAATTTACGAATAGATAAGATTGACACGATCCGTTGCGTTTTACGTTGTTTAGCGTTGCGAAACAATAAAGAGAACATTCATCGATACGCAACCTATCAGTTTTAGATCGTTTCAACGTTCGAAGTAGATCAAAATGGATTGAGATATTTGGAGACTGTTTAAAGGATTTATTTTAAAGGATTTTGTTCTCGATATTTATGCAGTTAAATGTTGTATGTGTTGGTAGGTGTGTAACTCAAAATTTTCATGACGGTGTTTTGTCTTTCCAAGTGAGAATCTGGGACTTTTGGACTTTAGGTTTTAGGGACTTTGTGATTCACGAATTTTGGAGTTTTAGGAGTTTAGAATTTTCGAAGTTGGATACTTTGAAATTTTTTAACTTTGAGACCTTGGAATTTTTTAGTTTTGAGACTTTGAAACTTTCTGTTTTGGGACTTTGGAATTTTAGAATTTTTGAACTTTTGGATTTGGAGTCGTAGGGATTTTGGGATATCGGAATTTCAGAATTTTACATCTTATAATTAGAAATTCTGAAATTTTTGAGCCTTTAAGCTTTGCAATTTTGGGATTTTAAAATGTTAACAGTTTGCACTTTTATAACTTTGAAACATTAAGAATTTGCAATTTCAAGATTTTGGAATATACAAAATTTCCAATTTTGAGATTTGAATATTGGGAATTTGCAATTTTGGGACTTTAGAATATTAAGAATTTGTAATTTTGGGACTTTGAAACATTGAGAATTTGCAATTTTAGGACTTTGGAACATACAAAATTTGCAATTTTGGGATTTGAATATTGGGAATTTGCAATTTTGGGACTTTAAAATGTTAACAGTTTGCACTTTTATAACTTTGAAACATTAAGAATTTGCAATTTCAAGATTTTGGAATATACAAAATTTCCAATTTTGGGATTTGAATATTGGGAATTTGCAATTTTGGGACTTTAGAATATTAAGAATTTGTAATTTTGGGACTTTGAAACATTGAGAATTTGCAATTTTAGGACTTTGGAACATACAAAATTTGCAATTTTGGGATTTGAATATTAGGAATTTGCAATCTTGGGACTTTGGAATATTAAGAATTAGCAATTTTGGAATATTACGAATGTGAAACGTTGGGACCTTATAACTTTGTAATTTTAGTTCTGTATCATTTTGCGACTTTAAGTCCTTGAATTTTGAAAGTGGGAAATATATGAATCTTGAGACTTCAAAATTATAGATCTTCGAAACTTTAATGCCTTGTGATATCAGAATTTCATAAATTTAAAACTATGTGAATTAAACTCTTTCAAAGTTTCGAATATTGAATTGTTGGAACATCGAAATTTTGAAGTTTTGAACGTTCAAACCTACAAGTTTTAGATGACTTCTAATTTGGAATATGGAAACATGAAATTATGGAACTTTGAAACTTTAAAAGTTCGGTAACTCTAAGTTTTCACTTCTGACTTGCAAATTCTTCCATAAACGTATTTCTTCTAATAGTCTTCCTTGACCCATAACATTCTAATTTATCCATAAACGCTTGCAATTGCGAACAAAATTATAATGAACCGTATATGGCCATAACATACCTTTCGCCTACTATTTCACCATAAATAAGAACCATATTTCGTAAATTAGCATGTCTTATTTCGAATAAAAACATTTACGCAAATGGACTTCGAGAAACACAGGCACCTATTATAGTCAAACGGAAATACGCACGAGGATTAAGTAAATCTCTTTTTGCTGGTTGAATCATTGCTCCATATTTGACGAAATTAGAAACTGAAATAATCAGAGTACAAAAAGTAAGAGCTTCGGCTAATCTGCAATGTTGAATACGTTAATGATAGTGAAATTGTACACACTTCCGTTGCCGGTGTACTCGTAAACATTTTCTCTAATGACAGAATTTTTTCAAACCAGTGCCTAAGAAAATTTCTTATGACATACTCAAGATTTAATCTCGGAGAAAGTTTAATTGATAAAAATTATTTATGTACGAATATACTGTACGAGTTATTAGCACTTTAGAAAGATAAAAATGTATGTATATACAAATCTGTGAAAGTAATCAGTACATTAAACGAATATACATATAATGTATATTCATTTATTTACGAATGTATAATTTTAGTAACTTGGTGGAATATTGACATACTAAAAATTTATGAATTTAGTATTTCGGTTGTTTGAACTTGGAGTAATTAGAAATATATAAATTTATACAATTAAACATTGATAAATGCAGCAACTCGCTAATGTGACATTCTGGAATGTTAAAAACGAAAAGGTTTTTAAAATTTGTCATAAAATATATGTAATAGAATTCGTAAAAATATTAATTTTATTATTTGATGATAAGATTTTGTAAGAGTTCATAAAAACAGTAATTAAATTATATAAAAATTTATTTAAACACTAAAATTTATTAAAGCCTCCATTTCTTTCTTTTTAAAACAATTAATTGTCCCATGACTAATTAATGCAAAATAGTTAATATTTAAACTGGTGTAAGAATAGAATAATTTATGCAAATAAATTATAAATATTGATAAGTATACGTAACATGTGATTATTATTTAAAAAAATGTCTAGAAATTTGTTCAGTATCCGTTTTCTTCATTTCTTCGAATGAGTCACTATTTTATGGAATAATGTAAGGGAACCAACCGGAATTTGTTGTTCAAACGTCTGTTCCAAAAATAGTGTTTAGGGCCACTTGTAGAATGTGTTCTGGCTGGAACAAGTTGTTCTTTTCGCGTTCTTTTTTACGTTGAATCGGCATGCATACCACGGAGCACAGTGACCAGAGAACTCGAGAAGAAATATAAATATGAGTCTCGGAACCTCATCCCTTTGTTGCGAACGTACACTCACTTTGTTGGCGTATTTACGAATTTTCGCGAATGTTAAAACTGTTTAAATTCTGACGCAGAATAAGTGATGGTCAATGCCCGAAGAAGAACGCATGGGCTATGAAAACGGTGTAATAATAAGATGCAAAGTAGGGAGAGAAACAAAAAACGCTTTTTCTTTACGAGACTTCGAATAATCAAATTAGGATATTGGGTGATGACTTTAGAAATATAGAAATACAGAAATATAGGAATATAGAAATATAAAAATATATGTATTTTAAGTGATTAAATTTAGAAATTCGAAGAATCAGACACATTGGAAAAGAACAAATCAAAAAATTTAGAAATTTTGTAACTTACTAATTTGACACCTGTGCAAATTTAGTAATTAGAAATTTTTCAGATTAGACGATTTAAAAAATGGAAACTTGAAAATTCAAGAATTTGATGAAGTCAAAATTTAGTAAGGAAGAAATTTATGAATTTGGCAAATTTGGTGATTTTCGAATTTAGAAACTCACAAATTCAGAAACTTGGAAATTTAAAAACTCGAAAACTTATATATTACAAAATTGCAAAATTTATAAATCTCTAATTCCATTAACTTGTAATTCAATTATTTATTTTACTAATTTGAGAATTTAAAAATGGAAATATAGAACAGAGTCATAAATAAAATGAAGCACAATTAACTCGTTTGTTCCGCCTGTAAATTATTATACAATAAATTTCACCAAACAATCGTACAATAAAAACAATACAATACAAACATCACCCACAATTTACTTATAAACATAGCAGTTTTGAGTTCTTCAAAATACATCGCTTTAACGATTGATGCTTACAACCTGTTATTCATATGCTCTTTTAAATCGATTTAAAAATACGAATGCCGATCAATCAAGTAGATAACAGTAAATGTAAATTCCATCGTGTCGTCATTCATGTTGTAGGCGTATGAGAATAAATAATTCTCGCGTAAGTTCCGTAAAATGTGACACAATTTCGCCCTGAGTATCGAACAGCCATAATGTCTTTTCCTTCGAGATTAAGTAAAGATATTTCATGAATCTCACAAAAGATGACGAGATTTTTTGTGTGAACCAGACCAAGATTCTTCATCAGCTTAATCATCCTGGGGAAGACCCGCAAAATTCCGGTTTCCTTGAAGATTAAGACTCATACAACGAAAAGGTTCATACTATTAAAATTACTCTTTTATATGTGGGATGCACTAACGAAACACAGCTTCTGTGAATCCTATAAATAGTGTTAGATTAGTAAGACAAATGATGTAGCTTTTTCCCATGTGAATCATTAACCTTGAAAAAGAAACTTCTTGAAAGAAAGTTTAGGTTAATTTACAAGACCGTTGCGATTGCGTATTTCTTTCACCTTGTTCTGTTTGCTATTGCGTTTGTCTGAATCTCGTTAGATTTTGCAAATATTACTCTATTATATCGTTAAAGAGGTGCCATGACCAGAGCGTGCTGCTAAGGACCTGATTTAAAGAAAATGGAGGCGAAGAGGAGACTGGTTCCATCATACAGATTTGATTTGTACAGTTTTTTACTTTGGACATTTGCATAGAAATCGTCAACTTTTTGACCTTTAGAAATTGGACAAGTTGGAATATCAGAGATTAGAATACTGAGAACTGTAGAGTTTTAGACTTTTGGAATTTTGGTATTTTAGAATTTTAGAATTTTAGCATTTTAGAATTTTAGAATTTTAGAATTTCAGAATTTCAGAATTTTAGAATTTTAGAATTTTAGAATTTTAGAATTTTAGAATTTTAGAATTTTAGAATTTCAGAATTTCAGAATTTTAGAGTTTCAGAATTTCAGGATTTTAGAATTTTAGAATTTTAGAATTTTAGAATTTTAGAATTTTAGAATTTTAGAATTTTAGAATTTTTAAATTTTGGAATTTTGGAATTTTTAAATTTTGGAATTTTGGAATTTTAGAATTTTAGGATTTTAGCATTTTAGCATTTTAGCATTTTAGCATTTTAGAATTTTAGAATTTTAGAATTTTGGAATTTTAGAATATTGGAATTTTGAAATTTTAGTATTTTAGGATCATAGAATCCTCGTGTTTTAGAACTGTAGGGTCGTAGAATTGTGGAATTATAGAATTTTATAATTCTCTAATGTAAAAGTTTCGGAATTTGAGAATTCTTAAGTTTTAGAATTTAGGAACCTGTCAATTTTTAGATTTGAGAATTTCAGTGCTTAAGAGTTTACAAGTTTGAGAATTTGAGATTTTGAGACCTTGAGAATTTAACTATCCTAGAGTTTGAAAGTTTAAGAATGTGATAATTCTAAAATTTAAGGATTTAAATCCTGAGAATTTGATATTTTCTAATTTCTAAATATTAGACTTTGAGATGAAAATTTGGAAATTTTTAAAAATAACATTGGGAAACTTTGAAATTCGAGGATATATGAAGTTGCAAATTTTCATATTTGAATCTCCAAAAAACTCGAAAAATACCCTAGATAAAGGAGTCTTCTATCAAAGTCTAATATACATATGTATAACCCCATACGCACAATGCGCACAAATGTGTTAAGAGTGCATTCAGGAATGTATACAATTAAGAACAAGTAATCATTTCTGTTCCTTTCATCGTGGCTGCTATAAATGCAAACCTTCGGTACATTTACCAAGCCTTCATCCTTTCGTCTCTCAGATGAAGTCATATATGTATACATATATTTCATATATGAATGGTGCGACCTCGCACGATTTCAGATCGATTAAAACCGCTCGCGCCCTTTCTTGTTTCATGAATATGCGTATGAACCTACACACACGTACCGGCAACTGAATTTCTCAGTGTGTGTTATGACGATATTTTGAAATAACACGTTCCGTGCTAATTATACCGTGACTTACCTTATCTGACGCGAATGTAAAGGTGAAAGATTCGCGTTAGCACGCAACGAAACAGCACGACCGTGCCATTTTCTGGCCTACAATTCTAGTGAAAACGAAGCCTAAAGAAGAAATGCGCCTCGTCAAACATTCAATGCTCATAATACGCACATTCCATTATTAAACGCAGCGTTATTATACCCTCGTAAGAATGCAAATGATCCCCAATTGATAACGATTGATTATGCTCGGGGGTTAATTATTCCCTGAACTTCAATTTTCCTAAATTTTCCTAATCATTGAATCGCGTATTTCCCAAACCCTACATTATAATAATCCCAAATTTCTTAAATCCTACATTGCTCTGATGCCAAATTTTGTGAAATTCGAAATTTCTGAAATACCAAATTTCTTAAATCCCACATTCATCAAACACCAAATTTCTTAAGTCCCATATTCATCAAATCCCAAATTTCTTAAATTCTACATTTCCCTGATCCCAAATTTTGTGAAATTCGAAATTTCTGAAATACCAAATTTCTTAAATCACACATTCATCAAACACCAAATTTCTTAAGTCCCATATTCATCAAATCCCAAATTTCTTAAATTCTACATTTCCCTGATCCCAAATTTTGTGAAATTGGAAATTTCTGAAATACCAAATTTCTTAAATCCCACATTCATCAAATCCCAAATTTCTTAAATCCCACATTCATCAAATCCCAAATTTCTTAAATCCCACATTCATCAAATCCCAAATTTCTTAAATCCTACATTTCTCTGATCCCAAATTTCTTAACATCTAACTTCCTCAAATCCCAAATTTCTCAAATTAAAATTTTCCAAGTATAAAATTTCTTAAACCCTCAATGTCTTTAATCGAATGTAATGATTCATTTTTACTCAGGGGTGGTTGTATGAAATGTTATATGGCAGTGATTGACATTACACATTCCATACCAATCAAAATAATTGGTTATTTAAAATTCATTTTGTTATTGAAATTTAGTACGAGGTATTTTTATAATACAAAATGCGTATTTTTAAATTGCAAAACTTGTTAAGAGACCTTCTTAAATTGCAAAATTTGTTGCGTTCTTTTTCTTCGAATCTGCGATGATTTTTATCGGGATTAAAAATTTTGTGCGCGTTATTTTATGTTTTATCATTTGTTGCATCTTTTCCCTTATTTTTTATTTCAAATGTGTGTTATACGATAGTAGATTTTCAGATTCGAATTTAACTTTTAAAATATCGTTTAGGTACCTTAATATTTTAAACATCTTCGATTATGTCATATATGTATGTATAATATGTTAAAAATAAACTGCATTGCTCCTATTGGAAAAGACAAAATTCTATAGCAAGTAGCAACTCCCTGATGTTTAATTAATTCTACGCTCGTAAATTGGCACGGATAGTTTTCCTTTATTGGTATTCGATCATTCATGCTGTTACTCTAACTTTCTCTAGAATGAAGTTTCAAAATGCGTATACAGTTTATTCATTTTTTACTGCAGGTTCTACTTAAGAATTTAAATAGGTATAACGTGAGGATTTATAAACACAGAGATTAAACAAATATTCGGGAACTTGAAAACTTTGAAACACGAAAATTTAGAAAATATAGGAATTTGAAAATTTTTTAATTAAAGCATGCAAGAATCTGCAAATTTTTGAACATGAGGATTTAATAATTTGAACTTTAGTAAAAATGATCAATGTTCGAGATTTACAAATTCGATTACTTGGAAGTTGTATAATTTAGAAATATTAGAATGTGATAGTTTAGAAATACGAGAATGTGGTCATTAAAAATTTTGTAGATTTATGAATCGACCGATAAAAAACAGAGTAAAATATCTTGCAATTTCCTGCACTGTCCACGTAACTAGTATGCTGAATATGAATTACTATATGTATTTGATTTGTTGAAAGATTTATCGATAAAAAGTGTTCGCGTCAGTTTATGACGAAGAAATGGAGACAAAATTATAGTAATAAAACTGGATACGTAATATAAAATATCGCTCATTTCCTTCGGCAACTAATCACGTGGTACTTACCGCAAGTATTCACACGTTACAGTTATAATAGCGCAGTAATATATTACACGAGACATAGAATGCGATCAGTCAACTATCTGTATCGTTTTAGTCTCTTGATCGATAATACGTTCACTTAAATAGAAGCAAATCGAAGGAAGTATTCAATTTTACGCTGATCGTGATATGTAAATGAAATATCTGCAATTAATCTTTAGTTAAATACGCAGAAATTAACTCATCGCTTTTTGTGCGTACGAAAATTTGTAAATTTATAAAGTTAACAATTTCTCAAGATCCAAATCGATCAATTTCTAAATTAATAAATTTTAAAGGTTGTTATACCTGCAAATTTCTAAATTGCTAAACTTTAGCATGTGCAATTCGAAAAATTCAGAATTACCACAAGTTTCGTAAATTTTATTTCTAAGTATCTAAAATTCAAAATTTGTATATTTAAAAGTCTCTAAATTATTAAACTTGACAATTTGTAATTTTGAACATTCGTAACTCAACACAGACGTGCCAAATTAATAATAATTACATAATTACATATTTTAATAATTACATAATTTCTAAGTACCTAAAATTGAGAACATATATACTTACGAATTTCTAAATTGCTAATTTTTGTAATTTGTAATGTTACAAATTCATAACTTTGTCACAGATTTGTCAATTTAATAATTGCATAATTATCTCAGCACCTAAAATTCCAGCATATGTATTTAAAAATTTCTAAATGACTAAACTTCACAATTTATAATTTAAAAAATTCTTAACTCTGTGTTAGATTTGTCATTTTAATAATTTCATAATTTCTACATAGCACAAATTGCGAATTTATGTATTCGAAAGTCTCTAGGTTGTTTTTTGAAATTTTATAGCTTATGTACTCCGTCCAGATACTAAACCTCGGTTGTAACATTGTACATGAAGTATCAAATTTACGACGTACTCGGAATGTGGCTGTAATCTTTGTTAGCGATAGGATTATCGAACGGAAAGGGATATTTTCTGCAGAACAGGACCAGGAGCCTCTATGTATATTGCAAGAGTTACAAAATACTGTAACTCTTGAAAAGGGTTATATCAGTAGTGGATGTTGTAACTGGAATAGTTCCGTGGGTGTGTCTGGCGATGAAATCGACGAGGGATTCGAAATCCGAACGCGAATATAAATTAAGGTGGGGTTACACTGTTCGAATGCGTTAATCGCGTGGCTTTCCTTACAATCTAGCTTCTTGATATACTCGGGTATATGAAAGTGTTCGAGCTACAGTGTGTTCGATTATCGACCAAAATACGTGTATCGCTACCTCATCAATTTCAAATTTCTAATTATGTAATACAAATTCTCAATTATTTTTATTAAGTTATTATGCAATTATTAAATTTACAAATATGGTATAAGGTTATGAACTTTTAAAATTAGTAAATTGTCAGTTTTGGTAATTTGGAGATTTAAGAAATTATAAACTGTAGAGCTTGGCAGCTTAGAAATATTAAAAATGATTAATTGTCAACTTATGGCAATTTAAACATTTTACAAATTACAAATTATCAAATTTGGCAATGTAAAAGTTTACCAAATTTCAAATTGTTAACTATGGCAATTTAGAAATTTTACAAATTTCAAATTGTCAACTGTGGCAATTTCAACATTTTACAAATTACAAATTATCAAATTTGGCAATGTAGAAGTTTACCAAATACAAAATATCAACTTTGGCAATTTGAAAATTTTACAAATTACAAATTATTAATTTTGGCCATTTAGACATTTTACAAATTACAAATTATCAACTTTGGCAATGTAGAAATTTACCAAAATACAAAATATCAACTTTGGCCATTTAGACATTTTACAAATTACAAATTATCAACGTTGGCAGTTTAGAAGTTTTAGAAATTAAACATTGTCAACTATAGCAATTTCAACATTGTTAAATACAGAAATTTTCAAATTTCGCTATTCAAAAATTATGCAATCATTAAATTTATAAACCTGTCATAAAGTGATAAATCTTCAAAATCACTAATTGTCAATTCTGGCAATGTAGTAACTAAAAAAATTACAAATTACTAATTCTAATTCAACTCTTCAGAAATTATGCAATTATTTAATTTATAAACCAGTTAAAAAGTTATGAATATTAAAAATTACAAATTATCAAGTTCGACGATGTAAAAAGTTTTAAACACACAGCTTTCAAGTTGTACGTACTTTAAAAAACTTTTAAATATACAAAGTTTGGAATTCAGCTATTTAGAAATTACTTCATTAATTAAATTGTTCCTCCATTCCGATGTTCAAAAGAATTCATTTTTACACGGCAGTACAAATAACAAAGTTTGCCACGATTAGAAATCGTTTCCAGAGAAATCGGAACCTTCTGAAATGTCACGTCGTCGTTACGTTTCTTCCTGATCTATCAATCCCCGATAGTTATTTCGTAAATGCAACGACATTTATCGCGAATCGACATCTGGTTCGTATCTGTACCGGAACCGGCACGATGCTGTTATTACGATCGAGTGCCAACACTTCCCTCGATATTCACTGCGATATCCCCGATTGCCGATCAATTTTTCACCTATCCATCGACGTAATTCGAAATCGTTTATTCGGCCGATACCAGTTTATGTTTTCAGCGGTTCTCGTTCGCTACTTTCACGATCGGAACAGCAGGAAGTGTCTGACTGAATTCTAACGGGTGTTCGAACACGAAAGGAGCGAGAAATCGCGCGTGCCAGACTTAAGCAACGGGCTTGTAAATAACGATTCGAGTGCAGCCGTTCTCCTTTCGATATTGTCCTTCGACTTGATCGCTCCTGATCTCAGCACGTACATACGTTCACACGAGCTTGACTCAGGGTATTTGCTGATACAACACGCAGCTGCTTGATCTGAAAAACTCATCGATGTTTTAATTCGGTACCGTTCTTTTTTTTAATTCACCGTTACTACGATAGAGAACGTGTGTGGTTATTTGTCAATTATGTTTTGAGAAAGTAATATTGTATATTGATAGAATTCAAATATACGAATTTCAATATTATTAAATTTTTTCATTTGTCAGCTTTCTAAAATAGCCAGGTTTTCTATATTTCAAATTTTGAATATCCATAAATTGTACCATCCAAATTGTCTTATACACTAACTTCCCCGAAATCAACATTTCTTAAACTGTAATTTTTCTGAATTATTAAATTCTTAAATCTTATATTCCATAAATCATACATTTCTCTAATCCCAAAATTTTCAAACCCCACATTCCTTAAATTTCGAATTCCTCAAACCCCAAATTTCTTAAACTCTCAATTTCCCAAACCACAAATTTTCCAAATACCAAGTTTTTGATATCCTAAACTTCTCAAATACCTAATTTCAGAAATATGAAATTACCCAAATCTCCAAATCTCCAAAATTCCAAAATCCCCAAACCCCCAAACACCCAAACCCCTAAATCTCAAAATCTCAAAGTCCTCAAATCACCAAATGCCCTAATCTCAAAATCCCCAAATTCCTACATCACCATATCACCAAATCCCTAAATCTCTAAATCCCCAAACACCCAAAATTCCAAAATCCCCAAACCCCCAAACCCCCAAAACCCCCAAACCCCCAAAACCCCCAAACCTCTAAATCTCAAAATCTCAAAGTCCTCAAATCACCAAATGCCCTAATCTCAAAATCCCCAAATTCCTACATCACCATATCACCAAATCCCTAAATCTCTAAATCCCCAAACACCCAAAATTCCAAAATCCCCAAACCCCCAAACCCCCCAAACCCCCAAACCCCCAAACCCCCAAACCCCCAAACCCCTAAATCTCAAAATCTCCAAATTCCTACATCACCATATCACCAGCTCAAAAATCTCGAAATCCCTAAACCCCCAAAATTCCAAAGTCCCCAAATCCCCAAACCCCTAAATCTCAAAATCACAAAGTCCTCTAATCACCAAATCCCCAAATCCCCAAACCCCTAAATCTCAAAATCTCAAAATCTCAAAGTCCTCAAATCCCCAAATCCCCAAATCCCCAAATCCCTACATCTTCAAATCCCCAAGTCCCGAAACCTCCAAATATTCAAATCTCCAAGTCCATAAATCCCTAAATCTTCAAATCCCTGTATCTGCCAATTTTCAAATCATACAAATTCTTAATTCTCATAATTCCCAAATGCCCAAATTCCTTAATTCCCAACCCCCCCAAAGATCCAAAACTCAAAATTGCTAAGAAAGTCTAATTTTAAGAGCATCTGAACGTTGCGACGATATACATAAATACCTATGCATAACAATTAACACCATCATACGCCGATATCTCCCATTTCGTATTTGAAATCGTGTTTGCCCGGGCCGGCTCCGAGGCTATGCAAATATCTCCGTTCGCATGAAAGTTTTGCGTTCCTGAATACGAAAGCGGATCGTGTTTTTTCCGAATCGAGAGCCAGGAAAAGCGGGACTCGTTCGTTTCGATCGTGGCGCACGGGAACAACAATTGTCGTTGGTCACGGTTGCTCTGGCATTTTCTTATAATTAATTATCACGATGCACTTGCACTATATTTTCCTCGAAGTCACGGGAGAACATTCGCTCGGAATGAATCAACGGGCGTGAAAACAACGATTATTTAACCGCATGCGTTCCTGGGAAACAACGGAAAGCATTGGATGCTTTGTTTATAAGTGTAGTCGGGTTTTTTAGCACGGTGCTGTGAAAACGAGACGAACTGTTCGCTGTCAGAATCCGCGTTACAAAACACGTGGAAAACAATGTTGGAAAGCGTCTTCGCTTTCTTTCGGAAACGATTCGGGACAGTTTCTCACGGAACGAGCCAGTTTCGGTCTGCGAATGAGCGCTATGGCGTCCATAGTAATTACCCCGTTAATCCAATTATCAAATACAGTGATAAATTATTACGGTATTCGCGTCTAATAATTTAACTCATTATCTACAATTTAGTTCAAAGATGAAAATGCTCATAAATTAATGTATTTTTATTTTCTCTTTACATGTGAATTTATTTATTTATATTTTTTTACACACGAATTAATTAATTGTTTATTTTATGTACATGTGGATTAATTTGGTATTGGTTTTGTTTGATATATAAATTAATGCGTTAATTATTTTTTTTAATACATTTTGGTTATCGATAAAGTCTTCCTTTCTTAAATATCGTTAAAGATCTAAATACCCCATAATAATAGGGAGAATTGTAAATAATTATCATAAATATGAGAAAGTGGTGCAATCGCTCTGCTTAATACTCTTCAAACGTATTTCTGCAATCACCTGTAGCATTCAAACTATTAAAGTGTTAGGAACACGCTCCGTTATGGTCAGTGCCGACGGAATTTTCCTTTTCCTTCTTGCAAATCACGAACACCGCCCGTATATTTCATATCTGTTTGATATATGTACATTAACATAGCATTAATGAAAGAGAAATTATAAAGAACTATCCTTTACAATCGAGAGGATACCGATGCAGTAATCACTCTTTCTGATTAAAAAAATATCAAACTATTTATACACGTTTTGAAGATATCTGTTTCCAAAAAATTGTCAAAATAATCTTATATTTTGTTTTAAACATATACAAAATGATATTTCGATTTGAATTAATTTTATTGACTGTTTTCTTGACTCAAATCTAAGGCTATAAATAATTTGAAATTTTTTATAAAATCCCATGAATAATTTTTCATTAATTCATGTTACTCTAAAATAATATAAAGTTTGCATAGCCTGTATTAATTTCACACTTTTATAAACCAGATTACAATTAGATATTTTACGAATGAAATATCGAGATATGAAATTACAAGATAACAACACTTGTCGATAATGAAGTAAAATATATCATCGTTCAAAATATAATATGTATCAAAATGTTTTTCAATATGTACCGTTTCATTTCCAAAATGTTTTATTTTGCATTATTGCCAAGTATGTACGCAATTTTTGAAAAACCAACACCTGATATTTACACGAATCTTTTTTTTCCAAGAAGCAGTCGAGTCCTGGGACAAATTCTCCCGTTTGATCCCAACGAATTCCGTGTACGAGCAACATGATCAAAATGGTTCCCCTGCAGCCAGCAAACCAACGGGGACGTTGTCGCGCTCCTTGGATGAAAACAACGTGATGGGAACGTGGAGAGCGAGTTCGAAAAATGACGATCGCGGAGAAGAAACAGACGAGGAGGTTTACGAGGACGAATACGAAATCGAGGAGAGTGCGAAAGTGGAGCACTCGAGGAACTCGAAGCTCTCCAAAACCAGCGAAAACGCAGAGAGGAGCGACGTGTCGCCCTCTTCGAATACCAAAATTGAAGGAGCATCCAGAGACGAAGATTACGTCGAAGATCCGTCGACGAGTCAATACGACGCGTATTATTACTACGATGATTATGAAGGCAACAATCATTCTCGATCTGAAGCTGTAGGTAAGACTAACACAGTTCTTATTTCAAATTTCTGTCATAAAGATCTGCGTTCCATCTCCTTTAACAGCATCTATTGTTTGAACAATATATTTGTTAAACTAGACTTTATAGAACAGTTTATACTTTAAATTATTTGGATAGTACATTTTTTGAACTAGACTTTATAGAACAGTTTATAATTTAAATTATTTGGATAGTATATTCTTTGAACTAGACTTTAAAGAACAGTTTATAATTAAAATTATTTGGGTAGTACATTCGTTGAACTGAACCTTATTAAACAGTTTATAATTTAAATTATTTGAATAGTACATTCCTTGAACTAGACTTTATAGAACAGTTTATACTTTAAATTATTTGGGTAGTACATTCTTTGAACTAGACTTTATAGAACAGTTTATACTTTAAATTATTTGGGTAGTACATTCCTTGAACTAGCCTTTATAGAACAGTTTATAATTTAAATTATTTGTGTAGTACATTCTTTGAACTAGACTTTAACGAATATCTTATTATTTAATTTACTTGGACAAATCAATCTTTAAACTGGACTTCATTGGATAGTTTAATTGAAAATGTCATATCGAGACAATTTTTATTTTTTATTTTAATTGAAGTACACAAATGATTTTGAAAATCGTTTCCTCTTTAAATACTTTTATATTGTGCAATCGAAATGTTGAATAATTGTTTTAAATTTTGAATTAGCGAGATTTTTTAGAAAAACAGAAGTTTGCGTCGATTGAAACTTTCGCTCTTACGCTTTTGGCTCCTTTTAACAAAGTATGACCGAGATGTTAAGCCAATCGAGCACGCTGTACCACTAAAAAAATTCGCCAAGTAAAAGTTGTACACTATATTTCACAACTTCTTGATCATAGAAGTGTCTACAGAAATTCGCGATAGAAGTCGCAGATAGAGCGTAAAAGACTATTGAAACCAATTACACCGAATGATAGCGTAAAATCACCATCACGAACCACATTTAACCCGCTTTTTTCTCGTGATGTAACGGCACAATATCAAATAATTATGATCTTTGTAAACGTGTTTTGCGTTATGTAAGTTCGTTTCGTCACCCGTGTCGTGGAAAGTCTCGTGCGTAAAGAAAGAAACGCGGCGAACGTTATTACAACGCTTCTTCCGCCTTTTCATCATTATAACAATCATTATTCTCAAGATCAGCGATGGGCAGACCAATTGCCCCGCAAAAGAGCGGGCACCGATGTGCGTTGTGTTTGCTGCGATAACGTGTCTGAGATTTATTGCATTGTACGAAGATTTATCGTTTTCGAGCAATTGCAAAGTTAGATAATTTTTAATTAGTTACTATATTCGGAAAATTTAGGTTACTTGGACAGCTCAGATGATTTTGGTAATTTTGATAATTTTGATAATTTTGATCATTTTTATCATTTTGATCATTTTTATTATTTTGATCATTTTGATCATTTTGATCATTTTGATCATTTTGATCATTTTGATCATTTTGGGAATTTTGATAATATTTATAACTTGGATAATTCATATAATTTGGATAATTCTGATAATTCTGATAATTCTGATAATTCTGATAATTCTGATAATTCTGATAATTCTGATAATTCTGATAATTCTGATAATTCTGATAATTCTGATAATTCTGATAATTTTGATAATTCTGATAATTTTGATAATTCTGATCATTTTTATCATTTTTATCATTTTTATCATTTTGGTAATTTTGATAATTTTAATAATATTTATAATTTGCATAATTCTGATGATTCTGATAATTCTGATAATTCTGATAATTCTGATAATTCTGATAATTTTGATAATTTTGATAATTTTGATAATTTTGATAATTTTGATAATTTTGATAATTTTGATAATTTTGATGGTTTTAATAATTTTGATAATTTTGATAATTTTGATAATGTTGATAATTTTGATAATTTTGATAATTTTGATAATTTTGATAATTTTGATCACTTTAATCATTTTGATCATTTTGATCATTTTTATAATTTGTTCAATTTATGTAATTTAAGAAATTTTAGATATTTAGGGAATTTAAAAATTTAGGGACTTAAAAATTTATAAACCCAGCAACTTGAAAATTTCAATATTCAAAAATTTCGAATTAAAATACCGCTCGTTAGTATCAAGTGTCAGGCATATGTCTACCCGTCCACCCCTTAGATATTATTACCCATTATCACTTATAATGATCTTCGTGCATGCATTCCACAGTGCACGCCGGCACTCTGGACTACCCAGACGGCGACGAAGAAGAAAAAGGAGAATCCGCCAGAAAACCCAGTAACTCCCCAGAACCGCACGGAAACTCTCCAAAGTCCAAACAAAGCACTGAAACGCTTCGCAAACCCCTCGCGAACGATTCCTCCTCGGATCTCTTCGAGGAAACGGACCTGGACACGCGGATCTCGTCAACAAATACCGAAGAGGGATCATCGATGGAGGGCAGCTCTAAAACGTTCACTTTCGTTGGGTCGCCACACACGAAATTGAACTCTTCATCGGCGGAAAGTTCGATCTTAATCGGAGAAGCCGTGGTGTCCGTGGTAACGACGAAGAGCGTCGTAAACGGCACCATATCCATTCCGACGACATCCGCGCCAACCACCACCGAGCAAGTCGCTGCGCCGCCATCTTCCACGTACGTTGTTCCGACGGAACAACCGTTGACGTCCGTGACGACGGAGGACACCTCGAAAATCCTGGCGTCCGTTCAGACCAGTCGCAGCATATCCGGTGCAAGGTTCTTGCCGTTTCCGGTGATCGATCGCATCGAACCGATCGGCGAGAAGAAAACATCGCCGGCTCCGGAATCCACGGAGAGCATCATCGACAAGCTGGACCGGGTGCAGTCCGAGTTGTCCAGCGGGATTCTGGCTGGAGGTTTCAGAACCGCTGGCAATTCGCTTCAGTTGGACGTTCTCAACGACAGGGACAGGGGTACTCGAAGAAGGTACACCACCACCGCGAAGACGCCGGTTATCAGCAAGTTTGTACCCAGGAGATACAACGATAAGAGGATCGATCATGGAAACGCCACACCCAAACCGAGGATAGAAACAACACTCGACAGTCTGGAAGGACTCCTGCCGAAGGATTTTCTCGCGAGAGGAGCCTCCACTTCTGCGCCATCCAAGACCGGTTTCAGGTAATTTTGTTTACTTTTGAGTGCTGGATAATTGTCTGATAGGCATGAATTAGGATTAATGAGAAGTTGTTTGCCTGTGGGGATCATGATTGGGTGGTAGCAGTATTTGGAATGCTGACTCTGGTAGGAGTATGTTGGTTTTTGTTAATTAGAATCGTGAACTAATGGTTTGTTTCCGTTCGGGAATTTTAGAATTTGGCAGTATTGAAGTTTGAGATCTTAGAAATTTGCAAATGAACAAATGTGGGGATTTTTAATAGAGATAAGGTTATTGGGATTTGGAGATTTAAGAATTTGGAAATTTGAGAATCTGAGAATCTGGGAATTTGAGAATTTGAGGATCTGAGAATTGGAGGACCTGAGAATTTGAGAATTTGAGTGTGAAAATTTGAGAATGTGAGGATCTGAGAATTTGAGTGTAAAAATTTGAGAATCTGAGTATTTGAAAATCTGATAATTGGAGAATCTGAGAATTTGAGAACCTGAGAATCCCATAACCTGAGAATTTGAAAATTTGAGAATCTGTGAATCTGAGAATCTGAGAATTAGGGAATTCGATTTTTAAAATTTGAAAAATTCAGTTGACCTTCGATTCAAATACGATTTAAGCTCCATTCAAATCCTACTGAGGCTCAATTTAATCTCAAATTAAAAATCACATTCCGTCACGTTGATTTTAAATGTATCAAATTGAACGAATTGAGTTTAAAGGCATCAAATTGGATGTCATCGAATTCCACCATGTTAAACTGCGTCTGGCTGAATTGAATCGCATCAAATTGAATTTCACTCAATTGAGTCGAGTTAAATTGCATCAGGTCGAAATGAGTTACATACATAAGTGTAAATTACGTTAAACTACATAAATTGAGTCGATACGTATATCAACATACATGTATCAACTACAAATGGCATAAATAGTACCTATAAACAGATCAATTTCTCTTAGATGGCCCACGAAGAGCACAACTTCAACGGAAGCAACGACCACAACAACCCAAGTCACCTCTACTTCTGTTTCCACCACGAGAAAACCGAAACCCAACGTAGTCGTCCAAGACATCAGTGCTTTCTTGCCACCGGGCTACAAATTGAAGAAAGAGGACGTAACGACCGAGAACACGTTGTTACATGATATTCTTTCAAAAACCAAGGTCGATATTTCGTCCTTGTTACCGCCGGATTACAGCAAGAAAAATAGCGAAGGAAACCACGGTGTGAAAAACGATTCGACTACAACCACAACAGCGAAAAGTGTAAACGTTCCTTCAGAAAAGCCAGCGGCCGCGAAGAGCATTCAAGATCTGTTCTCCAAATCCACCTTCGATATTTCCTCTTTGTTGCCGCGTGATTACGATCAGAAGAAGAAAGATGTGCCTTCAGGAACGAAAGACGCTGAAATACACAAAGAGAGTACTACTGAATCTAATGTTTCAGTTGCGACCGAAGAAACCGTTCTATCCACGACGCAGAAACCTGGTGGTTTGAAGATCGTATTTCCGAGCAGACCAGGAGGACGAAAACCTATATACAAAATCACTACTCCACAAAGTCCTCGAGCCGATGCACCTGGTGCCGTCACGCCGAAAATCCAAAAGGGCTGGCCAACCAGGTTAGCCCTTCTTCATTTGTCTTGTTTACGAAAAATTGAAAAAACTGTAAAGAAATCTCTAATTCTGTTGGATTTCCAAAAAGTATAACGATAGCATGCTATACTTTTTTTATAATGTTAACTAAATTTCTAATCTTCAAGGCATCCGAACAGCATTCTCACATTTTTAAGTACACACTTTGTCAACTGCTTGTTTAAAATCTGAGAATAAAGGAAATCTAAATTGAAGAACTAGAGAACTGAAATTTGATCTAAATTAAAAAATTAGAGAACTGAAATTTGATCTATATTAAGAAATAATATTCAATTTAAATTAAAGCAGTACAGAACTAAGATTTAAGTAAAATTACACAACGAAAGAACTGAGATCTAATGTAATTGTGAAATTCAGAATTTACAGTTCGCTTGAATTTTGATTGCAGGGCAACCACCGAATTTACCGGATGGCCAACCCCGTCGACAACGCCAATTTCTATAGAAAAATTGCTGGAAGCTGCCAGAACTGCAACGATATCGTCTATGAATGTGTCGGTTATTCCAACGACGGAGACAACATCGAGCACCTCGACGACGACAACAACAACGACAACCGTTAGACCAACGACTCCAGGAGTTTGCGAAGATGAATGCGAAGTTGCTGGAACTATAAAGATCATCGGCAGCGCGACCTGGGTACCAGAGTTGCTCGATCGAAATACTCACGAATGGCAAAATCTTGCTACTGAAATCGAGAAAGAGGTAATTAGGATTCTACCGCATGTACTGCTAGTCGATCAAATTATAGATCTAAAACGTAACAGAATAAAACAAAATTTCGCTAAATGCAATTAACTAGTCCAGATGGAAATTTTGTATTTTAATTAAACGCTATATTTTCGCTTTTATATAGATGAACTTCATATTCTCGAAGTCTGCTGTTCTGGCGAAATGGTACAAGAAAATAAGAATTGATTCGTTCAGGTAATAATTAAAAATATTCAGTAAGTTAATTAGTAAATAGCAGATAGTAGTAAAATGCTACATTGCTAAATTGTGGGTTTCAGCGAGGGTAGTATTTTAGTGGATTATTTTATTGAATTAGCCGACTTAGAGCAGAAGGTTAACACTCAGGAATTAAAAGTTCTTTTCCACGACTCTTTGAAGACGTACAATACAAATAGATGGAACGACACCAACACGAAGGGTTCGATAAAACTTGGATCATTTGCCATTGATCCAAAATATACAGATTTTGTAGGTAAGTGACTATGTTAACAGATACATAATGTATAACATAATACTTTTGTAGATAAAAACTTTTTGGAATATATAGTACAATTTTATTACTTAAAATTTTATTTCCCATCTTGAACATGAATAAAACTTGATCTGGAAACAAATTTACAAATTTAAAATTAAATACAATCGAACCATATATACAGAAACTATTTTTTGTTAGAGAAACACACATATCATTTTGTTTGTATGTGTTCAGTTATTTGCTTTTATATAATTATCTTCTTACAGACAAAATAAATATGACAGTGATGTAATTAAATGGATAATCTTTCTAAAGTTTTTACTCATTATTTGTGATTATCATGGTAAACATTTATCAAAAAATTAAGTTAATATCACTTGGTTTAACAATTGATATCTTTACAGTAATACCTAAAGCATCCACTCCTCAATTCGCCGAAAAAGATGACAAACTAATTCCGCAATGGACAATTGCCGTAATCGTTATTGGAGTTGGTGGATTGCTCTTCATTACTATATTCGGAGTCTCTGTTGTAAGTGGAAGAAAAAATAAAATAATAACGCTCGTATTATTCTTACATAAATAATCTTATGATTGATTTAATTTGTAGTTAATCAATCGTCATAATGCGTCAAAATTAAAACCGTCGATATCTACCATTTACGAGGAAGAAGTAGCAAAAAATATAACTTCTAGATCTAGCGATTATTCGAAACCAGTGCATACAATTTGGACAGATCCAGATGTTTCTTGGAATGACAAATCTTTCGAATCAACTTCCAACAAGGTAATATGTTTAAAAATATATTTTTTTCATAATATTTATTATGCCCTGAGTACTATACGCATACATAATATTTAATATAATACTGAAGCCATAAGTTTGCTAATATATTTTGTTTAAATCTTAAGGTACTCGTTGAAAAATCATTTCAAGACAACAAAAAGTATAATATGTACGACAGCTGGAGATCAGAATGGAACGGATATTATTGTAACGGATCTCACGCCAGCAGTAAATACGGCGGTTATGATAGCACGACGAATTTATCGAGTCGTCACCATCCTGATTATGACACAAATTTCTGAATTCGGCGATAATAAAATAAAATTTTTATCAGCTTCACTTTTATTTAATTTATTCAGAGCCCTAAGTAAATACAACACAGTTCTTCCACACAGAAATGTATATTTTATTTGAACAACAGAAATTATCACAATATAACATAATTGTGCAATTATTATACTCGTGCATCTAGGATTATTACGCTTTGATATATTGTCGTTACCTTGTATTGAGCGAACGTTATCTCATGATTCGTTTGAGAAAAATTGTTATAAAATAACTTCATTACTTTTTATCACGAAATTTTATTATTTATTCTAGTCAAAGACATAAATCAGTGGCGTAAAATGAGTACTTGAAAATATATAATATTTTTGTAATATAATATTTGATACGAATTGGAATTATCGTTATTATAATTAAACAAAAAAAAAATAGAAAATTGGTTTTTGCCATATTTATTTGTTATTTCCTTCTATTATAATGTAATTAAATATACAAAAATAAACCTTTCGATGCGTAGATACATAATTTTATGTATCTTTTTGTGATCCCGTAGAAAAATATATAAATACATTCAAAATTAAAATAACCTTTTTGTCAATGAAAGCAGCTCTATAAGCGGCGAAACATTTGTTTCCTCGTGTGGAGTTACATGGCGTTTTAGCATACTCAAAAGTCTTTGATACAAAAAGGAATATCTACAAAGAATAATTATATGATTTAGAATATTTACATCTTTAAATAAGATTTGGGATCTTTAAACCGATATAAAATTGAAATAAGTCATTACCTGCTAGCTGGTTTACATATGCATAAATGATTTTGAGCAATTTCATAAAATTCTCCTATTCCAGGATCTATACATGAATGTTAAAATTAGATTTTTTAATAAATAGAAGACCTATTACACATTTAATAAGTCTTATTAAAAGCATACCTGATGAACTGGAGGTAACAAATTGAAGTGGAACTTTTAATGGAGTCACTACTGTAGGTTTAGTTTCGCTAAAACTAACAATCTCCATAGGATATTGCTGTAACATCTCTAGGAATTCCTGATGCAATCGTAATAGATGTGGCGATTCTGAATAAAATAATTTTTTCTACAGTACACTGGTAACAAACTTTTTCCGAAAAGTAATACCATTGCAACATTTACATACCTTCGCGAAGTTCTTGCACTTCCACTGACGGCCATAGTAGCATCTGTGTTGTTTGTTTCAAGACTGCCACACGAGAACCTCGGTGTGGAGTGCTATAAAACATTATACCTTGAGTATTTTTACATATGTTATTTTTATCACCACTTTTCCATTCTGTAAGATCACATAAGCGATAGATCAAAGAACCTCATTAACATATAAAGCAATACTAGTACAGTGCTCATAAGACTTGAGATTACGCAACTAACCATCAACTAGCATCTGTTTGACTAATAAACCACCCATTGAATGGCATACCCAAACCGTTGGTCGTTGCCCAATACCTGAGGTCAACAGTTTCCTTACATATTCTGCGCTTCTTTCCCGCATACTGGTTCTACATGCAGATTACATATGTAGTAAAAGTATATACAAAGTACATACAAATATTTACACAAAATATTTAAGAAACATACTTTATTCCTTCGATCGGACATGATGGAGTCCACATTGATAAGTTTGTATCATAATTTATTCCGATGACTCGAATAGATGGAACATCCTGAGGTAGCCAGTCTTTTGGCCAACACTGAGTTCTATGTCTTTTATCGTGCTCTATTTTCTTCATGTTGTAAATATCATTCCTAAATCGATAAATTTTTGAAACGTACTATACTTATCTAATACAAAAAATAACTTAAGACAATATTGTACCCTCTATAAATGTATGCTCCACATGTTGTTGCATCAGTATTTTGAGGACAATCATCTAGAACTATTTCAAAATCTTGCCCTACTTTGTCCCACTCACGTTTTCTAAAATCATAAGCTAAATCTTTTAGGAATTCGTGTGATTGGTCATCTATCAAATTTGACAAAGCGTCAATTCCGTCATGTATGGTATAAGGATCTGTAATAAATTACTGCTAATGTAATAAATCAAATTTGTTATAAATAGTATAATATTGCACATCAATTTATCGAACTTATAAATTGAAGAAAAGATCTGCTGCTTGTAATACTAACAAACCTACAACTCCTACTGCAGATGTATCCATATCCCTCTGTCTCCATGTCACAAATACACCACCAAGAAGTCCATGTAGGAAAACAACGTCCATCTTTATCTTTGCTGTGGTTTTGTTTAAGGGATGAAGGAGATAAACACGTCTTGGATATTTAACATTTCTATTTTCATCCATATCTAAATTGGCTAATGCGCGACTCGCAGGAGCGGATAATCGTATATCGGAATTTTGAGACCATTCTACCAATGTACCAATCCATCCTTTCAATAAAAAAGATATGTGATATATACGTATATGGAGTATATTATTCCAAAAGTTATAAATTAGAATCTTTATATACCTGACTGATAAATCTGTTCCAAGTATTCCGAATGAAGGGAGACATTGGAAATTATTTTGGCAAGTAATATAGATATATTAATATTGTTACAAAAAAGTTTTTTTATCGTCATTAATAACGGGAGACCTCCAGCATCAAGAATATCTACAAATAAAGAAATGATTAAATCAAAATATAATCAGCTTAAATAGCAAATTTTTTATTATACCTTTACTGTATTCTTCAAGACAAGAATGATGACATAACGCTTGAACACAACTTTGTAATAGTCCTTGATCCCATATTATATCTGGTGCAGCAACCAATCCTAAGCTTGTTAAATCGTGATCAAGAATCAAACTGTCCTGTTTGTTTCATACTTTACAGATAATTAAAATGTACACAACCTAATTGATG
The DNA here is from genome assembly GCA_947623535.1 of Coelioxys conoideus. Taxonomy (NCBI): domain Eukaryota; kingdom Metazoa; phylum Arthropoda; class Insecta; order Hymenoptera; family Megachilidae; genus Coelioxys; species Coelioxys conoideus. The sequence goes on along the minus strand of OX392456.1, from coordinate 13,822,104 downwards.
AAATATTAAATTGTAAATACTGTATACTTACAATATATGTATCCTTGAATTTTTTATTAAGAAATTCTGTTAGACATGGATGAGTATGTTTACAAAGTGTATTTAGCTGAAGCATCAATTGATGTACTTTTTCTATTACATTCTGAAAGGAATATGTTTCTTCAAATGCTCCTTTATAAACATAATTACATTGCAAGATATTATTATACATACATGTAATTTATGTTTCATATGGCAATATGGCGCGTTTAAAAAAAATTTGGGATTAACATTTGGCAGCCTTGCAAGAGATACTGCAGTTTTTGCATCTAACATTTGTGCAATATGACGATAATGCCAATCTACAATTAATTTAACATTTGTGATACTATCATAGAAAATAATTGCATATTAAGCAAAAAGGTACCTTTCAAGTGCTTCAATGAGTTAAGGCTATACAAAGCCTTCAAACGTTCTGTTTCATTGCCATGTTGTGCCATATGTAATAATTTATATGCAACATTACGATTCAATGATTTCCACCATTGCATTATAGTATGACTAAAAGAAATGTGACGTGTTTGCACGGATGATTGCAAACTTTCAATGTTTTGATGTGAAAGTATATCTTAAATCATAAGCGCAACAATTAAATTGACATATTGCAGAAATACTATTGAACAATGCTACAAACTACCACAACCACATAAACATTGATAAAATTAATAAATACCTTTAAATCTAGGATCATCAACATATATGTATTGTGCACGAGCATGCTCTAAATTCAAAACATCTGTGGGCACTGCAGATTGTAAAATTTTGGTTACCTGTCGCAGTTGGTAAAAGACCCAACAACCTCTACATAAAAAACAAAGATTATTAACACAAATTAATTAAAAGTTTTAATAAAGTATTCATAAATGGAATAACTAACCCCATCACAACAATACAAATTCCGGTTGACTTTAAATAATATATATACTTTTTATAGATTTGTATTCCCATTGTGAAATGTAAAGGAAAATTCTACTCTATTGAAAAAGTAAGGATATTGTGTTATTGTATCCAACGATATTTAAAAATATGTATAAGAAATATACATATATGTAATCATTTCGTGATCACAATATCTTTCACAAAAAATCATAGATACACGTCATTTTCCATGAAAAGTTTTGCAATGAACATTAAACACTATGAATAAATAGCATATCAGTTTCATACTGTTCACGAAATAAACATAAACATAATTCAATATTATAGTATGTTCATGTTCATGACTAACAAGACAATTATAGTAAGCCAATAATAAACGAAATTATTTTGAACTTCGATGAGCAAAATGTCGACATTAACAGCTGATTAATCATAATATAACTGATATTATTCAATATATAATAAATGGAATCAAATTCATATATTATAAATTTTAATTAATAAAAGTGTACATTATGTTCTGAAATAGTCATCCACTTGAGTGAACATTACAAGTGATGTGCACTCGTCTTTATGCTTGTGCATTAATCCTTGATACTTAAATCAAATTACCATATATATTGCTACAAGGTTCTAATACAAATTACAATAAATAACGAAACAATTGGAAAGTTTTTGAATCATTTTAAATAGGGCCTTAAGTTATGCGGAATTACAAGAACCAATGCGAATGCAGCTGCGCCCATGCACAAGAAACGAACTGGAGGCGCTGCTTGCGCATAAATTCTTGTCTTTTTGCTTCCTATTTTATACCCTTAGGGTGCATTTAAACTAAACGAGCAAGAACAAGAGTATTCTTGTTCGTACTCATTGAGATGAATGCAAGGGACTGTTTGACAAACTTAAATTAATTGTTTCGTGTGACAAATTGAATGACATCAAATGGAATCATTTTTAAAATATGTTGAATTGATCATTGATCACTGAATCTGATTTAGTGACACGAAATTGAAATATAGTCAAGTTTGAAACGTGTGAAAGTGAATTATATCGAATTGAGAGGACAAAGTAGCGCTCTGTTAGCTGAGTATTCGTTCACGATAACAATTGTATCGGTGAACACTTCAAAGAATTTTCGAGTGGCGAACGAATACTCGTTTGTCTGAACTTAGCCGAAGTGTATGAATTATAACATTCGCTCGCTCAATGTAAATGCACCCTTACAATACATCCATCCACCGAAGTACTGACGTTTCGCTGTGCCATCGCATGGCCGACGTGTGCATTCCGAGATTCGCTTTCGCGTGGTACCCGCTGTGTCACAAGTATCGCTTTTAAAACGAAATACTTGTGGCAAACATCAACATACTGATCTCAGAGTGAGTGAAAAGTGTGATAAACAATAGAGTTTCGTTTCATCGAAACAGAATAGCAGTTCTCTACCGAACACGTTCTTTCTGACATAATCCGGTATAAACTGGATTGAAGCAGATTCGTCGATAAATACACTGATCGTTTATTTCAGAGAAAAATTTGTAGATCCGGCTTTCACGACGACGTGGACCACCTTTCCAGGCTTTGTCCCGTTGGTGATATAAAATTAATTTGCTAGAAATTCATAAGCCGCGACCACGCGACACAACGCGCAGCAATGTCCAACGAGGAGACTTCCGCTGACCGCAATGTTGAGATCTGGAAAATTAAGAAACTCATAAAAAGCCTTGAAATGGCTAGGGGGTAAGTAGGTCGAAATTAACGTTGCCGCGCCTTTTCCTATCAGCTGTTCAATTTTCTATGTGCACATATGCTTTAAAGAACATGTGGTATGTAGGTACTAACCGACATTCGTTTTTCTCGCGAACACGAATTTTGTGTAATTTCACGGAAAATTTCTTAACGAGTTTTTTCAATTCTGATAATATGTCGTGATAATTTAATGTTTACTCGTTACACTCCATGGTATACCACAAACAAATATTTTAACTGATATTAATACAACCTTCCATGAACCAATTATTGTTCCATATGATACGTTTTGTAATGTATAAAGAACAAGTGTTAAATATTTATTCTTTCATAGGAATGGAACTAGCATGATTTCATTAATTATTCCTCCAAAAGATCAAATATCAAGAGTAAGTAAAATGTTAGCAGATGAGTTTGGAACTGCGTCAAATATTAAGTCTCGTGTAAATAGACTCTCTGTTTTGGGTGCAATCACATCGGTCCAACATAGGCTAAAGTTATATACTAAAGGTAATTTCATTCATCTTATTACTGTAACTTGTTAAAATTATGTATCAGTAATTATTAACTGATATTTTTCGGACCACTTATATTTTATGATTTTAAATGAATTTCATGTTTGCAAAGAGTTATTATAGTTAGATTTATTACAGATATAGTTCTCTTCTAATTAACGTTTCCTTAGTATTCATATACAACAGCATACATGTTGTTGTATATTTTTATCAACTTATAACTTGGAAGTTCAAAACCACTACCTTATATCACAGGTAGTAGAATACATGTATGAATTTGTTTCAGTACCTCCAAATGGCCTGGTAATATACTGTGGTACCATTGTAACAGAGGAAGGAAAAGAAAAGAAAGTTAATATTGACTTTGAACCTTTTAAACCCATTAATACTTCTCTTTATCTTTGTGATAACAAGGTATTATATTATACTTAATTTTATGCAATAGTTTTTAATAATGATTTAGCAAAATGAATATTAATTTGTATATTGAAATTTTCTAGTTCCACACTGAAGCACTTACAGCATTGCTTGCTGATGATAACAAATTTGGTTTTATAGTAATGGATGGTAATGGAGCATTATTTGGTACATTACAAGGAAATACCCGCGAAGTTCTACATAAATTTACTGTAGATCTTCCGAAAAAGCATGGTATGTTATTAGTTAGCAAAACATGTATTTAACAAAGGAATATTGCTAGTGTACCTATTTTAAAGAATGACAATTCAATACTTTTAATTTTAGGCAGGGGTGGACAGTCAGCTCTTCGTTTTGCTCGATTACGTATGGAAAAGCGACACAACTATGTTCGAAAAGTTGCAGAAGTTGCTACTCAACTGTATATTACTAACGACAAACCTAATATTGCCGGTTTGATTTTAGCGGGTAGTGCTGATTTTAAAACGGAACTTAGTCAGTCCGATATGTTCGATCCAGTAAGTTGATCTATATTAAAGTTGGGCGGCAGCCAATTCGATTTTTAGTGCTAGAGAAAAAATATTCGTTGATTATTTTAATAGCTTAATGGTCAATAGAATATTTTGTTTCTCTCTGTACACGATATTTATATGAACTGCAAAAACATAATTTTACATTTTTTTTTGTACTTGTAGAGATTACAAGCGAAAGTAATAAAATTAGTGGATGTTTCGTATGGCGGAGAAAATGGTTTTAATCAAGCTATTGAATTAGCTGCTGAATCTTTACAGAATGTAAAATTCATACAAGAGAAGAAATTAATTGGTTAGTATTTGTTTATCGCAGATAATTTATAGAAAATTAAAAATAGTTTTCGAAATTCAACAATATATATGTATATATTTATAATCCTTGTTATTTAGGTCGTTATTTCGATGAAATTTCACAAGACACAGGAAAATATTGTTTTGGTGTAGAAGATACTCTAAGAGCATTAGAATTAGGTAGCGTGGAAACACTTATTTGCTGGGAAAATTTAGATATTCAGAGATATGTTTTAAAAAATCATACAAATGCAGAAGAAAAAGTTTTGCATTTAACGCCTGAACAAGAAAAAGACAAAACTCATTTTACTGATAAAGAAGTGAGTTGAAAGTATTTAAATTATTCTTATTATGGGATATGTAAATATACTTAAATAATATTGAAACTTATCTATTATATATAGAGCGGAGTAGAGTTGGAGCTCGTAGAATGTCAACCCCTGCTTGAATGGCTCGCAAACAACTACAAAAGTTTCGGCGCTACTTTGGAAATCATTACTGACAAATCCCAAGAAGGTTCTCAGTTTGTTAGAGGTTTTGGCGGTATCGGAGGTAAGTTTGATTTATATTTGCTGTTTATTGTTATTAACTTTGATTCGGCTGAAAGTAATATTTTTGTGAAACGATAATTCGTATTCGTCCACTTAACATGTATACTAACAGAAAAGCGGCTGATACCACCTTGACTAGCTAATTTACTAAGAGTGATACATGTAAATTTAATGTTCGTGTATACATGAAGAAAATTTTTGTCTTCCTGCATCTTCATAAGATCATTTTTTCACATGTGTAAAATATATGTCTTGCATATTATTGCTTTCATTGCAAATGAAAAATAGTATAAAACTATCGAAAAAAAAAAGGTTTTTCTCAAGACGAGAACTCGTATATGTGAAAAGTAAATGGTATTGAAAGAAAGGGTAGGAATATTATTATTAATTATGGAGTATATCTTGATGTATAGGAATCCTCCGCTACAAAGTTGATTTCCAGTCACTGCAGGCTGATGAGCCTCTTGATGATGTTGACCTCGATGATTACTAATTTCATCTGTGAAATACTCAAAGTTGACCAGGTAGCTCTTTCTCTGTCTTGAGTGCATTCGTTTACATTTCGTGTATTATAGAACATATTACTTTCAGAACTGGACAAATTTATCAAAATATTTAAAATCTTTTTATTAGTGTATATAACAAAATAACGGAACAGTTACATAGTATTGGTATTTAATTGTCTAATCTGTTAATGAAAATTAACAATAATTAACCCCTCGCATAGCAAATTATGGTGATTATTGATTTATTAATTTGATTCGTACTGTTTGATATTAATTATAGGCAAAATATAATGTATTATTTTATAATATAAATAATATTTTCATAACGTTTCTATACTCATCACGAAGAGATCGATTTTTGCCCCTATGATTATTGTATTATTAAAATTATATTATTTTTATAAACTCTAATATAATTCATTATGGTATATTTATAAATGTTGATATTTAACATACGATTAAGTATTACCGATAAATTTGTCCAAAAAATTTGCAGTCTATTCTGTTGGATTTCTCACTGAATAGTATAGTTCGATACTTCTACGCAAATCTGTAGTATATGTATGTCTCTTCTGATGAGTTTGAATGTGAATATAGATATTTTTAGTTGTGAAGTTCGAGATATAATGTTTACTTTTACAAATAAAAAGCCTGGAAATTTTGCTGTCTTCTTTTTTTCGTGGTGGTACAAAAATAAAGAAAATCTTGTATATATATGAATTATGGATAATTGTATTTGACGGAGGTGAGTCACTGTATTTAAAACGTGTAATTTATCTGTCTTGAATATCGTTAGATTTATTCTTACTATTAGTGATTATAAATTACATTAGTAATAAATGACAAGACGCGGACACAATACACGATGATTGGTTTAATGGGAGAATAGTATTGCTTACTTTTATAAGCACAAATACTTTTGGTTTCTAATAATGCATATTATTCTTCACCTTTATTGCATATTTATATATCTGGACCTCAGAATCAAAGTATATTAAGTCATACTTTATCGAGTTTTAGTAAAATGAAAATTAAAGAGACAGATAACATTTTAATAACAGATGAAAAAATGCATTACTTTATTAATTAAAAGTGAAATTATGCACTGAACATTATTGCTTTTTTTAATAAAAATTAACCTCTATTTGATATCATTCAATTAATATCAACGTGTTTTAATTCAATACTGCCTAGTTTCGATTTTATATTTTGTGTTCTGTCACTTAATAGCATAAACGAGAACATAGTGTTACATAGCTTTAACAAATCTTTTGAAGTAGGTACCAGGTTCAAACTTACCTTATTCTATAAGATAGATCTTTATATCCGTATATTGTACACAATTGTGGTACCAAAGCGTATTATGGGACTTAATACTACAAAAAGTACCTTTGAATTTGTAATTTACTAGAACTAGATAATACTAAGAGCCCTTCACATTCAGTGATTGAGAACAAGACTGAATATCATTTTTACATTTATGTATTAAAAGTTAAAAATTAAAGGATTTAAAATATAACAGTTTTTATCATTGAAAAAAAGTGGAAAATTTGTTGCATGTAATCTGCAAAATGTTTCTTTAAAATGTGGACTTAATATACTCTGACTTCTTAATATATTATATCTTTTAAAGAATTTTTGTCCTAAAGTATTGTGGAAATTGTTCTCTACTTTTACGATTTGTATAGATATGTGATGTATTAATATGATAGTAAACACTTATGGTTAAAAAGACACTTAGTATAAATTACTATAACTAAATTGATTAAGAAATGTAGATTAAATTTGAAGAAGATTATATTTTATAAATTCATCAATTTTTAGAAAATGGTTCACAAAATTGTGGATGAGAAATATATGTATATATATGCATATATGTATATATATATCTGATTTTCAAAATAATATTGAAACCACTATTTTTTTATGTTATTGTGCAGTAGACATGCATTTGAAATTTTCTGTTTTTGCATGTTAAGCTTCTTAGTTATTTATTACACCAGGCTCAGTAATGTATTTTGGTTTTGTATCTTAGTTGTTCATACAGATGTATCTTTTTTATGGTTTTCATGTGTAAACATTGATTTATATTTTTCCTTTTACTTGTTTTTAGCAACTGATGTAACTTTACCATTCCATAGTTTTTAAATATATTCTTAAAGCAATTATTTAATATGTGTCTACAATTTTTTCTTTCATCAAGAATTACATTTTTTCTGAACGAAGTTATAACTATTTTGCAGTCACATGTTTTTTTGAATGTAGCACAGTTTAATGACAATTTACTAATGATTTCACAAAAAGTTAAGCAGTATATTAGTACAATATTGTCCTTATACCATCTTATTAATTTCTTTGATTACTTTTTCCTGAAATTATATTTAGCATACTCAGATGCCGCTTTGCTGCTTACATAAAAAAATAATTACCAATATTGCTTGCTGCACGTTATGCAATAGACAAATATTAATTTCATCACCATGGATATACATCTTTAATCAAATGTTATTTTAAAAGTACATATTTATTGTTGCAAGAAAATGAGTGCAACATATAATTCACTATTTGGTGATGGATGTAAAAGGCAAATAATTGTATGTAATGTAATAAATAGTTCAGCTTTGTTAAATTGTATATTTGATCAAGCATAAGTACTAATTGATTGTTTGTTTCTATTAGCTTGCATATTGGGAAAGGTATAGTAATTGCTTTTTATTAATATAGCAGAAAGAAAGCAGTGATATTTATATCCTATGGAGCTTTATTACCGTGCTTTAGAATGTTATTTGTAGTATAAGAAATTATTCCATTTGCTAACATAAAATTTTCTCATAAACAATATTATTAACATTAGAAACTAATAATACATAATACAATTCATTCCGTTTTTTACTTTTTATTATTAATAAGATTGCTAATACTTAGAAATATCATTTAAAATAATATTTATAAGAAATTTTATAGTCTTTAACCCAAACAATTTTGTTTATATTCATATATCATTTTATTAGAATGTATTTTTCGTTCTCTAAATTAAGTATCAACGTTTATATTGTAGTATCATTTTTATATCCATATTAGTACGTATGGCTTGTTATTCAGTTATACTGTTAATACATTTATGAATTAGTATACGTTTTTTTAATTATATTCTAATATTTCAGTATTCAAGAGATACAGGGTGGCCCAGTAACTTTGTCCACCACGAACATCTCTATTACTTTTAGAGTTACAGAAAAACTTTTTCTGCGAAAGTGCAATGGTTTTGCAGCGGCCGTAATATGCAACTAATAATTTTTATCTAAGCGAAGGATTTTCGAAGATTTCAAGGGCTCGTATATTTTAATATTACATTTCTATATTTTTATATTCTTAGAAAATTAATAGGTGTTCAAGATATTACAATGATCCTTCACACAAGGTCATCCAATTACAGGTAATAAAGTCAATCATGGTAACTTAAATTACAAAAGATATTCGAAGCGAAGGCTATCATCACGTCGATCATCTTTCGTAATGTGAGTTACCCAGGTTTATTCTATTATTTGTATTAGGATAACCTTCCGTGAGGGGTCATTATAATCACTGAAACATTAGCTATTTTACTAGGAATATACAAATGTATGGCGCCATTTAAAAAAGTGGGGGTGACCTTGAACTGTTTGAAAATACTTCGTCTAGAAACAAACTATTAGTTACATATACGGCGCCTCCAAAACCATTCAACTCTCGTAGAAAAAGTTTTTCTGTAACTCTAAAAGTATAATAATAGAGATGTTCGAGGTGTACAAAGTTACTGATCCACCCTGTATACAAGATATTCCATTATTTTTGCAGTAATGTTATTGTTCTACTAAGTATTCTTTTTATATTGTGATACAAATCTTTCCATTTCTTAAATCATATTATATGATGATTAAAACGACTGAGTTTGCCAGAAGTATTTAAGTGTTCAATTTTATTTTGTTAGATTTTTACGAAGTATTTAAAAATAGAAGAACATCGAGCAAAATATGTGTTATGCATGATTAATAATTATATCATATTAATGTTACTTGCCATCATATTTCTACAAATAATTCATCGCAATTTCTATTTTATTAATTTGCCCATTAAATTTTTTATAGCATCATTCGTACTATATTATTAAGAACCTTCATTTAATTTCATAATCACAGCATATAACAAAGCATATCCATTAAATGGATTGTATCTACTAAAATAGTATTTCCATATGTGTATTTTACAGGTATATTGCGGTACAAAGTGGACTTTCAGAGTATGCAGTTGGAAGATGTTGAAGTTGACAATTTCGATCTGGATGACTATTAAATCTGTGACTCGACAGACAGTTCTTTTAGCTTCAGAGGAAAACATAAGTATATGTTTTTCCCTTGCATCATACTTCAAGGAAAGCACATAGAAGGACATGTTTATAAAATTCGTATGATGCAGCACATACATCATTCAAATTATTCATTAAACAGTTCATTCAAACAATTCACGATCGATACACCAAAATTAAAAAAACAAAAAGGCTCCACACGTGGCGCGCCGATAATCCATGTTCATAAAGAAATAAAAAAAAAAAGGCAACTCGACTGTGACACTTAATTAAGCCAGCTTGATACCTGCCTATTTCACACAACATTACCTTCTATTGCAATTATATTCTTTCATTATTCAAATGGATTTATTTAAGTAATTACACGCGCTACAATGCTGAATATATGTTTGAACGATACACGGTTTAAGATATCATAATTTTTGTATCAAATTGATGTTCATAATCCCGCCATGGATTTTACGATTAAAGAGAGAGATAAATGCTCGGTAGCACGAGGATGAATGTAGCGTTATTTTTGTTCATGGAGACAACAATCATGGAGAAAGCTGTAATAAACTGATTATTATAAACATAAAGTTGCGTATCGTGCATTCTATACCGATTACTAAATTCATATGAATAATAAAGAGTTCTGTACATAGACTTAAATTTTTAATGGCACTGTTGCCTTAGACATAAGTTAAGATTGCGTAATATCCCGGAAAAAGAGACCATCTTTCCGACTCATCGAGTGATACACATGTAAACATAAGAGAATTCTTTCGTAAAAACTACATTAACTTCGCTGGCTATCGACTCTTATATTTTGTACATTCACAATTGTATATAACAAATGCTCCGCAAATGTATCGAAATGTATCTTTTCGATTGTTATAACGGTGCACTCTATTAGTAAAGAAGTATCTTCTGCAATATTTAAGTGGCAGTTATTTGAAAATATTACAAAAAATTAATTTTAGCATTGTTAATTTAATTTTGCTTATTCATATGATGCCTTTGTAATAAACAATGATATGTATGTATAAATGTGAAAAGGATGAAACGTGCAATTTTGGTGAAGTATCTTTTATGGAAATATCGTTGTATAATAAGGGAAGATTCGCGAACGTTATGGATAGTTGCTGGAAATAATGTATTATTAATTAATAGTATAATTATACTATTTATACTATTTTACCGTGATAAAGCTTTATAAAAACTTCATCAAAATACAACGTTCAGCAAAAAAAGAAATGATCTGGCTCATGATATGTGCACAACGAATTCCAAAACATATGGTGGTTTGAAAGTATTGTATCTGTGTATTGTCTTCAAACAGTGAAATGTTAAATGTTAGTTTAATATTTCTTTACATTTTTACATGTAAACATTATTTCAATAGTAATCTAGATTATTTATTACAACGTCGGTGCGATTATTTCTTCTGCTTAGTAAAAGCTTGTTTTAAGTATGCAAGTTCTAGTTCTATAAGAACTCGATAAACATTTTGAAAGAGATTAGGAAAAGCCGCGTAATCTTCGGTTCTCTTTTTTTTTTTCAACTTTTTCTTTTGTTTTGTTTATTTGCAAGGTAAATTTAAAAACCAGGGAAAGTAGGTTTTTATAAGAGGAAGCGAATACAGAAAAAGACGTCGTTTATACATCTCGGTTAAGCAAATCAATGACGTACTTAGATTATGGCTTGCCTATGATCTCTTCCATCAGCATAGTTGTATAATCTGCTAAACAGATTTATAATTTTTGGCAATTTAATTCGTCTGTATTGCTCTGGGAAAATACCTTCGTTTATTCGTGAGATACTTTTGATTTAGCAAGGCAATACAAAGATGTAATCGTTGTAAGTTTTTGCTTAATCAAATTTCTCAAACTACGGATTTAATACCTCATATTTTATATGTATTATATGCGTAAAGTACATTTATGCTGTGTTCTAAAGATTTGCACTCGTCTTCGTTGAAGCGAGCATGAGGTTACGATAAAGGTATGAGTTTGAAAATTATATGGTAAATATTAGTGGTATTATGATACACATTCTATTCAAAATGTTCTGTGAGGTGATAAAGGGAGATGTAGAAATAATGAATTAGTACAATGACAAATATAAGAGCAGCTTGTATCAAACATATCTTAATTATATGTTCATAGAATTTATTAATTTACTAACTTATTTTTCTTTATTTTTACCATACTTTTAATATGCACGATTATTTATATATAATTACAATTATATTTTTTTTCTTATAAGAATATTAAAGATTCTGTTTAATCCATAAAATGGAAAATAATTAAGTATTTTAATATGAGTGAAATTAGTCGTTACTTAATAACTAATCATTATTTTTAATCTCTCTTTTTCCACGTACACAAATATTCAAAATTTATAAATGGAAAAATTGACGTATCGTTACTATCAAAATTGAATGAAAATCTAAGTAGATTAGTATATGAAAAAAAAAAATTAATAAGAAGTGGAAAATACAGTCTATGTTTCTCATGCAAACAAGTTGCTATTAGAACCCGAAAATGTCACGATAACTTATATTTCTGTAAACTTTCAAAATACATAACTAGAAACATTTTAAGTATATACAATCAAAATCAATATACTATAATTTGAAGTATAATTAAAAATATATTAATGAAATAGAGAAATAGTATTCATTATATTTGCTCTGTGATTATTTAATGGTGAGAGATATTTCCGGGTTCCGATTATAACGTCTACAATTTCGTTAATACTCTCCCATTTTATATTTATACGTAAATTTTAGTTATAAAAAAGAAAGTTTTTTAATTAACGGTAAAATATATTCGCGTATATAATGAGGTGCTGTTAAATAAAAAAAAAAATTATTTTATTTATAACATTATTAAATTCATATCGATGAAGAAAGATTGGAAAAATATAATAAAAATGAATTATACAGTGGGACATATTTTATACCATTTTTACACCTAGTTATACGATGATATTTCTAATAAGTATGTATATTTGGATAGGTAAAATTGAATGCATTTATTTCTTTAATTATTCCTATAATAGTTCTATACATATAACAGTTACATTAATTTTTTTATATTTATATATTTTATACATCTAAAAAATACTGTGTTACGGACAATAAAACAACACTATTTTATTTGCATTTATAAGACGCAGTATAAAAAAATAGATACACGATTGTAGAAAAGATGTCCTTCTTTATGTATACATATTTTATATAATTTAATTTATTAAATACATATGACGTCATTTGTTATCCTTTTCTGGTACTAAAAGATTAAGATTGGCACCTTTAGTCATTGATCCTATATAAGTTTCTTCGTCGCCACGTATGGATAATGCGGTAACAGCCACGTTAGTTTTTCTTTCATCCATCATAGCAGCTCTTGTCCAACTTGAACTGCTGCATTTTTTACAACTATACGAAGGTATTCTGTCTAGACTTACAGTTCTATTTCCACAATCACCGCATTTGAAAAACCTCTTCATCCCGTCGATAACACGTAACGGATGTCCCTGTTGTTTACACAGGTCAGAAGCAGAAAACGATGTATATTTACAAGTTAAACATTTAACAGCTTTACAAGGAACCTTGTAGGTATTTAACATTTTTTCTTCCATTCTTTCTTTCATTTCTAATTTATTGAAATATTTTTCTTGTTCTTGCTCATCAGATTTTTCAATAAGATCAGTATGAGCAGACTTAGCTTGCATCAATTCTCTAAATTTATCTGATATTACATTTGGTTTCTTTACTTCTTGCTTTTCACTATCTTCTGATTCCCTGGGACGTTTTTTTCCTATTTCTAATTTTTCTTCTTTGTTCAGTCGTATTTTGTTTGGATCATTGGCTTTAATTTTTCCATTTTTTTGAACCCATTTAATTGCATTACTTTTTGCTACATTAATTTGTTTTTTAGTTATAGGTTCTGAGAGATCTATTGTTCCTCCCTGACAACCAATACCTAAACGTGGACGCGAAGATGAAGAAGATAACATACTTAAATTTACTTGCCCTCTACTACTCAACTTTGATAAAGATGATGATGAAGATGTGGAATTATTTGATGTTTGGGATAGAACAGTAGCTTTCCACCCTCTTGACTTATTTATTTGTTCCAAATTTTTCTTCATCTGTGTTGTTGATGATTCTGCTTTCAGAATTGCATCTTTCATATTATTTGCTGATGTAGTAGTTAAATTTTCAGTTTTATTAGTTCCTGACAGTAATGCTAAACGTTTAGCATCTTTTTCCTGCAGCTTCTTACTTTTCACAGCAACAATAGCATTAAATTCAGGCATATTGCTGCTGAGAGGTTTATTGTTTTGTTGTTCCTTTTTTAATTTTAACATATCTATTGAAAATTTTTGTGTATTACTAAATGTTTGTAATTCTGACCTAACAGAGCATTTTTTATATTCTTGTTTAATATGGTACAAACAAAATTCGCAATGTCTGGTATTTACAATAGAATTACATGGTTCTCCATTCTTTTTCTTTGATCTACATTTTCCCATATCTTTGGATGTACCAAGGATCATAATCTTTTGTGGATTATCAACAGATAATGTAGCTAAATCTATATTATCTTTAGATTCTAGAACATTAGGATTAAGAACACCTACAACAGTTCCAGCAGTAGTTTTCCAAAATGTTTTATATGCAGTACTAAACAAGAAAAGGCTCACAGTACTCATGTTTTCAGATAAATCACTTATTTTCCATATACAGTATGTGGTTCCTTTTTGAGAAGTTTTTGGCGGTGATTTACTTATTAATACACCTGCAATTACCCAGTCTTTATCAAGACTTTCTGAACTGATATGATATTTAACTCTTGATACTGTTACTGGTGTTTTATCATTCATTCGTGCTTTCAGTTCTGCAGAAGATACTATAGGATTAACAATTCTTAATCCAAAAAATGGATCGCTATAAACGTCTTTTGCTGTAACATTATTGTTACTGGTAGTTGTATTTACATTTGTATTTACATACGTATTTTTCGTTGCAGCACTAAAATCAAATGTCTTTGTACTTTTTTGACGTGGTCTATTTTCATCATGTTTAGATCCTTCTTTCTTTAATAACGATTTTATATCACGACCATAATTAGAATATTTTTGTTCTTCAAAATAACGTCTATCTTCATCATCTGAAGAATCAATTGTGTCATCATAAATTTGACTTTTACTTTCTTTGTCTGACTTATTGTCATTATTTGGTTTAGGAGTACTATCCAAGAAATTAAAATCTAATTCTTTTAAAGTTTCTTTAGGCGATGATTTATGCGGTTCTTCTTCATTAATCGGTTCTTCTTCATTAATAGCCAATAGATCATTTAAAACATCATCCACATCGGAATCACTGCCATTATCCATTTTAAATGATTGAAGTCAAATTTCTTACAATTATGCGTAATATTTGCACAAATGTAATTTAATACTTTTTTAAACAATTTAATTGTATTATTTATTAACCCTTGTTTACATTAACAAAAAAATGTGCATATTTAACAAACATACAAAACTATCAAACTAATAACTGAATAAAATTATAATTTAAAAAATATTTACCGATCAACTCTACATGATATTCAACTTAACACGAAGCAACGGGATCGTATCATCTTGTATACGACGTATGCATTGTAGCCATTGTATCCATTCTTCCCGCCATTTCATCATGAGACAACAAACGTCGTTTCCATTGTTGCGATTGTTAACTTTTTTCTTGTTTATAATGTTTCGGTAAGTACATATATGAAATATATATTTTTATATATATTTAACTGTCGTTACAAATGATAAATATTCTGTGTTCTTAGAATTTATGTAATTTCATGAGAACGCTGAAAGCTGGATAATATGGAAGCACATTACAACCAATAGGATTAAGGATCCGACTACTACTAGTATATAATTAATATAAATAAATATTTATAATTTAAAAAAAACTATTAATACTAACGTGAATTCCAAAAACAATGTAAAGAATATTTTAAGGTAACATAAGGAATAAAAAATTAATGGTTTGATATTTATATAAACAACATTGTACGCTATCATTAAAGATTTCATTCGTTCGTGACCCGCCATACCGACAGTTCAAATTACAGTAGGAGAGGAATGGTAATGTATTAAATTATTGTATAGAGAATCGAGTATTTCATTTAAAATATACATAGCTATAAACTACGAGTTATACCAATACGTAAAAGTGAATTACTGTTATAATAGATGTACGATATAATAAATTCGTACGTTACAACGAGTATGTACGATAGCGGTGCATAATCAGGCGGGAAGTTTTATTTATCTCCGTTAACGATTTTTCTAGTGTAAAGGTTGCCTTTCCACCAATCCATAGCGTGAAATCGACCAGACTTATTAAATATTTACTTTGAATGTTGCAGTCGACCTAATGGATACCGGAATGAGTACTGCAGAGGGCGAAAGCAACACCAAAAGTTTCGCGTACTGAATTTGCAACGCATTTCTTATTCTTTCTTTGACGTGTGAGCTTTTAATCATTTCTAGCAATACCGAGTTATTTACTACAATACAATCATACACTAAATATCAAACAAATTATTATGAATTTATACGACAATATTTAATTTGTTTTAGGGTCTTTTTTTATTTTTCTCTCCATTTGACTACCAAAAAATACTGACGATACCAGACAGATATTTTTCTTGTGAGTACAAAGTTTATTTTAAATACGCGTATTTTCGCATGTATGCACATTATCGAGCGAAATAAATAGCACGGTATGCATGTTCATTTTAAATTTGTACTGCAGTAATCATAGCGTGCAAGCCATTTCATATTCTTTACATAAGTGTCCGTCTGTAGCAGTAGTTGTATTTAATTGTCATTATACCTCGTACTTATACTATGGACCTCTTATGTTATGGTCCTCGTATAAAGAATACTTGTACTATTTTCATTCTTAGAAACATGAAATAATAAAAATCATAACCGGATAATGTAGAGTAATTAAAATAAATGTTTAATAACTACTAATATACAAATTAATTTTACATTTAAATCGATACACTCCGCGCGTGAAGAATTGGAAATGGCAATTTAATAATTCTTCGTAATTAAAGAGCGTCATATTATACTCAGGGCTGGCATAAGTCGGGTATTTCCCAGAAATATGTTCCATGCTTTAACAGATTATAGTCGAAGGGTGGTGGATATAACCCCTATGAGGACTATAATTCTTGAAGGCGTAGATCTCCCCCCAAATTATGTATTTTTAAACGCGATCTAGATCCACGGCGAACGTCCATGATAAATCAGAAAAAATTGTTCCGTTCTCATTGTATCGCGTTAAAGGAACTCGCGGTTTATGAAAAATTCAACGTAAAGTTTCTGAAGTTCCACAGATAGTACGCCACGTGTTCGAGTACTTATAAAATTTCATTGCGAATGTTTCAAACTTTAAGTGTTCCGACTTTGAAGTATTTCGAGCTTTCAAGAGTTCTAACTTTGAAACGTTCCGTGTTCAAAATATTTCGAGCTTCGAATGTTAGCATTTTCAAACGTACAAATTTTACAAATTTGCTCACTGTACTCGTGTACCAGTTGATGCAATCATTCTCTAAATTTTCTTTATTTTTGTATTTCTGGTTTGATGTATTCTATTTCTGAACTTCAAATTTGAAGTTCTTCAAGTTCGAAACGTTCCAAATTTGACGCATTCCGTGCTTGAAACGTATTGAATTGAAAACGTTCCAACTTCGAAGCGCTCCACCCTTGAAATTTTTGTAAACTTGTAGCATTCTGAGTTTGTAGCGTACTAAATTCGAAACGATACAACCCCGAAGCGTTTCAAACTTGAAGCGGTCTATACTCGCAGCATTTCAAGCTCAAAGCATTCAAAACTCGGAACGCTTCAATTTTTAAGCACCTTCAGCTTGAAACGTTTAATATTTAAATAGTTTTAACTTTGGGACGTTAGAAATTCCAAGCTTGAAATGTGCACATTAGCCAAGTATTTGTGTTTCCTGCATAATTTTGGAACCTGGCTTTGCAAATGTTCATGCCGTCCCTGTTTATACTGTTACATTACTTACTGTCCGTGGAACCGTCGATCGATTCGAGCAATAAGCCATCAATAAAACATTTTCGTTGCTATACATCGTACTGTCTGTTGAACATACTACACGCAACCGTATTATGTGCTTTCTATACCTAAGAGGCTATAACTCGTCTTCCAGCGCGAATTTCTTTCGCGGAGGAAAATCGTTTCTTCTTCAATATATAATTCTCTGGAAACGTCTGTTTCTATCAGCCATGTACTGGATGAACTTGTATTGGTCGGTACATTTATTATTAAAATGAATCACTATCCGTTTCACCCATACAAAGACAGGGTGAATTGCCGGTTGAGTTTTCAATTGCTTCCCAAGCAAGAAAATCCCTTTTAAAACGTGGACAGAGAATTCTGTGGAAAAGGTTTCATTTAAAGGTGGCATTGTTCTGGAAACCGTTGATGAACAGCGAAGGAGAGGAAAAAACGTACGGAAACGCGTTTTGTACGGCGCAGGGAGTATCGTAGGCTTTCTTTGGATAACATATGTGTATGTACAGATGGACATTTTTAAATACTCAAGCTTTGTAAATGAAGGATTCGAAAGTTTGTAAGATCACAGGTTTTTAAAATTTTTAAGCTCTCAAATTTCACACATTTGGAAATTTGGAAATATGAGGACTTAAACGTTCCATTCGACAAATACTTAGGTTCCTAAACATCTAAATTCTCAAGTCTTCAATTGTCCATACTTCACCACTTACAAATCTACAAATTTTAATATGCAAAAATTCTTAAATTCTCAATTTCCCAAATTCCTAGATTCTCAAATTCTTAAATTCCCAAGTGGTCGACTTTCTTAAATTCTTAAATTCTCCGATATTCAAGTTTCCAAATTCTCAAATTCTCAAATACCTCAAATCCCGCAAACGATAACATTTCCACATCCAAAAATTTCTAAATCCCCGAATTTTCACATTCCCAAATTTCCAAATTTCCAAATTCCCATATTCTCAAATTTCTAATTTTAAAAATTTCCCAATTTATGAATATGCCAAATTCCCAATTTTTCAGATTCTCAAATTCTCAAATTCCTAAATTTTCCAACATTCATGTTTCCAAACCCCTAAATTACCAAATGTTCAGATTACATAATTTTCAAGTCTCCAAACTACCTCACTCACAAATCTATAAATTCCCAAATTTTACAAATTTCTACTAATTCCCAAGTATTCCCATTCCTAAATTCTTAAATTTAAAAATTCCAAAATTCCTATAATTTTCGAATCTTCCTATTTCCTGCATATTTAAATGACGTGATTTCCACGTGCTTAACTCTGAAACTACCAAAAGGGTCAAATGACCCTTCTTCAAATTTCCTATTTCAAATAATGAAATTTGTTAAGATGGTCTTCTTAAAATCTGTGCTGATTGTCATCAAGACGAAGAATCAATAAGTGTATTCATTTATGTTGCATCGTTTGCTCATTTATTTTTCAACTTTATTCTTAACATCAAAATAATTGAGAATTATACATCGGTAGTTTTATTGTTATGTTTCGAAAAATCAACGAACGGGAGATTCCTCCTTCCTTTGTTGTCATATTTTCTCTAGAGAATAAGGTTTGCTCTTGACTGTAAGAGTCGTCCACCTGCTTTCCACGGTCCTCAAGATCTGGTTCGAAGTAAGCCGCGATCACGGGCACCAGTAGCATCCTCCACCTGCTAATCTTGAAGAAAGCTGCACGTTCGAAACGGCTTCCACCTGTTAGTCATGGGGAAAGCGTATGGTTACGATGTTTTTCGAGTAGAACAGAGTAACTCGTAGTAGCTCGCTGCTTTTTTTTTGTTTCGTGGAGAATTCGATACCAGCTGCACCCCCTTGGAAAATGCAGATGTTCACACAAGAACAAACTTCATCGCATTTTCGCCTCGAACTATGCTTACCAATCTTTTGCTGGTGAAAATGTAGTTCTTTGTCACGAAATAACCGATTTATGTTAAAATTGTGGAGTTTAAACTGAGAAATTTGAATTATTGGAAACTTAGAATATGGGAACTTTGGTATAAACTTTGGAAATATTTTAATTGCTATCCACAAGTTTTTTAATTTCTTAAGTTCATATTTTCCCAAATTAACAATTTTACGACGTTGCAATTTTATAAATTTTCATTTTTCCTTTCCCATTGTCCAATTTTTCAAGATCCCAAATTACTAATTTACTAATTTACTAATTTACTAATTTACTAATTTACTAATTTACTAATTTACTGATTTACTGATTTACTGATTTACTGATTTACTGATTTACTGATTTACTGATTTACTGATTTACTGATTTACTGATTTACCGATTTACCAATTTACCGATTTACTGATTTACTGATTTACTGATTTACTGATTTACTGATTTACTGATTTACTGATTTACTAATTTACTAATTTACTAATTTACTAATTTACTAATTTACTAATTTACTAATTTACCAATTTACTGATTTACTAATTCAAAAATTCATCAGTTTCTAAGTTTTCAAATCAACAAATTCGCCAATTCAAGTGTTCATATCCCCAGAAAACTCGGATAAGTGGCAACGTTGTAATTATACAGTTGAAAAATTAGTGCGATTAATTCCGAATCGATTGAAAGCTGTCAAAACAAAGAGAGTACTGCCAACTAAGTATTAAAAATAATGCAAAAAATATATATATATAAATAAAAGTTCTCTATTGCCCAAGTTTTAGTTCGAAATGAATTTCCCTACGGTTGGACACTTTGTTTCTTATTTAATTAATACATTGTAATTTTGTTTTCGTTTTTCACGGATTTCTATATCAGTAACTGCAACTTAGCAAGAGTCACTCGATCGTTCATGTAATTCGTGCTCTACATGAATTATCTACTCATAAAACAAAAATATTCAAGTGTCTGCGTTTTATTTTGAGCCACTGTACGTAAAAGAAAATTTACGTCCGGTCGTTAGGCATCAATTTACAAACGATCGATTACCCTTAGTATATCGTTGAACGAGTCGCGGTTCGTACGTGCGTCCCGCCAGTTATCCATAGCAACGTGAACGTCAACACAATTTTCACGAGCCGCGGTGCTTTCCGGAAACGAAAAAGGTATACCACGGGAACAGGACAATCCTTCGCTTTTTCCGTCTAATGAACTCGGTCATGCTTTCGTTTGATAGAGCTCAGTTTCCTCGTTCGGTGTTACCGTCAGCGTAGTCGTAGGAAAAGGTAGAAAAATAGGGAGGGCGAATCCCCTCCAGACGCGTGCTTCTGCCCGTTGACTCCCTCCTCCTGTTTGAGCACGACCCCCACTCTGCTGCCACTCAGGGTCGGCGAAGAAAATTTTTCCTTCAATGTGGCGTTCAGAAATTTTTCGATTTCGAGATTCGAGAAATTCGGAGTTTGAGTAATTGGGAAGTTGGAAATACGAGGAACGAGCAAATGGGAGTTTTGGAATTATTGAATTTGAGAATTTAAGTAAGTGGGAATTTGGGAAATTGGGCAATGGGAAATACGAAAATTTCGGGAATGAGCAATCGAGAATTTTGGGATTTGAACAATTGAGAATTTTGATATTTGGTGTATGAGCGATCGAGAATTTGAGTATTCTGGAATTTGGTGTATGAGCGATCGAGAATTTGAGTATTCTGGAATTTGGTGTATGAGCGATTGATTTGAGCATTCTGGAATTTGAGAATATGAGTAATGCGGAATTTGGGAAATTAGACAATTAGAAATTCGAAAACTTGGAAATGTGGAGAATGAGCAATTGGGAATTTGGGAATTTTGTAATTTGTGGAATTGAGCAATGGGGAATTTGGGAAATTGGACAATTGGAAATTCGCAAACTTGGAAATTTGGAGAATGAGCAATTGTGAATTAGGTAATTTTGGAATACAAATATCTGTAAATTTTAAAATTTAGGGAATTTTCGATACTTGTGATTTGGGGACTTGTAAATTTGTGAACTTGGAGATTTGTGGATATTAAAATTAAAAAATTTAAGGATTTAGAAACTTGGAAGCTTGAAAAGGTATAAATTAATAAATTTGGAAACTACAGTATTTGAAGCTGTAAATTTGTAAATTTCAAAATTTCAAAATGATGAAACTTAGGAATTTTACATTTAGGTGTTTCGCAAATTTCAAAACATCAGAATTTGTAATTTAGTGATTCCCAAATTCGTCAATTTAGAATCTAGTACTTTGAATATTTACAATCTGATAACTTGCACAATCAGCATTTCGTGACTTTGAGATATAAAAAGTCAGCAAATTACGCTATTTAACACTAAAATTATCAAAGGGGTCAAATGATCCTTCTACAAATTTCCTACTTCAAATGACGAAATTTGTTAAGATTAATTTATGTTTCATCATTTGTTCTTTAATTTTTCAACTTTATTTTTAATATCAAAATAATTGTGAACTATACGTCGGTAATTTTAGTGTTAAATATTCTGTAATTTGTGATTTAGGAACTTGTACCTTAATATTTCGGGTGAATCTGAGGACAAAAAGTTTCAAAATACTACATTTCAAAGTTTAAAAACTCTGAAATTCAATAATTCGATAATTCATAAGTTTCAATCCTTTTATATTCGATAAGTTGCAAGTTACAATTTTTTACAATCGTCTTATACTGTATAATCCGTAAGTTCCAATCTTTTCATACTGGATAATTCGTAAGTTCCAATCGTTTAATATATGATAACACGTAAGTTCCTATCTTTTCATATTCAATAATTCGTAACGCGTCGAGGTTAAAAACGAAAAAAAAGTTGGAAAATTCAGAAGTTTGTCAACAAAGATTGTCAAAAGACATTGTAAACTGATAAGTACGAAATAGGTAGGACATAAAAGTTTTGTAGGTACGCGATATTCCGCGCGTAGCATAGAATTCGCGCCGGCCCTGGTGCCACCCACTCAGCTACCCCGACCTAGTGGCCCGCGGGCAACCCCACCGCGCCCCACCCCTGCGCCGACGGCTATTCGACCCCGCGCGCGCGCACCGTCTCGAGCGTCGGCGCTCGTTCGCAGTCCGTCAGTCTATCGGCAACCTGCGTACCAGTCGTGTCGCAGTGCTTACGTAACAATATTATTATTATTCTTACTTGCCTGGCCGGTGTGTTGTTCATTTAAATCGCGGTCCAACAGTTTACGTTCGTCCCGTTCGATTATCCGCCTTTCGCTCGGTCTCTCGCTTCTCGATAAACCGTACAATATTCTCGTACGACGACGACGAATCGATTTAACCCGTACCACAAACGTATACTATTATCGCTGTCCGTCTCTTCGTAAGCCCGTCAAGTTTCGCGCCGCGCTCGCGAAAAACGCGCCCGAGGTCTCCCGCGAATCGCCGTCACCCGCCTTCTGTCCGCGCACGTCGTCGTGCGGATACAATCAAAACGTCGTACTTCGCGCGATCGATCGCCACGCGATTTATCGCCGATACGTAAAGAGGAATCGTGCACGAGCCGCTCTGTATGGGCTACCTGCCGGTAGATAAACAAGTGTCGTCGACGAGTAGCCAGCGTAGAACACGTTCTCTGTGGGTTCGGCCCTTCTCCACGGGCACGGTGTATCGATTGCTCTAAAATAGACGCGTGGGAACACCTGCAGGCCACATACACATTCTACCTAGAGGTCCGACCGTCTCGTTCTCTCTGTCTCTCCCTCTCTCTCTCTCACTTTCTCTCTGCATCGGTCTCTCCTGACGCCCTTGCAACGCGTGGACAGGTGCAGCGAGAACGGTAGCGGCACCGCGCTGTCATAAGGCTGGAGGAGGAGGTGGTGGCGGTGGAGGCGGAGGTGCAAGCGGCCAGGAAGAAACGTAACAGGAAGCGGAAGAAGTGTAACGACGAAAAGGACGACGGAGAGAGAGAGGGTTGAATCGAGGAGAGGCGAGAGAAGGAAGAGGGTGTGAAGGTGGCAGAAGGAGGAAGAGGGCGATACGCCTGGCTTTTCTCGCGGTAAACGGTTTATATCCAGTGATACGTCCTGGAGGCGCCTGTCGTCTTCGCCGGTACAACCATAACGCCTCCCGCTTTAAAACGCCCGAGACGGGATACGGTGGACTCATCGCCGCCACCCGCTCGAACCGCAGCACCCGGAAACCCCGGACCATCCAGCAAACTCGCTTGCATCATGGACGCACCGCTCTCCCAGAGTATGGACTCCGTCAACACGGTGGCCACCGGTGAAGACGAGGTACGTCCACCAACTACTACATACGTATCGTACCGTGTTCGTTAACGCGCGTGTGCATCACGCGCCGATCGCTTCCTCGTTTTCACCCTGCTCCGTTTCTCGCGCTCTCGCTCCACGCGCTGCGCTCCTACCAGACTAGGTATCCGACATACTTCCTTCCTTCCTTCCTTCCTTCCTTCCTTCCTTCCTTCCCGTCAACTTACCACGGCTACCCTCTATCCCACTTCCACGTTCGCCATATTGCTACTATCGCTCTTCCTCTCACCCTCTTCCTCTTCCTTCCTCGTTTTCTTCGACCGTTCGTCTCTCTCCTCGTCGTTCTCCTATCACCGAGCCGTATAACCTCCTCTTTCTCTCTCTTGACGGTTTGCGCGTCACGAGCGTTGCGCGCGCAAGCGCACTCGGCCCGCGACTTTGCGTGCTGCCGATGCATACACATGGACGCGCGCGTGTCACGAGCGTGTGTATGGAGCGGTAACACGTTGAACGTGTGTCACGGTGGAGAAGGCGGGAATTCGATCGTGCGCCACAACACACTGTGTTGCGTGTACGGCAGGTGACTCGCTTCTATCGTCCGCTCGATCGGACGGTTCGCTGGCTTGGCTTGGCTCGGCTCGGCTCGGCTTGGCTGGCTAGGCTGGTTAGCGGGCCGGCTTCCTTCCTCGTAGCCGAGGGCACCTGAGAGAGTGACGCGCCACGCCAGACCACGCTTGTTATTGATTTTTCCGCAACACGAGAGCTCGCGAGGCCCTTGCTATACGCTGTG
This sequence comes from Coelioxys conoideus, assembly GCA_947623535.1. Taxonomy (NCBI): domain Eukaryota; kingdom Metazoa; phylum Arthropoda; class Insecta; order Hymenoptera; family Megachilidae; genus Coelioxys; species Coelioxys conoideus. The sequence goes on along the minus strand of OX392456.1, from coordinate 13,797,238 downwards.
TGTCACATCATATGGTAATGGATTACGCTTCGTCGCACGACACACGCGATTACGAATATACACGCGTACGCGTACGCTCGGATGCGACGTTAGCTTCCTTCGGATAAGGATCTGTGCACGGAAAGGAGCCACCCACTTTGCGGAAACAGATGTCTAAGCTGCATGACCTTCTCAGTTTTCCAACTATTAGGCTGTTCGGAAAGTAATTTCGTTTTTGTTTAGGAAAATGAGAGACGATTTTCGTCGAATTTTTTTTTCTTGTTTGAACAGCATTTTTAAAAAAAGTAAAATATTTAAAAAATGCTGCTTTTCACTTTCCGTATTTATTAGGGCACCGATCACACACTAGTGCGTAGAATTAGTCGAATTTTTTTACAAGTATACCTGTTTGGAAAACACGAAATCCCTTTCTGAACGATCCAATAGTTTTGGCACTAATTTTTTGGTTTTGTAAGTTGCGAAATTATTAGATAACTACGTTCTTGAATTTTCGACCCCTCGATTCTTCGCGTTTCTGAACTGCTCTATTTTCTAATTTCTGAATCTACGAATCTCAGATTCTCAAATTCGCGAGGGAGTTAGGGATTTAGAAATTTGGGAAGTTAGGAATTAGGGGTCTAGAGATTTGAGGGTTTAGCGATTCAGGAGGAACCTTGTTTAGGGACGTTGGAACATGAAGATTTAGAGATTCGAAGACTTAGAGATTTGGAGATTTTGGGATCTGGGATCTAAGGATTTGGGTATTTAGGAATTTAAGGCTCTGGGTATTTAGGAGTCGAGTAATTCGTAAACCTAGGAATTCATGATCAGTTTTGAGTATCTTGTTTGAGGATCTTGGAATTTGGGAATCTTTGTATTTGGGGATAGAGATATTTGAGAATTTTGCAATTTGAGGTTTCAGGAATTTGGGGATCTAGAGATATGGGAATTTGGGGATTTGAAGATTTACGAATTTTGAGATCTAGATGTATGGAAATTCAGAGATTTGATGATCCAGGAAATTATAAATCTAGTGGTTTGAGAATCTAGAAATTTGGAGGTGGAGAAATTAAAAAATTTAGTATCTAGGAATTTAGGGACTCTAAAATTTGTGAATCGGACAATTTAGTGATGTAAAAATCTGAATATCTAAAAATCCGAAAATCTGAAAATGTACAAATTCAAAAGTTGAAAAACTAAAAATCTGATAAAACTGAAGAATTTAAAGGTATAAAAACCGGAGGAATTAAGAACGTGAATATTTGAATATACAGAAATTTGAAAGAACGTAGACTTTCAAATTTCAGAACTCAATAATTCGCGTGTAAATTAAAATTCGAAGGAAGCGTCACGTTGTACTAGAACGCGTAACTGTGCAGACGTTTAGACTACTTGACTCCGTATCTGTCATACGTTGGTATTATTTGTGCGTATGCTACTTGCGATACGATAGGTTAAACCCTGTCTAATGCGATCCGTGATCACGTAATCCCTTTGCTCGATCATTCAACCCATTGGTTATTAGGTAGCACCTGTCTAGCGAATTCCCTGTTAACTTTCACGAGCCTCGTTCTCGGCTACGTGTCGTTCAGAAGGCTACGATAGCTTGTTTAGCGTGACACTTGCTCAAGGAGATTGGTCCTTTGATCAGACATACTCTTCGGGCCAGCACGTTCACTGCGATCGTTCTATTAACGCGATTATACACACTGTTAGGCGTTATATGTATCATTGTATTAACAATTTGGAATAATAACTTCCTCTATTATACGTATGATTGACACGATTTTAAAATGTTTAAAATTATCGTAGTACTATGTAACAATTATATTACATAAATCTATGCATGTCAGTTTTGATAACGCCTCTTAATAAATCCATTTTTTTTATTTTTATTTAATCATTTTGTACAGAAATCTCTTGGTGTTCGTGTTTATCTACTTAGAAGATGATATTAAGATTAAGCTGAATCTAAATAAGTATTAGGGTCATTTATACAATGACACAGGTCATTGTTATATGATTCATTGATATATTATTATACGGATTGTTAGCTCTTATATGTGTCATTGTATTAACAATGATACTAATACTTATTTGGATTCAGATTAATTTTAATATCATGGTCCAATTAGATAAACAAGAACACCTTCAGATATCTGGTACAAAATGATTAAATAAAAAGACAAAACTAGGACTTGTTAAGAGGCGTTATCAATACTGTCAAGCACAGATTTATGTAGTATAATTGTTACACAGTATTATGGTAATTTTTAAAACTTTAAAATCATGTAAGTCATACGTATAATAGAGGAAGTTATTTTTTCATTAAACACGCGTGTACTTACTTCTCATGTAACTCTGAATTGCATCATATTTGCTTTGCAAATATCCTCCTTTCACTACGTTGCTGTAGGTAGAAAATTAAAAAATAAGTCAACTATTTTGCTGATCCCTTAAAATCATTATTCCATAAGATACTGTAGGTGACATTTGATTTGAATAAAGTTTTTCGTTTAAAAAGCAACTATGACGATGCAGAACAATTAAGTCTTGCATTATCATATTATTTAATATAAAATGAGAAGTATAAACGCAACGGTATATGTATAAATATGACAGTATACGTGTAAAAGTTGGGTATAGTGATTGCAAGTAATTCGTGTGGGGAGAAATTTCACCAGAGACTCTGAGGATCCAAATTTAGAAACGCAAGCATTTTTGAGAATACTTTATTAGTTTTTGGAAATATTGAAATGTTGAAGTATGGAAGGTTAAATGTTTTCGTATCCCAATCTGCTTTTGTCAGTGTTTACAAATACTGTTAGGAAGTTTACGAGATATTGCTACTAGCTTCGTTACAGTTTCTATCGGTTTCTCAATTTGGCGAGGTATACCAATCGAATACACAGATGTATCTTTTATGTCTTCCACTATGGACATCCAACGAGCGGATGTTTACGTGAACATTTTCTGCACTTCAAAATTTAATTTCCAGTAGATGTCAATCGATAGATTGTGTATTCTTATACTGCAGTAGATAATAACTACAGTGATACAAGGATACCCTATGTAAATAGGCTATGCAACTAATGTAGTACTAACAAGTAAATAGGCCAAGGGAAATTCAAGCCTCATTTATTATTATTATTATTATTTATTGCGCCATGTATGTATAACAAGAGTTCATGGTTTAAGTTTCACAATATAAGTTTGCTTGATCAAATAGAATTTTTTGGAGTCGACTTATTTTACATTTTTCATTTCTTCTTTTTTCTTAAGAAAATATGCCTTATTTGGGTTTCAATAAAAAGTTCCATCTTGTATGAAATGTGATTTTGAATCATTTATTTTGATATAATTTGATGATGTGAAACTTATTCAGCTATTTGTTTAGCTAGTTCATTTTGATAAAATAGCACTTACGCCGTATCAATGTGAAATTAAAATTTTGAAGATACTAATTACATAAATCTTTAACATTTTTATTATAAAATGGGCAATCGATAATAATCGGTTTAAAGTCGTATAGAGTTAGATATAAATTGATGGTATAAAGATCCCATAAAATGACATTTCATCGCAACAATTTAAATTTTGAAGTCTGTAGAAAATCACTACACAAATATTTAATTAATATTTCTGTTATAAAATTTCTGGTTGTCAATTACAATTAATAACGATCGATTTGAAACATGTAGACGAATTAGATATAATTTGACAATATAAAAGCATCGTTAAACGTATCGTTAATAATATCAATTTCACATTTGAACTTTATAGGAAATTGCTATATAAACCTCTGGTTAGTGATTATTTATAAAACAGATGGTAATGGAAACTAATCGAGACTAATTTATTTACGATTGTCGAGGTGAATGACTGTTTTCGAAATATATTTAGCCTGAAACGATTTGATGACATAAAAATGCTATAAAACAGTATTTATATTATTTCAATTTGATATCATCACTATTTTGAATATATAAGACATGGAACAAACAAATGGGTTATATTTAAAACACTTTTCCGAACAGATGCACAAACACGTGAACAGAATGACGTCACATATGGTAATATAAATTAACACATTTCGCGAACACTGTGTGGTTGATTGTGGTACTAATCCACAATGAGAACACACAAAATCAAGTACTGTTTTAAAAGTATCACTTTTGTTATTATCGTAATACGTTTTCTCTTACAATTTATTTGATGTTACACGTATCAAAGTCAATTTCGTAAACAACCAGAAACTTTCCTTACAACTTCAAAATGCGAATCTAACTGGGAATCAGTATCATAACTGTGCGCTATACCAGTGTATATTATCAGTGTAAGAACTTCGATTCAGCGTGTGGCGAGTGCAAAGGTGGCGATATAACGCGAGTCTACTGTACCTACCAACGTAAAGATGCTCATTTAACTTTAAATCACGTATCCGAATCTAACTAGGAATCAGTATCATAACCGTACGGTATACCAGTGTATATGATCAGCGTGATATATTACTGTATGATATATTATCGGTGTAAGAACTTCGATACGGCGTGTAGCGAGTGCAAAGGTGGCGATATAACGCGAGTCTACTGTACCTACCAACGTAAAGATGCTCATTTAACTTTAAATCAGGTATCCGAATCTAACTAGGAATCAGTATCATAACCGTACGGTATACCAGTGTATATTATCAGTGTGATATAGTACTGTATGATATACAGTCGTGGACAAAATTAAGTGGACAGGAATCATAAATAACAGATAGTTAATTTAATTTAACTAATAATGCCTATAAATCAAAACTTTATTGCACAATTATATACATTAAATAAATAAATTGTATATCAAATAAATGTTTTTTCAAGTCTACAAAAATATTTCACGTTCGAAATTTAAAATTTATTTAAAACATTTTAATAAAGCAAAAAATATTTTTAAATTTCTGCAATGTCCACTTAATTTTGTCCATAACTGTATTATCGGTGTAAGAACTTCGATTCGGCGTGTAGCGAGTGCAAAGGTGGCGATATAACGCGAGTCTACTGTACCAACCAACGTAAAGATGCTCATTTAATTTTAAATCACGTAACCGAATCTAACTAGGAATCAGTATCATAACCGTACGGTATACCAGTGTATATGATCAGTGTGATATATTACTGTATGATATATTATCGGTGTAAGAACTTCGATTCGGCGTGTAGCGAGTGCAAAGGTGGCGATATAACGCGATTCTACTGTACCTACCAACGTAAAGATGCTCATTTAACTTTAAATCACGTATCCGAAGAAAAAAGCGATGGTGAGTTACAGTCACGTATTCTTCACGGGCGATTAGTTTCGTAAATGTTACACAATATCGAGGAAGCGAAATATCATGATACTTATTTTCGTCCAAGAATAACAGTCCGAGGATTATTCGTGGTGAGTTTGTTTCTTCACGCCGCGTTCCGGCCGCTGTCTCTCGTAAACCCGATGATAATTTATTTCCCGCCCTCTTCTTCCGATGATCTCGATTTGGTCACGCGTTCCTCCTTCGATCCAACTGGATCATGCTGCACGACTTCAACATGGAGAAAATCGCAATTTTCTCGCTCGACCGGCTCTCCCCGTGGTTTTGTCGCGCGGATCAGGAAGAGTGATCGAACGGGAACGGCTTGAGCAGGAAACTTGGCCGTCGTTTTGCTCGATTTCCTTTAACGTGTCCTTTAAGTTGCCTGCTCTTCCGCATTGCTTGCAAACGGGAATATCAACGCTCTATTGCGACCACCTCTTCTGCAAAATTACATATATTTTCGTCCTTTTAACCCAAATCGATCGAGTCGCCTTCGGTGTTTAGTTTGCCAACCGCGGAACTATTACGGTGTCCCGTAAGTTTCTTCCTTATTTGATACAAATTTATTGTTTATGCTTGCATTCAATATAAAGTGTTCCGTCAACCTTTTCAATCTTCAGGAAACATCATTGTTTATTCTTTCTAAATTTATTGGGGATCTCTTGCAGAATATTCCTCGACATGTGTTTTTGTGGCGGATTATAAAGGGAAGATAGTTATGGGACACCCTCATATATATCACAAACGACCGGATTTATAATTCTACTTTCAAATCGCTGCTTCATGTTACATTTTTCTTTCAATTACTTTTGTAGCAATGACTAAAGAAATAATGTGACGATTTTTTCATTTTATTTATTCCAAATTGAAGTAATTTTCTATCGTGGCTACTTTTACTAGTATCAATAATGATGAATTGTTTTATAATAATCTTTTCGAATTACTACTTCATGTTGCATTTCTTTTTGCAACCACTAAAGAAATAATGTGACGATTTTTTCATTTCACTTATTCCAAATTGAAATAATTTTCTATCGTGGCTACTTTTATTAGTATCAGTAATGATGAATTGTTTTATAATAATCTTTTCGAATTACTACTTCATGTTGCATTTCTTTTTGCAACCACTAAAGAAATAATGTGACGATTTTTTCATTTCACTTATTCCAAATTGAAATAATTTTCTATCGTGGCTACTTTTATTAGTATCAGTAATGATGAATTGTTTTATAATAATCTTTTCGAATTACTACTTATGTTGCATTTTTTTGCAATGACATTTGGAGCAATGACTATAGAAATAATATGACGATTTTTTCACTTTAATTATTCCAAATAAAAATAATCATGGCTATTTGTACTAATATCAGTAAAAATGATTGCTTTTATAATTTTATATTTAAATGATGACTTCACGTTACATTTGTTTTGCAACGATTTTTGTAACAATGTCCAAAGAAATATAATGACGGTTTTTCCTTTTATTTATTCCAAATTAAAATAACTTTTTATTGCGGGTACTTATGCTAATATCAGTAAAAATGACAGTTTTTATCATGTTGTTTAAAAATTCCCAATTCATGCCGCATTATTTACTGCAATGATATTTACAGCTATAGGCAGAAAAATAGTATAATGGATTTAATTTTAATGAATTTGATTGAGTTTAAATATGATGGTTTATGGAGAATTGTTCTCCGTTGTATTTCATGTTGTCCATATAGTGGCGTTGTTAGATTGTAAATCAATAGTAATGAAAGGCAATCGCATAAATGATCGCAGGACAAATGATATTATCCTTGAAAACAAAGGAACGAGTACTACGTGATTGAAATTGGAGCAGTTGAATTAGCGCTATTATTCCAAAGTGATCGATAAACGCTGTGATATTATGGTTTATTTACGATTGTTTTGTTATTCTGGATCTACTCAGATATTCGCATTATATCTAACAGAATCTTTAATCGTATCAACAATACATCCGATTCAATGAGAAGGATTAATGGCTTTGTCGTTTGCCTATGGATAATGCAAGCATTGATTATTATAATTAAATATCAATCAATTCTGTGAACGGTATAACTGTATAAGAATTTTCAAGCTCTTTTAACATTTTTTACTGCTCACCAAAGCTACGTTTTCTCTTTCAATATATAAGGAATTGTTTTTGAAATTTGTGATATATTTTTTTAGTCCTTCTCTTACTTTTTTAGTACTCGTTTATTAGAGACATCTCATCGTTAAATAAATAAATGAAAAAGATTTAGAATTAGGAACGTGCGAGAATATGTATCGAAAGTAATCCCGAGAATAATTAATATTTTGGTGAATATTTTTGGAGCTGTGTGACAAGATTGAAATTCTCAATCCGAAAAGTGATCAAGCTGATTCAATATTAATTTAAGCCTCGGGGTATGGCCAGATTTAACCCACCTTATCGCTGACAAAATTTAAATTGAATGTTAAATAAATTCTGTTTTTATATCGGGAGCAGATAGCAACGTTTTTACATAATCAACCTTTGTTTCTCACTGTTAATTATTATACAATTAATCGTTTATTTTTTTATAGTTAACAGTGCATTACTGTATACACCTAATTCAATTTTTACACGATAGATACGTTCCAAAAAAATTCGTGTAAAAAGAGAATTAGGTGCAAACAATATTACAAAATTCTTGTTAGAGTTCACTTAATTTATTTCGTGCTTACACATTTTAATTCATTAAATCTATTATAAAAAATATATCATACTTTGAGAAAAAGAAAATAATTCGTAGAATATTGAAAATCGTGTTAAAACAAAATAATTCGTGTAAAAAGAGACATTCTTTTTCTTTTTAACTCGTGTTAAATCAAATTCGTGTAAAAGAAGAATTAGGTGTAATTAACCACTTGCCATACTTTGACGAGTCTGACACGTGACGCACCCGCAGATAAAACGTAATAAAATTTAACAAAATTTTGGAAACGTTTGAATGTAAAATTGATGTGTAATTTATAATTTACAAAATCAAGGATGATTGAATATAAAATATCCACAACGTTTTAATTTTTTTTGTTAGTATTAATATTGTAGTTGTAACAGTTAGTTCTGACTGACTCACCAGAAAAATAAATTGTATGGCAAGGGGTTAATTATTTATTGTATGTTATCATGTAATTAATATTTGCTATTTACTTTATTATTTAACGTTTACTCACGTACTCTATATTATCATATAATCAACATACGGATTTACTGTTTATTGTTATTTAATTATTATCTACTCCACATTGTCATATAATAAATATACATTGTCTACTGTACATTACCATATAATTAATATTTGTTATTCACACTATATTATTCTATAATTAACATTCATTATTAACCGTACATTACAAACAATACGTTAATTATTTGCTGTATATCCCGACATGAATTAAATATTCGAGTTACTGTAATAATTGTTACACGTTCATCACATTCTCGATTCAGACTTATCGATGAACGATCGATATCCCGCAGAATAATTCACGCTGCCAGTGTTCTAATTTCGTCAGGAAATTCGAGTTCAGGTTCGGTCGATTCGCGAAAATAAGGCGTGTAATAAAAATTACGCGCTCTCTCATCGTTAACACGAGGTTCCGTAATTAAAATTTTGCCGGTAATCTTGAGATAAAAAGCATGTACAGCCGGGGCGTTCATTTTTTTTTTTTTTTTAACGATTTCCCTCTCGGCCGTGTTTTTCCTCGATCTCATCGTTTCACCCTTCTTCGGTGCTTTACCCTGTTTCCGCGACTTGTATGTCCCTCCGTCTCTGTCTGCTAGGAAAATTTAATTCTCGGTATACGCGGTGTATAAAAACGTATTTGTTGCGCGATGAGTGGACCGCGGATGTAACGAGGAAACGCTTTTTACATTTCCCACGACTGTTTCACCGTGAAACACGCAAATGGGCTCTGCTCCGCCTCATTTTCTCCCTCTTCCAGTTTGTTTCAAACAATACGAGAACCGCGTCGGATTTTGGGTCAACTTAAACAAACAGGGAGACAAAAGGGAGATTCTATTATCGCGGACAAATAGCCTTCTTTGCTTTTTCAATTAAGTGGATCAAAATGTGCTTTTAGTGTTTATTATTGAAGAACACTTTGTATTAGGCCAGTGTTTTGTATTAGACGAAAATTGCTGTAAGGTAAGGGGGGCAAGGGGAGATTTGTATGATTTGCAGGTTTTCTTTTTTATAAGTTTTGGATTGAAATCGTGCGCTAAATTTTATTTTGGACTTTATCGTGTATATGTGTTATAAATGAGAGCGAGAGAATGCTTATTAGGCAAAGTCAAAATGTTGCAAGTCACATCACCGTGGGGCACACATCAAAAAGTTGGAAATTACTTAAAATTTTCAGATGTAAAATTATCAACTTTCCAAATATTCAAATCTTCAAATTATAAATTTGTCAAGTTACCGAAACAGCGAATCATTAAATCCAAAAATTCCCCATACAACAAATTCTTAAATGTTTTATTTTTTCCTTCATTTCAATTTTTCTTAAAGGTACCAAGTTTTCAGATGTTTATACTTCTGAAATACCAAATTGCAAAGTTTTCGAACTTCCCAATTTCGAAATTTCTAAGTCTCCAAGTCTACCACCTAATTTCCATATTACCAACGTAATTATTCACGTGACTAGTTGATATTCGCAGTTGTTTATCGTCATAAACGATCTTTCCCCAGATCTTTGAAATGAAAATATCAGAATATTGAGAAATCAAAATATCTAAATATCTAAATATTAGGATATGCAAATGTCAGAATATTGAGAAATCAAAATATCGAAATATCTAATTATTAGGATATGACAATATCAGAATATCGAGAAATCAAAATATCGAAATATCTTAATATTAGGATATGAAAATATCAAAATATTGAGAAATCAAAATATCGAAATATCGAAATATTAGGATATGAAAATATCAGAATATTGAGGTATCGAAATATTTAAATATTGAGATATCGAAATATCTATATATTAAGATATGAAAATATCAAAATATTGAGAAATAAAAACATCTAAATATCTAAATATTAGGATATCAAATATCAAAATATTGAGAAATCAAAATATCGAAATATCGAAATATTAGGATATGAAAATATCAGAATATTGAGAAATCAAAATATTGAAATATTGAGATATCGAAATATGTAAATAGTAAGATATGAAAATATCAAAACATAGAGAAATCAAAATATCGAAATATCTAAATATTAGGATATGAAAATATCAGAATATCGATAAATCAAAATATCGAATTATCTATTATAAATATATCTAATATTTAGATATAATATCCCCAGATTTCGAGTTATTGCGTCCCTCCGCATTTCAATTTCGAAGCACAGAGCAACAAATTATTCGAAACAAGGGAACAACAGTAGCGAGGTAACAAGAAAACATTCGAAAACCGTCGAGAGAAGATAAAAGGAGAAAGTCTCAGTAATAAGCCGCGGTGTCTAGAAAGGGTTAATCCGTTTCACGAGCTCTCGGCGAGTTCGAAAAATCAGATCCTGCAGGAAATTTGAGCGTTCGGTTCGCGGTCGATTAGCTCCGTGGAACTGGCTGGAATTTTTAACGTTCACGGAAACTCTCGAGCCGCACATTCCGGGTTAATTTTCGCGGTGAAAACAAAAAAAAGAAAAACGATGAACGCGGAAGAGAAATGGCCGGCGGACGGGGAATGGGAAGTTCAAGGGTCGTTCCAGAATTATTTTAATGCTTCCATGCTCGTGCCGTCTTTGTGGAACTCCGGTGTTTGCATACCGAGACTGATTTTCCGCCAAACATTTGTATACAGCTGAAAGCGTGGCTGTGACGAAGTTCGATGAACTTCGCTGAAAAATTGCACGTGGGGAAATCGAGAAGAGCTGCCGAACAGTTCTTTCGAAACGCATAATTTCTATAGCGGCGCGAATTGCGTAAATCGCAAAATAGCTGAAACGAAACCGTGACCAATTGTATAATACAAATATCGGAAACGCTTTCCAACTTCTCGACTATCCGATTCGTTGTTTTACTTCTTTTTTTTTTACCGTTTTTCCATCGCGGTTCTGCGTGATAACGCGCGTTAACGAGCTACCCCTACAGGGAGGATAGGGGTGGCTCTGTTGATTTCAGCATGCGTGGTTTTACTTATCGAGGGTTTGCGGAACTGGTAATTTGAGTACTTAAACGTTTTGAAATTTGAAAATTTTTGAATTTGGAAATGTGGAAAATCAAGAAATAATGCAGGTCGAAAATTAGGAAATTGGGCAATTAGAAAATTAGGAAATTAGGAGATTCGCAAATTAGAAAATTAAAAATTACAAAATTGAGAAATTAGGAGATTAAGAAATTGGGAAATCAGTAAGTTGCGGTATTAGGAAATTAGGAAACTATAAAAATAGGAAACTAGGAAATTAGTAAATTAGGGAAGTAAGAAATTAGGAGACTAGCAAACTAGGAAATTAAAAATTACAAAATTGGGAAATTAGGAAATTGAAAAGTTGGGAAATTAGTAAAGTAGGGAATTAGGGAATTAAGAAACGAGGAAAGTAGGGAACCACAAAACTAGGAAATTAGGCACCTAATAAATTAAGAAATTAGCTAATTATAAAATTAAGAAAGAGGAAAATTAGGCACCTAAGAAACTAGAAGATTAGTACTTTAGAAAATTAGGAAATTATAAAACCTTAAAATTAAAATATTACAAAATAGGAAATTAGAAAGTCGGAGATTTGGAAAATTGAAAAATTCACTCAATTGAAAATGAGTAAAATAAGAAGTTATTTCCGTTTATCAATTATATACAATCAAATATGTACAGTAAATGAAATCAATCGATATCGTATGCTGCTAAATTCTCATTCCATAAAATTGAAATTCATTTTGCAAAATATAGCCTGTTATACATTGTAGAATAGATACTTCTAAGGACTTTCGAACTTTTGTACCATTCAATAATAATATAGCAATCGGTAATTTGCTTGAAAAATCGCGACTGATAAACATTTAACTTTTAACAGCCCTATACTGCCTAATTAAATATCGAGCGTGAAATGAATTACTCGCGTCAGAAATTTATACATCATTGAATACGCGAAAAACGCGCCCAGTCAGCCGCATCGTTTTAATTATTTTAATTCGCGTTCAACTTTCAAACGCGTTTAAACTTTCGTGCTATTTAAAATTACGTAGCGCGTTAGATAAGACAGTATATTGCTAATTTATTCAGAAATTTGCATGTCTTTCAGTTTTAAACAATTCTTGTTTTACTTATTGTTAATTAAATGTTAGTCCCCGTTTAATATAATGTTAAACCGGTAATACAACAATTTTGGAATTATTGTATAAAGTATATTGTAATCACGTAATAATTATATCAAAATGAGTCAAACGACACGGTTAATTTATAATTATACGATTATATAAATAGACTGAAAAATTAAATAAATTTGGATATAATTATAAATTATCTGTATTATTTTTATTGTTTTAATTTGTATACAAATTCTAAATTTATTTGAATTTTTATTCTATTTAACTTCTACCCTGGCGACTACTATAAATGTCGTTGAATAATATTGAGTATTTAATGTTTAAATGTATTAATTTAAAAATATGAATTGTAAAAGTGTTGAATAAGTAAAGACTTCAAATCATTCCGTGACATTTTCATAAGATCATAGAATATTATTAAAAGAAAATATATAAAACGTTATTTTAGTGCTTATTGGATGATTATTTATAATTTGTATTTTTGGACGCTTAATATTACGAGTTCCGTTTTCATCGAAAATTTTATAATTGAAAATTTCTGTCTGAAATAGCTTTATACCTTAAATTACGAATTTATACATTTATTAATATATCCAAATGCTAAACTTAATGTTCCTACTTTCAATAACTTCAAGGGTTTTTTAAATAATGATTGAAATTATTAAAAGTAAGTCCAAAATGAATGTAAGTATAAGCAACCATTTCGAAATTATTAAAAGAACTTTCAAGACGAATTATTTGCAATTGCAGTTAATCATTTCAGAATTATTCAAAATAATTATCAAAATGAGCATATTTGCATGTTTACTCATTAAAATTATATAAAAATAATGATTAAACGATAATTCCAATGATTATCTTTTATTAAAAAATAATTCTTCCAATAATTAAACCATTATTAAATAATAGATCGGTATTCAATAATTATTAATTGAAGAATTTCAACAATTTCAAAGAGTTTTCACTTTATCGAGCAAGTGCACTTGGTCGTACAGCGAACAGCACAATTTTAATTAATTTAATTTGTTGTTACTGTCAAACGAGATGTACAAAGTTTCAAAAATTCATTATACAATCAATTAAGCAGATATTACGGCGGAAAAAGTCAGTTTGCACGAGTGATTTTAACTTCATTCTGTCAGTCAAGGGTTAATATTTCTCTTTTCTGTTCCTTTCTCAATTACATGAAACTTTCCAAAACATCGTGCTGGACTTTTCAACGGGAGCAAACTCCATCGCTTTGAAATACAAACTTCGTTCCAATTTCATTGTTGAAACCAAGAAATTTCATTACATCGTTCGAAATTGTTGACATCTCTGCTTTTTACGTGTACAACAACTACCAACTTGCTAGTTCCAATTGATTTATGATTTACAAGATAAATACAGCTAATTGATGTTCATTCTTTTTTCTTTAACTGAAACTACTGCGGTTGTAAACTCACACATTGCGTCATTTTTTGAAATAAGATTCTGATTATTACCACTTGTCTTTTTATAAATGCTTTCAAAATTTCTACAGATACTTTTAGAGGTTTTCCATTTCTTACATTTTATATGCAATCTTTTTATATTTTATATTATTCATAAATCAAAATATTTAGAATTTTAAAGATTCAAAATAAATCTTCAGATATTTATTAGAGTGGACTTTCGTTATATTGCTGTATTTGAACTGATTTGGACATTCGAAAAGGGAACATATAAAATTAAAAAATTTGGAAATAAGCAGATTCGAAAAGGGAACGTATAAAATTAAAAAATTTGGAAATAAGCAGATTCGAAAAGGTAACATATAAAATTACAAAATTTGGAAATAAGCAGATTCGAAAATTAGGGAATTTAGAAATTAAGAAGATCGGAAATTTATTAATTTTGAAGTGTACAGATTGGAAGACTTGAAAACTCCATGTTTTAGAAATTTGAAAATTTGCTAAATGGAATTCGAAAATTTAAAAATTAATGAAGTAGAAAATTTATAACGCGTTAGATGATGTTAAATTATGGTACACATCAATTACTGTACACTCTGCATAATAAAATAGCAATTCACCAATTATCAATCTCATATGAAGAACACATACTAAATTCTCACGCTTGCATTCTCAATAATCACCCGCCATTAAATTAACACGATATAAGTGTTACTGTAATTTATTATTATTCTATCAAACCTAACTATCCGTCATAAAACCACGACATCTCAAACATACCAACTGAATATTTCGTCAAAAACGTAAAATATAAAAAAAAAAATACTCTCCCACGTTTTGACGAACCCGATAAAAATTTCACCCTTTATGGGTTAATATAAACGTAGGAGTGTTTACCTTTAAGTCCGACCCTCTGTGGCGAATGAAATATATGTATGCAAATTGATACACGAGGACAGGGGAGATAAACAGAGAGGAGTGGCGGTTCAGTTTAAAAAGAATGAGCGAGATAAAGCGAACGGATAAAGAGAAGGGTAGAGATGCATGGAATCGGTGTGCGGCTCTCTTTATGCACGCACCTGCACACATCAATGAAAGTTAACGCACAACATGATACCGCGTTGAACCCACGGCTAAGAGGATAATGCCGTTATACCTCGTGCTCGATAGCCATTTGCCCAGTGAATTCGAAATATCTTTGTCGATTTTTTCACGGACCGATGGAACTTTTCACGGAGTCTCGCACTCGCTGCAGGAACGGCACTTGCGCATTAAATCCCGACGATTATAATCCTCTTACGTTACTCTGTCGATCACCTACCGACCGATCTGAATACGCGTGTGTACACATTTGTGCGACGGAAGTAGGGCCGGTTTACACACTAGGCTTACTAGGCCCAGGCCTGGGGCGCCGGTCGTGAAAGTGTTAACTAAAAAAAAAAGGAAAAGAATAAGAAATTTTTAATTTGTCTTATATTTTTTGACCATTATATGGAGGGCGCTAATTTCATCAGGCCTAGGGCGCCAATTGTTGTAAACCGCCCCTGGACGGAAGTACAACCGTATGTGTATAATGGAAGACTACTTTCGCCAAGGACAAAGGTGCAGGAGACTCCTATCATTTGTTGCAAGTTCCGGAGAGACTTGATAATGTTCAAATTTTTTGAATAGTTCTGATTAGAAAATTTACTCCTTATATTTCGTAACTTTTCACGTTTGCGAATATCTTTATTCAATTGTTCACGGATTTTTAAATTTTCATGTCTCCAAATTATGCGTTCTCAAATCACATTTTCAAATTCGATATCTCGGAAGCTCTGTACTCGCAAGTCCACATGTTCGCTGATTTATCATTTTTGAACCATTGTACTCTCAAATGAGTTCATTGTTAAAATTAATATTTTTAAATCAGTGTATTCTCAAATTTACATATTTTCAAACTTAACATTCTTACACCACTATACTTTCAAATGGGCACATTGCTAAAATCAACATTTCTAAATCAGTGTATTCTGAAATTCACATATTTTGAAAGTTAGCATTCTTACACCACTACACTTTCAAATGGGCACATTGCTAAAATCAACATGTCTAAATCAGTGTATTCTCAAATTTACATATTTTCAAACTTAACATTCTTACACCACTATACTTTCAAATGGGCACATTGCTAAAATCAACATTTCTAAATCAGTGTATTCTCAAATTTACATATTTTCAAACTTAACATTCTTACACCACTATACTTTCAAATGGGCACATTGCTAAAATCAACATTTCTAAATCAGTGTATTCTGAAATTCACATATTTTGAAACTTAACATTCTTACACCACTATACTTTCAAATGGGCACATTGTTAAAATCAACATTTCTAAATCAGTGTATTCTCAAATTCACATATTTTGAAAGTTAACATTCTTACACCACTAGATTTTCAAATGGGCACATTGCTAAAATCAACATTTCTAAATCAGTGTATTCTCAAATTTTCAAACTTCACATTCTTACACCACTATACTTTCAAATGGGACACAATGTTAAAATCAACATTTCTGAATCAGTGTCTTCTCAAATTCACATATTTTGAAACTTAACATTCTTACACCACTATACTTTCAAATGGGTACATTGCTAAAATCAACATTTGAAAATATCAGAATATTGAGAAATCAAAATATCGAAATATACAAATATAGGAATTTCGACATCTGGTAACACATCGACACAAAAATGAAACAACTGAACCATGTCGATACACACGAATTTTAAACATTCAAATTGCGAAATTGAAAATTGATCGCGCTTCAAAATGAGCTATCTACTAATGCGTCCACAATTCATGCGCGTAACTGCGGTCTCATAGCACCTAACTCGTGACTGGTAGAGTCTGACCAATAATAATTATGCAAACTACTAATTAAACATATGATTAGACCGATAACGTAACGTCCACTCGAAACACTTAGCTACAAGATTCCTACTTACATATTCCGCATTCTACGATACATTCACATAGAATGACGCGTCGAACCTCTCGAAAACAGCATAGATAAATAAACGTGTGGATTTCTTTCGCGGGAGAACCTAACTGTTAAATCCGTCGATAGACTGAACGGTGATTCAGGCGAAAACGGTAAGGATATTACGGCGGAGGTGCATTTTTGTCCGGAAAAACGTCCGAAGTGCTACACGGCACCGTGGCATACGTTCTAGCGGTAAACCCGTGTATGTTCCGAGTGTGTGGATAAGACAAGGGCATAACGCGTTTCCACGAAAGTTCGCAAGAATCTCGTTTAAAAGGAAGACGCGGAATTTCATCGAAAGCGGTACACCGGAGAGAGGGTGGCTTTTTGTTTTTACAACGCGATCCGGGCCGATAAAAGAGGATTACGATCGAAGTTATTCCGACAATAAAATTTAGCCGCGTATCCTGGGTAACCCTTTCAGTGCCGGGCGAAAAGCCTATGCGAGAATAACCGGTCGAATTTGACAAATACAGGGTGGCTGGAATGATCTGTTACTAAGTACGTTCATACTGATGCATATGTCGATCCGCTCGCGCTATCCATCTGAAAGTTGCCATATTTATAGTTCATTCAATTGTTTATATGCGTGCAGAAGCATTTTCGTATACTACATCTCAAAGTAAGGTTATAGTGATGGATTTGAAACGTAATTCTGTAATTGCTTTATATTTAGCTCGAACATCAATTATCGTTCGTGAGCTCCAGCATTTGAATGTAATCTATTTAATGATTGAATGTAATGTATTTGAGCTATTTTGAAGGCAGAGGTCAATGTATTGAAACATCGAAGTTTGGACGCTCAAAAATCAGCACGTGTCCGGGAATGGAAAATTCTACAACTTCACGTACGGGCAGCGTGCGATTTATTCTCTCACCGTTTGAATGAAATTATTTTCTTGAATGTTTCTCGACTATCTTTTTCCCTTGCATAAAACAAAATATTTAAAAGTGTATCTGCTGCAGAGGTTTGAAGTTGTAACAGTTCATTCCAGCTACCCTGTACACAAGGGTTTGGAAAAACGCTCATAAAAACCAAACTACAAATGATATTTACATGATTGAAATTGCAATGTATTCAGAACGGAATAGAGAATAAAGCAATGCCACTAGTTTTTTCAATATCAATTGAAAATCATATGAATAACATAATTATAAATCTTTACAAAAAATATAAAAATTGAGTTCTCTCTTTCAAAACGTTTTTACACATAGGAAAAGGTATCGTATCATCATAACTTTATATAAACCACATAGTACGCATATATAATGTGCATTTCCAATTTATTTTGTAAAAAAAGTTATGATGTTTCGCACACAAAAATAAAAGATAACTCGATGATACAGTGCGGGCGACAACGGATTTTATCTGTTACAAGACAAGTGCTTGGTGCAGGTAATACAACATTGCTGAAACAAGATTATAAATATATTTATGATATAATTTTGTATATTATTTATTATTATAAATATTGATATTTAGTTATCTGGCTATTACAATTGTTCAACATTTCCTTACTATAACTCACCCAAATCATTTACTTAACATCGATGTTTACTGATGCATACACCGCGTAACCCTTTATAGCAATGATTACAAATTCAAATTCAATTTTTTACCCTTTATTCAATGATTTTCGGCGCTAGGAAATTATTTAGTGTCGAGTTTCCATCTTATCGCACCAGTGTAAACAGAGTCTCGGCACTCACCGGCGTAAAATGTGTGAAAAGTCACACCCAATCCGGTTTCGAAATTCTTTTGCAATAAAATTAGATCATTTATAAATTTATTTTGA
The DNA here is from genome assembly GCA_947623535.1 of Coelioxys conoideus. Classification (NCBI taxonomy): domain Eukaryota; kingdom Metazoa; phylum Arthropoda; class Insecta; order Hymenoptera; family Megachilidae; genus Coelioxys; species Coelioxys conoideus. The sequence continues at coordinate 13,778,365 of OX392456.1, read as the reverse complement.
GATAGAGTTCTCTCGCAATGCGAATAGTAAAGCGTTACAAGGTGCGGGCCGATATATCGGCTCTGGCACTTCTCGCCAGTGCAGCAAGAGCCGATATATCGGCCTCCGGCACTAAAAGGGTTAAACCGCAACGTACAATTTTTCCGGCCGGCGAAACACGCGGACCGTTTTGCGCAAGGAACTCGTTGCTCCTCGTGCAACCATCTTATGCAACGTGGCTTTTGTTGTGGCACAATATTGTCGGATAGACGCGGTTTTTCGCACGCGTCGCAACGGCTGCGGAATACGAAAGATGTCTCTCTCTGTTCTGGAACGGTGACGCAGACGTCTTTTTTTCTCTCGCCGTTTAATTCCACGAGCAAATGATGGACTAAGATCTTGTCATCCGTTTCTAGGAATCGCTATGTGCCCGCGTATATCTGGAACACAATCCTGCAACAATCTGAGACACGTGATTAAAAAAGGATAACGATTTTGTACGTAACAAGCGCAGTCTGATTGTAATTGCTTTGGACGAAGTTGATTAAAACTTTGTGCGACGTTAGACTTCTTTAACGATTCTTTATTAATGTCACTCGCATTCTGCACGGATAGCATTAATTTTTCTTTGTACTGTTATTGTTATTTAGTAGAGTATTAAATGAGTGAAATAAAATAAACTTGATGTAAAAAGTAAAATAAACTTGATGTAAAAAATAAATAAAATGAACATGATATAAAAATTGTAATAAAATGAAATAAAATAATAACGGTTGATTAATTTCAAGTATAATTGTTAACGAAGATATTTATAGTATTGGAGAAGTATGGACAAACATTTGTTTCTAACGTGTAAAGAATTAGAAAGTAGTATACATGTAATAACATATGTCACAGGGCACAAGTGAGTATGCAATAACATAAACTTCAAACTGTTGCTGAATTAATCAACTAGATTAATCAAACTTATAGTCTCACCCTCATTTTGTTTCATACTTACGAAAGTATTTCATACTTATCATAAGTACGAAACAAAATGTTGCATGAGCATAATGAAATAATTAGTAAATATATATATATGTGTTCTGCAAATTAAACAAAATTATACAAAATGTGTATAATAATAAAATATATTATTCCAATAGAAACGTTGGGAATAATAATTTTAAATTTAAAATAAAAGATATCATAATATTTTGATAATGATTGTGAGTATAATATGTGATTTTAGTATGATGATAGAGTATGAAATATAATGAAGAATTTACGTAAATCTTGCATAATCTGATTTTGAAGTGAAAATTTTATTCAGAATTACTTTAAATACAAAGTGGAAAGTAATATTGTAAATAATGAATGCATGCTGATTTCATCAGCAGATTTGATATATGTATGCAGCAAAAATATTTCATTCGTATCGTTATGCAAATCAAGCGCATAAATAATCAGAAGTAGAGCAAATATAGATCCATTTCAAATCCTCCGTAATTGATGTTTAAATACTTTATATGATGATAATTTATTCATAATGCGTGTAATTATTGTATTGCCGATTACAGACGCTTAAAACCAAGTCTCGAAAGGTGTAACGTATTTGTTCACCTTTGTTCCTTTCTATTAGACATTGCTTCGCAACTATTTAGCGTTACAGGTATAATAAGTTATGCTACAAAGAACATACCTATTCCAATAACCATGGAGTAGCTATGAGCACTAAAAACGGTGAAAATTCAGTGACTCATAGTTCTAATATTAAAATAAATTATAGGGAGTAACTTTCATTTTTTAGCAAAATCGATATGAAACGTGATATAATGAATTCGACAAGCAATGTTAAAAGAAGACTAATAAGGAATGTACAGATTGAAAGTGGGAAGTTTGAAAAGTGAATTTAGGTTGTTGCATTTCCATATATTCCTAAGATCTGTAGGTTTATGTAATCCTAGAGGAATCTAGGGGATCTCTATATTCCCAAACTATTATATTCCCAGGTGCATATTCTTAGATTTCTACATTCACAAGTTACTACACATCTATATCTTACTATTTATGAATGTGTGGATCCCTAGATATTTGTATTAGTAGATTACTATACTTTTAGATACATATATTTCTGGATCTCTGGAAATTCCTAGATACCTAGATCTATATAAACCACTATTAAACTTGATCTTTACAGCCATAGGTCTCTACGTTTTAAGATTTCTTCATTTCTGGATTGATGTATTGTTACATCTCTATATTTTTACATTTATATATTCCCAGATTCCTGTATTTCCAGACTTCTATGTATATTGCCATATTCTTATTAGAGATATTTAGATTTTACAAAATATTTAGATTTCTATATCAGTCTAGTTCTTGATCACTATACTCCTATACATCTATATTCCTAGATTTCTAGATTCATGTACTACTATATTTCTGTATATCTAAATTCTTAAATTTCCAGATTTCTGTATTCCCAGATTCTTATAATTTTGGACTTTTAAATGTCCAGATTCTTATATTCCTAGATTTCTAGATTCTTAGATTCTTATATTCCTAGATTTCTAGATTCTTAGATTCTTAGATTCTTATATTCCTAGATTTCTAGATTCTTAGATTCTTAGATTCTTAGATTCTTAGATTCTTAGATTCCTAGATTTCTAGATTCTTAGATTCTTAGATTCTTAGATTCTTAGATTCTTAAATTCTTAGATTCTTAGATTCTTAGATTCTTAGATTCTTAGATTCTTAGATTCTTAGATTCTTAGATTCTTAGATTCTTAGATTCTTAGATTCTTAGATTCTTAGATTCTTAGATTCCTAGATTCGTAGATTCTCAGATTCTTATACTCCTAGGTTCATAGATTCCCATAATGCTAAACTCCTAGATATCTGAATCTGTGTAACCCTCGATCCCTATTTAGATTCCTGCATCCAGAAACCCCTATATTCCTACCTTCCCACTTAACATTAAACGAGAGATCTAAAATCCCCGCGTATCAATCGATTCAGTTATCCTCGGCAATCGTTCAAATACCGAGCGACTGTACACACAGATATCATGGTACGTTCATATGGCGACAACGGTAGTCGCTCGCAAACACACGTGGCCGTTTTCGTTGATTGTCAATATTTAAAACGCCGAATATCTGCGGTTTATTGCGCAATATCGAAAATAATAAGCCAGCCGTCTGTCTCGCGAGCCGAGGTTTCTTGAACGTCGAAACTCAATTAAACCCGATCCGGCCACGAAATAATATTCCCGAAATGGGATTCGCGACGAAGACGAAAAATAAAGTCTGTATAACAACTGCACGAAGAGCCGAGCTTTCACGGTCCCAGAAGCTACACCGCCGACAGGATGGAGAGCCGATGGCAATCGAAGTCTGCCAATCACGGTTTCAATTTGGACTGCACATTTTTCCTGCGGCCGTTCTACTTCTTGTATCGGTTTCACCGGCAAGGGACGGCAGATCGGGTTCTACTTTCTAAATCTAACGAGGAGAGACAACCCGTCCTGCTACTTTCCGGCAAAACATCGCCGATCATCGATCCTCTCAGTTAATTGCATTTTAATTTTATCGCCTTTCCAGGCAATTCTGGTTTGTCCCTCTGTCTCGATGCAACGAGGATTTTTTCCGGTCTCGTTATAATTTAGTGGGCTGAACAGAATTAAATGATATACTGAATGAAGTAATTTTTCAAATATTTATTTCAAACCTTGCATTCTTTCAAATTAGTACAGCTGCAAATACTTGGATTTTTTGAATTTTGATACTTGTTTGATTTTCCACAATTTTTTTTCCAGTAATGAACAGTAGAAAAAATGCATTCATATGGAACAGCTATTCTTGCTTAACTTCTGTAAAATTTTAATATATGAGAATGTTAAATTCTCAAAAGTACTTCGTTCACTGTAATTGCATTCTAATAAAAGCTCCAAGTACTTGATTGTACTTTTAGGATTTTTCAAGTACTTTCTACATTCTCCACTACTCCCTTCTTCAGAATAACACTTAGAAAAAATATATTTACACTAAAAAAATGTCTTTGTTTAATCTCAGCAAAATTTGAATATAAAATAGGTTGAATTCGATCTGGATTAAGTAAGTGCACCTTAACACTAAAACTACCGATGTATGTATAATGCACAATAATTTTGATGTTAAAAATGAAGTTGAAAAATAAATGAACAAACGATGAAACATAAAATACACTTATAGATTCTTTATCTCGATGACAATCAGCATAAATGTCAAGAAGACGAACTGAACAAATTTTGTCATGTGAAGTACAAAATTTGTAAAAGGGTCATTTGACCCCTTTGGTAGTCGTAGCGCTAACATAAATCATAGAATCAGATAGTTCGTCAGTTAATCAGCTAATGTCACGTCGACTGTTCGAAACAAGACAAGTTTGTTTTCCTCGGAGCCTGATTCCCCCGGAAAACAGTGAACGTAACTGGTGGATAGATTTCGAGTGGCGGAGGCATGCAATCGAGATTTACAATTGCTTTTGAACTAACGCAAAGGGAAGTCGTTGCACGTAGAAGAATAATCCTCTTTTCTCGAACGTTCTTCTTCCCGATAATTGGATTTGTTCGCTCGTACGTTTCAGCGCGTAAGGAACCTCGCTGAATCGATTTGTACGATGGACCTCTCGTATCGAAATGGTATCCTGTCGACAGTCGATCGATCCTCGAAGTCGCCGCACGATCGTCGAACGACAAAAGCGTAAAATCGTTTACCGTGTTGACGATTCGATGGCAACGTTGAAAGTGGATCGATACGGATCGGTAGCTCCTCATTTATACGCTCGATCAACGTGAATATCTATATCCCGGGTTCGGATTAATGTACCGTTCTTGCGATTCGATCACGGATCGATACGGACAGAATCAACCGATTAACTGTAACGGAAATCGATTGGAATCGCAAGTACGCTTTTATTTGCTTATTCATCGTCGAATGATTGGATATCGATCATTTTTACGTCTACCGAGAATCACCGTAAGGCTTTAATGTTTTCGATGAAACAAGTTGACTACGTGGGAACCAGTTAGTTATTTATTATCGTGCAAACTTGGACGCTATGTTGTTCTTTGGATATGTACATCTTAACCACTTGCTCTACAATGTCGTGTCACACTCGTGACGCACATTGCAGTATAATTCATATAATCGAGAACCGCCGAATACAAAATACGTTCAATATTTTTATTTTCTTCAGTTGATTTCATGTTATAGGAATAATTAACTAGCTATGAATGACGCGATTGTTTAGAAAATTGTAGGTTAAGGGATTAATAAATGCTTTTCATTATAAATTTTAATATAAACTATACCTATTTACGTGTTAGGGTGGCTCAAAAAAAATTGTCTTCCTGCTCGCACCTTCTAATAATTTAACCCCTTAACTTATGCTTTTATCGGAGAGTGCGTCAGACAGCGATTTAATGATCGTTGTAACACTAAGGCAGACAAAGAATGTTCAAATATTAGGAGTATTTTGAACACCACGATAATTGATGGACGAAGTGTAATTAAGATTGAGCTCGAAATACAATCACGGTGAAAATATCAGCCATGTTTGTCCCGCTTCAACAATTATGTGCGTCACGTGTGGGAGACGATATTATAAGGCAAGGGGCTAATACAGGGTGTAGAAAAAATCCTTTCGAGGTTTGGCTACAAAATTTTAATTTAAGAGGTGGTTCATTTTCACCAAAGTCATCTTGCAAACTTTTATTTTTTGAGCTCAAAACGTGAGAGAATATTTTTGCACCATTCACTAACTTTTTCGAGGCATTTTGAATAAAAACATTCGTTGTTGCATAAGAACGTGATGTTTCCCACGTTTAATACAGCAATTTGGAATAAGGTATTTTTTAACTAAATCTAGAGTGTTGTGTATACACTCCTGGACAAAATTTAGTGGACATTGCAGAAATGTAAAAAATGTTTTGTTTCATTACAATGTTGTAAATAAATTTTAAATTTAGAACGCGAGATATTTTTGTAGGCTTGAAAAAACATGTATTTAATGTATATAATTGTGCAATAAAGTTTTGATTTATAGGCATTATTAGTTAATTAAATTTACCTTTTGTTATTTATGATACCTGTCCACTTAATTTTGTCCACGACTGTATGTTGTATAAACATAATTACGTTCTTGTTTCATTAAACCGTTCATTGTGCCAATTAATAATAGAGGCATAACAACTTTGAAAGAATTCATCAAAGCTTTCAACCAAAACGTTTTACAGTCACTACCTGCTCTCAGTAAAAATACCTTCTAATATAAAGACTCAAGTATTACAACTCGCTCTGTTCCTCAAATATTTAGCGAATCTAATAATTTGTTGAAACCAAAAATGATACAATTAATTTCGTGCGATCATTAACGCGATTTCAATCGCGACACGCCGCAATATACAAGGTGTCCCACAATTATGGTACGAGCCGAAAAGGGGTGGTAGGTGGAGCTATTCTGAACAACTTCTTCCTTTGCCAAAATGTCGGATGAAGCTTCATTTTTAAATTATTAAGGAAAAACACCGACCAATCAGAACGCGAGAATCGCGCGCGACTTATGTTCGATCCCGCCCACGGCCAATTAAAACTCGGGCCTACACTTCCGCCTCCTAGCGCGCGCGATCCTCACGCTCTCATTGGTCGGTGTTTTTCCTTAATAATTTAAAAATGAAGCCTCTTCCAATATTTTTGCAAAGGAAAAAGTTGTTCAGAATAGTATTACCTACCACCACTTTCCGGCTCGTACCATAATTGTGCGACACCCTGTACAAATACTGTACACGGAGAACACGAAATTTAAAAATAATGCTCGATTTCCTGGTGCGGAACGAAATAATGTTTCCTGTGAAAATAGTAATAGCGCGCGATAGTTGTATGTTTTGTTGTTAGACGGCACAATGCTCGGTTACTTAGTCATCGGATATCGAGTATACATTGTTTCCCCTCGGGAAGCGTGAAAAATACTCTCCCGACGAGAAAGTATTTTCTACCGTTGAACAAAGAGGTCACGACGATTTGTTGCGGAACAATGAGGATCTCCTGTGTCGTCGGGCCGGCACTGCAGGCTTCGTTTAACCGATATAAGAAAAAAGGTTAAACGCTTTGTACGGTAATTATCGATACGAGCGTTTATACCCGTCAATGAATTATATCGATGAACATTCGATACACTATGTGTTGCGTGAACTGCGTGGATTCGTGCACCCTACGCGAGTTCTGACCCAGCCACAATTTAATGAGCCTAGATCTAGTTGAAATGCTCGTGATGTATGATATTCGATCGCGATGTTGTGTAAGAGTTAATTCGATAATTATAAGTGTTCGTGTTATAGTACAATGTTCGATTCGTGTTTTACGTTGCTCGTGATCTTATGTTTGTTCTTATTCGTGTTATACTTTTCGTGTTCTTAATCTAATCGTGTTATAATTTGTTCTTATTCGTGTTATACTTTGTGATTTTGATTTTGTTCTGTCGTTTGTCGCAAAAATATTGTCGACGTCACCTTCGCTTTGAGGATTCGGATGGGGGTGAGGTTTGCCATTGGTTATTATTTTTCGGAAGTTGCCGCCCTCGTAGAGGTGATGGTCATCTCTGGAGGTGGCAACGACTAAGGGGGGTGACGTGCGACGGATGTCCGCGTGTTTTGGGGAAAAAACCCGTAGCAGGTAATAAGCTGGAGAAACGCTCTGACTCTAAGTACGAAGGGTGAATTTAACGGAGTCGAGGATTAACATGTGGGACCCAAAGTAATAAACTTGGGTCGTCGTCGCGAAACTATTTTTTCTAAAGAACGATGGTCAATGGTTTCATAAACTTACTGCTGGTACGGGTCGGTTCAGATTTCTTTGGCTATTGCCGTACAAAAATATAAATTCCGAACCTGGAGATTTATGAGGGGGCTTCGAGGTCGCGTGTTGATAATAATTTATAATGATGGATGCATGACTGTTTAAAATGATGCAACACTATGATTTACAAATCCGTTCGCAAATTTAAGGACCTTTCGTCGTTAATCCCTTGCACTGTAATAACGAGTTACACTCGTGACGCACTTGAAATCCAAATACGGTAAACCTCGTTTATATTTTTAACACGGTTGAATGTTCAATTTCGGTCTAATTTTGATTTGCACAGTTGAGGATCGCTGAATGCAAAATAGTCTTGACATTCGAACTTTCTTCAATCGTCTTATAGTTACAGCACCGAGTACTTCATTATGTCTGACGCATTTGCCAAATGAAACATAGTGCAAGGGGTTAAAGAAACTGACAGACTCGCTGTTGTTTAAAATGTGTTAGGGTGGTCCATCAATTTCTTCCTTTTTCTATATGGCAGAAAAATGTACTTGGAGAAATATTTTGCAAACCCAATCATTTTAGAAAGAGAAAATAGTGATTTCTGAGGGGCGGCAGACGGTGGTAGAAGAACACTGGTCATATGTAATGCAACAAATTAATTTTGAAGAATAAATATTGTGTATTCGTTTCTGTACAAAAATTGAGGAAATTTATGGCACATCCTTATCGATATAAAGGAATTGATGCATCCTAATATTACAATCGAAATATTATAGATAAAAAGAAATTATTTGTATATTGTCATAATTACAATAAATTATTATTTTGTAATGTATGCAGTATGGTATACAGCAGGTTTTATAAAATGTGGAGTATAATTTGCAACATGTTTTGTAAAATAAGCAGCATGATATATAAACCACCCCTTACTATATACATATAATATACAGGGTGCCCCACAATTATGGCGATCGAATTGGTCGACGTTTTACCTGAATAATTTAAAAATAAAGCCTCGGTCAATATTTCTGCAAAGGAAAAAGTTGTTCAGAATAACCCCACCTACCACCAGTTTCCGGCTCGTACCACAATTGTGGGACACCCTGTAGAATACAGAAATACAATGTTCGAATATTAATATCACTGTATTTACTGACAGAAATATTTCTACCTAAAGTTGATACATTTTAATTTATCTGTTGGTAACATTTTTATGAAATTATTATAACAAACAGTTAATATAAAATATGATTGATAAACAGAATAAAAAATGGAGATAATTAATAAATTTTAATTAATATAACAAAAATAGGAATATAACAAACTCGATAAAATAAATATAACGAAAGTTAGAAAACGGACAAAAATTGAAGGTCGAAATATGTAAAATAAAATTAGTTATAAAAAGGGAGCAAGACTTGGAGAATTCATAATGAATGTACACAGGAAGTAGAGTATGCAACGAAGTTAGTTTTTCGTGAAAATAGAGAATGGTGGCCGTATATCTATACATCGCTGTACTTCTTGCTAATTAAATTCACACAATAAAATAATTTCCTAACGCTTCTGATACGAAAGTCATCAAACATCCGAGTATCATTTCCGTGAACGATTAATCGTTACGCGTTCCTTCTTGCGTCGAAACTGCAAATTAGGATTTATAACCCTATAATATTCGATTGCCTGCTCGGCAAAGCCGATCGTAAATCTCGACGGAATACAAAATTGGACAACATTGACCGGTGATTTATTAGTCACTCGATAACCACTTCATTACGTACAGAATGGGTCAACGCTGAAAATTCTCAAACTCTATTGCCACTCGTTGTTTGCTCCAATGCGGCAAATTCAGTTAGTGCAACATCGAATTTCAATTATTGATTCTTAATTTTTGAATACATAGAATTATTGAAAATTGCTATTTGTTGTTGAATGTTACGTGATGTTGCACATATTGATGAACTTTTTGAACAATTAGAAATACAACAGTTTATTAGAGTTAATTAGAAATACAACATAAAATATTGTTTTTTTTTTTTATGGGAAACGTGTTACTGATAATGATTTTGATAAAGCAGTGATTCTTTTTTAATAAAGAACATAATTGTAACTGTATGCGTGGAATATTGATTTCGAAATTTTTTAAGATAGGAAATAGAAATTGTTGGCATTGGGGAGTTGCAAATTCGGGAGTTTAGGGTGTCGAAAATTTTGAAGTTTATAAATTTGAGAAGTTGAGGACTTAGGGGTTTGGGAATTCAGAAATTTGATAATGTGGACAATTTTGGACTTTGGGAGTTGGAAACTTAGGAATTTAGGTTGTTGAAAACTTGAGAATTTGGTGACTTGCGAATTTGGAAACTTAGGAATTTAGTAATTTAGGAATTTAGAAATTTGCAAAGCTGAAATTTGGGAAATTAGAAACTTAGGACGACGAAAATTTGGAAATTTGCGATAGTAAAAAGTTGAAAATATGTAAAATTATGGAGTTGAAAGTCTGAGAACCGCGCATATGGAAATTTAGAGAATCGATAATTTGGGGAGTTCGTAATTAGATACTTTACAAATTTGAGACTTTGATAACTTATAAGCTTAGAAGTTATAAAACTTGCAAGTTTAAAAATTGTTAAGTTGTCATATAAGTTCTTCTATGGAATTAATATCTACGGAAACTGACATTTATGAATCGAATTTTGAAACGCTATGCATTCGGGACTACTGCATTGCATAGAAACTTTGGAAAGTTTTTGGTACGGATCATGTTGCATTCCGGAATCCTTCTGCGTATAAAGTTAAGAAAGTTTCCTGGTCGTGAAATTGAAGTAGATTTACGAACATCGTTTTACACGCTTATGGTGGTATTATTATATTGCCAACTTTTGCGAGCCTCATACTATTTTCCTTTAACATCATTTATTAAAACTTGACAAGTGATATATGGAATATTTGCAAAACTCAATTTGTAATCAAAGTAAGCAACATTTGAATCTTTATATTTATTATTTTCAATAATTTCTTATTGTCTCTCATTTTTTATAAAACTTGGAAGAATTGAGAAGGGAAATGCAGGGTGTTCCAATAAGGTGTACACACTTTATTATTATATAGTTAAATAAATAAAACGAACAATTATCAAGTTGTTACTAATAGTGCATTAACTTCACTATGAACGATTTCGTACATGTTTTATATTGAAATTTATTTAAAAAATATTTCTTGATAAAGTATTGCACTTTAAAATATTTTCGCTTCATAAATACGCATCTGATAACGTCAATATAAGCGTATAGTGATGGCTATATTTGAGATAATTCTTTCTATCTCTCTGCTATAGAATGCGAGAAGTTTTGAAAGAAAATACAGAGTGTATTCGCAAAATGAGCATACTTTATTTTCACATAATTCAATAGTAATACTACATGACTGTCCACATATTGTGACACGAATGAAACTCACACTCATTTGCTTCATAATATTAAGAATTAATAACACATTTATAATCTAGATATATGTATAAATAAAATTTGTTTTTGTTCGCAGGTATGTATTAGCAGCATAGTTATTCATGGTCTATCTGGATGAAGTTTTACGCCCTGGTTCGCCATTTATTAGAACGGTACAGTGAAATGAATTTTCAATGTTTCTTCGATTATAACGAATAATAATAATTTATAGTAAAACGAATTTAATAAAAAATTACTGTCTTAGTTTTGAAAAAACTAAGTAGTTTTTGATGATAGACAGATTTCGATGGATAAAATGTAAATTGTTTTATTAGCAGCATGCGATTCCGCAATTGGGTATTATCTTATTGACATTAGCGTCAATTGCTATTAAATTTATTTCTTCAATAATATTTCTAACGATCGTGAGATCATCGATGTTCAAAATGTTCGTCTACAAAATTGTTCGTTGTCCCACATATTTTATAATTTTACAGTTATTCCATTTATCCCCTATTTTACGAAAATGTTTGTCATCATTTTTTAATACTACCGAGAAGATAAAATAAACAGCGAAACAAAACAATGTTCCGTTGCAGCCTCTGAAAATTAATGTAAATTTTCAAACGAATTAATTTAGGGGTTGAAACATGATTGACGGACAGCGATACCATTTTTCATCTTTAATATTGTTAATATGACTTAACGATTCTAATTGACATAATGTTCATCCTGGCGCATTAACAAGAGTTGATTATTTCTTGCGAGAAATAGAATGGTTGAATATTCATGAATGGCTGGGAATTATTGACGCGTTTGATTCATGGCGTATGTCGTATTTCAATTTGATGGATTACGTATATGTACACAGTAACGGATCCTCCATTTTCGATATTCGAAAATGACATTCGGGGATATTAACGGATTCCATTCGATCAATCTGCAGCTCTGTTAGTCCTTCGGGTACACGGCTCTCTTAAGCTTGACACTTCATACACACGAAATATTTTTCATTTAAACACAACGTAACAATATATTTTCTTGTCGCAACATTTGCTGTATTTACACAACGTTTACAGCGTGCACACTTGTCAAGATGTACTTGCTTTGTCAAGATTATACGAGAATGCTTTGTGATTTATGTATCATTGTGATCCACCTTTAAATATATGTTATGGGTATATTTCCTTTAGAGAAGTAATAAACAATTCGACTATTGTGGGGTAAAATCATAAATTATAATAGTTAAGGAAAAATAATTAATTATGATATTTAAATCAGAAGATTTTTATTTGCGTCGGTTATTAATACTGGTGCATAGATGTATAGTCTCGAGCACATTTTTCTAGGGGAAATGGCGACGTCGGGAAAAATGGCTGTATTAAAGGATGATTCTTGGTTAAGAATTTTTATGTTTTATTATGTTTTATCTATCTTATTAAATTATCGAATTCTCAGATTTGTACACTTTCGAATTTAGGAATCTGAAGGTCTTCGAAATTAAAATGGTTTACTTTTTGATTTCACAAAGTCCCGAATTGAGAGATTTTCGTTTTTAGAAACACGAGAATTTGAGATTATAGAAATGTTGAAATTTGAAATTTTTGAAAAGTAGGAGACGTTAAACCACTTGAAGATTTGCAAATTGGAATAGTGAGAATTTTGCAGATTTAGAATTTCGAGCACTTGTAAATTTGAGACTAAGAATCTGTAAACATACATTTGAATTTGTAGAAATTCAACAACTTAAGAATTTGAGAATTTGGTAGTGAACATACCAATTTCTAAACAACGATTCGCTACAAAGTTAATATAAAACAGTAAAAGAATTGTACTATAAAAAGGCAGATTGCAGTCACAAACGCGTGACTCAGCCCTCAAAGCAAAATGTGTACCCAGATTACACGTGATAAAATTCTACATAAACGTTGTCAATTCTTTATTCTACTACAATCTCAAATTTCATCGATTTTTATGTATTACGGTGTCCCATAAGTTTCTTCATTTTATGACATAGAATAAAAACTTCAGAGAATACTTTGCGAGTAAGTCGCAATAATTTTAGAAAGAAAAAATAGCGGGGTTTCCAATAAGATAAGAGAGTGTCAAAGAGCAGAACAATTCCTATTTTATGCAATATTTTTATTCATATTAAATAAACATCGCTCATACATATCAAAAGAGAAAGAAATTATGTGACACCCTAATATACAGTCGTGGACAAAATTAAGTGGACACGTATAAATAACAAAAGGTTAATTTAATTTAACTAAGAATGCCTATAAATAAAAAATTTATTATACAATTATATACATAAAATAAATGTTTTTTCAATTTCACAAAAACATTTCACGTTCTAAGTTAAAAATTTATTTAAAATACTGTAGTGAAACAAAAAATTTTTTTACATATCTGCAATGTCCACTTAATTTTGCCCATGAGTGTATGTATAATCCATCGATGCCAGTACATTTTCACTTTATAATTAAACGTGCGTTGCACGTCCAGCGTTAATTTTTATCGTTGCAAAGCGTGTACGTGTGGAGGTTGAAATTCTACACAAACGCATCGAATTTATTATTACACTACAATCTGCAAATTGGTAGATTTTTATGTGCATAATTCGAGGATATCGGCACGAACAATCGCGGCTTGCAACGCGCGACTAGACGCTCATATGTACACACACGTACATATATGCGCGTTATTGCATGTAGTTTGCAGCAACGATCGATATATCCGCGGTTGTGGTAGGTTAGTTGTTTCCTTTCTGTAATAATGTGCCCGGCTATATACGATTAGATATGTGTTTGATGCCCTGAATTTTGTAACGACTACTTTAAAATTTCAAAGCGTGTATTGTCGCAAGGTTTTTGCGTCACGTAAACCATATATACCCGCGAATTACAATATTCCACGAATTTTCATGCACCGTGAAGAAAGGGAACTATCACGAATAAAATTGATGTGAATGGAATATTTTATGGATAGGATCACGATATTGGGGACAAATACTTTTGTTTCGGTCACGAACATTTTTACACTTTTTTTTTTATATTCTACTCGGGGTGTTTTATATTTTACTCTTATTTGGGTTTGTAGGTCGACGAACAATATTTTTTGTCGAAAGTTGGGCCACGAGAGAGTGAGAAAATATATTTTATGTTAAAATATTGGAAATATTTCAATTTCACGCTTTAGAATTTTGATGTTCTCTAATTTTTAAATTTTCACATACTTAAATTACCAATTTTGTAATTTTCGTAGTATCAAACTACAAATATTTGAATTTTTTAAATTTCACTCTTCGAAATCATACAATTTTTACGGGTTTTTTTAATTTTTAGAAATCCAAATTATCAAACTTCATTTTCGAATTTGTACATTTTTCAGTTTTTATATTTTCATATTTCCAAATTTCCAAATTTCCAAATTTTCAAGTTTTTAAATTTGTGACTTCTAAAATCTTTAAATTATCGAATTCCTGAATTTCAAATTTCCTGATATCCAAATATGCAAACCTCTCAACATTAAAATTTTTTAATTTTCAAACCCTCAAATCTCCAAATCTTTAAATCCATAAATCACTAAATCCTCAAATTTCCATTTTCTTAAAATTTCAAACCCTCAAACGTGACACTAAATTTTGTAATCTAAAAGTTTGCCGAACGAGCATCGGTGCTCTTATTATTCTTCTATCTCCCTATTTCCCCCAGAGAAATCTATCGTGCTTTTCATTTCACATTCGCTGACTACTCAGTATTCAAATTTGTTCAAGAATAGAGTCTCGTTCGAAAAAATATCATTCTGTATTTTCAATTAATTCTTCCTTGTGCATATCAACATCTACTACTGACGAAACAAGGAAGGATCATACGATTGTCCTATAAAAGCTTAACGATTGCTTGTCGTCAACAATGCCAAAACAAAATACGGGATCAACGCGCATACAGATTAAACATAAAAATTAATGATGGTTAACATTAACCAGTTAGCTGTGCGCCCACTTTTGTGGTATACTCGTCAATAACACAATAAGTATCGCTGATAAAATGTAGGGTCAAAAAGATTTGTCTATTTTATAAAATTGCCAATATTATTGCTAATATTTTCTTGTTTGGTTAACGAGGTACATGTGATCAAGAAGTATACTCAAAATCCTGCTACTTCTCCGTGACGAGTATAGTCGTCAAACACAGCTAACTGGTTAAACCAACCCTTGAACAATGCACACTTACTACGAATTTAAAAGCGAAGATAAATAATAATTAAGCAAACAATAAAACGTAAATTATACACGTTGATCCCTTACCCTGATGAAACGCTATGCAGATTTAAAAAAAATCAAAATTAACAAATCCTGTTAATTAAAATATGCAGCTTATAGAACGGTCATTTGACCGCTTTGGTAATTTTAGCGTTTAAAGTCGATGTTAGTTCTGAGGTTACCCTAAGTTTATTCTACGAGTCACCTGGTGATCAAAGTTAACCCTGTTTCTGCTGATCCGACTGTACTTTATTTTCAATTTTGTTGAAGGAGTTGTACGACATGAAACAAGCGTGGAGTAAAATTTTTTATCTCAAACTTTGAGAGGATCGTTTTTACACCGTATACTAACTTTTCAGAGGACGAAGAAAAAGAGACAAAAAGTTGTTTTCCAGCCACCCTATCGAACATCCATATCTAGAGTATTCGCAGACGTTCATGAATTGGACAATATATTGTCCATTTAATTGTTCAATATATTCTATAAAAGCACGGGTAAATCAGCTATCTCTGCCATTATTTTTAGGCTGCATGGTTTTCCATGAACTATGATCAATGTCGATACTTAACACTGGATTTACGGACGATTAATAATCATTCATATTTAAGTTGAAACTAAGTAAATGTGTAAAAATCAGTAAACAACCCTTTACACTCGAGATGAGACTCACATTCGCCATTTGACTTAATGCAACAATTTTCAATAAATAAATTTTATACTCAACTTTTATATTTATATTTAAAACAACTTTTAACTAAATTGATAGTACCATACACGCGTAGATTGAACATAGCGGAACATCGACGATTAATAATAAAAAATAATTCATTACACTTTTCAACTACAAATTTTCACGGTTGCTATTTTCCAACAATAAAAATGATTCTGCATTTCGACAGAAGGTTCTTTCCAAATCTCGTAATTCGGAATAAGAAATCTAAGATCCATCATGTTGACGGGTTATAATCTTGTGTTAACCCTTTCCTGTCGTAAGTATTTAGTAGCAAATAGCGACTGTAAAACTTACTGGTAAAAAAATTTGATTAATTTTTTTGAAATGAACATATTTTTATTATTAATTGCCAATATTGTCTGTGTCACTGTATTTCACGCGTATAATACTACAAATGTAGTTAAAAATTATTTATGAAAAATTGTTGCACTGTATCAAATGGCGAGCGAGAGTCGCCACTCGTCCGCAAATGGTTAATTCGAACAAATTTCACCACGAGCCACCCTGTATATTGGTCAAGGATAATTCACGCGGAAACAAATATTCGCGGTTACGCAGCGAACGAGACGTGTTGTGAAGTGTCGGTGTGTCAGGTGTGCAGGTAGAAAATACTCGTACAGTGCCTACCTTGCTGTTAGGGGGGGCTAGGGGGGCAGGTTAGGGGAGGGCGATCGATAAATTCAGTCATACACGGCTGTGCCGGTGCGTCAGTTCTGTTTCTCGCCGGTAATATCGCGTGTGTGTACCTAACGCATTGAATTTCGTACAGCTCGGGGAATGATTGTATAACGATGAACAATAGGACCTGGGATTGTAGCGGGAGGGCATTATGGCAGAGCGGATGTTGTATAACGGTTAGCCAGCGAAGAGGAACGAGACGGGAGCAGCAAGCCGTAAACGCCACGAGCGTTCCTCCTATCTGTCCTTTTTCTTCTTTTACCCTTTACCTTTGCCCCCTCTCTTTCTCGCTACACCTTTGCCCCTACTACAATATCCTCCTTGTTTCACGCGACACACGCTTTTCAGTCGATATCCTCGTTTCTTCCTTTGTTCGCGGACATTTCTGGTACCTTCACCCGCGACGTCGCTTCGAACATTTGTCGCTCTTCCGAAATTCTTTTTACCGTAGGGTTTGCGAGAGATCGAGGCGCGAATGAAAGGTGTGTATGATCGATAGAGATCGAGTGACTGAGAAGAGTGTTTGGACAATTTTTTATTTTTGGGTGTTAGAAACTTAGGGATTTAGGTTGTTGAAAACTTGAGAATTCGGAAACATAGGAATTCGGTAATTTAGGAATTTTTATATTTGGAAATTTGCGAACTTAGGAGTTTAGAAATTTGATAATGTGGAAAATTTTTAACATTGGGGTGTTGGAAACTTAGGAATTTAGGTTGTTGAAAATTTTACAATTTGGTAATTTGATAATTTAGAAATTTGAGAATTTGCAAAGTTAGGAATTTAGTAATTTAGGTATTTTGATATTTGGAAATTTGCGAACTTAGGAGTTTAAAAATTTGATAATGTGGAAAATTTTTGACATTGGGGTGTTGGAAACTTAGGAATTTAGGTGGTCGAGAACTTGAGAATTTGGTGACTTGCGAATTTGGAAACTTAGGAATTTAGTAATTTAGGTATTTTAATATTTGGAAATTTGCGAACTTAGGAGTTTAGAAATTTGATAATGTGGAAAATTTTTGACATTGGGGTATTGGACACTTAGGAATTTAGGTTGTTGAAAACTTGAGAATTTGGAAACATAGGAATTTAGTAATTTAGGAATTTGGAAATTTGGAAAGTTGGAATTTGGGAATTTAGAAACTTAGGACGATGAACATTTGGAAATTTGCGATGGTAAAAAGGAGAAAATATGGGAAATTATGGAGTTGAAAGTCTGAGAATCGCACATATGGAAATTTAGAGAATTGATCATTCGGGGAGTTCGAAATTTGAGACTTTGATAATTTGCAAGCTTAGAAGTTATAAAACTCGCAAGTTTAAAAATTGTTAAGTTGTCATATAAGGTCCTATCTGTCCTTTTCCTTCTTTTGCCCTCTACCTTTGCCCCTTCTCTATCTCGCTACACCTTTGCCTCTACTACTTTTCCGAAATTCTTTTTACCCTAGGGTTTGCGAGAGATCGAGGCGCGAATGAAAGGTGTGTATGATCGATAGAGATCGAGTGACTGAGAAGAGTGTTTGGAACCCTGAGACCGAACTTGAGACATCGGGGGTACTAATGAAGAACGTTTTGGAGTTAACACATATTCGTCCGCTTGACGAAAATTCGTCATTTTTCAAATAATCACCCACAGCCAAATGACGAAAATTCAACTGTATATTACAGAGAATAATTGATTTTTGTTCTCTTAATTCTGAGTATATTAAATTATAATTTTAAAAATTATGGAGTTTCTGTATTTATAAATTTGTAGATGTTCAAGATTCTGAATTATCTAATTCTCAAACTTTCAAATTTTCAACTTATCACGAGGTCACAATGTTGATATATTAATACACGTACTTACATAATATGTAAAAAAAAAAAAAAAAAAAAAAAAAAAAATGAAATGAAATGCTTTACTGATAAATAACATAAAGTTGTACACGTAACCATGACAACCGGAAAAAAGTGAAAAACGGAGTTAGGCCACTTTCAAAATAAACGGCTCATATAATGTGTGGATATAGTGTGCTACACAATTTTACTTAATGAATTAACACTCAATTAATAATCAAATTAAACAAACGACTGTTAAAATTCCCGCTTTCTTAGTAAACTTCTCGCAAATACCTTAAATATCTATCAAAATCATTCCTCCAATAAGCAATTAGATATAAAATAACATAATTCGACATTTTCCATTTAATCTTCCGCATGTAAACATCTTATATATCCTCATATCATCAGAAAATGTTATACTGTCAACTACACAAACTGTCCATTGTTATAACCCCATAGGCGGCAATATAACGAGAGTCAACTGTTTTCAACGAAATATCAATCCTCGCAGCATCGACGCGCCATTTACGAGGCTTTGATCGATGGCTGGAATCGAGCTGCTTAATTAGGACTCGTTTTTTCCCGTCCTGCTCCCTGAAACAGCGAAGCAGAAACGGGAGCAACTTTTATTAGTTACCGAAAGAGAGAAAAAAATATATCGCCGTTGCACTGGCTTCGTTGTTCCGTAACACCGTATGAGAGAGAAAAGGCGATTGATCGTCACCTCATATCCTTTTTTCTATTAATAAACGCCGCGCAAAAAGGAAGAAATAATTCGTTGATAATTTTCTGTGACACGATAAACGGCGTACAGGGCCGTTAATGCTTGTAATTGTCGATGAAAATTACTCCTTTTTTGTCCTTTTTTTTTTTGCACCAAATAAACTGATCGACGCTCCGCATTTTTTATTTATTTTTCTCGTTATTTATATCGGTCGCTAAAGAGGAAGTGTCGTGTTTACTGTCCACGTAGTGCCATCACCGTGAAATGATCACTCGATGCATACATTATCGATTGTTAATTAAATGAGCTACATAAGTGCATATTACTTCGCCATTCTGACGTTCGAAGCGTTACATGTACACTTTTTTTTTGTATAGTTACTTCATTTAAAGCGTGATGGATCGGTTAAAAGGATTTTCGCTTTTTACGCAGATTGCGAATTAGATATACAATAACTAAAGTCTTATTATATAATACATTGATTGCTTTTTCAAATATGTGGCGAATTATCATTGCTTCAGATCTTCGTTTAACCGGTTTATTCATAATTTTGTTTGCTCTTGTAGAACGTGATCATTCATAGAAATATTTTTGCAAACCTAAATTGGTATTTGCAATCATTTAATGTATCTTCGCTGTATAACATACATATATGTTTTTATCGAGTTTATAGATCGTTAATCTACGTGAAAATTATGTACAGGGTGTTTCAGTAAAATTTTTATATATATAAATAATAATGTGGATGTATACATATTATATATTAACGGATACCTATATCTATATATGATTAGAGGAATAATTATATCAGTGTATACACACACGAATAATAATGTCAGTATATACATACATATGTGAAGAATATCAATGTTATATAGATATGAAATATTCAATTGATTTATTCTTCTTCTTTACTTAAAACGACATTCTTAATAACTTACAGGTGTAAGAATATAATGAAAGGAACTTGTATTTACACATTTTCTAGAAAAGATGTCCACAATCAATCAATGTCACGTATTAGGTTAAATATACAACGAACCTTGTGTAGGTTTTCACAGGCTATTAAAAGTTGTATACTTTTCATAACTAGATAAATATTGTTAATTTTATCGAAACAATGAAAATACAATACGCGCTAGTCCTACACTATACACATATACACTGACATTTACAAATAGAGATAGTAGAGTTATTCGTGCGATAATATTCAAATACTTGAATGACTCGTGGAACAGTATTATCGATAAGTTTGACACGTGTGTAAACCTAAATCGTATATTCAGATCGATATTTGTAAAATTTCGTAACGATATTAATATTTGATCGATGTTTGTCGTTCGACAAAATTTTTCATATCTCGAAAGATCTGAATTCAAGTTATGAAAGAGTAAATGTGAAAATTTAAATTTGTGACATTCATATGTGATACATGTGTTGCATGCATACATATAATATACAACAAAAATGTATAAACGTTCTGAAATATGCAATGTGCATATATAAATCACTATAAAAGAAGGATATACGTATAGTAGAAAATTAAATGATGCAAAAGAAGAATTTAACGTGTACGTATTTTTACCAACTTGTGTTGGTTCCAACTGACGATCTTGGAGATGAGTTATATTTCATTTGTTTCTTAATATTTTTTCATACAAAAATTTATATATACACCTTAAGATATGAACTTTTTGATAGTGTTTTGAGAATTATTAAAAATATTTATTAAAATGGCAACAAAAATTCTTGAAAATCACGTAAGTGTTCCCGATCCCAAGTAGATATAACCCCTTAAAAAAAAGAAGAAAAAATAGAGTTTGTTCGATTTGGAATGTGCGAAAATAAGGAACGCGAAAATTGCAAATGGCTCAGCTGTTCGCGGTATATCGCCTCTCGGCTTGGCATGGCGGTTTCTATGAACGTATCGCGCGGAAAATAGATATTTTTCGCGTGACGAGCGACAGTTCGCGAGTCGTCCTTTTGTCCTGATGCTTTTATGCAATTAAATGCGCGTGTTACGCGAATCTACTTTAATTAACTTTGAAAATAATCATGCTATAGCGCGGCCCGGTTGTCCGATATTTAGGATCACTGAATATGACGCTAATTAGCACACGTATGGTAAATGTATTATTCATTTGCGTTAATTAAACGTCGGTTTGAGAGCGACCAAACGCCGATTGTTTCGGTTACTTCTACAAAGGGGAATAAAATATACGACATTTTTAATACGTCTGTCGTGATTGTCGAATAGACCGTGTTAATACGGTACGATAAAACCAATTATTAATTAAGGAACTTTTTTCAATTTCACACTTTCAGTTTCCATTTGCAAATGGAAACTTTTCTCCTTTGTGTTTTTTATTGTTTAAGCCTTTGTACGGTTAATACTTTTTATTAAATATAATTAGCACTATTTATTAAATACTAGAGTACTTTTTCATTAAATATAAAGGTGTGGAAATTTCTGGTTTAACATTAGGGAGAGCCCTAAATTTTCTGAAATGTAATGCTAGAATTTTTTCAATTTTTCACTTTCAGTTTTAATTTTTCTTTCTTCCTGTGATTTTTTAATTACCTTTTATTCAATTAATATTGATCTAGTAACATCGATTTAACGATAGCTATAAATAACGAAGATAACGAAGGAAATTAATAAACTATTCACGAATCAAATGGTGAAGTAGTACAAATTTGTATAAATACATTTAATCGAATTGTTCTATTTAGGTTTGAATTTGTAATCAAATCTGAATAATTTTCTGCAATACTTAAATTGAGAGAAAAAGTTAATCTTGTGATCCTAGACGAAGAAAATAAATTATTCTACGAATTTCTACTATTTATATTAATTACGATAAAATTCAATGCAACATTTACTAATATTAATATCAAATGTTTTATTATAATAATAATTATTATTTATATAATTAATATAATAAATTCTTGAGATTTAATTACAGATTCACACCCAAATAGAGCAATTTGTTCAAGCTAAGTTCAATCAATCTTATTTACACAAATAACTACTTTTCCATTAGATTTCGGAACAATTCATTTATATCTGATATTATTATTAATAAATTATACTATTTAAAATTATTTCTAAAACGATTACAACCGATAGTAACAGTGAAATGTTAGTAGAATAGAAGATAATCAAAAAGTATAGTATTAATATTAATTCACATTAATCTCCATGAGACATGACTGAAAAATTTGTATAAAAATTTATTTCATAAAATTATTTCCAATAGTAAAAGCTCCAAAACAAACTGTTATGATGAGTAATAATAATGGTAAAATGATTACATTCCTTTATAAAAATATGCGATTATATTACATTTGAATGTATTTGCATTAATGTTTGTTTCCTTCCTTCCATTTGTTAATTATTTCTGACTAAAGTGAATTTGTACGACTGATCATTATTCCTCCGTGTTCCAAATGACGGGTTTTAATAAATACCATAACCATTGAGACTATTGAATTTCCATACATTCATTATTCGATCCTTAAAACGCAACGGGTAATTTATAAATGAAATTATCAACATTTTAATTATAGCAACGTTTCAACTCTCTTTCACAACGGAATTATAATTATCTTTATGATGTCGAATTCATTTTGCCAATCTGCTTTTGCATTGCGCATGAAACGTGCAACATATTTACCATTTTTGTTCACTTAACATTCTATACAAATTGAAAACTACAGTTTAAATCAATATTACATTTAAACAACTTTGACAAAATTATAAATGTTTTGGGCACTAAACCACCTTATAATAATTTCAGTTCAAAAATAATATGTCCTCGTATTTTAACAAATAATTTGTCAGTATCTTAATTCTCAACGAACCATTTTTTAATAACAAGTATTTTATTGTCATGCTACTAGTATTGTTACATTTATTGTACAAGATTATAGAATATAATATTTAGTTCATTATCTAATTCATATATATTTTGCTTTAATATAATCTGTATTCTAAAGAGGTTGTTGTTTATAAATTAATCAAAATAAGAATATAAATAACAAATAATAATAATGTTATTGTATATACATGTATGTTTCTAACAAATATTGCACGAAGGGAAATAAAATACGTACAAATTCAGAAAAATGTATAAAACTGAAAAAATGTATAAAAATGAATAACTAATACAAATTTATAAAATACGTGGAATTTCATAAAAGTTTATAAAATAAATAAAAGATACAGAAAATGAAGAATAAACGCAAGGCGATAAAATATGTAGTCACATCATTCAATCGAAACAATATGCAATTTCGTTGCATCCTATATTTATCTAACGATCGAATAATGTTCAAAAATACAAATTCATTTTTAAAATTCCTTTTCAGCCGAAAGGATTTTCCGCCGGATGCATTCCGCACAAATCAGATTGCTCGTGTGCAGAACGAAGTTGTAGCGCTGTCCAATTTAAGTCTCAATTAGTATGATGGAGATAAAACGATCCGCGTTGTTGTTTCAAAGTGTTGCATCCAAGAGTAACAACCAATTAGCTCTAACAGTGGCTTATTTAAAACTATGGCACGTACACGCTCAAGCAAAATATTGAATTTATACGCGTTAACCGAATCATCGTTACACTCTATCACGCAATTAGGTATAATAACATAATCCGGCAAAGATAAACGGTTTAATCAATCTCCGGTTGAATTACAGCATCGATTTTCACATAAATTTGCAAAATTAATCGAGTTTTAAACACTTCATTAATTTATGCAGAAGCGTCGCGATCGTAAGGGAGAAACGTTGAATTATGAAAATGATTTTGTTGATTTAGAACAGAGATTCACGGAGCGCGGGTTCTCAGCGATAAAGAAGATGGGTCACGAGCTGATTTTAGACGGATCCCGTTCAATATTAAAATATTCAGTATTTAAGGGACCGGAAACGACATTTTGTGTAAAACGTACCTTTTCTCTTTGGCTGACTTCGTTCGAATTATTCTGAGGAAGTGAGCCGCGGAAAATTATCATTTCTTAATGGGAGACTATGAATCTGGGGAATTGTCGGACCTGTTGGAATTTTCGAAGTTTAAACTTTGGGATTTTTTGAATTTGGTACTCTGGGATTTTGTAGTTTTCGAATTTCTTCACGTCCAGTATTTTGGAAGACTGCAATTTTTGAAACTACTATTTTTGAATACACTTTGAATTTTTTAGGAAATTTTAGGAATTTTGGCAATTCGGTAAATTTTAGGAATTTTCAGAATTTGAGAAATTTTTGGTTTTTCAAAATTTTTGCAAATTGTAGAATTTTAGAAGTTTCGGAATTCGAAAGTTTTTAAATTTCGGAAGGTGGAAATTTGAAAATTACAGAATTTAACGATTGAGAAATTTATATTTGAACTGTCGGATATTTAAATACTGTGCAATTTGAAGATTTAAACATTTTTGAATTTATATCTCGCGATCTAGATATTAAATTAAGGAATTTTCAAACGACGGAATTCGATACTAAAAACAATTTTCGAATTATGTAATTTGAAAATTTGAGAATTTAGAATTTGGAATTTTAGAAGTTTAGCAGTCTAGAAATATAAACAATATATCTTCAAACTCACAGAATAACAAATTTGCAAGTTCCAATTTTCAAACCAAACATCTGCAGTTTCAAATTATACCCTCAAAAATTCATAAAACTTATCAAATTTATAAAACAAAATTTGCATCACAAGTGTCTTACTTTCAAAAATAAAAAAGTTACGAAAAAATGTGGATAATTTTCCACCAGCACGAATAACAAACTTCCATCAATCTAACATTGAGAAATTTTTTCCGTCAAAATATAGAATGCAGTGTATAATTAAAAATTGACCACATTGACAATGGTTGGACCCCCGGTGTTAAAACCCTATTCGTGTTCGCGGCAGTTGAAAATTAATCACCATCATTTCATAAAAGAGTCAGTTGGTCGTTTCCGTTATGGCAACTAACAAGTTGTAGGTTAAAATTATTGGTTGTAAGAAAAGTGTGCCTTGTCACTTCCGGTTTCATTTCAACACACGCGTCGCGTTCTTCAGTGTCGTTCGTGTGTCTTTATAAATGTTTTCTAGCATCCACGCCTGAATAAATCTGGAGAAATTAAATTGTATGAGGGAGTTAACCGAGTTGGCAGACAGAATTGTTTCTCCATTCTCCGTATCGCTTATGTTATTTGGGTACAAAGCCTTCAGGGATGTAAAGGCTCGGATTTTTTCGAATCGAAACGATAAATTTTTGAACATTGCGATGTTTAGACTTTGGAATTTTTTAATTGAGGACTTGCGGAATTGCGGAATTGTGGAAGTTTGGAGCTTCAGAAATTTGGTATATTAGAACTTTTTGGACCTCGAAATTTATAAAACATTGAATTTTAGAATGTTATAATTCTTAAATTTTAAAAGCTTGTAATATTGGAAATTTAGAATTCTAGAATTTTTTAATTTTAGGATTCTAGTATTTCGAAGCCTGGCACTTTGTAATTTTAGAATGTTGCCAATTTGCAACTTTGTAACTTTAGTATGTCGTAATTACTCAACGTTGTAATTTTAGAATGGCAGTATTTGTCAACTTTGCAACATTGCAGTTTGAGAATGTTGTAATTAATCAATTTTGCAATTTTAGAATGGAACAATTTTGCAATTTTGCAACATTGTAATTTTAGAATATTGTAATTATTCAACTTTGTGATTTTAAAATGGTGCAATTTTTCAACTTTGCAATTTCGTAATTTTAGAATGTTGTAATTAATAATTTTGTAATTTTAGAATGGACAAATTTCTGAACTTTGCAATGTAGTAATTTTAGAATGTTACAATTATTCAACTTTGTAATTTTAAAATGGCGCAATTTTTAAACCTTGCAACATTATACTTTTAGAATATTGTAATTATTCGACTTTGTGATTTTAAAATGGAACCATTTTTCAACTTTGCAACATAGTAATTTTAGAATGTTGCTACTTTTCAATTTTGTAATTTGGGAATAGTGCAATTCTTCAACTTTGCAATGTTGTAATTTTAAGAGGTTGTAATTTTACAATTTGGAATTTGGAATTTGGAATTTCGGAATTGTGAGAATTTTAGAATTTTTAATGCTAGCACTTTGTAATTTTTGAACGTTACAAGTTTGTAACTTTAGAATGTTGTACCTTTGTAACTCTGTGATTTAAAAATTTTTGAATCTTAGTGTTTTAACATTTTTAAATCTCAGAATGTCAGAATTCGAAATCTCCGTAATTTAAAAATTCCAGGACAATAAAGAATGAAATACAAAGATTTATATGCGCATTCCTGCGTGTCTTGAGGAGATCGCGAATAGTATATTGAATCTTGACAAGATTAATCGTATCCTATGTCAGAATTAAAACGTTTAGCGGATAGTAGATTTTTGTAGAATGTTTTATTCCCCATAAATAATTTGTCAAGGGAAATTGACAGAGAGCAGTATCGCGGTGCGCGATGAGAGAAGTGACGACATGTCTGCGGTACTTCAGCCAGAAATTATGAAGTGCCCGAGATTCTTGGCACTCCGGTCTTTCATTTTGAACGTGTTATAATTCGTAAATACTTGATCCGCCGGCTGTCAGAATTTCATATATTCTATTTAAAATTAACCCGTCCAACGTAATCGTCGTATACAATCGTTTCTCGTTCATGTTACACGTCCGCGGAAATTCTTTGGCGTATTTTATTGCCGACTACAGACCATGTACTCCGTTTTCTCGCTCCGTTAACGGGATTCTGAAATTTCATACGAAAATGTACAGGACGACATCAGAATGTACGATTATGCCGAAACTGAACGCTTCTCATGTAGCTGTATTCGGAATATTGTATCAATATTACGGTATTTAATTCGACATTGTTACATCAAATATCATATTATTTTATTGCATCGTTATTATAGCAAATATCATATTAATTTAATTTATGTCCATTTTATTTAATTATCATTTTATTTTAATTCATACTTATTATATCGATTATCATTTTATTTTAATTCATTACTATTATATTAAATATCATGTTATTTGAATTCCTGATTATTAATATCAATTATCACGTTATTTTAAATCTCGATTATTATTTCACATGCCGTATTATTTTAATTCATTATTATCAAGTACCGTGTTTACAGATTTCGAGATTGTCAAATCATCAAATTCATGAATTTAATATTTTGGAAACCTGGAGACTTTGGGATTTTAAAATTAGAAACAGTGAAATATTAAATTTGTAAATTGGCTTACAAGAATATTTACTTACTAAAAATTAAATTTACTTACATTTAAATACCATAATTTAAATGTCAGATATACAGAACTATCAAAGTTCGTAATTCATTTAGAAATTTATTTGAAAATATTTAAATTTATAAATTCACATGCTTTGCATTGTAAAACAACGAAAGCTTTAAATTTATTAAAAAATTCACTAATTACAAAGTTTGTAAATATAGTACACTCTGAATGTCAAATCTACTTTAAAAATGTTGAAAGTAAAGAAACCAACAATTTTTTCCAAACAAGAAACGGAGAATATTTTTATTCAAAGTGTCCAGAATTAATTCCACTAGTGTATATATAGAACAGTTGAATGTACAAGTTGAGAACCATCCACTGCATATCTTGCAACACGTGTCCACATACGGGCAACACGGTGGTCTATCATTGGCATCACGAGTGTGCTTCGCAACCGTAACCATAAACCATGCCGATAGATCCCTGTCTAATGACTATATTTTCATTTTCTTCGGGCTGTTTCATTATCTACGGGTCCGTCTTTCGACGTACTTCCGGTTGCCGTTGATTAACGTATGTGATACCAACAACGATTTCTCCGATGTGCATTTGTAACCGTATGTGCAAACTACAAATTCTATTGCAATTTTTCTCTCATTTTCGTAATGAAATTTCTACACGGTTGCACCAAAAGAGGATGCTACGAATAATGAAACTCGTTGCTCGTTCGACAATCAAGAACTTTCATTACTTGTTATTACCAGAGTGGAACGGAAAAATTGTAAAAAGTTCACTCGGAGCTGAAATATATATGCTATCGTTTTTTACATTCAGTTTTATTTAGATTATGCAAGATTGCTATGAAAATAGCTAGGTAAAAGCGTAAAATAACGAGTTCGTATAATATCCATAAATGTATATATTTTCTTTAGAGGCCATAACAATTATTTACAATTGTATTTATTCGTGATTACGCATATTTTTATTTGCTTACATTGTTACAGTGTTTAAATATGAGTAAATAGCTGTGTATGCGTAATTAGTATCATGGTTGTATTTATATATATGGCAATAGAATAAACTTTAATGTAATAATGATATGCATAATTTTATATGTAGAACATCAAATGTATGTTGTGTATGTATAACTTATTTATTAACATACATTAATAATAATATACAGTCGTGGACAAAATTAAGTGGACAGGTATCATAAATAACAAAAGGTAAATTTAATTAACTAATAATGCCCATAAATCGAAAATTTATTGCACAATTATATACATTAAATAAATGTTTTTTCAAGTGTACAAAAATATCTCACGTTCTAAATTTAAAATTTATTTAAAACATTGTAATAAAACAAAAAATTTTTTTACATTTCTACAATGTCCACTTAAATTTGTCCATGAGTGTACATATTAAATGTATATGTCGTATACCATACGTATGTACATAAATTTTTATTGTTTATAAAATACCAATAGAATTTTCGCATTCTTTGAATATCTCTTAATAAAAACAAACAATTAATACAAAATCTGTTTTGTATGTATACAGCATACTTTTAGTTACGAAATAGCATCAAAACTTTTGTATTTCCTGTTATTTTTCTTTCTGTCCTATTTATATTTTCATTTCTTGATCACTTTCACGAAACGAATACATACTTTAGTCACGTATTACATAAATTAGTAAATTTTATAGCATATATAAATTTTATTTGTAGGAGGAAACTTTTGCAAGGGTCATTTGACTTCTTTGGTAGTTTTAGGGTTAAGACACGTATGCAGGGTGTATAGATAAAACAGCAGAGTATGTTGAAGAGGATAAAAGTTAAATGCAACTTTATTTGCAATAAATTACATTTCTCGTATCAGTCTCGTTATTTAACCCTTTGCCTTATAATGCCGTCTCCCACGCGTGACGCACACAACTGTTGCACCGCGACTTTGCCCCGTATTTTCACCACGATTGAATTTCAAGCTCAACTTTAATTCGAACCCGTCCACCGATGATCGCCATATCCAAAATATCTCTAACATTCGAGCAATCTTTATCCGTCGTAACGTTACAACGATAATTGAATCGTTCTGGCTGACGCACTTGTCAGCAAAATCATAAGACAAGAGGTTAATCGCCAGTACGTTGTTCGTACTCCAACGATATCGAAATAAAAAAGAATGTCGAAGGTCTTAATTGAGAACCATCGGCGAAATATGGCGTATACACACCTGCGACATACACAGAGGCAGCTATATCTTAAAATGCATGCGGTCCACTTAACTTGAAGAGTTCTGTCAGATCCTTTTCTCTTTCATACGGGTATCGAGTTACCCTCCGAATAACATTTTCCATGTTCGACGCGCTATGCAAATATTGTTTGCATTTTAATGCAAATTTTTCACCCGTAATGAAGGTGTCGCGAAGAGAACGTCGAATTCCTGTAACCTTTATTTATTCGATCCAAATAATCGACTGCCTCCGTTACCTGGATTTTTAGTACACATTCGTTAAAGCCGAAGGCTCCGTTTCGTTTCGAGCCGGCCGAATAGTGCACTGTATATTGCCACTCGAAAGTAACAATGTTTATTTGTTACCTTCAACAATATTTACACGGGAGCAACAATATTTACACGAAGTGCACGGGTATGTTCGTTACGCAGTCTTACGCGGAGCATGGGTTTGCGGAGTTGAGAGTTTCGAGAACTTTGATGAAATTTGAAGATATTTTTTTATGGTGAAATTTGAAGAGATTTTTTATGATGAAATTTGAAGAAATTTTTTATGATGACATTTGAAGGATTTAGAAACTTGAAAATTTGAGGAGCTTTCGTGAAATTTGAAGAAATTTTTTGTGACATTTGAAGGATTTGGAAACTTGAAAATTTGAGAAACTTTGATGATATGTGAAGAATTTTCTTTATGATGAAACTTGAAGATATTTTTTATGATGAAATTTGAAGAGATTTTTTATGATGACATTTGAAGGATTTTGAAACTTGAAAATTTGAGGAGCTTTCGTGAAATTTGGAGAAATTTTTTATGATGACATTTGAAGGATTTGGAAACTTGAAAATTTGAGGAACTTTGATGCTATGTGAAGAATTTTCTTTATGATGAAATTAGAAGAAATTCTTTAAGATTCAATTTTAAGAATTTGGATTTAAAGTTTTGCCGATTTTTATGACATTTGGCGACATTCTTTTTAGATGAAATTTGAGAAGTACGAAAGTTGCGGATTTGAAAGTTTTTAAATTTGAGAGTTTGACCATTTGAAATTTTTCAGAATACATGTTTGAAAATATAGGAATTTAGTCAGCTGTGAATTTTTTAATTTAGGAAGTTGGCAGTGCAGGAACTTGGGGATATCGAAATTTAAGAATTTAGGATTATTTATACTGGACAAACTTAAAATTTTGCAACTTAGGGATGCACAAATTGGGAAATTTCAGATATTCTAGAATTTAGAAATGGGAAAGTTTGTGGATTTGAGAATTTTAAAACTTAAAAATTCAATATAATGGAAATTCGGAGACTTCGAGGTTCTGAAATTTAGAAATTCCGGAATTTGAGATTTTTTATATTTGTGAATTTGAAAATTTAGGCACTTGGTGATTTCGAAACCTAGAAATTTCAAATGTTGAAAGTTTAATAGGTTCGAAAATTTTAATATTTCCAAATTTTGAAATCTAGGAGTCTGAAAATTTACAAATTTGAAATCTTAGGACCCGACAACCTGAAAATGTGGAAATTTGGGAGTTCGAGACTTTAAAAATTTGGAAAATTTTGAATTTTATGAACCTTAAAAGAAAAAATGTCAAACATGAAAGTTTGCGTTATTTAAAGTACTAAAACGTTACTGTAAAATAATATAAACATTTTAGTAGCAGCAAATTAAAAATCCTTTATTTGTGGAAGGTCTCAAATTGGAGGTAAAATAAATTGCCATACACTAGCGATGGTGGCGAATCAGGATCGATCGGTGTACATTAATTCGTGGCCTCCAATCAGGTCGCATTAATCGGGTCAACAGCTATTTGTACAGTTTGCGAATATATTCTGACTTCGTAGTGGTACTATTTTCATCTTTTATTACTTCCTCAATTTGAATAATCAAATTTCACAGAATGTTCATCCTTATTGAAATTGATAACAGATTAAATGAATCATGTGGTACTAGAAATAGACGTTCAAACTTCGAAATATGATTTTCTTCCGATAGGAATAAAGAATCGGTGTCTTTTGTAGAATTGAATCGATTTTTGGAAAAGAAGTTAGTTTTCTATAAAAATTGTGAATAATGTTAACAATTTGTATTTGTTGCGAATATTAAAATAATACCGACGCTATTAAAACTCCTCTTTTATCGTTTTCACATTGTTTAATTTATTCGCATAATGTCACATTTCAACATTTTCAAATTAGCTTAATTTTGCATTTTCTTGTTAACAAATTCTGAAATTCTGAAATTATCAATTAATCAATCTGCAAATTCTCCGTCGAGCGACGCTTCAGAGCATGCATCAATGTTCAAGGTCACCATTTTGAACACACTATTGACCACCATAATTGGCTTAACCTAGACCACGAATTACCTTCTCAATTGTATGCGTCTTGAAACACTCGATCAGAATGTAAGCAAAATAATGTACCGTTCCATTAAAAAAAAAACAGATCTGACCTTCATATATCCTTGACACCTCCACCTATAAAAAAAACTAGTAACATCGGATTATCAGCCTCTTGATACCAAACAATTTTGTCCTGATGCATTTTTTCCTATCACTAATAACAGCCAAGTTATTCAAGTGACTGGTTTTAAGTGCTTCATCCTGTATATAACGTAATAACATATACGTCATACATTATTACAATACTACATCTATATTTTGCGGTGTAAAATAATATTGCAATATTATTAGGAGGACCTCTAACTTATTGCGTTTGGGAAATTAAGCAACCTGTTCAAATAATGAAATGATCGAAAATTGTTGCAAACGATCGATGACAATCGAAACGATATTGGGTCATTCCACGCCGAATCCATTTTGACCTCACCATCTGCGATTTTGTTTTAATCAAAATATGTTACAGTCTATGTAAAATTAGGAGTGGTTTAAGTCATCATTTTGCCGATTTCGAATTTGTTATGAAATTACAAGCCTTCAAAATTTGCAGTTTTCGCTCATTTTTGCGGAAGGGTTATTCCATGTCGAATCCATCACTTTTTGACATCACCATCTGCGATTTTGTTTTAAGTAAAATATGTTATAGTTTATGTGAAAGTAGGGGGGGTTTAAGTCATCATTTTGCCGATTTCGAATTTGTTTAAAAATTACAAGCCTTCAAAATTTGCAGTTTTTGCCCATTTTTTCGAATATAGACTTCACTTATGAATTTTTTTCTCAGAAAGTATTCGTCCGATTCCGCTACATTGTCTTTCGGTTTGTTCATAAAGGATTGGGCTATTATAAAATATTTTTGATAATTGGAATAATTTTTTAACAAATTCGAAATCCACAAAATGATGACTTAAACCCCGCCTAATGTCACATAGACTATAACATATTTTGATTAAAACAAAATCGCAGATTGTGAGGTCAAGAAGTGATCGATTCAGCGTGGAAATACATCACTGGAACTAGTTTATCCGCGTGGTTCCTAAGTGACTTCACTGTCTTCGTGGTTTACCACCCGAAAAGAAGTTACCTCTCGTCGTGACCTCGTTCAGTGAGAGGTTCGACTTGTCCACGCGATCAAATAATTCTCATTAATTAAAAAAGGAAAGAGAAACGCGACACGAAAGATTTCGTTCGTCAGCCATCTATCACTCACAGCACGACCTTTGACATTTCTTTCGACAAGATTCGATCGTTCGTTCGACGATTTCTTTCTCCGTCGAAAACTGTTGATCACCAAGAGTCGTGCTTTCCGGAAACCGGGGTTGGGGTCTAACGATTCCCTTTGAGCAATTAACTCGACGACGGGAGAAACGGGACAATGAAAACAGGAGACGAAAACCTTATCCAGACTGGCCCGATTAATTATCCTGGCTTGGATCTCCTGCTGCGATTTACGTATTTAGATATCGTTGTAACCCTCGATCTCGTACTGTGAACCCTCCGACACTTCGATTCTTCGAGTCACGCAAAATCGAGAACTCACGGCTTAATTGAGCAGTTTATTTGAAACTGGGACAAGTCCATTCTTTGAAAAAATGAACGATAACAATAGGTAAAATTTAATATGACGTTTTTATGTGTAAACAATCTGTAGGGAAAATAATTGCAATTTACTAATATTTGAGTGATGGGTCTTTTAATGATAATTGGAAAGATGTTTATTTTGAAGGGGGTGCAAGTCCATTCTTAAAAAAAATAGACGATAACAATAGGTAAAATTTAATATGACGTTTTTATGTGTAAACAATCTGTAGGGAAAATAATTGCAATTTACTAATATTTGAGTGATGGGTCTTTTAATGATAATTGGAAAGATGTTTATTTTGAAGGGGGTGCAAGTCCATTCTTAAAAAAAATGGACGATAACAATAGGTAAAATTTAATATGACGTTTTTATGTGTAAACAATCTATAGGGAAAGTAATTGAAATTTGCTATTATAATATTTGAGTGATGGGACTTTTAATGATAATTGGAAAGATGTTTATTTTGAAGGGGGTGCAAGTCCATTTTTGAAAAAAGCGAAGTAAACGAGAACAATAGATAAAACTTGAAATGATATTCTTTTCTGTGATCAATCTATAGGGGAAGTAATTGAAACTCCCTAATAATTGGGTGGCAGGAGTTTGAAGGATTATTGAAAAGATGTTTATGTGTGCAGTGCAACTTCATCTTAGATTGAAATTATTTTCAACCAAATATATTACGGTATTAATCTTCGATAAATTTTAACAATGCGGACAATACTGTGAAAAACAATGCATTGTATAATATTGGTGGTATAGATAATCTGAAGATGAACGAGAATATGATACAGTAACGTTTTTGTGGTAAACAAATTATTGGTAACATTGTTACATTTCTGAATTAATTTCTGAATTAAATATTCAACAAAGTCAACATGGTTCTTGTCTTATAATTAGTGTCGGTGTACAGAACTACTTAACAATTTCGTTGTTATTAGAAAATTAATTACGTACTGGGGTTCATTTTTGTTAAAAAGAGAAAACATGGCTTAGAATGATTTTAACGAAAAATTATAACTGCGATGCATATGAAAGCGAAGCTTGTGCGTAATGATAAAAATATTAAAATAGTTTTCTGTGAAATAACGCTGCTACAATAAAGTCCTCATTTCCAAAGTGTTTTATTATTTTTTTATTATGCTCCATGTACAAAATTCTGAAAAATGGGATTGCACTGAATTTAAAGTTCTCCTCTTATTAGAACAACGAGGGAGACTAAGTAGTTTGCAACTAATTAAAATTTAGTAACTTGACAATTTTATAATATGATCATTTGATCAGTTAATCACTTAATTATTTGGTCATTTGATAATTTCGTGATTTCTTCATTTGATATTGTGATTGTATGATCATTTTCTCATTTTCTTATTTGGTCATTTGATCATTTTCTCATTTTCTCATTTTCTTATTTAATAAGTTGGTCATTTGATCATTCTCTTATCTGCCAATTTGGTCATGTGATTAGTTGATAATTTGATAATTTGATCTTTTTACTATTTGATCGTTTCCTCATTTGATAATTTGATAATTGAATAATTCGACAAGTTTTTATAATACTCTTATATCTCTCTGAAACGATGAATTTGATAATAGTAAACAACACAAAAATATATGTACAGTCGTGGACAAAATTAAGTGGACAGGTATCATAAATAACTTAATTACTTTAATTTAATTTAACTAACAATTCGTATAAATCGAAACTTTAATGCACAATTATATACATTAAATATATGTTTTTTCAAGTCCACAAAAGCATTTCACGTTCTAAATTTAAAATTTATTTAAAACATTGTAACAAAAGAAAAAATTTTTTACATTTCTGCAATGTCCACTTAGTTTTGTCCATGACTGTATATAAAGTATACAATGTCATGTTCTATTTGCTACATATTTATCATTTTATGATATATTTTACACTAAAGTGTTCCATAACGAAATGATTGTTGGTTTACAAGATAAGCTCGTCATTTGCTTCGAAATAATCCCAATTGTTGTGTTCACGAAAGCAAAGCACGACCTACTAACGTTAATTTACAAAGGAACACGCTTTTCAAGAGAATTATACGTGTTATGGATAAAGAAAGAGACGTCTGTTCAGATAATTTCCCGTCGCTCAGGTTTAACGTTCAAGGTAGAATCGTTTTCGAGTATTCCGCTAGAAATCGTTTTCCCTGAACGAGAACTGTATGAATTAGTCGAACTACATCTACATCTTAACAACGATTATCGTTCGTTTTAATAACCATTTCGATATATTGGGTTGTTCGGAAAGTCATTTCGTTTTTCCCCATCAGCCTTGCTTGTGAAAAATTCTTAGAATTTGGAAATCTGGAAATTTGACACTTTCATAATTTGGAAATCTGAGAATTTGGATTTTTCAGAATTTGGAAATCTGGCAATTTACAACTTTCCGAATTTGGAAATCTGTGAATTCGGATTTTTCCGAATTTGGAAATCTGAGAATTCGGATTTTTCCGAATTTGGAAAATTGAGAATTGGAGAAAAATCAGTCTTGCTTGTAAATAAGTCCGAATAATTTATGGTTGTTACCGTATCGGATATGAAAAGTGAAAAGCAGCATTTTCGGAATTCTTCACTTTTTTAAAAATGCTGTTCAAGCAAGAAAAGAAGTATCCCACGAAAATCGTCCCTCATTTTCATATAAAAGAAGAAACGAAATGACTTTCCGAACGACCTAATACATACTTCGACCGAAATCAACGTCGAGTGTCTGCTTCGGTTTACAGGAGTTTGCATTTATTTTGCATTAATTTTATCGGATATCGCTATTTGTTCCGTTTATTGTAGAACGAACGCGATTATCAACGAATTGTTCGATCATTATTATTATTCTGAATTCATCCGTGGAACTTAAATAATAATTGATACGTACAATAACGATAATAGTTAACTAAACAAAGCAAACACGGGTTCTACGAATTGTTTGTTTGTGCGTTAATTAAAACTGTAATTACGTAAGTGGATGTTACTCGTTTACATTTCGCCCGTTCAATACTAATCGATCGATATCGAAATAATGGAATGAAACAATGGAATACCTCAGAATGTTAGGGTTGGCAAGGTGATTCAGAGATTTGAATAATTGGTGACATGTATCATTTGGAGATAATAATATCCAAGAATTTGAGGATATTAAGTTTTAAGAATTTTGAGACTTGGGGATTTCACGACTTGAGAATTTGAACGTTTGGGAATTTGGAAATTTTAGAAATTTGAATATTTTGCAAATTTAATAAATTTAGAAATTGTAAAATCTAAAAGTATGGAGATTTAATAATTTGGAGGTTAAACATTCAGAGACTGTAGAAATGTGTAATTCGAACACTTCGCAACATAAGGACTCAAAAATCTGAGACATTACTAAATTTCTATAGTAATCCAATTATTTAATAAAACTATGTTAAATTCTGTACATCATAAGTAAACGTTTCAGCAAGATTCATGTATAAATTTAAATTCTTAATAACATTTTCATGCCGAAATTTCAGAAACAAGAAATAAATTTAAACGATGCTTTGCTTTCCAACAATAGCACTCGTGTGCGTTAAAATATTGACCGCGTATTTCGTTTCCATTTTATTTTGTTCTCTTTTCATTTATATTCATTAATATACATATTGATCGTACAGTTTATTTCCGTATTTGTGTCTCGTATACGCGTGCATCTCTGTTCATAGACACGCAATAGAATACTCTGAAAAGCGATTTGAATAAGCAAAATAGCAATAACCGTACGGGGTGTCGCTGTGTTAAATTGCTCGTTCCTGGAGCACGATTTCGTTTAAATTTGCCAGAGATTCTGAAGGAAAGAAAGAACCAAGGCATTTCTATGACGACCGCGGTATTTCTATGATGCGTGCTTATGCGCATGTCGAATTCGATCGATGGCCACGTTCATTGACTTTGCCGAGATATTCGATGGCTTTTGCGCGTTTCAAGTGTCGCGGAAGCGTCGAATAAGGAAGAAATTCGCGGCTTGTAAAGATTCGTCCAAAATGCCTTCTTTCCGATGACGAACGTAGTACCAGAAACTTACACTGTAAAACTAATTTTAACTTTTTTTTGATTTCATAACCACCACTATGAAATTGTTACAGATTTTTAGAATTATTGTACAATCGTATTTGTGATATTACATAAGATCTGAGGTACGGGATGATTTTTTCAAATTAGGAGTATATAAGATTTTAGATAATGGACCGCCATTTTAAACATAAGGGTGTATAAGTAATGTTCAAAATGCGGGTGTACAAGTAGGGGTGAAAGGAAAGTAATTTCGTTTTTTCATGAAAATGATAAATGATTTTCATGGGACACTTTTTTCTTGCTTGAACAGCATTTTCAAAAAAGCGAAATATTACGAAATTGCTGCATTTCACTTTCCATATCTGATAGGGTAATAACCACAAACTACCGCATGGAATCAATCATGCAACTTTTTCACAAGCAAGCCTGTTGGGAAAAAAGGTTCCTGAACTTGTCGAACATCCCAATATTTTCAAATTTTTTGAAGGATACATCGGAAGAAAGTCAAAGTTCGTTAACATTTAAGCTTCTAAGTTTGAGTTGTACGGAATGTGCAAATTTCCAAATCTCCATTTTTCTGTATACCAAGTCTTTCAAATTCCCAAATTAGAAATGTTCTCAATTTCTTAAACTGTATTCCTAAATTATCAAATTTCAAAAAATCCAAAAGTTCAGAAATTCAAGAATTTGAAAATCCAGATATCAAAAAGTCTAAAAATCCAAAAGTTCGGAAGCCCAAAAATCCAAACGCACAAATATCTAAAAATGCAAACATTAAAAAATTCAAAAATCCACATATTCAGAAGTACAATAACCCAAAAGTCCAACAATCTGAAAATCCAAAGCTCAAGCTCAAAAACCAAAAAGCTCAGAAGTCCGAAATCCCTAGAAATCAAGTTTAAACACCCTAAAGTTACAAAATCTAAAAATCTAACAATTTGAAAATCTAAAAATCTAAAAATCTGAAAATCTAAAAATCTAAAAATCTAAAAATCTAAAAATCTAAAAATCTAAAAATCTAAAAATCTAAAAATCTAAAAATCTAAAAATCTAAAAATCTAAAAATCTAAAAATCTAAAAATCTAAAAATCTAAAAATCTAAAAATCTAACAATCTAACAATCTAAAAATCTAAAAATCTAAAAATCTAAAAATCTAAAAATCTAAAAATCTAAAAATCTAAAAATCTAAAAATCTAAAAATCTAAAAATCTAAAAATCTAAAAATCTAAAAATCTAAAAATCTAACAATCTAACAATCTAAAAATCTAAAAATCTAAAAATCTAAAAATCTAAAAATCTAAAAATCTAAAAATCTAAAAATCTAACAATCTAACAATCTAAAAATCTAAAAATCTAAAAATCTAAAAGTCTAAAAATCTAAAAATCTAAAAATCTAAAAATCTAAAAATCTAAAAATCTAAAAATCGAACAATCTAACAATCTAACAATCTAAAAATCTAAAAATCTAAAAATCTAAAAATCTAAAAATCTAAAAATCTAAAAATCTAAAAATCTAAAAATCTAAAAATCGAACAATCTAACAATCTAACAATCTAAAAATGTAAAAATCTAACAATCTAACAATCTAAAAATGTAAAAATCTAAAGATCTAAATACCTAAAAATTCAAGAGTGTAAATTACTAAATTTTAAAATGTAACATTTCACAAACTCATGGACCAAATACGAATGTCTTCGTAATACCCCGTTAACTAAATATGTATTACATATGGGAAATTAGTATAAAAAGATGGACGTACACTAAATGATGCATGCTCAAGAGTGTTCGAAACTATTTCCGGTGTCGTCGAAACGAGAAAATAGGATAAGGCGGTGCAGAACGTGTCCGACTATCTCTACGAGACGTTCAGCTTGACAGACCAGTGAGTGATTAATTATCGCGACGTCTGTAATTACGGATCGGTGGTGCTCGCATCGAATAATAACGATCCTCGAAATCTCGTAATACCACGTTGGTTAATGCACGCCGGATCTTCGATTACTTCGCGATTCATGATCTGATTTTTATGAGACGGAGGACGTTCGATCTGCTCCACCGACCTGCTGACGTTATTCCGGGAAAAGTACGTTCTCTTGACCCTTTTCCATTACGTGACACCATTTTCCCCCAATTCTTCAGTTAATAAATCAGTTAGCAAATCACTTATAACCTTCTTCGAAACTCGTAGCGGAACTTCTTGAAATTTTGAGCTGCACTGTTTCTTAGTGACCGGATGCAATGTTGATTTTCTTTGGGCACGACGCGTGCATGCTCGAATAGGAATTTTGAAATTCTCGAATTTTCAGTTTTAAGATTTTTAAGTTTGCATATTTCAAATTCTTAAATTTCTTAAACTTCTCAAACTTGTCGAAATTGTCGAATTTCTCAAATTTCTTAAGTTTCTCAAGTTTATAGAATTCTCCAAATTTTTAGAATTTCTACAGTTTGCCGAATTTTTCAAATTTCCCAAAAACCTCAAATTTCACTGATTTCTTAAATTTTTAAAATTCCTTAAATTTTGCAAATTTCTTAGGTTTCGCAAATTCTTTAAATTGCTCGAATTTCTGATGTGTCTTTTATTTGTTAAAGATATTTCTCAAGTTTCTGAAATTTCTCACAATTTTCAAATTTATCGAATTCCTCATATTTCTCAGAGTTCTCGTACTTCTCAAATTTCCAAGCGCTCGATTCTCAAATTCAGATATTTTCCAAAATGTCGAAATTCTCAAACTCATACATTTTCAAAGTTCCGAGTTCTTAGACTCTTAAATATCTGAATCCTTAAAATTCCAAATATTTAATTTTCCAAATGCTTGCAATTTTCTAAATTTTTAGCTTCCTCAACCAGCAGCATGCATTAATACAAACTTACTGTATTAAAATTTTGTAAGTATACAAACGAAAAAAATGATTAAAGTCGTTAAAACGTGTAAACATTTTCTTTATATTATATACAGTAATCTACACATGCAATAATAATCCCGTACAGTATTTAATTAAAAAAACATTAAATATATAAAAAATATATTTATAATATATATTATACGTTCTACGTATAGTATATTGTACGTAGAAATATATTTTTCGTTCATTTTATAATGCATTGTTTTTATAGAATCAAAATTTGTCTACAAATTTTTTGCACGTACGTACACATTCTACGCTATTAAATGGAACGAGCAATATCTACAATCTACAATCTAACAGAATGAGACTGTTTGCAAGGAAACATGTACAGTAAACGATTACCATTTTCCCAATACACGCAGATGTTTACCGTGCCAATGAAAATTGCTCTTTTCCAGAACAATTTCATCCTCCTTCAGCTATCAAGGCTAAAGTGATCATACTAATTCAATGTGGCATTGAAGTGCACGTTAGAACATACAGAAATTTATCGTAAGCATTTCTACTATCGATCTAGCTGGACGAAAGTTGAATTATACTTTAATAAAAGATAATTTTAAATACATTTTCCTGACGTTCTATATAATGTTTGCATACATCTCGTAAATAAACACGATTTTATCTGATATTTTCTTTGTTACGACTATGGAAACTGTGCATTATAATATGTT
The DNA here is from genome assembly GCA_947623535.1 of Coelioxys conoideus. Taxonomy (NCBI): domain Eukaryota; kingdom Metazoa; phylum Arthropoda; class Insecta; order Hymenoptera; family Megachilidae; genus Coelioxys; species Coelioxys conoideus. The sequence goes on along the minus strand of OX392456.1, from coordinate 13,736,796 downwards.
TGCTCGAAATTTCTATTATAATATGTTTGTTCACTGTGTTATAACGCGTTTGCTCAGTTTGTTTCTAATTTAATTATTGTACCACTTCTTTTATTTGTATTTTATTTGTAACTGTAACGTTATGTACAGATACTTCGAGTTGTCAATGAACAAATGTTTATTAACAGACTGAATTCATAGAACTTGAAATTTGGGAATTTGGAAACTTGAGTATTTGAGAATTTGGAGATGACAAAATTTGGAAATTTGGCAAATTCGGGAAATTGCAGATTTAGGAATTTGAGAATTTGATAACTTGTAAATATTGGGGGGTTCGGAAATTTAAAAATTTCGTAATTTGAAAATACTGGAAATTTAAAAATTTGATAATTTGGAAATTGATGATTTGGAAATTTGGAGATTTAGGAATTAAAAAATTCGAAAGCTTGGAAATTTGAAAATTCGCTAATTTTGGGAAGACGTTGATACAGTATACTATAAAACACCGTTCAATTTGTGAACATTTAATTAAATATATGTCATTAATGTAGTATTAAGGTTGAAAATATTATTAAATTTTGAAACCTCCAACCTTATAATAATACAAAGTACCATTGAATTTTTCGACCTGCAATGAAATATAATACATTGATATGGTACATAAAATCTTCAAACCTATTTTCGAGGGCAATAAAAATGTAACTACAATATTTACACACTAAGCAATCAACACAGAATATTAAGCTATCATGTCGATCAAGTGTGCAATAACAGTCGTGATAATCGAATAGTATATTTACAATTTGTATCACTGATTGTAATTTCAAAATTGTATTTCTTTATTACTTTATGTATATTCTTGTGATCGATGAGACGAGAAGTTAAATCGGCGTTTAATTCGAAGAAGAATTGCTTTGAGCTTGTTCCAGAAGCTTTGACAACAGATTTATGTCTGTTAGCGTTGTTTCCGAGAGGTGGATTACCTTTAGTCAAAGTTTTAGAATTCTATTTTTGTATTCGGGTCCAGTTTAATGTAAAATGAAATGATATCAAAGTCCGTTGGAAAAAGAAATAACAATTTCTTAGATTAGAAACTTTATTTTTACCTCAGGAAATGAAAGTTTCATATCAATTCGAAATTAACACTGACAAGCTCAGTTAGCACTTTATATCATTATCTTTTACCTTACATTTATCTGTTTTATAGATATTTATTAACTTATAGGTCCCTATTATTCTATAATAATATGTAAAGATTTTATGAAACTAGTAATTTATTTTACTAGTCACTTGTATACATATAGTGGATAATAGTAAGTTCAAAATCTTCTACAAAATAATAATACAGAAAAATAATAAATATATTTTTATTCTATTTCTTATGAGTTTTTCAATAAATTATTATTGTATATTTCAATTATATATTTATTATTATAAGTTAAATCCACATTGTTCAGGTTGATATGTCGGCCATTTTGTAGTTGTAGATGTTCAAAATGATTGCCATGAATGTCCATATTATTTAATATCACTGTTATTTTTATAATTAATATTAAGATTTGAAGCACCAACATTTTATTGGAATATTTTTTATATATAATAGTTTGATTAATTTTGAGATAAAATAATTGGGTAATTATCTTAAAAGATACATTAAAGAGCTCCGTTAATATACAATATTTGTATACTTGCTAATTGTATGAAACAGTTTGCAAGTTATAAAAGATAGAAAAAGGAAACATAAACATTGATATTAACAATAGTGAAAATAAATTAAATAGGTAAATTTAACAGATTAAACATACTGATGTATATTGCATTTGTTTATTATTTTAAATGGAATAAATACTTTTTCATTGTTCTGGATATCCTGGTTTTATTTTTGTATACAATTACATAACTATTATGTGTCTAAATGTTGCCTTTGTTATAATTTTGTGTCATACAATTATAGTATTTAATATCGTATACTTTTTAAATAATCCTTTATTTTTGGAAACCTATTAACTCTTCGCCATATATTCGACAATTTTACGATTCTTTCGTAAAAGAATTCCAGGATCTTTTAAGTAAAACGTTCAAAAGCGTATAGCAAAATTTTTTGTTAATTTAATTGTAATAAATTCCACGAGCTTCTCAAAAAATAAAAAATCATAATTGCCAGAGGCATATAGCAATTACTGGTAATAAAGCAAATATTTGCATCTTTATAGGTGTTTCACGGATAAAGGAAGAACGGTAATTATTATTAATAACAATTATGGTTTCCTCGAAACTTGTTGATAGATAATGGAAGGCATTAAATCAAGGAATCCCTCCATTGTGGCTCGCTTTAAAACGGTAATTACTTCGCGATCTTAATTGCAATATTCGTGAGAGCGCAACCTACCGGATGGTTTGCAATATCAAAGGTAAAGCAAGGATTATATTTTTGAAAACAAAGAGATGTTCGAGAATACCTCGTCTCAATTTTCACGATAGCTGCGATTGCACATTTTCCGACCCAATTTCCCGATTCTGTTCGACGTGGAACTTGATCCGGTGTAATTTTAAGACTGTTCGAAAGTGAGAAACTTTTGTCATTAAATGTTATTCAAATCTATTTCTGTTATTTAAACTTCATAATATGTAGAATTTAATATTATATTCATTATAATACTATAACGGTATTATAAGAAATTTCTGTATTTTTCCAAATACAAAGAAACTGCAATTTCATGATTAATAAAACCGAAAATACTTTTTTATTCTTTGTAATTACAATTTTTCTGAAACTGTCGCAAATTCGCAGTAGACGGCAGTAAAATTGTTTTAATGAAACGTATTTATTCATTTCTTGTTCATCATATCACTGTATCGCACTATCTGTATAATGTAACATTATTATTTGCTAGAACTTAAAAACGTATTCTTAACAGTTTATTGCAAAATAATAAGCCCTTACTGTACAGCCTTATATATTTTTAATATGGACGGTAACTGGTATTACGAATTTAATTCAATTTAATATTAAAATAATTAATATTGAATCTATAATAGAATTTTGATGGGAATCAAATTGAAATAGCGAAGAAATATGGAACAGAAAATGAATTGACAGATATAATTAAATTTTCAGTTCAACACCGGTTCATCTAGATTTTAGCAATAAATATATAAAAATTTTAGAATTATTAATATGCATATATTAATAACGGAAGTTTAGAATAAGAAATTTAAAACGTGACAAGTTTCATTATCCTATTATTAATTATAATTTTAAACCTGAAAGACAGTTCTATCGTTCAGTGTTAATAATAATTGGTAACCATAGTACTTGCACCCTGTTACATGCCATTTTTATTTCACGCAATTTATTCTTTACACATTACGAATTAGTATTTAAGGAATGCTAACCGTAATTTCATACCCAAATCCCTACACCCATTGAAACATAAAATGATATTATCGCAAATATCATAATAAATTTCACTGTCTTTGTTAAGTGATAAATATCATCATTTAAATTAAATCATAAATATAAATGATTTACTTCACTATCATAAGTATTATCATAAATATCAGTATTCCTGTTACGTCATAATTAAATGTTGTGGTAAATGTCATCATAAGTTTCACTATCTATTTTAAGTGATAAATATCATCATTTAAATTAAATCATAAATATAAACGATTTACTTCACTATCATCAGTATTATCATAAATATCAGTATCCCTGTTACATGATAAATAGATGTTGTGATAAATGTCATCATAAATATCCATGTGTCTATTAATATGTATAAATATCTATAATCTCTGATCATTGAAAATATGTAACGTATATTAACACATTGTTAAAGTGATCGATAATTGGCACACACATTACTTGTACCCTGTTATCCGTTAATTACACGTCAATTTTATATAACATAAATCATCCTTCACGTACTCCGATTTAATAGTTAACTAATGTGAATCATAATTTCCTACTTGATCAGTGATAATATGAGTTGAAATTTCTGATCAATGCAAATATGAGTTGATATACGAATGCAACGCACTACACGTTGAGGGTATCGATAATTGGCAGCCATATTACTTGCACCCTGTTTCTTGTCGATTATGTTTCGCGCTATTCATTCTACACTCACTACGAATTACTATTTAGTCACAATTTCGTACAAAAATCTCCGATCATCGAATGCATTGTGCACGAAACGGTGTACGTGCGGGGCTGTAGTTCGAGGGTATCGATAATTGACAGACATATTACTTGTACCCTGTTATTCGTTAATTACACGTCCATTTTATATAACATAAATAATCCTTCACGTACTCCGATTTAATAGTTAAAGAATGTGAATCATAATTTCCTCCTTGATCAGTGGAAATATGAGTTGATATACGTATGCAACGCACTACACGTTGAGGGTATCGATAATTGGCAGCCATATTACTTGCACCCTGTTTCTTGTCGATTATGTTTCGCGCTATTCATTCTACACTCACTACGAATTACTATTTAGTCACAATTTCGTACAAAAATCTCCGATCATCGAATGCATTGTGCACGAATCGGTGTGCGTGCGGAGCTCTACGTTCGAGGGTATCGATAATTGGCAGCCATATTACTTGTCGGTAGCGACGTCCGTGAATCGTAGCGACGAAATATCGGGAATTAAAGTGTATCGCGGTAGATTCATTCGCGTTTCGATTAGATAAGCGACGGATTGAAAAGCGTGGCTCGTTAAAAAGTAACAGCATCCATTCGTTCGGAGTATTTTCAGCCGGATCGCGTCCCATTGGCAGACGGTCGGATATTTTAATTCAACCGGCGTGCAACACACGGACGCGCCTAACAACACAGAAGCCTGGAATCATTTCGGGGCGTATGAATAAGTGATTGAGCCGCTGTACTCGGTTCCCTCGTTCCTAACATCGTCGTAGTCGTCGGGACAGACTCGACGTCGCCAGCATGACCTCACTCTCCTCTCCTTTTCTTTCTCTCTTTCTCTTTGCTTCTACACCCTCGCCACTTCGTCACCCCTCCATCGACCTCCACCTTTCTCACCCTTTGCTGCCCGTTCTCACCCTATCGACTTCTCTCTCGGATATCCTTCGGTCCTTCTCTCCCTCCGCTCGTTTCCTTCTCTTCGTATACAGGGTGTACCTTTAATTCTTCGCTTCGACAGATTTCGAATCACAACCTTAACCCATTGCGGATCGTGCTTTCTTTTACCTACAGCTCCTTTATTAATTTAGAAAATAGATCAAGAAGCGGGTTTACAATAAAATGTATTGCAATTATGCAGGGCGCGTAACTAACATATTTTTAATTTATTACAAGTGGCAAAGAAATGAAAACATCTTCAAACCAATCTATTTATCTGAATTCTTCCTACGATGCAAGAGAAACGCGATGTCGAGCATAGCGCGACATTGGACCGCAAAGGGTTAAGACATAGTGATATTCACTACTAGTGATGATATTTATGATTTAGTGGCACTGATACTTATGATAACAACTGTTTATGATTTAATAGAGTTAGCGATATTTATTATATGGCCCATTTATGTTTTAACAGAAATAGTAATATTTCAAAGGGTTAACCTTTTGCAATCCGAATTATATTTCTATTTAGTTATCAGCAGCTCCAAACTCTTTCAAGGGTTCTGATATTCGCGGCTTTCGATCATTAAAACATTTAGAGGTTTCTAGGTGTATAATTATCGTACTTTTATCAGGTCCGTGTACAGTAACCGGCATAATAAAGTGACCATCCTATTATAACCAATACAGAATATCTTAACACCAGAACTATCAACGAGTCAAAATGACTGCTTTCGGGTTTGACATTTTTTATTACAAAATTTTTTTGTCGTCTTTTTGTCGAAATGTCTGTCATGTTTTATTGAGCTAATGAATGGTTGTATATGTTAGGTGATGCTGCAATATTTATTTATTTATTTTCCCACTTTATTTTCAGTTTTGAAGTAAGCATGCATTTCATGCCGGTACTTCTAGTGTTAAAAATAATGTTTTTAATGAAGAAGGATACTATTATCGGGCCTTTTGAAATGTTTATTGTCACACCAATTACTTAAAAAAATAAAAAAAAATATTTGCAAGTAATTGTAACTTGATTTTAACAAACAGGCATTTTTGCCTGTGATTTGGCTTGATTTGCCTTGATTTTAACAAACACGATAAAAAAAGTGACCACCTTAAAATTCGTAACGTGTTTATTTAATTGCAACGCGTACACTCGATATACTGTGCATACGATGTAAACAGAACATAACTAACAGTTGCTTGTAACTAACAGTTCGTTTATCTGATTACAAAAGACTGCGATAAATTAAGTGTTAATTAAGATTTACGATGTGGTCACAATTTTTGTCGTATATGAAAATGTTTGTTTTGTTAAAATAAAGTTTTTGTTATTACAAATAGTCTTTTAATTTTTGTAATAAACTCTTGATATGACAGTAAACCTTTAAAAAAACCTCGATATTACGATCGTTTTTCATTAAAAACATTAGTTTTGAGCTATTCTATATGCGATATAGAATGGTCATTTTATTATGCCGGTCGTTAGGTAACTGTAAATCGATTCGATAAGAACGAATAAATTTATTGGATTTATACAAAGATCATATAAAACTAGTATTTACGTTTGTACCGATGGGTCTCTTGCTTTATTGACATAATATTGCACTAATGCAGTAAGCTATCTGGAGTAGGGTAAAGTATTTACAATTAAAATTAAGTGGACGAGGTTCGAATGTGACAATGTGCGCCGACGTCGCATGTGCAACATCTATCTCTTTTTGAGTGAGAAAATGTCGAGTGAGACTTGACAAATGAGCTGCTGAGATAAAAACTGACGTCGGGTCATAATCGACACAGGAGTGAAAAGAGTTAATACTTTGGAACTCGAAGAAACTTCGAAACGTTTTAGTATGTTGATCTTAACCTTCGCAGTCGAAGCTATTTTCAAAATTTTCAACCATTTTTATGCGTTGTAAGTAATTAATCTTGTGACAAGAGGGGCAGTGACGTTTCTCCCCTTTTTAATGGATCCAAGTTCAAATTGCAGGGAAAGATAAGTGTACAACGAGTACAGAATATTAATCGTAGTTATAAAAAAAATGATCAGCCATTTAATTAGACTTCACGATGTTTACACGTTATTTGCGTTTAGAGTGGTTCGTGTGTGATTCTTTCGTGAATCGGGCGATATAAAATTTAACACTAAAACTACCAAAAGGGGTTAAATGAGCCTTCTACAAATTTCCTATTTCAAATGACAAAATTTTAAGCTGGTCTTCTTGACATTTATGCTGATTTTCGAGATAAAGAATCTATTCATTTATGTTTCAGCGTTTGTTCATTTATTTTTCGACTTCATTTTTAACATCAAAATAATTGTGCATTATTAGTGGATAGTTTCAGCGTTAAATAACACAAAATCTAAGCATTGAAGAATGAAATGAAACGTAGAGTTTTTCGAATGAGGTTTTTTTTTTTAAGGAAGTAGCATTGAAAATGCATTCGTACCTCGCGAATGTTTAAAATATACACACAGTGGATAGGTATATGTTTACACGGTGTAATATATTATACATATAATCCATATTTGCATATCATTTGTAATCCATATTTGTGTCTCAAATAGCATGATACGCAAATACATATCCCATGCTGAATCTGCTGAATATGCATATGTGCATACACTCGAACATACAGTGCTATGTATGTTTTAATGGGGTACGTTTGATTCAATGGTCATTTTTATTTTTTTCATAAACTTTGTAAACTAATTTTGCATATTTCGGACATGATATTGCTGTTGGATCAAGAGAGATTTGATGATAAGATAGATCATGATTTTATAAAGATTGTATGATATTTAATAAAGTACGACGAAAAGTATGGTTCATTCGGAAAGTTTGCATAAATGGAGGTATAAGGTGATTAAGGACAAACTATGAAATTTTGGTAGATTAATAGAATTAATTGAGATAAAATAAAAAAAATAGTTTAAATAAACCATGTTATATTATTTTAACACATGCTTTTAATGTCTTTATAATTATAGAAGTTTTGTCGTTATAGAGAAATGACGTGGTTGATAGAGAATTACCTTCGAGCAATCTATACTGTTGAAATATTTTTATATTTTTTACTGAAATTTTTAATGTTTGGCATAATTGACGAAGTATGGTGAAAAGTATATTTTATTCGAAGAAGTTTAAATATGAAATTTGGAAACTTTGGAAATACACTTTGAAAATAAATTGCAGGTATCATTTAAGATGCAACAAGTAACAAATAACAAATGCAAAATTGTAATGAGTAAAAAGATTATAAGATATAAGAAAATTGTAACAACTAAAAGATCCTACCATGTAACAAATTATAACAAATTTCTAAGAAATTAAAAAATTCTAATAAACTATTGTCGTGTTACACTAAATAAAGAATACCGCGTGATCATAAATTTGATTCTCACAATCAGTACTTCTATAGATCTACGTAACAATTCGAATGTTGTTAATACCACAGTAAAATCACGTGCTTCATAGGAAGTGACGTTACCAAGAAAACCACGTTGACTTCATTATACGTGATCATATAGAACTTATGAAATATATTTCTTGAACTTTAAAATACAATACATCATTTCAGTGGTAATTTATAATACAAGATTTTGATATAACTATAGCTTAAAACATTTAGAAAATATTTACCAATAATAAACAAATATTAACACCTGCATCGATATTACTTTAATTCATTAAAACGATCGGAGCATGAATTTATATTTACTAAATATTTCATAGTCAGCCATTTTTATATCTCTTCGAGCAAAACACGTAATTTACAATATTTCGTTAATCTCGCTGAATACAAATTTATGTTCCCAACAAATGTTATTTATTTTATAATGAACTCCCCGAAAATATAATAATAGACAGTTGTATAGACATTTTATTCGGTCAGATACATTGGAGGATATTTTTTTTTACATGAATAATATGTTTAACTCCGTGACGCTGTATTATGCACTATATTACATTATATTAAAACTATGTTAAGTACTATGATGCTGAATTATACACTCGCATAACGTTCCTAATTATTCATTAAATAGGTCGTGTTTAATTAATATTAACAATTAGACTGCTACATCGTCGAAAATTTAATTACATAATATTTTGACTGTCAACAAATTTTACCAAATTTTTTCGCATTTCGTTATATTTATTCACAATAATGCAATAATCCATGATTAATTCACAATCAAGTACTTCATAGGGGTCTTTCCAATCATTAGTGAACAAATTCATTATAATACATGTGATACGCTGCCGTAAAAGTTTGATGTTCACAATACCACACGCATCGTGTAATAACATAATAACACGATTCTCATTCACCCAAAACACGGAAGAAAGGCTTTCACCCCTACAAAGGGATGAATTATAAATATTACTATGTTTCATTCATTGGATGGCTGATAAAAATTACTATGTTCCATTCATGTATATGAATAATAAACATTGCTATGTTTTATTCGTTCGGGTGTTGTAATAACATTATGTTCCATTCATTTGGATGAATGATAAATGTTATTACGTTTTCGGTAAACGCAATAACGTATCTTATTTGCCCTAAAGCATAAAAGGTTGACCGTTTCCTTATTATTAGGTCTCTCGGAAAGTTTTGTCCGACAATTTCGTTTCAATTTTAACATGTATGGGCATACTCCTTTGAGACGTATATGACTGTCTCTTTTTATAAATGCATTTATATGCATGTGCCTTTCGAAACTACCAAATATAGAAGAATATTTGTATTCCGCGAATTTCCACTATCGAAGAATGCGCCTACATAAACGGCGGATAATTGGGAGGGTTTGCATCAACCCTCCTTCCCTCGAAGAACTATAATTTTTGAAAATTTTGGAATTCGGAGACTGGAGATTTGAGGAATTGAGAATTCAAGAATTAACACGTTGACTGCCACATGAAAGCAATTGAAAATTGCATTAGTTAGTGTTTTCATTATGAACAAACCTTAACAAATATGTTCACGATACTTTGTTATATTTGTTCTCCACAGTTCCTAATACGAGTATTTGCAGTTAGAAAAGTGAACAAATTTTTAATAATATGGATATTAACACTTTGATTACCATGTAACCCATATGTGGGCGACACTCAAATTTCTATACAGATTTAATAGCCATATTATTCAAAATTCGTTCACTTGTCTATCTGTAAATAATCGTATTAGGAACTATGAAGAACAAATATAACAAAGTATCGTGAATATATTTGTTAATGTTTGTTCGAAATGAAAATACTAACTAACGCAATATTCAATTGCTTTCATGTGGAAGTCAACCTGTTAACACTAAATCTACCAAGTCGGTCAAAATGACCATTCAACAAGTTTCTAACTTTAAATTACAAAGTATGTTAAGATGGTCTTTTCGAAATTCGTGCTGATTTCAAGATAAAGAACTAACGTGTACCCCAACTTGTATTGAACCGTTCGATAATTTATTTTTGAACTTCGTTCTTAATTTCAAAATAAACGTGCATTATATGCCGGTAGGTTTAGCGTTAAATCTGTATAGAACTTTAAGTGTCACCCACATATGGATGACATGACAGTCAACGTGTTAAAAGATTTAGGGAATCAGAAATTTATGAAAATCGTATATTACACATATCGGTAAGTCCTATCGGCAATATTTCGAGGAAACACCCGGTATACATCATTTTTCTCTATTTCACGCGTGTTCTTCGTAAGTCCTTCTCTTTTCACGTTGACGCGTTATTTATACAGTCCGTTGTACATCCTTCCGTGTTCTCTGTTCCTCTTTCACCTGTCCCGTTCGGTTTCGTCTCGTTTTATCGCGTTCGTTGTGGCCAGCCTTTTTTTTTTTCGCGGGCTCTTCCTCTGAGCTTCCTCGTTGCTCGCTCGGTCATATCGTGTCTCTTCCGTATCATCCGGTGTCCCTTCATCCAACGACGTTGCCTCTCTTTTCATCCATTTTCTTCCCTCCTCGTTGGCTCCCCCGTTTCGCTTCGTTCACGGTGTACACAAAGTGGCTTCGGGCCAGGGCCGAGTCTTTGTGGCTCGCTCACCCGCGACTTTCCTTTAGAATCCATCTTGCCCGCCGACATTTTTCTTCTCGACCGCACGTTTTTTCTTTTTTTCTTTCCTTCGTCCACGACTTTTATATCGACTGGTTCCGTCCAGATCGTAGATAACGCCGATTCGACGTCGATAACGGACGTATTGTTGAAACCGGGTCAAGATAACGATGGGAATTTTTGTTAGCTTCTGGTGGACGACGATGGATGAAAGGAAAGGTGATTCGGGAGATTTCTGCCCTTTTAATATTTCATGAATTCGGGGAAGAAAGCTCGAATATTAAGCGGAGGTCATGGCTCTGCAGGGGTTCACCGGGTGGAATATGGGACACGCTCGGAATTAGGAGCTTATTTAGGGCTGGGTATATTTGTAGGCAATTTACGTGGTTTTAGGGATAATGCACGTTTTTTGGGGGTAGACAATTTATCGTTGTAAGACTGTGCGGTCATTTTTGCTGGAGCGACGACTCATAGTCCGAAATCGTGCAATTTGAAGCGTTTTGCAAGGTGAAAATTGTTGGAAGCAGTATAAATTGAAGGAATTATCTTATTGAGGTGCTATGTTCTGAGACTTTTACGAGATGCACCCCTTTTGCGTACGCCACTGATAGGATGCTTTTATATTCCGATCCAGACACGTTATAACTATTATAACATTAACAGCTATTTAAAGAGAAATGAACAAGTAAGTCTGGTTTTTCGGAAATCTATGTAAACTGTGTTGTTTGAATTTGTTTATTAATACTAGATTCATGGACGGTCAATGATCAATTATATTTAAATTGACTTAACTATAAAGATAAATAAATAATGGATAATACATATACTACCTTATACAATGATTTTTTATGAAGGTTATACATTTTCTTAATAATTTTTTTAACGTGTAATAAGTAATCTAAGATTCGTCATTTTTACGGGTTTTCTAAATCTATCATTAAACGATTAACGAATTCAATTATCAAATTAAGGAATTTGGGAATTTTCGAATACTTTGATAATTTTTTAATTATTAACTTGGCAAAAATGGAAAGCCAAAGTTCGAAGATTGAAAAGTCAGAATACGTGTACGAATATTTCCAGATTTCGATACGTGGGAATATATAAGAAGATCTGAGTGTTTGAGAATTCTAAGTTTTGAAGAATTGTAAAATCATTTATCGAAGCAGATACAAATAAAATTGTAATTAATTGTACAATAAAATTATAACTCGTTCCCGTTATCTTATCGAGTATGCTCAAATCGAGGACCTCTAACTAAACTGCATAAACAATTTCCCTCCAGTGCACACTAAACGGTTATCGCCGTGGTCTCGCTATTAATTTCACCTATCTGAGTTCCTATTTCTTGCAATAGAACTATATCTTCTTCTCGCTGCAGAACTGTATCTTGAACTAGTTCTATAAAACAACTTGTGCAGCTTACAGAGCATCGAACAAGCCTGGAAGAGCTATTTAAAATAGATTACCATAAATTATCCGAACCTGACCGGAGCATTTCAAATGCAAAAGTTCGAGCGGAGGGAATAACATGAAATACACAATTAAAACGCGTTATATCGGGTTCATTTGATACGATAGAATCGTTTTCCGATATTTTCCGTCGAACTCTTGCTTACATGGAATATACGAGTGTACATCCCGAAGGCCCGTCGTGAAATTGTTCAAGTTTCCAGCGATGGAATAGAACGTTGGACGTATATTGCATTCTTTATGAGTACGGTTGACCAGAACGACAGGGTGCACTCAGAAATACCGTATAAGCACCTTATACTTCTCCCTGGAGTACTAGATGGCCACCATTTTATTCCGAAATTGAACACGCGCTCTGCACGAGCCCCGTTTCGGTTATTAAATAATAATGCAGAATTGGTGGCGCGGTGTAAATATTTGTTCGGTTCATAAATGTCCGTCAGAGAGGACCCCGGAAATAGGAAATTTGCTTTCGGTGCGAAAAAATGCAACTGTCCGGGCACTGGTGTAATATCAATGAAATTTCGATGATATTCTGTAACATGTATGAAGTATATCGCGATGTATTAGGTTTTTCGGAAAGTGACTTCGTTTTTTTCCCAACAAGCTTGCTCGTGAAAAAGTTCAATTGATTCTATGCAATAGTTTGTGGTTAGTACCCTATCAAATATGTAAAGTGGAAAGCAGCATGTTCGGATTTTACCTTTTTAAAAATGCTGTTCAAGTAAGAAAAAAGTATCCGATAAAAATCATCCCTCATTTTCATTAAAAAAAAAAAAAAAAAAACGAAATTACTTTCCGAACAACCTAATAGATTCTGATTGTATCAATGCACACAGTTATTTTAAAAGAAAATATCGTCAACAATTTTTCGTCGCCTCACACATTTTGCTATTTGATGTGTTTCATTTACCATCTATTTTAACCTGAAAATAGTTTTCATTATTTCTTCTTCTTCTTATTATTTTATGGATATTATCGCCAATTAACACCTTGACTGCCACGCTAACTCAGTTGAAAATTTTATTAGATCATATTTTTATGATTAATATATTCTACCAAATATGTTCATAATATTTTGCCTTATTTATTATTCATAGGCCCAAGTAATTACTACTAGCCTAGTAGTAATTATTACTAACCTAATCTAACCTAAAAATAGTTTTCATTATTTCTTCTTCTTCTTCTTATTTTATTGACATTATCGCCAATTAACACCTTGACTGCCACGCTAACTCAGTTGAAAATTTTATTAGATCATATTTTTATAATTAATATATTCTACCAAATATGTTCATAATATTTTGTCTTATTTATTATTCATAGGTCCAAGTAATTACTACTAGTGTATCCAATTAAACAAATGAACAAATTCTTACTAAATAGATGATCGATTCATATGGAAATTTAAACGTCACTCATATATGGATGACGTGGAGATTGAGGTGTTAATAACTGCAGTAACTTAATCGATCGAAAATTTGATGGTGATAGTTTTATCTAAATAAAATTTATGTAATTAATTTCTATCGATGTCGATGTTCGCCGATCATATTCAACAGACGTTCCTTTTCGAATCTACTTTGTCTCACATATTTTGGAATTTCGCTATTACCCGGTATATCTCGTGTATAATAATTCAATAATTTATGTTATTTTAAGCTGTAGTACGAATGCCGTGACAGCCAGCGTGTCGAGTAAATCAGTAGCTTATGTAATAGATTGTTATTAATAACTTGTCCCATAAGTCAAAGAAAATAGTAAAATACAAAAATAACATTTCGAGTATCATTATAATGTCACTGTACTAGGTTTACATGGGAAACATCATCGAATGAATAATATTGATCAAATCCATGGGTTTATTATGTTTGGAACTGAATTATTGTCTTTTTATATTCACCTATAAAAATGACTCATCTATAGATGATGATGTAGAACAAGTCACTAATACAAAGAAAATGATTTGGAAGTCAATTTCTGGTAGATGTTCTGACAAATGTACTCTCAAATAATCAAGTTAATTATCGTATAACGTTTCTAGAACACAACTGGAAAACGGTATTGCATAAGTTACATGTACATATACATATGCACGTTATCAGTACGTTTGTCACTAGGAAAGAATGATTAAGAATTAATTATATCAAAGCATTTATTAGTAGCTAAAACTAATCTATGTGTTACACGATATTTGTCATATTAGCTATTTATAATTTAATAGAGATTATATGTATACTTATAATAGGCACTATGATAAATATCATCATTACTAGATACTATCATAAATATCATAATAAATGTCCCTATCACTATTAAATGATAAACTGGTATTATCACAAATATCATCACAAATTTCATAATCTCCATTACTCACAAATAGTTACTGTTATAAATATCACTATTTCTGCTAAACCATAAATAGGTACTATGATAAATATCATTATAAATATAACAGTCTCCATTAATACATAAATAGTCATTCTAAATATCATCATATATTTTATTATCTCTATTGTATCATAAGTAGTTACTGTTATAAATAACACTATTTTTACTAAAACATAAATAGGTACTATGATAAATATCATTATAAATATAACAGTCTCCATTAATACATAAATAGTCATTCTAAATATCATCATATATTTCATTATCTCTATTGTATCATAAGTAGTTACTGTTATAAATAACACTATTTTTACTAAAACATAAATAGGTACTATGATAAATATCATTATAAATATAACAGTCTCCATTAATACATAAATAGTCATTCTAAATATCATCATATATTTTATTATCTCTATTGTATCATAAGTAGTTACTGTTATAAATATTACTATTTCTGTTAAAACATGAATAGGCCCTAGAACGAATATCATTATAAATATCGGTGACTCTATTAAATCATAAATAATTATCATAAATATCAGTGCCTCCACTAAATCATAAATATCATTACTAGTAGTGAATATCACTATGTCTTAAATAATGAAACAATCGCAAGCGTTATCACTCGGTAACTGCACACAATTACAAAATTTGCGTAAACATTGCAGCGTGTAAGTAAAAATTGGTATCGAAGTTCGGAGAAAGGCACGTCGCGAATTTCAATATCTCTCTGGTCGGGAGCATAAATTTCCTTCGAAAATTCTTCTTTCAAGTGCCGTTAGTTGAAACTTGCACACAACTACTCCTGTCAAAAGCTGTCAGAAGCAACTGTTACAGTTCCGGCGATGGAAAGCGAGGGAAAAGAAGCGAAAGAGCTGTGTCTATAGAGTAGAAAGAAGGATGACTAGGGTCGGCCGTGTTTCTTTATGACGACGCACGGACATCGCCGATGCATGCAGACCCGTCCTCGCTTTACCTGGATATCTAGGGTCGCCTTTTTTTCACCAGAAGCCGCGAAATTAATATTAATGAACATAAAACTACGGCGTTTTATGCGGCTGAAGGGGTCGAGCGAGGTCTGCAAAGAAGCAGTGCAAAGTCTGGCATTATTGCATGCCGAGTCAACGTCCACGTTTCAACGTTCGCCATCATTTTTGATAGACTAATAAACAATGACTCCGTTTCCGACCAGACAGATTAGCGTGAATTGCTTTTTTCCTCGTCCTGTTTCGAAGACAAATCTGTTTGTTTTCACGATGATTCATTGTTGTAACAAAAAATGCATTATTGTAACTGGCTTTTGCGAATGTCACCTACGTTACATACAGTCGTGGACAAAATTAAGTGGACAGGTATCATAAATAACAAAAGGTTCATTTAATTTAACTAACAATGCCTATAAATCAAAACTCTATTGCACAATTATATACAATAAATAAATGTTTTTTCAAGTCTACAAAAGCATTTCACGTTCTAAATTTAAAATTTATTTAAAACTTCGTAACAAAACAAAAAATTTTTTACATTTCTGCAATGTCCACTTAATTTTGTCCATAACTGTAAATCGCGATAAAATCATTGTATCATAATGCTTATTATTTTGGTATCTTACGACGTACCGATTCGGAAATTTGTTAAGATAAAATAGTATTTGGTTGAAGGGTTTTTATTTTGTATTGATTGCACGTAGGTTTCAATTACTGGTTTGTCTATAATAATTGCAGACACGAAATTAAGCACGCTTAATTGACAATTTGTTAGAAAAGAATGTTACTAGATGAATTTTAGTGTTTATTGATTGCAAGTAGAAGTTAATTTCTGTATATTAATTTTGTATTATAAAAAGTTAATATTATTAATTTTTATTATTATAAAAAGAAATTTCTGTGTGTTAATTAGAGGCATATTAAATGCTAAATTTGAAAATTTATTGCAAAAAAACATTACTGAATTGAAGGATGTCATTATTTATTGATTGTACATAGATATTGATTACTGAATGTACATGCTAATTAGAGAAATATAATTAACACTCGCGTTTTGTTACATGATTAATTGAATATCGTGTTGCATTTTAAAAATGGATTTCAAGTGTTCATTTTCCATTTGTATTTTGATTATTTATTTTGCTTGTTTTTCCATTTAATTTGATCACATTATAATGTATCATAAAAATGAAATTACCATGTTAACTAGTTAGCAAAGTTAATTATTCTTAGTTTTACTTAATTCATTGCAAAAGTTACTCATGAACAAAAAAAATGTCATAATAAGTCCAAAGAGAATTCGAGAACTAAATTTTCAAACGATATTAATAAAAATACAAACAATACAAATAAATAATAAATAATTTTTAAACTCAAATAAAGTTCACGATAACATCAAAGAAAGGTTATTAATCATTTACTATTATCATTAACTATATCGCATAATCCGTTGAGAATAATTTTTAACGACTCTCGTAACGCGCCTTACGTATGATGAATAAATAAAAAAGAAACTCCTTTTTTGCCTTTGACATATAGTAATTCTCACGACCAGTAGCAATCCTCGTGGCATTAAAAACATAACCTGACGTGTCTTTTGTCAGAATATTTTATTCCTTTGTTTTCCGCGGGGTATAAGAACTCTTTTCATTATTTCTTGCGGCAGAAAAGTTTCGTTCTGATGTTATAGCCAAGAAAGACGACCTCGTGCGATAGGGCCACGTTTCGCAGTGGAAAAAACGGCAGAGACCATTGGCGATCGGTATGAATAATAAATGTGCGCGAGGTCAAACTAATTGTAACATACTGGTACGCAGTGATGTCTCGTGCCATGTGCTCGATCCTCACATTCATTTGTCATCTATGCACACACAGGTACAGAGAAAGTATTCTTGTAACCAAATGGATGCAAATTATATAATGCACGATGTGGTTACTCGCAAAAGTATTTGTAAGTATTTGTGTAAAAAGGTCATTTCTATTCCAAGATATTAATAATAAGGTTTAATAGCGATGGGTAAAAACGACGGACGAAAAATGTTAGATTGTAGACTTAAAAATTGAGAAATTTAGCAAATTGGCAATTTAGCATTATAGCAATTTAGAAGTTTAAGAATTTAGGAATTTAGGAATTTAGGAATTTAGGAATTTAGGAATTTAGGAATTTTGGAATTTAAGAATTTAGGAATTTAGGAATTTAGGAATTTAGGAATTTAGGAATTTAGGAATTTAGGAACTTAGGAAATTACGAATTTAGAAATTTAGGAATTTAGGAATTTAGAAATTTGGAAATTTGGAAATTTAGGAATTTAGAACTGTAGTAATTTAGAAATTTAGAAATTTAGAAATTTAGAAACGTGGAAATTTAGAAATTTAGAAATTAGGAACTGTAGAAATTTAGAAATTAGGAACTGTAGAAATTTAGAAATTTACGTACTTGCAGATTAAGAAACTTGAAATTTTTTAAATTTGGGTTTGCATAGAAATTGGAGGTTTTTGAAATCTGGTATCCGGAAATTTAAAAATATGAAAATTTACAAATCTAAAAATCTGGAAATATTTTACGATACTTTTTGTTTAGGCGAATACATAGAATCGATGATTAATTTGAAGCAGTGAATAAAGTTACTCGACGTATGTACATTTATTAAACATCATGCGTATAAATCAAATATGTCCGAACAAACTTATCGTTTAAAATAAATAGAATGTATTTATTGCTGATCGAGTACTTCCATGTATGTACATACGTATATACTTCAACCACGACTTTTACTTTCTATGCAGTTGGCATAATGATCCGATCTCCCGTATCTTCCGGTACATGTGCGGTTGAAACCGCAGAATGATAGTAATTGGTCGATCGAATTACGGATCGAATGAAATCAAAGCTTTTCTACGAGAAAAAAAGACAAAATATGCTGTAAAAGTTGTTGAGGTACACTAAAGAAATATAATGTACATAGTTTTTTTGATTACTATTACTTTTTGACATTAACTTTCACAATTTACTATATTGAAAACACGCGTTTTTCAAGTCCGATACATTTTGTATTCCAAGTTACGTTCTTTGTGTAATAGAAATCGTTTTTACGTTTATTAAAAAGTATTAACAATAACAAAACCTCTTCTTATATTTATTAAAAGTTATGCAATTAAGTAATATTAAATAGAATTGAATTTCCTTTTAATTTAATGAATATAACGTCTTTATTGAATTTAAAGAGAGATCGAAATTTAATTGTACTTGTTTGTACAATATGTACATATATACAAAATTATCATTGATAATTATAAAGAACGAAACAGTAATTCCATACTAAAATCAAGGTATCCAATTCTAGCATAAATAACCAGCATAAAAATACATATTATAATAATTAGTCCTCCCGATTTCTCCGCGTCTACAAGTGCTATTGTATTCGCGAACGCATCGTTCCATTCACGTTTCCGTATTCATTCTCCTTGAGTTTCATTCAAGCCTCGGTGTACTTCGCTCGTTGCATATCGTATTTCGAAAAAAAAAAAAAACTCGTTAGGGAAGAAACTACTTGGCACCGGAAACTGCGATGTGTCCTCGATGAGCGCGTTGTTGGTGACCCGCATTTCTGGTTGCAGTAATCGCACGGCTGGAGTTGATTTTAGTGTCGGTTCCAATGCGTTCCGGCGTCGCGACGCCCGAAAATGCAGCGTCGAAACTCGCACGTGCACTTGGACGCCGAAGAGCAAACGCGTCGTCGGCTAGCGATGGGATCGACGCAGATTAATATTCACGTGTGTTTCGAGTACATACAAATTTGTCCGAGTACATCCTTTGTCCTAATAGTGTCGAATATATCATCAGAGGATATGTAACATACTGAAGACGCTGTCGGTGAAATATCGGAGTGTTACGAAATTTACAAATGATATTTAATTTGTGGTCGTGAATAATAGAGACGAATAATTCGTTTACCAATGGCACTTATGAACAAACCATGAGTTTTGAATTGACACTAGCGATGGGATCGACGCAGGTTAATATTCACATACGTTGCGAGTACATACAAATTTGTTCTAGTAGTGTCGAATATATCGTCAGGGGATATGTAACATACTGAAGACGCTGTCGGTGAAATATCGGAGTCTTACGAAATTTACAAATGATATTTAATTTGTGGTCGGGAATAATAGCGACGAGTAATTCGTTTACCAATGGCACTTATGAACAAACCATGAGTTTTGAATTGAGACTAGCGATGGGATCGACAATGGTATGTCGATGGCATTTATATGATATCAATTTGTACATTGAAGTTTAATAAAAATTGAAAGTTAAACGTTTTATTAATATTATTAGTATAGAATCGTTGGTTTTCAGTTACAGCAAACAATAACAAACATCGAAATACGTGAAATGTGATACAAATGTAAAGCATTAAATACTTGTATCATATCAAATTGAAAGCTGAAGTTTGACGAAAACAACTACACGAACGATTCATTAATGTCTCTAATACAAAATGGTTGACAGTCAGTCACAGTGAAGACTGAATCAGAGTGAAAGTGTTGTCTCTATATGAATTTCAATCAGGATGTTCAAATAGCGAAAGTTATCGGTAATTCAATATAATATATAGAGAAAGTGTAACTAATAAACGAACGCTGCAGGGTTAGTTTTATAAATCGTAGAAACGCAGAAAATTTAACAAGTCACGAAAGCATAAAGAATTATTACGATATAATGTGGAAAAATTGATTCTATATATGCTTAATTTATTATTTTCAAATAATATCATAAATTTTTCATTTCACAGAATAGTAAGTAACATCTAGTCAAATTTAATTCATGTTGAATTCAAGATCTTGAACTCAAACATTTATTGATCTTAAAAATTAACAATATATAATTTATTTGCATGTAGCATGTATATAAAGCTGAATTATTAGTACTGTTATACTTGATAAACAATTTTATTCATTCAATGAACTTATTAGTCCTTCAATCTTATCTATATGTAAATAATCAAGATAACTATGTTTCTGTTAAGCCAAGATATTTATACTAGTATCATTCTAACTACTTTATGAAAGTGCTAAATGCTGTACTCTAACATAATTTTACTACTATACAATGGTGTCAAATCTTGTAACGTCAACAAATTTTGAAGTACTGTACTGCAATACCAAATTTCATACCTTTACAGAATTTTGCACCAGTGTACAGTGGTATTAAATTTTGTACACTTACAAGATTGTACACCAACGTGTAATAGTGTCAAATTTTGAGCTCTTACAAAATTTTGCACCAATATACTGTAGTGTGAAATTTTGCACTCCCACAAAATTTTGCACCACTGTACTGTAGTAACAAATTTTGTACTCTCACAAAATTTTGCACCACTGTACTGTAGTAACAAATTTTGGACTTTTACAGAATTTTGCACCAGTGTACAATGGTATTAAATTTTGTACACTTACAAAATTGTACACCAGCGTGTAATAGTGTCAAATTTTGTACAGTTACAAAATTTTGCATCAATATACAGTAGTGTGAAATTTTGCACTCTCACAAAATTTTGCATCACTCTACTGCAGTAACAGATTTTGTACTTTTACAGAATTTTGCACCAGTGTACAATTTTATTAAATTTTGTACACTCGCAAGATTGTACACGAGTGTACCAAATTCCGTACTCTCATAAAATTTGGCACCAGTATACTATACCACGAAATTATGTATTCTCACAGTACTTGATCATGTCAGTTTAGTTCTATCGCTAGGCGTCGGATTTGGAGCATGTCCGTGCAATTTCACGAGTCGGTCAGTTGACTAGGTTGACACCTCGTTGGGAATCGTTCTTTTCCTTTTTTCTGCCGAATTTCGTACACTCTCGAATTCACATTTGCGGTTCTCGCGGAGCAATTTCGACCACGAACAACAGAATCTCTTCGTGAAAGTTTCGTCTTTTTCAGCTCGTTGCTCTGCGTGATTGGTGATCGTTCGATCGTTGCCATCGACTCAAACGATCCTTTGCTTCTCCATCGACTAACCAGTTCGTTCTTTGCTTTTGCCGAGGGAATTTCAGGGGAAAGTGAGAACGAAGAGGCGCAAAAAGGAGCATTTTCAATGGTTCCAGGTTTACTCGAACGCGGAGTAACGATATAGACGAAGCGTTTCTCCTTGACTAAGAATAAATACAAACTGTGAAATCATTTTGTCTCTTGCAATTTTCTAGTTTTCAGAATCGTACGATATTACTGTTTCTAGATTTATTTTATATCGATTTAATAGTTGGTTTTATTTCATTTTTCTGTATTTTACGAATGATTATTACATTTTTATCCATTAGGAATGTTTATTACATTTATTCAAATTTTTTTAATAATTTTCTGGTTATGTTAAATTTGGAAATCAATATAATACTTTCAGTTAGGTAACGAATGTCTTTTTGTATTTAGGAACTAATTGCTTTTTTTTGTTAAATAAAATTGTTACATTTTTAATTAATATGTTAATATTTTTAATTAATATTTGATACTTTTTGTAGTATCAAATAGTGGACTCTGAAACACAGAAACTTTGAAAATGATTTTATGACATAAAAGCATCGTATAATGACATTTATACATGTCAATTTAAAACTGAAAACAATTAATTTGAAGAATCGAAAGAAACTATAACACTGTTACTATAAAACTACAGCACTGTACTATAACAGAATAATTTTAGTAATAGCAGCACTTTGTATTATATAGGAATAATAGTATTTCACATCAAACCGATAAAAAATATTAAATTTGACATTTATGTGCCGAAAATTGTGTTCACACAAATAGATTTTAATTGTACCTTCCAGCCAATCACTCCCTGGAGGATCATTGAAATTTAATTTTAAACTCCCTTTATTCTCCTTTCTTAATCTCTGAATTACTCCTTTAAATGTAACTTCTTCACACATTATTGATGTAACACGATACTTGGACAGGTATCATAAGTAACAAAAGGTTAATTTAATTTAACTAATAATGCCTATAAATCAAAACTTTATTGCACAATTATATACATTAAATAAATGTTTTTTCAAGTCTACAAAAATATCTCACGTTCTAAATTTAAAATTTATTTACAACATTGTAATGAAACAAAACATTTTTTTCCACTTAATTTTGTCCATGAGTGTAAGTCTTTTACAAAAAATATATAAACGCTTGATATTGACAGAATTACGCAATATTTAATACAAAAGAACTGTTTATTAATATAGAAGATAATTAAAGGGTAACATAATAATATACATAGAATATAAGTATAATTAGGAAACGCGAAACACACGCACGTGCATCTTGCACCGAACCGAGTACAGAACAGAACTGAATTGAATTGCAATACAAAAACAAAAGAAAAACATTATCATTGCTACCATCGTAGTAATAACGCAGACTATATAGATTTTCATACCAACAGATATCAGTCAGAGTATCCTATTTCCGTTCGGTTTCGGTAGAGATCCACCCTTCGAAATTTAATAATTCGATTTATATTACATTTGAGATAGCGGCCGCCGATGACCCTCGCGGCAATCAACGTGTTAAACAACCGTGGCCATTACGTTAATCAAAAGAATTTTAAAACGGTGGCTCAAACTGATCGGAATCTTGGTAAGCGCTTCCGCGAAATCACCAGTCACGTATTTTCTCCCGAACTAATATTTCACCGTCAACTCGCCGAAATTTATGGTTCATTTTTCACGGCGATGCAACGCGCACCTCGCGTATTAGCAGCTCGATTAGCATCGATCAGTTTTTCCAGCATTTTTCATTGTTCGTTTCGTCGACGTCGTCGTACGTCTGTATACCTTGACGTAATATTACGGTTACGTAAGCGACGCGCGAATCTCTAAATTAATCGCACATGCACGGACGAAGGAAATGTTAAAAAGGGCCGGTGGTAGACGAAGAGCAAGAAGCGTGCTTCCGGTTGCGAGACAAAATAAAATACCGGAGCTCGGCTTCGATGAACACCGACTCGTTTTCAACGTGTTGTACCCCGATACACGAACCTTCGCAGCGACAAAGTCCTTTGTTTACACGTGTGTATACACGTGCTTGCTCGTAATTCTGATAACATTGTCGAGCGATAAGCAGTGTCCTTTTTGTAGTCGAACACAGAGTACACCGAAGGTGTTGCAGCAACATTGCACCTTCGCTTAATAAACCGAAGAAAAATAGAGGAAATTGAAAGACAGAAATTAAATTCTTCTGGAAATATGTTATAAATATTAAGTTGGGGAATATGTTCGTAGCGTTTGTATCAAAGACTCTTATTTAAATAAAAGATTTACCAGTATATATAATATACAGTCGTGAACAAAATTAAGTGGACAGGTATCGTAAATAACAAAAGGTAAATTTAATTAACTAATAATGCCTATAAATCATAACTTTATTCCACAATTATATACATTGAATAAATGTTTTTTCAAGTCTACAAAAATATCTCACGTTCTAAATTTAAAATTTATTTACAACATTGTAATGAAACAAAACATTTTTTTCATTTCTGCAATGTCCACTTAATTTTGTCCATGAGTGTATACAGGGTGTCCCAAAAGGAACGCAACATTCGGAAATGGGAGGTAGGTGGGGTCATTCTGAACAATTTTTTCCTTTGCAGAAATGTCGACTGAGGCTTCATTTTTAAATTATTAAGGAAAAACACCGACCAATCAGAACGCGAGAATCGCGTGCCACTCGATTCGATCGCGACCACGGCCAATTATAATTCGGGCCTACACTTCTGCCTCAGAGCGCACGCGATTCTCGCGCTCTGATTGGTCGGTGTTTTTCCTTAATAATTTAAACATGAAGCCTCAGTCGACATTTTTGCAAAGGAAAAAGTTATTCAGAATGACCCCACCTACCTCCCATTTCCGGATGTTTCGTTCCTTTTGGGACACCCTGTATGTATAATATCGTATCACACACGAGACGCAGATTGCAGTTCACATACAACAAACCAAAATCATATTTTCAGCACGATTGAGTTTATCATTTAATATCAATTATAATTTACGGAAGGATTTTCAAAATATATCTGACAGTTCAATTTCCCTTACTTGGCATAATACTGCAGAAATAATTAGTTTGTTTTGACGGCCGCATCTGCCGAAAAGGTCAGAGGTCAGAGGGTTGACCCTTTGCACTCGAAAGCATTTGTACTGTACAAATAGCAACTGTGAACCTTTCTAGCTGAAAAGTTTGACGAATTCTTTTTGAGATTATTATTTTTTTTCATTACAAACACCATGTGTAATGCTATACAGGGTGGCTGGAATGATCTGTTACTATGTAAGTTCATACAGATGCATCTATCGATCCGCTTACGCAATCCATCTGAAAGTTGCCATATTTATAGTTCATTCAATTGTTTATATGCGTGCAGAAGCATTTTCGTATACTACATCTCAAAGTAAGGTTATAGTGATGGATTTGAAGCGTAATTCTGTAATTGCTTTATATTTAGCTCGAACATCAATTATCGTTCGTGAGCTCCAACATTTGAATGCAATTTGTTTAATGATTGAATGTAATGTATTTGGGCTATTTTGGAGGACAAGGTCCATGTAATGAAACATCGAAGTTTGGACGCTCGAAAATCAACACTTGTCCGGGAAGAAGATTCCACAATCTCACGTACAGGCAGCGTGCGATTCAGTCTCTCACAGTTTGAATGAAATTATTCGTGCAAAGGGAGGTTATATCGAGCAATGAGCATTAAATCATTTTCTTGAATGTTTCTGGACTATTTTTGCCCTTGGATAAAACAAAATATTTAAAAGTGTACCTGCTGCAGCGGTTTGAAATTGTAACTGTTCATTCCAGCCACCCTGTAAATATAGTTAGAGGTTATGCATTAAAGAAAAAGTAGACAGTGAATTGCCTCTCGATTGAAAATGGTCAATAACATTTTTTGATTGTGCATTAAATTCATATTTATGTTTCCGATACAAGTTGAACAACGAAACTACTCCTTTGCTCGTGCAAATTGAAATTTGTAACGCACGCAACGACCATAATACAAACTCACAATGGCAGAAATATCGATGAAAGTATGGTGAAGCTATAAACCGAATTTTACGAGCATTATTATAAATAACCGAGCAAAGTTTCTTCGTGACCGAGCAGCCGAATTACAATCGGCAATACCATCAAATGGATATACAGAGATTTCACGGGTAGTTTAAGTGGAATATCAATTGCCGCTGGTAGACACGTGTTTGAACGGGTTGCACGCTATTATTTTCAGATGCGTTCGAGTGCGTCTCGCGGTGCGAAGTAACATAGTGGAGATAAATTACGAAGCGAACAGAGCCGACTGTTACTAGAGCGACGATGGGATTTTAAGGGAATCGGCATGAATTTAAGACCGACCGGTTGCTCCTTTATCGCTATTAATAATTTCACCGTTGTAAGCCCGTTTCCCCATTATTTAAACGTATTTACGGGATCGGTTATTCACGCGGAACAGTGCCGCTCCGTGCCGAAAATTCTATCTCTGACCCCATTAATTCCTTCTTTTTTTCCGAAACAGAGAGGCAAAATATCATAAATTTATTACCGTCGTTTAACGAGTAATATGATAGTAATACAGTATCCCTTTGGTCTAATAGAACAATTTGAGCAAATGCTTTTCTGCTATATCTATACTGTTATTCATGCGACGTTTAATTTCTCCGTCATTCGTGACCGAGGCATTGTGTCACGTGCAATCTACAATGTCTTTTTGTAATATTGTAAATAATGAATAAACAATAAATTTGTTAAAAACCATCCGAGATTCTAGAATTGACGTAAAGTATTATTGTTTTGAATTTTCGTTAACATAGATATATTAGTACATATACATAAGTACATAGGTACATGTATATAGTACATACGTATAATAGTATGCATACATGCATTGGTATATACATGTGTGTGTATACATTAGTATATCTGTACATACAGTCGTGGACAAAATTAAGTGGACAGGTATCATAAATAACAAAAGGTAAATTTAATTAACTAATAATGCCTATAAATCGAAACTTTATTGCACAATTATATACATTAAATAAATGTTTTTTCAAGTCTACAAAAATATCTCACGTTTTAAAAAAAAGAAGGAGAGACACCCAAAACGCCTCCTAGTGTCAGTAGAGTTAATCATTTTCATGGCGGCCTTAAGACGCATTTCTAACAAGCTCCAAATTACAAAGTTTGAAAATATACTTCGAAACCCGAAAATTTTCTTGTTACACGATAAATATTCACTGTTCCTACCGGAAGTTAAGGGTACTAAAACACCTGTCAACGATTTATTCCCTATATCCCTTTCTCAAGAAAAATGTGGCATTTATTGTGATATGGGGCTGCTGTATTTTAAATTAACACTGAAACTACCGATCTGTAATGCATAATTATTTTGATGTTAAAAATGAAGTTGAAGAATAAATGAACAAACGATGAAACATAAATGAATACACTTATAGATTCTTCATCCTGACGACAATCAGCATAAATGTGAAGAAGACCAGATCAACAAATTTTGTCGTTTGAAGTAGGAAATTCGTAGAAGGGTCATTTGACCTCTTTGGTAATTTTAGTGTTAAATAGAATTTGATATCTTAGAATACTCAATTTATTGAAAACAACTCGGTACGAAATTTGCACGTTTCAAAGATTGAACAAAGATTAAACAACTTTCCCAAAAATGCATAGAAATGCATTTCACGGACGAATAACGGTCTGGGTCTGCAACATGTTTGCTCAATTGGTTCTCAAGTATGAATACGGACCAAGACCCATTGACACCAGTGACAGAGCTGAAGGGTTTCTTTATTAGAGACCCAGTGACACAAAGATTTATTTTTGCGCTTAATATCGAACGACAATTCAACGGCACTCAGGATACACCGTTTCCGAGTTCATGGATCCGTTGTTTTCGGAAGTGCTCGTGATTAGTGTTGTCGATCGGTGTCACGGACGCCATGAAGCCCCGGTATCTACTTCCAGATGTTCTTCAGGGTGTAGTCGAAGAACCTACGTTACTCGGTGCACGAAAGACAGAAGTTTCGACGCGTTTAAACGAATATGGCTGGTTGGCCGGTCGTCCAACGCTGTTGTTGGCTTCATCAAATCAGATAAACCGCACACAGTGTCGCATTGTTTCGTCGCAGTGAATAGGAACGTTTGTAAGCAGACGCAGGAACAGCCGCAAACACAAACGCCGCGGATTAGAGGGCGAAGCTTCGACATCGATTTCACGAGCTGCTTTTCGATGTTCTCGAATTACCGGGAAACCTTGACTCGGGATTCATCGAACCCGCAGAAACGTAAATGGGTGCTTTGCCCATTACTAACTACGCGATGGATTACATTATCGCAGCACGTGATTACGGATTTAACGAACATTTACCCGCACGGTACGCGATTTTATCTTATGGCCTCTGACGGATATTGTGCCGAAGTGTAACAGTGTAAACAGAAAATATTTAATTTTCGTAATTGGTGTAACGACACGAATTAGTTCAGGATGTGGCCATTCATACATAAAGTATGTATACACAATTGGCTACTTAAGTATGTATACAAGTTAGCACCCCCAAAATCACCCTTTCAGCTAAAACATCGAATGAGTGCCGTCTGTCGTGCAATAATAATCATTCTGTAGGTGTGGTAGCTTGGTAAGAGTTATGTTAAATGAATTGATTTAATGATACTTTACAGTTCACTAATTACTTTATTGAACAACATTGCGAATAAACTTTGAAGAAAAGTATAATTATTTATAATTGTGTAGTTATTAACAAAATATTAATTGTAATAATTGTGTATACTGTAGGTGTAAATATATCTATTAATTTAATATGGGGGGTGTTCGGTAACTGGTGGTACAAGTAAAATGGGACGATTCTTCATGAACACCCTGTATACAGTTACAGTAATTTTCATTTTGTACATTCATAATGTACACTGCTGGTGTTCTGCATTTGTTATTGTATATAGCGAGGGATTTTTATATGATTCTGCTTATTTCACAAAAATATTAATCATTTATTGTAGATTGAAAATATGTAAACAGATTCTTTTCAAAAACCCAAATTTCTAATCTTGTCTATTAATTAATTGAAAAATTTAGCATTGCTGAATATCCAGATATCGAACTTGCGAATTGATTAATTAAAAAATTAGACATTTCTAAATTTTCAAATATTCAACTAGCGAATTGATTAATTAAAAAATTTGACATTTCTAGATTTTCAGATTTACAATCTGCAAAATTTGCAAACATCCATTTAAAAGTTCGAAACTTCTGTATGTCTAAGTTTTTTAATCTCTACGTATTTACCACATTCAGCGTTCAATGAAACATTTATTAAACTTTCAAATACAAAACATGGAATAAGTACAATAAATAATACATGCAAAAAATTATTATATAAATATAGCTTATCAGGTAGATAAAATTTAATGATACATAATCTGAGGCAAATAATCTCCCACACAGTAACAATAAAGGTAATACTATTATAGTGACATTAAAAAATGGTCAGTATTAAATTCAAGATAAAAAAGAGAACGACTGATGTCATTTGATGTAATCGACTTTGCTATAATTATCTTACTATAATAATCTTTACTTTATTACTGTAATAACTTCTATTGCGTACTATTGTAATAATTTCTATTAACGTATATTACTGTAAAAATTTCTTTTATTGTATTGTAATAATTACTTCTATTTCATACTATTGTAATAATTTTTATTACAGCAATAATTTTTTTTATTGTATATTACTGTGGAAATTCCTGTTACGGTATATTGCTATAATAATTTTTGTCTAGTGCCTCTATTTTCCCGTGACAAATTTGTATATCTTTTAATTATTAAAGGTGTTCGTTGCGTCTCAAAAGACACAGTAAACCCGCGAAACATTAACAAAAAGGTAGTATAACAAACATTGTTTGACAAATGTTTTGAAAGCTTCACAACGCTTCAGTAATTTCCTCCAGCGAAAACTGTTCCCACGAGTTTAGGAAGTTTTCTCGCGGTATCCAGGAAAAATGGCTGGAGAGTTTCGTTTCTGCGAAACGAGCACAGATTTTTCCGTGTAACGTTTTCGAAACTCTGTTGGTCTTTTTTGACGAGTTTATGGAATTTCCTTCTGTTTCATTTTGCTGACGGTATTTCTAGAATTTCAACGGGATACCGCGTTCCGAGGCGCACTTTAAAAGCTTTGTTGCGATTTATTTCTCGGGAATTCTTATTGCGAGTTCATGAAACGATTCTTGCTGTTATAGTATACCATATTTTTTCTCAATATTTAGAACGTAAACAAGTGTATTGTTCTTTATAACGATATCGTTGTACCTCCGAGATTTAGCTGAAAGACAAATTTATCGCGATGCTGATTTATAACAGTTTTATGAAGTTTACGAAAAAATATTACAAATTATATATAAAAGGTATTGTAAATTATATAAAAATTCAGTATTATATTAAAATAGATTACAATATACTAAAATTCAGCATTATATTAAAATAAATTACAGTATACTGAAATTCGACATTATATTAAAGTAAATTAAAGAAAAATATGATTTAATTATTGTTCTTAAATATTTCCAACTGTTTAACTTTCTGTTAAAGTTATTCAACTTTCAAAAATTATCTTTAAAATCTTAAATATAAATCTTTCACCATTTGTATTAATTTATTGCTGTGTTAAATTATATTAACAATATGATGATTTCATTTTTGTTGTTATACTCTTAACAAATTCTTACGAGTTTAATATACAGCCGTGGACAAAATTAAGTGGACAGGTATCATAAATAACAAAAGGTAAGTTTAATTAACTAATAATGCCTATAAATCAAAACTTTATTGCACAATTATATACATTAAATAAATGTTTTTTCAAGTGTACAAAAATATCTCACGTTATAAATTTAAAATTTATTTAAAACATTGTAATAAAACAAAACATTTTTTTACATTCTGCAATGTCCACTTAATTTTGTCCATGAGTGTAAGTGTTACGGATAGAAGCAAACGAATTTGGCACAAAGAGCCAGAAAATTGAACATCATTTGAAATATTAAATACACGTCCGAATTATTAGTAGTTATAGGGATTTCGGGTGAGCTAGCTCACAAGCAGTAGTGCATGGGTTCGCCCATGCCTAGAAGCCTTTACGTGCACGGGGAAACCCGTGGCCGTACCCGCCAGCATCAAGAGTGTTTGGCGTAGAAAAAGCCACCGTAATACCGGGGGTTAAAATCCGCCCGGGAGTGGTGGTCCTTACCATAGCACCGAGAGCCCATGCTGCTCGGGAGAGGTAAGACCCGGAAGGGGACGAGCTGGCTCGTCTCGCGACCGGTAAGGCTGTCTGCGTGATCGTTGGCCCCGAAATCGGTATATAATAATTTAAGAAAGCGATATAAAACGATAGCCAGAAAGCGGCAAACAATTATTGTCAAAGAGGACAAAGCCAACTGTGGTCAAAGGACGGACGGTATATTCTAAAATTCAGAATAGAAGAACATTTAGTCGGTAAAGAGTCTTGAGTTTCAGAGAATCGTTTGGGTGCGAACGTCGGTCACGAAATAAGAAATCGTTCATTCCTTTGCGGCGTCTCCAGAAACTTCCAGAAATATAGATTAAAACCGCGAACCGCTGCGTTCAGCTGCGTATATTTCCAGAGTGCCGTTGCGTTTGTCGGCGGGGGCCGAGTGGGCTGCCGGCGGGTTGCTTTGTCGGCGCGCGGCACGGTGGTGCGGCCGCGGGCCGGGCGGGCTGCCGGCGGGCGCTTGTGTCGGCGCGTGGCACGGCGGTTCGGCCGCGGCGGAGCGGCGTAGTAAGATTCGGCGAAGGGTGGTACCGATTTTTCGAGAATTCGGGGTAGGGTGATCTTTCGAGAAACCAGCAAAACTGATGGGAGGCGTGGCGGGGGAATGGACGACATAAAAGGCCCGGAGGAGGCCAGCGAGGGTATTATTGTATTTTCGGCGAGTGAGGAAGCAACGTGTTAAGACGCAAGCTATTACGGATTGATCATTGTATTTCGGCGTGTGAAAAAGAAAGTTGTATTACGCGTCCTTGTAATATTGAAAGTACGAGAATAATAAAATTTCAGTGTTAATTGTACGGAACAATTTATTGGTGCCGAAACCCGGGAACTAGCAGACCGGAAAAGGTGGTATAACATTCCATCGTATCTTGGGTAAAAAGTACCAGTGATACACAAATTGATAAGTCGTCTTTCGTGAGAATGGCACGAGGGAAGCGACCGGCAGTACAGCAGCCAACGGCAGCACAACCAGCAGCCAAGCAGAGGAGAACGGCGAAGTCCAGAACGCTGACAGATAAGGGTGCAGAGCCAGCAGACGCAGCCAACGTTCCTGCGGGGCCTTCTCGGGCACCGTCTCCAATCCTGCCTGTCATCCAGCGAAAACGCAGGGCAGTAAGGGCTACCGGAGACCAGTCCCAACAGGAGCTGTCAGGAGACAGCGGCCACGGAACCGGAGAGCAGCAGCGTCAACAGGAGCGGCCAGGAGATAGCGGCAACGGGGTCAGCCAACAGCGGCGGGCAGCGGGCGTTATCACCGCGCCTGCAGACGACGTCGGCGGGGACTACTTCGACGAGGCAGAGGAGTTCCAGGCAACCGACGGCGGCAGAGCGACGCATCGATGGATCAACAGTACTGCGTTACCAGTAAGGCGTCCGTCAAATGTAAGTGAGGAATATTATATTGACCCGGCTGATCGATTATCTGCGGCGATTGAGAGAACATTGATGGCAGTGCGTGAGGCGTCGCTCGGAGGGGAGGGAAATTCGCGTTTGTTGAGTCGATTAACGACTACGAAAAACTTGCCGAGTTTCTCAGGGGACCCGCTAGAATGGCTTCATTTTAAAGAGGCTTACTTGTTATCGTCCGAATTAGGCGGATACACCGATCGCGAAAATATAGCACGGTTATTTGACGCATTAAAAGGCGAAGCACGCGACGTAGTCAAAACGTTACTCGCTAGCAGCCGCGACGCGGACGCGATTATAAGAACGCTCGAATTACATTTCGGGAATAAGCGGGCGGCAGCCGAGAAAATAGTCGCGGAATTGAAAGTATTGCCAGATATAGAGTCCGGAAAAATTACGCTAGTGCAATTCGCGACAAAATTAAGGAGCGCCGTGATAGCTTTTAAAACCTTTAAGCTAATAGGCTATCTACACAGTCCGGAATTGGTAAAATCGGTCGGGAGTAAAATACCGGTGGCGTTAAGATACGCGTATAACAGATATGCCGTGAGCGTCACGGAGGAAAAATCCGAATTAGAGAAACTCGCCGATTTTATACATTCGGAAGCCGAATTAGCGACGGAAGCCGGGATTTTTAATATCGATATAACGCCGGATTACTCGACGCAAAAATCGGACACGATTAGTAGGTCGAAGCGGCTACCCCCGAAAACGGCAGTAGTGTGCGTTGCGGATCGCGATAACGAACGAGGTAGACGTACCGATCCGAACACAAGCGCGTCGCGCAATTGCGTATTTTGCAAGAAGGATAATCACCCGTCGCCGAAATGTCTCTTTTTCGCCCGAGAGCCAGTAAGTAAACGCTGGGACTTGGTAAAGAAATACAATTTATGTTTCGGTTGTCTAAAACCTGGGCACAGGAGAGAGGAGTGCAGAAGTAGCGGGTGCTCGTTCTGTCAAAGACAGCACCATAATCTATTGCATAAACAGGATGTCGCAAATGGTGCGAAGGCAGGCAATAAGCGTGAGGCTTCATCGGGCGAGAACGGGGTTTCTCGACGAACCTATGTCGCGTCTAACGTCGAAAACAACGGGGATAACAGTCGTTCAAATAGTTGACTCGAAGAACCACGTATATTACTGAAAATCATTCCGGTACGCGCGCACGGTCCGAGACGAACGGTCGACACATTCGCGTTGTTAGATGAGGGTTCCACGGTCACCTTGATCGAGGAGCAATTGGCGCGAGATATGGGCGTAGAGGGGTCGCGGATTGACATCTCGATACAGGGAATAAATGAAGGGGCAGTATTAATGAGAAACTGCAGGAAAGTAAATTTCGATATAGCGGGTGCCTTTGGCACATATCAGATTCGTGGGGCGATAACAGCCAGAAACTTAAGACTTCCCTCCCAGTCGATCAGCCGAGACACTGTTTTGCGAGTAAAACAATTGGTCGATGATACGAAAATGCAGCCCGGCCACAGGGCGAATGCGAAGATATTAATAGGCCAAGATAATTGGGACCTGATAGTAACACGAGAATTGCGTGAAATGGAAAATACGAATCTGGCGGTTTCGCGTTCGCTCCTGGGTTGGGCGGTTCACGGGTCCACGAGCAAGCGGTCATATTCCTCACACGTGGTATTAAACGTAGATGCGAACGAATGGCGAAATTGCGAAGAAAAGGTAGAGAAGGATTCTTTAGACGAGTTAGTTAAAAATTATTTCGAGATAGAGTATGTCGGAACGAGCGGCAATGGGGCACGTAAAGGGGAACATGATCGCGCGTTGAAAATATTGAACGATACGAGCTTGCATACGGGTAAAATTTGGGAAGTTGGGCTTCTGTGGAAAGACGACCACGCTCCAATCGAAAACGGTTTGTCCACGGCGCAAAAACGGCTAAAATTGATAGAACATAGGCTAGATCGCGACCCGGAATATGCACGTTTATATTATAGAGAGATGCAGCGTTTTTTGGACAATGGTTACGCCCAAAAGGTTGAGAGAACGGTGGAAAGGCCAAGGGTATGGTATTTACCTCATTTCGGCGTGCAGAATGTAAATAAGCCGAATAAAGTTAGACTAGTTTTCGATGCCGCGGCAAAGACCAAAGGGATAAGTTTAAACGACCAACTGGTAGCGGGCCCGGACCTATTACAGTCGTTACCCGGTATACTTCTTCGGTTCAGACAATACGCGGTCGCGGTAAAGGCAGATATTTCGGATATGTTTTTGCGCGTGCATATCCGGGAAAGCGATCGTGGCGCGCAAAGATTTCTGTGGAGAGGAGCAGATAGAGATAGGGAACCTGACATCTACGAAATGTCGACATTAATTTTCGGTGCGAAATCATCCCCGTGCAGCGCTATTTATATCAAAAACAAAAACGCGAAAATGTGTTATGAAACTCACCCGGAGGCGTCTAGGAATATTATAAATAATAGCTATATGGATGATTTTTGTCGAGTCAGAAAACCGTGCAAGAGACGGTCGATCTTGTCCGCGACGTAATTGCAATAAACGCGAAAGCAAATTTTGCAATGCACGGTTGGGCGTGCAATAGAGCCGAAGTTTTGCAAAAATCCGTCAACAACGGTCAGCGGGTAGACACGTGCGATATGCGGTTAGGCGATCGAGGGGGAGAGAGGGTACTCGGTCTTTTCTGGGACACGCGGTCGGATGAGTTAACGTTTAACGTAGGGTTAACGAATATACCGAAAGAGATTCTACGGGGCGAGAAAAAACCGACGAAACGCGAGTTTCTACGGGTTATCATGTCGGTGTTCGATCCGCTCGGTCTTCTTGCACCGTTTACGTTAAAATCGAAAATAATTATGCAAGAAATATGGCGAAGCGGTATCAACTGGGATGATCAGTTGCGGGACGAGGAGTTTGCCCGTTGGTTAAAGTGGATATCGATGCTCGATAAAGTAAGGGAATGTCGAATTCCGAGATGTTACACGTCTGCGAAATCGCGGAACTCGGAAGCGCAGCTCCATGTGTTTTGTGACGCGAGTTTAACGGCTTACGCCACAGTAGCCTACTTACGTTTTGAGAACGACGATGATAAAGATACCGCTCACGTTTCATTGATTATGGCGAAAAGTAGAGTCGCGCCTTTGAAGCCATTATCCATACCGCGATTAGAGTTGCAAGCTGCGCTGATGGGAACGCGACTCGCGAAATTCATCGAAAAGGAATTAGAGATCAAAATTAGTCAACGGTTCTTCTGGTCGGATTCAACCACGGTAATTTCCTGGATTAGATCGGAGCCCCGAACGCGTCAAGTCTTTGTAGCAAATCGGTTGGGGGAAATAGGAGAAAGTACTCGAACCACAGAGTGGCGATGGGTACCGACAGGGCAAAATCCCGCGGACGATGCAACGCGTTTCGCAAACAACTCTAGTTTTATAAATCCGCGATGGTTTGAAGGACCGGAATTTTTGAGACGATCGGAATCTGAATGGCCGGTAGAAAAAGCGTTGGGTACGAAGGAAAAAGAGGCAATTAATAATTTGGAGCTACGAAAAGCTTTCGTTTGTACCGTATCGACAACAAAATTCGAATTTTCATTACCGATAAAGTTATTGGGGTGGCGCGGACTCATTATCATCGCGAGACGGATACGCGCGATTTGTTGTCGATGGAAGGGGAAGACTTGTAAAAAAGATCCTGTAGAAATGGTCCATTTAAGCGAACAATACTGGTATAGGGTTATTCAGAGTGAATATTTCGTGGTCGAAATAAACGCGATAAAAAACGGTAATAGTATTAGCAAAGGAAGTAAAATTGCTGCATTAAATCCGTATCTAGACGAACAAGGGCTTCTAAGGGCTAACGGGCGCGTGACAACGTTAGGGCTTGAGAATTTTGACAATCAGCCAATTATCCTTGAAGGAAGGCATCCCGCGACTAGATTATTGATTGCCGAATACCATCGCCGATTTTACCATGCTAGTAGTGACGCGGTAGTTAACGAGCTGCGACAAAAGTATTACATCATCGGTCTTCGGCGGATTCTGCGCTCCCTAATAAGCAAATGCATCGTATGTCGTATTCGCAGAGGCAAACCGCAGAATCCTCTGATGTCCGCATTACCGGCAGGGCGCGTAGCTTTTCGACAACGACCTTTTAGCCACTGCGGAGTCGATTATTTCGGGCCGATGAATGTAAAGATTGGGCGACGTAGAGAGAAACGCTGGGGAGTATTATTTACGTGTCTCACGACAAGGGCTATTCATTTAGAGATCGCGCATTCGTTAAGTGCGAGTTCAGCAATAATGGCATTGCAAAGACTTGCCGCGCGAAGAGGCACACCTCTGGTTGTCTACAGCGATAACGGTACGAATTTTCATGGCGCGGATAAGGAACTTAGGGACGCGGCCGCGAGTATAGACCGAACCAAAATCGAAGAATACGCGTTGTCGAGGCGCATAAAATGGATCTTCAATCCGCCGGATGCACCGCATATGGGCGGGGCGTGGGAACGCCTGATTAGGTCGGTAAAAGTCGCGTTAAATTCGATATTACGAGAGCAAGCACCTTCCGAGGAAGTTCTAAGTACGACTTTTGCCGAAGTCGAACATTCGGTAAACTCTCGACCGCTTACGCACGTGTCCCTCGACCCTCGGGATAAAGAGGCGTTAACGCCGAACCATTTTCTTATAGGGGCATCTTCGGGTGAGGTTCAATTAGGTAGATACGATGTACAAAATGTATGTTTGCGAAAACAATGGCGAATAGCGCAGAGCTTTGCTGATGCGTTTTGGAAGCGATGGTTACGTGAGTATTTACCCACCTTAGTACCCCGTAAAAAGTGGACCGAGAAAGAGAGCCCGTTAGAAGTAGG
Source organism: Coelioxys conoideus (assembly GCA_947623535.1). Lineage (NCBI taxonomy): Eukaryota > Metazoa > Arthropoda > Insecta > Hymenoptera > Megachilidae > Coelioxys > Coelioxys conoideus. The sequence continues at coordinate 13,699,171 of OX392456.1, read as the reverse complement.
CGACATAGTATTAATTATAGATTTACAAGCGCCGCGAAATAGTTGGAAAAAGGGGACAATCACGCGGGTTTTCCCAAGCGCCGATAAAGAAGTTAGAGTGGCCGAGGTACGCACCCGAACGGGAAGTTTCGTGCGACCGACACGAAAGCTAATCAAATTGCTAGGAATAAAAGAGGTACAAAATTAAATAAATTTTGTACGAGGGGGAGGATTGTTACGGATAGAAGCAAACGAATTTGGCACAAAGAGCCAGAAAATTGAACATCATTTGAAATATTAAATACACGTCCGAATTATTAGTAGTTATAGGGATTTCGGGTGAGCTAGCTCACAAGCAGTAGTGCATGGGTTCGCCCATGCCTAGAAGCCTTTACGTGCACGGGGAAACCCGTGGCCGTACCCGCCAGCATCAAGAGTGTTTGGCGTAGAAAAAGCCACCGTAATACCGGGGGTTAAAATCCGCCCGGGAGTGGTGGTCCTTACCATAGCACCGAGAGCCCATGCTGCTCGGGAGAGGTAAGACCCGGAAGGGGACGAGCTGGCTCGTCTCGCGACCGGTAAGGCTGTCTGCGTGATCGTTGGCCCCGAAATCGGTATATAATAATTTAAGAAAGCGATATAAAACGATAGCCAGAAAGCGGCAAACAATTATTGTCAAAGAGGACAAAGCCAACTGTGGTCAAAGGACGGACGGTATATTCTAAAATTCAGAATAGAAGAACATTTAGTCGGTAAAGAGTCTTGAGTTTCAGAGAATCGTTTGGGTGCGAACGTCGGTCACGAAATAAGAAATCGTTCATTCCTTTGCGGCGTCTCCAGAAACTTCCAGAAATATAGATTAAAACCGCGAACCGCTGCGTTCAGCTGCGTATATTTCCAGAGTGCCGTTGCGTTTGTCGGCGGGGGCCGAGTGGGCTGCCGGCGGGTTGCTTTGTCGGCGCGCGGCACGGTGGTGCGGCCGCGGGCCGGGCGGGCTGCCGGCGGGCGCTTGTGTCGGCGCGTGGCACGGCGGTTCGGCCGCGGCGGAGCGGCGTAGTAAGATTCGGCGAAGGGTGGTACCGATTTTTCGAGAATTCGGGGTAGGGTGATCTTTCGAGAAACCAGCAAAACTGATGGGAGGCGTGGCGGGGGAATGGACGACATAAAAGGCCCGGAGGAGGCCAGCGAGGGTATTATTGTATTTTCGGCGAGTGAGGAAGCAACGTGTTAAGACGCAAGCTATTACGGATTGATCATTGTATTTCGGCGTGTGAAAAAGAAAGTTGTATTACGCGTCCTTGTAATATTGAAAGTACGAGAATAATAAAATTTCAGTGTTAATTGTACGGAACAGTAAGTACTCAAATTTAGGCTCTCATAAATTCTGTACGTGAAACCTCACTAATAATTATAATGTCTGTTATTTAATGTTAGTCAAAAAATATACAATACCAACGAAGTATATAATATAATTATTATTTACAATTAAAATTTGACCGCTTACAACCTTCTACAATTATTTGCATAATTACATTTCAAGCTATCGGGACAAAAAGTAATTATACCAATCATATATTATCCTCCAAACTACACGTTTAAATGAATTACGAAGAGTTAAAAATATTCGAATGATCCACGTTCACTGAATTTCCCTAATCGCGGTAGAACATACAGTCATGGACAAAATTAAGTCGACATTGGAGAAATGTGAAAAATTATTTGTTTTGTTACAATGTTTTAAATAAATTTTAAATTTAGAACGTGAAAAGCTTTTGTAGACTTAAAAAAAAAACATTTATTTAATGTATATAATTGTGCAATAAAGTTTTGATTTATAGGAATTGTTAGTTAAATTAAATTAACCTTTTGTTATTTATTATACTTGTCCACTTAATTTTGTCCACGACTGTATGTACATACACGATAACTTTACAGATAAAAAAAAGTGGAACGGTAATTACCAATCGCGCATATCAGCCTCTTTGCAACATTTTCTCACGAGTTGCAGTTTTTTTACGACTCCCGTTACTATACCGGAACTTGCAGAATAGTCGTCGCGGTTTTTGCGCTGTTCTTATCGCGCGCAGTAAATTTCTGCCGATAAATATCCGCGCCACCCGTTATCCATCTTTCCTGAAACATTTTCAAACAATTTTTCGAGCGCTCCCTTTTTACTTTCGCGTTGACTATTTTACGCCGTTGGCTTTTTCCCGCGAATTAACGTTCATACTGTCGGGTAATTGTCCCTTAATAACTCTAGATCCGCGGCTTTTCTACTGTTTTTCTTTTTTTTTTTTTTTTTCTGAAACGCATCAAAAAGTTACGCTTTTACATTTTAATTCCGTTAAATTCTGTACGTCCCGGGAATTTTTTACGCTCCCGTTTTTATATAATTTTTTCCTTTTGGAAAGACTGTTTGAAAATCCCTCGGTGGAATATTTTCATTATAACGAGATAATGAGTTGGTACAAGTTTGCGATTTATGAAATATTTATAAAATGGCGTATGAAAGCCGTTTCTGTATCTTCGCTTAAACGCGTTATTTCGAAATTTTATCGCGCAGAGAAAAAATATATTCCAGTATCGTTTGAGCGTCGTGGAGCAATAAATATTTATAAATATTCAAAGTGGTATCGATTCGTTTGAATAACACGATAGCCTGACTGAAAATGATTTTGTTGAAAAGTATTATGAAATATTAATGAATGAACGATCGTTAATGAAATTGCGTTTGAAATCGAATATTTTTGCGAATATTTCAACGAGTTTTCGGATTCGGTTTTCGGGAAAACGGGGTTTTCTACAAAACGGATGTGATTTTTTTTGACGCGTTTTTCTATGCAGAATAACCGAACGGTAGTTTCAACTGCGATTTTTGCAGTTTTCAACGTATTTAATACAGAAATTTGTAGCTTCAAAACGCGCACAGCGTTAAAAATGCATTTATTCGACGAGTTTGCTGCATTCATGTCGGTGAATGTAATGTTTGAAATTTATTTCGAACGGAATAGCGTCCGTACATTTTCTGTATAAAAATGTTCTTGTTACACGAAGTCAGATTTGTGCGAAATTTTGCTGAAAATCTCTCGCCACGGAGAACAATTCGAAACGCGCGAAAAACAAAATAAATTGAAATACAGGAAATTCGATACGGGCGAGAAATAAAACGAAACGTATGTAAAAACAAATTAAAACGCACGGAATTCGAAACACGCGCAAAAAGAGATTAAATAAAGCGCGTGTTGGTAGTTTGGAACATGGAAAACATAGAATAAGATAAACGTAACGTAAAATAAATCGTACGTAGTTCGAAACAAAACATAAATTGAGAACGCCCGAAGAATAAACTAGAATAACGTACAGGTAACAGTAAACATGAGCAACATAAAAATGTGGAAATGTGGAAATAAATTTTGTATACGTAAAATAAAATGAAGCTCATGTAATCTCAATTATACGGAAAGTATTATTGGCTGATGTGAATTTCGAATTGTAAACAGTTATTATTTTGGTACAGTTACAATTTTCATGGCAATCTTATTACACTTTTATTGTTATTTTATTACGATATTGCTATAGTTTCATTATAATGTTAATAAAATTTTATTACAATTTTAGTACAATTTTAGTTAAAGGTAATTTGGAAATGGACAAATGTATTTTTGACTTTATAAAGATATCTATATAGAAATATTATATTTTCAATTTGGAAAGTGAAAAATGTAGAAGTATTTCAATTTTAAATTTAGAAATCTACAGATATAAGAATATTGAAACCTTAAATACATATATTTGCAAGTATTATATATAAATATTAAACTTATAATTTCGCGAGATAAAAATATAGATACATTATATTTTTAAATTGACCAATTTACAAATGCAGAACTACATTTTTAAATTCACAAATTTAAAAATATAGAGATATTAACATATTAATGTCGCAAATATAGAAACCTACAAATCTACAAAGTCAGAAATCCACAAATCTACAAATTTACAAATTTACAAATTTACATATTTTCAAATTTACAAATTTAAAATCTATAAATCTACAAATTTTCAAATTCATAAATTCGAAAATCCACAAATTTACAAATCTACAAAACCCCAAATCCCCAAATTTCTAACTCCACAAATCTGCAAATCCACAAATTTTAAAATTTTAAATTTCACAAGTCTATAAATTTTCAAGTCCAGAAATTCGAAAACCCACAAATCTACGAATCCACAAATCTCTAACTTCACAAATCCACAAACTACAAATATACAAATATAAAATCCACAAATCTACAAATATTCGAATCTCTAACTCCACAAATTCTCAAATTCACAAATCTACAATTCCGCAAATCTAAAAATCGACAGATCTACAAATCCCCAACTCCCTACCTCCACAAATCTACAAATCGATAAATCTACGCCTGTTTAAACAACGAAATTTCAGTAAAACGATATTCGGGATCCTAATTCGATGGTCGACGCAGTCTGCGAAGCTATCTTATCCCAATTACGTGTTTTCAATATTATTGATTTTCGCCGGAGCCCCGACAAACCCCAGGGGCGTCTCTGAAAGGAACAATTACAGAGGAGGAAAGAAATATCGTGGCGAACGTGGTTGTTCTCCACGGAAACCGAGACGAAGAAAATCGAGCAATCTCGAGAGCCACCCTCCTCGTAAACTAATTCTGGCTAAAACAACGATCAACCGGAACAAACGTTCAGGCGTAGTTTTTGGAGAACAATTCATCACGCGCGATCGATTCCACTCCCAGTTCCTGTTAACTGACCGTGTCTACGATTCTCATTGTGCGGCGTCTTCGAAACCTCCCCTTGTTCCACTTACACATCCGGTATATCGTTTCGTGTTGTGACGTATACTCGATTTTATTTTTTGTTTTCCGGCTACCTCCAATTATCTCCCGGTTCGAACCGATGCGTTTCATTTTTTCTGCCTCGTGCATGTTTCATTTTTCTCCTTTCATGTTTTCAACTAGGCACTGCCTGTTCGTTTTGGTTTATTTTATTAGAAATACGCGGAAATTGAACTTGATAGGAAGAACTGCGTGTAACATAAATGGAAATGTGGGCATTTCGAAGCCGGGGTATTAAGTCGATTTTGTTTTTAATATTTTTTGGTTGGGAGATCAAATTTACGTTTTTGACGACGGTAAGAGTCACTTTCTTCCGAGTTGTGCAGTTTAATATTCATTATAGTTCATGCATTTAGTTAATTTATTGTGGTTGTTGTAATATAATATAAATTGTGTAAAGTTGAAGATTTGGTCGTTCTGTATAGATTTGTACATTTAAAAAATTTGGTTTATGGGAATTTTTAAATACTCTCCTTTCAAAATCTTCAAATCACTTCATTACAAAATCTAAAAATTTTCAAATTCCTAAATTTGTCAATTTCCAAACTCCCTGATCAACAAATTTTCAATTACTAAATTTCTCCATTTTCAAACTCGTAACTTTCAAATTATTAGTATCCAAACTTCTCCATTTTAAAATTCTTAACTCTCAAATTTGTAGTGCTCAAGTTTCTCAATTACCAAATTTTCTAATATCCAAATATCCAATTTTTAAAATTCTCAATTACTCAACTCCCTAACTAACTTCCAATTTCCAAACTCTCTAATATTCAAATTTTCAATTCACAAATTTCTCAATTTCCAAACTCGCTAATATATAAATTCCGAGTTCCTCACCATCTCAATTCCCAAATTTGCAATCACTACATTTCACAATTTGCAAACTACATAATTCCTAAATTTCTCAATTTTCAAATTACTCGTTAGATTATAGTGTGGTCATACATGAGAGAGAAATGTGTGTTTTGGAGCGGGTATGCATGATGCGTGTTTCATATGTTCGTTTCCAGTAAACCTAGTATGTAGCGTTATAAAATTCTTTTCAATATTGAATCTACGATAAGTGTTTATCGAAAACATAACCCACGAACAGAACATTTTCTAATTCCCAAATTTCGCAATTCTTAATTTTCTCAATTTTCAACTACACATTAAAAAATTTCCAAACTCTCAACTTACTCAATTTATAAATTCTGAAATTCCCTAATTTTCAGATCTCCAAACACCGTAATTCTCAAATTGCCGTCACAAGTCCCTAAATCCTCTAATTTCTAAAATCTCCATTAATCAATTCCCAAAATTCCTATTCGCTAAAATGCGAAATACCGAACTCCGTGTTCGCCACAATTTTGCCCCGACTTAAATCGAATCACGCACAGAAATCCGTCCTAAAAATCAGCGATATAGCAACCCATTACGATCGCCATCATCCCGGTTGTACCACCGATTACGAGACTCCCGGTACGATGTATTATATAGGGTGCGCCAAATGTAGGTACCATATGATAAATGCTTATAAAATACTGAAAACATAATTAAATAGACTTCGGTTCGTGATATTTATTTACTTTGTTTTATATCATTACAAAAAATTCATTTGTTGAATACAATATCGGGCAAATGGTCTCCTTTGTGAACAACGCAAAGAAATGCTCGTTTTTGGGCATTTTCCATTACTTTTCGCAACGTTTGGGGCATTATTTCCGTTACTTCTTTGCTAATTGCATCTTTTAGTTCCTGGAGGGACCGTGGTGCATTAACATACACTTTGGACTTTAAATATCCCTACAGAAAAAAGTCTGGAGCCGTCATAATCGGGCGACCGCGGAGGCTTTTCGTAATCGCCACTTTTCGAAATTATGCGATTCGGGAATAATCTTCTTCTTCTCAACATCGGCCCGAATAACCTGAATGTTCTCGTTGCTGCTCTTTGGACGCTGCCTTGCACTCTTTGCGCGGTCACGAACATTACCACTATCACGAAACTTACCAACAATTTTCGATACTGTTTCCCGCGTAACGTTAAAATTGCATCCATACTTCCGCCTCATACCATGTAAAGTTTTGATAATTATAGACCCTTCTCTAAAATATACTTCTACAATGTAAATCCGATGTGCTGGCGTTAAGTTGTTCAGGGTGAATAATAATGGTATAAAATAACCCGTCGAATGGTCTAATGTGTTCTTCGAAATGTTTACAAATAGCAATTGTTTCAGCGTTCAACATATAGTACCTACAGTTGGCGCACCCTGTACACAAACTGCATAGAAAAATTACATAAAAACATGATATAACCCGATGCACAACTGCGCTTTCGTGTCGGTTCGGTGGAACGTGACTAAATCGGTCTGATAATTACGAATCAAGCTTAATGGACTCGGACCAAGGCTGCAGGATAAACGACTACCTTACGTGAACCTGGCTTAAGTAATTGCGGCTTACTAGCTCACCCTGTATGTACATATACACGGTCTAACAACACAGGCGTGCTGCTTAACTTGTAATGATCTAGCTTCATCAAATTGCTAGAACGAAGCTATGGCAATTAATAAACTTAAGAAACGCCACCGGCTGAAAGTATGGCCCGCAACCTGCCCGAGCTACGATAATTACGATACCATCGCCCATCTCTCGTTGCCTGGGTAATTAATTTTCACTAAGGCTCGTTACGAGTGCTCCTCTTTTTCATATAGCAACGCGGAAAAGAACGCATTCTACGCGATTTTATGTACGTGCCTCGAATTCGCTCGACGGTCAACTAGTTTTATGATGAACAACGAACAAGTAATTTGTGGCTGGGACAGTTGGATGATTTTACACGCATTTCCAGTTTTTCCTGTTTCGAATTCGTGGTTTTTCGAATTTACGGATTTTGTTGAATTTTTTGAGCTTCCAGATTTTAATTGTTACAGATTCGTAAGTTCGTACATTCGTGATTTCACGAAGTCTCATCTTACGACTCATATTCGCAAATTTATGAATTTCGAAATTTTCAGAAATTCGAAGCTACAGATTGTTTAGGTTCAGGGATTCTTAAATCGTTCTTTTTACAAGGTGGATCTCCGAAATTTTCAAGCTTGAACACTCCGGTTCGTAAATTAATAAATTTTCAAGTTCTCATGTTTTGTGAAATTCAAAGTTACATATTTCTAGGTTCATGAATTTCTAAATTGATCATTTTACAATTTGAATCTTCGAAATTTCCGAGCTTCAAGACTCCGGTTCCCTAATGAACCCTTTGCACTCGAGAGGTGACTCATATTCGCCATTCGACTAAATGCAATAATTTTAAATAAATAACTTTTATTTAAATGTTGTAGTATTATACACGTGAAGTTTGAACATAGTGAAACAAACAATACTGGCGATTAACAATAAAAAATTTCTTTTATTTAGAGATTTCTTCTTCTTCTTCTTCATTGGTGTTTTACATCGCGTCGACTACGAGGTCATTGGCGAGGGCTGTATGTTTGGGTGCTATATTTTATTGTACATGTTGGTTTCTTTCAGGAAATTTATAGTGCTTCTAATGTGGTCCTTAACCTCTTAGGCACGGCTGAATTTTGCGCGGGGCTGTTTCTCTGTACGGCAGAGTTCGACGCAAATTACGCGTAAATGATACGGCACTGCAATGTGTGACGGATAATGCTGTTCTTTACACGAGTACATTGGAATGAAGTGTTTGATGATTAAATTATAATATTTTAAAAGGATATGATACACGCACTTTAACTTTAACAATTTATTCTAATAATTAATAATACAATTCAGATGACATCAGCGAGAGCCACTATAGTGGCGCGTCGTACAGAAAGACATCCGCGAAAGCCACTATAGTGGCGCGAAGTGCCTAAGAGGTTAACTGTGAGGGCTGTGTCTGGTTTTATGTTATACTTTTGTCTTTGAGGTTCAGTTTTTGGGCATTGGTATAGAATGTGGTCTACTGAGAGAGTTTCGGTGGGGCAGTATCTGCAATAGGGTTGATCAGCTTTTTTTATTAGGTATTCGTGTGTTATCTTGGTATAGTGAAACAAATAATAACAATAAAAAATTTCTTTTATTTAGTTCATAATAACAATTTTAAAAAATCGATGAAACTTTTAAAATAGAAAGTTTTAGAGTTGCTATTTGTTAACAGTAAAAATTCTTTCGAGTGCAAATGATTAATAAAATGTGAAGTTTTCAGAAATTTAAAGTCACAGATTTGTAGGTTTATAAATTTCTAAATTGATCATTTTGCAGTGTGGATCTTCGACATTTATCAGTGTCAACATTTCCTAATTCGCCTATTGATAAATCTTCGAATGTCTCCGAAGCTTCGAGTTTCTTGTACCTTAACTTTTCAAGTATGCAAATTCTGAACTTGTTGCCTAATGGACAAGAATGTTGTCGATTTAATTGTTTCTTCCTCGACTCCGTGATCGTTGAATCTTGCAGAACGATTCGATTGAGAATCAACTTTTGCGAACAACTGTTTACCATTTCCAAGAAGCAGACACTCATGAAACGGCCATGATAATGACATTCTTTTAAACGTTATTACTGTTGCCCCCGAATGTCCTTCAGTCTGTCCCCAGAAGGAAATGCAATTTGCGCGGAACAATCGATCATGGACGATTGGATCCACCTCGAATACCCGTGAATGGCCATTTCGTTGATGGCATTATTTCCTCTTCAAATCGAGATACAATTCGTGCGTATTTCACGAGTGTTCTTGTGTTTTAGCTATAGCGATGGCGACCAACTATTTACGATCGACTCTGCCTGTAAACAACATTTATTAAATCTAATAGGATTTATATTTGTAAAAGATCCGACAGAATTTATATTTACATAGAAATTAACAGAATTTATAGTTATATAAAAAGTGTAATATCCATTTATATAAAAACCGACAGAATTTATATTTGCATAGAAATTAACAGAATTTATAGTTATATAAAAAGTGTAATATCCATTTATATAAAAACCAATAGGATTTATATTTGTAAAAGGTCTGACAGAATTTATATTTATATAAAAAATGTAATATCCATTTATATAAAAACCAATAGAATTTATATTTGTAAAAGATCCGACAGAATTTATATTTATATAAAAACCGACAGAATTTATATTTATATAAAAAATGTAATATCCATTTATATAAAAACCAATAGGATTTATATTTGTAAAAGATCCGACAGAATTTATATTTACATAGAAATTAACAGAATTTGTAGTTATATAAAAAGTGTAATATCCATTTATATAAAAACCAAGGGAATTCATATTCATACAAGGACAAATAGAAAAATCAATTACAATAAATACTTGATCACGAAACTAAGTAATAATGATGTACAACGTACCAGTAAAGTAACTTGAACCATATAATAATTATCTTATAAACTTACCTTATAAAAATTATATATATTATAAACTTATCTCGTAAAATTATCTCGTAACATAATTATCTTAAACTAGATAATAATTTTCAAATAATTTCAATGTTTTATATATTGTCTAATTGAAATAATGAAAGTAATAACAATTTTTAACGCATAGTAATAATTACTACAAGATGTAAAATCAATTATACGATGAAAGAAGTGTTAACAATTATTCATACTTGACTTATAATATTATACGATAATAATGACAGTTACGTATGATTAATAATATCATAAATTTAGCACGTAATTTATAATAATACGACCATTTATAATTAAGTACACACGTCGACGTACGATACGTGGATTTGTAGTTGTATTATAAATTATAATCATTAATCACAGATCATGATCTCGCAAGTATTCGATATCGACTAATTCTCCTTAAAAAAATTGCACACTCGATCCAGTTAAAGTTCGAACTAATAATTAGATAGGATTACACAGCGCAAAATTATATAAGCATCTTTCTCCCCTCGAATTTTTGCAATGATTTATCGTTGTCTTGTATCTAAGAGAAAGTAGTTTCCCACTATGATTATGTGTAGTATTTTTATCATCGACAGATTTACGTGATGTTACTATACGTGCCTAATGTGGGAAAGTAAGTAATGTGCGAAAATAATGTATGGAATTAGCAGCTTTCTCTGTATTTCTTTTTGTAGTTTTATATGCTTTGTATTTCAATTATGCAGTTTCAAGTATCTTCCAGTGTACATACTTTCTAGTATACTTACTTCCTAGTACACTTGCTTTAATATTTTTTAGATCACAGTTGAAACAAATATGTTAATATACATTTTTTTGGATAACGAGTAGAAACAAATATTTATGTGATTATTACAGTCGTGGACAAAATTAAGTGGACAGGTATAAATAACAAAAGGTTAATTTAATTTAACTAAGAATGCCTATAAATCAAAAATTTATTGTACAATTATATACATTAAATAAATGTTTTTTCAAGTTTATAAAAACATTTCACGTTCTAAATAAAAAATATATTTAATACACTGTAGTGGAACAAAAAATTTTTTTACATTTTTGTAATGTCCACTTAATTTTGTCCATGAGTGTATATTAATTATTTCACGAGTCATAAGTAGACATATTTTAACAATGAACCGAAATCTTGTTAAATTTTTAACTGTGCAGAATTATTAATTTCTAAACATTGACGTTAATCAAACTGAACGAGAATTCTATGAAGGAACCATAACCCTTGTTACTTCTTTCAATAATAGTTAATCGAATCGATTTATTGCGATCGATTAAACTATTCGTGCGCACTGTGTATGCACCTTTAGCCACTGTATCCTGTTGACAAAGGGTTGGTTACGGTTTTATGTACTTCTTTTTTCTCTCATTTCATCAGGACCACCAAAGTTTTTAATGTTTCACAAAAGCCAGTCAAGCCGGAAGTGGTGCTCGGTCGACGAACCGGCGCGTCGTTTCCCGCCACTGGAACCAGTGTTTAATATGAGAAAGGATTATTAAAAGAGAACACGCGATGCGAATAAAAATGTGAATGTCCTTTTCGTGGCTCCGTTCCAAATATTTAGACGATGCTGTATATCATACTCCTTTATACATTTTACAATTTTATTTTCCTTTTGTTTGTCGTCCTATCTTCATTTTCTGTTTATGCAAAAATGCGGGAATTGAGTTTTGTAAATTTTACAGGATAAATTCGGGTACTGAGAATTCGTGGATTTGGGAACTCGGGGTTCGAGAACATGAGGATTTGAGAGTTTGGGGATTTTAGAATTTCCGAAGTTTAGAAATTTGGGTTTTAGGAAATTAGCGATTTGAGAATTTAGGGACTCGAGAACTAGGGGATTTGAGAAGTTAGGGGTTTGGAAATTTGGTGTTTGTGAATTTGTGTATTTTGGAATTAGGAGATTTGTGAAATTTGAGACTTGAGAACTAGGGGATTTGAGAAGTTAGGGGCTTGGAAATTTGGTGTTTGTGAATTTATGTATTTTGGAATTTGGGATTTTCCTTTACAAAAATATTGGATGAGGCTACATTTTTAAATTATTAAGGGAAAACACCGACCAATGAGAGCGCGAGGATCGCACGCGCTAGGAGTCAGAAGTGTAGTCCCGAGTTTTAATTGGCCGTGGTCGCGATCGAACATACGGCGCGCGCGATTCTCGCATTCTGATTGGTCGGTGTTTTACCTTAATAATTTAAAACTGAAGCCTCATCCGACATTTTTGCAAAGGAAAAAGTTGTTCAGAATCGCTCCACCTACCACCCCTTTCCGGCTCGTACCATAATTGTGGGACACCCTGTATAATTAATTGAAACTGAACAACTCAAATTAATACGTTGCAACAAGACTTTCATTTATAAGACTCTGAAGGAGGTAATTTATTCTTTTACTTTTAACTAGATATAAATGAAAAACTCTATTTTGTTTAATAACAGTGGCTCTCATTGCCATAATTCATTCTTGCAAATCATTAATAATCCAACATAGTCGAAAATAAAAAATCTAGGATCCCTCATTTTGACGGGTTCTGTAAATCTCGTGTTCTACAAATACCGGCGTCGTATTTCGCGCCAAATTAACGTGGCTGGAATTGTCGGCAGAAACGTTCGCGCCAAATTTCGTCGTCGCGGCAACGTGCTTGATTTCACTCATCCGGAAAGCCTTAGCGAAGCATCAGGTGCTTACAGGTGCAAGGTTAAATTGAATAGGTACTCGTGAATATCAACGTCATCGCGTTACACGAGCAGGAAGAGTTGAGCCTCCTTCTTCCGGCACATGCCGAAGTGAACATGGCGTCGCGACGTTAAGAACGCGAACCTTTACCTTCCTTTTTGCAATTTTACGAGTCCGTTGCTATACCAGACCGGAGAAACGTTCTCATTCCGATGCTGTTGCATAGTTTCTCCTTTTCCTTCTTCTACGTCGCGAGCTTTAAGTACACTGAAAATACGGTTACTCGCATTAGTATTCGGACATTGCGCTTCTGTATTTGTTATTGTATACAGGAGGAGACAATTTGTGTATTGCACACTACTCATTTTACGACATCGATCATTCGTGTAACGTATATACAGTGATGATCATATGTTCATTTGTAATGCACATATAATGAAGATTATAATGTATGCATATATGTATACATATGTGTATATACATGTAAAGATCATTACAAATATTATGTAATGTATCCATGGAAATAAATATGGTTATAAATAACATAGACATTATATAAAATACATACATGAACATGATTATGAATGTTATAGAATATATACATACATATGAACATCATTATCAGCATCATATAATTTTTCCATACCACCATCACGCATAATATAATCTATACGCGTGAACATGATTATAAACGCTGTATAATTTATACAAGTACACATCACTACATGTATACATCATATAATATGTACATAAAAAGATTATTATAAATGTCATGATATATGCATACAAATTTGATGATAAACGTCATACAAAGTTGTGTACCAATATGATTTAATGCATCATGTAAGCTGCACATTCGAACATGATTATAAACATCGTGTAATTTATACATGTATACATCACTATATGCATACAACATAATAAAAAAATGATTATGAATGTCATATAATATATGCATACAAACTTGATGATAAAAGTCATACAAAGTTGTGTACCAACATGATTTAATGCATCCTGTAATTTATACATACGAACATTATTATAAACGTCGTATAATTTACACACACGGACATCATATAGTACATACATACAAATATTGTCATATATAATGTATAGGTATTATTACAAACCTCATAGAATATGTATATTGTATATAAACATGACTATAATGTCATATAATATGCACATATCATTATCGACATCATATAACATGTAAATCTCCTTAAAACTTTCATACTGTAAACAATAATAATTAGTATGGAACAGATTATATATATTTGATGTAATAGAACAACGTGACCATATACGCCTAATGCGAAAGAGTGTTTTTAAAATAAAAATATGTAACGTTTAAAAACTATACAAATATTTGAAATGAATATCTGTGAAATGACTATGGGATATCTCACTCTGACATTACAGACGTTGTCACTCCTCGCTGAAGTAAGTACACACGACACGAGAAGAACATTTTCTTTCGTTGTTTTTCAAAAGCTCGTTGACGGGTCGTTAATTCGATATATTTTTCATACGCATTACTATTCCACTCGTGTTTGCTTTATTTTCGTTGTTGACATACGCGCCTGTAATATTCGTAAGTGTTTGTGGGGCGAGCACCGCGTTTCCACCTTCGTGGATTTTCAAACGTGGACACTTGGCAGCGGCCCAATTATGGAATATTGCAATATTATTTATTATTGTATTATTATCGCGATGCTCTCGTCAGAAATATGCATCGAGCGCTACTGCTGATTCTGGCCATAAACGACGCGACTAGAGCACATGATCGTCAAAAAGCAACATTTTGATTGAAAAAAAAAAGAACAACTTAAAATCCTCTCGTTGTTATCCACTTAACTGATGATGTTGTCGACGAGTGCGTCGGGCAGGGTGATTTAATTATCTAATGTTAAAACAGACAAAGATTGCTCAAATGTCAGGGGCATTTGGAACTCGGCGATTATTGGTAGACGGGTTACAATTAAAATTATCCCCGAAATTCGATCGTGGTAAAAATACGAGCCGTATTCGTCGGATTTCAACAGTTATGTGCGTCACGTGCGAGAGACGATGTTATAAGGCAAGGGGTTAAGGCAAATTGTAGTCGCAGAGTCGGGATATGCAATGTTGCTGAAGGATGCGTGATAGGTGCGAGTGATTTATAATGTGCAATAATACAGTTTATTAAATAAATAAGGTAGTGTGCAGGAAATACGACTATTCACAAATATACAAAACTATTGACACATGATTGATTAAGTGCGAGAGGAAGACACGGTAGACTGGTCGGAACTGACTCTAACTGATTGATAGGAGTTATTGTAATTAACGTTATGCTTGTTGTATTCTGAAGTATTCTGACTATGTCGCGATGTTCTTCCTCTTTTATAACATTGGCAAGGAGGGCGTAACCACCTCAGAACACCGAGGGTGGAGTTTGGCAGTACCACTGTCAACGCCCAGACTTTCCGGTAGGGGTAGAATTTCTTATAAACTAAAAGGTGGTCATCACGTGTACAATAATCCTTGAGACGCGATGGTTATGCGACCGTACTAACCGTGACGGCACATGGCTGGGTGCGTTTATGAAGGGTAGCCTATTCAGCTAAACACGTGTTAAAAAGTATAAAATAATTTCGCCAACTTGCAGACTTTAGGACAGGCTTAATTGCCTATACCTGTGCATCTCCAAGCGGTCAATGTTATTTCCTTCGACGCTGCGACCCACGTGCCGCTACACAAATAGCGAAACTCGAAATGTCAAGTGTATTTCGTATTCGGCGATGTTAGTTGCGCAGATCGTAATCGGTATCGAAGCGAAAACATAATCACTGCTCGGATACGATGAATGTTCGACGCGTTTCGACGGGAAAGTGCGTCGCGGGTGCGTCGCGACGTCACGGGCCAAGGGGTTAAAATTACCGTAGCGAGAAGTTAGAAAAAAGGAGTAAATGCGACCAGTGAAAGCTGCATAGCGCATTGTTCTCGTTTCCCGTATGTATCCACCTGTTCGCAGCATTGTTTCGGAAGCTTTTATTCCTTTGGGAAATCGCGTCTCTCCCCGTCTCTCGAGGAGACAATACGTGAGAAGATGTAGATCGATGCCCGTGTTCTCACGGGACTGCTCGCATACGTATGCATCCGTATATATCAGCATCGGGAATTACTATCTACTGCGGGATTGCCGGTGGTCGTTCGAGTTGCGTTAAACTTGAATCAACGAATGGCAATTCCGTTTTCGCGCGAGGAAAGTCCGTCGAAAGCATGGCACAGGATCGTCCGTCTGGTTGGCCGTGTGCCAAATCAGTATGTAATTTACTGTCACTGTTTTCCTTACTTCCGTGGGGGCTTTTCAGGGGAAAGTGGGTCAAGAATAGTATGCTGGTACAATAACGATTATTATTACATTGCAGTTTCGTATTGAGGGTGATACCGATCGGGGTGGATAAGGTTTTTCTTTTTGGGGGTCGGAGACGAATTTCGAAACTCGGCGTTTAACATTTGGACGATTCGAGGATTCGAAGATTTGGAGATATACGATTTTGAAAATTTGATAGTTCAAGTTGTTGGGCATTTAGCGATTTGGGGATTTGAGGATTTGAGGATATACGATTTTCGAGATTTGATAGTTCAAGTTGTTGGGCATTTAGCGATTTGGGGATTTGAGGATTTGAGGATTTGGGGAGTTCAGATTTAGGTATTAAGCGATCTAGGGATTTGTGAGTTTGCATGTGGGAAGATACAATAACTTGTGATTTAGAACAGTGAGGATTTTAGAATGCGAGGATTTAACGATTTGAAAATTGGCAATTGAAGTAGTTGGGCATTTATGAATTTGGGGATTTGGGAATTGGAGCACTTGCAGACTTGAGTATTGAGGAATTTTGGGACTTGTGAGTTTGCATGTGGGAAGATACAATAATTTGAGATTTAGAACTGTGAGGATTTTAGAATGCGAGGATTTAACGATTTGAAAATTGGCAATTGAAGTAGTTGGGCATTTATGAATTTGAGGATTTGTGAATTTGACGAGTTGTGGATTTAAGTATTGAGGAATTTTGGGACTTGTGAGTTTGCATGCGGGAAGATACAATAATTTGAGATTTAAAACTGTGGGAATTTTGGAATACGAGGATTTGACGATTTGGAAATTTGGTAGTTGAAGTAGTTGAGCATTTAGGGATTTGGGGACTTCAGGATTTGCGGTTGTGGGGAGTTGGAGATTTGCCGATTTGGGGAGAGGCAGATTTGGAGATTTGTGTATTTATGAATTTGGGGATTTGAGGATTTGGCAATTTCGGAATTTTGCGATGTGATACTTTGGATGTGGAAGAATTTAATATTTTGGGAGATAGTGTTTTAGAATTTCGAGAATTTAGTGACTTGGAACTGTGGTAATTCGACCATTTAAATAAATGGTGATTAAGGCTTTTGGGGATTTTGAGATTCGGGCATTTGTATTGTTGGGATTTGAGAATTTGTAAATTTACAAATTTGGGAATTTGGTACCTTTGGAAACGAGAGGATGTAATATTTTGAGATGTGTGCTTTTCATTTGAGGATTTTAGAATTTGGGCATCTGTTAATTTAGAAGTTGAAGGAATTAATAAATCAGCAACTTATGGATTTAAGGATTTAGACAATATGGAATTTGACGATTTTAAAACATGTCAATTTAAGTATTCGCAGACTGTGAAATTTGGGAGTTGAGAAATTTGAGAACTTGAGAGCTGTGCAAATCGAAATTATTTTCAATGAAATTATATAATAAAATCAACAAATATGATCTTATCTCAAGTGTGATCTTATCATAGTGTGATCTTATCTCAATCAATAGAATGTTACGAATCTCTCCGTAAACGTTTCATAGCAAACAAAATCACAATTTTTGTTTAAATCCATCATTTTAAAGCCCGTATAACAACAAAATCGAATACATCAAAAAATAGATGTACCCGCGAAGAGCGAAAAGGTAGCTCGAAATCGATCGTCGAATTAAGAAGAGAGGAGAGACGAGAGGAGAAAAGGAGTTCATCGTAGCATTACCGTCTCTCATTAATTCGACAATCAGCTATCGTTTCGTTCCTTCAAGGGCACCAGTCAAACAGAGTAGACTAATTCCCGGTTATCTCCATCCGTTCTTCGGTTCAACTCGAATCCCTCTCCCGTTCCGATCGCGGCTCCTTCTTTGTTTCTTTCGTTCCCCGACAACGACAATTAGCTTAATTAACTGAATTATCGCTTTCTTTCTACTGTCACAGGTACGCACCTTGTTCGTGAGCGGCTTGCCGATGGACGCCAAGCCGAGGGAGCTGTATTTGCTGTTCAGAGCATACGAGGTAAGTTCTCGTCTCTATCAAATATCGAATTACGACGTAACAACATACTCAATAAAATTTATAAGAGTATTCGAACGCGTTGACCTGTCATAAATCATAACTAAAAAGCAAGAATAAGTAAAATCTGGAGTTCTCGAAAATATCCCTCGTCCAAAATGGTTTATGATAGGTACATGATTAACAAGAAGGTCAAATGTGCCAACAATTATGAAAGTGGTCTAAGTCACACATTTCTTGTTTCGAGATATTCAATGGATTACATTTGAATAGATTAAAAAATATTTTTATGTCATGCAACATGTAAAAATAGAATTCTATTAGTCTCGATTAATGAAAATTTATTATGAACATGAAATTTTATGTGATTTTTATACAAAAATGATGTTTGGAAGTTTGAATTGACTTACACCATGAATCACCTATAAATGACTTAAACCAATCAAAAACTATGAGTTTTATTAGAAAGGATAATGTCAATGAAATAATTTATTTATGTTTATTAATTATTTTTAAAAAGTAATCCATTTTCATCATTTTAGGGTTGTATCATGAGTTTTGAGGTACTTAAAATGTTCCTGAAGAACTGGAGGGTTTAGCTGTTTACTCTGGTCTTATAAACTCAATTTTCTTAAATTTTTGATGTTAGACCACTTTCATAATTAACAGTAAATGAATTCCATATAATGTCAAAACAACAACCACTATCTAATGGTGTATTATTGACGATATCGTAAAAATTGCATTGAATTAATTTTCTTTAAAGTAATGTGGTGTGAAATAACTGATAAACTCGTTTCTTTTTTAATTTGGAGTTAGACCACTTTTATAATCATGAGCACAAATATTTTGTAAAATGTAAGATCTGCTAGATTTTTCTACTATTTACAATAACCATTAGCAGTACAGTGAAGGGTCACATGTGAAACAATGCTTATTTATTGAGCAAATTGAAAAACTTGAGAATTTGATGTATTACAGATTTAGAAATATAAACTTAGAATCTCCACAAATTGATATTATTAACTTCAGATTTCGAACATTTCCAAATCTTCGTATTGTATAGTTAAAATATCTCCAAAATTGCAAGACTAAAATTGAAAAAATTAAAAAATATGAAAACCATAAAATTGAAATCAATGTAAAATTTAATAAAATCATGAAATTTGCACATTTCGAATATAACATTAAAGAGAATTGAAAGATGAAAATTAAAAAAAATGCAGTGATCTAAAGGTGCATAAATTTGAAGTACTGCACGTTGTTGATAACAATGCCCTATTATTTCTCTAGGAACTGTAAAATGGTCGATTAAGTGAACATTTTGAAATATTCATGTAACTCTAATTTTACTGCTACTGTACAATTATATTTATTATCACGTTGAGTGGCATTCGACAACAAGTAGTCGTACGGTACTCTATATTTCACAAAAACAGTTCAATAAATCTTTAACAGTTTGTGCAGCCAGTATCACGCATGACTGGACATTAATTGAAGACACTACAAATACTCGCGTCCACAACTGGCTATAAATGTCGTTTTTCTTCCATTTCTCTTGTTTCTTTGTTCATTCAGCGAGAAGTGAATGGACGTTACGTGGACATTGTTCTTCGAGAAAGTTTCGCGTAATGGTAGCTCGTGGTGTCGTTTAAGCGCCGAGCTGCGTTCCTTCTTTTATGGCGGCCAACCTGCTATAATCATGCTCCTAAATAATGTTGAAACGAGACAAAAGATTTTACAACGGTATCTTCAAAAATTAGCTACGGAAGACGCGGAGTCCGACACTGAATGCTTATTTCATCTTTTGTTTGTTGTTCTCATTTTAGAACGTAAATAAGAAATCATTTTTGGGGGTGTTTTGTGGTTATAAAGTACTAAAGAGAGGGGAGAAATTTGTAACGTTCAAATTCGGATTTAGGGAATTTGGGGATTTGAGTACTTGGTAATTTGAGGACTCGAGAATTTGCTGATTTGGGAATTAGATCAGTCGAGAATTTGAGGACTGAGAATTTGTATTTGAGAGTTTTAAGGTTTTCGAACTCTGCGATTTGACATATTGGGGATTTGAGAATTTTGAGTTTTCGGAGTTAGGAAATTTTTATACTTGGGGATTTGGGAATTTGATGGTTTGACAAATTGGGAATTTGAAAAATTGGAGAGTTGAGAATTTTGCGCTTGAGGGTTTGCTGATTTGAGAATAAGATCATTCGAAAATTTGTAAATTTGAGAGTTTTGAGATTTGCAAAATTTGACATTTGCGAATTTTATGATTTGAGATATTGGGGATTTGAGAATTTTGAGTATTCGAAGTTAGGAAATTTTTATACTTGGGGATTTGGAAATTTTCGATGTGAGAATTTGATGGTTTGAGAAATTGGGAATTTAAAAAATTGGAGAGTTGAGAATTTGGCGCTTGAGGGTTTGCTGATTTGAGAATAAGATCATTCGATAATTGGAGAACTGAGAATTTGTAAATTTGAGAGTATTGAGGTTTGCAAAATTTGACATTTGCGAATTTCACGATTTGAGATTTTGGGGATTTGAGAATTTTGAGTTTTGAGAGTTAGGAAATTTTAAAACTTGGGGATTCGAGAATTTCGGATGTGAGAATTTGATGGTTTGAGAAATTGGGGAGTTGAGAATTTGGCGTTTGAGTGTTTGGATATTTGAGAATTCGTGCATTTAAGGATTGAGTAATATGAGAAGTTGGGAATGTGAGAATTTGGAAATTTAAAAATTTGGTAGTTTCATGCAGGAAGGATTTGAGAATTGGAGGAATTGTGGAATTGGGGTTTTGAAAATTTGGAGTTTGAGGATTTCGAGATTTGAGAATATGGGCATTTGAGAATTAAGGAATATGGGAAATTGTAGAATTGAGAATTTGGCGATTTGTGGAATTGAGGATTTATGAATGTGGGGATTTGAGAATTTTGAGATGTGAGAGTTAACAAACTTGAAATTTAGAGATCTGAGAACATAGGGTTTTGGAACTTGTGGAAATGAAAATTTCGTAATGTACGAACCACGGAATTTATAATTTATAATTTTCAGAACTTTGGAAATTATAAAATTCGTGTATTCTTTAATTCACGCTGTATACATTTGTAAATTTATAAATTGTTATATCCGAAGAATGAGAAAATCGAACCAAAACAGAATGTGGAACGAGACCAGACAAGGGCAGAAAATGAGAACAAATTTATCTTTTTCCTTTTTGGGATCCGAATTTTCTAATAAACGGGTTATTCGACATCCGATTATGATTTCATCATCGTCGTCGTAATACCATCGATCTTGTGTCTCGAGGGAGACTGACTGATGTGACTTTGATAAACTCGATCAAAATTTTCTCGCGTGCCGATTAATCATCCGTAACCCTTTTACTGCGCTAATGTTTGATCAAAAAGTATTCATCCCGTGTGCAGCAGTAATCAAAATCCGTTAACGTATCGATTATGAAATGCATTAAGTAATTTTAACAGTTTAAATTATCGTGGTACGCATTATCTTTAATATTTTAATTTTTGTGACGTACATTTTGATATATATTACTTGACAATATGATTTTTATTTATTAGGGGTTGTGATTCTAGGAGATTTGATTTAAACGATTTTTTACTTACTAGATTATTTACAACATTGTTTAAAATATTTTACTAAATTATTTACAATATTTTTATTAACTAAATTATTTATAGTATTTTACCAACCAGATTACTTACAATATTTTATTTACAAGAATTATCATACATTAGTAGAAACGTTAAACAATGGAAATGTTTTTCAATATATTTTGTATTTAATTTCAATTACACGTGTGAAGTAATTTGTGATTAAATTATATACGATATTTTTTTCAGGATTTTATTATACATATATGTATACAATTCCCTCATGCTATGAAACAATAACGCAAAAGTATTAATAAATACTGCGTGACAAAATGTAAAACACTGAAACATTTGTATGTATGAATCAATAAATAACGATTACTAATTTTTCACGTATGAAAAGTATCTAATTTACAAGTTGCTGCAATAATAAATGAGTAAATAATATAAATTAAATTAATCGTTTCGTATGCATAATTTATTTATTTATTTTCTATTTATATGCACTTTAATTATATACTTAAGTCGTGTGTTTGATTCTATCTGATTTTAATAATTATATTGTCAAATTATTTATTCTTTTTTATTTCAAAATTCCCTTCCGACCAATAATATTAACAATATTTAATACTAAAACTAGCAAACCTGTCAAATGATCGGTTCACATGTTTCTTATTATAAATTACAGAATTCGTTGAGGTTTTCTCGAAATCTCCGTTGATTGTCATCGGAATAAAGAATTAATGTTTGATAATTTTTTAATTTCATTATTAATTTTAAACGAAGCGCAAATCATACTTTGGTAGATCAAGTGTTAAGGTGGTAATCGTACAACGCGGTATAGCGAATAATCATGTAGCACTTAACAACTTATCGCATTTATCGTCGAAAATAAACCATGGTCCAATAATTCAACGTATTTTCCGTGTTATTTCCTTTCTTCTTGTAAGAACAAATAGGCAACGCTCCGGGAGAATTATGCACCTGTTTTAGTGGATTTATAACGTAGAATTTAGTTTACCGTTTCATTGGAACACGAGTTTAGTATGAAAATCCTGTTGCTTTCGAGCGGGATGATTCGAGTGATACTTGGCGAGACCGCATCGTTGCTAATATAAATCAACCTTAACCCATTTGAAATGTATGACACGATATTATATTATCCTGCATTGTGCTTCAGAGCGTGTATACGTGTACAATACACGCGCGTGTGTGTATACATATACATATATGTATATATGTTTGATAGATTCTTTGTTGTCTCATAATTCATCATTGCCATTAATCCGTCGAAATAGACATTTCTCGCGCAGGTACTCATGATTTTAAAGTTTGTTTGAAAATGTTATAAATAATGATTGCATCTGCGGATTCCGTTTTGAAAGACAGGGACTTTGAGAATTTTATAGTCGGAAATTTTACAAATTTAAGCATTTCGAAATTGAAAAATTTGTAAGTTTAAGGATCGAGAAATTGAGATAGTTAGAAACATTGAAATTTAGTGAGAAGAAAATTGAAAAATTTAGAAACTTAAGAATTCAGCAATGAGAAAGTTGAAAAATGCAGATACTTTGGAATTTCTAAATGAAATTTAGAAACTTCGGGACGTGAAAATCAAAAAGTTGAAAAATTTGAAAATTTTGGAATCGAGAACTTGACACTAAAACTACTAAAGGAGTCAAATGACAATTTTACAAATTTCCCATTTGAAATGACAAAATTTGTCAAGATTTTTCGTCAAGGTTTTCTGAACATCTGTACTGATTGTCGGTAACATAAAGAATCAATAAGTGTATTGATGTATATTTCACCGTTTGTTGATTTATTTTACAACTTCCATTTTAATTTGAAAATAATTGTGCAGTATACGTCGGTAGTTTTAGTGTTAAGAGATTCACAAATTCACAAGCCAGCAAACATAAAAGTGAAATAAATCTCAAATCTACTAATTTCACGAATACAAATGTTTTAAATTCCTAAATCGTCAAACTGTCAGATTCCTAAATGACCAAATATGTACAAAATAATTCGGATCATACAATTAACACTTTGAGTGTCATATCACCCACATACGGGTGACGTATGAATTCATACATAAATCTATCGCTAATTTTAGTTGAAACATTTATCATAACAAAGTATACAAAATTTTTGTAGATATATTAACAGTAGATTTACGGAACCCGTCAAAATGACGGATCTTACATTTCTTGTTTTTGATTACGAAAGTTATTAAAAAGTTTATGTCAAAATGCATGTTAACCTTCATCAATATAAAGAATCGTTCTATAATCTGATGTATGTATTATTCATTATTCACTTATGTTTACAATTCATTTTCAATTTACACATAAGTGGTCATTAAACGTCCGTAAATCTAGTGTTAAATCTTGTCAAATAACCCAGAGTAGAATATTATGAAAATTGTCTATAAAATTTATCGAAAACAAAATTACTTGGTAAGAGAAATTGAAACTGTTTTAGGGTAGAACTCAAAGTATTAAACATCGAATAATACCATATGTGTTATGTTACGATACTTATTCCTCAAGAAATACGAATAAAAACAATCAAAATCCGAAGTCGTTAGAACATTTTCCGTTTCTGTGTGTCGTATTAACACTAAAGCTACCAAAGGGGTGAAATAAACCTTTCGCACATTTCCTACATCAAACAACATAATATGTTACGATGGTTTTCTTGACATCTATGCTGATTGTGATCGAGACAAAGAATGAATAAGTGTACTCATTTATGTTTCATTGTTTGTTCATTTGTTTTTAAACTTCATTTATGTAGGGTAGTGTGGGATTTTTTCCTGTTGTCGTGATTGTGATAGATGATGCGGAAGATTTATGCGAGATGTTTGTAATCTTTTGTCTTTTGCGATTAGGTTATGAGGAAACGGAATATAATTTTAAGAGTTGAGAGTCGGAGTTGAACCTTTGACTTGTGCACATCGTGGAATTTGTTGATTTGTTAAACATAATTAATTATAGTTAAATTCGTTATATTTCGCAATATTAAAGTGCAGAATTGTAGTTTGAATTATTTAATATCGTTTTGTTAAATTTTTTAATAAAATTCCTATATTTATAACTTCCAAATAATTGTGTATTATACGTCGGTGGTTTTAGTGTTAACAAAAATTCATCCGTTCGTCGAGGGTTCGTACTTTTTCGACGAATAATGACGATCAGCTGAAAGCGTAGCCACCGATAGATTTTCAGTCCGTTAAGCGTTTAAAGTATTTCGTAGAAAGCTTGAATTACTCGTATTCTAAATACCAGACGGATAATCGCGGCGAGGAGAAAGGCTTCGTGTAACTTTTTCTCGTCGATTCCGCGCCACGCTCGAGGGGATACGATGGATTTTAACTTTCGAGGGAAATCTTGAAATGGAGCGAGAACAGTTTTATCGCTGTTCCAACGATCCTCTGCTTTTTTTATCGTTTAAACTGTCGCAGTCGTTCGGAGCTTCTTGTCTGCGGCTGACACGTCGTTATCCTGTTCGCCCGTGGAATCCTGTGTCCTGTAGAATTCTCTTTCGGGCAAACGGGAATTCTCCGTTGTCGAATTAAAAAAATATCCTTATTTACCCGGAACGAGCTCCCTTTTTCCTAGCAAATTCCATTTCTCTTGGATTACCCGGGTAATATTCGTTTACGGCTGCAGCGCGCTATTTGGACATCGTATTTAATCGTTAACTACCTTCGACGTATATATACGTCGGTCAAATATCTCGATTGCCGTGTTGGTGAATTGTTAATTCTTTATCGAATGAAAACGTGTTGCTCGACTTTTCTTGTCCATTTTGTAACAGGAAAGACGTATATGTTCGTCGATCGAAAACTTTATCCCGTCAGAAAATTGTTAATTTTTTGTCGAATATAAACGTCTTGCTTGAGTTTTTTTTTTCGTATAATTCGTAATAGAATAATTTGGTTTTCGATTGACGTATATATACGTCGGTTAAATACTTCATCTCGATTGTCGTGTTGGCGAACTGTTAATTCTTTATCGAATGAAAACGTGTTGCTCGACTTTTCTTGTCCATTTTGTAACAGGAAAGACGTATATGTTCGTCGATCGAAAACTTTATCCCGTCAGAAAATTGTTAATTTTTTGTCGAATATAAATGTCTTGCTTGAGTTTTTTCGTATAATTCGTAACAGAATAATTTGGTTTTTGATTGACGTATATGTACGTCGGTTAAATACTTTATCTCGATCTTTGTGTTGCAGAACTGCTAATTCCTTGTCAAATAAAAACGTGTTGCTTGACTTTTTTCGTATAATTTGTGACAGGATAATTTGGTTTTCGATCGACGTATATGTACGTTCATCAAAAACTTTAGTTCAGTTATTATGTTAATGCTTCATTAATATTTTGGTGAATATAATTTGTTCTATTGACTTTTTTGTAAAATATATAATAGGAAAATTTGTCTCACGTTCAACGTATATATACGTCAAACTCAAACTTTATCCACGTTACCACGCGGTTCATTCTATTGTCGAATAAAAATATCATTCTTCGTTTTGCTTGATTTTTTTCGTATTAGTAAAATTTACATCGCGGTCGACGTAAATACACGTCAATATGAAAGTTTATCTCAGTGCGATTGGTTTTATCGAATTGTTAATTTGTTATCAAATAAAAATGTAATTCTTCGTCGTTTTGCTCGATCTTTTCGTAAAATATATGATATGAAAATTTACTGTGTATTCGACGTATATATACGACGATCTAAAACTGCGTCCCGGTTATTGCGTTACCGAGTTATTAACTTTTTATGGAATGAAAACATAAACCTCCCTCGTCTTGCTTTCTTGGTAAAATTTATAGCCGGAATTTTTTTTGCGCTTGACGTATATACGCGTCAATCTAAAAACTTTATCTCAGTCAGGATGTTAATATTTTAGGAAATAAAAATGTCATCCTCCCTCGTTTTTCTCGGCTTGCTTCGTAAAATTGATAATGGAGAAATACGAGTCATACTGTATTACGCGTAATAAATACCTTATGTATTTATAATTACGAACACAGATATCGGGTAACAATTATTGAAATTACAGCGGTTATTGAATATTAATCATCGATCACCGTGGATACGTCGAATGTCATCGAATTAAAACGAGGTTTCGAGAAAAATATATTTATAATTCAGCTACTCGGCTGGCTCGTATCTTCATTGTTTTGTCTCCAGAAACTAGAAACTAAACAATTCTCTCGAAAATGACATTGCCAGCAAGTGTATTAGTTATCTAGCACATAACCGAAACAATAGCATTGTACGAAACAGTTGAATAAATTGTATATCATTATTAAATAACACTGGATATTCAACTATTAATTACAGTGCAGTATTTAACTGTTAAATAGGGTATAGTACTTGTAACTAGTAAGTATAGCAGACTATTTAAGTAGTAAGTAGTTAAGTAAGGAATAATTGAAGTTTTTAAATTCTAAAAACTGTTAACAAATTGTCACTTTAGCTGACTATTTTTAAAACAAATTAATTTTTATAAATCTCAATACTACAACCCTTCCCATAAACGGATATTTTAGTCAACAATTATAGAATTATACAAATATTTATTATAATTGCCATATTTAAATAAACCAATATTATAATGGAATAAAATTTCTATACCCTTGCATTTTTAATCAAATTTTCTTCCCTTGTAGAATTTTAATAAAAAAGTCGGATAAATGAAAATTAATTTTTAAAAATATGTATTTTTTCCTTACTTATATGATAAGTCAATTTATATGTGTAAATATTGATTTATTTTATAATTATAATATGGACTTATTTTATAAATAAGAAGAAAAATATTTTTTGGAATTAATTCTTATTTATTGAGTTTTATTTTAGGGATTAATTGCAAAATTCACGGCGAATTTGTATTTCGCTATTAAAATATTTCTAGCATACCCTTCATCACAAAAGCAAGAAATCTTCGTTTGGATCGTATTGAAATGGTTGTGATCAGTATAAATGAATAAATTGTGAATAAACGTATGAAATGATTGATGATTCATTGTTTGTAAACAAATATGCATACAGAGTGAAGTAAATGGAAATGAAATTATATTAAAATCAGTAAAAGAATATGTGGTTACGGCCATCGGATGAATCTCATAGCGACGCTTCTCGTTTCTGTTTTTCGATCGACTAAATTAACTAATTAAAATGCTGCCGCGTTAATGGAAAAGGAATCAATTAACACTTTACCGACCGGCCGTCGATTAATCGACGTTTGATCCCCAGCGCTTACCGACCGGTCGTCGATTATTCGACGTTTGCTATCCAGCCTTTACCGACCGGTCGTCGATTATTCGACGTTTGATCTTTCTGTTAGATTCGGTTAGGTCAGATTGACCAGTAGCAAGCAGCAAGCATTTCGCATTCTTTATTCAAATAATCGGTACTTTTTTCTAAGTTTTAGCCCTTAGAAATGAACGGAAAGGATGGTCTCGGTGAGTTTTATCTCGACGACCTGTCAGATTCTCCTGACTGCCGTTCAACAAGTAGTACTGATGACGAAAGTGATAGCAGTAATATAGTCATTCGAAAGCGAAGTCCTGTACCGATAATATACAGTGATTCAGAAGACGAGGACATAAATAATAATGTTGAAGACAACAATGATACATGGTCAACGAACGACAAGAGTATAACTTTGGAACCTTTCGAAGGCAGCTCTGGCGTAAAGATTATGCCAAGTTCCTCCGAAAGCGTAATAGATATTGTGAATTTATTCATTGGAAGTAACCTGATTGAGCACTTCGTGAGGGAGTCTAATAGATATCATTATCAAATTGTGGACAGATATAAAATTACATCAAAGACAAAAAAATGGAAAGACATCACGGTGACTGAAATGAAGAAATTTTTGGGCCTGATCATTCTCATGGGACAAGTAAAGAAGGACGTCCTCTACGATTATTGGTCTACAGACCCATCTATAGAAACGCCGATCTTCTCGAAGGTTATGAGCAGGAACAGATTTTTACAAATAATGCAAAGCTGGCATTTTTGTAATAATAACGATATTTCTCCCAATTCGCATAGGCTGGTGAAGGTCCAGCCTGTCATTGATCATTTCAAGGAAAAATTTAACAACGTATATAAACCAGATCAACAATTGTCTCTAGATGAATGTTTAATTCCGTGGAGAGGTAGACTGTCAATTAAAACATATAATCCGGCAAAAACCACAAAATATGGAATACTGGTTAGAGTGCTGTCTGAGGCTCGTACGGGATACGTATCCAATTTTTGTGTGTATGCCGCTGAGGGAAAAAAATTAGAAGAGACAGTATTATCGGTCATTGGACCGTATAAGAACATGTGGCACCACATATATCAAGATAACTATTATAATAGTGTCAACATAGCTAAGATTTTTTTAAAAAATAAATTGCGAGTGTGTGGGACGATTCGAAAGAACAGAGGTCTTCCTCAAATACTTCAAACGGTCAAGCTTTCAAGAGGACAGCATCAATTTCTTAGAAATGGCCAAATTTTGATACAAGTATGGAATAATGGCAAAAGAAATGTAAGCATGATATCGACCA
The DNA here is from genome assembly GCA_947623535.1 of Coelioxys conoideus. NCBI lineage: Eukaryota > Metazoa > Arthropoda > Insecta > Hymenoptera > Megachilidae > Coelioxys > Coelioxys conoideus. The sequence goes on along the minus strand of OX392456.1, from coordinate 13,669,676 downwards.
TACATTCTGCACAAATGGCGGAATCTAGAAACAGAAGCAGGACATCAGATTGCCTCATACAGAAGCCTATCTCTATAATAGATTATAATAAATATATGAAGGGCGTAGATCGCGCCGATCAATATCTCTCCTATTATTCAATTTTTAGGAAAACAAAAAAATGGACTAAACGTATCGTAATGTTCTACCTCAATTGTGCACTTTTTAACTCCTTTAAAGTATATGTAACTCTGAACGGACAGAAGCTTGCATACAAAAATTTTCTGCACAAAGCGGCACTTTCATTGATAGAAGACCGCGAAACTGAAGAACAAGGTACGGATCTACCTAATTTCGAACCCACAACCACAAGAACCACATCCCGTTTTGATCGTCCCGGAAGACTGGCAAATTTCGGAAAGCACAAACTAGTAAATATAGTAACCAGCGGTAAATGTAGAAAACCCCTACGGCAATGCAGAGTTTGTGCAAGTAAAAAAAAGCTAAGCAGAACAGGTTTCGCTTGTAAATACTGCAACGTCCCGCTACACAAAGGTGACTGTTTCGAGCGCTATCATAGTTTAAAAAAATATTAAACAACTTCTTTTTTCAACAAATATTGTTATATGAATTATGGTATATTTTATGTAAATAATAAACTGAAAACGATTGTAATAGACGAAATAAATATTGTTTAACACTACCATAATTAAAGTAAAAGATTTTATTAAATTTCGTTACCCTACAATAACACGAAGCAGACAATTTTACCAGAGTTTAAGAAAAGCGCATATATTCCCGCGCGTCAGTCTAGGCCGAAACCGAGCCGGTGTCTCGGACGATCTGCGGCTGAGTGGGCGGTGAAAGGGCATAGTATGTTCGAATCGCTACCGGTCGGTAAAGTGTTAACTTGCTCGAGGATGTATTTGATGCATTCCAATCAATTTAATAGAGGGATGAACGTTCCGCATGACTCTCTTTTCTTTTTTCTTGTGCAATTTTAATTTTGCATCAATTATTCAACTATATTAGCGACATATATGGTATTTTCAAAGTTTACTATATTGTTTTCGGGAACTCCGAAACTTGTGTTTTTGTATTAAAATGATATATGTTTAAATAAGAATTATGCATTCAGGATTAATCTTATGTGACAACTCAGATATTGAATATCATTCACAACATATATCGATCGATATTACCTAAAGTAATGCAGGGAGAAGGTTGATCTTAAAACACATAACAACTTTTGATGTTAGAAATTTCGAAGTCTTCAAGTTTACAAATTTTCAAATTTTTAAATGTAGAAATATATGAATTTAGACGTGTTCAAATGTTTAGAATTTAGAAATTGGGCACCTTCCAAGTTTACTATCATTCAATTCGTTTAATCTTGAAATTTTTAGATTGTTTACTTTTGAAGTTTCGTATTTAGATGTTTTTAGATTTAGAAAGATAGAAATGTAGAAGAGTACAAATTTGAAGGGTCTGAAATTTAAATAGCATTAAATTCTGTTATTTTATTCAATCTGCAAATTTAGAAATTTAGCTAATTCCAACATAAACTACGAATATCAGAAATTTTCAAAAGTCACAAATTCACAAATATTCAACTTTCAAAGGTACTTCGAGAGTTCGAAAATTTACAAGTTTATATTTTCTGTGTCAAAATAGATAACAACAAAGGATCATTGCACACTTGCACGTACAATTAAACCAAGCACTCATATGTTCAAAACACGATTATCGAAAGTACATTGATTTATACCGATAACGTCCCCAAACACCCTACCCCAATAATCCTCCATTTCCCTCAATCCAATTATTTCCCCATTATCATTATAATTATTCGGGTTCAAAGGAAGGATCCGAAGCAAATCCTCCTTTCCGATCACATAAATCTTCTTATAAAAATATTCCTCATACTTCGTCACGTTAAAAAGAAACTTGTTTCTCCATAAATATTTTCTAGAAATAATATCGAATATACTCGAAAAGAATTGATCGTCAGATTTTCCGGACACTCGTCGAGGACGAACGGAAATATAAAGCTCGTTCGCGGTAAAGTTGTTGGCGAATCGGATTCCGGGATGAAATAAGGGCCACTTCCGGCGATCTCGCAAAAATCTATCGACGGGATTCTCTATTATCGTCCTGGAGGATTCTTTTCCAGCTGTGCCGGCTCGCGGTGGCGATTTTTCTCCGGCTTCAGTTATCGATCGGTCCGCTCCTTCATGGCCGATAGGACAAATCGATCAAAATGGAAGTTCACGCGAGTGGTATTACCGAAAAGAATTTTACGATATTGAGGTCGTCGCGATGACGAAGTTACGAGCATCTCTCGATACACAATATGCTCGCTTTACTTCTCCTCCTCGGCTTTTAGAAAGATTGAACTACGTAACGAGACCAACTTTTCACTTTATGACGTATTTATTCGTGTCATGGGTTTTGATGCAGTTAATCTCGCCGAGGTCTATGAAAGTACTTATGTGCGTTGCTTTGGTGAAAGGTAAACTTTTTACGTATGTTAATTTATATATTATTTCTAGCAGGTGATGTATAGTTCATTTATTTATGAACTTAACAACTTAATAATGTTAATTGAATGTTAATAAGTTCGTAGTTGTTTAATAATATATATACTAACTAAATATATGATTAATATATTATAAATATTTATCATACAAATATTAACTAAATATATATATATACATGTGTGTATATAAATATATATGTGTATAATATTAATATAGAAATTAACTGAACATCAATTATAGTTAACTATTTTAATTAATTTACAATTTAACTATACATCAATTATAGTCGACTACATTAATTAATTGTGCCCATAATTATGAGAGTGGTCTAAGTCACACATTTCTTGTTTCGAGATATTTAATGGATTACATTTGAATGGATTAAAAAATATTTTTATATCATGGAATATTTTAAATTAGAAATTTATTATTCTCGATTAATGAAAATTTATTATGAACATGAAATTTTTCTCGTACAGAAATGTTTTTAAAGTTGGAATTGACTTAGACCATTTTCATAATTATGGGCACAATTTAGGAATTAAGTATACATTAAGTATAGCTGATTATATCAATCAATTGTTAAATTACACTTCATGTACAAATTATTTTCGTACTGTCTTAAGTTTCAAATTTAAAATATCAAAAATAAAATTAAAAAATCTAAGAGCGGTTAATTCAAACCAATCCTTTGATTTGATAAAATGCAACAAATGGAATTTGAAGAATAATTTTTAGTTCAAAACGATTGTAAATTTAAGATACAACTGATGAAAGATAATTATTATAAACTGTGAACATAGTAATAACAAATAAAAGAAAGGTGAAATGTGTTATAAATTTATCGCAGATAAAAATCATTTTATCTGTGACAATATGTATACATATACATTAGAATTTACGGAGAACATAATCGTACTATATAGATAAAATATCGATATATACAAAAATATATATTTTGTAGAGACAAAAACACTACAATAATTTTATCATTTTAAAGTGCAGAATATATTGCAATTTCCCGAGACAAAAGATAAATTGTACTACATACAGTCTGACTCTGACATTGCATCTAATATTTCACTTACATTACAGCTAACATATCTTGACTTAGTACTGTCTGGTTCCAATGTTCTATCCTCTCTTGTTTGATTTAATATTGCAAACGTGAACATAGTTGTTACACGATTGTGCCATATCTTTTGAAACAGGTGTCAAGTACAAAATTATCTTAATCTGTGTCACTGATTAAGTATTATAAATGGTTTACGAAAACGTAGTCAAAGATTATTTACAGGTCTTTGGTAAAATTTACAGAAAGTACGTGTCGTTCATTGTTGTTTATAGGAAATTTTTGTTTTTAACTAACTGTCTTATTGATGATCATACTTATATACCAATTTATGATTTTCCGTCAGCAGTACAATTTATATTAATTATTTAGAAATTTATATACGATGCATTTTATACTGGTTATTGATATTTAGATAGCATTGATTTGTTATTTTTATTTTTACATATTTGTTGTCAAGTACTTCGCTAAAAAATTTAGCTGTTTAAACCAACTGTTAGAAACTTTTTATATAATTTTATCAAATGGCAGTACCGTTTCATTATTTTCATTTCTTCGTATGTGTTATAATTTCCTTCATTAAACTATTTAACTGTTTAACTTATACTTTACAAACTTTTAACACGATAATTCTATTAAGCGTAACAACACGTTCAATTAAAATTCAAATGTCAATGATTATTTTCATTTAACAGTATTTATGACTATTTTCCATTTTTAAATATTTATGATTATTTTTTATTTTTTATTAATCATTTTGCACGGTTTCCAACATTTCGTTGCGCATTTAAGATATCATGGCAGTTTATATTAAGTATTATTCCATGTAATTATTAGTTCGTCCGATGCTTCAACTGCATTATGATGCGATTAATCATTGGATCAGTGGCATGATATAAATCCATCGGTAATGTTTCCACTAAATATTATTCTGACTAAGGCACGAAATTTATTGTATAAATAGTATCATAAAATACTGCCGTGTCCCGGTTAAAGGTCAAAGGTGTTTCGCTTTCAAGGAATTGTGCCAACTGACACTGGAAAATATAATGAAGATGGCCAAACTGGAGTTGTTCAGGAGCATTAATATTCCAACCTTATCCTTTGTCAAATCGATCCTCCATTTTGTTGTTTATGAGTACTTATAGTTAATTTTTATTTAAATACAAGTTCTTTAATATTTAGTCTTCTAGTAATAATTGTCAAGCTTCATATTGTTTTGAGTTGTTGATAGCATAATTTTTATTTCACTGCAAGATTTGGAGACTATACGATATTTATTTTGAGATTTGGAAATTTAGGGATTCGGAGGTCACGGAATTTGGAGTTGTAGAAATTTGGGGTATAGGACTGGGGATCTAGGAATTTAGGGACATAGAAATTTAGGCCATAGGAATGTGGAAATTTAGAAATTTGGGAGTTTACGAATTTGGGAATGTGGATACTTTGGAATTCAGGAATTTAGGAATCTACGAGTTTTGGAACTTGGCAACTTAGAAATCTAGGAATCTAGGAATTTTGGAACTTGAGAATTTATAAATTTGGAAGTTTAGGAATTTGGCCAACTTTTGATTCAGAAACCAATCAATTTAGAAATTTGCGAGTTTACGAATGTGAGAATTCAGAAATGCAGAAATGTAGAAATGTAGAAATGTAGAAATGTAGAAATGTAGAAATGTAGAAATGTAGAAATGTAGAAATGTAGAAATGTAGAAATGTAGAAATGTAGAAATGTAGAAATGTAGAAATGTAGAAATGTAGAAATGTAGAAATGTAGAAATGTAGAAATGTAGAAATGTAGAAATGTAGAAATTTGAGAATTTGAAAATGTCAGGAATTTGGAATGTTAGGAATTTAAAGATTTGGAACCGCGATTTATTAAAGATCAATATTTTAAATCTTTCTTCCATCTTAATCCCAAAGTTGCATTTTTACCCCTTCAACTATGACCCACACGTCTGATCAGCGAATACAAACTGGTTAAATTATATTTATGTTCGAGTTTCGCTTATTTGGTCAGAATTTAATAGTCATACCGCACAATAGAAGTCAAACGGAAGAGCTTAGTAAACAAAAGTGAGCGATAACACTGCGAATATTGACCGCTTACGAAAATACAAGAGTGTGGACAGCAGGTCTGTGAACTCGGTTATGTGTATAATTGAAAGCCGAGTGTATTTGAGTTTCGAAAGAAGGTAATTTCACATATAGGTTTAAATTATTTCTGCAGGTTACGCTATTCGAATCCATACTCAATGAGCAAGCGTCTACTTAAACCAAATTTAACCTCGCGAAATAATTTGTTGAGATTGTGAAAAGAAATTATTTAATTGTTTATATAATTATTTTAAATCGATAACTATTAAATGATAGGAAGTTACAATCAATTTGGCCAAATAACTAAAAAGTGATAGTATGCTGTAATGCACATATGTCGATGATTGGTTGTTCAATTTAAAAAAGAAAAATTAAATGCACAAATATGTCGCAGATGTGACACAGATGTACGCAAATGTGCACGAATGTACAAATGTACACACATGTGTAAATGTACACATATGAGTAAATGTACACATAGACGTCAGTATTGTTAAAGAGGTTATCCCACTATTCACGTATGAAAAAATGTATGTTCTTCAAAACACAATCAAGTAAATAAAACGCAATTTTTTGTTATATTTAGCTGATTATAAATAATTTAAGAATTTATTCATAGTTCTTCAAAACACAATCAAGTAAATAAAACGCAATTTTTCGTTACATTTTAGCTGATTATAAATAATTTAAGAATTTATTCAAAGAATATATACACGACAGCTTTCGTATACTAATTTTAACAACTTCAAACATATTTCAGAGTGGTCCAAACAATTTTACAGCAGAGTAACCCCATAACTGTATTGTTTTAAATATTTAATTCATTTTCAAATAAATTATACCATTAGGCCGTAATAATTATTCTGTTGTAATTCTGATATGATCTAACGCACTAATATGAACAATAGATACAGAACAACAAAATAATCTGTGAAATAGCATGACCAGTCGCGGTCAGACTGTTTTCTTTAGTTCCGTCAGAAATTTTACGCGACCCAACATTTACACGCTCGGCGTCGTAAACTTCCGAGGGTTTACAACGATGGAATCATCGAAATTTCAGCTATAAAAGAATACGCGAGAGAGGGTTGTGTTTCTCAACGGCCTTTCGTTACGAGGCTGAAGACACTACTGCCAGAATGTTTCATTATGGCCCGGGCATTGTGCCCGACTAGAGAAATCGACTTTTCACGTTTCTGGCTCGCCCTGGAGTCTCCTGACAATTTCGTAATCTATGTTTGATATCCGACACAGAATCTTCCCAGAAGTTAGCATCGGATGAATAAGTGAATTAGAATTTTAAAGCTAAACCTACAATGTGGCTTTATTTGGAAATGAAAAATGTAGTTGAAAAAGGAATAAACGAACGATACACGGACAGGTCGATTTCGTCGTGTTTTACACGAAGAAAACACAGCTCGTTGGCATCGTCGCGTAATCACAATTCACCGTGCCGGTTGGCATAGCGCGTGATTTCAGTGGCATAATAAAATGATCGGTATCCGTGTTGTTATATTTGCGGGCACACGTGACGTCGAAGGAAACGCGTGTTAATGAAAACCGAAATGTTCAGCTGTTTCCCCGTGTGTTCGAGAACATGTACCAGTTGCTTGTTTTACGCACGAAACGATTTGCTGAAAGTCACTGAAGATCGTGTTCAACGACTTCCGGTGTTACGTTCGTCTCTCGTCTTTACGACGAGATTTCGATGATCGCGCGAAATCAGCCTCCAGACATTCCGCGTTTTATTGCATAACGTCTTATATTGTATCACAATTACTTCCTGACCGATCACACGAATTAGGTTCGCGAAATTTTGTGAGATGTTAATTCGAATTTCTCCGTTCGGTTATTTTAGATGTACACTGTTACAAATATTGTAATGTATTGTAACAAATACTGTTATTATTTGCTACACTATGTTTCTTTACATAATTTTGTATTATAATCGTGTTTCGTTATACATATAGCTTTGCATGTTCTATTTTATTTTACACTGTTGTATTGTGCTATAATATTTCATTATATATTTCGTTATACATATACATTTTCTTTTATGCTACATTTTATCCTACGAAAGTTTAAGACTAAATGGAAAAAATAAATAATTGATTTACTGTTTATATACTTTTATTTCGTAGTGTATTTTGAATATAATGTTGATGTAGCGAATATGTCAGCTTAACATCTCTTCATTTTGTTTATATTTTATTAATGTTCACAGATTTGATTGGACTGTCCTATATATATTGATGTAATATACTGTTAAATTTATGAATACTCTTAACAAACTTATTATAGTCTTTATTAATTATTATGATATTTATTCACTAACAAAGAAGGTAATAGTTACACTAATTAAATAATATACTAAAGTCTCAATCAGTTAACGAATTAAAAAGTGCAAACAAAAAGGGGTGTTAACAATATTTTTTTTAATTGTAGTTTATTAAATGAAAGACAGTATTAGTAAATATGAATTCGAATGGCACTAAAATAAATTGTATTGTCAAAAAAGAACATTATGAAATTTATTGTTTCTACTATTTTAATAACTAATCACTTTTCGAACAATAGCAATATCAATAAATGTAATGACAATTATAATTAACTTGCTAATAATTGTAATGACAGTAATAATTAACAAGTTAATAATTGCAATATCAATTGCCATTAACTTCTTAATAATTGTAATACCAGTAATAATTAATTTGATAATAATTGTAATAACAGTAATAATTAACAAGTTAATAATTGCAATAACAATTGCCATTAACTTATTAATAATTGTAATACCAGTAATAATTAATTTGATAATAATTATAATAACAGTAATAATTAACAAGTTAATAATTGCAATAACAATTGTCATTAACCTTTTAATGATTGTACTACCAGTAATAATTAATTTGATAATAATTGTGACAACAATAATGAATAATTTGTTAATAATTGTAATAACAGTAATAATTAACTTGTTAATAATTATAATAACAGTGATAATTAACTTCATAATGATTGTAATAACAATAATAATTAGCAAGTAAATAACGTATTACCTTCTTAATAACAATTACGTATTGCTTTCACGAGCAACAAGTTTCTGTACATTCTAACAAACAAAATTTCTATAACGAAAAGTTTTCCCGAGTTGCAGCACGTACAGCCTTATTTATTTCTGCACAATATATATTCTCAACTAAATAATTATCAAATTAATTACGAAAGTTGCTTTTGAATTACTCGCATGCTTACCACAACAGTTTTCCTGCGCGCAGTAATATCTTGAAACTTTTAAAACGCCGAGCATCCGCTAAAGTATGGAAGCGATTCACTCAACTGATTATCTAATTAAATCATGCTGGTTACTTCGCTGTAAATTAGTCTCGCATAGAGTAATTTTAACAGAGCAAAAAAGTAGCGTTCGAGCTTCGTCCATTTATATTTCCTACAACCAGTGAACGGTAATTGGTTATAACCGCGTTCACAAAACTCGTCAGTCGCATGAAAGCGAATCAAAATGGACGATATGTTTTGGAATGCACATCCGTTTTGGTGAAACTTCGCGTTTAAAGAACGGGTTACGCGTAGATATAAATGTCCCACCAGCTATAGCCCTCTAATTACGACTGCGTTAATTAGTAGTACCATCGTGTACATACAATTAACAATTTGATAGCGTAATGAGCTTTACGTTCTCCGTGTTGTATATGCACGCAACGAACACATAGGTGGATACGTACACGTTAACACATCTGGTGTACGGTGTTCCTTTAACCCCGTGATTACGAATATTGTTTCAAAGACATGTTGCTAATCCTATTACGTTGAAGACAATCTTCGTATGTTTATGGTACCTATACTAACGCGCGCATGAAACGTGTTAAACTATCAAAGCGATCAAACGATCGTTTTACAAATTTTCTATTTTACATTACAAACTTTGTTAAGATGATTTCTTGAAACCTACTCTTATTCCCGTCAAGATAAAAAATTAATATGTGTACTGATTTATGTGTCATCGTTTATTCATTTTTTTTTTCTTGATTTCATTTTTATCTTTTGAATAATTTTGCATTGTACATCGGTAATGTTAACTATACTTGTAAAAAGAATACCATAAATTACTTGCGTAAATTACTTGACCGTGAAATACACAACATTAAGTACACATACATACATATACAGGTAGTAATATACAGGGTGTTACTTTAGACGCAACTCATGATTTTTCACTGTTCAGTGTTTGACAGAAAAAGAGTTTAAAACCAGAGTTTTACTTTCAGAAAACTGTCTGAATTAAATTTCTTCGAAATCGAGATCATCGATTTTTCAAATGGGATCTCGTATTTCACTTTTCACCACTGGTGACAGTAAATATTTTCAAAAAAGATTGATATTTTTATTCCAGTGATTAGACACTCTCTCCATCTACTATTCCATTCAGTATATTTTTTTATACAGTATTTAGTACCAGTGCAAACATTCGCAAGTGACACATCATTTAACTAAAACGTGTATCTGTGCATTGATATATCGAAATCTACACATATGTGTATCTATGATACATCGAAATTGACAAATGTGTGCAATTATGATATATAAAAATCTACCAATCTGTGTATTTATAATAACTTGAAATTGACAAATCTGTGCATTTATGATACATAAAAATGTACAATTCTGTTCAATTATGATACATAAAAATCTACAAACCTGTTCAGTTATGATACATAAAAACCTCCAATTCTATCTAATTATGTTTCATAAAAATCTACAAACCCCTTGTTCAGTCATGATTCATAAAAATCTACAATTCTGTTCATTTATGACACACAAAAGTCTACAAATCTGTGTATTTATGATACATAAATATCTACAAATCTGTGTGTTTATGAATCATAAAAATTGGCAAACCATTCGTGGTACATCGAAATCAACAAATGTGCGCATTTATAATACATAAAAATGTAGAAAAGATAAACGAGTAATCTACAGTCTGCAGATTCCAATATAAAGTCATTTCGTACTTCCTCGAATAATTTGCAAGTTATTTGAAATCATGAAGCTCCGTTGCGAATACAAGAGAAAAACCGAAGAAAATTAATCGAAATAAAAGCCCTTCAACGGAGCAAGTTATCGACGTTTTCTTACATCGCTGAAATTTGCATTTTGCATGCTGCATTAAGTCCGGGAGACCTTTGGTAGCCATCGCCTCTTCGTCACCGTGAAAGGAATACTTCCGTCATCGTTGGGAAGGTTTAAAAATATTCTTGCTCCAGTTTTCCTACGTAGCTTCGATATTTCAATATCCGCCGACAGGTTCAACCCGTATATTTATACATAATAAAGTCTCATCCTTTGATCGAAAACTCGAGAGGACCATTGTCGCGGTATTCGTTTAATCCGCGAACCAAATACCGTCGCAGCTGATCAACAATATCAATTTTATCCCATAGAAAAACTTCCCTTTCATCGTTTTACTGTTAAAACTCGTTTGAAAAGAACCGGAGTATAATGTATGTAGGATTGAATTATATTTATTAATCGAGTGTGGAAATGAGACAAGAAATTACAGATTCTTAATTCTGAAATAATAATAAATAAACGATATAAAACGAAAAAGAAATATACTACAGACTACTGAAAAAATTATAAAGAGAAAAACGAAAACAAAGGCAAGAAAACAAAAGACGGATATACAGTAAAAGTTCTCCTCGTGCACAGGAGGCCGATATCGAAATTGTGCACGAAGAGAACCGTAGAAGCGAAATTTGATATTCGGCGACCGAGCCTTCCTCGTGACAGTTCGCGGCCAACGAAACGACGAGGGTCGAATATCGATGAGACACATACTAATGCAAGCAAAGAAGAAGATTAAAATTTTCTTATTTCCTATTATTTTTTCATGAAACTTATACCATCATATTCGTCAGGTTTTTCTGATTAAAATGACACCAAACACGTTATAATTACGATCATAATTACCTGTGTAACAAGCCATAAAAGTTTATTTGTATCTCTGCCGTAAATGTAACGTCCGAAACTTTTATGGCTTGTTATATAGGTAATGGTGATCGTAATTATATCTTGTTTGGTCTTGTTTTGATCGGGAGAACCTCACGAATATGTTAAAAAAGTTTGCAGTCAAAAAAATATAAATATTAAAAAATTATATTGCTAAATTTGGAACGGCGAGTATCGTGTTACACTTGGACTAGCTCGAGCGAGGCGAACACGGGCGTAGCGATGACGCACGCATAGGCGCAGGAAGAGACATTTTGCACGAACGGAACCAACCAAGTAGTGCACGAGGAGGACTTTTACTGTTTAATTCAGACACGTTGCCGAGTCAATTACTATTATTTAAAATAACTCGACACTTATTGATTGCGCCAAGAAACGTTTCAAATAAATTCTGAACCCACGAAGAAACGTTATAAATTTCGATTCTATGAATAAACGTTTTGAATAAATTTCGATTGTTTCGAGAAACGTTTCAAATAAACATTCATTGCATCAATATATGTTTTATATAATTTTTTATTGTATCCAGAAGCGTTTCAAATGAACTTCATTTGTGTCAAAAGACGAGTTAAATAAACTTTGATTGTATCAAGAAATATTTTAAATAAATATCATGCGTATCAACATATGTTGTATATAAAACTTTATTACACAAAGAAGCGTTTTAAACATCGAGCAACGTTTTATTATAATTAAATTTTGCTGTACAAAGAAAGACGTTGAATAAATTTTGTTTGTATCAAGAAACGTTTTGAATAAATTTTGATTGTATCATCAGATAGTTTGAATAAAATTGAAGCAGCTTGTCAAGACGCAATTATATTCTTTTCTGTATGAAATATTTCCTGACGGGATTACCCCGAGTGTCCCTCTGAGATTTGCATAATTTGCAAATCGTGGGATCATGTCGTCAAGAATGTCGTTATTTATGATTTTGAGCGATAGTCGATACATTAAAGTGTATTTAAAATATATATCTTGTTTCATATCATCTAAAATATTTATTCACCTTAACAATATTTAAGATCTACTTTAACATTATCTATAACATACATCTAGTTTAATATTATTTGAAATACATACGTAGATAAATAATACCCAAGATATTTGTCTAGCTTAATATTATTTGAAATATTTATCTAGTTCAAAATATAGCAGACACAGATATATTATTTACTTAACCCTTTGCACTCAAAGGTTTTTTTTATTGCTGCTCGTATCAAATAGCATTTCTAAAACGTTTCAGTCTAGTATGAATTCTATTGAAATTATTATTACCCTATTATTAATTGCTACTAATAGCTGTTTCATCGTGTGCACGTCGTACGTGCAACATTATGAATTTACTTAAAATGTACGTATTACAAATTACTGTATTAAACAAAATGGTGATTGTGAGTCACCTTTCGAGCGCAATGGGTTAAAAGATGGTTATTACAACAAAATTATAAGAGAATGCCATTTTGAGTTCACCAATTTCTCCATCCATTTCGTAACAACCCACGAAATACAATCACGATGAAAACTGATCGATTAGTTGAACAACGATTAAATATCGTTTCACACGAACCAGATAATCGACTCTTGACCTCAGCGCCGCAATTTCAACGCGAAACAGATTCATAGCAATCGTGCTATCTTTCATCCACACGAACAGAAGCTAAACGGATCTTGATATTGTCTTTTCTAAGTGACACATCAACTTTCAACGATAAATCTGGCTCGATGTTCGATCGAACGCAATCACGCTGTAAGGTTTTACGAAGGGGATATTAAGGTCCCCTATAAATAACCGTAAATCACGCTATTTAGGCTGCCGGTGCATACACGTATCCATGAAACGGCTAACCAACGCGAGATTGCTAACAGATTTCGGTGGTTTCGTATTGATTTTAGACCCGACGCTGCCTATGGGTGGTTCGCATCGATCGATGCCTTTGAATGGTCGCTAAAATAATAGAATACTAAAATACGAACGAAGATTAATGAATTTTTGCCGGTAATTGTAGAGCAGGGAATATAGGTCGTCCGCTGTACAGCTTTATCTATTTAGGGGATATTAAAATGTAAATTGAAATATTAAACGAATGATTTGGGATAATTTTATGCGTTATGGTGAATGAGAATATACAGATAATATGGATTTTTTAAATAATTTTTTTAGATTTAGGTCAAGTTGTAGGGTATGAGGTACTTTTGTATTTTTTATGTAGATGTGGAAAATTTGGAAATATTAGTAATGATGTTACATACTACGATACTGTCACATACGATATTGGGATCTCGAAGTTTAAAAATATTATAATGTGGTAGCTTTGTAGTTTTAAAATTTGGAGATTGGGGAAGTTGGAATGTTGTAAATACAGACAAATTTAGAAGTATGTGGTTTTCCTGTTTTTCAGATTTCGGTAGATAAAGATTTGGAAATTTGATGCTTTAAAAATGTTGGAATTTGGTAATTCAGAAATTTGAGCATTTAGAAATTTGGAAATATGTATGATTGAAATTTTGGAAAATTCGAAACTTAGATTTTGAGAAATGAAGAAATGTGAAAACTTGGAAATCTGGAAATTTAATAACATGGAAATTTAGAAATTCTGAAATTCAGAAGCTTTGAAATTTGACAATCTTGAATTGTAGAAAGTAAAAAATTTTAAAATCTCAGAATTGAGAGATCAAGGAATTTGAAAATTCAGAAATGTTATGTTTGGAAATTTGAAAATTCAGAAATTTTAAGTTAGGAAATGTGAAAATATGAAAACTTGAGAAAAATCAGAATTTTTGGACACGCAAAATTTAAATAACATAAAAAATCCAAACTTTCGAATACATAAGCCATAAAAAATCACTCACTTGTCAGTATTCTAAATGAGACAGCAGACAAATACAACATACTTCGATTTCCCGCCATACCGCGTATAACCTCACCTGCGCACGAGCAAAGAAATATCAATCTTCCTTCCAAATTAAATTACTCTAGAAGTTCCCGTATCAATCTCAAGTCGGATTAAAAGCACGCAGATGCGAATCTTTGTCTATTTTTAATATGATAGATCGAATCGCGTGGGACAAAACAAAGTGCTTTTATCCATCCGTTCACGAGAGGTCTTGTTTATTTGTTGTTTAGTTATTCGAACGAGCAGTTTCTGCAAATAATTCAATGTCCAGCCTCGCCATACTCACTGGCCCTCTTTTCTCTCGATTATCTCGGCTAATAATAAATTTACGATAAATTTTATAATATAATTCTTCCATGGAGGAAGCTGATTAGTAGATGATTAATCGTCGAAAGTAATTGTTAAGTCTTATATTGCCTTTTTACAGCGAGAGTATTTGACCTCGTTCAAAATTTATATCGTTGCAGTAACTTCCGTTCTCTCGTTCCTTCGTTGTAAAGCAATTGGTTCTTTACTGGTAGCAGCAATAAGAGCCAAGGAGTCGTTACATTTTATCGAGTCCTTTTTAGTTTGTTTATTAGCCGCATCTGGATGCCAGGACCCTTAACCTTCGCAGTAAAGTCTTTGTTTGCAGTTGTCTATTCGTGTCTAGGTATTATTTGGGTTTGTTACTTGCTACGGTTGCTTGCTACTGTATGTATATTTTTATGTAACTTTTAAACCGTCTGAGATATTAGCACGTAGCATAATGCAGATAACGTGGATATGCTAATCTGTGGATAGGTTAAAGAAGAGTTGTATCAAAATTGTTGTTATTGTTGTTACTATTAATATTACACGTTGGATGATCTATTGATAGATTAGAGATACTGGCGCGCCTGTAAGGCGTCATTTGATTTCTTTTTAAACATTTATAATGTCGCGAATATGTCGGCATCCGTTCATTAAGTGTTAATAAGTTGTACAGTCCACTAATATACATTTGTCAGGAATCATCATCGATTCAATCGCGTAGTTTATTCGTCGTTAAATATTGTCCACGTTGCAACAAATGTACGGCGAGTTTAGTTGACTGAAATCATGCAGCTTGAAATTTATCGTAACCACCTTTATTACGGCGGTGATTACATTCGTTACAATTTACAGGCTCGAATTCTTTTGTGAACCATTCTCGTCCGAGCAAAAATCAGCGTTCGGCAAAAAGATCTGTTCATTGCGATGTTTTAATCGCTTCATTTGCAAAACCGACTGCGTTTCAGTGGGACGTAATGGCGATTCGTATTCCCCGGTTTAATTTATCGCAGTGTACCGTTAACGAATTACACTGATCCGTTGCGAATGAATTTTGTAGTACTAATTAATTCTTGTATCATCATTTCGATTTGCGCATTTGCGTTCGTCGTTTAATTAGTCGGTGTTTTTTATATTATCGTTTTTCGTGACAACTTGTTTACGTTGTAATATGTTTTGGTGTATCACTGTTTTTCGAGAGAGCTATTTCATCTTTGTTATATATTTTATATTTCGTATTTAGTTTGATTTCATATTTCGCGGAGTGTATATTTGATGTTATATGTGTTATATGTTTTTACATATTATCGCTTTTTTATGCGATATGCAAGCATTTTTCAAACTCTTTGTCATCAGACAGTGAATGGATTGAGAAATCCATTTGAATATCTTGAATGGAATATATTGATCGTTTAGTATTGGAAATATTTAGTTTGGTTACGCGAGATGATATTAAATGTCATTACATATTATTGAAAGGATTGGAAATGTTTAATATTATTAATCTTTACTTTGGAAAGCTTCGATGTGTGATTTTTTGCCTTCACAAGCTTTAATATGTTGAACTTTTCTTTTAGGTATTTTATGTTTGAAAGTTTTAGTTGACTGGATTCAATGTTTGAAATTTTTATTTTGGAAAGATTTGGTATATGACATTTTTATTTTCGCTTTAATATGTAAACTATCTATTTCACATAGAATATGCGTACCTTTTTCATCTTTTCTATGATTTAATCATTTAAAACGCGGTATATCTCTAATACTGAATAATCAAAATCAACTGAAAAGCTGGACAAAAGTGGAAAACAGAGTAGAAAAAATAATAAATTCCTTTCTGAAAATAAATGGTGAAGCGACGGGTCATGTCGTAAGGATACGCGTATTTATTATTTATAGCCGCGTATGTGGAAAATTGAGGTTATGAAAGGTTAAGAGCATTTTATCTCTTAATTCTCGGGCAGGTTCGGATTAAACTGACCCGAGACGGAAATCTAATATTTAATAACCTCTTAATAAAATATTTCCTTTACGTGAAATTTCGCTGACTTTTATTGAAGATTCTCAACGAACATTTTACAGGGAAAAATATCATTTCGCTCTGCATTTTGCCATAATGTATCACTCAAGTGGTACGAGTTTGGTAAATATTTGCTGGATGAATCAAAGATGCATCTAATGCTCAATGATTTACAAGTCTGTCGGACAAATATTAGCAATAAAACTTATGCGTAAGATGTCATAATAAAATTGATGCACAAGTATTGACAATGAAATTGTTATACGCGTGCGAACAACAAAATTGATATACAATTATTGACAATATAATTCATATACAAATATTAATAATAAAATTGATGCACAAGTATTAACAACATAATTAACATATGAACATTAATAATAAAATTGATACGCTGGTATTCACAATGTAACTGACGCATAAACATTAATAATAAAATTAATGCACAAGTATTAACAATATAACTGACGCATAAACATTAATAATAAAATTGATGCACAAGTATTAACAATATAACTGACGCACAAACATTAATAATAAAATTGATACGCGGGGATTAACAATATAACTGACATATAAACATTAATAATAAAATTGACGCATAAGTATTATTAATAAAATTGATGCACAGACATTAAGAAAAAAATTGGTGCATGAGTATTAACAATGAAACTGATACATAAATATGAACAATAAAATTGATATACAACTGTGGACAATAAAGCTAATATTGTTATATTACTCATTTTTTATTTTCTTTCTGAAAATTATTTTTAATCCTTGAATCACAAGACGTAATCCAACTTCATTATAAATAATACAACTGGCTGGTAAAAGCTCAAGCTTTCTGAACGAAAAGTAAGAAAGAAAATAAATATAAAAATATATTTAAAAAAGTATAAGTTTGTACAGAAAACTGATTATAGCGATAATAATTATACTAAAAATGCCTATATACTACAATTGATTAATGCTAAAAATCCTTATACTGAAATTGATTATACTAAAACCGAGTATACTAAAAATAACTATACCAAAAATTGTATTATACTATGAAAAATATGATTGTACATAAAAATGACTACAATTATAATGATACTAAAATTGATTATACCAGAACTGATTATACCAAAAGTGACTATACCAAAAACTATATTATATTAAAAAATATATGATTGTACATAAAAATGATGAGAGTAATTAGAATGATAGTGAAATCGATTATACTAAAAGCGATTACACGAAAAATGACTATACCAAACATTGCATTATACTAAGGTATACTGATTGCACATAAAACTGATTGTACTAATTAGAATAGTACTATTAATAATAATACCAAAATTGATTATACTACAGACTGTATGATTATACAAAACATGATCATACTAAAGCGTTTCGGATCGCGATACTAAATGGAGCACTTGATTTGCAGTGTATCCATATTCACACCATAGGCAACGTATTATCCTGATTTTCTGCGGGTCGTATACATACATGTATCCGTTCGCAGTGGTCTAAGGGCCAGAAGACGTATGCGTGCAATGTGCACGTTATCATTGATCGCGAGTGAAATTTATTTGTTTGCCTATCAAACGATCAATTGTTCTCTTATCAGTGTTTCCCGTGTACGGCTAAACACAGTGAATCATTGCTGTTTTTAATCTGCCATGACCGTATAACAATTGGAAACGGCCGTATGTTGAGAGAAACATCGTTCGATTATTTTTTCGATGATTTCTGTTCGCAAAAAAAAAATTGTCACAAACACGTACGTGCATATGTGGTATGCTCTAATGAATCGAACGAATACGCGTCGACAATTTAACGGCGTTAAATGCGAAATCCATTAAACGAATTCGCGAATTGACGGAAATACGAAAAATTTACTATTCGATCGCGAGCCAATCAGCGAATAATCGAGTCGATCGAATAAACGAAACGTGCACCATAACTAATACACCGTTTTTATGGCGTAATATTTTACATTTCCATTTTAGTGTAATTTAATCGTAAATTCAATGTTAGAGTCACGAAACGTTCATAATGTCCAAATTGTAACTGGTTAAAATGTTTAATTATACATGTTGGTTAAAATATTCAATACTATATGTTGATAGAAATTTTGAATAACATATGTCGGTTAAAATGTTGAATATGCGTTGAAACATCTTTTTGTAATTCTAATTTTTCTGTGCTATGTAACGGAGTATCGATTGTTATAGTGTAAAAATAGTGTTTAATAATATCGTATGTGGCAGTGGTTGTCAGCATTAGTGGTTGTTAGAAAATTTTATTTGCAATCATAAACAAGTATAGAATGAGGCTTGAATTAAAACTAATCGAAGTATTGTTCGATGTGAACGATCGTGGTCTATTTTCTGGAAGAAAAAAAGTTCCACGACGAAGGAGAATTCTTTCGTGACAAATTGGATGCGGTTAAAGAGCCGCTGCACACATCTCCGTCGAGGCAGAAACTTTTTCAAACTTCTTAATCCGTCCGATAGCTTCGTGAATCGAGGTTCTTCTCTTGTTGCTACACGCTCGAAAGAAACCACGAAACCCGAATTGGCTGCCCCTATCGCATTTATCGTACTTAATTATCTCAGAATCCCAATGCGCATTCTTCAATTATATACAAATTTTCAGCGGTAAAAATATTAATTACTAGAAAATATTTAACTGTAATTAACTTTAATTATTGAAACATTTTTAACTTCAATGAATACCAATTTTCTAAAATTTAAATTATTCGATGAGTATTTAAGAAAAATTTATAACATACTTATGTATTCAAAAATACAAATAATTTTATGAATAAATTTGGAAATAGAAGATGTGAACTAATTCGAATAAACAATGAATTGAACGAACACGAAGTAATAAAAGACAAGGAAAATGAACTAATAAATCAACGAAATAACAAATGTAAAATGATTTGAATGTACAACGAGTTAAATAACTGTCAAGAATGAAAAACAATAAATGTAACTAATATGTATTATAAAAATAATAAATGTACATAATATTCATGTATTATAAAAATAATAAAAATAAATATGTTTAAATAAACTAGGAACTAATAAATGTGAAATAAGTTTAATGACTGCGGTAATTTTAATCTACAAAACTACTTATTCACTTGTAATTTGATATTCCAAATTTGTGTTGCATATCTTGGGAAATAATTAGCTGTAAATAAAGAAGACGCATTTTAAAATCGCGTTCAAAAGCATTGCACTCGACAAGCACATTTTATCTGTACCACCATGGGCAATTGCGCAAGAGATATGTAAATATCCAAGATACTGTTTCATAACTTCAGTTTATTCTTAACACTTGGAACATCGTGAATAGCGGCTGCTTATAAATTCATAACTTCATTAACGCCGGCATTAGTGGTGAAAAATCGCGCAGAATTTTAAACACGGTATAATAAACTTCAGTTGAATTAACCCGAGATAAGTTGGTATTGTAGGAAGTGTCGTGGACATTTTTATTTCGGGATTAAAATTATCGTCGGTGCTTGACAAAGAAAACGAATACCGAATAGCTGAATGTTGAATTAATTCATTTGAAAATTTATCATCATTCTAACTAATTTTGAAGTGATAATAGTTTCAATATGGTAATATAATATTATAGTAATATTTCTGGGTCATTCCACGCCGAATCTATCACTTTTTGTACTTGAACCATCAAAAAATTTAATTTCAATTGTATTTCGATAGGAAATCTGCCTGTCAGGAGCTACGTTTCTCGAGCCCCACCACTCCTTATCCCCTACTATCGCTACCTGATTTCCCCCACTCCTCCAGCTTCGTCTTGGAGGCTCGAAAATTTGCTTATAAGCAAATTTCAGACGAATATTTCTCCGATTTCCTAGTTCCTTGGCCTTGAAACGCACGTGCTTTTCTATCACGTGGTTTCGCGATCAACCACGATTGGTCGATCACTCTCATTTTCTAGTTCCTGACGTCATCAGAAAATCACCACAGGCCTCAGGAGCTACGATTCTCGACCCCCACTCTTCCTATGCCCGCTCCGACTATCCCTCTGCCCCTACGGCCTCTACGTCACTCTCCCCACTCCTCTCCGAGTTCCTTGCGCTATGAATTTATTTTTCTAATATCGAAAAATCCGAATTGCCGGGACCGGGGCTCGAACCCTCGATCCTCGGGTGCCGCGGATTACGAGTCGGGGACGAAGCGCGCGCGGCTATCCCCGCAAGCCCCACTTGTTTACTTATGATGCTCCTTTTAAACTATGCCTCGACGATCCACTATACTTCTACTCTATTAATTTACAGCTATATTATTTAAGTGACCACCTTCATCTGTTTCCTTTCACACTATTTTTTACCTCCGCGACTTTTTCTAACAGGTATTAACTCTCTGCACTCTTGAATTTCTTTTACTGCGTCGTTTTCCAGCTTATTGTGATATTAAATTTCTATTACCCATTATTCTGAAGGGCTCATTTTAAAGAGGAAGCTTCAGGGAATATAATATACTTTTTTCAAATTTTGACCAGGAATAATTTTTATTGAAAATTGTAAAAAAAATTTTTTTTTAATTTTTCATATTATATAACAAATTAACGAAGTCAAAAAAAATATTTTATAGGAACACAATCCTTTATGAATAAAACGAAACAAACTTTAGCTCATTCGCACTAGTAGTTTTTTATAACAAAATTCGTAAGGGATGTCTATTTTCGCAAAAATAGGCAAAATTTGCAAATTTTGAAGGCTTGTAATTTTTAAACAAATTCGAAATCGGCAAACTGATGACTGAAACTCCCCCTACTTTCACATAGACTATAACATATTCTGATTAAAGCAAAATCCCAGATGGTGACGTCAAAAAGTGATCGATTCGGCGTGGAATGACTCTTCTTTAAAATGGTCAGGAGAATATGGATCTTCTAAAAATTTTCTTCTCTTATTGTTAGATGAATTTGTTTCAATCGCGTTTAATAAATGTTATTTTTGTTTCAAGAAGTAAAATTTTAAAGGCTTTTAATAATTTCATGTACAATAGTAGGAGAAATTGCAAAAAGGATTGGTCAATGTTCGATGATATTTCTGTTTTTACGGGATTTTTCTGAATTTTAGTTTTTTGCGGCTGGAATATAGAAAAATTTGAGACATAGTGATGTAATTCCAAAAATTTGGATATTCAGGAATACGACGATTTAGTAATTTGAATATCAGGGAATCCGAAAAGTTGGGAATTTATGGGTTTGATAATTTGAAAATTTCGAATTCATTAATTTGGAAATTTCTGGATTTTGACATTTACAGATTTTGAGGACTTGGACATTTAAGAATTTAGGAACTTGGGGATGCACAAATTTTGTAAATCAGGAACTTAAGTACTTCGGAAACTAAACATTTTTAAGTCTTTATTAATGTTAAGAATTTGGAAGTTTGGGAAATGTGGAAATTCAGAAAATTTGCGAACTTGAAAATTTCACAGTTACGATGGAATTACGATAGAAATCTTCACACTGCATAATTAAGCAATCTATGAATTTATATATTTTAGAATTTCGTACACCCGAAACTGTAGAAACCTACCAATTTTAATGCCTCGCGTTTAATAAATTTAGTAACTCGAAAATTTTCAAGTATACCTACAAATCGTAAAACCGAACGCAATTGAAATTTATTACATTCGTATTCCGATATTCGCTTGCTATTTATCAGCTCATTGTGCACTTCAAAGACGGCATAAAAAATTTGTACATTAGATGGCAAAAGTTTGTTGATAACCAGAATGATTACATGATTGATTAAAAAACGACATAGTAAAATATACGACAATACTATCCCCCCCCCCCAATATATCGCTCCGTTTGTGTTTCACCTTTATCCCGAATAACGTCCAAAATTTCTGTTTCAGGGTTACGAGGGGTCCCTGCTGAAAGTCACCAGCAAAAATGGGAAAACAGCATCGGTGAGTGATTACGAAAAGAAAGAACGGAAACCGTCCTAGATTCTCGCTCGTGAAAGCCTCTACGCTATTTTCCATATACGCATTTATCGAGAGGAAGGAACGGCGAAATACGAGGAAAAGAAAGGAAATAAAATCGACGCGGAGGATTCCTCTCGAGTATACTGATTCGCGTTTATGATTCGAGAGATTTTTCGATCAATCGGTGAACGGCTCGACAAAGTGTCGAGATTTTCTTGCGGAAACAGATGAGAAAACTTGCCAGAACAGGAACTTTCAATCGAATTCTCTCACGATCGAGTGTGCTTCGGTTGATTTTCGGAATGCCTCTTTCCATACGAATTCCTTTTTTTTTCCTCCTAATTTGGTTTCCTTTTCGGTTCCTCGAAACAAGAAACACGATATTTCTTATTGTTAAGTTGTTGCATAATTTTTCGCCGTTTGTGTGGTCGCATTTTTTGTTATAGAAAATCCGAGTTTGTTTACTTGTTTTTACAAAAATATTCTTCCATGTATAGTTGATGAAAATGTATATCTAAAATCATATTCGTATTTGATTTATTATGCCTTATATGTTATGTCGATAAAAGTAACAGATATTATCACAAACATAATTTAATGCATAGTATTGCATACATGAACTTAAGAATACTGAAAAACTTGTTCCATAATTTGTTTGATTATAAAATTTGTTCTTCATATTTATGTTTATGCTTATTATTTGATCAAATACATGGAATATGTATATGTTATTTTGTAATTTATTTGCAACAGAATGTAACAGAGAGTTAAGCTTTCGCCTAAATGACTGTATAAACGTTTCATAAACATTTTCGGTACCATGGGTTGCGAGAACTTTAACTCAGTCAACGTAACTTTGTATCAAAGCCAGAAAATGATCATTTCGAACTTCATCAGAATGCAAATATTGTCCCATGACTTTTCCATCAGGTACTAAATTGAGAAATAGTAACGAATTTGTTTTATAAACTTTGTATTAAAGTAAAATGAAATTAGTTTCCCATCTTTGTGTACATACAAACTTGAGAAGATAGGTTATGAGAAATGCAATATTTGCAATGATATTAAATGAATATGATGTAAACTATTCAATCAATCGAATAAACTAGTTAAAATTTTCTTAAATGGAATGAAGCGATAGAAAAATAAAAAGAAGGAATAGAAAGAATAGAAAGAAAGACTGGAAGGAAATGGAAAGATCACGTTGGATACCATACCATGTATTTCTAAGATGGCGGTCGAAGCTGTATAGTACCAACGTATCCTACGTCTGTACACGTATAAATTCCCTAGTAATAGTTTGTCAATAAAAAGATAAAGATTTTAACAAAATTACAAACAGTCGGTCCTGTTACGTCTCAGAAATACGCAAAATCCGTGATCGAATCGAAACAAACGTCGTTGGTTCACGTTCGATCAGCAATTTCAGCAACACCCGGTATAATAGTCGGTCAAGATAACATTAATTTATGCGTTCACCGGTGAAACACCGGTGTTCTGCACGCGACACACAACGTTGTCGCTTTAACGTTGTAAAATCGCCTCGTCGTTCGAGCATTAAACATTTTCTGTCCCCGTCTTCGGTCCGTGTGGTTGCAATAACCAAGGTCTTTACACGAGAATTCTAAAATAACACCGACAAGGGATCTGATCGATCGAAAAACGAATGCGCTTTTTTGCTCGAACGATGCTCGACGCGTCACGAATTTGATCGACCTAATTTTCTCGAGTGCCACGCGGCAATAAATATTTTCGAAAATTTCTGGTAAAACAGAAAAAGAGCCGGAGAAAAGGTTTACGAAATTTCAGTACGATATCGGCGGTTCTTAATCGGTTTATGTCGCGGAGCGATTTAATATCACGCTAATGTGACAAAATTGCGGGGTGCTATGGGAGATTAAGGTGAAAATTGCGGGATTGCTGTGGGAGATCAAGGTGAAACTTTTGAACGTGTTTGTCGAGGAGGGAAATTTGATGATTGAGTGGTTTCTTGAAGAAAGAAGTTAGGAATTTGGAAATTTCGGGAATGACGGACTTGTAATTATGGGGAATCAGCTGGTTGGAAATTTGGGGAATCGGGTGGTTGGAAAGCTGAAAATTTGGGAAATGCGGAATTCGAACATTCGCACAATTTAAGATCTGGAAATTTGAGGATTTAAAGTATTGGAAAGTTGGGAAGTTTTGAGAGTTAGCATTTTTGAAACTTGGGAGTTTGTGAAATGGGGGAGTTGAAAATGTAGAAATTTAGGAATTTGAGAATTTGGAGACGTGAAAATTTCGGAAATTAAGGTGTTTGAAAATGTGGACATTGAAGAATTTAGGAATTTGGACATTTTGGAAATTAAGGTATTTAGAAATGTGGAAATTTGAAGAATTGGGGATTTTCAAATTTTGAAATTAGATATTTGGGAATGTTCAAATTTGAGGAACTGGAGATTTGAAAATATGGAAATTTTGGGGATTATGGATACAGAAATTTTGAAATTTGGGAAATCAGGATTTGTGAACGTGAAGAATTAGAAATTTAGAAAGTTCGATTTTTGAGGATGTAGAAATTTGTATGTTTGGAAAATTTGGCATTTAGAAATTTTCGCAGAATTAGTTATTTGGAAATTCTGTAAATTCAGAATTTTTATATTTGGGATGTAAGGCAGATGTAACTTTGGAAAATTAGAAATTTTGGAAATTTAGAATATGATGTTTGAAAATTCGATAGATTAGATAATTTAGAAACTAGGATCATAGTATAGAAATTACGAAATTTGAAACTTAGACAATTTTGCCATCTAGGAACTTCATAATTCGAAAACTTTATTCGGATAATAAAATAACAAAATGGTAGAATGATAAAGTAGTAAAAGAACACGTCACCGAAGCAGTAAGATGGTAAAATATTAAGTCAACAAGAAACTGGAAGTTATAATAAATTTCTAAAGTAATGAAGCGATGAAATAGCGAGTACTGAAATATTAAAATAGAATAACGAAACAAGAGTAAGCACTAACGAACACCGTACATCCACCACTAAAATATCGCACAATCAAAAATACAATCTCGTTTCGCGTCCACAAATAACGTCGTTTTAACAAAAACATACAATGACAAATGCACGATTTCCATTTAGAATTTTTCTCCATTACTGCATGGCTCAAATCCAGCGAACGAATCCAAATATTTCGAGATGACGCTACACGCTGATAAACAACAAGGACTAAACTCTCGAAGCCAAGATTAGAATTGAATTGTTCCCAAGCGTATTATTAAACGCAATAGGATTAATTTTAAGCGAAGACCCTTAAAAGCGAAGGTTTCGTTCTTAAAGCCTAACGGTATTCGCTCGCTAATGAAGTATTTTAACAAACAACGAATGTGTGTTCGTCGGGATTCATCCTAATGAACCACGAACTACTGTCGTGGACAAAATTAAGTGGACAGGTATAAATAACAAAAGGTTAATTTAATTTAACTAAGAATGCCTATAAATCAAAAATTTATTGTACAATTATATACACTAAATAAATGTTTTTCAAGTTTACAAAAACATTTCACGTTCTAAATTAAAAATATATTTAAAACACTATAGAGAAACTAAAAATTTGTTTACATTTCTGCAATGTGCACTTAATTTTGTCCATGAGTGTAATTAGGTTGTGGAATCAGTGAACCCACTCGAAAGGCAAAAATAACTGAACAACTGCCTTATTAAAATTAAAACTTGATTTAGCACTTAAGGAAAATCACCTCGCGAACTGACTTCGGACTATAAAGATAAATATAAATTTGGTCGTGTACGCTTTGAGAGTTATTGGAAATCAACTGAAGAGAAAAAGTAATGTTCTCTCCAGGATAAAGTATGTAGTGAGGATTGGTGTGCCGCTGGGGGTGAACAAATGAATAAGTTAAAATTAAAATATTTTGCAAGTAATAAGGAGCTGCAAAGGGCAGTTGTTGATTATTTATGAATTTTCTAAATCTAAAAATAAGCCCAATGTCTTTATGATTCTATGAATACGCCGCAACAACGAATGTTAACGAGACATCGTGTACGAAACTTCGAACTATATTGATGTATCGTATAATGTATCTTGTATGATGGTTGTTTCTAGAATGCCTCTCCGAAACTTCTCTCTATTCTACGAAAGTTCGGAGTAGATGCAGAATGTTTGAGAAACGAGTGAAGGCAACAATGTCTAAATTTCTGTTGACTAGGCAAATTCGTGTATAAGTTGCAATCTACGTGACACGTGCAACGACACTGGCTTTTCCCCAAAGTGACCGTAGCAAGTAATAAACCTAAGCAATACTTAGACACGAATAGACAACTACAAACAACGCCTTGAACCGCTAAAGTTAAGGGTTCTGGTGTTCGGATGTAATGAACTCCTCTAATGAACAAACTAAAAAGGACTCGATCAAATGTAACAACTCCTTGCGTGTTATTGCTGCTATCAGTAAAGAAATCAACTGGTTCATCATAATCAATGATTTACAATGAAGGGACGAAAAGACGATTATTGCAATAATATACACTTTGAACGAGGTCAAATACTCCAGTTATAGAAAAGGACAATGACTTAACAGGAATAGAAAATGGTGGTTAAAATGTAGAGAGGAAAGTTTCGTTTGATTGGTGGCGTTTTCACGAATGGTTCGACAGAAATTGCATAGTCGTCGACATTTTAATCTCGCAGCTCTTCGATTATACAAAATCCTGCTGAGCAACAGCTTCGGGACAAGTGGTACATGCATAATCGCGTTTCAGTTTTCCCTGGTTAAGCTTACGTTGATAAATCATTCTGTTCGCTGGTTTTTATGTGTAGGGCGTTATCTTTTGACACGTTCATAATCCTATAAGCGAGCCACATACAGATTATGTGTATCTTGTTAGACTTTATTCAATATTGTGTAGTTAATACATAAAGGATATCCCTTCTTTTATGATGAACCCATAAATATGCATGCAGATTTTCATTGTTCGATGGTATGGCGTTACGATATTCGGTGGATGTCTTTCTCTTTCGTTTAATTTTATTTGAAAATTATAAGCGCGATAAGGATTATATATTGCAGTTGTTTTATGCTTTGGCGTTTAAAAATGTAGGATGAAGAAATTTTCAAGTTGAATGTTAGTTATTTGTAAGACGCGAGTGTGACAGTGACGGAGATATAGTTCGAATTTGAGAAATAATACAAATTGTTTAGTTATATTTCGTTTGCTTAGAAAACATGAATTAGATTTTGGAAGAGGAAATTCGGAAACTTCAAATTTCTGAACAATAAAATCCTCAAACTAAACTTTCAAGTCTCTAATACCGCAAATTTCCATATTAGCTAATATTTCATTTTCAGAAATTCTAATTTTAAAATTTTCCAAATCTCTAAATCACTAACTTTCTAAATTTTTTAATCCCTAATTCCAAAAGTGTTCACGTCCCTAATGCTCCAAATTTTCAACTCATTAATTTTCCACATTTCCAAGTTTCCAAATCTCTAATTTCTCAAATATCCAAATCTCTAGTTCGCCAAATTTGCGAACCCCTAATTCCCCAAAGTTCCGAACCCCTAACTTCCCCCATTTCCAAGTTACCGAACCCCTAATTCCCCAAATTTCCAAAGTTCCGAATTTCTAATTCCTCAAATTTCCAAATTTGCGAACCCCTAATTCCTCAAATTTCCAAATTTGCGAACCCCTAATTCCTCAAATTTCCGAATTTTTAATTCCTTAAATTTCCAAAGTTCCGAACCCCTAATTCCCCAAATTTCCAAAGTTCCGAATTTCTAATTCCTTAAATTTCCAAAGTTCCGAACCCCTAATTTCCCCCATTTCCAAGTTTCCGAACCCCTAATTCCCCTCATTTTCAAAGTTCCGAATTTCTAATTCCCCAAATTTCCAAAGTTCCAAATCCCAAATTCCCCAAATTTTCAAATCTCTATTGCTTCAAATTTTCGATTACGTGATTTTCCAAATTTACAAATCACCATTCCCAGAATTTACAAATTCCTAAATTCCCAAATTTGCAAATCTTTAATTTTAAAAGAAATTTTTCAAGTTTCTCCTTCAATATTTTTAGTTTCACGAAACTCTTTCGTAGAAGGGAAGTCAGGAGCATATGAAACAACTCGTAACATAAAAATTCGTGTGAAAATTATACCACGGTTGTCATAAACGGAATAAAAGATTGTTAGTTTTTATTTATTCGTTAGAAATGTGACATATCAATCTTAACGAAACACGATAAATATCGTAATCGATTTATATTTCGTGACACTCGTTACATTCTAGAAATTCTTATCGAGTCACGGAATTTCAAAACGTAATATGTATCACCATTTCGACGAACACATTTTTATCAATACATCCATCTTCCTGGTCGCATGTAGGTTAATACTTAATAGTTGCGTGTTGTTTGAACGACACACATCAATTTTCCTGCTCTCTGTTTCAGCTGCCATTTAACCGAAGAACATATTTTCTGTTTCTATGCATCGTGTTTCAGTGAGACATTTCGAAAAAAAAACAACAGATTCGTGAGATATTTTCGATTTTAAAATAAGATACTATTCGTTTATTGATTTTTGACCGATTAATTATCGAGTTTATTAATTTTCAAATTTATATTCTGGATTTGAGAAATTGAAGAATTGGTAAATTCAGAAATTTCGACATTTAGATACTCAGTAGTTTTGAAATTCGAAAAGTTGAGATTCTTGAGATATTTTGAACATATGGGAAATTCGGAAAATTGTGATTTTTGAAGTATTTGAGACGTATGGGAAATTTGAAGCCAGAAGGTAGGGATGTAGATATATGAGAACCTGAGTACTTGAAAATTTGGGCAATTGAAAATTTAGGAATCTTTGAATTTTTAAATTAAGGAATTTAAAAATTTCGAAACTTGTGGAATTGAAGACTGGTAAATATGGATGTTTCAGAATTCAGATATTTAGCAAATTTGAGAAAGATGACATTGCTGCAGCTTAGAAATTTTAAAAATAGGGGATCTGGGCATTTGCAAAGGAAATGTGAGAATTACAATAATGGGATATGAAAATATTGAACTTTAGAAATTCGGTAATTTGAACATTTCGATTTTTAAAAATTGAAAATGTAGATGTTTTAAAATTAAACAAATTTTGAAATTCGAACAATTTGAGTATTTAAAAACTTCGAAATCAGAAAGTTCAATTTTGAAATTGGAAATTGACATTTAATTTTTCTTCTGTAATTGGAAATGATGGGTTGTGAATAATATAGAAACCTTTTTCTATATAATTAAGCACTTTATTTATTAAAGATAAAGCAAACACCTAATGAACGACGTAACATAAAAAGAAAAGAATGTGCAATGGAACAGACAAAAGGACAAAGGATAATAATACAAAGAAAAGTATTATATTGTATAGATGTTACATAAAACGCAGCGTCGGGAAGGACATTTCGCGAAGTATATTCAACGGGAAACTTAAAAATTTGAAAATTTATGAATTTTAAGTTTTTGAAATTTTGAAATTGACAAGTTTTATAATTCAGAAATTTGAAACCTCTATAACGCGAAAATTCGGAAATCCGAGAACACAAAACCGGCAAATATTCGAATTGAGAACCTGAATATCATGCAAAAAATATGAGATCCCATAAATCCATCATTTTATACGAATCACTGTGTTTTCTCCTCCTATTTGTCGTCTGATAGCCAGGGAAGACCATCCGGGGCGTTCTAGTAAGGGAGGTCATCGATATTTTACGGGAACGAATCAAACAACAAAGCTTAACATAAATCGAATAGGCTTTCC
The DNA here is from genome assembly GCA_947623535.1 of Coelioxys conoideus. Taxonomy (NCBI): domain Eukaryota; kingdom Metazoa; phylum Arthropoda; class Insecta; order Hymenoptera; family Megachilidae; genus Coelioxys; species Coelioxys conoideus. Next base: position 13,638,984 of record OX392456.1, on the reverse strand, counting down.
GGTTCGCGAGTTTACCCTCGGTTTTCTAAGAGGGGATTCGAGAAGCCTGTAATTCACCGGGAAACGAATTGGTCGTTCAACGGACTTTTCACGGTGTAATTTTCCCAGTGAATTTCCAACGAATTTCCACGCGTTTACCGCGGCAATTGATACGGTCCTTCACATCGGCAAACGTTCCCCGGAATCGCGCGATTTTATCTGCTAACAGAATGAAATTAAAAACGAATCTGACAATTTCAATCAGGCTTCGACGTTCTCGCCCTTTATTGCATGCGGTGTGCGATATATCGGACGAATTCGAGTTTTTTATTTTTGGTTCGAGATAAAGAGTGTGGCTTTGAGTCGGTTTCTAATTAAACGAACAAGTGAGAAGTATATCTTTTATATACTTTTGGACGGTATATATTTTTGGACGGTTTTAATTGGTGGACTGTAGCTGAGTATGTTTTGTGATAATTATAATTCTACTATAGTAGGAATTAATTGTATTCCATTGCAATATTATTAAAGTAAACAATGTTTCTCATTTGAATTGAATTATAGTATGATCCTATTACATATGATAGAAATAATGATGTTATTTTGTTACGATTGAAATAATTCGTTCTACTTCAATTCTGTTATAATTTTGTTATATTTCCGGAAATAAATTATTTTAAAACACAGGAACATAATAATCGGGTAGTCAGAATATGTACATCATTTTTAAATTATGATGATTTTTATGTTAATGTGGATTTTAAATATTATTGCGTAGCAATAAATTGCACACAATTTTTAAATGAGATCAAAAACTTTATAGTGAATTTTCCCGATTTTTATATTTACGATTATATATATTTTGAATACAGATAAAAATTTACAAACTTTGAAAGTTAGGAACTTAGAAATTTATAAACAATTGAATGATAAATTTATATACTTCTACTAATAATTTACCAGAGTATTTTTACAATTATATAATAGTGTCATAAATAATAGTATTATATAAATAAACATTCTACAGGTAAAGAGTTGTGGAAAACAAATTAAAAAATAAAATATTTAAATATCTATTTAAAAGCTACTAGATCCTGCCTTCGAACTCACTAATTATAATTAATTTCGGTATAATTTTATCTATGAAAATGTCAGTCAAAATTTCATGGGCTAATTTAAATCCGAACCAAAGGCAAGATCTAAATTCTTTATTTAGAAAGTTACATTAGATATAAGATACAGATCGAATACTTGCGGAGGTGTTAGTAAAATCAATTCATTATTAAAATTCTACTTTCTCAACGGAAGGAACTCTCTATGGTAGTGTGAATTAAACATGGTACCTGAGAACATGGAATACCGTGCAATATACGCGATTCAAAAGTATGGAATAAAGTTTCTAATGACAGTTTAAAAGTATCAAACAAAGTTTTTAATGGCAGTTCCAGAGTTTCGGGTATATTTTTCTCTATAAAGTTTCTTAATGAACGCAGTTTTTGAAAGTCTTTGTGGTATTACACGCATTTCTTATATAAACATTATTATTATTTATCTTAATTAAATATTACTTTCATTTGTGATTTTCTTCTTCGTATAGATTTTTATATTAACAATATTTATTTATCGTTATTTTTTATTATTATTAAATAATAAACTTGAAACTCGATATATATGCAATCTTTTTTCAAAATTGAAATTTCCTGCAACAAAACGTTAATGTTGTTAGGACATTTAAATTCCAAGATTCTTAAACTCCTAGGACCCAGAAATTTGTTGATTGTCATATTCTTTGGTCCAAAATTCCTTGGACTATCGAATTATTCGATTCTAGTGTGCCTTTGTGCTAAAATCTCTAGACCACCAAATTTTTAGTTTCTAAAATTCCTGGGTCGTGAAATCCTTAAATTTCAAAATTCCTAGATCGCTAAATTTCTCAGACTCCTACGTTCCCGAGTTCCTAACTTCTCAAATTGCTGTGTCCACAAATTCATAACTTTTTAAATTCCTACCTCAGCAAATTAAAAATTTCTCAAACTCCTACATCCCCAAATTCATAACTTCTCAAATTGCTATGTCCCCGAATTCATAGCTTTTTAACTCCTACCTCCCCAAATTCAAAATTTCTCAAACTTCTACATCCCCAAATTCATAACTTCTCAAATTGCTATGTCCCCAAATTCATACCTTCTTAAATTCCTACCACCCAAAATTCCTAACTTCTCAAATTTCTATTACCTCAAATTCACAAATTCTCAAACTCCCACTTCTCCAAATAAAAATTGTCTCAAACATCTACGTCCCGAAATGCATACCTTCTTGAATTCCTACCACCCCAAATTCATAATTTCTCAAGTTTCTGTCTCTTCCAATTCACAACTTCTCAAACTCTTACGTCCACGAATACATAACTTCTCTTACGTCCACAAATGCATAAGATCTCAAATTTCTACCTTTCCAAATTCCGAATCCATTTCAGAATTTTTAAATCCTCGAAGGTCTCCATAGATTCACGAGTGGACAACCCGTTTAACCATCCATTGCTATATTTTCCTTAGCAAAGTCATATCCACTGTTTGCCATTCATAGATAAACACGAACGAACCACGTAAATTTGTTGTATATTAAAATTAATTTATACATCAAGCTATCTATCTGTCGCGTATCAAATACAAGGTATTCCCTGCATGGATACGCTGTGCATTACAAATTGTAATAAATCACGAAGAAATGATCGAATCATTCAGGATGTGACTAACGATCGCGTTTCGTTTGATTTCAGCCGGTGGGGTTCGTGACTTTTCACACGAGGGCCGGCGCAGAAGCGGCGAAACAGGACCTACAGGTAATAGCCCGTTTCTCGTAGGTATCGAAATAGAAATAAATTAAGGGCTGCTCAAAAAAGTACCCGCAGCTCCTACGATACGAGCTACTTTATTGTTAGACATCTTATTTATATACAGGGTGTCCGTTCCAGTACCTATCAGTCATCTTATTTTTCTCGACTACGAAAGTACACGAAGGTTTCGTTCGGAACATTACTTATATTACATATACACATTAAGTACAGTTAAGTACATTCATTACTTCTAGTACACATATCACATATTACATATTGTGTTACATATACATATATCAATGTATTACATATATTTGCTCTTTCGAATATTTTACATATAAAATATTTTTACATTTTGTACGACGGAAATAAATACTTCTTCGTACTATATGTTATTATGATAAAAAATATCAAGGTGGAGTACATTTTTCTGAACTACAGTGTGTCTCATTTATTAAATTTCAAAATTCGTTTATTAATTTCGTGAAAATTGTATTCGACAAAATTTGATGTACATTTCAGTGCGTATAAGCTTTGCCAATCGACTCCTATTTATTTATTAATATTTTTGTAAGAAGATAGATATTATTATTCATTTTTCAAAGGCAGAGATAGTAGAGTTAAGATATTTTTTCTGTTAGAACGAATCGTGACAAATTGTAAAAGATGTATACGATATGGAGGAATGCCAAATTGAAATCGACATTATGCTGCAATATATGAAGATGTTGCAGAACGAATATCGATTATTAAATCGCATGGTATTGGAAGAATAAAATTTAAGTAATAAATAACTATTAAGAGATAATAAATGAGTTACGCAATAATGATTGAAACCTAAGCTCAGTAGTAATTGTTTAGGTATGGCAATGTAACAAATTGTTGTGTAATAATGAACAAAGAGTATTCTTGGCGACAGTCTTACAATCATCATAATTTGCAATGATCTATGTTAATTTTTATACGTTTCTTTTCTTCTAAATTTTTCATCATTGGTTCCAACAAAAGAATATTTGAAACGCGCTATAGTTTCATTCGAAATACAAACAATATCTATATCTAAAAAAAAATGTCTTAAATAAAACAATTTCATTTTAAATAAGTTACTTATTTATATAAGTACTACAGCAGAAATATATTTGCAAATAACACTAAAAGTAAAATTTTACCATCAACACAATTTTTTTGCAAAATTCACCGAAACATAAAATGTTCCTTCGTGTATTTTCAACAGTTAAAGAAATAATGTGACTGGACATCTTGTGTGTATACACAATTACACACGGACACGGCCCATCGTTTTCTTTTCTTTCTTTCTTAATTTTTTTTTTCCTTTTTTTGTTATTTATAAATATATAAATACATATACATATATACATTTGAAAGTTCACCCTGCCTTAGATTCCAGCTGGCACGGGTTAATGCTACGTAGCTCTTTTACCTATCAATTACTATACACGTACACACGTTCTCCTGTCCTCCTCTGTTTCTCTGTTCCTGTCTCTGTCTCTACGATTAGCTTCTTCCTGTTTTACTTGGGACAAAACGTAGTGATACCTTTTTTCTGTATACGTACCAAGACCGTACTGTAATAACGCTGGTTGCACTGTGTGAAACTATCGATATATGGTGTTGTTTTGCCTCCCGATAAGCGTGTCACCTCCGTAACAAAACCCGCCCCCCTTTCTTTATCTTCGTTTCTTTACACCCCCATTGACACACGGAGTACCGTGAAAATTTATACACATAGGAATCATACAGGATGTCTCGAAAAGATTGTACAATATTGACGGATTGTTTGTATTGAAACCGAGGATTGTTTATATTGAAAGAAATTAAAGAATTGTTCATTTTGCAACCTCTCATTATATCATAGAAATTTTAGCGATTAAAAATTCTGACATAATTTGGTTCTGTAACTTATTTTATTTATACTATTTCCATGTGTTTATGTTATTTATTTCTATCATTTTTATTATTTATTTTTGTATATTTCTATTTGTGTCTACTATTTATTTCTATTAAACATTTATAGTATACCTATTTGAATCTATTATTTATTTACATTAGTGATATCTAATTCCATTATTTATTCTATTAATTCATTTAATTTATTATTTTAGCCATGTATATATTTTCATATTTTTCTATTTAAAGACGGATATTATTAAATAGTAAATATCGACCTTATTTTGAAGAGGAAATCTGATTCCTATTTATTCAGAAGTCGTCCTTAAAATGTACGTGCTCTTTTACTTTCACATTACATGCAACATATATGTAGATATAATAAATAAGTAAATTTTTTAATTTACCAAACTTCACAGGAAATCAATAAATTCTCTGCGGTGCAATCGATGTTGAGACATCCTGTATAGTCAACTATTTCTGTAAGCAGTGTCGAGCGACCGCAATCAATAAAATGATTCATCGTAGTATTACACGTTTATCAGAACGTAACCCGTGTACGTATATACACGTGCGTGTATCTATATATAGTACATATATACATGACGTAGGATGTTTTTTATCACACCACCGCAACTGACCTCACGCAAATTGCAATGTCTTTAATAACCATGTGTAACCGGTTACGTACGAGAGAGACTCGAAACATCCTCTTGTCGGATGGACACGTTCGCTGAGAACACCCTGAAAACAGACTAACGAACGACCCACTTATACCGATATTCACCTACGAAACTGGTACACAAATTTACACGTACACATACACGTATACACATGTACCATTATATATATATATATATACACACGTGACCTTGTGCTAATTTCCCTGTAATTCAGTCACCAGCAGCCCCCTTCATTCTCTGTCGTCGTTCTCGCGCCATTATTATGGGTCGTTTCAACCAAACTTGCGTCGTCAGCTGTTGATTCCAAATCTTTAACATTAAACTCTGCAGTGAATATACGTGTATGACGCGTATGTAGGATAAGGTGTATATACAACTACGAATGTAAGGTAACATGTGCATTTAAGTAGATGTAAGGCTAAATATGTTGTATAGGATGTTACGATTAAGTCGAGTATTAAAAGCATTAAAAGTAAAAATAAATAATTGATGGGTGTTCGTACAATTATTTTGGAACGTACATTTAGCGATGGTGGAGAAATTAATAATTAATAATAGTATTGTGGATAATTTCGATTTTGGATGGTCGATTTGACCGAAACGCGCTGTATATTGTGCATGTATAATTGCAGTAGAATGGAAACATTTGGAGGTAGAATTATGGAAGTAGTAGAATAATTAAGCAGAGGGTAAATAAGCTTTTTGTTCAATATTTTAGGGAGATTTGAACGTATTCATGTATAGAGGTCTTATAACAAGTGGCATGTACGTATGTTTAATAACAAATTGTACGTACGTGTTTTACAACGAGTTGTATGTATGTAATTTCTTTCAAATTTATCATTGTAGAATTTTACAATTTAAAGATTTAGTTGTAATTATTTATAGTAGATTATTGCTTATTGATTTTCTGTACCATAGCTATGTAAAGATATTCAGTAATTACAATATTTATTTGTTGAAAATAATCAAGTAAAAACTGAGTACTATTATTTGCCAAGAGGTGTACTAACTACTTTTAGTGATGAAATTTATTAAAAATCGTAGAATGTAAAGGCAAAGTATTTTTTGAATGTATTTAATACCAAAAGGGTTAAATTGTAGATTGAAAATCATTGAAAATATAGTACGATTTTGTCACACTTAAGTACAGTCGTGGACAAAATTAAATGGACAGGTATCATAAATAACAACAAGGTAAATTTAATTAACTAATAATGCCTATAAATCAAAACTTTATTGCACAATTATATACATTAAATAAATGTTTTTTCAAGTCTACAAAAATATCTCACGTTCTAAATTTAAAATTTATTTACAACATTGTAATAAAACAACATTTTTTACATTTCTGCAATGTCCACTTAATTTTGTCCATGAGTGTATCATAAACTATCAGTTACAGCATATCAATTTAATGCATTATATTTCTTTGTGAAGTTAATATAATGAAATTGACAAGAAAATGTTACCACAATTCATAATATTTTAGAGATTGCACAACTTCGTAACACAGGGTGTCCAAATAAAACTTATGCACATGTTACCATCATATAATTCAATTTAAAAAATGAATTGATGTTAAGTTAATATTACCTTCGCTATCTACAGATGATAAATTTTAAATAACTTAATACGTAACAATATAAACTGTAATAAATATAAAAAATCACTAACATTGGTGCCATTTAATATGCATCACTTTTACATTAAACATTAATGTTCAAGTGTGTATACATTTTAGACGTTCTGTATTTTGAACGATAAATGCATAAAACGATCTCTTCTTAAACCAGAGAGCCTGATAATCATTACATTACACATATCACAAACGAAAGTTCAGTTTATCATGACGCATATTTTAATATTATTTTCATAAATTTGCATGTTATTTTTAAAAGCCGTTGATTGTTAATTTTATTTTACAGCAATACTTCGGTATTAAATAAACATATTTGGACATCATAATAGGTTTAACAATTGTAACAGGCTACTCAAAAATTTGCACCACTCTTTTAAATAAAGGGTAAAAAAGAATTCAACGAATAGTAATTAACTTTAATATTTAACCAAAAATATAACATCATTATCTTATAACTTTGATACAATAGTATCATAATCATATCATAATCGTATTATAACGATAATATAACGCTAACAGAATCTCATTATAACAATATCTGAACCGTAATTATAACCGTATCGTATATGATGAAATCATCATAACCGTAGCATAATTACAGCACACTCATACCATAATTATGTCATAATTATATCACAATCGTTGCATTATTATTTCATAACCACATCATAAATTAATCGTAACTTAATCATAATGATATCGTAATTACGTCCTAATCATATCGTAATTCTATCATGATCATAATCATAAAGACAACAAAATAAAACAGTAAAATACACCCAATAAATAAGAAATAAACAAATTTTACAACAAATATTTGCTATCAATCAACATTACCGCACCATATCATAACTGTAATAATTTCCAGCCGCGTCGCAACCATATTCAGACCCACTGAAACTGTCATAAATTTCTCTCCCATTCCCGGTAACGACAATTAAAAAGCGTAATTAATAGCTGACGACGTAAGCATAAAAGGTTCGTCCGAAGCGCGACACGTTCGAATCCGTATCATCGTTCGTGTTATATTTGTCACGTATTTTCTGTTTCTATTTCTGTTCTCTCCTCAAACCAAATCCAGCATCCACGTGTGCCTCCCGGTTTACTAATTTAGGGAATCTATTTGCAGCAGGGGGTTAGATTCGATCCTGATATGCCACAAACCATACGTTTGGAATTTGCAAAAAGTAACACAAAGGTTAGCAAACCCAAGCAACCAGCCGCTGCAGCAGCCACCTCGCACCCTGCTCTGATGCACCCTCTAACTGGACGTAAGTATGCACTGCCACTCGTTCACTCGCTGAAATACATCTCACTACTATTCTCACCCACTGCACCGACTACTACGTATTCTCCTTCCTGTTGTTTCTCTCTCTATCTTTCTTCGATCTGTTTTTTTTTTTTACTTTTTTTTCTTGTCGCCCTTCCCACGCACCCCACACGGTCCACGAGTTAACCCCTTCCGAATAGTTTCGTCGCTGACGAACGGTGCATCGAAGTACAGTAATTATATATCGTCTATTGCTATTAATATCTGCTACTTGTTAATGCCCTGCAGTTAATTAAAGTCCGACGGTGAAAATACAATTGGCGAGATCGTCAAGACCATGTGTTGGTTTTGGGGTAGATTTTCTTTCAGGAAAATTTTGTGATGGAATGGCTTTGGTGAGTGAAGTAATTATTGAATCGGAAATTCGATTTCTTGATTTCGTGAAAATGGTAGAAGTCAATGGTATTGAATATTGAAGGGTTTTCAGGGGACAATGGGGATGTGGTTAAATGTTGTGGGAGAATTTAATTCAATGCTGTTAAAATTGAATATATACATATATTTTATTTCTTAGGCGATAGTGCATGTTATCTGATAACATTAAAGTTATACAACATGAATGGTTGTTACCAATCGTTGTTTATTAATCATAACTGCAATTGATGTATATAATAACAATCGCGTTAATAACGTGACAATAGAAATAATTGAATAATGCTATTTGCATATTGTTGTATATATTGCATACGTAATTTATGATAATTCGTTAGATAATTTAGAAATTACAAGACACATCTATAAATAAAAATTACAATGTATAAAATTAATTAATAATTTTCAAGTTATTCGTCATAGATGAAGCTATAAATTACTGTTTAAATTAAAAGATATGTTGCGTAAAAATTGTAGTCGTGTAGAAATTATGCGAAATGAACTATATCAAACAGGAAATTTTACGCCGTGCAAATATTCAAATTCTAATATCGAAACATTCGTAAAAGAATTTCCAAAGTTTATAATAATACTATCACACTGTCAAATTAAGACGGGAGATATAAAAAAAAGAGAAAGAATCGTATAAATGAAATATATATTTTTTCGCGATGAAACACGACAGCAAGTAATTTCCCTCACAGTTCAATTTTTCGTGGAAAATCAAGCCATTAATATCAATTCAATTTCGCAAAATTACAGTTGCGCAATATTTCACCATTAAAGCTCCATCGAATCAATTATTGTGCTTCTATCACTGTTCGATCAATTTAATTCGTGTGGGCATGCATTTCCCGCGCGTTCTTTTGGGATACCTTTTGAAACAACAGCAACTCTATCGATCATTCATACAACCAACATCCATGATGCAGTTGAATATAACTAAAATTCGCTCAAGGAAAAATATAATTTTCTAATACAAAAAAAAAAATGCGAAACGTTACATTCGTCTGCATCTGTATATAATAATCGTTTAAGATAATCGTTTGAATCGTTAGATTGTTAAGGTAAAATCTAAGGAAAGCCATGGTTCTCATTTTCCGCGAAATTTTCATTCGTACGATGAAACGATTCGATAAAAATTGCAGATGCGTTTCGTGGAAGGCGATGCGATTTAACCGATAAAAGCAAATTGAATGTTTTATTTTATGACCCCGATAAGTGTACATTCAATTTGACGAAGAAGTTTTGAGATATAAACTTTGAATTAGATTTCCATTGCTATGTGCAATTCATTGCGTGTATGAATGTTTTTCAATGAAGAAATTATTGCTTTATGAATTATTTGTATTTGAAAGGTTTGGCGATATAGTTAGAGGAACAAACCTCTTTTGGAAAATCAATGCGAAGAAATATAGATATTAATTAAATACTAATTATGTTGTAGTTATAATTCTTTATTGGAACTCTTACTAATTGTTTACAAGTATTCTGATAACTAATTTTTGTAAATCAAATTAAATATCTGTTACGTGCAGGGTGATTTATGTTGATCTTTTCAGTATAATTCCAATTGCTAATCATCCACGGTGTTTAAAAAAATTGGAAGCTTCATACTAATTTTGTTAACAATTTACTGACGCTACGAATCTTTAGAAAAATTATTGTTAAACAATGTTAAACATTAAACAGTGAGCATCTATGATTATCACTGCTTTTAAACAATGTTTATAATTTTATAACAATGTGTTTAATTAGCAAAAAACAGTATGCTTGTCTAATTCGTACTAGTTTTAAACAGTGTGCTTGTTCAAGTAGAACTTTGTGGAGGAAATAATAATAATTACAATAATATGGAATAATCAATTTTGATTTATTAAAACACATATAAAATATATTACTGATAATATACGGAAACGTAACGCCAAATGGCATTTTTATTCCGTTTTAACGAAGTTTCGTGCATTTATGGTCAATGGTAATTTTTTATTTTACAAGACGCGTTTTCTTAGGTTGGCGAGTATAGACGTCGGTCGTAGTTAACTGGTTAAATGCGTAATGTAAAAAGTCAGTTGTACACGTCGCGCAAGAAGATACATGAATAAAACATTGTTCTTCGGTCGTTACATGCACGTAGAAAGTTCAAACGTGGAAAACGGCTAGAAAAAGTAAATCAGGCAAAGTTGGACACGGTCGTGAGGAATACCTTGGCGGAATGCGTTGAATTATTGATAATCCCTCAATAAAAAAAAGCGAAATTTCCGCGTGAAAAATAGCAGACGCGATTTCGAGCATGTTTTCGAGCGTTATGATGATAGATACGCGTCGTATTTTCCGTGAAAGTTCTCGTTTTTTTCTGAGTTACATCAACGAAGTACGGCGGAGTAACAAACGGGATTGAGCAACGTCCGTCGCGTGTCCTTTTAGAGCGATATCGACAGCGTATAATTAAAACGTCAATTGCTGTAATGCACGTTCGGAAATGTTTTTGAAAGGATTCGATCGTTTTGGCCGGTGTTGAAATAACTCGGATAATACTCTCGACTTTCGTGCGCGTGCGTCTAACATCGTGGTGATTCGAAGGATTTTTATGTCTGGGGATTTTGGAAATTCGTGAATACGAGGAAACTTGGAAATAACGAAATTAGGGAAAGTGAGGAGGTTGAGAAATTTGGGTATTTGAAATTGGGCAATTTTGTAATTTTTAGAAATTCAGAAATTTAGAAAATTGAAAATTTGAGAAATTCAGGAATTTTAGAAAGTGCAAAATTTAGAACTTTGGGATTTTAGGATATTTGGAAACTCGGAAGTTTAGGCATTGGGAAATTTGAAAATTCGAGACGATTTGAATTGGGTATTTTGGTATTTGAAAATTTTGAAATTCAGGAATTTAAGAAATTAGAAAACGTGGAAATTTCAATGTTTGCGACACATTCGAAATAATGGAGTTTGGAGATTGAGAAATTTAGAATTTGGGCATTTGGAAATTGCAAAAGTTGGGAATTTGGGAATTTAGGAATTTTGTGCAAAAATTTCAAGATTTAGGACTTTGGAAATTAAAAAGTTTAGAATATAAGAGAATTTGTAAATTTTGTAATTTGAGGAAATAAGTGTGTTTGGAAATTTGGAAATTTATAATATTATTAGATCTTGGAAATTACGAACTTTAGGAGATTTGAGGATTCGGAAATTTGGGAATTTGGTAAATTAAGGAATTCAGGAATTTAGGAATCTGCAAAATCAGAGTATTTAGATAATAAAACATTTTGAAACTTGGAAATTTTGCGATTTAGGGATTTGGGGATTTTGGAGATCTGGGAACGTAGGAACTGAGGAAAGTGAAAATCTGGGAATTTGTGAATTAGTAAGTTTAAATTCAATAACGTAGAGGTTCAGAAATTTTAATTATTTGAAAATTGTTAACTTTTGAAATTACATAATATATGTCACATTCGAGAGCGTCACATTATCATTCTACAAATAAATAATACAAATTATTTAAAGTAATATAAAATTTCAATAAAGTTGCATCGTGGATACTGATAAACATTCTCCGTGTCAATATCAATTGTTGAATTAACAAGGCACGAATATTATTTTGGTCCAGTGTTTCAGTAACGCTGTTCAGAATTATTCATGAAAGTGCATACCAAAGTGCATGTATGGTAAGAAGAAACGAAGATATTTTTATCAAGAAACGGATCGATTAATCTTTAACGATTCATGTTACGAAACGCCGTTCGAATCTTGAAATATACATGAAAATAGAATAAATTAGTTCATCTCGGTGTCAGGAAATATCGCTATTGACCGACATTGGTGAAATCTCCACGCTCAATAGAAACCACCTTTAATGAAGACGCTGATTGAAATAAGTAATTTAAAAATCTATACTAGCTATTTGCAGAAATTTATTGCGTCAATTTAAACTATTAAGGCGTTGCACAGTAAATAGAGAATTTTTAATATGACTCAGTAACATGAAAATACCACAGAGTGTATAATTTATGGTAGTTTAAAACTTTTACCAAAATTTTACAAAATTATTAGGTATACCACTAATATTTAGTTAAATGTATTACGTTAAGAAATATAATTTATGTTTCACGATCACAATTTTCTGTTGTAATTTCTCGAAATTTTTCATATTTGAAATATCATGTCATTATTCATATAAATTTTTTAATTCATTAACTCAATTTTTTATTGTTCTCTTATTAGTATCGCTTGTGAGAATTTATAAGTTTACGGATTTATAGGTTAACTCTAATAAACTTTAGGGATTTATTTTGTTCCTTTTAATCCAGAAAAATGATGTAACATTGAATTAATTAAAGACGAAGAAAATTAATTTTTGTATCGATTGTGTTCAACGAAATTGCTATCATTCTATTATATATTATAATTTGTGAAGTGCATATTGTATTATAATTACACATATGTTGCATTATAATTGCACATATGTTGCATTATAATTACACATATATTGCATTATAATTAAACATATGTTGCATTGCAATTTCAAAAACGCAATCACATATATGTATACATATATGTTTTCCTACATGAGATAGCCAATATACAATAAAATAAAAGAAGTAAAATATTTCACACCATGCAACTACTTCGCCTAATCAAACCTAATCGCAATCGTTCATCATATCCACGTTTTTCGCCACAAAATGTACTTACATATAATTTCAAATCTTGCGTAACCATAGGGGAATATATGTATAATGCTTAAAAGAGATGAAAATTAAGGTGGACAATATATCCCTGCGAAAATAAGGTATTAATCGGCAATGATACTAACAAAAGCTTAATCCGGAAAAAGGAGACACCTCGAACTATCTCGCGCTGATAGTAAAGTCGCAAAATGAGAGACCGAAAGTATATAATCGCTTTATGTTCTCTGCTTCGGAGATTTAACAAACTTATGTAAATAAGAAGACGGAAGTTTTCCCGTTTTTAAGTAGACTACTTGGTTATGGGATATTTCGAAGCGTATTTTACACGAGACACTCTCGAAGAACGTATTTTTTGCCATTTTTTTATACTATTACGGCAGGTTCCCGAAGTTTTCCGAAATATTTATTCAGCTTCGTAAAACAGTAAAAGCCTCTGTCACTGTTTGCAATTCAAACATAGCGAATTTGATTTAGAACGGAACCGAATTCGAATCTCGGTGCCGATTTTAACTTTAATTTACACGATTAACGAAACGAGATCTGCGTCTATCGCAGGATAATTTTGTTGCTCCCTAGAAGTGGTTCGGATGATTAATCTACTTTATGTGCTTGTCGTTTATCAACTTTATAATTTAAACGATTTAATACTTAAGGATTAAAGTTAAATGACGTTTTTTTTTAAATAAGCGTACGTAATAAATTGCGATGAATTTAACACGATCATACAATTTCTCTAATGAAATTATGTTCCACAATACTTTTGACTCCAATTTTCAAGGCTGTAGTAAAGTTTTATCGTCAATTTTAAGCCACTAATAAAGTGCGTTATAGCTTCATAATTTTGTTACATTTATTTACCTTGTAAAGGTCATACGTTAATCGGTTTACACGATAAATGTTCCGAAGGCCACAGGTGACACCAGATATTTAATAGGTCAGACGGTTCAAAAAAAAGAAGGCTCCAAAGGAAATTTGAAATATTAAACGCGAAAGTTATATTAATAATTTAAAATTGCATATCGAAACAATATAAAAATAAAATAAATTAATATTTAACAATTCTAAACCATCGTGTTTTCGTAATTACGTCTCATCATCATGGATGATTGATCTAATGATGGAATGATGAACCTCACTTAATCGATCAACCATAATATAAATGGCAAAGATTCCGGAATATTATTGAAACTACTTAATAATAAATAGTAGTCATTTGAAACATTTAATTAGGCAACTCAGAAATTATTAATGATTGCGTAAAATATTAAGATCTTTGATACATTATTTAAACATTTGAAATAATTTGAGAGTATGAGTATTTAGGGATGTTAGGATATTGGGATATTGGGATTTTGGGATTTTGGGATATTGGGATTTTGGGATATTGGGATTTTGGGATATTGGGATTTTGGGATATTGGGATTTTGGGATATTGGGATTTTGGGATATTGGGATTTTGGGATATTGGGATTTTGGGATATTGGGATTTTGGGATATTGGGATTTTGGGATATTGGGATTATGGGATATTGGGATTTTGGGATATTGGGATTTTGGGATATTGGGATTTTGGGGTATTGGGATTTTGGGATATTGGGATTTTGGGATATTGGGATTTTGGGATATTGGGATATTGGGATATTGGGATATTGGGATTTTGGGATATTGGGATTTTGGGATATTGGGATATTGGGATTTTGGGATATTGGGATTTTGGGATATTGGGATTTTGGGATATTGGGATTTTGGGATATTGGGATATTGGGATATTGGGATATTGGGATTTTGGGATATTCGGATATTGAGATTTTGGGATATAGGAATTTCGGGGTATAAGGATTTTGAGACATTGTATTTTTACCTTATAGCGATTTTTAAATACATATGTTGCTTTGGGGATATATCTATTTTGAATACAAGGAGTTTGAGTTATACCGATTTTGGTATATTGGTATTCCAGTTTAAAGGAATTTTGGGATATAGATCCTTTGCGATATATGTACAGATCCTGGAATCATAGGGTGTAGGATTATTGAGATAGAGAGGTATACTGACATAGATATCCAGGTATCCAGGTATTTAGAGATCTTGAGATTGATGGATCCGAGGATCTAGGGATCTACAATTTGAGGGGCTCATGAATCCAGAGACAAGCAAAGATTTAGGGACCTTGACATTTAGGCATATACATGACTAAGGACATCTAGGGGTATGCAGAGATATAGTGACATAGAAATATAGAAATATGGAGACAGAGCTACATACAGATCCAGTAACTTAGATCATAAATCTGATACAAAAACAGCACGAAAATATTCAACAAATTTTGTATTAAATTCTAGTAAATAAATGTTCGAAATTATACCTGTCAGATTTAAATAGATATTGAAAAAAGGGCAATTAAATCAATTTATCGAAAATGTAATTGCTACACAGGATAGTTTACAACGAACTGAACGCGTTATTCAAAGTGTTAAAACCGCTGCGCAAAATTTGTAAGAATGTACGCAGACGTCGAAGGATTTGCCGAGGTGGAAATGGTTTACCTTGTACCGTGCGAAAACTCAGCCATCCGTGCAATTTTCTCGCAGACGCGCATTCCTCGACGTACATATAAGCGACGCAACATACTATAGCCGGTGTTCGGCGAACAACCAGGACACGATAATTAGAATAATTGTAATCAATTACGCGAACACTCGGCATTTCCTTTCGATACTTTTCTCTAATTTCGCGTTATTACACTGTACCATAGCCAAATGTTTTCATGACTGTTAGGTTTTAGTCGCGAAGAGAAACGGAAAATATACTTTTATGAACTATATAACTTTGGAATATATTTAAACATAATTATACACTAATTGAAAATAAAATTTTAATATTTAGAAATTTGGAAAATTAGTGAATTCGAAAATATAGAAATATAGAAATTCTGAAATTTGGAATCTTAAAAATTTGATAAATTTTGGAAACTGGAAATTTAGACATTTGGGAAATTAGATAATTTGGTCATGTGGAAATTTGGGAAATGAGATAATTTGGTCATGTAGAAATTTGGGAAATTAGATAATTTGGTCATGTGGAAATTTGGGAAATTAGATAATTTGGCCCCGTGGAAATTTGGCAAATTAGATAATTTGGTCATGTGAAAATTTGGGAAATTAGGGAATTTAGAAATATGGAAGTTCAAGGAGTGATGGAATTCCGAAATTAAAAACCTAAAAAATTTTGGAAATTAGAGAATTTGGAAATATAGAAGTTTGAGGAATTAGGGAATCCGAGAATTCAAAACCTAAAAAATTTGAAAATTTACAAATTAAAAATTTGATCATTCCAAAGTTTGGAAATTTTTGACCCACGAAAACTTAGAATTTCTTTAAATTTAATCACGAGAATGCGAACCGGATGATTTTGAACTCGATTTTTTCGTTCTCGTTTCGTATGCAAATACGAGCATAAAAGTGTAGATAAGTTCGTAAGTATTCCATCGTGCAAATGTTTTCCAACAACGTTTGTTCGTGTTCCATACGTTTGTTCTTTGTATCCACGGCGATATTAGATTCCCCGGTTTTGATGAAACAAAGGTGTCTCGTAACCGCAATTCACCTGCTCTCGCGTCCGCACTTCTTCCACTCCAGATCCGCTCGATACGCTTCGCGTTAAAATAAACATTTTATTTATCGTCGCATGTCGGTTCATCGGATAACCATGAAAAACAACGCCACCGCAGGAAATAGTACACTCTCGTCCCGCAAAATTTCGATTCGTTTGAAGTTTTTCTCTTTGACTCCCCGACTACGGAAATCTGAAATACAGGTCGTTTCAAAATTACCAATAACTGCTTCGTGAAACAACAATACAAGGCGTGGCCATTAAATAACGAGACTGTTCACTTTTCACCACGCAACAGTGGTTCCGATCGAACATACGTTCTGATTGGTCGATGTTTTTCATTAATAATTTAAAAGTGAAGCCCCATACGACATTTTTGTAAATGAAAAAGTTGTTCAGAATGACCCCACTTACCTCCCATTTCTGCCTTCCTCAACACTTTTGGGACAGCCTGTATAACAATAATTTGAAATACGGTCATAATAGATTATAATAGTATATGTAAAAAAAATAACGTTTAATCATTACACATAAATGCACTTTGTGCTTGGCACATTTGGTCGGTAATTAATGTAATTATATATCATCGATTTTGCATTCTGAAAAATGCTTTTCCAACTTTATATTTTCTTCGTATATTAGGAAAAGCTGCGACTCCACATTGTTAATCGGATATATGTTTATATAAAAACTTTTTCTAAAGCATATGTTATTTCTTCTGAAACAGCTTGCGAAGGAAAGAAGGCATCGAGAAAGCTCGTGTACTATGAAACTTAGGTTCACTGTGGGAATCGCAGGTCAGCCTAAAATCAATAAAGTGCAAGGGTCCTGCCACGTACAAAAACACTCGCAGTATGGCGAAAAGCGTGCACGGCCTCTACGAACGATCCGTCGTTAAATTATTTACCGTTCCGTCGTTTCGATCGGGAAAAAGTTAAAAATTTTGTTTCACTTCTCAACAAATCGTCGAACCACGTCGACGAGTTAGTTTGTCTCGCTTCTGATTGTTTTGTGTATCAACTGGTTCAGGTTCGCGAAGAAAAACAACGTGCGAATTTCAGCGAGTGTAATCCGCTTTTCAGTCGTTTATTCTTTTACAATTGTTATTTTTTTTTTTTTTTTTTAATAAAGGGTTTAGAGTCGCATCAACTGCAGTGGTTGCGGGTGAAAAAAATGCTCGAAATATCAATTTTTTTACATGACGAATTTGATTCCATTGACTCGAAAGCTGGGGGTAACGTTGTTGACTTAATTTTTTTTATCGATGTTCTAATCGATTTTACGCATAAATGTGAAAACATTGACATTCGCTGTAAAATGTATTGAAACTGATTGTCGTTGATGATGAAAACAGTTCATTGTTGAATTTGGAAATGATGGAACATTTTCAATTCTCAATTTCACATCCTTTATTTCGTCCACAAATTCCAAGTTTTTAAATGCTCATGATTCTCCAATTCTTTAATTCTTAAATTTTTATATTCTTGAATTCTTAAGTCCTTAAGGATCGAACTTTTCAAATACTTAAATTCTAAAATCGTTTCAGATACACAAAGTCTAGGAAAGTTCAATGTTGAATGTGGAATTGATTGAACATTTTCAATTCTCAATTTCACATCCTTTATTTCGTCCACAAATTCCAAGTTTTTAAATGTTCATGATTCTCCGATTTTTTAATACCTAAATTTTTATGTTCTTGAATTCTTAAATCCTTAAGGATCGAACTTTCCAAATACTCAAATTCTAAAATCGTTCCAGATACTCAAATTCTCAAATCATTCCAGATACTTAAATTCTAGAAAAGTTCATTCTTAAATTTGGAACAATAAAAATTTTCAATTCTCAATTTTACATTCTTCATTTGGGACTCCTGTTTTTAGTCGGAAATCGGGAATCAGTAATTAAAAATAACGTGAAGATAATTATTGGTGAGCGGTATAATCTAATTTCTCAATTTAAGATCGAAAGGATAATCCCAGGATGAACCGGGGTATAAAATAGACGCGTCGAATTTAAGTCGTGAAACTTTTAAGAGAACGCAGGTCAATAAAGTTTGAAGTGGCTGAATCGTGCTCTCGAAATGTTCTTAAAACTTTTACGCAGCCGTTTCGAGAACACGTATGTACACGGTACGTGGAAAACAAATTTCCACGGTAAATTAAACATTCCATGTTGGCAGGAAAATCGCTAATTACGAAGCACGATGCAGCCAACTTGAACTGCTCGGATCTCCCTCGACCGATCTCGATGCAACATGCCACAAAAGACTATGTTTTTACGCGACCGTGGTCATCCCAGATACCTTATCTTTCTTGGAACTAACCGAAACGGAAATGCTGCTCAAAATTCATAACCTAATCTTATTAACTCCCCTTGCTTCCCTAATGGCGTGTAATTAGAAAATTATCAGACTACTTAACACAGACAAGCGAGACTCGAGGTTGTATAAATACGCGCTTTACTATGAAATTGTTATTAAATCTTAGTGGTTTTAAACGATAAGAGGATCTATTGTTCAAAAATTTTAGTGAGTGTGACGATAGTTTCATTTGATGTTTTAAAATTTAGTTCGAGGTAGTTAATAATGTCTCCTGTTTTATTTAGTGTTAACAATAATATAAAATTTTATTCTATGTAAATAATTAGAGTCTCTGTCTTTTTTATTCAATATAAAATGTTTTACCTAAAATTATATATTATACCCACAATTATATTACACCTAAAATTATATTGTACCTCAAATTTTACACAATGCGATTGATAGTCGTATTTAAACAGTAATTGAATTTTAAAGAGGATAATAACGTTAAAGTTATTTATCGAATTTCGTTCAAAATATTTACATTATTTCCACAGTGAGAATAGAAAGTTCAAATAATTCATTATACTTAAATCGTCGCAAAATTGGAATACATATTTTGGAGAAAAGGACTGACTTGGTCATTATATTCCAATTTGTATGATCAAAATTTAATTAATACATTGCAGAAAATATTGTCAATACATGATTATAAATTTATAAGCTTACTCCGAAGGCACAGAATACTTCAATTATTATAGTTCAATTTCTCATTACGTGAATTTAATTAATATTATAAATTTCATGAATAAGTAATCGATTTATAAAACATAATTCGAAGCAGAGGAAAATTTCAATCAACATAATACAGTTTCGTGTTATTAAAATTTACCCAATATAATATTATATTGTATCATAAGTTTCTTACTCTTCTGATATGAAATACAAATCGAGGAACATTTTGCAAGTAAACCCTAAAAATTTAAAAAAGATGAAATTATGCGGTTTCCTAGAACTGGAAGAGGGTAATACAGCAGAACAGTTCATATTTTGCAACAAACGAAATCTAAGCAATAAATATTGTGCAATTATTTCGTATCAAAACAGGAATAAATCAGAAGCGCATAAGTCAGAAATTTTGTAGAACGTAAAAACTCAGGAGACGAAACATCAAAATTTTAGTTATTGTATACTTTATGTTATAACACGTAAAACAAAATGGCGTCGGTCCCGGGCTCATCTGGTTTTACAGCAACGTTGTACCAAAGGAGAATGTTGTTGCGCAACGATGGCCACTTTGGCCAATCTTTCTGGAATAATTGCCGGATCGTGACGTATCGTTGGTCACGAGAAACAGACGGTTTCGTGGAAACCGTTTTGCGCCGATTTGCATTGATTTTACTGGGACGCCAGACGACGTCCCTGTCGCGAATGTGATACGTATGCAAGCGTCAAGCACTTCCGGTTCGCCAGCGGGGGAAAAAAAAACGGTCAAAGAGAACGAATTGTTCGATGACAAACGATGAACTCGCTCTATAAATCAGTGCTGCGCTAGAGAATTTTCTTTCGCGTCCCTTTTGTGTCGCGCGTTCAAGGCATTATTGAGACACCGTGGTTGAAAAGAAACTTTTTTTTTAGAGTTTACGAGTTACGGTAACTCGAGAGCGTGAGTAGAGTACTTCCGGATGAAAAGTTTGTGAGAGAAGACTCGTTTCTCTTCGGTTTGAGGGTGGAGCGTGTGAATCGAAGTATTTTCGAGTTGAAAAGTTTTAAGTTTGTAAGAATGTGAGTTGGGTAATTCAAATTTGCATAATTTTGAGTTTTCAAATTGTTGGATTTCTAAATTACAGAATTTTGACATTTTATATTTTCGAATATCTGAACTTTGGGGTTTTTGAAATTTTATATTCTTATATTTCTAAATTTCAGAATTTTTTACAATTTATATTTTTGAATATCTGAATTTTGGGTTTTTTGAAATTTTATATTCTTATATTTATAAATTTCAGAATTTTTGACATTTTATATTTCCGAATATCTGAACTTTGGGGTTTTTGAAATTTTACGTTCTCATATTTCTAAACTTCAAAATTTTTGAAATTTTTCATTCTCATATTTCTAAACTTCAGCATTTTTGAAATGTTACTTTCTCATATTTCTAAACTTCAGAATTTTTAAAACTTTACATTCTCACATTTCTAAACTTCAGAATTTTTGAAATTTTAGATTCTCATATTTCTAAACTTCAAAATTTTTGAAATTTTACATTCTCATATTTCTAAACTTTAGCATTTTTGAAATGTTACTTTCTCATATTTCTAAACTTCAGAATTTTTAAAACTTTACATTCTAACATTTCTGAACGTCGGGATTTTTGAAATTTCATATTGTCACATTGCCAAACTTTTGAATTTCTATCTTTTGAAGTCGCAAATTTCCAAACTTTTATATTTGCAAATTATAAAATTTGTAAATTTCTTTCATATTTCAAATTTTTATGTTTCTACAATTCTAAGTTTTTTAATTCTTTGCATAAATTTTGAAATTTCTGTATTTCTAAAGTCTATAGTTTCTAAACCTCCAAATGCCTACATTTTCAAGTAGTTAAATTTGTCGATTTCACATATTCCTTCATATCTGAAATTTTCAAGTTTTTGAACTATTTAAATTCCTAAAGTATTGAAATTCCAAAATTTTTCAAACCTTCTAGTCTACAATTTCTCAAGTTCCAAAATTTCTGCCAAACGAAACAGTAACTTTAATTAATTATAAATAAGTGGTAATTTCTGATTAATTCTTATTCACTAGTTTCCAAATTTTGCTTAATTTTAATTTTTTTTTTAAATCACTATTTAACTGAATATTTTAACAGAATGCAGTGTAGAATGCGAAACAGCTCCTCCACAATAGTACTCAAAGATTTCGTACCATAATTGCTACTATCCAAAAGAAACTTATAACATAAAAATCAGTTACTTCGATGATTGTGACGATACACAACCATTAAAACAATTACAATTTTTTTTTTGGTTAATAATGACCATACTTATTTTACTTTATCAGTAACCAATATTCATACGAAAGTTTTGTAGAAGAAAAGATTGTCTCAATTTTTCTTAACACCGCAGACAATAACTTTATGCATGCTAATATGTGCTATGTGAATAATAACTACATTAATCATCGATATAAAATTAATTATAACATTTTAATTTTACATTGCAACACAGTGTAACGAAAGATTTGTTAAATAATAATACACAGGTTTGTTAGAAGAATCGCATTGCATTCCACGGACAAAGTATCGAGGATCGATTAAAATCCTGCAAGATTTTATTAATCTTATTTCCAAAAAAACCTGCTATATCGCAGGTTCAAGAATACTACTAATTACAATGCGTAAGATTGTTGTAACAATCGTAACATTGTGTAAGAAGTGTGTGGTGTTTGTCCTCGAGATCAGTCGGACCTCGACGATTGGCATTCATTCAGGTTAATCATAAGTGTTTTCCGACTTCCAAGAAGTCGATAATTACGTGTTCGATGACCAGATCTTGCTATTATGTAGTTTCATTTGAAATAATCGTGATACTCATATTATGTAGGAACTCGAGATCAAATACGCTTTGTAATCATACAAGGACATTCTAGAAAAAAGTATTTATACAACGGTGTTATGTATCGAAACTGGCATTTTTTTTTATTTTTGCCAACGACGGATTTATTCATTGAATTAAAATTAAATTATGAATAGTTATTATCACTTCCAAATTTTCAAGTTCCCCAATTCTCCCATTTCAAAATGCAAAAATAACCAAATTCTGATACATTTCTGAATGATTAAATCTCCAACTTTCCACATTTTCATATTTCTAAATCTCCAAATTCGCGGATCCACAAAAATCTAAAATTACCGAAGCTTCGAGATTAAAAATTTCTAAATTCTCATATTTCAAAGCTCTTAAACTATTTCTAAATTTCGAAAATTCATAAATATCCAATGTTTGATGTGTCGTAATCCTCAAATCATTTCAAATTATAGAAATTCTAAAGTTTCTAAATTTTGTAATTTCTTAAGTTTCTGAATTTCTAAATTCACAAGTTCCTAAACCTCTAAATTCCTATATTTCTAAATCCCGAAATCAAAATTCTCCAACGTCCAAGTTCTCAAATGTTTAATTGTTTAAATTCCCAAATTCTCATAATTCTCATAATTGTCAAATTTCCAAGCTCTCATATTTTTATAGTTCTCAAAATTTTAAATTCTTAAAATCTCAATTTTCCTAATATTCAAATTCTATCATTTTCAAATGATCAAAAGCCTAAATCGTCGAATCTCAAATTTCACTTTCCAAAACTTTGAACTTCCTTACTTTCTAACTTCTCAAATTCTCAAATTTGCAAATACCTAATTTTTTAAACGTCCTCAATCTCAAACTCCGAAATTTATTTAATAGTAAACTTTTTTTCTAAAGAAAATCCTACGTGACCTTCGAATGTACAATATCTGTATTGAATCAACAACACAAATTCGATTCTTGACAATTTCATCAATTTTACCTATGTCTCCATTAGAGTATGAACGTGAAAGAAACCTTCTTGTTAAATAAAAATTTTAATTTTAATAATAATCGTGGTATTCCACATAGTACTACCTGCGTAGTATAAATTGCAATTCTCACGTAATAAACATAAATTATTGATTTATCTGCCAACTTGTCAGGCACGCATAGTGCATAAATATCGGTGCATTTTTTTCCATATTGACTAACAATGTACGTGTTTATTCTACCGTTCTAATAGATCGGTAAAAAGATACTTTTAACCCGATTCTAGATCTAAAACACGCGAATGCACGTTTCATCATCGATCAACTAGAATCAGAACTAATCAGAAGCGCAAAAAACAGATCTATAGGAAGGAAAAACCGCTGCAGTCACGATATGACAAAGAAATAATCCATTTCGTTAAAATTAATCGAAGTAGTCGATTTACAATGTATGGAACACTATTAAAACCCAATCGATATGATGAATAATCCTTTCCAATTTCGTTTTAATTGACTTCAACCAATGTAATTCATTTCAAATATTGTCGACCCATTTTATTCCAATATTTTATTACCTTTCTCCATTTAGAACAAATTTCATGTTTATAAAACGATAGTATAGAGCTAATTTATTTGATTGAAATTAAAATTGATATGGAAAAAATGTACTGATATTTTTATAGGTAGTTTGATATAAAATGTTGAAGTGTTTATTCGAAGTTGAAGATGTAACAGTTATTGATGCATAGTTTTGAGCAAATTTGTTCACTTTAGTCATTTTTTAACTAAAATGAGTTTGTTAAGTTATACATTTGAAATTTGGGAATTTGGAAATTTATAAATTTAAAAATTTTAGGATATGGTAATTTAGTATAATAACTTAATAATTTGCGAATTTGGAAATTTTTGAAATTTGGGAACTTGGGAATTTGGGAATTTTGAGAATATACGAATATAAGAATTTAGGACTTTAGGAATTATAGTATAGTATCGTATAGTTTGGAAAGCATAGTATGGTAAGTAATATAGTAATTAGCATAGTAATGTGAGTAAATGTGAATTCATATAGTAATGTGAACATTTGATATAAGCTACATAAATTCCTACATCGATTATTAAAAAATATATTAGATGCTACAATATCAGTAACAGGTCATGGCTAATCGCCCTATCGATACAATTATCGATATAAATCTCAAAATGTCGGCCACAAAATTTTATGACATAAATTGTCAAACCCGAAACCAGTCATTCTGACTGGTTGGTAGTTCTAGCGTTAATGCAATTTTCGGTTGCTTCCGTATGGCAGTCAATGTGTTAATTGTCTATTCTATTGCAGACTTAGGGAGCCCATTCTTCCCTGGTGGTCCTGAATTGTGGCACCATCCATTGGCGTACTCGACCGCTGGCGAATTACCCGGCACCCTGCAACACGCGACGCTGGTGCATCCGGCGTTACATCCTCAGGTCCCCGTACGTTCCTATCTTTGACTATCTGCAGACAAAGCTCTGGAGCCGCCGACGAGCGCCCCGATGCACGTTAGTGATACATGATCGTTATACTCGATTACCTAGCATACGATACAACTAGCAGCTAGACACGCACGTAGACGTTTCGAGAGCAGGCTTGACGGCTCGACCTGCTTCGAAAAACAGGGTAATCTGTTCGAATACGAGACACCGCTCGCATGGAATACAGTGTGGCTGGAATGAACTGTTACAACTTCAAATCGCTGCAGCAGATACACTTTTACATATTTTTTTTTTATCCAAGGGAAAAAATAGTCGAGAAACGTTCAAGAAAATGATTTAATGCTCATTGCTCGATATAATCTCCCTTTGCACGAATAATTTCATTCAAACGGTGAAAGACTGAATCGCACGCTGCTCGTACGTGAGATTGTGGAATCTTCTTCCCGGACAAGTGCTGATTTTCGAGCGTCCAAACTTCGATGTTTCATTACATTGACCTTGGCCTCCAAAATAGCCCAAATACATTATATTTAATCATTAAATAGATTACATTCAAATGCTGGAGCTCACCAACGATAATTGGAACTGATGTTCCAGCTAAATATAAAGCAATTACAGAATTACGCTTCAAATCCATCACTATAACCTTACTTTGAGATGTAGTATATGAAAATGCTTCTGCACGCATATAAACAATTGGATGAACTATAAATATGGCAACTTTCAGATGGATTGCGTGAGCGGATCTACAGATGCATCAGTATGAACTTAGTAACAGATCATTCCAGCCACCCTGTATCTGGAAATTCAAACGCTCGATTGAACGAGCGAGGAAAACGCGATGATAGCGATAATGTTGGCTCAAATTTGATATTTTTATTTGTGGAGACAACTTGTGGAGAAAATAACTGAAATTTGATGATATTCGGAAGATGTTTGGCTGATTACACTGTCCAACAGCCAATCAACGTTCAAAAATCCGAGCAGTGATTATTATAGTGATTCTTGCGCTGATTACGGATACCGTTGTATTCAGGAAAGTCTACAGAATCTGTTGATGCAAACGGAATTTCTGAATTTCTTATAGTTACAAAATTGGTTTGAATTTCGAAAATGTGCTTTTGTTCAAAATTAAATTTCTTAAAAATTGTACACGCTGGAGAAAAACGGATTACAGATTCGTAATCAACGCAAGAAACGCTATAATAATCACTGATCAGATTTTAGAACGTCGGAAAAAAGATAAAATTTGTTGGATAGTGTTATTGGAAAAATGTTTGTATTTAAGGTGGTGCACTTTTGAAACAAATGAAGATAACGATAGCGATATATGTAACTTGATATCGTGCTTTTTTTTCTAGTAATTTATAGTGAAAATAATAAAAATTTGCTGATATTTGGAAGATGAATGTTTGGGTGATTATTGGAACAATGTTTATTTTTAAGGTTTTGAAGTTCACTTTTTCCAAAAGTGAAGATAACGATAACAATAGATAAAACTTGATATAATATTTTTGCCTGCAAGCAATCTTTAGTGAATATAATAAAAATCCGCTAATATTTAGTATTTGAAAGTTTTGGTCATTATTGGAAAGATGGTTATTTTGAAGGTGATGGTAGTGCACATTAGGTTGAAATTATTTGCTGCCTTATATATTTTTGATATATTATAATATTTAGCTGTTGTAAATTTTAGTAATGAGGACAGTTTATTTGATATTTGCACTACTTTTTATTACCCCTAAATGTTAAAATCGGGTTAATCCCAAAATAGGGTGAGCATTTATACCTATATGTTAAAATGGGGTTAAATTAAAGCTAATAGTACTTAAGTTGTACCTCAAATAATACAACATGTATTTTTCTGCAAGGATAAAAATATTATACCCTCAAAAACATGAAAAGCAAAATGAAAAAGTATGAGATCGGTTATATTTCAGGAATAAGAAATATACACATCAAATTGAAGAATGTTTTTTTTTCAAACTTTTCAATTCTTTTCCCTTGCAAGAAATAAACTTATGTTTATGTTTGTACTATCATCGACCAGAACACTGTATATTACAAATTGATAAACATGAAATCTAATAGTAATTAATTATTTTATAAATATTCATTTTTTATTCTTGCCGGTATGCTATAAAATGCTTCTCAATTTATCTTTCTATATAATTATATTGTCAAAAATAGGTCCAATTTAAAGAAATTTATTTAAATGACCATCGTTCATCAAGCAAATGAACCATTTGCTTAAATTGAAAATATTTTTAACAATCAAATGTTTTGAAAATATTTTTTGTACCACATTTAATCTGTTATATTAGATTCGCTTGTTGGTTACGATGCTATAATTATTTTGTAAATTATAAATTGTAATTATTGTAAATTTCCCTATGCAGTACGGTAAATATGTTATTGATCTATGGAATTATTTTTTTTAACGGTTGAATCTATGAAACTTTCCCGTGTCGTGTTCTCCGTAACAACGCTAAGAACGGTGTGGTACAACCGGGTACGAATTCGCCAAACAACCAGGAACTATTGATTTTTAATATCGCCTAATCCTGTGCCAGGTTCGCGGGGGTACCTATCACGCGTGTGAACGATATCGAACTTTTTTATTGCGGTAACGTGACAACACGGAGGAAGTATTATTTCCTGTTCGATTTGAACTAGAATTTATGCGATATCGTGTATTCTTTCATAGCTTCCTTTTAAAAATGCACGAAACGTTCATTTCCCCTTCGATACTATAAGAAAAATAACCGAATAATTATGTTTGAAGAACAAATAGTTTATATTTGATTGTTTTTATTTTCAGAACTTTTGTATTTCTTAAAAAGTTAATATTTGAAGGAGTTGCTTGCAAAATATTTTCTTATTTTTGGAAATTTTTATGTAGGAATTTAAATAGTTTATTTTTTATGTCTGTGTTTAAGGTTTTTGTTTTCGTATGGCTTTACTTGGAAATAATTTTGGTTTATAATAAAATAACTTGTGGGATATAAAAATGGTCATATTATTAATTATTTGGATATTTGGAGATTTTTATGCAATTTGGAATTTGGGGATTTGAAAATTTGGGAATTAAGGGATTTCGTAATTTGGTATTTGATAATTTGATGTATTGGACATTTGGAGTTTGGAGATTTGAATATTTCAAAATTTTTATATTTGGTAATTTGGTATTTGGGGATTTGATTTATTGAGTACTTGGGATTTGGAGATTTGAAAATTTGAGAATTTGGATTCTGGAGATATGAAAATTGGAGGAATATTAATATTTCGTAATTTTGATGTTAATGATTTGAAAAATTGGAAATTTGAAATATGGAAATTTGACAATTTGGGAATTTAGAATTTGGAATTTGAAGATGTGAAAATTAAAAAATTATAATATTTGGTAATTTCAAATTTTCACATTTGAATCCTTGGGAATTTGGGATTTGGATATTTGAAAATTTGGAAATTTGGAATTTTGAGATATGAAAATTTGGGTTTGTAATAATATAGAATTTGAAAATTTGATAATTTAGGAACATTAATGTTTATTATTCAGAATTTGGAGATTGGAAAATATGAGAATTAAATAATATACTTATCTGAAATTTTTGTTGAAAATTTACAAATTTATGAATTAGAAATTTAAGAGTTTGAAAATTGTAGAGAACTCAAAAATTTAGATAATTAGAGCTTTGGAAATTATGAACTTTCGGGCTTTGGAAATTCGAGTATTTAGTATTGGGAGATTTAAAAATGTAGAAACTTAGAACTTGTGCATTTGGAACTTTGCAATTTGAGAACTTAGAAATTAAAAAATTTGAGAATTCTAACATTGGAAACATAATTTCGAAACTTTGTAGTCAGATAATTTAGAAATCTGTGGATTTGAAGTCATAAATCCAGACAATCATTACAATCAATTGCATTTAATAAAGGGTCACATAAAATACAATAACTACGCTCCTAGTTTCAATAAGTAAAATTTCTCTTCTCATTGGAACGAACAATTATTACAGAACGTTGATTTAATTGTCAAATGTAAAAGCGAACCGTCCATTTCTGTTTTTGAAGGTCTATTATTTTTTTTCAAGCGACTATATGCTTTTAGAGCAACCGCCCGTAAATACCACTATGTTCTGAACAGGAATGAAAATATTTTGCAGCGTCTACTTGACGGAATAACGAGGCGAAATCTCAGCTAAATAGAGAATATATTCAGTTGGGGAGTTTGCAATCTGCTTTCATAAGCGTTTACACGGTGATTTGTGTACAGTCGAGATTCTCGTAATTCTGTTAGCGATCATAATGTTTAAAGAAACGGTCAGTAAAATTTCTGTGAAAACGTCTTTTGAGTCGGGATGCTGTTCACCGTTCGTTTGCGGACGAAAACACTTTGACTTTTTAACAAATTTCTTTGATGTACTTATTGCTCCGCACATATTAAATTTAGCGTATATTTGCATAAATCAGGTACTTGATTCTACAATCGGGGAACGTAGTAGTACAGTCTTATTGCGTTTATGAAACAAGTAGTGCAACACGTAATTACGCAGCCATTGCGATAGCGACATCGGCGGGAAATTCAAAATAGTTTGTCGAAATTCGGTGGTTAAATTTCCGAGGATATAAAATTTTTATTTTTACCTTTATTTTGATGTTACTATATATATATTAAATCCTTTATAATTCTAATTATGTTTTTAGTTTATTATCAGTTCTTGTCGATTCTTTAATCGACACGTTTGTTTCATCTCGACTTAAAATTGAAAAGTCAAGAATTAATGTAACTATAACACAGTTACTGCTGAATAAATTTTATTTAGTTATTTTTATATATCTAATAAAATAATTATTTTTGTTTAGTTATTTTATTTGACGAATTATCGTTAACAGACAGAAAAGATTCGAATAAATAAATCATACTCCACATATTTTTGAAGCCAATTGATTATTATCGGTTATTTGTTCATATAATTATATTGCGATTTAATGCCATATAATAGTGTTATTACATGACAATGTAATTGTAATAGAATTAGAATAACTTTGAATAGAAAGTTAATTTTTATTACAAGCATACAATCATTTTCTAAAGAAATAAAGTGGTCACACAATATCAAGGTCTACAATGTAAATTTTGTAATTAGTATTGAATTATTTATACATCTTAATTATTACAAAAATGCGACAGCTTGTACACAGTAAACATGGAACAGTATAAATAGCTATATACTCTTGAACTTTATTAGAACTTTATGATTGTTTTGCATATCTAGTGTTATATCTATGATTATGAATGTTTATACATTTATACGTTATATCATATGAACAATTAACATAAACTATTAGTAATGTAAAATAATGCGTTCGAAATTCAGATTAATTAACATCGAAAAATTGATTTGGTAGTGTTTTTAGCTATCGTAAAAAAAAAAATTAATTCTTGCTCGTTGTAGCCATTCTGTTCTAACGCTATTTTTTAACATGGCTGCAAATTATGCTGCATTCGTATTTAACACGGTCCCTGCGTTAATTAATCCACGCTCTGTAAGTCGGTCATGGACTGCGGTTTCAATGGTAGGCATTCGTGTTATTTAAACAATTACTCGAAGTGAATGCACTCGAGAGAATATTAGGCGATGATAGTCTCGTTAAAATGGACGACTAGAAATTTTCCCGAACAATTAACGCGTTCGACTGCCACGTTCAGCGCTGGCTATCGTTACACAAATCAATCGAATTCAAATCGATTAATTCGGTGAAATTACCTGGAAATGGAATACGAAAAAGTGGAATATAGTGATAGAAGATTTAATTTCAATTTGATTATATAAAATCTTTAAATAGTTTTTTTTTTAATTAAAATTTATCTTTCTTCTAGTTCTATCATACAATAATTGATGGAAAATATAATACATAAAAATTGTTGCAAAATCGGTGTCTCTCCGCGTTCATAAATTGTTTAAATCATGTTTAAATATTCAGAATGCACAAAAGGCAGATACCGTTTTATTCAGGAAAATCTACAGAATCTTTTGACGCAAACGGAATTTCAGAATTTTTTATAGTTACCTCGCGAAATCGGTTTAAATTTCGAAAATGTGCTGTTTTTTCAAAATCAAATTTCTCGAAAACTGTATCGGCGCAAGAAACACTAAACACTAAAACAAGAAACACTAAAATAATCATTGATCAAAAATTTCTTGGACAGTGTTATCTACTCGTAAAACAAAAACATGAAAGTGTCCGAGTTTCACTTTGAGCCACCGTGTATAAATTTGAAATTCGGTGAAGAACGTGTTAACACGTCACGTCACCCGAATATGGGTGACGCCCTTTGTCTTCGATTTAAATATGATTTTAAATTGGGAATTACAAAAGAATTTAATTGAACAAGCTCCGATATATAAATATAAAATACGCAGAATAAGAATATAATTATAAAAATAAATATGAATTTGTAACAAGGATACAAATTAAATTATAACTCTGTCTAATCACGCTGGGCGACGAACGTGTTAACACTAAATTTACGGACGTTCAATGACTACTTATGTCTGAAATAAAAATGATCTATACAAAGAAGTAAATAATGGATAATACACAAGGCATTTTCTAGAAAGATTCTTTATCTCGATGAAGATTATCATGCATTTTACAAAAAGTCTTTTAATAATTTTCATAATTGAGAATAAGAAGTCTGAGATCCGTCATTTTGACGGGTTCCGTAGTGTTAAGCACCTGATTGTCTCGGTGCATCGAGCGGAAACATTGAAATAACCATGAAAAATGTTTGTTTTTTAGGCGCCCATGTCTCTGCCGCATCCAACGACGCTGACGTCGATACACGCGTCGTTGCCCCATTTCCTGCCCTCGCCGGCCCTGGCATCGCCCGTAGGTTCACCCTCGTCCCAGCCGAACATCGCAGTGAGCAACGCACCCTGTTCCACCCTGTTCGTGGCGAACCTCGGTCAGTTCGTGTCTGAACACGAGCTCAAGGACATCTTCAGCAGGTTAGGAAACGTTATCACGTATCGATTTATCGTTTGCATTGCAGAAATTCTCGTTTCCATGAGTTCGCGACAACGATTACGCTACGCCATCGCGTTTCTGCGGCGGGCATTTATTCAGGGATACGTTTCATGTTTTATTAGCGACGATAACATTTACTGTTGTATTAAAAATATCGTCTAATCTACCGTTAGTATTTGCAATGTTTTAAGGAGGATCAAGTGCTGGAGAGAAACTGTTACTAGATTAGATTAATACATTAGGAATTATTGCTATCTAGGTATATCGCTGAGTGTCGCTGTTTGAGTTTTTCACTCATCTGCAGACATTCTGAGAATTTAGAAATTCTGAGGGAAGAAAATTTTTGAGAATTCAGAAATGGAATCTGCAAATTGTCATGATGGGAAAGGGATAATTATGTTGTTCTGTAAATGTTAATAATGTTATTGGTGAATTATATTAGTTAATAAATATTAAGAAATATATTATTTTCTTCGAGTTCGGAAACGAACAATGCTTTATTGTAGGAACTGATAGTTTTCTCGTGTACAATTCTTATCTAATATTTTATACTTAAGTGGTTTTTTAAGATTTTTCAGAGATAGTCATTCGTTCGTGATAAGTATGAGAGATTAAATGATTTTGGGAAATAAAAGTTAACATTTAGGAAAGCGTTCTATTATGTTGAAAAATGAATTTGTAACTTGCAAAGTGTTGGAAAAAGAAACTACAAGCATAGTAGATGTTGTAAAAAGTGAGGTTAGGTAAGGTAATAAATAATTTTGTGAAGAAGATAATTATTAATAATTAGAATTTTTAAAAAATCACATTATTTATATTTATTTATATTTAAGTAAACTTATATTTATCAAAATAAATTTACCTTAAAAATCATTATTTGATATTACATTTAAGTGGATTGAAAATAAACACGAACTCATTGAGATTTATTAAAATAAATAATAAAATATGCGAAGAAAGTATTAATTTTTTCTAAATTATAATAAATAATAAAACTTTACAAAAATGATAATAATTCGCTATTTAAATTTTGGTAAAATAAATCTACCCTTAATATCTCATTATTTCAAAATATGGATTAAGATGGAATTGCAGTTCAATTCATAATAATTCAGTATTTTAATTTATCGAAGTAAATAATGATTACTTTCAAATACTTCTTACGGTAAAATTACTTTTAAATAATATGAAAAATATAAAAAATTAAATCCTTGAAATTTACTGCTATAAACCCACCCTTAAACTGATCATTACTTAACGTTATTCAAAAACAATAATTATTTAAAAATATTTAAAAATAACAATTATGTAAGAATATTTATAAAAATGATAATCATATAAGAATATTTAAAAATAGACAATTATGTAAGAATATTTAAAAATGACAATTACTTAAAGATATTTACAAATGATAATTACTTACAAATATTAAGAAATCATAGCTATTAAAAACAATTGTTAAAATATTCGTCAGAAAATCGCATTAAGGTAAATGATCCCATTACTGATTCTTTCAGAATGTAGTTATTAAAATTGTCACTTTTTCTAGCATGTGCAAATCTTTTTATAAAATAACAATTATTCAATGTTGCTCTCTCTACGTTTATAAGTGCATTCACAAGAATTTAAATCCGTATTTGATCCAACCCAATGATTTCCGATTAATCCAATAGTTAATCTAATAATTTCTAACAGTCAAAGTAAATAATCTAAACTACATTTTGACCAATGTTAATCATTTTTAATGAACTAAAATCAAGTATTGTCGCTAACGGGGACACAGTGGTTAATGGGCACGTTTACCTTAATCCGATTGTTCCTGTTAGGCGGGTCCCAAAGTTCCATCGTGAGTAATTTATGTTTTGCTCGGAATGGCAAAGTTCATGTTTATACGAATGATCGTGCGAGTTTGATACACCAAGAACAACTTATCGTGATAATGAATGGGAAAGGAGGACATGTAACTAACGGTTGGAAAGTGTCTTCCACATCTGGCCCGGTAGGACAAAATAATGACTTCCCGAACAAGTTCCTTGCTCGGAAATGAAATCAGAGACGAGCCGGCTAAAATTGACTTTACAAACATCGAGCGTGTGCGCTCTTAATTGACGTGTATGACTCTTATCGTCGTTAGTGCGCTCGTAAATTATTCATTTTACGAATACTTACCGCGGTGCGAAACGGAATTCAACATTTGATCCCGTAACTTACAACGTCATGCAGTTTTTTCGCATTCCAGAAACGAAATTACGATACGTGCGTGCAAGGAATGTCTCATTATATATCGCCACCGATTCACTTTCTGCATAATACAAAGTTCGATTGAATTAATTTAATGACTTGAACGCGAAATTTGTTCTGTGTGCGTTTATTTACGATATGGCAGTCAACGAGGTAATTCAGTGAATGATATTAAGTAAATAATGGAAATTTGTTGGGGGAAAATAAAGATGGTGTTATATACTGCTGAAATTGTATAGGGTGTTTCATTTAAAACGAACGTTCAAATTATTTTCGTTCTGGTTAAAAATGGGGAAAGGTGACATTAGGCATTTATAGCGTAGAATATTGTTTAATACGCTGTTATGATTATTTACTTTATTAATGACACAAAGTTTGAGTTAATTTTAATGTAAAATTTGTTTTGTGTACCTCTATTTACATTATGACAGTCAACTGCTTAATTCATCGAATTAAGTATAATTAAATAATCGAATAATGGCGAAGAGATGAAAATGTTAAATAATGCTAAAATTATAGAGGATGCTTCATTTAAGACAAACATTTAAATTATTTCCATTGCTGTTAAAAATAAAAAAGAAGGCACTGGTCCAGATTTAAAAAATAACATTTTTAACATTTTAGATTTAAAAAGTAACAACAAAAGCATTTATAGTACTGAATGCTGCTTAATGTATCGTTATGGTTTACTTTACACCAATACAATAGTTAATTTAATAATATCAATATAAAATTTGTTTTGAGTACGTCCATTTACTCTATCACAGTTAGCTGCTTACTTCATCGATTTAATCATAATTGAATGAAATAATGGAGAACAAAATAATCGAGTAAAATAACGGAGAAGACATGAAAATATTAAATTCTGGTAAAATTATACAGGTAGTTTCATCTAAGATCAACATTCATATAATTTTAACAGAAAAAAAACTAAAAGGAAAGAAGTAATTGACTCGATTTCATAAAATTACATTTTTCACTACATTTAACACTAGATTTACGGACGTTACTGACCACTTATGTCTAAATTGAAGATGAACTATAAAAATAAGGAAATAATGGATATATCAGTTTAAAGAACGATTCTTTATCTCGACGAGGCTTAACATGCACCTTAACATAAGCTTTTTAATAATTTTCGTAATTGAAAATAAGAACTCTAAGATCCGTCATTTTGACGGGTTCCGTAAATCTAGTGTTAAAAATAAATTATCATATCAACTACACTGAATGTGTCTAAGAAAATTACAGAATAACAAGATTTGATTCGCCAATAAACAATTTACGAGTTATTGAAAGACATCATGTAACGATGCGCTCCGTATAATAATAATTCCATATCAGAGCATCAAAGTGTGAAATAATCGAAAAACAGCATGGACAATATCGATAAGAATTCACGCGAATGTGTCGATCGGACACGATTCACTAAACTCTATGAGCGAGATCTTGATGAAAGCGTGCAACAAGATTTATTAGACCGAGTCAAATCAGTTAAACATGCTCTATTGCTCCTCAAAGTCGTTCTCTTCAAAATAGAAACTACACATGCAACATCTATTCCCGTGTTATCTTACAATTTCATTAAGCCGTTGCATATCGAATGATCAATTTTGAAGCACAAAAGCTCTTAATATTACGACGTACAAGTGACACGAAATAGCAATCATACTAAAGTGGGTTAAGTACAGGGTGCGCCAACTGTAGGTACCATATGATAAATGCTTATAAAATAATGAAAACATGTAACAGTGCTACTTTATTTAAGATAACGCTAGTGACAAAAGTTTTCTTACAACAAAAATGTTCTTAAAGCCAAAACGGTTAGATATGCAATGTTTGCAAGACATAGGAGTTTTCGGGAAGTGAGTTTTGACGGAGAGGAAATTTGGCCAACTCGGCTGGGGTTCCAAGCTGCGAGTTAGACCTATCGACTGGGGATCCAAGTCGATTTGGTTATAGAGGAAAGGAGTTTCGCTGATTCCGACTCTGGAGGTTCCGAGAGTGGTCTAGCCTTGGTTAAGGTGTGGAAAATACTGTTGCTTACTCGGTAAAAAGGGCCGCTTATATACGGAAAAGTGCAGCTAGGCCCGCCCAATCAGCGAGGCGAGTTGCGCTCGGGAAGGTTTTATGGCACTAGCTACCTGGGAGCGCGGCGAGGCTCGCGGTATGCCGTTTGACTCGGTGCACTCTGTTCGTTTTAACTCTTAATAATTACACTAAGCTACAAACGTAATTAAATTGACTTCGGTTTGCGATATTTATTTACTTTGGTTTATACCATTACAAAAAATTCATTTGTTGAATACAATATCGGGCAAATGGTCTCCTTTGTGAACAACGCAAAGAAATGCTCGTTTTTGAGCATTTTCCATAACTTTTTGCAACGTTTCGGGCATTATTTCCGTTACTTCTTTGCGAATTGCATCTTTCAGTTCCTGGAGGGACCGTGGTGCATTAATATACACTTTGGACTTCAAATATCCCTACAGAAAAAAGTCTGGAGTCGTCAAATCGGGCGACCGCGGAGCCTTTTCGTAATCGGCACTTTTCGAAATTAAGCGATTCAGGAACAATCATCTTCTTCTCAATATCGGCCCGAACAACCTGAATGTTCTCGTTGCTGCTCTTTGGACGCTGTTTTGCACTCTTTGCACGGCCACGAACATTACCACTATCACGAAACTTATCAATAACTTTCGATACAGTTTTCCACGTAACGTTAAAATTGCGTCCATACTTCCGCCTCATACCACGTACAGTTTTGATAGATGAGGACCGTTCTCTAAAATATACTTCTACAATGTCAATCCGCAGTGCTGGCGTAAAGTTGTTCATGGGGAAAATAATGGTATAAAATAACCCGTCGAATGGTTTAATGTGTTCATCGAA
The DNA here is from genome assembly GCA_947623535.1 of Coelioxys conoideus. Taxonomy (NCBI): domain Eukaryota; kingdom Metazoa; phylum Arthropoda; class Insecta; order Hymenoptera; family Megachilidae; genus Coelioxys; species Coelioxys conoideus. The sequence continues at coordinate 13,601,446 of OX392456.1, read as the reverse complement.
GTGTTTACAAATAGAAATTGTTTTAGCGCTCGACATATAGTACCTACGTTGGCGCACCCTGTATATGCTAGTATGTTATTTAAATAATTTTTCATATCAAGTTTTGTGAATAATATGTATTGTATAAAATGTATATCAATGCGCCATTTTACCTCACAAAAATCTACCAACTCTTTCTTGTCCAAAAAATCGCAAATTTCGATATTCATCAATGTGTTAATTGTAGTGACGTGTCGTTTGCATTAGAAATTGATCAATCAGCAATTAGAACCAATTGTGAAAACGCGTTATGCTTTTCGATCGGTGTTTCATTGTACGATTTGGTAGACAACCGACATACAATGCGTAAATGCTTGCATTGAAATATATTACCCTCTGGAAATTACGGTTACACTTGCATAGTAAATTATTTTCACGTGCTCCGCCATGCAGAACCTTCCCACGATTTTGAATATGTGTACACGCGTGTACTACCTGCATCGGCCGTATTTAAACAGTGATTTGTTCGAAGCTCGAAATGCCGGAACGTTCTTTCAATTACCTTTTACAAGCTGTTTAATCGAAACTCTTGTTGATTACTTCCGTCGAATGAGATTCTGCAAATGCATTGAATCTGTGCTGAATGTGCCGCTCGTTAAACGATAAGAGGTTTCCGTTCAGCGATAAGATTTATCGTAGATAAGGTATTGATAATATTGGAGGATTATCGGTAGAACTGTTTCGATTCATTAATAATTTCGTTTAATCAGCATTAATTAATAACTTCATTGAATCGGTATTAATCAATCATTTCGTTTGATCAACGTTGATTAATAATTTCATTTAACTAAACAGTCTGTGGCATTATATTTTGAGCGAATACTATGTAGTCTAGGGATGTAGGTATTTGAAGTTAGGGGTTTGGGAATTTAGAAACTTGAAAATTTATGAGCTGCGAAATTTAGAAATTGGGAATATAGGAATTTTAGAATTTATGAGTTTAGAAATTTAGAAATTTGGGAATTTGGCAATTTAGGGATGCAGAAATTTAGGAATTCTGAGAGCTGGAATATAGAGATTTGAGATTTCAGAAATTTAGAGTATAGGGATTTGGGAATATAGAAATCTGAGAATTTTAGAAACTTGAGAATTTATGAGTTGCGAAATTTAGAAATTGGGGAATATAGGAATTTTAGAATTTATGAGTTTAGAAATTTAGAAATTTGGGAATTTGGCAACTTAGGGATGCAGAAGTTTAGGAATTTTGAGAGTTGGAATATAGAAATTTTAGATTTCAGAAATGTAGAGTGTAGGGATTTGGAAATATTGAAATCTGGGAAATTAGGAACTTGAAAATTTATGAGCTGCGAAATTTAGAAATTTTGTAATTTAAGAATTTGGGACTATAGGAATTTTAGAATTTGTGAATTTGGAAATTTAGGAATTTCCAAATGAGAGTTGGAATATAGGGATTTGAGAATTCAGGAATTAAGAATATAGTGATTTGGGAATTTAGAAATTTGGCGTATAGGGATTAAAGAATTTAGGAATGTAGGAATTTGGGACTATAGGAAATTGAAACTATAGGTATTTGGTGATACTCAATTTCCGTCTTTATGAATTCGGAACATAGAAATTTGATCGCATAAAAATGTCGTATCTCAGATTTCTTATTTTAAATTACGGAAATTAGTAAGACGCTTCTGACGAAGTGTAAGTTATCCTTCGTTGAAATAATGAATCATTGCGTGACTTAGTTCGTCCATTATTTACTTATTTTTATACCTCAGTTTCAATTAAAATATAAATTATCATTAATACAATTGTTATTAATCAATTTGGCGATACAAAGATTCGGTCACAGTGAAATTTAAGAATAAAATAACAATGTGGATATGTAGCTGTATTGGAATACGCAAATTTGCATGGCTCTTTCGTTAAATGTTAATGAGGGTCTATAAGTTTTTAATGAAATGGTTCCATGTTAGGTTCATTGTATCGTACAATAACCCTCCGTTGTCCAGTAGTTATGCAGTTTTGGTCAGCCGAAACCGCAAGCGGAAATATCGTTGAAACGCGAAACAACCGATGCTCGGTGAAAATGCAACGAAACCAACGTACCCAGGTGTGAACCGCCGAAAATTGTAGACGTATCGCGAGTGCAAACGTGTGTAATTAACTCGGGTAGCTACTTACGAATTCATACGCAGAACTTGCCCGTGTAATGAGGTCCCACGGAATAATTACACGAAGGGAAAAGAAGAACTCGTGCTGCTCTCGCTGTCCAAATTAGCGTGGCACTCGCATGCCTGCTCGATTTCGCCTTCTGTGACGTTCTCTGACGACATTCGAATCAGCGACATTCCAGGACGAAGATATTTCGATTCTTTCGCTATAATTTTATCCCCTCGCGCCATAATGACGAGCTATACTCGCGTCTCACTCGCGATTCAAATATAGCGAACCTTGTTCATATTAGGTTGTCTCGTAAGTTTCTTCCCTTTTTGATAAAAACGAATACAAAATATTTATTGTACAAAGTGGATTTGTTTCATTAAATATGAAATGTTCTATTCTATCACCCTCTTTTATCTTTCAGTAATCATCATTATTTAGTCTTTCTAAAATCATTGGGGATTCCTTGCAAAATATTCCTCAGACTGCGTTTGTACGACATAATGAAAAAGGAAGAAACTTATGGGACACCCTAATACTTGCAACCCTTTGCGATCATATTAAATTTATAAATAGATGTCATGTTGGTCGGAATTAATTTTCGTTGACAAAACAATAACACAATGATAATGATGTAATATAATGATAGTGTGCAGCAAGACGGTAATACTGTATAACAGTAACACAGTATAGAAAACAGAATTTATTAACTTTCTTTTAAACTTTAGATATATGTTTACTAAATAATATGTATTCATGAGATGTTTTATATAAAAATGATATTTTATAATTTTCCATGGTGTATCTTTCAAACGGATCTTCAATTAGGATTTTTAGTTAGGTAAAGATGAGGTAAAAGATAATAGAGCGAAAGTGACACTTTTCGATTACTTCTTACTATTTGTTATTGTTATTAGTAATTATTAGTTGTTATTATTATTAATTATTAATTATAATTATTACATTTATTAGACTTATTCACTTAAACAAATATTCTCAAGGTTATATTATAGTCTGTTAATTAATTGAGACGTTGACTGCCATATTAGTTAATAAATGGGACTTGTAATTCTAATAAATAAATTTAGAAATTATATCGGAAGAACTAATCCTTAACGTATTTAATACGATGAAAAAAGCAACAAAGAGTAACGTTAAATGCCATTATAACGACAAAAATAATTTTAAATAGCACAATAAGAAATTTAGTTTAAAGAATTAATTTTTAACACCTTTAATAATTGAGTTAAGTAATTCGAAATTACACACGATTAAAACAAACTAAATCTTGAACAATAAAAAGAGAAATTGCATTAAATGAAATAATTTATAATAATCTTACTAATTTAATTAAATAATTAAAAACAAGATGGAATAAAGATAACTCTAAACACATTATGAATAAACTATGTTCTAAATGTAAATGACAAAACGAAAAATTTGACTAACAAATTTTTATTTCACATTTAAAATAACTAAGTTATAAATTTTAAATAATTCATTTAGGTTAGATATCGCTATCTGTTCTGCAAATATCAATGTGTTAATAATTTCCTTATCGCTCGTTTGAACATCATATTTGTTCAAATACGAAATTCATAGAGCGTGTATGAGTCAATGAACATATCAGTTAACGTATATTGATTACACTTCACGTTATCAAATATTTTATCACGGTTTTAATTAACCCTTTGCAGACGAATCCTCGCTACGTATGAACCGACATACTGCTATTAATATTTGCTATATCTATCAAACATGATAGTGCAAGGTACAAGAAAAAATTAATTATGTTGTCAAACATTTTTAATAGTTTATTACTACAAATGTTAATTAAATATTGGAATAGTAATTTTTATAAAACTGTAATTTTTAGATTCACATTTCGAAGTACCAAAATTCTAATATTTCAAAATTTAGAAAAACTAAATTAAACATTTTCAAATTTCGAAATCGAAACATTCACCCATTAAAACATTTAAATGTTTCAAAATGACAAAATGTTATGGCTCAATTGTCTAAAAACTGCAAAGTTCAACCACTCGAAAACCACAAAATTTAAAAAACCCAAAATCCAAAGATTCAGAAATTTGAAATCTGCATATATCCAGCATTAAAAAATTTGAAAATCACAATATACTAAATTTATAAAATTTCAACGCTTCAAAGTTCCAAAATCGCGAGATCCTATGGTTCCGAAATTACAAAATTCTAACGTTCCACCATTACAAAATTATAAAATCCCGATATTCCAAAATTCAACCATTTAAAAGTTCCAAAAACTTTCGTACCTCAAAATTTGAAGATTTCAATGTGATTCAGTTCCAGAATTTCCAAAATCCGACGTCATAAAGTTCAAAAATTTAAAAACTCGAAAACTTAACTTTCAAAATCCCGATATTAAAAAATTACAAAATTATAATCTCCTACGGTCATAAATTATAAGAACCCCAAATTTCAAATTCCATCGATCACTGTCAATAGATTGTAATCTTTCAGAACTTGCTCTGCCATACTCAATTCATATTGTGAAAGCAAAGATGACCCATTAGAAAATATCCCTCAATCGCTATCAAAATTAGCGTACATACTTTAATAAACACATCATTTCACTCATTCTTTGGACCTAAAAGTCGCATTTTCTAACCTCCGACCTGCTACAGTAGCGGACAAAGTTTAAGACTAAATGGAAAAAATAAATAATTGATTTACTATTCATAAACTCTATAAATAGTGTTCTACTTTCGGTGTTAACTAATTAGACATTTATTTATACCGTTATACAAAAAATTTCATTTTGATATTTTGCTCAGTAGCGAAGTTACAAAAAAAGGAACGAAGTTCGTATAATATTTCAAATCAAATCATCGTCTTAAACTTTTGTCCCCTACTGTACATTTTTCAATAAATAAATCGATACTTTTGGATCTATAATCGAACATATTTCAATGAATAAACCTTCGTATATTTATTGCATTTTTTGAGATACCTTCAGATACCTTTCAGTAACAATAAATATCATAAAAAATTTCCTTAAAAGATACGATTCCAACGCAAAGGGTTAATTATGACATTTATCATTCCGGCAACGAATACGATGTTCCAAAGTATTTCAAGATGATCGTACAGGTTTATCAGGTTATTCTTGCAACTCATTTCGACAGCTGTGCAAAGAAGAAATCGATAACAACCGGCTGCGTCAGATACAGACAACTGACGTCATATCCAGTTCATTCATTGCAATGGGAGATGCAGGTTCGCGAATCGAATAGCATACAAAGACCTCATTCGCCGTCCTATTGCTGTGATTTGACCCGTTAACGCTCCCTCAGATTATTTCGAACGACCATCGACCCATCGTACAATTAACCCGATGCGAAATCAGATCTATCCTTGAAAGTTTTCGAATATTTATGATGCCGTTTTCTGAACCGTCTCTCCATTGATATTCTTATCAACAGATGTTGACCCGTTTGCAGCTGACAAATGACATAAAATTATTAAACCAAACGAAATTAAATATTGTTTCGTTCACTTTACGATTCTACATTGAGTTTTTCAATTTTTGCGCGAATTGTTTAACATGACGGACGGTAACACGTATGAGACTGTTTAAATTGTTAATTCCTTGTCACTTTTTGATGAGTCTATCTTATGACGCACTCGCGGTACAAATGTGGAAAATGTAACTCGAATTTTTAATACACTTCGTTTGGAAATTCAAGTTCGACTACAATTTGCATAGTCAAGGATCCCTTATTATAAAATAAACGTGACATTTTAAGTTTACTTGTTCGTTTGAATTTTGTGGTCGTGAATAGTTAGTCATGACTGACGCACCTGACAAATAAATCGAAAGACAATGGCTAAAATTCAATAACTAATGGCTATATTTGTGGATAGTAATATTTATTTGCGTACATTATCAATATTTTTCAGATTAATATTTCGACGAAAATGTTTTTTCATTTAAAATAAGCGACGTATGATTGCATAAGAAATTAGGTCATTTTATTTTCTAACCTCAAAATGGTCATCCTTTGAGAAGTTAATCAACCTGGAACATTATTCAAATAATTTGATGAGAATGGCAAATACAATTATTTCAAATCACGTTTAGTTGTACAAGATACATCATCTGCATTATATTATCCTGTTCAACTAGATATTATGTAAAATGATTGTATCCTATTTTAAACGTAGAAATAATTTTTTCTCTCGGTTATTACCTTTGTACCAGAACAAATTATTCGAATAATTAAACAGATACAAATTTACCCTCAAAACAAATAATTAATTAATTTATTTACTTCATTTTAAAATAAAATTGGTAATTAAAATAGCCATTTCAAATGTCTCGCATTGTATATTTTTATTTTATTCGATTCTGATTTCACCATATTCGTTTCCCGGGGCGATCATCGAATTTGAAGATGGTCAAAGCGAGCGAACATGTTTCCCAAGCAGAGTGTTATTGAACTCAATGTTGTCCACTATTTTCGAGCGTATCTGTGTCACAGTGCAATGAACTGGAAACGACGAATTTCCTAGCTACTCTGGAAACAATTACGCGGCTAGAAATTTAAGAGAACCATATAGGTCAACGCTGAATCAGCCACATTTCCTCTGTCTCTTGATACGAGCGTTCTGAACGTGTCCTTAACATTCGTGCCCGAATGTTCGTTTCGATTTTCACGCTCGACGTAATATACGGTCAAAATCCAGGAAAGCCTAATCACGTTCCGAGATATCGATCATCGGGAGCTTCCGTACTAACAGCACCGCCTCCAAAGTAATCACTGACATCCGCTGATCATTTTGCCACCAATTGTAGCTCGTAGCCATAAGACGCACCTGTGCTAGTGCCCGTAAACATATCAGTATTAATATAACAATCTTTATGGCCTGTTCGCATCTATCAGTGACGTGCCATTGCATCTCAATTGAAATCTAATGACATTTCTGATGTACCTTCGCATTCTCAGAGTATCTCGTTGCATTATAGTGTATTACTCTGTAACTACATTGACCTCGAAATATCTTCTCAAGGACAGCTATGCATCTTTTCATTGTTTACAGTTACTCGTATTAATATTCACTGCAGTTCCTCTGTATTTGTTATTACATACAGAAAGGGATGATTTGTGATACTGCTTATTTTACAGAAACAATGTATTACTGGCTGAAAATAACAATCAATATATTAACTAAAATAAATTGAGATTTATCTAAAATAACAATAAAATATATTATCAGTTACTTTGGTGACATTGATTTTAAAGCAACCATCAATATTATGAGTCAGTTATCAAAGTTCTATTACTTGACCATGAACTTTATCAATTAGATTAACAGTTAATATTGTTGGACATATTTTATAGTTTGCTTTATTTTTAGTTAGTTGGCTCTTGTGAACTATTGCTTTTCGTTTCAGTACTTCAAATTTTTCTCAGAATGTATAATGGCCAAATTAATCTTTGAAGGGGTCATATTGAATATGTCTTGTGTGTAACAATATACAGGGTGTCCCAAAAGTGTTGAAGGAGCCGGTAATGGGAGGTAGGCGGGGTCATTCTGAACAACTTTTTCATTTTCAAAAATGTCGTATGGGGCTTCATTTTTAAATTATTAACAAAACACACCGACCAATCAGAGCGCGAGAATCGCGCGCGCTCGGAAGCAGAAGTGTAGGCTCGAGATATAATTGGCCGTGGTCGCGATCGAATCATGTGGCGCGTGATTCTCGCGTTCTGATTGGTCGGTGTGTTTCGTTAATAATTTAAAAATGAAGCCTCGTTCAATATTTTTGCAAAGGAAAAAGTTGTTCAGAATGACCCCGCCTACCTCCCATTTCCGGCTCCTTCGACACTTTTGGGACACCCTGTATTTTGTCTGTAACATATTGAATCCTGTCATAACTGAGACTGTTCTTTTTTACTAGTTAGTTTTATATTAACGAAACTATTAAATTGAGTACGTACGTCACTGATATATGAAAATAGACCTATAGTGGCATTATTAACACCCTGACACACGCTGGTTCGCACAAAGGGAACAGCTAACGAGTATCGCAGGAATGTCGAACGAAAGAAGCGTAAATTATGGGATAATGCACGAGTTTCTTCGCATTAGGCGAAGGAGAAACCTGGGAGAAAAAAGGAAACGAGTGAAAGTACCCATCAAAGGTTCAACTGTAATAGGCATGTAGCTGGTGGAAGCAAAATTTTCCGCAGTTACGTGCTGTACCTGGTGGAACTGCCATAAATCATAATCGATACGGATATTTCCGTTAATGGCATTGTAACGATCTAATCGATCCTTCGACCCGACCTGCAAATTCTTTGGTTAATCGATCTTCGTACATGCTGATGGTAATTGAGCGTGTGTGTTATGCCGCTGACTATTATTCGAATCAAACGTTTCTACTTTTGATGAACATATAGGAAATACAGCAAATCCAGAAAGTATAGAAAACAATATGGAAAATATAGAAAATATAGAAAATACAGAAAATATGGAAAAAGTAGAAAATGTAGAAAATATAAAAAATACAGAAAATATGAAAAATACAGAAATGCAGGAAAATCTATCAGCTCATACTTTCAATTAAAAATTAATTGTAATCAATGGTTATAAAAATGAGGAGTTTCTTCCTCGTCGAAATCCTATTTGTTTTGAGACAATATACTGTAAGAATTTTAATAAAATTATAGAAGTGGTGATGCAGATTCTATAAATTTATATATTCATAAATTTGAATGGAAAATTTTTGCATGATAATGGATTATATTATTGCGTTGGAAGTAGAATATACAATTGATGTTTCAGAAAATATTTAGTGTTATAGTTTAGGTACGATTTATTTGATCGAATGCGATAATTAATATAAATTTTCTATATTTTGGGGAAATGTTGGAATTTAAGGATTTTGGAGATTGGGTAATTTGAAAATTTAATAAATTGGACATTTCAGGATTTCAGATGTTCATTTGGGGGATTTGATGTGAAAGTTTTGTGGAATTTGAAAATTAAGAAATTTGGGAATTTTGACATTTGAAAGTTTGAAAACTTGGCTAGTTGGGAATGTAAGAATTTTAGAAATTGTAAGTTTTAAAAATTGTGAAAAGAACAGGTGTTTGGAAATTTTGTAATTTTGAAATTTGAGGTTTTGTGAATTCGATAATTTTGGGCATTGAAGTATAGAAATTTGTGAATTCAGTGTTCTGGAAATTTGGAGGTTTCAAAACTTGACAATTGAAATTTGGAAATTTGGTAATGGGACAATTTTTAAACGTGAAAATTTGGAAACTTTGTAATTTTTAAATTTGATACTTTAGAATTTTGAGAATTTGCGAGTTTAAGATCTAATTTTGAATTTGTGGTATATAGATATTTAATAATTAGTAACTTTACTAATTTAAAATTCTTTACTTTCAAAATTCAACAACTTAGATTTTCTGAAAATACAACAATTTAGAAATTCTAAAAATTCAAAAGTTCGAAATTCTGAAAATTCAACAGCTCAGAAATTTTGAAAATTCAACAACTTAGAAATTCTAAAAATTCAAAAGTTCGAAATTCTGAAAATTCAACAGCTCAAAAATTTTGAAAATTCAACAACTTAGAAATTCATAAAATTCAAAAGTTCGAAATTCTGAAAATTCAACAGCCTAGAAATTCTGAAAATTCATCAAACAAGGGATTCCTCAAAATCGACAAATTGCGAATGTCGAAATTCGAAAAATTCGTAAGTTAAACGAAAATCAAATGCCTCTCGGACCATCAGCCAATTACGAAGTATCATTTCGCGTTATGATCGCGTCGTACGTAATCTCGTTGCTGTTCGACCAGCGTCACCCCACCGCCGAGCAACAACACCCCCACAGAAACACACACATACACACACACACACCCTGTCTCTTACTAGAGTACCGTCTGTCGTAACTAACTAGAGCACGTATTGTACGCTTCTCTTATTTATGCACAGTTTTCCTGGTTTCTCCCGGCTTCGTATGCACACGAAGGGAGGGTCGCCAGTGGCCTTTGTCGAATACCAAGACGTTCGCTACGCGGCCCAGGCGATGGCCACTCTCCAAGGATCCTTTCTCCTCTCCTCCGACCGGGGAGCAATACGAATCGAATATGCAAAGTCAAAAATGGCCGAGGTGGGCTTTACAAATCTCTGGATCGAAGTAGGTTTCATTTTATGCTACGCTAGCTGCTACCTAACCGCGAACATCCGACGAAAACGCAGCGCCCCTTTGCCACCCTTTGCTCGTGCAGCCCCGAAATCATCACGGTTCTCCCTTCTTTCGTTCGTTTTCGAAACGCAGCTTTCATTTCTACGTCACCGATGGAACTTTCTTCGATGCTCTTTTCTGTTTTCGTTTTTTCGTGCCGTTTCTACCGTCGATCCAAAGGGACTGCGTTTTCGTCGCCAGACACCGCAGAATCCGTCGTAGGGAGCTGAAATGCCAGCGAAAGGAGAACCCTTATCGATTATTCGATCATTTCATTCGACTTTTCAATCAATTTATTCGAATGATATTTGTGTGAAATATCGAGTGGAATTTTTGTCGATACTCTTGTTGGTCGACGCTTTGAGCAGCGGTTTTAAACTCTAGATTCTTCCAATTATTGTCTGGGTATGAATTCATTTAGTACCGATCGGGATATCTTCGATGAACAGGGTAACTTTGTCCCGAAGGTTGGAAATAATTTTATCGTTTGCAAGCTCTTGATCTTGATATTCTGCGGATTTTTATATCGATATTTACCAATTTCTAATTTCGACCAATTTTTAAATTGTTATTTACCAACTTTAAATTTCTGCTGATTCCTGATCGATGTTTACCGATTGAACATTTTTACTCATTTTTAAATTGATATTCTGCAACATTAAAGTTGTATGATCTTTTAAATTATCATTTACAAATTAAAAATTGCTACTGATTTTTAAATAGAAATTTATCAATTTTTAATTTTTCTTACCTTCTAAGTTGATGCTTTCCAATTTAAAATTTTGTTCAAATTTTAAATTGACCTATTTTAAAATCTGTTTAGGTTTCACACCGACGTTTACCAATTTTTAATTTTTACTCGTCTATAAATCCATGTTTATTAATATAAAGTTTGGACTTATTATTTAATTGATCTGTTTTATCGTTTATTGTCACATAATTAGTCAACTGTTACTCGTTCGGTCGAGGGTGTTATTGTAATTATTTGTAAAGTAACACAGGCAACACAAAGGGAGATTGTATCTGTCTTTGGGAGAGAATTATGCGAATGTGGCAAAAGTTAGTTTACTTGCTGTAAATTATTTGTACGTTGAGACTTATCTGATGGATAAACCTTCAGATGTTTAAGGGGGTTGCTTGTAATTATCTAAGTACGATAGTTTTAGCGAAACACGTACTGCGTCACCGGTATATGGGTGACGCGCTGCTCAAAGTGTTAAATGACCCAGTAATCATGATGCAACGGCGAAAAGGGGTGACATTTCATGAAGAGATAAGACGAAATTTGGAACAAGATTTTCTCGTTCAAAGAGGATTTAATAAATCCTAATTGCTGTTTCTGTATTTATTTAAATAGGGGTGGTTTCGTAAATTCATTTCATTAATTCAATTACGTTGAACCTTTTGATGAAAGTTGTTCAATTAATGTGATATTCGGGAACGAGGGTGAAATATGAACATTTCGGGATAAAAGTTGTTTAACTGTTTTCAAAATCCGTGTAAATAGTTTTGTTGATATTCGAAATTAAAATGATTGCATATTAATTAGAGATACTTTTAAGCTCATTATATAAAATTTCATAAATATTTAAATTTTAGGCTTACCGTATTAGCAAATATTTATGTTTAGTGGGTGAATGTTAGAAGGGTTGAAAAAAATGTTTAATAATGTTTTGAAAATTATCATGTACAGATATACGAAATTGATGAGTTATATTTTTATTAAAGAATATATTTAAATAGAATATTAAAAATATGTATATACATTACTTAAAAAAAAATAGTAGATTCTTATAAATACATTAAGAAAACTTAAAAAAAATTATTATAAAATATTCAATAAAATTTCATGAAATTTTATACTCGTTGATTATGTACTTACATAAAAACTATGAACAAATTGTTAAGTTTATTTTTATTCTTATAATGAATATTATTACATGTAAATGAATTAATATTATATTTGAAAGTGTAAAAATTTTGAAAAATTTTAGTAATATTTAAATAAATATTTGAAAATTAAGTTATTGCGTTTTTTCCGGACCAGAAAGTATAAAAATTTGGAAATTTAGCAATCGAAAGTATAGAATTTTTGGAAAGTTGTGATCTCGTAAGCATATAAATTTAGAAATGTGGAAATTTACAAATTTGCAAATTTAAAAGTTCAGAAATTTTATTTGCAGAGTTGAAAATATAGAAATTTGGAGATTTGTAAATTTACAAATTTGTGAACTGACAGTAGAGAAAAGTATGAATCTAGGAATTTCCAAATTAGCAAATATAAAAACGTAAAAACCTAAAAGTCAAATTATTTTCTAATGTTTTAGTAACTCAGAGATTTGATGATTTGAAAATTTCAAACACATTCAAACAAAAATTCCTTGGATACAACAAATCCTTGAACGAGAAAAATTAACCAATAAAATGCTTAACCATTTGACCCACTAAACACCCCATTCATCTCCATTTTAATCGTCTATAACATTTCAATCCTCCAGTACAATCACCAATGTTAAAATTTATAAGAAAACACGACTACCCAATAATATTTTTTAAATCACTACTTTTTTCAATTTATTTCAATTTACAAAACCGTACAATTACTTCGACATGAAAAATCACCTCGATCCTCGCCTTCACGATATTATCAATATTACCCGGAGCAATCAGAATATTTTCCAAGGTTCTCCTATCCGCTGACCCCTTATGGCATTTTTTATGGTTCCCTATGGCGCAGTGGTCTCAGCAGGACTCGATTACCTCGCTGTCTGATTTCAATCGATCGCGTAACACATTTTCGTTCTCGGCTGACAAAGACACAATTCGACGTATCGAAACCGCAGTACGCGGTCGTGTATCGATCGATCGGACGATCGATCTTCGATCGCGATCGATGGTAATCGCACAGGGTCCAAGGGAAGCTGGGTACCACCGATATATCGGTGCCAATTGCCAATTATCTGCCGCTAATCGCCTATGGATCGTGCACAACCTGCCGATCTCTACGTTTTCTTCCTATTTTCGTGTCTATCTGTCGTTCTTTCTCTCCTTATTTCTCTTTTTCTTCCTATTTCGCCGGTGGGACGGTCACGATTCGTCCGGTCACTCGAAATAATCCGATTTTACACTGCGGTAAATTCATTTGTTCTTTTCTCGTTATCTTATTTCTGTTTTCTTTCACTCCCGTTTACGTGGAAATATCCGAGCTGTTTTCGAAATCTGACTCTTATATCGCCGACCATAAGTGTTTGGACACTTGGGACAGTTATACTGAAGTTTTCATATTTTTATTTCAATTATAGCAGGGTCGAATTTTTTGGTCGGTATCAATTTTCGTTTGAATAGGATTTATGCGAAAATCTATGCTACGTAAAAGGTGTATGATGTGTGGCTGTCGATTAGTATCCTTATAGTCAGAGTTTGTTATATTTTTAATTATTATTCACATAATTTATAGTTTTGATCGCTGGATAAGTATGCCAACAATTTAATGTAATTTAATTAATGTAATTCATTTTTGTAATTTATTCTTTTTAATTTTTTTTTTAAGATCTTTCAGACATATTTCCTATTATAATTTTTTATATTATTACTTCTTATTATAATTCTTTACATCTTTCTCAATTATTATTCGCTCTATATGTATCTTTCGAAACTTGTGCACTTATTGTCACTTTCCTTTTAATATTTAATTATAGTTGCTTCAAATCTTGATTGTAGATCACAAATTGTATTTCACCCGCAAATTTTCATGATGTATGGCCACTGATCAGGTTTTAAAATAATATTGACCAGATTTAAAATAACCACGATCAAGTTTTAGAATGACTATAATCAGGATTTTAAATCATCATGTTTTAAAAGATTCTTGAGCAAGTATTATAATAACCTTGATCAAGTATTATAGTAATCTTCATCAAGTTTTATACTAACCTTGATCAAGTTTTAAAATAACCTTGATCAAGTATTAAATGAACCTCAATCAAGTTTCGATACAACGTTAATCAAATTTTAAAGCACCCTGATTAAGTTTCAAAATTATCTTGATCAGGTTTTAAAATAGCCTTAATCAGACATCGAAATAATATCGATTAAAGGAACCTTCACAAGCTTTTAAAGTAATGTCGATTTAAAATAGCCTAGATCAGATTTTAAAATAGGATTAATCAGATTTTATACTGACCTGCATTTGAAATAACCTTGATTAGATTTTAACAGATAAGTGACAATAGGAACTCGTATTTTGCAAGATACGTAACCTCAAATTTTACATTTTTCTCGCCTAAAAGTCTAGCTACGCTACTCGGTTTAAGCCTGTGATCAACATTATGTTAAAACGCTTTATTACAAACATATCTGGTATGTTTCCAGATATGTAACATCCGATATAAGGTTGTCCAAATACTTATGAACGATAGTGTACTAGTTCTTCGTTATCTCTTGTTCAACTTCTACTTTGGTTTCTTCAATGTTGCCTGCGTCGCATAGTTACTTGATCTTGTACCGTTCATTTCCGCTCTATCCAGTCGGGTTTTCTGTTCGTCCCAGTACGTGATTTTGTTTTTGTATATGGCACAAAACCTGCACAAACCTGTTGTGCTTCTTTTCGAAACCTTTGTTGATGTTTGCTAGGGGAATGTCGGGCAATGATAAAAATCGAAAAGTGGAATCACCTCGAATAGATTAATCGAAGGATAGTTTATTTAAATAATTTAAATTATAATCGTCATAAAATATAAATACAGCCATTCTGAATTATATCAACAATGTTCATTTATTAATTTAAATTTGTTCAGGTGCAAACATTGTAAGCTTTTTAAAAATTGTTGATTATATACTGTACTTCCTTGCAAAGTTTTTATACAGATGTTTCTACTTTTTGTTGAATGAAGAAAAAATCTGGTGAACGATGATTTCGAAAAACAGTAATTTTTTAAATATAGGAATTGCAAGATACAGTGTACAATTAAAGAAAATTTTACTAGAATAAATTAGAGAATTGTGATGACAGAAGTAAATAAAATTATGTTTGAATTTTAAGTACGCTTAGTACAACCAATTAAATTTTATAATTTACACAATTCACGATTCAACTAAAATTTACATAGCAATTAGTTTTCACAATTTACAAAACAAGCAAATTTTATGTTTGCAGCAATAAATAGTTTGTGAAACTATTTAAAAATGATTTACAAATCACATCACGTTGACTTAAATAATATTCAATTCAATTGAAGTTGATTTTAAAGTTATAAATAATGTAAAATATATCATGGTATAAATTATTCTTAAATCAGTCACATTAAATTAATCGCCTTTGTGTTATTATTGCATTACATAGCTTCACAAACTCAGAATACATCGAGAAATAAATGAAAAGAAATTCATTTGAAGAAATAATTAAGAAGAAATTGAATTACATTGTGAGTTTATGAACCGTGAGATATTACATTTAAAATATTATTGCGAAAGGAGCAAAAGAATAAAAGATGAATTCTTGTGAAATTTCTGCTGGAACGCACTTTATTCGCAAATGTTTTTCTTAAATATCTTCTGTAGATTCGCCTTAGCTCGGTTTCAATCGTTGGCAAAGAGAAAATTGTATTACAAAGAGGACGTAAGGATTAACAAACAAGAAGAAATCCATGTGATATTTCTGAAGCAACATATCACGAAAAGAATGGCGTAGATCATCGCAAATCCGACAATAAGTTCTTATACCATTGTACAGGAAACATATCTATGGGATTGCATCGATCTCTGTTCTGTTTTCTCTTCGCTTTCTGCAATCCCAATCTAACATTATATCACGTGTGAACGTGTAAAGCCATTCTTTACAATAAGGACTAAAATCTTACAATGTTTGCATTTGTAACAAATAACTCATCAAATATGTGCCATGGATTTGTTAAGGGAATTAATAAATTCGTGCTTGTCTTTCTGTTAAATCCGGTAATTGAACAGAATCTGGTTAATTGAGATGTAATTTGACAGCTCATTTTTATTAATGTGCTAATAATAATTCAAGTGGAATGATGCGTTATAATATTTTAAGTTGAGAAAGTTTTTTACGCTTAAGACTCTTTAAGAGAATAAAATAAAAACATCATAAAGTTTTAAATTGCTCGAAAGAAATTAAATAATTAGGATAATGTAAGACAATTCCATATCCAGCTTTTTAGTTGTTACATTAACAGAGAGAGAAATAATCGACATTGTTTACAAAGTTAAGTTTTTAAGGTGTATGTTTGTTTTTATTGCAGCCTCGCTATATGGCTCTCTTTCATAATAGTTATGATACACAGTAGGGATAGTATTGTGATTTTACAATATTATAACGCGTAGAGCGATTTATTATAAATTTGAAATTTCAGTATTTCTAAATTTTATTTAAATTTTTAAGGACATCCATTTAGAAATACAGAAATTTGCTTTGGAGATTTTTTATTTTTCAACCCTTCGAGGTTCTATATTTATTCATTTATAAATTCACGAATTAAAAAATTTATAAATTTACTAATTTACTAATTCACTAATTCACTAATTCACAAATTTATTATTACATAAGTCCACTATTTTACTAATTTATAAATCTAAAAATATACAGATTTGTGAATTTCAGATCTGAAAATACTGAAAGTTTCAAGTTTAACAAATTTTCAAATTTTCGATACAAATTTAACAAATCAGAAATTTCGAAAAATATGACAGATTTTCATGCATGAGAAGCTATCCATTTATATTAATTTTTTCCACGTTTTTTTCTGCTCCTCCGTCTTTATCCAATATTGCGCCATATAGCGAGACTACGCTGTATTATGTTAGGACACGGTATATCATATTTCATTACATTCATATTTTTATTGAAGTTAATAAATTAGCAAGATAAACAAATTATTCTGTGCACCTCACAACGTTGCAAAGTACAATATAACTACAGTCATTAAAAAAACGTGTAAACCTACAAACAATTTTAAATTTAAAAAAAAAAGTAACAATGTTTCATCAATCCAAAAAAAGAATGTATAACAAAATAAATCAAATTGCCCGACTTTCCCCTAAAACTGAAATTAGATCAGTAGAACCTGCTTGGGGCTGTGTAAAATTAACGCAAATCATTTCATTTACGTAAACGTTTTTAAAACAGCAGCTTCTTTTTCATTTCTTAAAAAAAAGAACTGTAAGACCCCAGAGATACAAACTTCTTTAGAATTGATTAATACGTATTTTAACATGTAAGTATAATTTTTGAACATTATTTTATTCGTTACTATTCTATAATTACATGTACTGTAAGAATACTTTATAGAAATAATGGTCAAAATTTTCTTTTACACTACACAGATACGTGTTAATAAATTCTAAAATAATTTAAACTCAGTGTCTTATAGTTTAACCATTGTCAACGCCTTGGCATCATAAGCAGGGCCGCGTCTAGAGACCTTCGAAACCCTAGGCGCACAAATACAAATTTAGGTCATTATATGAACAAAAAGTCGAATAATATTTATTACAAAAAAATCATAGATTTTAGCATCGTATTAGTTTGTATATTATTATTGTTTAAGATTACAAAAACAAAAAATCAGCATGTACCGAATTATTTCAGAAACGTGAGAAATTTTGGTATTTTAATTTCGATTTCCATAAAATAATGTTTAATTTTTAAGTCCATAAATAGATTAATAATATTGTGTATATAAATTGAATGTTGAGTACATTAATTAAACATTGAGAAGATAAATTGCAGGTCTGGTACATAAATTGAACGTCGTGTAATAAATTAAATGTTGAGAACATGAATTAGATGTCGAATACATAGAGTGAATGTTAAATATAAAGATTGAATGTCGAATACATAAATCGAACGTTGAATATAAAAACTGAATGTTCAGTACATAAATTAATTATAATATTCTGCTTATAATGAGAAGATTATATGAAATGGTGACGTGAAAGTGTTGTATTCGGGCCCTAGGTATTTTGTCTGGTGATAAACGCGGTCCTGATCGTAAGATGAAAATGGACGTGGCTGCTGAAGGAATAACCGATGTATTAGAATGCTTCTTTTCCTTCCTCGTTCGTGAATAAAACGTCACGACCATCCTGTACTTTTCTTTCGTTCCTTCATCGCCAAGGATTACCCAGAAAGCTCTGAAAGAGAGCTTTTCAGTCCGGACGCAGTCACGGCCTAATGAGGTACGTAAATTACTCAATGGCAAGGCGTCTCTTTTTCGTCGGATTTCTGCTTGTGGAAACAAGACAAAATCTGGGTTGTCTGTTTCGACGTTCTTCGGAAAATAAATCGACTCATTGACACGTTGACTGCTTTCAGGATTAAGAATTTTTGTTTGAAGATAAATAAATGGTTTCGTTATTTGACAATGTGCGGGGCTCGAAAAGTGAAGTTTGCTATAAAGGGTAATAAATGTGTTTTAGAAAAATTCGTGTATGGTTTTGGCCATGGGAAATTTTTAATATATGTGAAGTGCTTTTGGAATGTTAAGAAGTTAGCAGTTTTTTCATTTGGAAATTTAGCAAGTTAATAGTATATTGACAATTTCTCATATTTTTAGATTCTCACATTCTTAGACTTTCGAATCTTTAATACCTCGAATTTCAGATTTTCAGATTCTCAAATTCTAAACTTTTTAAAATTTTTAATTATCAAGTTTTTAAATTCGGAACTTCCAAATACTCAAATACTTAAATCCCCAACTTCCAAATTCTGCAAATCTCAAATTTTCTATTGCTCAACTTAAAGTCTGCAACTTACAGACATTGAAAATTAAATAATTAAAATCTGCAAACTTGACAAATTTTAAATTAAAGAATTTCAATATTTGAAAAAGGAAATTTAGAAATCTACGAATCCATAGTCATTGAAACTTCGAATTTCCTAGCTTCAAAAGTGCAAATTTACAGATATAAAAATTTATCCACGTTAACTTTTCCAAGTTGGGAATTTAATAAATTTTCACAACTTGCTCTCCAAATTCTGAATAAAACCATTTTCTCATGAATCTTAAGTTACATCACACCTGTTATCCGGTTATCAAATTGTAACTTTTAACCCTCCACATTATCCAAGAAAAGAACGAAATCACAAATGTCTTAGAATTAATATTAATTAATACTTAATTGAAATTAATATTATATAGCAGTCAAGTCTCAATGCAATATTTTTCGTGAACTACCATAAACAAAGATCGATTTATGCATTTTATCTATTCAGATACAGAATATTTTCAACGGTTCTTATCACTTAAATAGAATCATTCATAAACTTCACGATAGAAAGTGTTGAATTAATTTCTAAATCCCGTACAATATCGCCTTCAAAGAAATTGTACGATATCATTTAATTAAGCGAACATAACTTCAACTTTTAATATTTGATTTTGATTCAAATATTATTTTACATTCTTTTATTTCAGCAATTTATTGTACATGAAATTGTGATAAATATTTATCCGTAACATTATTTATAATATTTATTAACATCAGTCTTCTGCTCGATAACCGGAAGTGACTCAAAAATTGTGGCAGCTGTTGTATTATCTGAATAATATGTACGGTGTAGCTGAAAACTAATTGATATTCAGTTCGTCGATCGTTTTGCGTGATACAGTATGAATAATAATGCGTTGATTACGTTATGATAGCGTTTCGTGTCTGAATGGATAGCATAAGTCGGTCTTGAGCCTAGTTCTCATTGGTAAAAGGACTAGCTAAGCTAGACTCGCTGAATTAATTAAGTTATTCAAAGGCATTGTTAATGTACAGTTTTCTCAGTCGCGAAGGTGTCAAATAGAATTAATCTGCTAGCTGAGAATTCCTTGCTGTAGCAATTAATTTTTAGTAAAAGAAGCCGCTTGCAGCAACCCTGTATCGCTCGCGTTAGTGTGAATGTAACTAGAAAAACGCATTTATTTTTTACAACTATGTATCCGTCAAAGGAACAAAGAACATTTTAATTGAGACCGTTTCTTTGAAAATTCCAATGCATTCTTTGATATTTTTCACTTTGGTTGAAACAATTACAAAGCGTTGATAGAAGTCAATTATTTTTGTTAAGGGACGGAATATTTTTCTTAACAATTGAACAATTTTAATCTTAAAGAAGTTCTTTGCGTTTGTGTTTATTAGAATAAATATATACGTAACTTCGATGGAGATAACTATTTTTTTTATAAATAAAGTGATCTTTTATTTAAATTCTATTTAATAAACGAGGAGGGCAAATTTATTAATGTTCCTTGGGCGAATACAATGCTTTTTATTGCTTTCTGTTGCTTGATGCTTACCACTCCAGTAATTTAACACGTTCGTTGCCGTTCACTCGATATCGCGTGCTTCTGAATTCTAATTACAACACGCGATATGGTAACAACAGGTGCACCAGCGACGAACAACTGCGCTCAATTTTTTCCCAAATGACGGTTCGAAAATTCATAAATTTCAAAGCATATCAATTTCGAATCATGTAAATTTGATAATTTGGAATTTTCTACGTTCGGAAGTACCCAAATTTCACAATTTGGATATTTGTAAGCTCGAAAATTGCAGAATATCTAAATTTCTAAATTTGACAATTTGAAGGTTTATGAACACCCGAAAGTTGTAAATTTTGAAATTTGAAAGCCTCTCTGCTGTAAATTTTAAAAGCTTCCCTGATTTAAAATTTCTGTAGTTTCAAATTTGAAAGCTTCTCCAATTACAAATTCGAAAGCTTCTCTAATTAAAAATCGACAAGATTCCCTGCTTCAGAATAAGAAAATTTCGAAATGATTCTCACACCTCCTCGTCGCGACGGACAACTCTAAATGCAACGCGATATCGCGTGCAACGAACGTGTTAATTCCGCTACCAATTGCGCAAAGGTAGATAACATTCGTTTATTTTCATCGCCGCCTTCACGGCTCATTAGACGGCCGAAGAACAGTTAGGAATTTTTCCGCGATCGCGGATGGGAACGGGATAAACAAACACGTGCAAAAACCATGAAACTGACGAAACGGAGAGAAACGGAACTCCGTAGACGTTCGTTTCGATCCAGCAACGTACGTCGACAAAAGCACGGTTCCTACAGCGTTCATTTCTAACGAGCGATCTAGGAACGACAGGGCCAAAAAGAACGTATATTTCCTTTGATGCTTGATTCTGTTGTCTCTTACCAGCTTGAACGCTTTCAATCACTTTCTCGAACAGGACATCCCTTTATTTCTCTCTTGTTTCTCGGTAAACTCTGTTGTCGAAAACTCAAGGAACCCCGTGAAATTTCCAGGAAAGAGCGCGGCTATGTTCATTTTCTTTTAATTTTCTTTTCCATCCGGGGAACAAACGAAAATAGCGATCGGTAACTTCCGCCTGAGATTCGTGGCGATACTCCTTTCGATTATGGGAGCCATCGGATCGAGGGTTCCGCAGAATGGATCGCGCGTTCTGAAACGTACTAATCGATCCGTTCGCTTTTCCAGGGATCAAAGAGAGAAGAAAACGGGCAACCTTAAGATCGACATCAACGGCATGTAAGAGGAACGAGGGAACACCTGACGTGCTATCACACCCCCATCCCGTTGAACCAAGAGATCGCACGCTTTTGCAACAACGACAAAGAAACCATCCACGAGTACAACGTTATCTGGGCAACAATTACCAGGTGGCAAAAACTCGCGTTGTATTCTGTCATTCGATCGAGAGACGGAGAGAAGAAACGAGAAGACCCTGAAGGGTATGGGGGTGTGGGACGGAGAACCGAAGAGAAGCACGTAGAAAAAAGGGAAATCTATTTACACGTACACGCTGAGAAAAGGGAGAAGAGAAATTAATAATGGCGGGACAGGGTGGTTGGCGGGTCGTTCGCGGCCCTGTCCCCCGATGCAGCAAAGCACCAGTAGGCAAATTCTTCTTGTAAATTGTTGCGGATAACAACACGAGGCGTTCAAAGAGATTCGCGACTCGCGGGGGGCCCAAAATAATCGCGTATATATGATATTCCTAGGTATATATATTTTTTAACGACTTAACTTATCGATTCGATTTAGCCGTGTACTACCTTGTCTATTTATTTTCCACCGAGTGTTGCGATTGCGATCGACGACGACGACGAAGCGAGAGACGACGACGACGACAGAGAGACACGACAGGATTAATGCGAAACGCGGATAACAGGGGAGGGCCGAGTCGGAGGGGCGTCCCGACGCTTCTGCGAATGTACACACGCCGCGATTTCGACGATAAACGCGATTTCGTTTCGTACCGATCTACACGATTACATCCCACACGCTGCCGGTCAAAAGTTTCGGTCGATTACGATCACGAATAACCGTGGAACGACTTTTGCCGATGTGCGTGAGTAAATGATCGATCGAAATTAAAAATTTCTCGATGAATTTGCTTGCTAATTGGTTGTGAAACATGTATCAACTATGATAAACTGTAATAACTTCACTGCGCATAATTAGTACGCAAGTTTAATGACTGCGCAGAATCACTGCGCAGGGTAAATGGCTGCGCACAATTACTGCGCATGGTTCGCGACTGCGTATGTACTTTATATTCCAAATCATTTAAAAAGTATTACTTCGGAGAACAATTTTCGTGTAATTCAGTTGTTTAAAATCATTTGCCTTCAAATTTTATGCATTGGATGTTTTTAGGCATTTGCATGACGTGATACACGGGTATTTGAGTTTAAAAAGAAATTCAGTGTCGTGTCAGGTTAGGTAAATCTTACATTTCTAAGAAACGTAAATTACTGACCTTACATTTCTAAGGGTGCCGACAAATTTATTCGAAGAGAAATCAATATTGTAAAGTTATATTTAATTTTTTTAAAGAATTTCATATTTCATCATTTTATATGGCATTATTAAAAGAAAATTAAAAATGGCGATTAAAATTTTTGACCGGTAGTGTACGTACATACATTTACACAGCAAATGTTGTGTAAATTCCGAAAGTCACTCTTGAAGTTACGTGCGAACGCAAGTAACGTTCATTAACACACATACACAGATACATACACACAATTCACAATCGCGGAACATTTGTTTAGAATGATCGAGCCCCGCGCTGTCTTCGAGGAAATTAACACCTTATAGACAAGGTTCACATGCTTGTTAACATAAAATGTTTAACAAAAATAGGGGGAGAAAATCTATTACAATTTATTTAAAAAAAAAAGTATGAGGGAATCGATATTATCGTTTAACCTCTTCAGGGACGAATTTTCCATGGTCATAGAAAGGAGATATTAACCTCAAGAATATATTATCCGATAACGTGTCAACGAAACAAAATATGAAATTAACATATTTAAAATAAGAAAGTGATATGTGAACGATACACATGTACATACGTTAATATCCCTGAAGAGTTTAAACTGAAGTGTGAAACTGATTGTGAGGTAGAACGTGCATGATCGTCGATAAGGTGTTAAGAAGAAATTAAATTAAATGAAATTTGCTATACTGTAGGCAACAGAACTTCTTTCGGCAGGAAGTATAAAACGATTTGCAACACGATTAGGTATCGATATCACTGGGCGTAGTTGTTAATCCTGGTGTTTTATGGGGAAATTGAGTAAACCTGAAGCAATTTAACTAGTTTCCGCAAGTACACTCGAGTATAACGTAGGCTCTCTTTGGATTAAGACGAGTGAAGGGGAAGCAATTATCATTTGCCTTTGATTTTGAGGATTATGAATGTTATCTAGGCAATTTTCAAGTCTCAGAACTTTCAGATTCTCCAGTTTTCAAATTTTTAAATTTCGAAGTTTTCGAACACGTAAATTATCAAGTTACCGACTTTTTAAACTTTCTAATTTTTCAGTTCCTAAATTTCTATGTTACCCAATTCTCAAGTTCACAAATTTTTACAATTCTCAAAATTTGAAGTTCACAAATTCTCAAGTTATCGACTCTCCGTATTGTGGAATACTAAAATTCTATATATTTTGATTTACAAATCTCTAAATTTGAAAGTTTCTAAATTTCAAAGTCTGAAAATTTCTACATTTACAAGTTTGAAAATTTCTAAATTTGAAAGTTTCGAGTTATCAAAATCTGACCGCCCCTATTGATCCGAGCATCAAAGTTCATGAGCTTGAAAACTTCCCCACAGAAAAAGGGCCGTCAAAGCCTCTTCCCCTGCGCCGGTGTATTCCCTAGGAAACCTATCACGCTCGTGTACTATACGAACGCGTGTACCAATAACCACGCGTGTAGGGTGTAACATTACTCGTTATGAAAAATGAACACGCGGCCCGTTATTCTGGAGACAACCGCGGTGGCTCGTAGACGAAATTGTGCGATATAGATAAAGAAAAAAAAAAAAAGAAGAAAAGAGACGAAGACGAGTACATCAAGCTTAATACCAAAGGTGCCCTAAGAAGCGTGTATTTATGTTTTATCATTGGCGCGTCGCGAAAGGCGAGCATTATATACATTTAATTATGTATCTTGTTAAGGAGAGTCTAATATCCTAGACGTGTGTGAATGGGTTAAATAGAACGCGTGTGTTTGTTGAAGCGCGAATGAGGAACGTACGAATGCGCAGTGCAAAAGTGACAGAAAGGTGGAGAAAATGCTACAGAGAAATTGTGTATTTACGTAATAATCTTATACATACATACAATATATATATATATAATATATTATATATATACATAACGAATGCGAACATATCATAGGATTAAGACAGTAGAGGGAAGAAAGTTAAAGTTTCTCGTAAGGAAAAAAAAAATACTTTTAAACGATCTGTCTTTGTAGTTGCGCAGATACAGACAGAGGATTACGAAGATGGTGTGTGCCCTGCGTGCTAGATACGACGGCCAACTCGGCACGTAATTTGCCCAAGTGCCTTCCCGTTGGTCGAGTCATGCTGTAATCGTACCGTGCATTAAGTCTCGTCCCGATTTCGAATCGTCGAACTCTCCCCTTTCCTAACCTGACCTCTCCCGAACATGGAATATACATATTAGCCGCAATCCTGAATATACACACCCAGGAGACGCTTCTTCGAAACTAATTATCCAAAGCTGTTCGAGCCTGCCTGATAGTTTTCTATCGTCTGGTCGTTTTCTACTTTATAGCCGTTTCAACAAGGACACAAAGAGCTGCGTGTTCCTCGACGACAGTTACGAACAGCGATGCACAGACTCGCCGGATACGGGGACGCGATTAGGATGTCACATCTCGCCCCGGCTTCTTCATCGACACTCGGATGTACTTTCGTAAACCGGTCGTATTCGAAATTTTCCAGATAGCTTCGGACTATGTTTGCGACAAGGGTTTCTGACGATTCGGGTACCTTTTTTATCATTTCGATGTCGTTTCCTACTTTACCGACGTGCCGCATCACATTGCAGTTTTTGGTAATTCCGTGCAATTTGGTTAGAATTACTGGTTCTCTTTACAAACACTGGGCTGATTACTGTGTTAGCAAATATGGTAACGTGGGTAGATACTATAGGTACATTTTATAAAGAGAAACTTAGGTATATCGACTGGATTGTACTTAACACTAGATTTACGGAACCCGTCAAGATGACGGATGTTAAATTGCTTATTTTAAATTACGAACATTAGTAAGAAGCTTCTATCCAAATGTAAATTATCCTTTATTGAAATAGAGAATCATTGTGCGAGTTAGTTTACGTATCGTCCATTATTTACTTATTTTTATACATTAATTTCGATTTAAATATAAATGATTATTAATCGTCCGTAAATCTAGTGTTAACTATGCTATGCTATGTATATCAGAATACAACACACCCTTATACCTAAGATTTGTTCTCTTCATTCTAGCCATACATTCTAGTATTCATGAATACCATTCGTGCAATATACATAAACTCTGCAATTCTGTGCAATTACTGAAAATATTTGAAATATTGTATCAGAATTATTCTACGTTACGTCGGCAATATAGCAAATCACGTGAAATAGTAAAGAGTTCCTTTGAGAATTTCCGATAACCCTTCGCGCAAACGTTATTCACGGAAAGACGAAATTATTCGCAATTTTCGAGTCAACCGAGTTCATCAACTTTTCGAAAGTTTCACCGAGTGGTCCCTCTTAAATAGACACAATTATTTCCGAAATTTAGCATTCGGAAAAATGTTTCAAATTATGGATATGTGTCCCACAGCTCCCCGTATTTGGCAACCTTGGTCCTCCTTCGCTCGATTGTCCTAACCGCGGTTGCCAAGGATAGTTCACGCGATGTCGCATCGCAAGGTCGTTAGTTCTATTTTGATCGACGCGATAACATGGCAGCAATTTTGAGTAGTTCAAGCAAATGGTTTATATGTAGATGTATGTGACGACGTGTTTGAAAGCTTCATCTGGCGACTCTAATTGTCACTTTTAAATATTTTAACAGGTGATGAAATTGTCCGCAGTGCAGGTGGAACAAATTAAACTGCCTCCAGGAGACCTTTTATTTGGAAGATTAGAGGAAGTTTATTTGAGAGATAAATATCGAACTTTGAACGTTTCGGGATACACATATATCTTGAACTTGCAGAGTGAAGGAATGGTAGGTGGGACGTGTCGAGCGAAGAGGACAGAGTGGGACAGTTATGTGATACATTCGCGGAAAGGTACATAAACTAGTTTGAAATGTGATGTGACGCCTTAAATTGCAATCGCGCTTTCGAGTTTGACGTTTATGTTGTTTACTAATGTTTCTACCTACTGGGAAATTATATATTACGAAATCTTGGAAATTGGAAAATTTTGAAACTCGATAACTTTAATTTTACACTTTAAACTGAAAGTTTTTTGAAAATTCACACTTGGAAGCCTCAAAATTAGAAAATTCGATAATCCAAAGCATTGGCTGCTTGTACATTCGAGAGTTGAACAATTTGAAATTCGCAAGGATTAAAAAATATTTGAAAAACTTGAGATTCAAAATTTAAAAAATTTGAAATTCAAGATTTGAACAATTTCAAATTCAAGGTTTAAAAAATTTAGATATTTCAGAAGTAAAAAACTGAAATGCTATAAAATTCAAAATTCGAAAAATGTTAAATTTGCAAACAAGATAAATTTAAAAAGACGAAAATTTCAACTATACTATTTAGTATAACAAATCCATAAAAATACTGAATCACTAAACCTTCAAATATGAATATTTTTCTTATTTCTAAAAATTTCGTGCTGTACTTTCGAAAAATTATATTCAAGCTTCCCCAAAATTCTAAAAAATTTGGACTAAATCTGTGTTTCAAAAGTCGTAAACTTTTTTTGTAAGTGACAATTATTAATTCTCTGAAACCGAAAGGTTTCTTATCAGTAGAGGTTTCCGAAACGTCGGAATCAATTTTTGCGGCAGCGGCTTAAAAGACGGCATATCACTTTTCAAATTACATTAATTTCAATTACAATGTGTTATATCACTGTACCGATATGGATCGCTGTTCTATCACCAGGATGGACATGTTGGACAATTTTTGAAAGTAACGTGATATTTCGTGATTAAAAAAAGAAGGTAACAGGTTGTCACATTAAGGCGCTCTCACATTATATTATTTTAAAGACAAACATTTTATTCTACAGTTGATACTAAAACAAGATTATCCCCAGATTTATATATCTGAGTCACATGAATCGATTAAAAAATTAGTCATGACAAAATAAATACAAATGGATTGAAAAATAATAACCTAACGGAACGTTGCCTTTCATTTAAGATCATAATTCATCGCGTCACACGAGAAAACTGATCCGGATGTCCTCCTACTCTACGATACTTGTACGTGTTATGCTCGACGACTTCGTTGAAAGAATCTCCGAACTTTTCACGGCACGAAAGGTTCTCGCTATGATACTAAAAAAAAAAAAAAAACGATAAAACCCAAAAAAAAAAAACAAAAAAAAAAAACAATGGAAACAGGAGAAAGAAATTGTTCGCGACGGTGATCGAAACTGTTCTCGTATAGGTACTCTCTCAGAAAGAATCGCATATTTTTCTCGTAGATTCGTCTGGTAAATTTCTACGTGTCGGCTCCTGTCGTCCGACAGCTTCTTCTCAGAGTTCAAAAGCCAATCCTCGTGCTATCCTCGTCGAACAACCACTGGGCATTTATTAGGACGCGTCCGCAATTAATAGTGGCGAGTGGTGATTAAATGATTAAGGGTAATAGTGGTAGGGTGTTAAGCGGGCCGTGTGTGTGTGCGTAGTCGAAAATCGAATCCATCGTAACTGCAATTAGGCGCGGACGGCTAATTCCGACGCGTCGCCGTTGCGAAAAATCGTAGACACGACGCTTCTCGTCGGCGACACGCGGTGTAATTGCTCTCACGAGCCGGCAGCTCCTTTATTTTTCTATTTCCACGCGGAAAATGGGGAGGATCGGGGCTACAGCCGGCTTTTGTGCAATTTCGGTATCATCGCGATACGCGAAAACTTCTCGACGAGTCGCGCGCGATCGAGCACGAAATCGTTTGTCGCGAAACAACGCGCGATCCGAGATCCGTCGTGAAACTGTCTCGTTGCTCGACGAACTGATTGCTCGTTTGCTCGATCGAGAAAAAATAACCGGTTAGACACAAGTGCGTGCGGGAATTCTTACTCGAGCGGACGATGTACGCTCGGATACGTTTCTCGACTTCTTTTCTCATCGATTTCGGATACGGATTATTTTTTAACGGTCTCCGTCTGTTCGTGCATCGTGCGAAATTCATTTTTTAATTGTAGACGGTAATTGCGGATTGACTGTAGCGACGAAATTATTCATTTTATGCGCCAATGAATTGTGGTACATCAATTATGAATTATACGATTATTGTGATGGAATCGTTTATTCTATACATCAGTATATTGCAGTATATCAAGTATAAATTATAATACATATATGAAATTATTTGCTTCACGTATTAGTACACTGTAGTATATTAACTACAAGTCAAACACTTATATCAGAGAATTTATTTATTTCACTCATAAGTACATTGCAGTACACAAACTACAAACTAAACAGCGTTGAAATTGTTCGTTTTACATATTATTCCAGGTCATAAAGTAAAAATTAAACAATAGTGATAGAATTATTTGTTTTACACGTCAGTACATTGCGGTACTTTAATTAGAAATTAAATAATTATACTGATGAAATCATACATTTAATAAAAAAGGAAAGGAATTAAAATTTGACAAAATCAAGCCACTGTCGAAAACAATTTTATCCTGCGATATATACTGATTCTTTTAAGATTTGATAACGTTCGAAAACAAATATCTCCGCCATTTTCTTCTTTTGGCTTCACTCTGAGGTCTCAGATCGCCCCGTTTGCACAGATGTACTGATCTAAGCGTCATAAAGTAATGTTTATCGATTTGCATACATTAAATAATGTTTGACCTGTGTTTTCTTCTAGTGTACCTGTCTCACAATCTCACATTCTCACAAATATTCACAGTGAGACACAATCTCACATAATCTCACGAAGATTTAACTTTTTGATGTTACTATATTTTCTACAGTAGACACAAATGCTATCCATTGATACAATTGTTCAAATTGTACCGAAAGTTTTTCAGTAAGCATAAAACAATCAACGATCAGTTACGCGTACCCTAAACGAAAGAAACCGAGAATTTCGTACAAAATCCAGGAATAATCCATAGATTGTTCGAACTACGTCTCTTTTTACGCGAGCGAAAGCATAACGGTAAAGTTTAATTACGAAAACTGCACGTTGCACGCGTTTATTTTCACGGAGTCAATTACCGGTACAATTAAAACGTTAAGAACCTTCAGCGTGGTGTTCTCGTTTTGTTCACGGAAGAGCATCGGTGTCATTTTAAAGGCGCAGGCGGAACGAAACGTCTTCTTACCGTGAAGTGAAAATCCGCCATGCTGAAAGAACGTGTTTTTACTCCCCTGTTTCCGTGGAACTGGACCGTCACGAAATTCAGAGCGAGACCAAGTGTCCCTTTTCTTGACACGATTCGAACGAGATAAACGCGGCTTCGTCGAGCAACGAGATCAGCCAAGCGGAATTACGCCGGCAACCATAATCGTTTGATGACCGATTGAAAATTAGTCGGAAGTTCGAATATCTTCGTGCCACGATCTGCGTCGCGGTGGTTGAAATTTCGAAAGTACGCCGCTGATTCGCGGACGAAATAGTTAATTACAAAGATAGAAAGCGAAGTAACACGAAGTTTCAGGGTTGTCACTCTTCTGATACATATCGTTAGGTCGTTAAGGGCTTGTCGAGCAGGTCGTTTAAGGTAGATAATTGTCTTGGAAAGCGTTTGCGGTCGTCCAGCGAGCTTAGGATCGTCTTATTCGTCGAGTAATTCGTTTTCTTATGTTAGGGTAAGAACATTTTTTCTGTGGTGCACAGTTTATGCGTGGATATATAGGTTGAATCGTCTAATTTTGGGGAAAAGACTATAAATGGATGTGTTTTTTTATGTGTATACAAGTGTACTATTATCCGTGTTTCATATGGGTAAATTTAACTTTAGGTATTCGTTTTCGGATCTGAAAGTTGTGTATTTCTGTATTACGGAGTCTCTCAGTTCCAACGTTGCTTAATTCTTTTATTTTCAACTTAGGAAATTAATAAATTCTGAAGTACTAAACTCGCAAATTACCGAATTACCAAATTTCTGAATTATAAAGTTTTTCAATTCTTACATTCGCTAATTCTCAAACTTCTATATTTCTAAATTACCAAATTTTGAAATGACCAAGTTACCAAATTATTACATTTCAAAACTTCCGTATCATCAAATTCAGAACTTGTTAAACGATCAAAATTTCCAAATCATAGAATTCCTAAAATTTGAAATTAAAATATGATGTTTCTCTTTTAATAATTTCCAAATGACAAAAATTTGCAAATTAAATTACCAAGTTCATTAATCAACAAATCATCATAATACTATACTATTAAATTCCTAAATTTCTAATCTTGTAAATTACTTTTTACACTAATTTTTAATTAATTCTAATTACAGAATTTAGAGTTGAGTCTTTCTAAATCTGAAAATAAATATTGCTTATGGAATTTCCCAACAATTATTATTATCAATCCAAATACACTCCAGTATTTTGTTTAATTACAATTACAAACTTAAAAATCGTATGTATTTAATTTAAATAATACCCATAAATCTCCCGAGACGGTTCAGCCTGTACATTAAATTCCAAGGAGATCTCCACAATTCTGTGATCTTAAGACGAACTAAAAATCTCGAAAGATATCCAAACAAACACTTCTACAAAGTGAAACGTTGCGTTCTCTCCCAACACACCGCAATTATATTCGAAATTCTTAATGCGTGATGATGGACGATTCTAACAAACGCTTTCTACCAAATTTTTAGCGTAAATGAACGTGTGTAATCGCTTGAATTCGCGAGCACGTCGATTCACGAACATATCACCGAATTTGTGACTCGTTAGAGAATCGTCGATATACATATATTCATATATAAATATATACATATATATACATACATTATTGTATAGGTCGTGACTGAACAATTCTTTGTTTTTCCTGATAGAGGAACGCGAATCGTATAACTTATCCGGATCCTTTTATCGGTGTGTCCACAACTACGTGTTTGTTAGAGCTTGTTTTACATTCGTAGGGAAAAGAGAAATGGTTTGGAAAGAAAATCGTAGTCAATTCGTCTCTGTAACATTGATATTTAGATATGTGATCATTGAAAACGACGGAAAGTATAGCCTAAGTTGTAACCCAAGCGAGGCCTTACATTTGCGAATTCGGAGAGAGCAGCGACAAAATGGCTTGATTTTATCTCTTCGTTTACGTTCCATCTCTTTCGAACGATAAAAATAAAAAATCCGGTAATTAACCCTTTGACTGTGAAACAGAACATGTACACACGATATGCTATTAGAAAAAGTAGATACGTTGAGATATTTGCATGACGGGGGTTGAAAGTGATTGAAAATTGGAAACATAATAAAAATTTCGCTGTTTTAATGTTTTGTTGGTTGTAGGATGTTAGTTCTGGCTGTTGTTTAGAGAGGAAAGAGTTAATGGAAGAACTATGCATTGAAGTTTTTGGGATGTATGATATGATATTGATATTTTACGTTTTTTTAACGTAAGTACATATACTACAGAAGGACTGAACGTATTTGAGCGTTTAATAAATGATATTAATAGATACTGTTTCAATTTTGGTTCCAGTTTTTTAATTCTTAGACTACAGAATATTGACTTTGAAAATTTACTAGTTTCGGAATTGTCAAAAGATCAAAGTTATCAAGTTACAAAATTCTTAAAGTATCAAAAGTGTCAAATTGACGAGTTCTCAAATATTCGAATATTCAAATTTTCATATTATCATATTACTAAATTATTAAATAACTATATCACATAATTTTTTAAGTTCTAAATTAATTGCTATTAATTTAATTCTTAAATTCACACATTTACAAATTATCAAATTATTGAGTTCCAAATATTTACTATTAACTTTGAAAATTACAAGACCTAGATATTCAAAAGTGTAATCCTTCTATACTGTTATATTTTTTAAATTTCCAGAATTTATAATTTCCAAATATTACAAAATTTCTGAGTTTGTGAAAATGGAAACTACACATTTTTATATTTCTAAATTCGGAAATTCCCGAATTCTCAATTAATAAATTTTCAAATAATCGTCACAAATGAAATTAAAGTAAAACACATTACAAAAACTAGCCAACAAAGTTTTAAAAATACAATAAGAATAACACGTCAATTTAATCATCAGAATGCGAAATACTAGCATTTGTGTTATACGAAAATAGCTATCATAAAATTTGAAATTACTGCTACAAAGATTAATAAGAATCAGTTGAAAGTGCAAGGAAATTTTTATGTATTAATAAATCAAAATGACAATTATTGCTGAGCGTATATATTCGTCCGCAGTACTTATTCTAAAATAGGAACACATTAACATCACGTCACATGAAATTACGTTTTATATTATTATTACGTGACACTCGTAAAATCTGTCCCGTAAGAGCCGAATATCAGAATATATGCACATATGAGCTGTTTATAATGAAACCAGGACAACTGCATTCTTAATGAAAATTTAATTTACTATATTTTTTAGATGTACGCGTTTCATACCACCGTACAATAAAACAAGTACAATTTTGTTTAAATCAGAACTGCCTTTTTATCACACACGCCTTATCAACAAATTATATTAAACTTATTAACAAAGCCATTTTTCGTAAATGAATTTTTTCTACATATTTATTTGTTGCTCGTGATTTCACGCGACATAGTAATGTGTATTTACATTTACAGTTAATAAAACAACATTTATAGCATTATGTCAAGCAAAATTTACCAGAACTTTTTCTTGTTTAAACAATTTCTCTTCAGCAAAACCTACACATTAAAACTTCGAGTAATAAATTTCTTTAATCGAAATGTGCAATAAACTTGCTTGAATGAAACAATTTCGTTCAGTAGAATTTACAGTAAATTTATTTTGCTGAGAACAATTGTTTGGACAAAATTTACAATAAATTTATTTTGCTCAGAATAATTGTTTGCACAAAATTCACAATAAATTTATTTTGTTCAGAATAATTGTTTGCACAAAATTCACAATAAATTTATTTTGTTCAGAATAATTGTTTGGACAAAATTCACAATAAAATTTGCAATGAAAATGAAAGAATGTCTAAGAAAAATTTGCAATAAGAATAAAAGAATGTCTAAGAAAAATTTGCAATAAAAATGAAAGTATGTCTTTGAGAAAAGTTTACGAGGGGCATACTTTGTCCAAAAGTTTGTCGAATATTTACTGAACGTATATGTACGCGTTTATCATGTACCTACGAACGTACCTAGCAGTCAAAGGGTTAAGAAAGGAACAAAAACAGTGGCAAAATAGGATGATCCTGTTAGAAATACTCCTGATTCCCCATTATATGTTCCAAGGGGATCATTTCGTCGTCACCGATCCTTCTCTCGACGGTTTCAGTCCCAGTGTGTAAATCGACTAATGTAATTCTAACCATTCGAGAATCGAACCGTAACTAGCGGCACGAAAGAAAGAAAAAGAAACGAAGGCTCTCGAATGCCTTTCCCGGGGCAACGTATTCGCTTGACCTTAACGTAAACATATCATTTTACAATTTAAAACAATAGTTGTACTGCCCAAGTTAGTGGAAGACAGATGCATATGTGAGTGTAGGCTAGCGTAGGATTTTTCGAGTGTGAGAGAAGAAAAAAAGGGAGAGAGAGAGTTTCCGTAGTTAATTAGACCGAGATTCGGTCCCGAAAATTGTACAAGAACGCGTTCAAAATGATTAACGCATCAACGGAGTGATACCGATGTGCACGGGTGTGCACAGGGGCGTAGTCAAAGGGGGCAAAACGGGCCACCTGTTCTCGCAAAGACACGAGACTCACTTTTGCTCCGTTCACGACGAAAACCTCGTTCTAAACGAAAGAAATTAAATAGCGATAACAATTAATATTTTCTATGTAAAAATCTCAAATTCGTTCAAAGCAATGGGCGTAGTCGGAGGGGACGAAAAATACTTGCTACTGCGAGAAGTACTTTTGCAGAGAGAAAAGTGTCTCTATTTCAGAGAGGAAGTTGTGTATCTTTCATTATCGGAAACGTTAAGTCACGGTAGTCGGTAATTACTATATTTTGTACGCGAAGTTGCAAATTTTGCCACCCCCTGACGGACCAGCTGGCTGCGCCCCTAATCGCGCATCGTCCATCTTGTCCACGATTCTCGTTCGAAGCTCAGAATTTTATGGGGAACGACGCGGACACGCGTTGTCCGCGTGATAATTACCAAAAATAAAAAAAAAAAAATACAATTCTTCGCCACTCGTGGCCAAGCTTTTGCTACTTTTGTACGAAAACGTGGAAAAAAAACAACCGCGACGCGACACGACACGTGTCGACGAGAGACCAATGGAGCCGAAAACGGTTGTTCGAGATCGAACGACGCGGCAATTTTTCAAGTATTCAACTATTCGCTTGTTCCATTATTGTTACTCAAACGCTCCGTCGAATTCGGCGAGCTCGTTTCGGATTTTTTCCGTAGCAATTCGCTCGAAACTGTTCGATGGAATTTCGCCGAACCGCGAATTTCTTATCGT
This sequence comes from Coelioxys conoideus, assembly GCA_947623535.1. Lineage (NCBI taxonomy): Eukaryota > Metazoa > Arthropoda > Insecta > Hymenoptera > Megachilidae > Coelioxys > Coelioxys conoideus. The sequence goes on along the minus strand of OX392456.1, from coordinate 13,565,913 downwards.
TCGTCCTCGACGACAAAATTGAAACTTCATCGGTGAAGCATTGTTCGACGACGAAAGTGGGCACTGAAAGAACCTATTAAACTTCGGTCATCGATTCGTGGAATTCTCGCGCGGAATGTCGCTTTTATCGCGACTGTTTTTGGCGAAATGTCGACACTGTTCGCCGACGAAATTTCATTCCGGACGAGGATGCCGATGTTTGGTGGAGTTTTTATCGTAATATCGTTGGACACGTTTCACGAACGACGCTCATTATAGATTTTTCAGCATGATGATCGAGGTCCATGCGTATCGATCATTGTAGGATTTCTCTTTAAATATTGCTTTGAGGGGTATAAACGTCTTACAACTATTGCTTTCAGGGAAATGCCGCCATTTTGTACGCGAAACGATGTTTGAGGCTTTTAGATGGTAATTAGCAAATCTTTGAATGGAATATTTGATGTGATACATGGACGATGTTCAGGGCTGGATTCATCAATTTAGTAAGACCAAAGTAAAGAGAAAGAATACAAACTATGCAAGAAAGTGGGAATATGAAATGTTTTACGGTTGAATTCACTGTGGACTAAATTTTCCATAAACATAAAGGATGCAGGTTCATAAATTTGTAATTAATACATTTTTTAAATTTCATATTTCTGGGGGTCTAATTTTAAAAATTTGTAGAACACCGAAATGTCAGAATAACAAAGTAACAGAGTTTCAAACTTGCAGAGATCCAAAATCTCAATATCCTGAAGTCCCAAAGTTCCAAAAGTTGAAAATGAAAAAATTCCAAAATATGAAACTTTCAAAAATTTCGAAATCCTAAGATAGTGGCAGCCAGAAGATTGGAAATACCGAAATATCAAACTGCAAATGTTGCAAAATACTAAATTACCATAATTCTAACATACAAAGGCTCTAAAGTCCAAAAATTCTAATATAACAAATTCCCAGATTTCTAAAGTTCCAAAATTGAAAAATTTCAATATCCCAAAGCTCAAAAATATTAAGTTCATAAATTGCAAAATTGTAATATCCAAAAGCCCCAAAATTATAAGTCTAAAAATTGCAAAATAGTAATATCTCACAGCTGCAACATTCTAATCTTCCACGGCTCAAAAATTCTAACTTCCTGTAACTCCAAAATCTCTAAATTCCAGAGCGCCAAAACACTATCACAAAAATGATCATTCCTTTCAATGTTCCACATTATCGTTCACATTTTACGAGCGCTATTTCCTCGAAGACCCCTTAAACATGATCCAGCTCTGATATCCCAACAGATTAAATGCGAAGTCCTTACCAAAATCCTCTAAGGCCTTTCAAACATCGTTAAAATTACAAAGTGCAAGTCGTCCAAGCGATGAAGATGAATTTTCAATGCAAATCCACAGCGTCACAATGAAGACCATAATGGCGGACGTCCGAGACGAGCTCTATGGATCGTATTTTCCACCTTAAAAGACAACGAGAGAAAATTAGGGAAAGCGAGAGAGAGTGCTAAGCGAAATATTCGGCGACTAATGTCCGATCGTTCGTTGTTTTCGTCGTGCGGCTCGAGATTCATGGAAATCGATGAATTTTCGAACGGAACGAGCTCGAGAACTATAAAATGGCCGTACGCGAAAAAATGGCGGACGTGATTAACGTCGATTCGACAAACATCGATCGACGTAGTTCGTTGATTCGCAGAGGAAAGAAAAATAACCAGCGGAATGTATTCGCTCGCTCGCGATGGTTTAGATTGAATTTAAAAGTGCTTTACATGTGAACTAATTCATATCAGTAGACAGTATGCTACATTGTACACAGTTTACATTAGTAGAAATTGATATAAATATGGAAAGTATATATAGTTATATATATTGCAACAAAAATGGAAAATCGTTATAGATATATGTATATCGGGGAGAAGTACATACATACATACGGCGTTAAAAAAAAGAGGGGACAGATGTGAATGTACACGTGATTCAGATATTTTGTACCGTGACTAGGGGAATTATTCTAACGAGTCCATTTTGTTGTTTCTTTTTTTTTTTGAGCGGGTATGGTACTGGGATTATTTATTGTATCGGTGTTGAATTTATGTATCAGTTGGATACGATTTTTGAATCGGTATAAATGGTATCTTGTAAGGAATATTTATGTGTTACTTATTGTGATGATGTGAGTTATACAATTTTGCAATAAGTATTTATTTAGTCTTGTTTCAATTAATTTTGACGAGGTTTGTAACTAGTTTTTTTCACGAAATAATGTAAAAACAGTGACAAATATTATATATTTTAATCCATCTGGCTTGAAACGTTAGTTGACTTTTTTTATGTGCAGTAAACCTTGTTGTATTGTCATAGATGAGGATATACGAGAGAACTACTTTTGAAATTGATTATATATCGGGTTGGTCAACAAACGTTCTTTGTAATATTTAGCAGCTTATGCACTGAAGTTTTATAGATTCTGGGAAGGGTGATGAGTGTATGTACTTAAAAACGTATGGCAATATAATGAGTTACACGAATATGTACATGTTTATTGTCACCTTATACTTTTGGGGAATATATATCGATAAGATTTGGGTCTTCAAAAATTTCCAAATTTTTAAATTTTCAAATCTCCAAATTCCCAAATATTACAATTCTCCAATTTTCAGATTCCCAGACACTCGAATTCTTAAATTCGCAACATATCAGATTTTAAAATCCTCAAATCTTTAAACTCTCAGACCCTCAAATCCTTAAATCTTCAAATTCTCATATGTTTAACTTTTCAAATCACAAATTTCCAATTTTTTCATAAATTTCCAAACTTACACACTTTCTAATTTTCCTGTATTTCCAATTTTTTATATTGTCCAAATCTCTCAAATTTCTTAAATTCCTCCAGTCTTTTAAATTACTAAATTCCTAAATTTCACAAATTTCCACATTTTTAAACCCCAAATTGTCAAACCCTCAAGTTTTCCTATTTCTCAAATATTTCAAATGTATCAAATTTCTCAACCTTTATCACAGATCTGCAGTCCCTAACGAAAAGTTTTCAAGATACTCCCCATAAAAATTTGTTTAAATCGCACTGTTTTTTACAACTGTATATTATTTCTTGTTCGAGTAGATGATACGTATTTAATATTTAATGAAGTGCAATAAATATTTCCAGTACCGTTAGAATATACGTATAATCGTACGTTCATCACGAGGACATATTCATTAAAGGAGCCCTCAGACGATCGGTTTATATTGCCAATGCTGCCGATATTTATTGACAATTTAATTCCTAATTAACATTTAACGACGATAAGAATTTTCATCGCAAATTCTAGCTTGACTAATGGAAAGCTTGTACTGACAGTTTATTTCACCAAGGTTCATCAGTATGTAAAGACGTTTCAGTTTTCATCGAGACATCTCATCAATCATTCAAACGACAATAGGTCAGTTTATGTTCCCGTACACTCAATATTACTGACAATACTGAAATATTGACAGTATACAGTAATTGTCGGACAATTTCTATTATATTAATCGTCTGAGAGCTTCGTTAGATGCTAAATCGAACTTGATAAACTTTGACAAGAAGAAGAAAATACGAATATTCAGAGAACGTTATATGTTCTTGATGAAAATATGTACGGGTGGGTGAGAAACGGACGAAAAGTAAACAGAAAAATATATGACAAACAAAAGAAAAGAGAATTCAAGTGGACCAGTGATGATAATGGACTAGGAAAGAAGCATAATATGCAATGGTTGAAGAAATGTTGATGAAGAGACAGCGAATAGATGGAGGGTGGACGAAAAGTGGATTGACAGTGGACAAAAAGTGGAATAAAATTTACTTACTAATAGTAATAAACTAGTGGACAAAACACGAACTGCTAATAGTCATGTACTACTAATTATTCCGAACCACTTTTAATTGTTTTAAATCGTTTTCAATCATTGTCAATTACACATGGAATACTTTTACTTAAAATTACATATGAAAGAGTCTTTTGAAAATTTGATATAGAACCACCTTATTCAAAATTAGGTATGGAACCATCTTTTCAAAATGTCACATATGTAGAACCACCTTATTCAAAGTTAGGTATGGAACCATCTTTTGAAAATGTCATATATGTAGAACCATATTGAAAATTACATATGGAACTCTCTGATCCAAAATTACACATGGTACCATTTTTTTTTTAATTTCAAATAGAATTACCTTATTCAAAATTAGGTATGGAACCATCTTTTCAAAATGTCACTTATATGTGACATAATGTCACAATATGTAAAACCATATTGAAAATGATATATGGAACACTCTGATCCAAAATTACACATGCAACCATTTTTTTTAAATTTATATAATTTTTTGTAAAATTATATATGGTTCTCACTCATTCAAAATTACGTACGATGCCACAGTATACAAATCGTATATGAAACAGAATAACATAGCGTATGAATTGCATATGAAATTACATATGAAACATAATTACATAATATATGAATTACATACGAAGTTACATATGAAATCTTTTTAAAAATTATTCGTTTTATGACGTGTCCACTTTTTTGTCCGCTTTGGTCTGCCGGGTCCACTTCACGTCCACCAATAATACATCTTTCAAAATCATAAAAAGATGATCTTACCGGTAGAAGAAAAGAACACCATTTCGCGTACGAAACCGCACAATTCAATGAAACATTTTATACCAAGAATAAAGGGAACAGAAGAATAGCTCTTCGGGATGCGGTTGATGAACACCAAAGATGTCAGCAAAGATACCATGTACAGCTATCCAAAGATAACGAACGAATGATTCGTAATATTAACACGTTGAATACTTTGGGGGTGAGTAGTGGCCGGCACTGTAAATTTACTATAATCGAACAATTGAAAGTAACCGAAAGTAAAGAATATTTCGAATCGCATTAATATCAATGTGGAAAAGAATATTAATAAAAATGACAAATTTTTAAAAGCGCAGATAATGATAATTATCGAAAAATGGATAATTTTATCCGGGACAGAATTCTCAAATAATTTGAGAATTTTATAAAGGTTAGAATTCTTGACAAATTGAGAATTTTCTGAAGTACAGAAACTAAGAATTTTATGAAATACAGAATTCTATAAAAATTGAAAATTTCATAAAGAACAAAATTCTCAAAAAATGAATAATTCTATTAGGTGCAGAATTCCTTTAAAAATTGGGAATTTTATGAAGCACAGAATTTTCAAAAAATATATAATTCTATTAATTATAGGATTCTCAGAGGACTAATAATTCTATAAATTATAGTATACACAAAAAATTAATTACAAACTATGGAATTCTTAAAACATCGATAATTCGATGAACTACAGAATTATTTAAAAAAATCAGTAATTCTATATAGCATGTAATTCCCCAAGAATAATCTGAGATATATAAGATTATCAGTTTTCAAATTGGGATTAGTACATCGCATGATACATGGCAATAAACCGAATACTGTTAGGAGAAACGGTTACGTATTAAAGACACGATTATGTGACACTGGTCGTAAGGTATGTTTTCACGTGATAATATATCGTGACTTCTGTCATGACTCAGAATATTATACCGTTTTTATGTGACGCGGATAGTAATGGCTTTTGTTGTCATGACACCGTAACATTTTTATATTTCACACAGTTCGGTATACCAAATAAAAGTAGAAACATACCTCCTACAGATATTTCTGCCATTTGTACTATTATACATTTACAAAGCTTCATAATTTGAAACGGATATGAAACGCAAAGGAGTTTAAATACTTTTCGAATTGTAACAAAGTTCAACGACGATTTTCCAATAATCCTGTTCGGGTGCATAACCTAACAATGGGAACGAGAACAGAGTTAACAGGAATAAAAACTGCGAAAGAAAAATTACTCGGAAATCACTGGAACCAGAAAATACTGGACAAAGCGTGTATTGCACGCTCTGCACAAAGTGAAACAATGATTTTAAACGATATAAGAGTGTCGTGCCACAAGTACCTCCATTTGCGTCAACGCGTTGAAACGCTATGAAAAGCTCCGAACCCTGCAGAACCGTGATAATCGTGATCAGTCTAACAAAGGGTGCGAGTATAACGTAATTCGCCCTCCGCAAGACGATCTCTGACGAAATTCTAAAAAAATATTATCGCGATCGATCCGAATCGTGAACGCGACACGAGCGAATCAGCAAAAAAAGAAAATCGAAGAAATCAACGAAACAACGCGAGAAGCGGTGTTGTTTCGGCGAACAACGAAGAGGTCATCTTGTGGCGGGCACAACGAAAACAGAGACGAGAAAAACCTGCCACAGAAAGTAATTAAAATAGATCCCAAATCCGTCCTCGCGAGCTGACGCCGAACGCTCGTGGTCACCAATTGACCTCGGCTCCATGAAAGTAGGCCAGTCTCGAAAAAAAAAAAAAACGGTATTTTTCCAGGTTTCGAGATATTTATTTTTGATCGTGCGTAGCCTTTAGCTAGCTGCCTGACCGCGATGTTTTTCGCCCGTGATGGCGAACGTGCACGCGCGAAGAAACATCGGGGGTGTCCAAACGTTAGCGACTTTCGTTTCGGTATATCGCATACTCGCTTGAGCGCAGTTCGCAATGGAAACACGAGGAACATTGACGAATTCGATGGAGCAGCAGCTATATGATCACCCGGAGACTGACCACGATCACACGGGTTCTCGGAACAGCGACGAGTATATTCGACAGAACGGAAGTGATAGGAACGAGTCGCGACCGTGTGTGAACAATAAGACATATCATTTTTTCTAATGCACGACACGGATGTCCAATGGGAGACTGGACATGATGGATTTAAGTCCTCGATCGATCATCGTTGACCCTTTCGCACTGAAAGTGTTGCAATTAACGCGGAAATCGTGGAGTCCATACATTCCGAAAGTATATGATTACCTAGGGACCGTAGTTTATTATTATTATTATATATAAATATATATACGTATATACATATAAATATATATTATTCGCAGAGATTAGACTCGGCTATAATTTAAACGCTATTTATTATACGGAATCTTAAGGTGTTAAACTTATCATCCTAGCGTACGTATCGACGTTGTGATGTTTTTCTCGTGATTTTAACATGATCGTAGGTCTGTTCTACATAGTTGTTACGAAGGGATTAATGTCGCGTGAGCTTCTTGTGGTAATATTTATTTTATTTGCGTACGTGGACCGTGTACGGCGTTACACGTTTTAGATATAACGTTGTCCGAATGTAATTTAGCTTCTTGCTGGTGGGATGAGACCAAATGGACCCGCGTTATTTCGTCCGATCGATTATTCTCACGGTCTTTGTTCGACAAACATATAATTAATCCTCGTGCGATATTTGATGTCTGTTTGAAACGCGTGTCTTTTCATTCGATGCTAAAATGAACGTTTAATGAATTTTTTAGGGTTTAAATCTTCGTTGTTTCATGTTCGAAGTCTGCACGTAACGCGTGTTTCGATTCGGTGTTTTAGCAAAGTACCGATGAAGCGATTTGATAAATTTTGGAATTGTTAAATCCTCGTTCTATGTTTCAATTCTATACGCAACACGTATATTTTTATTCGACGCTAAAACCATCATTTAAGCAGTACTTCAAGGTTTAAATATTCGTCGTTTCATGCTCGAATCTGTGCGAAGCGCGCATCTTTCGATTCGGTTTTAGCATATCGCTATAAAAGTAATTTGATAAATTTTAGAATTGTTAAATGTTCGTTCTACGCTTCACGTTCGAAATCTATATGAAACGCTTTTGATTCGGCGCTTTAAATTATCGTAGCAGGTAATTTGACAAATTTTGAAAAGTTTAAATCTTTGTTCCGTGTTTCACGAAATCTGCACGAAACGCGTGTATTTTGATCGAATGCTAAAACGAAGGTGATCCAAAAAATTTTCGAAAGCTCGAAGCAAAGTTCGTATGTCGGTTACAGTAACAGACTGTAGGTGGTTGTTGTGTAATCTGCTCATTCTTTTTTATTTGGGTCAAATTGATACCATTCTACCAGGTATTAAGTACACTGCTCGGAATAACCAGAAAGTACCCACTCCAGCGATTTTATCGTGCAACAAAGTGCGCAATTCATCAAGAACACTTTAACATGGTGTATCTGCACGTATATGTAAAATATGGACGTATATGTATAACATGGTTGCTGGATTCACTGCACGAACATATAATGAAAATCCGCGAACTTTTATCTGACCTCGTTACAACAGTTCTGACGAAGTTGATTCTCTAGATTTTTCTATTTCGTGTCATTGTTTGACGTTTCTTGAGATTACTGTCATCCTTCTTGTTTAAGACGTTTCTTTAAAATTCATCGAAATTTCTTTTCACAATTTTTTTCACGTACGTTGTTTCAATTTTTTTTAACGATAATGAGTATACAATACTTTCACGAAAATTACAATAATTTTGCGATGACCAAAATTTAAGATTCAAGAAAATTTTGTTCCATGCAAGCTGTTTCATTGGAAATATGAATATGGAAGAAAGTTGATGCAGAAATTTATGAAGACCAGAAATAGAAATTTTCGTATTTTCCGTACTTTCAAGTTCAGACATTTCGTGACTATATTATGTCACTGGGTTCATATTTCATCCCCTTTGCACTGTTTCATAAATTTATAAAATTATTGTACTCGTTACAGTATATAGATTGATCAAAATGAAATTAATTTGTTCTAATAATAGTAAATAATTTCTGTGAAATTTGATCTTGCAAAATTGTAGTATAACGGACTGTGACTTTTTTTTCTAACACATGTGTTGATGAATTAATATTTGAATATTATAAAATGAAACATTTCTTAATACAACTTTTCAGTGTATTATAAAATGAAATATTTCTTGAAATAATTTGTTAGTATATTTTAAAATGAAACATTTCTTAATACAACTTTTCAGTGTATTATAAAATGAAATATTTCTTGAAATAATTTGCTAGTATATTTTAAAATGAAACATTTCTTAATACAACTTTTCAGTGTATTATAAAATGAAATATTTCTTGAAATAATTTGTTAGTATATTTTAAAATGAAACATTATTTAATATAATTTTACAGTATATCATGAAATGAAACAGTGTTCAGTATAATTTTTCCATACATTATAAAATGAAACATTCCTCAACATAATTTTTCAATATATTATGAAACAAAACATTTCTCGATATGACTTTTTAGTATATTATAAAGATAAACATGTCTTACCATACTCATTCAATATACTGCGAAATAAAACATTCATCAATATAATTCTATAATACACTGTAACACGAAACCCTTTTTTAATCTTAACGTTTCAGTGTGGAACGCAAAATTATCAACTTTCCGTCTTACAGGATTATGAATCATTCAATTAAACCGTCCCAATTTCTAAAATCGATATACATGTATTCTTCTACGAAATAATTCGTTCGCGAGATACGAGCAGTGTACTTCATCCTCTCCAAACGGAGATTTCGAATAATAGCTAATATCGGAAATGTTTCGCCCCGTTATTCATTCCCATAAACGATGAATGATCGCGATAGTAAATTTTTTCGATGATTAGCAGGATAAGATGCTGAGTGGAAGGAAAAAATTCCTGCTTTTTTGATCGATAATCGTAGCGTTCTTGCTTCGTTGTTAAACAATTAGGAAATTTGGAATGGCAATTTCGTTCTCGCTATCGAATCTTTACACATAGGTACCTGACTGGTTCGACTATTTATTAATTTCTCAAGATTGCGTAAACAATCCCAAAGAGTGAAAGATGCTATTTTACGTGTTCGTACGTGTTAGTGGGTCTAAATCGTGTCTTTGAATCGTGCAATTGTCGTGGTAAATGCGAATAACTCTTTAACTGAAATTGTTGTGCGTTGTCATCGACGCGAAACGGTCAAGATTTTAGTAGAAATTTTAATACAAATTTTGGTAAAAGTTCTGACAGAAAAAGCTTTTAAACAACAACAAAAATTGTAATTTAAATTTAAATTTAGAAAAATTTAATCAACAGTTTTTACTTCGGTAAAAGTTGCGACGGAAATTCGAGGAAAAATTTCAATGGAAATTGGAGTAAGAATTTTAACAAAAATTTCGGTTGAGGTTTTAACAAAAATCTCGATAAAAGCCTTGACAAAAATTTCAGTGCAAATTTTATTGGTAAAAATCGTATTACTTCACTGTTATAATTAGTAAGGTAATAATTATTACGCAAATATTAAAGTACATTATAATGTAATTATTATTACGGTAAATTCATTGTGTAATTATTGTTGCTGTAAAAGTACTAACAAAAGTAATTATTTCGCAGTGAAAGTAATAACGAAGGCAATTGTTATTTCAATAAAAGTAATAATAATAAAATTAATAATTGAAATAATAACTGTTACAGCAAAAGTAATGATAATACAATATCTTAAATTAATTAAATTTTTCTCGAATTAATTTTAATTAATCAATTCATCTAATCAATGTGGACAAATTCCGAAGGAAGATTATGGTTTCGATGTTTGGAACGTTGAAACTCTTTGAGGTTCGAATCGATGACCACGTATAGTAGGAAAATTGAAATTGCACTGGAAGAAACGACGAACGAGAGAAAAATGAGAAAGTATAAAACGAAAATACAAATTGGAATGAAAGTTTACACTTATTTAAAAGCGCACTCGAGAATGCGTGAGGATAATGGATGCGCGAATTCAGGACTCAGATGCTTGTTTAAATATTTATAGCGTTCGTGGCAAACGAAACTTGTAAATTGTAGGAAAAGCGAGGAAATTAACGGACAGGTAGTATGTGTATGACGAACGACGTTTATAAACTGAGATTATTACTCGAGAAACAAAAAGTATTATCCGTTTTTTTAACGATTTAATTCGGAAATTGTATTAATCATTTTCAGCTCCATTATTTATACAACACGTTTAGAAAAATAATCTCCATCCTAACTTTTATCGAGTCTATTTAGTTTTAATACCTGCTTCAATTTCATATTAGTAAAATCGCGAGCTTAAATTAGTTAAACATTAAACAACGTATTATTTAGAAGTAAGATTTTACACGTAAATAAAGGAAAATGGTTGGCAAATTATTCCTGCAGGGTACGTTTTCAATTTGATATTTCTATTGCAATCTATAATTATTTACAACGTAGCTACCTTTGAAATTATTTTAAAAATAAGAAACAATATTCCTGTATCTTTATAAACGAAGATTGAAGTTACATTTCCAATTAACTAGGTAGCAAATAAAATATGATGGAATTATTTTTAATTAACTTTCGCGAGAAATGCAACGGTGAATTTAAATGGAAGACATTAAACTTAAATGAGTTTCTAGAAAACTTATTACCTACTATTACATAATTCAAGCTTTTTGCATAAATACCCCCCGAATAGGCGAAAGTACAAAATATACTGTTTCTTTCTACCGATTTACCATTTATTAGCTACTACTCGTGTACCATTAATGTATATCGAATATTTATCGGCAAATGTAATCGTTTTATATCAAATAGTAATTTCGTGAATACGAAAAACAAGAAATTAAAAGCTGAAAAAAGGTTCCGTGACAAAATTAACATTCTGAGATTGCTAAAAGATTATGAAATAATATTGAATAAATTTTCCGTACTTTTTTAGAGAAAAAAAAAACCTCGTTTTAAGTTAATGTTGCGCGTATTCAGTGATTTGTCCAAAGATAACTTTATACATAAAATTTAAACATTTATTTCTATAATTAAATCGATATACTTCTCCTAATTTATTCATTTGATATTTGAATTTGTTAGAAGTTTATATAATGGAATCGCTGTAATATTTTTTAATAATTAGAACAGTTTACACATCTTTATTTATTAAGAAAATAATCTATAATTATTAACAACTTTTCTTTAACGAATTTACATACCTTGTTGACTTAAGATACTTTAATAATATAAATAATTTCACTCATCAAGTAATTTATTAATTTTGTTCGATTAAGATAAGTTGTTTAAGCAATTAATCCCTTGTTCATCAGGAATAAAAAAGAATATAAATTAAATTTAATAAGAAAACAGTGATTGAGCACATTTAATTAAAGTTGTACGCATCTTATTATTACTTTATTTATCAGTAATTAATATTACGAACCAAAGAAAGGATACCTGCATTAATTTCCGCGTATTTAAACGAAAAGTATTTATAGGTGTTCGAAAACAACGGAAAATCTCATTGAAGTATACAAAATATTCAGAATCTCGTTGTCATAATATAGTAATTAATAAACGTCGTTCGTCGTGCAGACATCTTAAACTTTATCGATGTTAGTAATTTAATGAAAATTATCTTCAGCATCTCATATCGCTACATTTGCTCATGCATTGAAACACAACAAATCATTCGTTCTGGTTTTCGTGCACTTCTTTGCGTAATATCTTTTATTTTCACAAACTTTAGCATCAATGTGTATTCCCTGTAAGAAGAATAAAGTAGAGAAATAAAAAACTGAACACATCGGGAATAAATAGGTTCGAAGGAAATAGTAAACGGTTTAATGATCTTTATCACGCAAGCTTGATACGATGTGTAGATATAGGACAGTGGTGGGTAGCCGATTTAGTAATTTGTGGATTTCCTCCTTTTTTGAAGTTCTGAAAATTGAAATTCGTTGAAATGAAAATCGACGTTTTTTTAATTTTTAAACTTTCATGGTGGAAACTTTCAACTTTGCATAATGATCTGATATGTTCATTTTTAAATTTCCAAATTTTCGAATGCTTACATTTTCAGATTTCCAAATTTTCAAATTCTTGCATTTTCAGATTTCCAAATTCCCATGTTTCAGAATCTCCAAATTTCCAAATTTATGGATTCCTGATTTTCCAAATTCTTAAGTTTACAGACATTCAAATTTTTAAATTTCCGAAATTCCAAATTTCTACATTTTCAGATTTCTAAGTTTGTGAATTCAAAAATTGTCAAGTTACCACATTTTCAGACATTTGAATCGCCAAATTCCTATATTACTAGTTTCTCAGTTTCCAAATTCCTAAATCTCCACACTTTTTTATTTTCAAATTCCTTGTTTTTCAAAATTCTAAGTTTCTACATTCCCAAATTTAAAGATTTGAAAATATCCAAATATGTTATTATCGAAACATCAAAAATTCTAAAAATCCTGATTCTGAAAATTTGCAAATTTAAAAGTGCAAAATCTCGAAAGTTTTTCAGTCGTGGTGCCCATCGCATGGTTAATCGTATACTCGAATAATTCGAATATCTCGAAAGAAAAATTCGCTGAATTTGTTACAATCAAGTAATACCATTCGAATATGCAAAAATATTAACAATCAATATTCAATATTGAACTTGTTCAAACCCAAGAGCTAAACCACAATCTTCATCGAATTATAAAAAAGTAATTGAACCAATAATCGTAATCTCGTAGTTTTACGATTAAATAAAATTTTCAACAAGAAGATTCGATTCCAATGAAGTCGAGGATACTCGAATAACTCGATACTATTGAATTTCGAATATCTCGAATCTATTAGTCGAATTATAGGATATTATCGATACAATTTGATAAAAAAGATTTTAGCGAATTTGATAGAACGAATCTATAAAATGAATTTCGAATACTACGAGTATTCGATGAAACGAATTTTACTCTACTTCGAGCGATCGAACGTGTGTTTCGAGTGCTTATAATTCTCGACACAGTATAAGGTAACTTTACTGGCGCATAAATTATCGACACTTCGATATCTCATATAGAAAAGTGCGATACAGTGAATTAAATGTGCATAGTCGAAATGAACATCGAAGAAAAAGTATTGAAAGTCGAACAGAAGAACGATAGAACTGTTCAAACACTTGCATGAACAATTTTTTTATACAAACCTTATTGGTATCTAAAATTTGTCGAGGAAATTATATTAAAAATTAAGTGCGTTATTCAAAACGTGCTTAGTTCTTTTCTTAGGAAAAGGAAACATTATTTCTCTTAAAATTATAATTATAATTATTTTTAATTACAATTGAAGGTTTGATTAAAACCAATATTCAAATCATAATTAAAATTCAAATTAAACATTATAATTAATGAAATAATTTTTACTGAACTTTAAATTATAATTATAATTATAATTAAAAATAATTAAAAATAATTATAATTTTAATTTAAAGTTCAATCAAAATTATTTTATTAATTATAATGTTTAATTTGAATTTTAATTATGATTTGAATATTGGTTTTAATCAAACCTTCAATTGTAATTTTAATTATAATTTGAATTATAATTCCACATTTAATTTGAATGGTGATTTTGATCACAACTTCGTTTGCAATTTTAATTACAATTTGAATGGTGACTTTATTTACAATTTCAATTGTAATGTTAATTACTATTTGAATTTTGATTACAATTATTTTAATAATTACAATTGTGATTATAACTATGTGTTTGAATTTATTTTCTAATTTTAATTTGAAGCTCGACACATAGGAAAATGGAAATTTACAATACATATATGACAGACTAACCACAAACTTGTCGTGCAAACCATATTCACGATTAATTGATTTCTGATTAAAATGATCACGATGAAAGCATAGTTCGGCCAGCATAATTATTAATCGATGCGAATACCTATCATATGTGTAATGTTGTGATTTAGAGAAAAAGTGAAACGGAAAATAGTAGCGTATAGATATCGTGAAAGATTCTGTAATAGAAAATGCCCGAATTGTGATACACTTTGTAACGTTTATAAGCCACTTGTTCACGGCGAAAAATGATATGAAAAGATGAGAAAGCAGTTCGAATTGGTGGTTTTCGTTCAACGATCAATTCGCGCCCAGCAATGTCGTTTATAAACTACAACGATCTGCATCCAGAGTTACGCATTATTATAAATAATTCGAACAACACTTTTGCGAATAACGTGTTTTTAAATAACGAATAGAGCTGTTTTCATCGAAGGAAATAAATTTCTTCACACAACGAAATTGCTTGAAGTTGACGAATAATTTTTCTATTCAACGGTATTACAATAATTGCGAATGAGGAGAAATCGTTTACTATTAACTAATAATTGTTTATTAGTAATAAATAATAATGCAGATTATTGAAACAAAAATTAAAAATTAGTGAAATTACTGGAAATTAACCAGTTAAGTGTGTTTGACGACCATATCCGTCATGGAGATGTGGCAGAATTTTTTTTCACGAGTATATTCCTAAACCACAGCTAACTGGTTCACCAAATAAGTCAATAATAATAATAAAATTGCTTATTTTATAAAATAGACCGATCTTTTTGGCCCAATATTTCAACACCGACACTTATTCTGTGATTGACGAGTATACTTACAAAAGCGAACCCCACAGTTAACTGGTTAAGGGATAATTTTGTGTAGGAGTCAGATAAGTTTGTATTGAAAATTCATTAAGTTTCGACTAATTACTCGAACAAGTTTGTATACCGTTCAAAGAAATTAGAATTAATTGTTTATACCATTTTGAAAAGAAAAATCGTCGTTATTCTCGTACAAACATTTTTATTCGAATAAAATAATTACTTACTCCTTGTTTAAGTAAGTTTTTGTGTGGACAAAAACTGCATTTTTCCTCAAGTAAATTTTCATTTGAAATACAAATTACTTCTTTCTCAATGAAATTTTCATTCGAATTAAAAAGTTCGAGGAAATGTTCGCTCGAATTAAAAATTGACTATCGAGTAACATAAATAACAAATGACATAGTACTCGTTTTTCGAATGACGCATTATTCGTTATCAATCATACGTTATTCGTGAACATGCCTAACTCTGTCAACATCGATCATTTCTTGTTCTTTACACCTGGTTATTGCACGTGTACACTCGTTAGCCGCGCGAACGGTCGTTGACGAATTCCAACCTTAATATCAATATGTATCGATCCGATTGTTTGCTGGAACAGAGAAAACTATTGTCCGTCTATTCAGAAAATTCTAATTCCTTCTGTAACTAAGATAATTTTTCGTTAAACTGAGACAACGACGAAAATTCAATCGCTTCGAATGTAAAATGATTTTCTAACCCTTCCAGTGCAGGTTATTATATTTTGCATTTTCATTTATTTATAAATATATATCTACAATTACTTATACATGTTATATTGCTATTCATGTATATTGATTTATGAACGGACTTATTTATTTATAATATATGTAAATGATGCATTTTTTGTAATATGTTTAAAGAATACATTGTTTACCGTATAAATAAACAAATTTGCACAACGAGTTACTAAAATAACAAAAAATATAAATTCATTTGAATAGAGCAATGAATGTTTCTTCTAAAAAATAAGTAAATGAACGCAAAATTAATTGGCATGTAAAATCATATGTCTGTTAAAAATTTAGTGAATTTTATAATAGTGCATCAAGTACTCCAAAAATGAACTATAATAATATAACATGCAGAAATATAGAAAATAATTATCACGTTATCTGCAGGAGGGTTAGAAAATTAATTTATTGGTTAAGATTAATGCGTTGATTGTTATGGAAACTGTCAATAATTTATACTACGAAATTATTTTATTCGAATGTATATTCGAAATTTGATACGAATACCACTGAAATTATACTTAAATTTAATTTTTAAGTATAATTTCAATGGAGTTCGTATTAACCAATTTTTGTTTATAAGTATAAAAACTTTTTTTTATTTATTTTTGTACGCGAACAATTGTTCGTTTTGTCGATAAAGAATATAGGTCTCAACTTATTGTTAGTTTGGAAATGGATATTGAAAATAGCATACAGAAAAATTGAATTACAAATGTAACCTTCCAAATTAGTGTATTAAAATTTGATTCTTTCTATCGTAGCAGTCAACGTGTTGATTAGAATGTATTAATTATCAGATGTTAAACAATTTCAATTGTTCATTTCTAACTTGTTTTAAATGAGAATCTTGATTGAATGGGTATATGTACATATATTCTTCATAATACACTCAGAACATGATCCTATGTGACTTATCAATAAGTTCGCGTTACAACATTTTGTTAAATAATAGAAATTACTTCGAATTTGTGTATGATATAATAAGATGCGACACATGTGTCTCGATTCAGTGTCCGTGTACACACATTACACAGAATGTGTAAGAAGTTTATTAATCGAGAGTAGAGTAAAAATAAGTTGCTATTTTAATAATTTATTTTCAATATTTTACCAGTGAGACCTGAATATAGGTTTCTACGAAATAATCGCTGTGGAAAAACACGTGTACAAATTGCCATGATTGAATATGAATTTTGAAATAATACAGATATAGGTTTTGGACATTTGATGGAAAGGAAATTTATTATGTCGTGTGAAAATTTTTGAACAGAAGTAAAACAAAAGTGTATAGTCATAGAGAAAGAACAGAAAATATTAGACAGTTTTATAATGTGATTCAACTATTACGTAATTTGTTAATTTGATTCAAATATTTATAATACTGTAAATTGATATAATTACTTATTGTTATAATTATTAATAACATTATAATGATATATAATATAATTATATAAAGTAATTATATATAATTATATTTTAATATTATAATTATTGTCGAGAGAAGACATTTGTGGATTCTTACAGTATGAAAATAATACAAGGGCACAAATTTTCATTAAACTATATGAGTTCAAATTGGAATTACTTAAAATTGACAAATTTTGAAACGTCGCACGAAAGTAATGCAGAAAAGCATAGTAACTCAAATTCAACAAAATTCCAAAATTTAGCACATTTGTCATAACAAACGATATTTTTCAAACTTTAAAAAATGAATAAAATTTGTAACTTGCGAAAGTGACGTAAAAGGTACTGTAATATTATTTTTAAACAAACAATGCTATATTTTTGACCGAAAGTACATTCAAAAAAATTGTGTACTTCGGAAAAATACTAACTTGCTGGTTTGTAACTAACCGGTGGTTTCTTTAATAACAAAAGCAATCTTCTTCGTAACATTCACATCGTTTTTACAAAAATATCTATAAATATCTGATCAACCATCACGATTTGTCGAGAGGAAAACTGTTCATTCCACAGCGTATTATCGTAAACCGAAAGTACGAATGTTCTCGTTCGAATTTCCCGCGCGAGTGCGTAGAAAATGGCTGCTTCGCTAGAACGAAATGTTACGGTGAAACTCTTGTTACAATTTCTATGAAACCCTCTATTCTATTCTCGATTAACGCACGTTGTAACGTATGAATTGTCGACGTTACGAGACGCCGTGACGAACCGAGCCTCTCGATCGAATAATCGACGAATCGATAGAGCAACGTTGACGAAAAACGTTGAACAAAGAAGCGAGGTTCGATGAAAGAGCGGGGACGTGCCGGAAACTAAGAGCCGTACAGATAAGCAGCAAACAATTTGTTCGTTTCGAAAGTTTCATTGATCACAGATAGCAAAACGCTCCTCCATCCTTCGTCGACGGATAAAAAATTCAGAGCCGCGCATGCGAACGAGTCATACTTAAAAAAAAGAAAGAAAATAAAATAAAAAAAAAAAGAAGCAATTACCAAGGAGGAATAAGAATTACTTGGAGTGTTTTCGTTGACGATTAAAGAACGAATCCCGACGTATTCACAAGGTAGATGATAAACACAACAATAATAATAATAATAATGATTAATAACGATAAATAATAATATTTAATAATAATAATAATAATAATAATAATGAAGTAATAATATAATATTAATATTACTATAATTATTAGTTGCAGCTTTCTGTGTAAGGTTATTGTGATATCTAAAATGAAAGAAAAAAATAATAACTTTACCGTAGCGATACGAAATTAATTCAGATATAATGACAAAAAAAAAAGGTATCGATATTTAGCGAGCAATTAATAAGATATCAATCAGTATGTCGACGGGGCTTTTGAGTGATGCCTCTCCGCGATCGATCCGACACACGGTCGCAAACAAACACAAACGGGAATCGATACGAAATTTGCGAGTCGTGAACGACCGCGCGTCTCTCTCTCTTTTTCCTTTTTTTTTTTTAATTTAATTTAATTTTATTTCATTCACGGACGAGGTTCAAACGACAATCTTAGGCCTCGTCAAAATACTGCCGGATACGTGAGGACATTCCGAAGATCGATTGTAAAGACGATCGACTGATAATATCACATTTTTTTTTCATTCGCTGCAGCGATCGAGTCCAAAATTCGAAAGAGAGAAATACATATCGATCGGTCGCGTTCACTATGAAAATTTGTCCGCGACACGATCATTCGGAACGTCCACTTTGCATCTGGGTCAATCCGTCCATAACGTGTCTCACACTGAGGCATTTGCACAAATGCGTGCATATTAATCATTGGGACTACAAAAACATATCATCATATGTAATGATAACGATACCGTGTTTGTATGTGTGCGTCTGTATGGGTGTATATATATATGTGTGTATATAACTATGTATACGTATACACACGCGCACGTACATACATGCATACATATATATATATATATATATATTAAAAAAAATATTAAGCAATAAGATTTTATTTATATGCCCGTAGAAGAGAAAAAAAATATTAAACGATAAAGCGAACAACTCCATATCAACGTGTGTGTCTGGGCAAGAATTAGCTTATACATATACATACATATATACATACATACACACACATATATATACATATATATTATTAGTATAAATATATGTATGTATATATGTTTATATACATATATAAATATATAATCTTTACTTCGTCGTTGTCAGGCGTTAATGTTAAATTTAATTATCATTAATTAATTATTAGATTGTGAAAGAATTTCTTCAGGTTCTAAGCAAGATTTGGAAATAATAAAATCAGCAAAATACGTAATTTCTATTTTTACTTTTATTCGACCGGTCCATCCTTTTCGTCCCAGATCGATGAATCCTTTAATACTTTTATTACTATATGCTAGAACATTCTTATGTTAGGAATGTAAGAATTTCTGGGATTAAAAATTTAGGAACTTGGGGGTTTAAGAATTTATATGTTTAGGAAATTAGGAGTTTAGAAATTATATAATACATGTAGGTTCAGAAATTAGGAATGTAGGAATTTGGGAAATAAACATTTTGGATTTTGGGAATTAAGCAATCTGGAAATTTAGTAGTCTAATAATTTCAAATATATAGCCCCGTTTCTGCAGGTATTTTTAAATTTTCAGATTCGCGCGCGCTGTTTAAAAATCGTACAGCTGGCGCTATCTAACGGTCAAGATAAAAACTATGGAAATAAAAAATCGCGATTTATCGAAAAACAAGATGTTTTTATGCTTTGTTAATCGCCATAAATTGGTCTACGTACTCAATAAAGTTGGAAAAATGCATTTATAGAGTTCTCAAAGCGTTATATTCAAGAATTTTTAAAATTGCATTTCATGGATCAAAAAATGCCTAGCCATCTAGCGGTGAATGCTAAGTACTAATTGAATTAAATGCCGAATTCAATTGATTGATTTATTGATTTTAACGTGTTGTTAACACTTCTAAACCATTACAAAGTTAGTTAGTATTCGTTTCTGATGCAATTTGATGAATATTATTGTTAATTAATTAATAAAAAATCAATACTAAATCACCTTTTTCGGAAAAAGGTAAAGGTGGCGCCATCTAGCGGTAAGTTCGTGGAACTAATTAAAGTACAGTTTCGAAAATGCGTAGTTCACCCTTTTCGTCGGAGAGATGGCGCCACCCGTATCGTTTTTATACCGAATTTAATTATTATTGATTTTTTAATAATATTAGGCGATAATATGACTCAAATTACTTCGAGAAACAACACTAATTACTTTTAGAACGTTACAAGTGCGTTTATGGCTTCGAAAAGTTAATTAGTGAGAAATCGTATTCTAAATACAGTTCCGTTAGTTCGCACCTTTCACCGCTAAATGGCTAACCATTCTGAGGTCCATAAATTGAATATAAAAGAATTTTTGAGTATAGCGCTTTGGGACTACTGCAAACGGACTTTTGTAACATTACGATGTACATGGATTAATTTGCGATCGTTTACGAAGCGCAAAACTGCACTTTACTATGTAATTTACCATTTTATGGTAAAATGAGTTTTTTAGTTTTAATCATTTCAACGCTAATTGCTAGATAGCGTTAATAGTACGATTTTCAAATGGACGTGCAAAAACAAAATTTAAAATACAATAAGGCACGAAAAATGCTTTCAACATTTCAAATTAAATTTATAATAAACTATTAGCTTTTATATGTATAATCTCGACTAGCTTCTGTTATGAGCGAATTGTAACGTAATTGTAGTTTCATCCGAAATTCCGATATGAATAAAGGAAGTAATTAAATTGTAAGGGAATAATTGAATTATTTTGTATAATGAACTATAATGAGAAATTAAACTACGTTCTGATATAGTTTCTAGAATCAGAATGCATAACTGTGAAACAGTAAATGATTTACAAATTCAGCAAAACACAAAATGGTGATAATTAATAACAGAACAATTTCAATAATAATAACCATTTCAAAATATTTCATCAAAGTGAATTTATATGTTCAAAAATTTACTACAAATGTATCTAAAAGAACGAAAAAACCTTTGCACTATTGTATGGAAGAAAACTTGGACTGAGATCTAATCCTCTCGCTGCATATATGCATTCTACGACTTAACAGATATATAGTTTGAGCGATACGTGACATAATCCCTTCAGCCCATCTATTTCGTTTTCATTAGCCAAGCTGACCCGTGCTTCCATGGGTCTCTTCAGCACCGAGGTTTTTTTTGTTTGCTTCCGCTTTTGCCGGCTCGCTACCTCTCCCTCGAGTATTGTTGTTTGGCCAGAAACGGCGAAAAATCGACGGAACCACTAATTGGTTCTGTCAATCCTGTTGAGGGCAGTCAGTGGGCCCGGAGGGTGGCTGCGGGTGCAGCTGAAACGGCGAAGCATGGCTCACGTCGAGCGGAAAGATTCGTTACGGGAATACAACGTTCCGGGAGAACAACTTTCATTACAGTTGCGTGCTTTTTCTACCCGATTCCTGCTTTCCTCTTCTTCTTTTGTCATTGGCTCGCATGACCTTTTCAATAAGCGCGCGCCAACTCTCGCTGCACGCGATTTCGACCCATAACGATGATCGCACGAATTTTCTCAAATGTTCTTCATCATACGAGGGTTTGATTTAACGCTGAACCTACTGGAGTGTGATACTCGTTCGTTTTCGATGGCGGGTGCTCGGCAATTCATCGATAACACTGATCCTGAGAACGAATAATTATACCTATATATTACTATGGAACAGATATATGGATAAGAATAAATAGATACGTGTCTACGATCGCTCATTTGCGCAATTGAATTGGGACGTTAATAAGAAATAGAATATAGATGTATATTTTGGACTATAATAATTTTTAAGTGATTGATCATAAAATATGAGCGTAGTTATTATGTGAGATTCATATTCCAAATTCCCATATTTTGAAATTTCTAAATTCTCAAATTTTGGATTTATGAAATTGCTATATTATATCCTCAATCGTTGTTCAATTTTAAGATTGAAAATTTCCAAATTCTCATTTTTCCGTTACCAATATTACCACATTCTCAAATTCCCAAATTTTCCAAATAGAAAATATATAAATCAAAATCTTCAAACTTACAAATTGTGACATTTTCAAATTTCCAAACTTGCAAATTCTGAAATTTCCAAATATCCAAATTTGCGAAATTCTGAAATTTCCAAATCTCCAAACTTGCAAATTTTGAAATTTCGAACTTAAAAATGTTGAAACTTCTATATTTCTAACTTTGCAAAATATTAAAAATACCATACTCACCGTTTCGCTGCAACAGACATCAATTTGGATTACCAGTACAGTTTAATTCCCAATCTTAAAAATACCTCAGTACATGGACGTCGTTTAAAGAAGGTAATTAACTCAAATCTTACAAAGAGCTTCCACATAATTGTCATTAATTTTCCCTCGGTTCATCGAGGTTACTTTCCCTCGATTTCACAAAGTTCAACCAACAATTTGACCGAATAATTGCAGCAATTTTTTGCCATGCGTTCCTCCTTGATCACAAAAGCGGGGAACCAAGGTACAGGGTTAAAACGCAATTTAAATTTTACTGTATAGTATCGAATGGTCCCATGTGTTATGGTGTATGGCTTCAAAGTGAGGTTTTAACGCTACGACGCGCAACAGCTTCGTAAAAGCACCAAGTTCGTGCAGAATTTCTCTCAAACGAATTCTTTCCTTTACGCGATATACACTCTGCATCCGTGTTTCTCATACTCTTTTCATTCACGATAAATGTACAAGTTTCGAACTTTCAGAATTCTGAAATAGTCTAAATTTCGAAACTTAGTCCGTTGACTTGATGTCAACTCTAAAACTACTAACCAGTAAAAATAATTACCCTCAAAATAGTTGGGTCATTCCACGCCGAATCGATCATTTTTTGATCTCACCATCTGCGATTTCGTTTTAATCAAAATATGTTACAGTCAATGTGAAATTAGTGGGGTTTAAGTCATCATTTTGCCGATTTCGAATTTGTTTAAAAATTACAAGCCTTCAAAATTTGCAGTTTTTGCCTCCTTGCCTCCTTTTATCATGCCCATCCGCATTAAAATTAAAGTATAAAATATACGTATTAATGTCAGCAAGAAAAATTGGAATTGAACCATCAAAGAATTTAATTTCAATTGTATTTCGATTGGAAATCTGCCTGCGAGGAGCTATGTTCTCGATCCCCACCACTCCTTATCCCCATTACCACTACCTGTTTCCCCCACTCCTTGGCTTCGGTCTTGGAGGCTCGAAAATTTGCTTATAAGCAAATTTCAGACGAATATTTCTCCGATTTGCTAGTTCCTTGGCCTTGAAAGTCACGTGCTTTTCTATCACGTGGTTTCGCGATCGGTCACGATTGGTCGATCACTCTCATTTTCTAGTTCCTGACGTCATCAGAAAATCACCACAAGCCTCAGGAGCTACGATTCTCGGCCCCCACTCTTCCTATGCCCGCTCCGACTATCCCTCTGCCCCTACGGCCTCTACGTCACTCTCCCCACTCCTCCTCGAGCTCCTTATACTATGAATTTATTTTTCTAATTTCGAAAAATCCGAATGCCGGGACCGGGGCTCGAACTCTCGAACCTCGGGTGCCTCGGATTCCGAGTCGGGGACGAAGCGCGCGCGGCTATCCTCGCATGCCCCACTTGTTTACTTACGATGCTCCTTTTAAACTATGCCTCGACGATTCACTATACTTCTACTCTATTAATTTACAGCTATTTTATTTAAGTGACCACATTCATGTGTTTCCTTTCACACTATTTTTTACCTCCGCAACTTTTTGTAACAAGTATTAATCCTTTGCACTCCTGAATTTCTTTTACCTACATTCTTAATTAATATACAAAATGTACATTGTATTTTGGATACATTGCAGGTCGGATTATATGATTGGAACGAAACTAATGACTTTAGTATGGCAATTTTTTTTTAATTTTCAAGTTTAGATATTTTTCAATTTTTAAATGAGTGGATGGAGTGAAACGGAGATACACCGCGTCGTTTTCCAGCTTATTGTGACATTAAATTTCGACCATCCATTATTCTGAAGAGCTCATTTTAAAGGCGAAGCTTCAGAGAATATAATATACTTTTTTCAAATTTTAATCAGGTATAATTTTTACTGAAAAACGTAAAAAAATAATTTGTTTAAATATTTTCATATTATATAACAAATTGTCCAATTTAGACAAATTATCCAATTTAGAAAAAATATTGTATAGTAGCCCAATCCTTTATGAATAAAACAAAAAAAAATTTAGCTCAATCGGACGAGTGGTTTTTGAGAAAAAAATTCGTAAGTGATGACCATTTTCGCAAAAATAGGCAAAATTGCAAATTTTGAAGGCTTAGTAATTTTTAAATAAATTTGAAATTGGCAAAATGATGACTTAAACCCCCACTAATTTCACATAGACATTCGTAACATGTCATGTTACAATATTTTCTTGCCCGTCTTTTGTTGTAAAATTTGTTAGGAATAGAAATGGTTGTACATTTAAATTCATACTTCGGTATTTACTTATTTATTTCTTCACTTTGTTTTTAAATTAAGAGTAAACGTGTCTATTTAACACATACAGTTTCAGTGTGAAGCTGTTACTTCGATATAATAAATTTATAAAATAATTGTTAATAAAAATTTGGTAATCAGAAATTATTTGCAAATTAGTTCAGAATGAAATTACGCTAACGTTACGTTACACGATATGCACCACATTACTAACGAATTAAATCATTACTCGTTTTATTACATCATGAATTACTCGTGAATTAAATCGTACATGAATATAATCACAAATCTTATCGTACAATTAAATCTATAATACCTCGATCGAGTTTACCTTCTGAATTGCAAAGCCGACGCAGTCCGTCATTTTAGCCAGCAAAGTAAAGCTCCGTATTGAAAAATATTACATCTCCAATTATTTCCTTCGTTCATTGTTACCATACGCTATCGTACATAATAACTACCGTATTGTACATAATTATACATAATAACACGTTATACAAACAAAAAATTGAATCGTACACGTAAGAAATGAATATACAACGACGGTTCGTATCGGAGCACGTCGAGAACGCGGTCTGAGAACGGTTATTATAGTACACGAAACTTATCAGCTAACGAATCAAAGCTGTACGAGTCCTTAATCGATAATTCTATCAAGCAAACAATTATCTACAGACACGCGAAAACAACGGAACAACGTTCTTGATCCGCTCGAAAGCATTCGAGCTTGCGGATATTCTACACGCACGCGGAACACATGTACATCGAATGATTTCAGTTTCGAGCAGCACATTAGTATAGCGTTCATCCAAGGGCAGAAACGATCTTCGTGATCGGCACAACAAGCGGCTACGTTATCTCCCCGGCGCGATTAGGTTGATTCGTAAACACGAGGTTGTTTTCTCGCGTTTCATCCCCTCGCAAACGGAAATCGTCGACGAACTCGACTTCCTGCCGGCAGCTGACGATCACTCGTGGTAGCTCGATACGAATGAAATCGATGACCTTCGGACACGTTCCACGTCACTGCACCTCGCAGACGAAGAAGGTCTCGAAACTGCATGGACTGTCGTTCCATTTTAACCCTTTTCCATCCCTGTTCCACAGCTCGAGACAATGCTCCTCCTCGCCGTTCTCGTATCTGCAACGAACAAAGGACTGTACTGTGCTTTTGTCGCCGTTCCTTTGTTGTGGCGCGGATACTGCGTGGAATAATTATGTTATTGGGTGATGTATGTATGCTGGGGCCGATTTGTATAATCGTAAATGTGCCATGTTTCGAATTCCGGATACAATTAACATGATGGAAATATACAGTTATTGATGGACCGAAAATGGGGATGGGTTCGAAGATGAAGAGTTGAAGAGACGAAAGTTATCGACTTGATGACTCTAATTATATCGAGTTTCTAGATACTACGTGGAATAATTAGGTTATTAGGTGATGTATTCTGGGACCGATTTGTATACTCGTGAATGTGCCATGTTTCGAATTCCGGATACAATTAACATGGCGGGAATATACAGTTATTGATGGACAGGAAATGCAGATGGGTCCGAAGATGAAGATTTTAGGTAGGAAATACGAAAACAAGGCTGACTAACTATTCTGTTAAGACCTTAGTTTTGATATGTTCATCAAGATGTATTATTAGGTTCGTTGTCTAACAATGTTACTGATTTTTAGTGACATCTGATGTTTGTTTAATATTATTTGATACAATTGAACTGTATAATTTACCTAAGTTAATTGGTGTATGTCGAACGAGTTTGAAGTGAATTCGATGATATAACTGTGTTTTGAAGTTGATGAAACTGAATTTGTAAAATAACTGGGTTTCGAACTCTAATTCATGAGATAACTGTGTTTCGAATTTGATGAAATTGGATTTGTAAAATAACTGCGTTTCGAATTCTAATGCATGAGATAACTGTGTTTCGAATTTGATGAAATTGGATTTGTAAAATAATTGTGTTTCAAATATGATGAAATTGAATTTGTGAGATAATTGCATTTCGAATTTGATAAAATACAATTCGTGGAATAATTGTGTTTCTAATATGATGAAATTGAAATTTGTGAAATAAATGTGTTTCGACTTTAATGAAATTGAATTCGTGAGATAATTGTATTTCGAATTTGTGAAATAACTGTGCTTCGAATTTGATAAAAAGGAATTTGTGAAATAAAATGTCGCCTTTGTGACACGTGGTCGTAGAAAACGATTGGGTGCGAAGACGTTGAGTACTGAAGATTATTATTAACTATTAAATCGAATTGAAGGGTGGTATTCTATGTTAAGTTTGGAACAATAATTCAAGGCCGGCAATTAACAGTAAGATTCAGGAAACACTAAATGGATAGAATGGGTACAAACTAGCGTACCTGAAATTATTTGGTTCTCCGACGTTCCAGTTTTCGAACGTGATAGGTCTGCCGTTCGCCATCCAGAAGAAGGTGCCTTCTTCGGCTTGATCAGTACCGGAAGTCCAGAAATGTTCGTGTCCCAGACCAAAATCTTTGATATGCTTTTCGAGCCTGTCGTTCTCCTCCTGCGATGCTATACTCGCCAGATGCATTCCATGATATCTGCAGTATTGCGACGCCCTGTACCAGTTGGCCTAAAAGACACAGATTATAATGTTATTACAGTAAAAACATCAGTCATGGAACGTTCGTCAAACATTACGTTCATCCAACTTATTGGATAATGCGTTCTGTGAAGACTACATATACACAATATCATCAATTGTACATCACTATGTTCTATGCGTTGATACAGGTTAACATATGTCTTAAAAAATTTAAATTTAGGTATCATGATGGAGTCTAATTTAATCCTACACTCTCTACATTCGAAATTGAACGATGCTTCATGTTATGTCATGTCATGTAAAAGTAGTGTATTATTATTTAATAGATGGACTATCTTACCTAATACGTGACATCAGATCGATATGTATTATCAAATATGTAATATAGAAGCTATATTAACAAGTATGTAATATAAGAAGTGCATTGACAAGAACGTACCGAAAAGTAAAATTCCTTCCGCTAATTGAAATTATTTTTTTCAATAATTTTTTGCAAATATGATCATTAGAATAATTAATTAAATACTTGTAATTCGCTGCACGTTGGTTGGCGAGGAAGGACGACTATTAATAAAACATGAAGCGAGGGGAATTTTTTAATTTACTTTAATCGCTTAAACGAATAGCAGCTTAAAAGCTCATGATCGAAAGATCTCATTAGTGATGGTGCGTGATTCTTGAGCTTCGATGAAGACTATGTAGAATTACCTCGTCTGATTATTTATGGTGAACTGGTTGAACGGAGAAATGAGCTTCGCCCAGGATGTATAATATTTACTCCATTTTGCAACTTATTACATTACCAAAAATTATAATTTTCACACTTTTGAAATTCTCTTTAAAAGGACAATCAACTTATATGTACATGTGTAATATTTTTAGAATTTGTCCATGTTGGTAAGAGTTACCTATAGATTTAAATTGGACCAATTGACATAATTTGACACAATGTAATTTAGTTTAATATAAATTGTTTTATTTTGATAGAGCTCGATATACCTCGATATAATTTGATACAATTTAATGCAGCCTGATATTAATTGATATATCTTGACATAGCTTGATATAATTTCATACAATTGAATGCAGCTTGATATAAATCGATATATTTTGATGTAAATTGATGCAGTCTGAAAAGGTTCGATATATGTAATGTCATATAATTTGATTCAGTTTGATACTTTCAAATATAGCAAGCAACTGTCTAACATCAATTTAATTATCACATTTCTGGGACGTTCATCATGACATTTTATTAATCCATCCATTGCATAAATTAAATATGTTCTATTGTAACAGAGATCATAAATTCGGTTCTTTCTACTTAGAGTACTACCCTGTCCTTTCCTCGAACCTTCATAGTAATTCATTAATACTTGAATCCTTAAGTTGCATTAAACTCAGTCCCGCGTTAGCAAAGTATAAAAAAGTATATCAAAGTATAAAAAATTTTCGTAAATACATTAAAGCTTCTCGAATAAACGAGGGTCGAATATTATGAAAATTGTCTACAAAATTGATAGAAAATAAAATTTCTTCTTAAAAGAAATTGTAACTGTTTTAGGGTGGCACCCAAGGTGTTAAAGTAACTTGTTGTCTTCAAAAAATCCCGAAAGAAACCACCATGCATCAGCGGCTGCTAAACGGAAACGCGTTGAAAGTTTCAGTCGCGGCGGAACTGACATTAATTACGCAAGAGTAGTCTAACTAAAACGGCTGGCAGCGGTTTAGAAGCGTTGTAAACATTGTGGCAAGTGCTCGTCAACAGTTTTCATACACATCACCGACGAATATAACCGAAAACCGTGATGGTTTGTATTACCCGTTGCCGTTTCCTTTCGAGGGGAAACACAAACGGGCGGCTCGCCCCGAAAGGATTCAATGACGCATATAGCGCGAGGGTAGAGCAGAACGATGGAAGAACGAAGAAGGAAAAAGAAAGGGATTTCGAACGACACAGGCGCAATCGCTGCAGGGACGTTCTATTTACTGCGCTTTATTTGCATTCCCGTCCGGTTACACGCGATTTTTCGTGTCCTCAGTTCATCCCCCGGTTTTTTTTTTGTTTTTCTCTGTTTCCACGGAGGTGGAACACGTACGAGCAACCTCGGGGAAAACATTCCTCCGCGTCGACACGAGAATCGCATTCGTTGCCGGCGAATTTATGACACGGGGCAGCCTTTGAACCGTGCCCGATGTCCGCCGATATCTTGCGCCAAAAAATATTGACAATGCCGTGACACGTTAAAAGCCCGGCGAACACTTGTGTCTCGGGGAACAATCCAGCTACTATGCAGATGTTTCGAATTTTTACGATAACCATTCGATGATACATCGATACGTGCTACGTGTCCTCGTACGAACTTGCTTCGCTCGACGATTGTCTCTCGATACTGTCACCTTTTACCTTTCTAGGGACGAAGTTGCTATTTCAGTTACGACAAAATTAATTATATCTTAATTCGTATTTGTTCAGAATTCAGAATTTCAAAGAATAACTACAAACAAAAAATAAAGCAAGTTCAATCCATAAATCGATTAATAATTTTTATAACATCACTACTAATTCCAAATTTAACACGCGACAGCAAGTGACATAACGCGAATCAGAACTGAACATAGCAAACTATCACACTCACACATACTTAACACTAGAACTACCAACCAGTCAAGATGACTGGTTTCGCGTTTGGCATTTTTTATTACAAAATTTTATTGCCATCCTTTTACCAAAATGTCTGTCACGTTTTATTGAGCTAATGAATGGTTGTATATGTTAGGTGATGCTGCAATATTTATTTATTTATTATTCTACTTTATTTTCAGTTTCGAAGTAAGCATGCATTTAATGTCGGTATTTCTAGTGTTAATAATATTTTCCCTAGAATGTGCGAGCTATGCAACATCAATCTAACCACACCACACATCATCATGGAATGCAGAAGATACATCCAAACAAGGAAAATGTTAAAAGAAACGAAATAAATTAAATTACACTTTACAGTACATCTTAACTAAACCGACTCTTTTGTCGAATTTTATGAGTAACATTTAAAATTAACGACCGTGAATACTTATATGATTAATTACGGAGGTCTACCTTTCTAGATTTCGACTTAAGCAAAATGGCGAAGCGTATCTTCGATTACCCTGAAACTTTTGAAATTACTATTTATTATAACGTAGATATTATGTCCTTTGTCACCCGAGAGTCACGTTAAAATAGAGAAACGAAGTGTCAGACATGCTGCCAATTACTTTGCTAAAGATGTGCAGTTTATAGAAGAGCAACGAGCAATTTGAACGCTTAAGCGAGCGACTTCAAATGGGCCAGCAATCTCTTTTCTATAAATCGATACGCGACGTTTCATATTTTCACGTTAATAAATAGACGCAGAAACGATAACATAATTCACAAGGGGATGAAAAACGAAGGTGAACGATTCGAAAGAGATACTTAGCGGAGCGTTCGAATAAACTCGGACCGGTGCGTTCTTTCTTTCATCGGGGATAAAGCAAAATGGTAATTACGATGGGGGAAAAAAAAGCTGGCCAACTCGTATACGCGATCGCGAATAATTCTTTTCACGTTCATCGATTGCCATGGGTAATTTGCTGGACAAAACGAGTGGCTGGTCTGGGCACTCTTCTCCCATAAAGAACCGGTATTTTCATCGCAGATAGCAATTCGCGAATCAATTCGATTACGGCATTAAAACGCGAATTAAGCGAATGCTCGATCATTCGGAACCTTTATGGCAACTTTGGAGACGATAAAAATGCGAGTTACGGGACGACGAGAAACTTTCTACGGCTCCCTTTTTTTTTTTATATCATTTCTCAACCTTTCATCGCGACACCGACGCTTTTCGTGTATCGAAATGCTGCAGAAAATACGTTCATAATTTAACGAAGAATGCAGGTCACAAGATTCGTTTCGGTTAATTAAGAATTGGGATGTAAGTTTTTGCGATGAGCTCATGATAAAACCATTTTAATATGCGGTTGCAATGCTGGAACATCAAAAGCAATTTTATTTTTTTTCGTTCGTTAAAAGTATTCTCCCTCGTTAAAATGCTACAAACATCCAGGAAATATAAAATGAATAATCCTGTGGGTTTTATGCGGTATCTTGTTTTTTGATCTTAACAATTTGTAAAATTTTTCATGCGAAATATATACTATTTTTGGATACCGGAGATGACCAGATAATTTTTTTGCGACGATTCGTACGCAATGTTAAAAACCCAGAAAATTCTTTCCTCTGCTTTGTCCGTAAATAATTCATTTAACTAAATTTGCAACGTTGTTGAAATTATGAAATGATCCAAAGAAATTCTAATACCTTGACTACTTTGACTAACTTGATCAAATAAGATAATGCAATGCTTAGATATCTGTTTCTCAAACACGTTATTTTAACAATCAAAATTTATAGGTATATGTTCTTAAATCTTATCACCTCGGGTCACACTTTCCATACGTACTTTAAATACATATGGTTAAGACATTTTCGTTAAATCTTAAAGCTTGAACAAATACATCATAAATACTATTCCGAGAAACTTGTACATCAATAACTCGTGTCACACTTTCCATACGTAGGTGGGGCTATACTGAACAACTTTTTCCTTGGCCAAAATGTCAGATGAGGCTTCATTTTTAAATTATTAAGGAAAAACACTGATCAATCAGAGATTGGCGCTCAGAGTTGGGAGTGTAGATACGAGTTGACCGTGGTCGTGAACAAAGATATGGGTATCGCGATGGTAACTCAACGGATCGATTTCTGATTGGTCAGTGTTTTTCCTTAATAATTTAAAAATGAGGTCTCATCCGCTATTTTGGCAAAGGAAAAAATTGTTCAGAATAACAACTTTTTTAATCCACCTACCACCCTTTTCTGGCTCGTACAGTATTTGCAGGGACAGTCGGTCATGAATTTTTACCAAGCAAAGATCGCGTTTTCGTATACATCTGCAGCTTGAATAAAACTCATATTGAACAATGAAACCTTCGTACTTGTTTCAAACATAACTTTCTCCCATAATCCGTATTCTTCGCGTAAAACTAAGTGATAATAAAATTTAATTCGGGAAAGAAAGCAGCCCCTTTGCTCCGTTGTTCATCGATCCTGGTCTTCCTGTTTCAGTTCCTTTATCATCGGGGTGAAAAGAGTGGCGGACACATCAGCGGGAAAATACGAGCTCAAAAATGCGAGCACGGGTCCGCATAAATTTAGCCAGGTGCTCCATTACAGCTAGCAAATGACCGTGCAACAAGCATTCTCATATTTTTCGCGCGATAGGGCGAGCCCAAAGAAAAGCGGACCCTGCATACGGCGTTCGTGTATTTCGCTGCGACAATGCCGTTCAGATATTCCTAATATTTACGGTATACAACGCGCGCTGTAATTACTTCGTATTGTATGCTGAATATGGCGCGGAAGTTACGCGACTATCTTGCGACGTTATACAAGTCTCGTGATGGATTATGGGATTTTTATAAACTAATAAAACCCACCAAATTATACTTTTAATAACGATTTTATTAATAGGCAGTTCGAAAGTCTTTACTGACGATACGATGATCGAGAACGAATAGAACTTTTTGGAAATGCATGCAGAGGAAATAAAAGAAAATTGTCGTCCAGTAACACCGGCGACTGTCGCTTGTGATTCTAAATATAAATAGCTGCCTTTCTTTCTAATATGCAGATTTATTTTTGTAAATAATTAAATAATAGCATTCCAACACCTCGGATCGGAAAATATCGTCTGCCGGAACGAATAAGAAAATTTTGCCGGGAAGATGTTAGTTTTTGTAAAGGACGACGGAGGGTTATCGATTCACTGGGATTTCTTTGAGGACAAGCTTTACGTTATTTTACGCTTCCGCACGCGCGCTATTCTTTGCAGGGAGCGAACGGAAAGAAATGCGTCGTCGCATCGTGCATGGCGCATAGAGAATGAAATTAAAAAGAAGGAAGGAAAATGAGGTGAATCCGATGCTCTAGCAGGAGATTCTGAGTTTTTATTACGGGTTTTGTCATTTGGATGTATACTGCGAAAGAGATGTGTTATGGTATGTAGTGAGTGGGTACAGTGGTGGGTTGGATACGTGATGGGTGTTGCATAGTACATTTTTTTATTATAGAGTATTTCATTCTTTTTTGGTTTGAGATTTTTAATTTGACAGATTGAGTTACTAACCTTGTAGATTTCTAAATTTCCGAATTTTCAATTGATGTTTGTGTGTTTCTTAACATCAAATTCATCAGGTTTATAAATTTTCCAATTTAAAGTTTATCGAGTTTAGAAATGTTTCACTTTTTAATATTTCACGTTTCTAAATTTTTCCATTTCAGATTTATCTAGTTTTTAAGTATTGAAGTTTGTAATTTTTCAAATTTCCCAATTTCCAACCTTCCCAAAGTGCAATTTATCCAATTTTTCAATTTTAATAGTTTCTAAGTCAATAAGTTTCCAAATATCCTCACAATTACGAAGTTTCCGAAGTATCGAAAATTTAAAGATTCTCAATTTTGAATACATTTTGAATACAAACTTAACAATTTACCAAATTTCTAAACTTCCTAATTTTCAATTTATCAAGGTTCTGAAGATCCCGAGTTCTTGGTAATATTTTCAATCAATCAAATTTCTAAATCTCGCAATTTTCAATTTATCAGACTGTAATGTTTTCCAATTTCCATATATGTAATTAAATTTTCTAAACTTCCAAATTTCCAATAGAATAAACTTCTAAATTTCTCAATTTTCAAAGTCACACATTTTTTAATTTTCAAATTTCTTGTTTCCAACATCCCAACTTTGCAATTTACCAAAGTTCAATATTTCTCGATTTACCAAATTTTGGTAAATTCTCATTTCCAATTTACCGATTTTCGGAATTTTCCAATTCTCAGTTCACCAAACGACACTTTTCCAACTTGCACATAATCGAAATATTTAAACGTTTCAATTTCCATTGTACCAAATTCCTAGATTGTCAAATCTCCAATATACCCAAATTCAAATTTGCAAATTTTCAACATAAAAAATTTCTAAATGTTCCTACTTCGATTATAACAAATTTCTAAATTGCTAACTTTCTAACCCTATGACCCACCTCTGCCAATCCTTTCATAATTTATTTACTAATTCAATAATGTATTATTAACGCAGTCGAGTTATCGCACATCATCTCTCGATCCAAAAGCACGAGTTAACTAATAATAATGCGTCAAAAGATGAGACCTAAGATCCGTCGTTTTGACTGGTGCCATAAATCTGTGCGTGAGTCTAACGCAGCCGAACAAAGGTTTCATCGATACAACGGTGTTACTAAGTGATTGTTTGCTAACGAAACAAAAGGGATGTTCAGAAGGACGTTACGTGTCCGTTGATCCGATTACATCCAGGATCAAGATCAGAAACCGTGGTCGGTTTACGAAATAGAGATTCATCGGAGGAGGAGGAGGTGTTTTACGTCATTTCCACCCACCCTTTCGGAGCGATCGTTGCAAGGCCGTGTTTGCGGACCGGACACGCTGTCTGATTGCGAAATCTTTCTTAATAATGCGGTTCCGTTGCGTGCCAGTCAAGGAAAGTAGGTGACCCAGCGTGGAGCAACGCAGAGAGAGCTCGATCGCTTTATCCGAACCTATCTCCATTTTCGGACAACGATTCAGGACGATTCTGTATTCGATTTTATACATTTCCCAATTTCAATCTCATCCCGGTTCGAAGTTTTACAATTTCGAGTTCGTGAGATTTCCGAATTTCGCAACTTCGACTTTATCGTGTTTCCAACTACCGATTTTTCACGTTCGATACGTTTCGCGATTCGTTAATTTTAAGCTTGGCGAATTTTTCAATTTAATTTAGCTAGTTTCAGGATCTCTCTGTTTCTGTTTCACCGAGTTACTAGATTTTTGCATTGCAAATTTTGTCGCGTTTGTAAGTTTTTTTGTTACTGGTTTCAGAAGTTTCTGAATTGTTTAGCTTTGATTTTATAAAGTTTCCAAGCACTGACTTTTACAGTTTGATACGTTTTCCGATTCCTCGATTTTAATCTTGGAGAATCTTTAAA
Organism: Coelioxys conoideus; assembly: GCA_947623535.1. Classification (NCBI taxonomy): domain Eukaryota; kingdom Metazoa; phylum Arthropoda; class Insecta; order Hymenoptera; family Megachilidae; genus Coelioxys; species Coelioxys conoideus. Next base: position 13,530,082 of record OX392456.1, on the reverse strand, counting down.
TTTTTCAATCTAATTGTAAGTTAAGGAGTTTCAAGATTCCCGAATTTTTGTTCTAAGGAATTTCTATGTTTTTGGATTTTCACATTTGTCGAGTTTTGAAGTTGTATAAATTACTGTATTTTCCAACTTTATATTTGGCGAGTTTCTGACCTCTAACCTAAGTTTTCTAACCTCAGATTTATCGAATTTATAAAGCAAGCAAGTTTTTAGCAAGTTTTTAAGTTTGCCTGTTTCTAATTTATCAAATTTCCAAATTTCTATTTTAACAAGTATTCATATTTTTCTATTACCCCATTTCCAACTTACCAATCTAGAAATTTCTCATTCACCCAATTTCTAATCTACCAAATTTCCCAATATCTTTACAGTATATAAAAATGTCAACTTTTACAATTTTGGATTTATTAAATTTTCAAATTTGTCAATGCTCAATTAATTAAATTTCTAAATTTCGCAACTATACATGATACATATTTAACCATTATTTCAAATGTAAAAGTATTATTACAGACACATATGTATATGTACAATATACAATGTATGTATGTATATACAATACGTATGTACAATATACAATATATGTATGTATATACAATACGTACATATGTACAATATACGTCCCATAGTCAATTGCTAACATATACAATATGTCTGAGGAAGATCCGAATATAAGATCCAGAAGTTACAAAAACAAAATACGAATACCATTCATATTTTCATTATAAAATATTTAAATAGTAATTTCTATTTTCATCAACCCCCGGCAGAGTGAAATAAATTATACAACGAACGACGAACATCGAATTTTCGTACTTCATACCAAGGGTATATCCCGAAAGCATCGAAAGGGATTTGTCACAGTTTCGAATAGAATTTAACTCGTTAAAGATTTTGCAAAAGCAGGAATCCGTGGTCGCCATAAGTGTGTGTAGAGAGGGTCTAGGTTAGAGGGAACAGGTAAAGAAGTAGGTGACGGATTTAAACTAGACACGAATACGTAATAAATAGGTTAATGGTACTTCTGGGCATCGATCGACCTCGCGGTACTAAGGTGTCACGGTATTTCTAATTCGGAACTAACGGGGACGTTGTGAAATTGTATATTGGAATTGTACATCAGGGAACCAAACGAGAATTTCGAAGTCGTTAAACTCCGGGTGTGTGTTGGCGTAACGCACTGGTAATGTGTGTTTGTATTTGGTGATGGGTTTGGTCATTGTAATTTCAATGCTGGGTCGAAGTAGAAATTTTAATGTGGGCGTACGATGAATAAACACGGTGCGGTCTTCAAGATGATTGTATTATAATAAATACAACGAATTCTATGTAATTGTGAATACAATGAATTCAAGATGATTGCGAATATAATCAGTTCGAAATGACTGTGACATAAAATTCATTACATTTATAATTGTTTCGAATTCATTAAGTGATTATGAGTATAATGAATTCAAGATAATTGTGAATCTAATGAATTCACAATAATTATAAATACGTATACTAAAAACATGTGTAAGATATACAAACACATACATATAATTATGATGAATTCAGGATGATTATGATTATAAATTTAATAATTTTACAGGAATGATTTGTATTGTAAAAAATCAGTGGAATATATATAATAATTAAGCTACAATGATTTATATTTTATAGAAGTAGATTGATTGTGTGTGCATCGTGCTGCATAGTTGACGAATTTTATACATATATTCTTAAATGCTATTAGTATAAATTTTAATCCGTTCAATTGAGAACATCCAGAAGTTTTTATTGCTACCAAGGAAATTTTCTTTATTAATGTTTAATACGTGGCAGATTACCAGTTTCAATGTTTAATATGTAAAATATTATTTATTAAAGTATTTTATATGTAAGAGATTATCATTTAAAACATTTAATATGGAATCGATTATTAATTAAAATATTTGTCAAATAAACTTCTTTATTCAAAACATTTTGCAACCTTTTGCAATCTTCCAATGAATACAATCACTGACGCATTTTTAGTGAAATAAAAATAAAAAATGATAATAATCACTGTAAAATCATTCGTGAAATTTGAACAATATTAATAATGTAATGTTTTTAGTGAAATAAAAATAAAAAAATGATAATCATCACTGTAAAATCATTCGTGAAATTTGAACAATATTAATAATGTAATGTATGGTCACGTTATGATGTATGGTCAAATTCACAGTTGCGTCCATTAAACAAACGTGTGCGGATTTTTTAATTCCTGCGGAGATATGTATTTGCTTCATTTATACTCTGTTGAATTTACATACACATTGCATATTCTTTACATATTCATGGTGTATCGCATTTGTATAAACTTTCGCAGTCAGTAATTTGCAGATGCGTTTCCACGTTGGAAAAAATTAATTCATGTGCATACAAAGTATGTAATATATTATCGCATACAATTAAGGACAATTTGACTTTTCCTTATTGAAAAATTATCGTCTATATAATTTTATGTTTGAGTATAATATTAAAATTTCAGTAAACCTTATCAATTAATAACTTTAATTCTAATAAGTCTAATACGTGTGTTATTTTCATGATCTATAACTCTTTTACCGCGGGTACAACTTAATTTAGTGCATTTTAGATGATCAGTTAAATTGCTCGAAATTGACTAATGAAAATTTGTAAAATAACGGATCTTACCCCTCTTCCTTCTATAATAATTGTATTGTTATATTCTGAAGATACATCCATCTATTAACTGTTGATATAAAATTCATGTCATAATTAATCTCAATTTCTTTTAATTAAATCGTTGAGATTCATCTAAACGGAATAATTTATAGAAACCCCTTATGCTGCAAATGAATTAAAATTGTCGTTCAAAAAGCTTCAATTCGCGAAAAATAAATACTACCGACGGAAAAAGGATCAATTCTTAATTTAAATTTAACCACGGTCCTCTACAATATTTTACCATCAAATTTGTCAGATTAATTTACTACAAATTAGATTACTCAATTTATTAACAGTTTATCGTATCAATTAATCATCAATCGGAATAGCGACACATTTCATTACCAGAATAATCAAATTGATCAGTCAACGTTAATCATTAGGTAGATCAGCCAATTTACTTACAATTAATCATTAAATTACTCAGCTTAATTATTAGTCATCTTCTTTCATTGAACTGCTTAATCAAACTAAATAATAACTTACCAGATTAGTCAATCTACTTCGTCGTCAGATTAATCGAATCCTGCCATTAACAGTCAAATTAATTAATCTATCTCTTCGTCAAATTAATCCGACTGATTAATCGGTAATCAAATTAATCAACGCGTCTCATCATCGGAATAATCGGTCCGATTAATCAACTTAATCAGACCGATTAATCATTTATCGAATTAGTCAATCTGTTTCATCAGATTAACCAAATTGATTAATTCATATCTGGACTAGATCCACTAATTCACCATCACATTAAGCGAACTGTTTAAGCAGATTGATTAATTAATAGCGAGATCAGTTTTACCAGTTTACGATAAGCTTAATCAAACTGTTTAATCCGACTGGTTACCCGTCAGCCAGATTAATCGATGTATTTTCCTCAGATGAATCAGACCGAATAATTAACAACCAGATTAGATAATCTATTCAGCCCTCAAATTAATTACACCAGTCGCCAACGAGACAAATCAAACCGTTTTCACCGTAAGCTTAATCAGCCCGTTTAATCGTCAATCAGACTGATCAATTTATATAATCGTCAGATAACTGAAACTGTTTGATCGCGAACCAGATTGACCAATCCATTTAATCATCACGCTAATCAAACCTATCGAATAAATAATTTTCCGTCAAACTCTCGGTTCGATGATACCACAATGAATTTCCAATGGTACAACTAATTTCGCGATTTACCGGAGAAAACGGTGACGCGCACCTCGCGACAAAGGGTTAAGCGAGGTATCGCAACGGGCGAAGACTCTCGTTATCGGAGACAGTTTAGGAAGACAGGGTAAACGTCAACTTCATGAATACCGGTTCGCAGGAAATTGCCTATCAAACGCGGAACGAAGTTTTTCCCGTCAACGCAATAGACTGTCGGGGTATTCTCTTATTTCACGTCATCCAAGGGGAAGACATTGCGGGTCCTTCGGGGTTCCGATCGAGCAGATCAGCCTCCCGCGTGGCACAAAGCGTGCAGCGGGTTCACGCTTAGGCGAAAAGATCGATAGCAAGCCGGCCCGGGATTCGATGCACCGTAAAGCGTGCAGAGACGGCCAGCGGGAAACTTACGAGCTTGGAAATAATTTGATCAAGTCCGGAAGGCCGCATCCACGGTACGGATAGATAAATCAAAGTAACTGGCAGCTGTGATACCTTGAAGAAGATCCCCAGGTAGTATCTCTTCTCGCCCAGCTTCAACAATGGCATCGTCCATCTTGACGCCGCCAGGGTGCTGCTGTGCTCGTCCACGCAATTCGGGCAGTCATCTAGAAAGAAAATATTCAAAATCAAAGTTATACCGGCCATTTAAGTAACTTGTACTACTATACAGGGTGGTTCACTTATCTTGAGACGACTTAATATTTTTCAAACAATATATTTTTGAAAAAAGTGCTTCAGACAAAAGTTGTTGTGTGTCAGAGGGCAAATTAGATGGTAGGAATGGATTTTTGCAGTGAGTGCTCCTGAAGCTTATACGAAGGTGAACTTTATTTTTTTAAATGGAACTCCCCGTTTTTTATTACACTATCATATTCTCCAGGAGGAAATAGGTAACTTTTGTCTGAAACATTTTTTTTCAAAAATATGTTGTTTAAAAGATATTAAATTGTCTCAAGATAAGTGGACCACCCTGTACATTAATAATTTAGGACGTGGTTATTTATAAGTATGTACACATATTTGGCTATTTATAGATACAGACTGAGTGAATAATTAGCTATTTATACATACAGTATGTGTACACAATCATTACAATTAATATTTTGTTAATGATTGCACAATTATAAATAATTATATTTTCATTTGTTAGAGATCATTTACAATGTTGTTCGATAAAGTAATTAACATTAAACCTACCAAAGCGGTCAAAATGACCATTTTACAAGTTTCTAATTTCAAATTACAAAGTATGTTAAGGCGGCTTCTTTGAAATTTCTGTTGATTTTCATCGATGTAAAGCATTGATGTACACCTTCATCTGTGTCACATCGTTCGTGTATTTGTTTTTCAACTTCATTTTTAATTTCAAAGTAAACGTGCATTATATGCCGGTTGGTTTATTGTTACTAAACTACGAGGTATCATTAACACGTTGACTGCCAGAATGAGTTAGTTGAAAATTTGACTATGTATTACATTCATGATTAACACTAGATTTATGAAACGAGCCAAAATGACTCATAACATATTTTTTATTTTAAATTACAAATACTATGAAGAAACTTTTGTCAAAATGTATGCCAACTGTTGTCAGGATAAAGGATCATTGTATAAGACAGTTCACGTGTCATATTTTATTTATTTTCTTGTCTAGTTTAGTTTTAATGTAAAAATAAATGGTCATTCCATAGCCGTAAATCTAGTGTTAATAAATGTCTCATAATTAGATTAGAATCATAAAAATTCTAATTCTACAGTATTGTAAGGATGGTAGAGCATGAGTGTTCTGTGTGAATGCGCATGTATGTATGATGATTGAGCTGAAGACAGTCAAGGGAAGAATGAAGAGAATGAATGCGGTGGATTGTATTTTGAAGTGGTATCTTTCGCGTGTTACGTGTTGTTTTAGATGAGAATTGTAAAAGGCGTTGAACTGGAAGTGTTGAATTGGAATCCATTATAAATAAACATTAATTTCTCTCTAATATCAAACCATCATACAGTATAATATGACAAATATGAAAATGATTGTCGATATTCTTATCAACTGCACATAGAAGAATTGTTTTATAAGAAAAAGTAAACACTTGACCAATTGCTGTATGTGGATAATTATGTCTCAACCCAATATAAATTTTTAGACATAGTGCAATTGTCGCGTCCAAGCAAGAAATCGAGCGAGATAAAATTGCAGCGCGAAAAAGCTGCTCGAGATGGCGTCTTCTTCGTCATAGTCCTCGCTCGAAAAGAAATGAGAGAAAGGAGAGGAACCGACGGGCGAACAAAACGTCTCCAAGGTTTCGTTAACGGACTAATTAGAATAGCGTTTTGCATATTTTAATAATCGCTTCGTTAATCATTGCGACGCGATCCTGGAATACGTTTCCTGCCATTAATATTCAACGGATCTCTTGATAGACACGCTACCTCTTACTTCCTGGCCCACTTTTTTTCTTCCCAGACGCGGAAACAGCGCTTTACCAGTTTGTTTCGATAAATATAATGCAACGGAGTACGTATGGATTCTGTCGAGTGAGATTGTATCGGGTATTAAACCGAATTGTATCGAGTTATTGCTACAAATTGGACAGGTGTATTAATTTTCACTGACGAATTTACTGGTATCAGGTTATCTTTGTTTCGTTCTGATTGGACGCAAATGTGTTGTTGAACGTATAGTAATTGTAGATGAACGATTCGATGTACGAATCAGATTGAGTTTACGAATTTATGAATATAGATGAATGATTGCTGATGTCAATTTGTTGATATTACGAAATGTAAATTTGTTAAATAGATATTGCTAAATGTGAATTTGTTAAATGGACATTGGTAAATGTGAATTTGTTTAATAGACATTGCTAAATGCGAATTTGTCGAATGGACATAGCTAAATGTTTATTTATTGAAAAATGGTTGTATAATTTAATCGCGAAAGGATTAATTTCATTCCGCACGGAACATGATTATTTTTGCAACATATATGTACGTATTTTGTATATTCGTTTTAATTTGAATAATAATGATCTATTGTGATCTGAATTAAAATTGAACTCGAAAGGAGTGACGAAGAAAACCTACTCCCGATCAGTTTGATCATAATGTGTGGGACGTACTCATGTATTATACAACGATACGATAGTTATCATTGGCATAGTAATCGCGTTATGGCGGTTTTGAGAGTATGCTGGAATGGTCATAGGTTGAATGAATGGTGGAGTTCGTCGTTCGTTGGTCAACCCTATTAAATTTCACTGAACACCTCCGACCATTGTTTCACAATGCAGCGGTCAGTTTGACACGCAACGCCGTGGTTAGGCTACGGGTTAGCTTCGTGATTCAGTTCGCGATTGTTTTTGAATGGATCGAAGCTTCCCACGTGAGGAGCTTAAAAGTTTAATGACCTCCGATTTGTATATTTTCTGTTTAATAATCAATGAGAGCTTCATCGGTGGCGAACGCCAAAAATAATTGTACGGTGAAGAAAACCGCGTTTAATGCGATATATTTATGTATTATTGTGGGAATATTGCGCTTGAATATTGATGAATTATAGAGTACGTCGATTGCGATGAACAGACGTAGCAAAAGAACTAAGTGATATATCAAACTTAATAAAATATACGTCGAAAGTAATAGGAACATATATCAAAAGTAACAAAGAAATATATCGAAAGTAATAAGATATATCAAAAGTAATAGTTCTAGGTGATTTTTAAGAACGAAGGGAAAAGAAATATAAAAATTTTGAGATATATTTATACAAAAATATATCATATTGTGTACAGTGCAAGAAAATATAATACAACCTGAATGCAATTATGTTTTATATTAATTAAATTATTATGATACATATTCTTCACAGTATTACGACTTGTGTCAATTGTCATGATTTCTAAACAGTGAATTAATCACGATTTATTAACATACTAAAAATTTTATATTCTTATAAAGTCATATAAATTCACACAAAATTTGTTTAGATTAAAATCGTGTTAATATATTTAGTATTATACCTCCTTATGTTTTGACAAATCTTAAATTTATATACCAAATTGATATTTATGGGTGTAAACGATGAATCAACACAATTTTTCAATTTTCTCAGAAACAAAATTTAATATTAAGAAGCGATATTCTTTCCTTAACAATTATTTTTGAGTACACAATTATTATCTGACGACTTGGACCGCGATATTTGAAACTGACTGTACAACACAAAATATGCGTATTTGTAAAGTATATGCAGCACGTGACATACATATTTTATGTGCTGAATATATGTATGTAAAATCGTGAATAAAAACTGATATTTTGCAAATACACTCTGTACTAAATATGTAAGATGATTGTCGTATTTTACAAATTTGTATGAATGCTAAAGTAACCAAACCGGTCAAATAACTGGTTCTCGAGTGTTCTTATTTTAAACCGCAGAATTTGCTAAGATCCCTTTCCACAAACACATACTGACATTTTATTGAGATAAAAAGTTAACGTGTACACCGACATATATGTGTGTTGTCTTTTATTTATTTACTTTTCCACTATTCGAAGTTGAAAGTAACTAAATTGCACATGAATAGTTCTGATGTAGACTCGTTGTTTTGTTTTATTGCGTACACAAATAAAGAATATATTAATATGAAGTTTTTGTGTTTTGTTAAATTGTCATTGATTGTCATTATTGTCATAATGCTTGGGAAATTAGTTGAAATGCTTCATAATCTTCATGATTATAATTTTTTATAGAGCTTGATAATTTTAAAATACTCTAAATTTTTAAATTTCTAAATTTCTATATTTCCAAATTTTTAACTTCTCAAACTCTTAAATCTCTAACTCTACTCACTCCCTAAATTCGTCAAAGTATTGAATTTCTCAATTTCCCAAATACCAAAATCTCCACACATTGAAATCTCTAAATCTCCAAATTCTGAACCTCCATGTTTTCAAATTCCAGCCTTATCAGTTTTGGAAATTCGAAAATTCCAAATTTCACAAATTTCCAAATCCTTGAAATCTAAAACCAAAATGTGTACAAATAACAAAATTTCTTCAACTTCAGTTCTTCAATTTCTAAAATTTCAAAGCCCCGAAATTCCCAAATCTCCGAAATCCTCGACACCCAAGGCGAAGAAATTGTAAAATTCACGAATGTTCTAAGGATCTCCAAATCTTCAAATCGTTAAATTTCCAAATTTTCCACAACCAATGAAATACTTTAATTTTAACTTAGTCGTTTGTTCACCCTCAGCAGCACTCCAATCTCCACTACATACTTTTTTCTGGAGATAACATTACTCTTTCTCTTCAGTAGATTTCCAATAACTCTCAAAGAGTACACAACTAAATTTATATTTATCTCTAAAGTCCGTTGTCAGTTTGCGAGATGTTATTAATTTTCTTAAGTTCTAACTCAAGTTTCAATTTAAATGAAGCCCACATTTTATCCTCGCCAGTTGGTTGGTTACTTTTGCCTTCGGAGTTGATTCACTGATTCCACAACCTAACTAGTTCGTGGTTCATTTAGTCGAATGCCGACGAACATACATTCCCAAATTTCCCAACCCCGAAATTTCTAAGCCTTGCTAGGGAATCTAGATTTGCTCTCTGGTGTACAGCGAGCCATGAATTCGTTCCCAGCGCGATCGCACTATAAAAATGACGCGGTGTAATTAACGGAGTGCGATCGGCAAGCCTTGGGATTTCGTATCCGGCCAATAAACGGCCATGTTCTGCACAATGCCGCATTCACAATACACCAGACCGAAATGCATCGCGTGAATTTACTAATCCGCGACCGGCCATTACCGGCCTTAAAAGCTGCGTCAACGAGTCCACCGATGTTGGCCGCTTTTGTTGACTCGAAATACCTAACAGGATTCACGAATCGATGATCGTCGAAGATATAGACTTTTCATACCATTCGGTTTGTTCGATCTATCGGACATCGAAAGTGACAATTCACGGAAATTAAACCATAAATGTCGAGTACGAACACATAAATGATTTTCTGTTCGAATTTTGTGGTCGCTCGGGTCACCTCAATCGAATTCGATCAACTTTAATCGAGGACTGATACGATCAATAACGCAGCCAACAAAATGTAAAAAGAATTTTTTTTTTTAGCCCGAAATTAAAGAGTTTCAAGATCTTGAATTAAAAAAGTTTATTTGAACGTTTAATTGTATGTCTGATTGTTTCAATTTGATTACGTTGCTATACTCTTTAATAGATCATTAAATCATTACTTGTTCATGTTTTAATTATTATTTATTACGTATTAATTACTATATATGATTTATTAATTTTCAATTGTATATCTAATTATTACGATTAGTAAAACCCAGAACTAGTGCCAAGTCGCACAATTCCTAAAACACATGAAAATTAAAAAATTGGTCAATTTCAAAATCCGAGAATCAAGAATATATATAAATCTCAAAAATGAGTATAAAAATGTTTCATTGACAAATAGAAAAATAAATGTACATATATTATAATGATTATATGCTAATTCCCCTATTTCAATTTTGTTTAAAATTCAATCCGATAATACCACAAATTTTAAATGTCGTTCATCATGAAAGATCGGTAAATGATTTTCTTTCGGTACACAAAGTACGCACCGCTGTTTGTCGGTAAATAGTATATTGTTTGCTCCGAATTACCGAATCCGTGTTCGTTATCAGACACAGGGTGTCTTCCATCGCGAAAGCGTTAATTCACGAATGATTTCGGTAATTAATGAATACATTATAAAACCTGGCGCGCGTCAGGGATCGTTTGGTAAATTCAACTCGCCTGGCAGCTATTTGGAACGCGTCCAACAGGCCGGACTATAATTTTATGAGCAACGATTGGCCTAATTTACCGCTGATTACAATGACGGGCCCCCCTGGCGAGACGCGAAATGTACGTACAACAGATAATTAATCGCTTTAAAAATTTTAATCGTCTATCAAGAATCGCGCGCACGATTGCGCTACGATTAATTGATCGCCAATAAGCGATCGAAGATTTCTTCAACATCTTGACAGATGTATGTACTCATTGTACAGATGTATGGACTTATTGTACATTGAGTTATAGAGATTGTAGTTCTCTTTATCCATGTTTTGACGTTTAATTGCCGGGATGATTCAGAGAGTTTTCGAATTTTAATGAGAATGACATTATCGTAAGAATTGATGAAATATTTATTAGTTGATTATGTATGATTTTTAGTATTAATAAACAAGTTTATTGTGTCATTTGCATCTCGTACGTGAAATAATGAAGTATCTCGTTAAGTATTGATACCTGTCTGTACATATTTAACAAGATATAGTTGGCACACGGTGCCAACCATAAATTTCGAAGTAAATTGAATAGATCGCCAGCATTTACGAAGTGAAAGTTCACCGTTCTAAGTGAGAACGCGAAGATTAGAAGCTCCCTTCAACTGGCTCAGCTTAATTAGTAAAAGCGAACTTCACCAAGCTCCCTTGTGTTTATCTACCTCCGACGTATTTATCCGCCTATTTATCTCAATTCTTCGCGGGGGCAGAACGCGAGAGTGCATCGCGGAAGATACACGGGCTGGGAAATTTAATCCGACAACTTCCGTCGGAAACGTTCTCCCGTGGATGTGCAAGCCGTGAAAAGGGGGCCGCGAGCTTTTTAGGACGGCACGAAAATTCTTTCGACAGCCAAAAGATTATTTGGGGAACTTTCGAAGTTGCGGTTAAGTGGGTCGGCCAAGAGTTCAAAGGAGCATCTCCGCGCGTATCGATAAACCGACCTGAACAATCGACAACGTTGCTGCGAGTTTTGCGAGAAGTAACAAAAATTGTTCTCTCGTCGACGAGATTTTATGAGCTCCTGGACGAGGAGAGATATTCTGGGGAACACATGACACAGGGATTTTGGAAATTAGACATTCGGGGGATTTTAGAATATTGTGATTTGGGCATTGGAAAACGGCGAAGACTGCAAACTGAGGTTTTTGGAACTGAAGTACTGAAATTTCGAAATACGAAAATTTAAAGATTCCCAATTTGGAGTAGCGGAAATTGGTGAATTTCGGGTTAAAAAGAATTAGGTAATTTACAAATTTTGAAATTTCGTAACTCGATGCTCAGAAAATTCGGAAATATGAACATCTCGCAACTCTGGAATTTGGGGATTTGTAACCTGGAAGCTTAAAAGTTTGATAATTTGAGGATTTGGAAGTGTGAACATCTTGGAACTTCTGAATTAAAAGATTCGAAAGTTTTTTAATTAGAACATCGCACAAGTTTTACAATCAAAAAAATATAAAATAGTTTGGAAATCTGATAATTTACTAAAATTAAGCAAAATTTAATAATTTATAGTTTAGGTTTCATAAAATTAAAGTTACACGAAATAGAAATTGAATATTGAACCATGTAAAGTATTTCTAAAACCCAACTATTTTATAAAAAAAGAATGCTAAACAAATTCTTATACAGTCATTTTGATCAAACTTCAATCTTATAATTAATGAACAAGTACTACTTTGAAATTATTTTATGTTATCAAACTGTTCTCAAACTTTTCGTATCTTTTTCGATAATTGTTGACAATTAGTTCTTTTATATTAAAGACGTTGACGAAGGGTTTATGTAATCGCCCTCGTTAAACTGCAAGCTTTAAACTGAAGTACTATACACGCCATTTTGTAATACTTTGATGCCATTAAACCGTGTCAGACTTAACATGCCTCGACATTGGCCTGTAATTGGCAATTAGCCGTTTAATATTAAAAACGTTAATGGAGCGTTTGTGTAGCAATTTTCATCAGGTTTTAAGCTTCAAATTGATATGCAATGACGTTATTTTCAAATTCATCAAATTCTGTCAGACTTTGTGTGCCTCGAAATAGGTTGTTGTTGGTTCCAATTAGTAATCAACGATATTCTATTTAAAACGTTAATGAATCGTTTATGTGCTCATTTTTATCAAGCTTTATATTTTACAGTGATGTGTAATTGCAACGTAATATTGTACAATAGGTACATAACTATTTTACTACCTCGTAAAAATTAACTTAAACATTTATATTTTCAGTTCAACTAAAACATCCCTGAATCGATCAATATAAATTAACCTTCCTGGTATATAACAGAACTAATACGAATATGTTGTACATTTTACTAATAACTAAGGAAAATTTATTAAATATTCTCTTGTTTATGTATCTTATTTATTGCATTATAGAAACATAAAATAATCGGTCAACTGATCTTTTTGAGGTCAGAAAAGGAAATGATTTAACTATTGAGTCTAATTATATCACAAGTCCATAACTGTTTGTATAAACAAATCCTAAAAGAATGTATATAAATAGGTCGTACAATTTGTATAATTGTAAATTTGATGGAAATATACAGATATGTGCTTATTGAAGAATTTTAAACCATAGATGTTCACGTACGTGTAACCTTGAAAAGAACTCCCTTCATCAATATTCGCTGAAGCACGTTCTTTTTTTTATTTTAACAAAACGGAATTCAGACGTCAAAGCGGAAGATTCAAACGTAACAAGATTGCATGAAAGCAATAGATTACAGGCTATATTCAGGGAACCTGAAATAATCAAGTACATGCAGCTTTATTTTTATTCCTTCACGTAAGAGAACCTTGCCAAAGAGAGTAAAATCAACCGGTTCTGAAACTTTCTCTGTCGAAGTTGCACAGACTCTTGTTTGCGTGAATTCACGATGACCTTTCGCGTGAGACGGGATAATTAAGCTTCCTCCCGGGAATTACTGGTGGCAAGGAAGAATGCAGAAAAAACAACATCTCCATCTTGGTTTTCGTAAAGATCCCCGGTAAAAACAGTGGACCTTCGGGGAAAATTATCGTCAAAAAAAACAAACTGTTATTTACTTCTTTCGCCGTTTGCGTTGTTTCGTTCGTTTTGTCATAAAATCGGATACGCGATGAAGAAATGCCCGTTTCCTGCATTGTGTTGCAAACACGTTATATAAAGTTCGATTTTGCCAAACATCAATAAATTATAGATCTCGTAATTAAGGACAGTGTGAAAAACGTTGTTTGCGTCGTATAATTACAGATATTTATTATCTGAAATATTTATTACATTATTCGAAATTTGTTCAAATATTTGCAATATTGCATTACATCTCTGCCAGTCAATATTTGAGCAGAAAATACATCGTGTATTATTATTAATTTTATTTTATCGCTAGAATAACAAACGCGCAAGGATGTACTTCTTTCTGAAATTGAAAAAATAAATCAGAGAAGTGTTAAAGTTGTCCAGATTTTCATCGGTTTAGGTTAAATATTCAGAAACACTTCGGCTGCGTCAAGTTCATCGATATTAATGAGGGATTCTCATCATGGATATGAATTAATCTGAATATTTGAAATTGCATTTGTGATTGCGAGTTTCGCTCCACTATCGATTGAACTGTCTCTGGCGCAAAAGTATATTAATATATTAACGGCTGCGAATATCGTTTCAATTAGGTAGGTAGATATTGCTCTTCATAAATTCTACAACTTTATTTGTAACATACAGCAAATTCCATAATTCGTCCATCTTTTAAAAGCGAATTATTTTTAAAGAAACTAACATACGCTTTTTTAATAAGTTAGCAGGATCGAGTTCATGGATGGTTTTTTCTTTTTAAAATATTTGTAATTAAACAAAGTCACGAAGAAAATAGTCAAGGTAATTATCAGCAACATTTAGATCGAACAATACGGTGCCCAGCAGTCAAATAAGTTTACATTAATGGCATTTGGAAATAAACAATGTTATTCGAATAAATGGGTATGCGCAGTGGTGAATCATAGATCTGCGCAGATCAATATACGCATGCGCGAATTGACGCCACGCTTGCGCAGAAGAGCACGCGGATAAATTTAAAAGTCGTATAGCATGATATATAAGAATACTTTTTGTACATTTAATTAAATTATATAGATGCATTAAAATATTAAAGTATTAAATTGTATAGCTGGACTAAGATATTCAAATATTATATCGAAATATTAAAATGTAATTAAAGCATTGGTTACTTAAAGTAAACCAATCTCTTAACGAAAACGAGATCGAATAGCAAACTGTTCGCTGCAATAAAAGGTGCTCTCATTCCCACAGTTTTAACGATGCTATAATTGCCTAACATAGCTTGAGTGCATGAATGAATCTCCGCTGAATGCATGAAGATAATTACACAAAGCCTAAGTAAACGATACATAAATTTCACAAAGGTGATTCCATAAAAAAAAAACCTGCTTTCCGTACCATTTACATTCGTCCAAGTATGTTCGCTCAAATAACTTATCAGAACATTTTCGTATAAGATTTGTGTACAAAATCTCGAATTCCACACTCGAGTTCTAAAATTAACTCGTAACGCAACAATGTTACACAGAAACGCGAAAAATGTAGCTCTCATAAATTCCATCCACGCCTACCATAAATCGAGTACCTGTGCTCAAATCATTTCGAAAACCACGGAGCCCCTTCTTCGTCGCAGTAAGTTCACCTGTTTTGCATTCTGGGACCGGACTACTTGAAAAATTATTCTTCTGGAGCGTAACGAGCTAAGAATGTTTCGCAAGAAATTGCTCCAGGATAACGGACTTGGTTAATTCGCGATCATTAGCAACCAAGACGAGAGAAACGACCAAATAAACGGAAGACCACGATCGGATTTGCATAAAACGTAATCATCCGTGTTCATAAATTGTTCGAACCGACGATGCTCTTACGAAAGATTGTTGTGCACCTTAATGGTCAGAAAGAAAACATTCATTCACAACGTGGATAATTTAACATACTAACTGACACGGTGATAATGATCACGCGCTGGAACGAATGAAAATAATAATTATGTACGTTCAGACTGGAGTATTTGTAAATTGAACCTTTGCTTGGATATTCGCATCCATCTTCGTATTCTGTCGTCGAGTTTGAGGGGTTGAGATTGTGAATTTGAAAATGTTTGTATTTATGAACTTTTGCAAATCCTTTAATTTGCAAGTTTCTCAAACCTCAATACTTTTTAATTCTCTGATTCTCAGATTTCTCGAAGTCTAACATTTTTAAATTAAATCTTTAAACTCTCACACTTCTGAAACCCTAAAATCATACAATTTTTTAATTTTCAAATTTCCCACATGTTTTAATTAAAAAAATTTACGATTTTGTTAATCTTGAAATTGACAAATCTGTTACTCTTGAAATTTACAAATTTCTATTCTTCAATTTCTATTCCAAAATGTTGAATATTCAACCTTAAACTCCCAAATTACTTAATTTCGATATTAGTAAGTTTCCGAATTAAAAATATAAAAATGTAATCATCTCCACTTTCCCAGACTCGAAATTACTTTGTTTTTGAACTTTCAAATTTGCCAAATCTTTAAATCTCCAAATTCCTAGTTGCCAAATTTTTATATTTCTAGTCTTCTAATTTCTAAAATCTCCAACTTTCCAGATAATTTCCTCCAGTTTTTCGGGTACTATAACGATTTACCGTTATCTACCTTTTCTTCTACCCGCAATAGATCGAATTCTTTCGCATTCGCATCCGATTTAAACAGACGATGTAAATCAAGCTTTACGGACGTGCAAGAAACGCGAAGCTTCTTCGAAGCAGCAAAGAACAACCCTGGAGAATCGCCGGGCAGATAAAGCTGAAACTAACGAGCTTTTTGCTATAGCACTCTCGAACGGGTTGATTCGCAATTTACGGAAGAAAGTGTTCAATCGATTGGATTGTTGAATCGAGATTCCGCCCTAATCGATAACATTTTAACCGCTACAGGATAAATGCCTTCAATTATATTCGTACGTTGTTGTCCATGAACGTATATCAAATTCTCTATTGTGTACTTGAATAATTAGTACATTAAACGCAATAATGATTTGTATCTATGATTAAATTACGGTTTTATGGTTGAAAGAAACGTAATTGAGAACGATTTTAAACAGAATCAATTCAATTAATAGTAACCATTAAACTTGAAATTTAAAACAATGATTACTTAAGATACTAAACAATTTCTAGATTAATAAAATTTCAGACTCAAATATCAAATTGAACAAAATTGAGAACTGCGATGATTCACTCTGTATCTACAACTGAATTACGTACGAACATCCTGTGTGCCATATATGTACCTGGTTCCCTAAGAAAATATAAGTTGTACGATATTACGAGAAAATAAATACGCAACAACGAAATTTTTCAAATGTCCAGCACATATCTGGTTTCGTTGCTTAGTAAAAATAAAAACAGTCGGTGTCAACGTGTCGTTTACCACAGTTTCATTTGTAAATGAAATCCTCGAAGCGTGACGAGCGTTCACTGTGCACCTCGTACGAGATCGAACGATTGAAACAAGAGGAAATTATTGGTGAGAAGCAGAAAGACAATCAGTAAGCAGAAGATAGTGAAAGACAAGTAAACGGAAGAGACAGAAAGAGACGTAAGCAAAAAAGAGAGAAACAGAAATAAGATGAGAGAAGACAAAAAGAAACGTTTCTTTTCATAAAATGTCCAAACAAGTGACAAAAATACGATAGTCTACTGTTTAAAATATATTACACATGTTCTAACTGGACAGAAATAGTTTATACATTTTCAGTCTACAATAAATGATTGATGCCTTCGAAAAATAATTCATCCCTATTAGTATGCAATAACAAACACAGATGCACTGTGGTATTGGAACATTAACACATTGACTGAATATTAACACACTGACACCCACATGTGGATGACGTTTGAAATTCCATACAGATATGTCATACGTATTATTAAGAATCTGTTCACTTATCAAATTGTTAACACTCGTACTAACTACTTGGAACTATGAACAATAAATATGTCAAAATATCGTGAAAATGTTCGGTGAAATTGATCAAAAATAAAAATACTGCTCAATGAAATTTCCCACTGCTTCGGTGTGGCAGTCAACGTGTTAACCCCTTTGGGCGTCTTTGCACTGCGTGTACCTTTAGTATACTTTTAAATTCATCAACCAAAGATCACACATGCAAATACTGCTTTTGTATATCGCAAATTCTTTCAAGATCTAGTTATAAAATTATTACGGATTTGAAATGAGTAAAATACAATTACATGAAAAGTCAAATTCTTTTCGAAAGTCAAAAAAGTTATTGAAGAGGTTAATACTACTAAGTGTATGGCAAAGATTTGGAAGTTGAAGGTGTAAAAAAGAGGGAGGGTAAAATAGAGGATATGACGTGTCGCGAAGGAGAGAGAAAGGAAAGCATGCATAGCTTTATACTTCCGCTCTAGCAGGCAGATCGAGTGCATTTCGGTGCAATGACTGCGTGCAGCTGAGTACAACGTCGTGTAATCCGTTCGGGTTACAAAATTCACCGGTGTAATATTATTTTAATGAGGAATTTGAGAACGTTTGGAACGAAGAAGTTCCTGCTTTGTTGTTGGAAACGTTTGCTTGTGTTCGGTATTAATAGGGAATTCGATTTTCGTGATTTAATGTGATGCTCGGTAACGGTACAATGGAGACAAGAATATTGTTAGGTTAAAGTCGTTGTACTACAATCGCGTGATATTATAAATTTAATTACATGTAAATCATATTTGATTGAAAAATTGAAAGTTTCAGAAGCGAATAACACGAAGATAATAAAGAATTTGGGAATTTCAAGTTCCTACATTTTTCAAATATTCTGATTTTCAAATCCCTTGCTTCTGAATTACCCTAATTCCTGAAATTACTAAATTTATCGATTCACTTCTGCGTTTCCAAATTCTCAAACTCCGAAATTTCGAAGTTGTCAAATTTGTAGGTTTCTACATATACAAATTACAAAATTTACAAATATTCAAATCCCTACTTTCTGTATTACTAAAAGCCCTAAAATTACCAAATTTCTCGATTAATTTCTACGTTTTGAAATTCCTCAAACTCCGGAATTTCGAAGTTCTCAAATATTTCAGTTTCTAAGTATCCAGATGACAAAATTTTCACATTTTCAAATCCCTAGATTCTGTGTTGCTCAAAGCCCTAAAATTACCAAATTTCTCAAACTCCTAACTTTCGAAGTTCTCAAATTTCTAGGGCTATACATATCCAAATTATAAAACACTCAAATTTCCACATACCCACTTCCAAAATTACTTTGATTCCCTAAACTACCAACATTCAGAATTAACTTCTGCGTTTCCAAATTCTTCAAACTGCTAACTTTCGAAGTTCTCAAATTTCTAGGGCTATACATATCCAAATTATAAAATATTCAAATTTCCACTTACCCACTTCCAAAATTACTTTGATTCCCTAAACTACCAACATTCAGAATTAACTTCTGCGTTTCCAAATTCTTCAAACTGCTAACTTTCGAAGTTTTCAAATTTCTAGGGCTATACATATCCAAATTATAAAATATTCAAATTTCCACTTACCCACTTCCAAAATTACTTTGATTCCCTAAACTACCAACATTCAGAATTAACTTCTGCGTTTAAAAATTCCCAAAAGTCTTTAATTTCGAAGTCCTCAAGCGCAGGTTTCTACATGACACAAAATTTTCCCATATACAAATCCCTAGACTTGTGAATTTCTACGTGTAATGACCTTGTTGAATCCTCAGAAGTTCTCTAACGCTGAAATACGAACATATCAGTATAATTTCATTACGGATCAAATCGAAAGCAATTTCCCGATACTAATTCATCCTTCGTAGTATAATAGTTTCGCAACACCGGCAAACCAACGTTCTTCGTTCACAATGGCTCCGTTATTCTTTTTCACTGTCCTGCACGGTGATTAATGATCTCCTGTGTCGTTCCACGTGCTTACCACGTGCAACGCCGGAAAGGACTCCGTGTAATCCTCGAGTCGGAGGATATTTTCCTTCTGTAACGGAAGTGAACGGAAAACCGACTCGTACTGGTTGGATTGTTCAACGGGAACCAGATACCAAATGAGTGTCCGGTGTTTTCGTGTCGTAAATTGCCGTGTACACCCCGCGAATGAACTTTGACACAGAGTGAAATCTATCGGGTAAAAGTGCACGGACAGTTACGTGAACGAGCAGGATTTTTCGTGTGAAAGTTTTTTCTAACCGGAATGATTACGTGTTACATTATTCGTACTGTACGACTGTGCACTGCATCACGGTTGTGGTAACTCCGCGATTCGACTTGAGATTGATTATCTTTTGATGGAACATCGTTGGCGATTGCTTGACTCCGGATGTTTATGAAAGCGTGTATATAAAGTGTGGATCATGAGGTATGTGAACATATAAACTGTTCGAAATGTATGAAAGGTGAAAATAATTGCAGACACATTTTTAATTACGTGGAGAAACAAGATATTGATTTTTGTACGCTTGAATTATATTTTTTCAAAATATATCCTTTGGGTACATATATTGTACACGGCTTTGATGTACATATTTCGGAATTAATAAGAAACCATTTTGAATTTTATAAACTCCAACTAAACCACAATAAACCAACGTTTAACAATAAAAAATCTTGCATTTATTTTAAAACGCTCTACCATTAATTTCATTATAAATATAAAAAAACTAGTTATCGAACTTTAAATTAACAAGAAGGTTGTAAGTAATAAAATTCATAATAAATAACTGACGAAAAATTGTACTTTTGAAAGCACTCATCTTATTTGAAGACACATTCCGTTACCTTTACACTGTGATTATGAAGCAACAACAGAACACGCCTAAAGCCTGCTGTATTCAAAATCTCTCGCGCAATATCTTTTTATTTGAAACTGAGGTATTTAATATAACGTACGGGGTCTCGTGCTAAATATCAACAAGGTGAGCGGAGACTTGAAATCACACTTTCTAAATTATGAGGTTTCGTTTGCATTGCTTTTGATGTAGCTGCTAATTGCATCAGCACGTTTATTATTTGCAATCTTGAAAATTTATGAGTTACAGGATAATGTGGATGTACCATCACAATTTAATATCGCACCGAATATAACTCTATAACTGTGTTGCAATATTTTATCGAAAGAAGGTAACGACTAGCCTAATTTGAGAAACGATTGTAACTTAAGTTATAATTTTGAAAGCTCGGGAGATTTGATTCGAATTTTGGTTTCATTGTGGAACATTTTATTTGAATTTGTGTTTCAATAGTGGAAGATTTTATTGAAAATTCATGTGCTTTTATCAAATAACGCATGCTTATTTATTGCTTATAAATAAATATAATAACATAAATTAAAACACAAAATATTTAAGGTTTCTCTTCCCATTTTTAATGACTTCCTTGAAAAGGCTAATAAATATTTTTTCAGAAATATTAGAAGATATATTTATTATATGTTTATATTTAATTCGTTAATTCATTGTTATTATATTACTTTATATAGTACTTGTGATACCCGATGAAATGATATGATAATTGTAAAAATAATGATATTCTTACAAACTTCTATTAATGAACTCACTGTCATTTGTAATTAACCTAATATTACTGCCACACGAATTAAAACAAAATAATGCATATACACATTAAAGTAAATTAAAGCAAATTAAAGTGAAATGATAAATGTAATAGAAACTTCTTCAAAATAAAATAAAATAAAAGATTCATATAATACACACGGCATAAAGTGGAATAAAATAATGCATACAATATACATTGCATAAAAATAAAATAAAATACAATATTGTACATAGTACACACTGCATAGGAGTAAAACAAAATAAAGTAATATTATATAATACACACCGCATAAAAGTAAAATAAATCGACGTAACACATTACATGAAACTAAAATAAAATAATTCGTTGATACACGTGACGAAAATAACTTGCTATCCTTTGTTCTTTTCAAACATAATATTAAATTAAACCCGCCCATAATTTCACTTTCTGCATTGATCATGCGATAAACACGGTAAAACAATAAAACGGAACAAACATATTTTTCAAAAGCTCGAGAAAGGAACTTGCTATCTCACACGTAAAACTGAGATTCATCTCATCAAATTCATTTTCAAGTTCAAATTTCACTTCATCTACCTGCATATTTGTATAAAGAATTCACTTTTTCTGGCGGATCACAGAAATCTGAAAGCATAAATCGCGTTTCGAGGGAAAATACGTGGTAATTAAAGTGGAAGATAATTAACAAGATTCATTTCGCTGATTAAGGAACGGTAAGCAGATACCACAAACGGTATCGAAACAGCCTTCACTCGTCAGATCTACTCCGCGGTTCGATAATTGAGATAGCTATCGATGACATCCAATCTATCCAACAACGTAAAAGGTGAGGGAAACTAGATCGAAGGAATGCAATGCACCTGAGGCTACGTCTACGATCTATATCCTTGCTCCATGAACACAGCTTCCAAGGTCGACGAAGTATTCGCGATCATGGTCAGCGAAAGTTGTCGAAACCAATGAAACCAGGATTTGCCAAAAGTGATATCTCGTTCCGGAAGGGAAATCAAGTTACATTACGTATCAGTTAAAAAGTATGTCGAAAAAACACAGCCTGTGGTCATTAAATTTTAATGACGATTGACTTTCGATATTGATCATTGTTCGAACAGATCTTCACTGTCTGATAATGTCAAGCACTTTAATTCAAATATATTATATATACGCACATCAGAAGTTGAAGATCAATTGTTAAAATGTTAGTAGATTTTATTAATTTTAGTTAATAAAGAAAAATTTCTTTGGTTTTAAATTTGACGAGGAGGTCTGAATTAATATTAACAAAATTATATTACAATTTTCAGACTATGATATGCAACATTCCGAACTACAGTCGTGGACAAAATTCAGTGGACAGTTATTATAAATAACAGAAGGTTAATTTAATTTAACCAATAATTCCTATAAATCAAAACTTTATTGCACAATTATATACATTAGATAAATGTTTTGTTCAAGTCTACAAAAGCATTTCACGTTCTAAATTTAAAATTTATTTAAAACCTTGTAACAAAACAAAATTTTTTACATTTCTCCAATGTCCACTTAATTTTGTCCATGACTGTAGTTTCAGAAAAATG
The DNA here is from genome assembly GCA_947623535.1 of Coelioxys conoideus. Lineage (NCBI taxonomy): Eukaryota > Metazoa > Arthropoda > Insecta > Hymenoptera > Megachilidae > Coelioxys > Coelioxys conoideus. The sequence goes on along the minus strand of OX392456.1, from coordinate 13,507,149 downwards.
TGGACTCGCGTCACGTGTCAATATGGAAATATAATTTGGCTAAATAATATGTTTAGATGGAGTGAAATTTTAATTAAAATAAGCTTTCAGTGCCCTTTTAGAGATAAATATATTGCTAAGCTGCATATTTGCATGAATATCCTATCCATTAATTAGTTTTGGGAACTGGAGCGAGAAATAGATAGTTGCGTCTGACATCTAGAAATCAGCCTAAACACACTTTACAGGAAGAGTAACATAGAATGTCTACGTGCGTGTAAATGATATCACATTATCGATCAGTAATGCAGCTAAACATGTCTCATTTGAGAGACACGAAGACTATTTCACTCACGCTTCCTGTATAATGAAAATACTTAATTATTCAACTAAATTAAAAATAGCTGGGTTGTCCAAATTGGCAATTCTATATTGATTCGTAACAAGTGTTTCCGTTACCTCGTTTAATTTTCTCATTTTCAAAAAAACTTTCTCCACGCGTTCTTCCAAAAATGCAAACCTAATATAATCTATTCAACAATAGATGCACAAATTATTCGTCGGAAGACATCGTGTGTTAATGTATCATTTTAGAAACATATATCAATCGTAAGATGTCTAAATAAACCCTTACCTCATTCGTCACAAGCTATCGTATTTCAACATACCCACTCAAAACCACCTATTAATCATAAACTGTCTGAATAAAATCACATACCATTCCATAAAAGATATTATACATGCATGTACCCTTTGAGAAGTATTTATCAACCACAGAGTGTCCACATGGATCCATGCATCATTCGTCAGAAATTACCACATGCCAGCATAAGCTCTGAAAATCATCTATCAATCGTAAACTGTCGAAATAGTTCCATATACCAGTCGACAGCAGACATCATCCCGATACGTATCATTTCAAAGAGATATATTAACCATATATTGTCTACATGGATGAACACAGAATTCATCAAATGACACCATGTGACAATATAGACAAAATCAGAGAATAGTTACTATACACTAAAAAATTGGAGAATAGTTAATATATTCATCCAAAACCATATATCAACCATGAGTATCCACATGAACCCATACACCATTTGTCAGAACACACATTCCTTCACAACCATCTAAAAACCATAAACTGTCAAAATACACCCACAATTCATTTCATAAAATACATTAGATCCCAATATATCTTCTCAAAGCCATCTATTAACCATAAACTGTAAAAGGGATTCAAACACCATTTGCAACAAGATACCACATATCAACACATTCTTTCAGAAACGTTTACCAATAGACGTTTACTAGCATAAACTGTTTATATGGATCTGCATATCATTCATCAGGAAATATCATATGTCAATATATCCTCCTAAAAACACCCATCAACCATAAAATGTTCACATGGATACACACATCATTCGCCGGAAGACAGCATACCTATAAGTATTTTCTCAGTACCATCTATCAATCGTGGACTACACAAATAGACGCACACCATTCACCAAAAAACACCACACGTTGACTTATCCTTTCAAAAGCATCTACCAACCATAAACTGTCCACATGGATGCATAATTCGCTGGAAGATCTCACACGTCGATATATCCTGTCAAAATCATCTGCTAACCATAAACTGTCCAAATGGACTCGCACACCGTTGCACGGAAGACCACATTATAGCACTTCGATCACAATCACAGTGGACGATAATCAATTAAAAAAGCATGTTATCGACAGAACAGTAGACACGTACCGTTGAGTCTACCAGGAACGGCCTCCAACGATCCCACGAGTAGCACAAAGAGCAGAATCAGCCTCGACATGTTGTCCTTGGTCCCTCCTAGACGTCCTTGCAGCTAGACCAGCCCACCGCGGGACCATATGTTCCCTAACGGCCGAATCGTCGTACGTTAATCACAGTGTCACTAATAATCTGATCGATCTTTCGGATCACGATCGTGGTTAGGATCAAGGATCGACGATGCTGAGCGTCGCGCGGTCAGAAAGTGAATGGAGCTGCTAGCACGTGCGGCCGCTAGCGTTTCTCGAGCTCACGAGTTATCGCGAACGGATTGTAGAGTGGAATGTCGTCGAGATCGGCGATCTGGTTGTTTTTCTGGGCGAAAATGTACCAGCTATTCGACGAACGCGAGCTCCCCGCTCGTTCACCGACAAGAATGGGGTATTGTGTTCGAAGATATTCGAGGATCGAAGACCAAGTGAGTCATGAGCAATGGAATGATGCTGACCTCGAGTCCAGTCTGTCCTTTGTGCGTCTAGCAAAACGCTACGGGGTACCGATTGTGGGTGCCGACGATTTCAGATGATCTGATTTTGATTAGGGCTCTTTTTAATCGATTTCAGGAGTGACGCGTGTCAGACGTTTGGACCCCCTTGCGGGTTTATGAATTGGTTTCTTCATATCTGATAGGCAGATTTAGATTGTTTTAGATTGGGATACAACTTCGAAAATAGTTATTTTTGGCGAACTTGGTTGCGTGATGAAATACTTTTTCCAATGTCAGTCGCAAGATACTAAATATACAAATGATATGATTGGTACAAATGGTGATGTGAGTAAAAAATATAAAATTTAGAAGTTCTAAAGCTATGAATGTCAGAGTCTGAATATCACCAGATTATAGGATTCTGAAGATCTGAAATAGCAAAGTTCTTAAAATGTGGACATTTAGAAATAATTAACTTTTAAAATTCTAGAATTGTAAAGATTCAAATTTCCAAAATCCGAAAATTCTAAATTTAAAAAATTCTAAAGTCGACAATCTAGAAGTTTCATTTTCCAAATTCCAAAAGTCCAAAAGACTAAAGTTACAGAATTAAAACAAAAATAAAAAATGTGTAAACTCCGAGTTTCCATAACAGTTCTTTAAAAACCTAAATTTTCAATTCTCAATAATCCAAAAGTTAACAAATTCCAAAATTCTATACAAGTTTAAATTCTGACTGTCTCAACCGTTCAACATACTAAAAATACAAAATTACCAGAAGGTCCTAAAATTTGAAAATTACTTAAGAACTGTGTTTTAAAGTCCTAAATTCTCGATCCTAAAAAATCACAAATTAAAAAATACCGAGACTCTACAAAACTTCACAATCTGGAAGTCTCAAACATTCAACATACTAAAAATACAAAATTTCAAAACACCAAAAATTTGAAAATTCTGAGTATTCATGACACCAGTGTTTTACAGTCCTACATCCTTAAACTTCTAGAATCAAAAAATTAAAAAATTCCACGAGACATCAAATTCCAAAAATCTCAAACGTATAAATTACTGAAATTACAAAACATACAAAAATGCCGAATGCATATTACAATAGCATTTTGTAACCCTAAATCCTCGAGAATGCGAAAGTTAAAAAATTCCAAAATTCTATGAGACCCCACGATCCTAATAATTCTTAAATCCTTGATTTCCAAATTTCACAGTTCAAAAATGTTCATCCTTGATCTCACTTCCGCACGACCTATCAGTTACATTTCGCGCGACGCATCAATTACTCTATTATGTTACAGCGACAGTAAATCCCCTGAAAGCTCATGAGCTTATGGTTTATCCGAAATCAATCGGCCGTTTAAAGCCACCGAAGTGTAAATCTCGGAGAAACGTTCTCTTAGCTATTCCCTTCGTATTTGCCTCGTCCTATTGTTTGCTTCGTAATCACCCGATTCTGAAGATCTACCCAAGACAATAGGATCACGTAACGAAATCAGGTTACCAGCAACCGATAGTTAAGCTATCCCTAATCAATCAATTGATTTCGGTTGGACTCCAATTAGGGCGGCATCAGTAATTACTCATTGTCAGTCTTCGACCGACGATTTGACCAGCAGGTTCGGGGTATTTTTATAGGAGGGAACAGCATTATGCAAAATTCATGAGATAATTTGCGAAACAGTTCTGCGAATGCACCTTCCATAATAACAAACGCGCTGCGCCTTAATCGTTGATTAATTTTTACTTGATTTTTTATTACTCGTGATTTCATTGTTGGGTGGTATATTGTATATGTATAGGTGCTTTTTATATAATGAATCTTGTATACTGGTAAAAATGTACATAAGTACTTTTGATGTATCTACATTACAATTATTTATTATGTACTGTTTTAGATAATGATCAATAGATTATAATAGTATTCAGAGCAATTTTAGTCAAAATGGAAGATGTTACAATTGATTTCTATATTTTATTATATTTATGACTCGGATTTTTATTATCTTTTGCATTGTATTATAAAAAACTTCCACTATTTATGAGTAGTGATATATGTATTTCATAGTTGGAGTCACAGATTAGGTTCTTTAATTCCAAGGTTTTTAATGGTTCATAGTAATTCTACGAATTTTTAATATTAAATACTGGATTCTATTAATAGTAAATGCTGTTACTATGACTACTGGATATGAAGAACTAGGAATACGAGATGAAAGTGCCTGATCTAAGGTTACAGAAGTATACAGATCCAAGGGTATAGTAATGCAGATATTCACACATGTGACTTTACATAACTTAAGTTATTCAACTACCAACTTATCACTTGTCATTTAAAAATGAATGCAAACTAAATTTTTTTCCAACTGCGGTATTTACTTTATAGCATCACAAATGACTACAATACACCACAATAGTATCACATACGATTATATTGAAATACTAATGCAAATCACACGATATTCAAATAGCAATGCTAATCACTGTGTATTTAAATACCCATGTAAATCGTATTATATTCAAATAAATACAAATAGCAGAATATTCGAATACTAATACAAATCACATGGCATCCAAATACTAATATAATTCACATCAAAATCAAATACTGATGCAAATCACGGCACATCCAAATACTGATACAAATCACATCATATGAAAGTACTAAAACAAATCACATAATATCCAAATACCAACGTGAATCACAGTATATAAAAATACTAATAAAAGCGATGGTATAGTGGAAAGTGGACGTGAAAATACATTTTCGTATTTGTCCACCAAGTGGAAAAGCGTGCAAATACTTGTGGACAGCGCGCACACACGTGACACTAGACACGAGGTTTCATGGTAACATGAAAACAGCCAATATGAAAAACTCTCCGGGACATGATTTTGCACAAAGCCGTTCGAAAAGAGGGTAAAGAACGAGCGGAAAGAAGCGTTTTCGCGAGGATGATTCGTAAGAAGCGTTTTCGGGTACCTGAGTCAGCGCGAGTAGCCGGTAAACCCGGTTGAGCAAACAACGATCGACTGAACGGCAACAGGCGTCTACGTTCGCTTTTCAATCGGGTTCCATGATGGTCGACCTTCGCCGATTCCCTCATCCTGAAGACTACCACTTTGGAATTACCATAGCTTGCTACGCGTGGACACTGGACAGTACGCTCGGATAAAATGTACGACACTTTAGAATAAGGATATTCGTTCGTTCGATTGATTCATCGTTACATTTTTTTTTGTAATACGATTCGACGAATGTGTGCGATCATCGGGAAAATTTGTGACGAACGGAGTTTTTGCTGTAGGTCGTTGGAGAAATGAGGGCCGAAGAAAGTGTCGAGAAGTGTGTCATGTATTATATTACGGATTGAGTAACATGGAACGTAATATCGGAACTTTTGAGTGCACAAATTTTTAAGTACTTTTAAATTATTATTTGATATATTAAACAATTTTCAAATAATTGAGTGTATCAATTTTTAGTTTTTAAGTTTCTGAATATTTTAATTTTTAGATCTACGGTATGTGAAATTTTCAAATTATCAATTTCCCATAGTCCTTAGATTTTCGAAGGTTGCATTTTTTAAATTCTTCAATTTCCAGAATTTCAGAGGTACGAATTCCTATGTTTTTTAAGTTTTCAAACTTACTAATTTCTATATCCACAAATTTCCAAATTCTAATTGTTTCCATATTTGCAGATTTTTCAATGTTCCAATTCTCACAGCCCAAAATTTTTAAACTTTTAAACACGTACTATCAAACCTTGAAATCCCTTAATCCCTAAATTTGCTGAATATTCATTTCATTTCAAAATCCAAATTTCCTAAATATTCATTTTAATTGATAAGCTAAATGTTCTAAATATTCATTTTAATTCATAATCCAAATTTCCAAAATATTCATTTTAATTCATAATCTACATGTCCTATATATTCATTTTAATTTATAATCCAAATTTTCTAAATATTCATTTTAATTAATAAGCTAAGTGTCCTAAATACTCACTTGATTAATAATTTAAATTCCCCAAATATTCATTTTAATTAATAATCTGAATGTCTCTAAATATCATTTCTAAATGTGACAAAGATAAACCACCGCCTAGAAATCGACGATCAGAACACCAGCACCGTTTGATTACCACATTTTCCAGTCGGTATCACATTTTTCCCTAGGGAAACCAGATTTTCTCGTGGCTGTACGTGTCGTAAAGCAAACTCGCTTTCGAGAGCAAGGGTTCTCTCGAGTTGGTGGAATTTTCACTCCCGTATGGTGGCTTCGCTATCGCAAAACCATCGAGCGTCTGCTGGCAATGGTGGTGGAAGATGATTCGACCATTCGTGCCGACTGTCCATCGGTGTAAAAATGGTGCCGAAGTGAAAGGAATATTTGCGTCAGCGAATATCCAAGAGATAACACTTCTCTCGAGATAAAACGATGAAAGGAATGTTGCTGGTAAATTGTGGATTTCGTGGATTTCTCGGATCATCGGTCCGAACCAGTTCCAAACTGTTGGAATTTCGTTTCTGTATTTTCCAAATATATTCATAAAACTCGTGAATATCGGTGGATTTTATCGTGGATACGTGTAGCGCATCTACATATTGAAATGAGAATTTTCTAATTTCTGTAATTTCACGATAGGTGACTTTTCAGCTAAACAAACCCCGTTGAAACTTTCGTGTTTAACCTTGTTACCTTTTCTCTTCCTCTTCGTTCTTTTTATGGTTATTCGGGTTTCTTTTAACTTGTTGCGATTTTATTTCTCTAACGAAGGTCCAAGTTTTACGGCCGCGACTCTCTACCTCTGATTAACTACTATGTTTTACTGTTATTTTGAGTAAAAGTACAATTAAGTTATTGTTGACACGTTGCATACTGATGTAGTAATTGTTTTGTATAATTATTTTATAATAATGTGTTATGCTGTAAATACGACAGAGAGTTAAAGTTTGTTTAAGATAATATCTAACATAGTACATGATATTTAATATACGGAATACTCTATTTAAATTGGCTCACAAATAATAGATTTAATGTAGATTAATATAAAAATCATTTTATTCTATCAAGATTGTCTTTGAATCCATTTCATCATATTAATTGCAAATTATGAGTATATACAGAATGACTCCTTTAGGTGTGGCCCTCGAATATCTTTTTTAATTATGATATGGCGAAAACAAAATTGTACATTTCAAGAGTATTACGTCATCAATATTTGCCACATATTGAGAACCTAATTGATTACCTACCATTAAAGCTACGTATAAAACATTTACTGCATTTTAATGATAAAATATTGTTAGTATTAATAATTTAAGTAAGGATTATTACTATTAATAATATAAGTAAAATTATTATTATTGATGTTAGTATTCGTAACACCTATATGAAACACTCTGTATATAATTTATATGTTAATATTTTATACGATTGTCTTTTTTGTTCTCTTTTAAAGAAACTTGTCCAAAAATGCCGTCTCATAAATTTTATACAAAATTTCATTTGTTCGATGTCATTTATTTCAAACATATTTTTTGAAAGATAAATTTATAAATCAAATACAGTCATGGACAAAATTAAGTGCACATTGGAGAAATGTAAAAAATTTCGTTTTGTTACAATGTTTTAAATAAATTTTAAATTTAAAACGTGAAATGCTTTTGTAGACTTGAAAAAAAAAACATTTATCTAATGTATATAATTGTGCAATAAAGTTTTGATTTATAGGAATTGTTGGTTAAATTAAATTAACCTTTTGTTATTTATGATAACTGTCCACTTAATTTTGTCCACGACTGTATATGTATATATAAATTTATAAATTTATACATTTGTCATTTATAAATTTGTTATTTATAAATTTATCTTTCATACAATTCTTTCCTATACATCCTCAGAAAACCTCGACATTTAATTCATCAGACTCGCTTCAAGACTTCCCGTTTTCCACAATCGAGGCGACACAAATTCTCTAAAACTGCAGTATCCGACGCATTAAGAAAATGTAACAGCAATTTGTTCGAGCAGGGAAAATTGAAAGGCTAAATCGGTGTGCCGACAGTCGCTGAGAGGTACGAGGTTGTCGATCAGTGTATTCTGTTCGTCGAACAATGTGCATCACTTTGCTGAACGCGTTGCGTTTTATTTCGACGTTTTACCGTGATTGGAGGCGTGATATATTTCCGTGTCTACGAGTCATCGTGTCCCGATGGAAAATACAAGGAACAGGTCTCTGTATCGAGGGGATGCCGTCGAATAATCTTGCTAGAAATCTCGCTCATGAATAATTCGACCAACCTGTCGATATTTGCGTGTTTGCGTTACGCTTTCTGTCGCGGCTGCTATTCGATACGTGATTCCGAACAATCTCTGCAAGTATCCTGTCTGACATCGACTCTATTTTACGCGAGAGGTTCATCATCGGGAGCACGAACTTCACCCTCGAGATACGGGGTGAAGTTATCTGATTCGACTGTTCGATGCATGGTGTGTTTCGGTCGATTTTCAATTCCTTTTTTCGAATTGTTCCCTTTGGACCGCAAACTTCACCCCCGAAAAACGGGGTAAAGTCATCGGGATATGACTGTTCGATGTAGAGGGTGTTTCGATTGATTTTCAATTCCTTTTTTTGAATTGTTCACTTTGGAACGCAAATTTCACCCTTGGAATACAAACTGAATTCATTGAGACACGAATGTTCGATGTACAGGGTGTTTCGATCGATTTTCAATTTCTTTTTGAATTGTATCGTTTCGATCGATGCTATGGAATGTCTTTGAAATGTCTCTACAAAGTGATTGGAATAAAAGTGAAGTACGAAGTAAATTTGATTGAGAAGAGTATCTGATGTTGATCGTTTTTTTGGTAAAGAGGACATAGAGACTATTCGGTAACTGGAAATGTTGATTTCTCGTTGCATGATTTATTTAATTTGATAATAAAATAAATTATGGTATACAACAGTTCGCAGTAGGAACCTTAAGAGGATAATGGTAAACAAATGTTTTCCATATTACAAATTTTTTTCTTATTCTTTTATTGATAGAAAAATTGTGTGCTATTACGAAATTATAATATTATATTGATTTACTAAAGATTATGGTTAAGAAACAGTATGGGTTCCAAAACTAGTAAAATATCAAAACAGGGAAATAGCAAAACACTAAAATAGTAAAATAGTAAAATAGTAAAATAGTAAAATAGGAAAATAGGAAAGTAGTGACGTAGTAGAATAGCAAAACATTAAAACAACAGAACAGTATAATGGAAAAATGACAAAATAGCAAAATACAGGAGAAGCAACATAGTGAAAGAGCAAAATAACAAAATAGCAAAACAATAAACTGGTAAGTCCATAAAGTATAATAGTGAAATAGAAAAATAGAAAAAGGTTAAGATATGAAAGTAGTAAAATAATAGAATCGTAACGAAATACAATAATATTAAAATATTTGAAAGTAGAATATAAAAATAGAAAGCAGAATAATCAAATATAAAATCTTAAAACCAAATAAAATTTATAATCGCGCCATCGAGGATAGTCTCACAATCAATGCTTAAAGCATTAATATGTATTATATCGTTACAACTGCATTGCATTTGCAGAGAAAAATAGTAAATATAAAATTCATTATCTTATGTACAATTAACGCAACCGAATAAATCTTTATTTAATAAATCTCCGAATAAAGAAATATTAATCAATGAATCTACAAAATCGCTGTTCAATTTCTCTCGTTTAATTAAGATTAATACACCACAAACGCATAGATACATCTCATGATTTACACTTTCAGGTTTCATAAATCAGAAATTTTTAAAACGACCGAACTATAAAATTCGTGAAACTTTGAAAAATGTTTATTCATCCGATTCAACGTTTGCTCCGATATCATTCATCATCCATTCGCTCAGATCTTTCAGTTCTAATTCGTAGCCTCTATCCTCCGTCATATGAAATTCCATTCAACCTTTTGAGATACAATAATATTTCAGCTTCAATCATGAATAAAACCAGACAAACAAAATCAGAATACGTTATGCTTTTTCAGAACTTTTTACTCACATAGTTTCTCTCGCATCAATGAAAAAAGCTACTATTCTCGCGGCAGTTCTTATAGCACTTTCGTCGCGTTAATCGTCCAAACCATTAAGAAGCGTATAAAACGTGTCAGGGTACCTTCGCTTCTCTGCTCCTCCCTTAAAAGTTTCCATTTCATGCGTATAATAACACATCTTCTATATGTGTACATATATTATACATATATGTGCATGTATATACATATGTATGTATATGTAGCTGTACATATACATATAGAATATTGACATAATCAGATTATAGAAAGTGTTACAAACTTTCTAGCTGATGATTGTGCATATATTATATTTTGTGGAGCAAAAAAATATAGAAACTATGTTCCGGATACAATAAAAAAAAAAAAATAATATGAAACCTATATTTTGAGAATAATTAAAGAAATGTAGGTATATGAATACAAGCCATTTGAAATATTAAAAATATATATCTAATGAAAATATGAAACAATGTATGCAGTTGGAATAGTCGACACTTTCAACTAATTTGTTTGTGGTAATTATATTTTATTAATTGAAAGTGTTGAAACTGATAAATTTAACTTTTGAACAAAGTTTGAAGTATCTACTTTATTTCTATATGTTTACTATTTGATTTATATGCACAAAGAAATCTACTCAAAATTTCACATTGAAAATGGAATTTCAACTTTTGTATTTTAAATTAAACACAAATGAAGTTTGAAATTTTGGAAATTAGGAAACGAGTGACTTTGTCAACTTCGTAGGTCGGACATAATGAAATTTGGTAAGTTGAGTATAACAAAATTTGTTAATTGGATTATTTGGTGGTGATGGAATTTGTTGGTTTAAAAGTGTATAAATCTCGAGGATTTGTAAATTGGATTATTAATGATTTGAGTATTTGATAACTTCGCAATGTAGGTATTTGTAATTTAGTAAATATGGAAATATGGAATTTTGGAAATGTGGAAATGTAGATATTCAGTAATTTAATGTACTGTAAATTTATATTTTTTTGATCTGTAGCAAATTAGAATTTTAGAATAATTAAAAAATGTAGAGTTTGGGAATTTTGAAAATTCTTAATATGAAAATTTGAAAATAATGAGAATACGAAATCTGAAAAGTTGGGAATGACAAAATTTGGAAATCTGAAAGACTGGACATTCAGAAATCCAAAAATATTGCAATTTAGGTGTTTGAAGACTTGAAAATTTGAAATTTTAAGGTAATTTAGAAATTCAGAAAATTAGTTAGTTGGAGAATTAGGAAATTGCAAATCTGGAAATCTGATGATTTGAAAATTTAGTAAATCCGAATTTTGATAATTGGAAGTTTGTAAATTTGAAAACTTAAAAAATTACAAATTAGAAAATTCAATAAATTGAAAATTGAAAAATTTTGTAACACGAATAATTTCAAAATGCATTAAATTAGAACTTCATAAACTTATAAAACGAAACACATCAATTTCACCAAATTTTCAAGAAAGAAACAACAATCTGCATCGCTGCATCTGTTAACGTTAATTCGAAAAAGAAATAATATCTGCTGCTTATAAACACAAGAAAAACGTATATTTCAAAACAGCAAAGAAATCAAATTTTCACCGTGCAACCTCTTTTAAGGGGTCCTGTAGAAGTACATTAATCGTTGAACGAAGAGACAGGATTGTTTTCGCAATGGCTTTTGCCAGTGAACACACGTAACAGGAATGTAGGCCTCGGTCATGCTGTCAGGATCAGGTCAGTTGAAAATGAATTCCAAAGAAAGAGAAAGGACCAGGGAAAGCAACCACGAGGAAGAGAATCAATTGAATCTGTTTAAAACATGCGCATCTCCTCGACCCTGCGCACGCATTGATTTCTTACGATTCGATTAAATTTACGCGGTTTTAATCACATTCTATATCACGCGTACTCGTGAAAACATTTCATACATCATATAACGTACTTTCACGATACTTTTTATTCGTTTCTCTTTCTATTGGAACGTGAACATCTAAAAATACGGGTTTCATGGTCAACCGGAATGAATGGCAGGTGATTTGTGGCGAGTTTAAAACATGTTACCGTTTGAATAGCGAAGATGATCTAATGGTTCTCAAATTCTTGTATCATTGTCTTTAAGAGTATAGGAATCTCGGGATTCACAAAAATTCAACAGCATTCTTTAAGGCAGCAAAACGAAAGACATTTGGAAATTTAGGAAATTGCAGAATGCACAATTTTTTTATTTTTTTTAAATGGCGTTTATGAATTTCTAAATTTTTGAATTTCTGAATTATTGAAGTTTCACGTAAGAAGATTTCTACATTTCCAAATTTCTAAGTTTACTGATTTCTGAATTTCCTAATTTGTACATTGAAAAATTTCTACGTTCGAAGATTTCTACATTCTCTAATTTCTGCACTAAAACATTTTTATATCCCCGAATTTCCAAATTGTAAAGCTCCTAAATTTCTCAATATTTAAATTTACTGACTTAAACATTAAGGAATTTTTACATTTTAAAATTCAAACATTTCTATATTTTCAAATCTTCAACTTACAAAATTGATGTACTTATAAACTTCGATATTTTCGAACGTCTATGTTTCTAAATTTGAAAAAATCTAACTTTCCATATTTTCACGTGTCTGGTAAAAGCTTAATTTGCTAAATATATTTTACGAATGGTTAAATATGGACAGAACAAAAGAAGTATAAGATGCCAAAAATATACTAGGAATTTTCGACAACCGAAACCCATTACATGTAAAACACGTCGTATGACCTTTTGCAAAATGAACGTATGATTCGATTTAAAAAGGTGAAGGTTATATTGAAATTTTTCATTTAATAATGCTTTCAACTATAGGAAACATTTTATTCGATGTAACATATGAAACATCCACTTTCGGGTTACACAATTTTTGTTTGATTCATTTTTCTGTGAAGATAGCATTGACACGAATTGAGATTGTAATTTCTTACTAATGACTCATCACAAATTAAACTTTTATTTCTTTGTCTGAAATTGGCATTTAATTAGATAGTTCTTTTTATTTAATAACGTTGATATCCGGTCTGCTAGGATGGTGCAAGAATATCGTGAAAGAGACATTACTTCGTTTCTTATTGCGAAGATTGTACAACATCTTACTCTTTTTTTTAACTGAAATTGCGTAGATTACACATTTTGCAACATAATTTCAGTTATAATTGCAACATAAACTTAAAATTAAACTTAAATTTAATGAGAGGATATTGTTTCTTGATCTGGATGATCGCTTAATAATTTAATTGTTATCGATTGCTTTATTATTTATATTTCATCTTGTGTAATATTTATTTTCGATTCACGGGTATTATATTTATTTCTATAAATTAGAATTATGGAGGAATAGTGCTTCGAGTAATGCTATTATAAAATTGCAAGTATGTAGATTTTTAAGTTTTCAAATTTCTACGCCTTGAAATTTCTACAGCTGTAAATCTTCAAGTTGCTCAGTTTCTACAACTTTCTACAAAAGAGAAGAAAGGAGGGACAAGAAGATAAGAAGAACTACGCAGAAAATACTTATTTACACTTCTCAACATTCAATCCGTCGATGAGAATCTGATATCTTCTCATGAATATATTACACTGAAAACAGTGAAGAAGAAAACGGGAGAGGAAGAATTCGAAACACAAATTTCCTGTGTACAAAACACTTACACGACGACACTCTTCGAGATTCCATCAATTCAAAGTGCATCTCGCATCTCCTCATCAAGAGATGACTTAACAAGGAAATAAAGACGAAAGAACAAGATTTAAAAAATACTGTTTCAAATCCACTATGTAGAAAACATCTGCTTACACGTTCAAGCTCGCCAAGATATAATCTATGTAAAATGAACCTGACATAATCTCGTCGGTTTATTATACTTAATGAGAAAATAAAGAAGAAAATCAGTATAGGAAGATCTCGAAAACCTCACTAAAATTCTTTACGCAGTCTACACATATTTACACGACATCCCTCTTCGAGATTTCATCGATTCAAAGTGTACCACGTGTCTCCTCATCAGCGGGTCTCTCAACAAGAACATAAAGAAGAAAGAACAAGATATTGGTATAAGATTTAAAAAATACTGCTTGAAATTCTCTTCGTGGAACATATGAGCTCACACAATGAGACTCTCCAAGATATAATCGATGCAAAGTGACCGGGCACCTTTTCATAGGTGTATTTAACAAGAAAATAAAGAAGAAAGTCGGTATAGGTGGATCTCGAAATACTTACAAAAATTTCCTACGCAAACGACACATATTTACACAATGACACTCTTCGAGATTCAGTCGATCTAAAATAGACCTGACATCTCATCATCGATGTGTGACGAGAGAACGAGGAAGGAAAAAGCGAAGAAAGCAAATAGGAAGAAACTAACTTTAAAGGAAATTTTGCACGCGGAACACGAAGGGAGACATTCTTCAATATCTATATATTGAGTATGTTACAGCGTGAATTACATATTATACAATTTTATAGGGTTCGGAAAAAAATTAAGCTGTGAACCAAATCGGTCTTCAGTTTATTGCATTATGTAGTAAAACAGTTCAGACTTTGTTTACTGTAGTTGCCTCTAGTCATTCAAAAAGATTCTAAATTGACCCATAGGAAGAATAAGTTTATGAAGCCATTGAATATTTTTCATTTTTCATGATCGTTTTAGCGACAACTTCCTCTTCTTTCTTGGATCACTATTGCTAGCTTATTTCTTTAATTTCAGCATGCATTGGTAAATTCAAAGGGTGAGACTATTACCTGACACAGTTGAGTTAGTTGTAGATTAGTGGTTACCTTGCTAAAACATTACAATTTTAGCCAATCACGAGTTTTTCATACTCATCGCGTCCTTCACTGAGATACGTCAGAGATAAAATACGGCATTCTCCTAACATCAGAGTCTCAAAAACCATTCAATCGATACAAATCAGATTCTCGTAACCATTCAATCGCTACAAACTAGATGCTGAAAAACTATTCAATCGATATAATATACATTCTCAAATATCATTTAATTGATATAAATCAGATTCTCATTAGATCGATGTATACCAACCGCAGAACTCTGTCGCAAATATTTTAAACTCACTGTTTAGTTATTAATAAATTGCAACTGATTTATTGTTGCTCGTACAAACTTTACCTAACACCTCTCGGCATCCGAATTATAACGATTCGTTTGTCATTAACTCTAGAAATTTGGTTATTTGACCATTTCTTGGCTTTCGAGGATTTGGAAATTTGGGAAATTCGGAACTTTGAAATTTTGTGAAATTGAAGATGCTGGAATGTGGAAATATGGAGGTTTGAGGATTTGGTCATTTAGACTCGAAAGTTGATAAATTTGACAGTTGAACGTTTCTTGGCTTCAGATTTCGAGGATTTGGGAATTTGGGAAATTTGGATTGTTAGAATTTTCGAAACTGCTGTAATTTGGAAACGTGGAGGTTTCAGGATGTGAAGATTTAGAGATTTTGGACTTTGAAAATTTCTGGGCCATATAATTTTAGGATTTTGGCATTTGGGAAATTCAGTACTTTGACGAATTATGAAAATGTGTAGAGTTAGAGATTTGAAAGTTTGAGAAGTTGGATATTTGGATGTCCAAAGCAGTTAGCGCTGGCTCGCGAAAATCATGCCAAATTAAAAAAGAATTTGAGAACATAAATTGCACGTAGTAAGGAGCTGCAAAGGGCAGTTGCTGATTATTCATGAATATTCTAAAGTAAACCTCTTAGGCACCGCTAAATGTTGCACGGGGTTGTTTCTCTGTACGGCAGGGTTCAACGAGAATTACCTGTAAACGATACGGTGATGTAAGCCACTATAGTGACGTGTCGCTCTGAAGAATGGGATCCGAGAAAGCCACTATAGTGGCACGCGGTGCCTAAGAGTTTAAAATTAAGCCCAATGGCTCCATGATTCCATGAATGCGCCGCAACATCAATAAACGTTAACACACAATCTGACAAAAACTCAATAATTTTCGTCATTGAAAATAAGGAATGTAAGATCCTCCGTGTTCCGGAAATCTAGTGTTAACGTTGACGTGCGAAGCGGACATATACGAAAGATCGGCTTTCACAATTCGCCAGTTAATTTGCTCACGCCTCAACAACATATGAGTCCTGCATCCTTACCAACGCACTTGACAGAGAAGCAGCGACAGCGACGAGATTATCCAGGTGCCGTTTTACCGGCCAGCAAATGAAAACGCGGTTAACGATCCACCGGTTGTCCTAGATCGAAAGCTCGTCCCACGGGCAGGCTACTATTTACGGTCATTTCGCTGGGTACGTATGCACCTTGTTGTATGGTGGACACACGCTCGTACACGTGTACCAGCAACGGTTGTCACGTGCAACAACATGCGGCAAGCAGGTCGCAAGAAGGTAGCAACATAGAAAATGAAAGTTGAGATTCCACCGTGGGTTGTTTCGTAACCAGGGTCACGCTTAGAAAGGCACCCAGCCATTTTAATTCGTCTGTCGCTCTTTAACGGCACCGAAATACGAACATCACGTACGATAGAAGAGGATACACGTGTTTTGATGCAATTGTACCTTCACGACGTTAAATTCCGACGTTCGATAACTCATCCTTGTTCAACTTGTATACGGAAATCTTGTGTGGAGGCACTTAGCTCTTGGAGACGCAATTCTTTTCTATCGGGGTCCTCCCTACCCAGATTTTTGAAACATTAGTATGTCACGTGTGTCTCGATATTTGTTTCAAAGGATTGGAAATTTGATTCGGCAGGTTGTGTAATTTCGAAGATGTACATTTGAAATGAAGAATGTATGGAATTTATAATATTTTTGATATGTTTGTTTTGTGTGAGAATAATGAAATTATATATTATTTTTCATATATAATTATAACTTCTACTGTGTATTCAATACGATTTTTGCTAATGGTATATTATTAAATATTTGGCATTCAGCAAATTTCACCGTGAAATAAAGTAATCCCAGAATTTGAAAATGGTCTAGGATGTGGCCATTCATGCATATAGTATGTATACGAGTTAGCACGTTTAGTTAGTGAAGTTATATTAAGTCAGTCGTTTATTATGCCATTTTAATAATTATGCACACATAAAGTATCCTTAAAGTAAAGGAAGAAAAGAAACAATGTCTTGATATTAAGATGAACTGACATTAAGCATTGGTGCTGGTCAAAGATATTTGAAAAAAAGTAGTCTCCTGGATTTTATTCATAAAAATTCTATGTTACGTTATGTAAATTTTGTTCATACGAGACTTACAGTTGTACAGATAATGAATTTTTATGTAATCGAAACGCAATGCGCTTTCTCTCAATTTGATTTTCTATTTACGTATACTTATTTCTGTGCTATGACGATTCCATAGAATTGCAAAGAAAAATGAAGATGATATAACTTGACGATTCATTTTGACCGATTAACATTCGCTGAATTATATAATCTACTTCAACGTCGCATCCGACATAAGGACATTTATTAATAATGACATGACAGGATAAAGACTTGCACAAAATAAAATACTGATTGGAAATATTGAAAGTGCATCGGGATGTCGTTTAAAATGACTACGAATTTAATAAATGTTAAAGTACGATTGCTGAATTAACTATTTTAATATTAAAATATATTCTTCTGTTATTATCAGTATTTATTATTATTGTTTGCTACTGTTATTATTATTTACTACTATTATTATGTATTCTATTATTGTTATTTTATTATACTTACGAAAATACTGTAATAAAAGTTAACTTTGAATAAACAAAAGAGCTTTTCGATAAATTCATCGAAATAATCCAGTGATATGCACTAAAATTGTACATTTTTAATTAAAATAAAATTTTCACACTTACAAATTTGTGCATCTTCAAATTATCGAGTTTTCAAGCTTGTAAATTCAGAATCTCTAATATATGATAATATAGAAAATTAGGAGTGCGATCATTAGAAAATTAAACAATTTGTAAATTTACAAATTTAGAAGTGTAAATCTATACAAATCTAAAGTTTTCGATTTCCCAAATTTAAATATTTGACAATTAATTTGGAAATTTTATGCTCTGAAAGTGTGAAAACCCGCGAAACCAGAAATTTGTTAACACTCAAATTTGAAAACGCAAAACCCTATTTCTTCGGAAATTCCTAGCCTAAAAAAATTTCAAATCTCCGAATACCCAAATATGAAAAGTTAAAAATCGATTAATGCAACGGGTTGCAAATACAGAAAAACGAACTTAATAAATTTAACAAACCTAGAAATTATTTCGCGAGATGCAACTCAAAAATTATCAGTCGGATAAATTGAAAAAAAATTGCGAAACCGTCGATCATCGAATATCCCGGAATACGGAGGCACTGTTCTGAATAGGGGGCAACAAAAATCGCGTCAGTATTTCGGGGATCGTCGATTTTCATCTGGAAATGCGGCGTTCACCGGATTCGAATAGGTATAGCGAAATGCCATCGAAATTCCTGAAAGCTTTCGGGACATGTTCAAGATTTCTCAGCCGTTATATCTGTGTGGAATCGAATTCCGTGATACGATGCTACGCTCGGAACACGTCCAACGGGTTGATGGCGAGTTTGGAAAAATCCCACGAAGAGGATCCGCGGTATCCAGCCACGATCTTGACAAGGACGAAGCTAAGCAATCTAAATGGCCGTTCACCGATTCAAGGTTGTCTAACTCGTTCGGCCATGACGAGTGACACCGTGAAAATTTCAATCGTAGCCGTTTGAATCTCGAATGAAAGTAGTCCGAGGGCCGACCAGTTTCTTTCTGGTGATCCAACGACGGTCCCGGCTCGAAACCGCTCGACAAAAATCAAATCGACCGGAATAATCGGCCTACGACAAACTCGATCGAACGCATGTACAGTCGACGGCAAATACGCTTTCCCTAACGGAAATATGGTAACCCACATACTTCCGGGAAAATATATCACGTTCACCGACTTGTTGGGACATTTGAGGACCAACAAATTTGGCAATGAGTCGAAGATGGATTCACTGATATCGGAATGTAGGAATTTCGAATATTTAGGGATTTTGGATATTGAGATCGCAAGATGAAGTATGTCACGATTTGGGGATTTCGTGATGCGGTGATTTTGGGATGTAGGATATAGGGATGTATAGGAGTTTCCGGTCAGAGGGGTTTGGAATATTGAGATTTGGGGATATAGGGATTTCGGGATACATAGATTTTGAGATATAGAGATTTGGGGGTATAGGGATTTTTGGATACGGGGATTTCGATGTATGTAGATATGTGGATTTCGGGATATGTGGATTTCGGGATATGTGGATTTCGGGATATGTCGATTTCGGGATATGTGGATTTCGGGATATGTGAATTTCGGGATATGTGGATTTCGGGATATATGGATTTCGCGGTGCAGAGATTTCGGACTATACAATTTTGGGATGTAGTAATAGATTACGAAATAGTCAAATTTCAGAATATATAAATTTTGGGAAAGGGGGACTTCGAAATATTAAGATTTCGGTACCTGGGGAATTGGATGTCTGAAAAGTTTGGGACATAGGAATTGGGAAATATGGAAATTGGGATATTAGAAATCTAGCAGTTTGATGATTTCGAGATTTGTTAACTTGTAAATGTGGTGTACTGAAAAATTGAAAAATTGAAGAATCAAAAAATGTAAAAATTGAGAAGGGGAAAAATGGAAAAATTGAAAAGGGAAAAATAGAAAAATTGAAATGTGGTAATTGGAAAATGAGAAAATTGAAAAATTGAAAAATTGAAATGTGGTAATTGGACAATGAGAAAACTGAAAAATTGAAAAATTGAAAAATGAATATAGCAACACCAACAGTAACCATTCCTTAATGCCTGTGATAACAACGTGTTAAATAATCACTAAATAACTTGCAGTTTTCAATCACCAGTCCTCAACAATTGTGTTAACCAGAACAATCAAATCCTTCTTGAAAGCAATATTTCCTCCGTTCGCACGATTTCTTAAGTAATTTATTACACACGATTAACTTACAATTCATCTGCGAGTTTGTAAATAAATGTCGAGCAGTGCACAATCCGGATGACGTTACATCTTCATTTCCTTCTCTTAATTGACATTCAACCCCGTAAGGATTGTGTTACCCGTTAATTCATCGAGTCAATGAATCTTTGGTCGTTAAGGTTAAGAAACTGATTTATTGCATCCATTCAGTATCTGGCAACGATAATTGAATGTTTTAATGCCGGTAGAAACGTAGAAACGGTGCATTTAAGATAAACGCGACGCAGAGCGCAGAAACTAAATACAAATCTCTGCTTACGTCGTTTCAAACAATTAACGCTTCTTCATTAAGCTGAGACATGTCTTTAGTTTTCCTTTAAGCAAAGACGAATGAACACTTGTTGCAACGAGCGCAAATACAGCGGGGGTGATTCAACTAATTTCGAGTTTAGATCACCGCTCGTTGAAAGGATTGTTAAAGCAATGTATTGCAGAATTCCAACGCGAAATTCGTGAAATTAATTTTGGTTCATTCTAACTAACCGATTGCGAATTATATGCAGGCACAATTACTTGTATTTTTTACTTCTTCCTTATTGTCACATTTATCCCCTTGCACTACAATTTATTTGTTTCGTGCATCAATCAGAACTAATTATTCACAGCTACAATATTAATACGAACAAAGAAGGTTAAAATGTTATGCGTATTTTGTATTCAATGATCTTTGATTATGGAGATTATAATTAGATACGAACTTTAAACGTATTCGAAATATCAGTAAAGATTATATAAGCGTATTCAAAATTTTAGTAAGATTTATCACGTGCCAACTGTGAATGCGTCACGGGACAGATTTGATGGAGTATGGCAAGGGGTTAATTACGAATATTCTGTAATTTATTCATTTAGCGAATTCATTTATTCAATAGCTGTTCAAGTATAAAAGATAATGGTTCTAACATTAATATCGAGATTAACATTTTTATTAATATTGTCATCTTTAATGTTTCCAACATTTTAGAGTTCATCGAATTAATGATTAATTAATTATTAGTAATCCTATTATTGATTAATATCTTATTGTATTATTTTTCCAGTTTGAAATGTACACGTTCAAACTCGCACGTGTAATAATAATAAAAAGGTAACAATAAACATGTTTCCTGTTTAATTTCCTGTTTAAAAAATCTATTCAAAGAAAACTGATATTTGTAATATTGTGGGAAGGCACAGAAAACTGTAATTACAAGAGGTAGATGTTTTTCATGATTTTATTAATTAAAAAATCTCCACAAATCTTGGAAAAATGTAAGAATTATATATAATTTTATGTATATTATTTAGAATACAAAACCTTGTTGTAAACTCTAGTTATATTGCCGTCTCCACACAAGAATCTCTAATTATATCAAATGTTTCAATTACTCAGTTTGCAAATCAACCTCCCCATTTTACGAAATAAAAGGAATACAAACGCTATCCAAAGTATTAACAAAAATTTTCAAATCGATTATGTTAGACTGATCTATGATTAAGCTGACTTGGCAAAATCGATAAACGAAGATGAACATCCATGATTCCCGGTTGCGTTCATCATGTTAATTATCCAATTATACAAAATTGCTAATGGTTTCTTTCCAAAGTGTACCACAGTGCATAGGTCAAATTAATAACTGATCCGTTAATTAGCTGTCTTTATTCATCTGCATTATTCGAATCAAATTTCACAACGATAATTGGTCCAATTAGCAACGGTAGCTGATTCAGCGAACAAGCTTTACGGCTCCCAATGATTACTTGAACCGCTAGTTGATCTAGAAACACGATTTGAAACGGATCCATCGATTTTCACCTGATGTAAAATCAATAGCGAAAGCAATTCTGTCCGTGTTCGAAGATTGATGCTAATTGCGTTAATCGCGATAAATAACCCCTCAAATGTATCTTCTCCTTAACAGCTCACAAGAGAGCATAAACGTCTTCGTGAATTTCGAAAATCCGTTCAATATCCTGTTCAATCAATTATTTATTTGCAAACTCATTTGATTCATCGTTAAATTTCGTTATGTCCAATGTATATTTTAACCAGCTTAAGGAACAATTGTTTTTGAAAGAAAATTGTAAAGCGGCCATACGAAATTTGATGTTAGATTATGTTATAATTTTTGATGTACAGTGACATAATGTGTATGTAGTAAGAAATAAGATAATTAAGTACAAAGTGCCTAATACATGAACATTGTTTTACTAGATCATTGAAATTTCCTTCAAATATTAGTTTGTATAAAATAACTGTAGATTCTTATGTCAAGGATTAATTAAATAATGGATTAATTGTAATATCATTAACAATTAATTATGAGAAACGTCTAATAAATTTAATACTCATACATTTGATATTAGTACTAATAAATTTAATACTAATACGTTCACTATTGCATTAAACTCATTATTTATAAATTGAATAAATCGTACAAATTGAATTTTCTCCCAATTCAGGGAGACGTATAATTTTTATTTTCTTGAAATCTGAAAATATCTATACACGTATGGAATTACACATCGTCACTCAATATTTGAACAGAAATCATCTACACCCTCCATTTTCAGCGATTTTACCAAAATGGCGTTCGATTACGGTTACTGCAATTCAGACATTTGATTACAGTTACTGCAATTAAGAATCATTGAAACGTTGGATAAGAACTCGTCAAATGAACTTAACGAACCCGTAGAAGGTTAAACAATTCGTTAAATCGAATTGTGAATGTCCACGAGGATGTTTACGAAGACCAGTTTCAAGTATTCTCCTTGGAATGCAAACTGCAACGGTATGAAATGTCAATGCCGTTGCCTCTACTTGCTCACTTTTGATCGAAGCTAATTACAGAGTAGATTATCGATTTCGAAGTCACGGCGATTACCTCGAGAGTGTGATCAACAGGTTCCGAACAAGTGTTATTCGAATAAACTTACCATCGTATAATCTTTCAAAATTATCCTGTCGAATGCAGATTTAATGTTGGTAAATGCAGATCCGAGTCTTGAAATCTTACAGCATCGATCGTTCCAGAGTTATTCATTAAATCCAGCCGTGTTAGACGAACAATTTCAAAATGTAGAGAGGACAACTGACGATACAAAATTAACACTATTTCTACCAAGAGGTGTCAAAAAACACCTTTCAAATTTCAACTTAAAATTATTCTCTATGTCGAATCAATTTCTACAATTAATTTTTTGACTTTTCATACAATAGTTGTTAAATACATTCAGCGATATCATTTTCCTCCAGCTCATCGTGGATCTAAAAATGCGTATTCAAACGAAAATGCGTCAAAAGACACCTTTTGATTGAAATAGGTATACACAAAATCGTGGTAGAAATAGTGTTAATGGAAGCGATTATGGCACATCAATTTGATGTTTACGTTTCATGAATGTTCCATCGATTTTCTTCACACGAGGTGCTCAAAATACGATTCCTATTTTCTATCTATCAAATACGATTCGATATCTATTAAATTATCTATTATTTTTAGTTTGTTCGAAAGCTATGATACTGTACATTAAAAAAGAAGGACGATTCGGAAACAATTTCAGAAGGAAAGTCCTAATTTATAATCTTTATCATTTACACTTAATTTTATGGAAAGACTTTAATAATGTATAGCTTCATTCAATAATGTATATTCATAGTTTGCACATCATGATAGAAAACAATTTTTTAATTACTCACTTTGTTTTAGCATTTTATTAAGTACATATTCCGTGTATGATCATCCATTCGTATCATTTATCAATATTTTAATTTCGCAATTTTTCGTTCTTAGCGGAAAGCTAAACGCTCAGGTTAGGTTTAATTAAATTTTAAAAAATGTGAACAATTCAGAACGCGATATCGCGTGATCTACAGCCCTAAACGTAGCACTACGTGGGGGAGAACATACTACAGACCAAATGAATCAGCGTATAATAACTATTGCGTAACACTTCCTACATGAATATCGAATGAATATTATGGAACTTAATCATTTCCGTACTCCTCGATCAAGGATATTAAGGTTAGTGACACGTCACCGTCCACGGACTACGAATTTTGTTAGACATAGATCATTTTAATAATCTAAAATTAAAACTTCGTTAGATGATCGATGGTCTATTTTTAAATTTGACGCGTTTTAATCCCCGTCGAACGAAACAGCTTCCTGCCCAAACAAAGGCGGTGCGGAAATCGTGAATTGAAATTGACAAAATTCGAAACCATCGAACGGATAAATGTTCCAGGAAGATCGACACAGGGTGGACACTATGGTCTACCAACTATCCAGTCACGAAACCGCTTTCTCTGTGGTGGACCTTGGCAGAGCGAACTCGATACACTTTACGATACATTTCTCCGGATTGAACGTAAATCTTGTGACCATTCGGTTACCGCGAAGCACGGCGACTTATGTAAATGTTTCTTGTAACTTATAACGCCGCTTTCACGATCGATTGGAAATTCCGATAGCAAAAAACAAACCCAGACTCGTCAGTTCGCCGGCCGACATCGACGCCGAAACACCGAATTAGAGAGTATGCAAAGCAGTTCGTGACATAAACCTTTTTCTAACTGCCTACTTTCGATACTTTGTTCTTTTATCCCTTTTTCTTTTATTAGTCTCGCAGATAAAGTTGGACGACTTACGTGACGACTTCAGATAACTCGTAACGCAACGATTTCAAGTAATTCGCAACATGAGGGTTCATATTACGAATTGAAATAAATAGTAAATCGTTCACTGCGAAACAAATTTTCAAACGTTGCATGATTTTTAAACTCAGAGTAAATCAAACTTGTATTCAAAATAATTTCTGTAACGTGATGACTTTAAATAGATTATAAATCGTTTACTGTAAAACAAATTTTCGAATATTGTATGATTTTTAGGATTAGGGTGAATCTTGCACAGAGGGTGCGTTTGATAACATGACGAATTCAAATAAATAGTAAATCGTTCACTGCGAAACAAATTTTCAAACGTTGCATGATTTTTAAACTCAGAGTGAATCAAACTTGTATTCAAAACGATTTCTGTAACATGACGACTTTAAATAAATTTTAAATCATTTACTATAAAACAAATTTCCAAATATTGTATGATTTTTAGGATTAGGGTGAATCTTGCACACAGACTGCGTTTCATAACATGACGAATTGAAATAAATAGTAAATGGTTTACTGCAAAGCAAATTTTCAAACATTGCATGATTTTTAAACGCAGAGTGAATCAAACTTGTATTCAAAATAATTTTTGTAACGTGACGACTTTAAATGAATTATAAATCGTTTACTATACAAACATTTCCAAACATTGTATGATTTTTAGGATTAGGGTGAATCAATTATGTATTCAAGATGAGTTTTGTAACTTGACTACTTCAAATAATTCATTGTAAAACAAAATTTTCAATGATTGCACGATTTTTAGGTTTAGAGTGAATCAATCTTGTAAAGTAAATCATAAATCGTATACAATGAATCACATTTTCTAACGTTATACGATTTTTAGAAACAGGGTGAATCAAACTTGTGTTTAAGATGATTTCTGTAACGTGACGACTTCAAGTAAAATGTAAGTCGTTTACAGTGAATATAAATGTTCAAAGGTTGCATGATTTCGGGGTCACAGGATACTGAGAATTGCTTCGTCACGCAAAATTTCAGGCTCGATGCAAATGCAAGAAAAATATTAGATACTCCATTTGGAAAAGTTAAGTATGTCACGTAAGAAATTGGTGACCTTCCTATCTCGATGAGAAAGTAACAACAAACTGATGCTGCTATAATAACGAAACGACAAAGTGATGTTGTTGTAACACTAAAGTAACAAAATGACGTTGCCGAAACAACCAAGGAACAAAGTGACGTTACAGTAACACCGACGCAATAAAGTGATGTTACTGTATGTGACCCTGGAAATCATGCTTTCTGACAGATTTATTACTGTATATAATTTACGAGTTACGACACTCATCCCGAATAAACAGCGTCTTCCAGTCGAAGGAGAAGCAACTTGCTGTAAGTAGGGTTACCTAACTAGATCAGACCTATGTAAGTAGATAAGCTTAGCCTAAGTGGCTAGATAAGACTAACTTTACCGCAGTCGGCTTTTCAATTTCGATACCGCAGTCTGTTTTAAACATAATTCAATTTATGAGCCAACGTAGACAACCTTCGATCATTCTTTTTAGAGCATTCTGCCTGTTTTATACGTATGGGTACTGTCTAGTATCGTATACGTATTGTTCGCTATTACATATGTATTGCCTACTGTTACATACGTATTGCCTGCTATTGCATATAGGCTACCTACTATTGCATACACGTTGCTTACTATTGCATACACGTTGCCTAATATTGCACACACGTTGTCTACTATAGCATACGTATCGCCTACATCAGTTAACATATTTAATTCAAAGGATGTTTCGAATAGTCAATCAAAGGACACGAGTCAACGAAGCGAAACCGAACGCTTCATTTCAATAATTCGCACGATGAAACAAGGTCTCTTCAAGGCGAAAGGGGCATAATCGTGCTCAACTAGGCTTGCGGAGTCGGAAATGATCGCATCATAATGCCTCGTTTTGTCTGCAGCTGCTTATCAGCCTCTCGCAGATCCAGAGAGCTCCAGGCCTCGCTGAAAGCCTTCACAGCACATTGCTTCGACGAGTATAATAATAACTCGATCGACGTAAACGTGACAGAATTCAGTATATATTGGTATAACGAAAAGTTCTATCCGTTTATGAAGAGAAAGAAAATGATGCAGTTTTTAACCCTTTGTACTTGAAAGATGACTCATGGTCACCGCTTTGTTTAGAACAGCAATTTGGAATAGGTATTTTTTAACAATATCTATAACGTTGTACATATGATGTATAAACATAATGAAACAGCTAATAATGCCAATTAATAATAGACAGATAATAACTTTGACAGAACTTATCAAATCGTTCAACCAAAAGATTTTTGTGTTCTTATCTGCTAACAGTGAAAAAATACCTTCGAGTGCAAAGGGTTAATACATTCAACAATCTATCGTTCCTAGCTTCCGTATATGGTCCAAAATGATTCATGGAGCCGAGTTATTTAATGTTATCAAAAAAGGACCCAATGTTATACAAAAAGGATCATATTACGGTCTTCACAATATCAGCATCAACCAAAGTTGATTACCTAGAGTGTGTCTTATCACTAAGGTCGAAATCACCTACTTCAAATTTTTCGAACCATCTCACACACCTTCCTCCTGGAACACCATCTCCACCAATACTTTTATCAAATTTTGACACGGTTCAGTAGCATTTCTATCCTGTTAGAATTCATACAACATGCAGCGCCGCAAATGAACTTTGTCAGAATCCATGTTTTCATGATCAGGCCTAGCTTAATAACGACACAAAATATCTTTGCCATAGTTACCTTCGAAGAGCACATGTTTCTAAACGCAGTTATAAAGAAATTGGCCATAAGTTGCTCAAAAGTAGAATGCGTATACATGTTCAAACTTGAAACGAAATTATCGGACAGAACTTTCCGGTAGACCTAATATAGTACTTCTCGTTCAGCTTTTATTTCTATCTAGTCATTTGCTGCTGCGTTTACATACACGGTGATGATTTATAAGATACATTTTTTATTCCTTGAGCTGTAAATATTAGGATATCCCATAAGTTTCTTTCTCTTTTGACAGATGCAAATACACAATATTTATTGTCAAAGGTTGGTGTAACATCCTCTTCCATCCTTCAGAAAACATCATTACTTACTGTTTCTCAAATTTTTGGGGCTTCCTTGCAAACTATTCCTCGAAGTGCGTTTTTATGTTACATCATGAAGGGAAAAATTTATCTGGCAATCTAATAGTTGTGGAAATAGCGTTATTGCAGTAGGTTCATGCAAGCGGATTCTGTGGAGTCAGGAACTATGTGGAGGACCACGTGCTAAGAGTTGCGTGATAATTGTAATACTTGCATCAATTATGTGCAATTTCAATTAAATGCAGTTATTAAATGCTTGAATTAATATATTCATTTATATTACATAATGTACATGGATCACTGATACTAGGTTTTTATCTGTGCAGAGAACAGCTGTTTTCGCGAACTAAGGTACATTTAGTTCAAGTTCTAAGTTCAACTAAATACTTCAAACTCCAAATTAATAGGTATGAATACATTATAAATAGTTTTACATAAATAGTTTCATGATGAGAATTATAAAGTCATTTTGCTTTACGACTGCACTCAGAATCTCTACCCAAAGTTCAACTTTAAATTATTTAAACCCTGAATGATCATTTTATTGCATTAACTTTTGATCATTGTACTATATCAATAAATTGAAATTCATGAACTGTTGAGTATTTTCTGTTCTCTTTTTAAATGCAAATTTTCAGAAAACTTTCAACGATCAAAGAGGTTAGTTCGTTGATTGTTTTTGAGAATAACATTCAGTAAGCCAATGTTGGTTCACCAATAGCGACGAATGTATACGCGCTGTATAAATTACATAGATAATATCAGATATTCGTAGAGGAGCAACGAATACGAGGGAATTCCAGGAAACTGTACCGACACTTTGTGAGCAGTATTTCCCCGTGTTTTTCCTGAAGTAGCAGACGAAGAAAGACACGGAGATCTCGCGACAGGTTCCACACGGTGAAAGCGAATGCTTCTTGCATTTTTGAACAGAAGACGATTGAGTTCTCGGTATTTGCTTTTTGAACGATGGTGATTTCTCTCGCGAAGAGGAGCTCGAGAATATTACTCCGTGATAAATTTAGATGCGCTACTGAAATGATTACCATAATTTGTAGCGGATACTTGTATATTCAACGTATTCGATTGAATAGCTAGCAACGCTCAATTAACAACCTGTCCATCAAGCGGCTGCGTTTAAAATGTGATTATAAAATGATACATTCAGAGACAATCCATGTTGCTTGTATACTACATCATTTTTAGGTTATGCATGTAATTCGATTTTTGAGCATTTTATAGCAGATGAAGTAGATAGTAAACGAATTGATAAAATAAAACATGTTCATTTATGTGAAACAAAATCTACAGACTATTAAATATATTTTAAAGATATTTTAAAGGGAATTGTGGTAAAATAGACATTTTTTTGCAAGCAGCTTTTTCTATACATATGAGAGGATTTTTTTCCTTTACAGAGTTTTGATGATTTTCATTATTCTGATTATTTCGATTATTTTGATTATTTTGATTATTTTGATTATTTTGATTATTTTGATTATTTTGATTATTTTGATTATTTTGATTATTTTGATTATTTTGATTATTTTGATTATTTTGATTATTTTGATTATTTTAATTATTTTTATTATTTTGAATATTTTTCATATTTTCAATATTTTGAACATTGTAATTATTTTGCATATTTTGCATATACTGAATATTTTTAATATTCTGATAATTTTTAATATATTGATTATTTTGTTTCTTTGGATTCTTTAGATTGTTTGAATTATTAAAATTATTTCGCATATTTTGCATATATTGAATATTTTTAATATTTTGATTATTTTGATTAGTTTGATTAGTTTGATTAGTTTGATTAGTTTGATTATTTTGATTATTTTGATTAATTTGATTAGTTTGATTATTTTGATTATTTTTATTATCTGCATTATTATCAATTCGGGTGTTACTATCAAATATTAAATAATTATAAATTAGACAATCTATTAAATATCCACTTTGATGACGTCGCCATGTCATATAAACTGACATAGTCCAAATTACCAGTAGAATTTCAGGAATGCTGGCGTCCTCTAAGAATGGTAATAGTCCGAAGTCGTTCACAACAATACGCTCGAAGAAAATCAGACCGACGGGGACTGAAATCCATTCAGAGGCAAAAATACAAAAGAAACGTCGACGAAAGAGCCGCGTTTCCCTAAACAAACACGAAGTAGCTTGCGTAACAGAATTTCCATAGTTTAGTTACACTTGGCCGAGAGAAAGCGCGGAAGTATGGTAGCTCGGCAACGAAAGAACGCGAAAAAAAGCCTGATGCTGCGCTCTTTGAAAATATTAAAGTAGCATTCGTACACGGTAAGCAAACCGTGGGGAAAATAAATTTTCCGGTCGAAGAATGAACTTCGTTGCAGCTCAAACGGACTCATCGGACGTTTTTTTCCTCCCGTTTTAATTGAAATCTCGTCCACGGCGCGATATTAATGGACGTTTTTAAAACTATTCCACGCGCGACTAGTATGCTTCCCCGTATTTCACCGGGATAGCTGTATACACAGAAGGAATTTTTCAAGACTTTTTCTCCTTTCGCGAAAGTTTTCTGTTTAACCAAAGACTCGAGACTTCGCTTCGGTGTGAAACTTTGCATAATCATCGCGGACTCCTTCAAAGCGCAGTCTAAAAGGTAAAATTTAAAGAAAAAACCGCTGGGAAACTTGGAAGGGAGGTAATCTAAATTTTCTCTAAATTTAATCTTCTCCCACGGGAAATGAATTCCGCTTAAACGATATGCACGATTCTTTCGTTCTCGCGAGAGATCGTAAGTAGCGTTTAAGATTCACGCGAGTTTCAAACAGTATCCTGTATTTGACGATGTTGGTCGTATCTGGCGGACATTTTGGTCCGTTGTAGCAAATAAAGACGTTAAGAAAATTGAAGATTATTTAGGAAGCGATATTGTATAGTCGCGTTATACTCATTGCAGCACATAAAAATTACTGAAACGACGTTTAAGAGAAACGAAATAATATAGAGAGGGCTTGATGATATCACTGTACTCTATTTACTGGATAAGATGTTAGCATTGAACATGTAGTAACATATTCTCATACTGAATATCTAGTGAAATATTAATAAAATTAATATATAGTTACACAGTAACATATTAATATATAATTCATCTAACAACATATGCAAACTAAAATTATTCAATCAATCAATAATTAAATAAGAGTGAAGGATCTATCGGACGATGTAATCACGTACATTTAAAAAAATTAGTAACTTTAAATTTAATGTCTCTAGACATTTCTTCCAAATCTCATAAAATAAATCTGCAAATAATAATTCATTCATAACTATAAATAATTTTGCAAACAATAATTGATTCAGAACTTATAAAATAAATCTGTAAGATTTATTACAAAAGATGGTTAACTTGAAGATTTATTACAAGAAATTACAAGAAACCATACAAACTTTCATTTTTACCTTATCGATAATTTATTTCAATCAATGTATTGTATCGTGATTAAGGAATTCATCGAATGATGATAAATGGTGATCACATAAAATGTAGAAGAATTCTTCATGAATCGTATATTACATAATTTGCAAAGGTTGCACGATTTTTAGAATCAAGATGAATACATTTTGCATACAAGATGAGTGACATACTGCGACAACTTTGGATAAATAGTAAATCGTTTACTATGAAGAAAATTTTCAAGAGTCGTATGATTTCTAGGATTAGGGTAAATCTTGCACTCCGGATGAGTTTCATAACATGACGAATTCAAATAAATAGTAAATCGTTTCCTGCGAAACAAATTTTCTAACCTTGCATGATTTTTAGGCTCAGGGTAAATCAAACTTGTATTCAAGGTAATTTTTGTAAAGTGGCAACTTTAAATAAATCGTCGTTTACAATGAAACAAATTTTGTAACACTGCAAGATTTTTAGGAACAAGAGTATTCAACAATCATGTATTCAAGCTGAGTTTTGTAACGTGGCTACTTCAAATAATTCGTAAATTGTTCATTGTAAAACAAGATTTTCAAGGGTCGCACGATTTTTAAGTTTACTGCGAATCAATCTTGTAAACTAAATCGTAAATCGTTTACAACGAAACAAGTTTTAGTGCATTTCGATTTAAAGGACACAGCAGTAGTAATTATTTAAAGTTTTTTGGTGACTGTAGCACAAGCCCGCAGTAGCCGGGAGCGTTGTACAAAGAGAATTTCAAAGTAACAGAGAGAAATCACTGCAGAGAAACAGTCGCGAATATGTTTTAGTTAAAATTATCACCCAAAAGTGTGCAGAGCGTTGCGTTCCTAACTGCAACGCCTCCGACAAAGGGCATACAACAGTCGAATTATGTTACTCTGGTGGCGGTACACGGTTCGTTCCTGCAAGAAGTGTAATTAAGAGCGAATCTGGTTCCTGTGTTCTATGCTTTGCTGTCTGACGCTTGTAAAATCGTACTTAACTGCGATACGCAAACAGCGATGGCTATAAATCGTGCTTGTGCTCGAAACTGATCGAACCAGGTCAACATAGATAAAGGAGGGTGTTAAAAAATGCCCATTTTTGGCATTGCCTAGAAATGAAAAATTCGTAGAGGATCTTTTATAGTGTCTCCCAAATAACAAAAAATGTCCTTATCACTTTCCCGAGAAACGATGGGAAAGTTGTCAAAAATACGTTCAAAATATGAATGTAATTATAACGAAATTTACGTACAGTCGTGGACAAAATTAAGTGGACAGGTATCATAAATTACAAAAAGTTAATTTAATTTAACTAACAATGCCTATAAATTAAAACTTTATTGCACAATTATATACATTAATTAAATGTTTTTTCAAGTCTAGAAAAGCATTTCACGTTCTAAATTTAATAGTTATTTAAAACATTGTAACAAAACAAAAAATTTGTTACATTTCTGCAATGTCCACTTAATTATGTCCATGACTGTATATTTTACATTTTGTCGTCTTTTTCTTCGGATATCGAACCGCTTTCGAAATAAGTAGTAAGCAACTCAGCAGGCAGATTAATTGAAACTTGAAATTGAGCAAATGCAAAGTACCATAAAATCATGGCTACATGGGAACAGCAACCAACGACGCGTGCTCCGACTTTGCATTCACATGAGTGTGCGAGTATGGCTACATTGCGGTTTTACTCTTATATACTTTCAACGTATTTTTCACAACTTTCTCATCGTTCCTCGGGAAAGTGATAAGGATATTTTTTGTTCCTTGAGAGACACTCTAAAAGATCCTGCATGAGTTTTTCATTTCCAGGCGATGCCAAAAATGGGCATTTTTTAACACTCTCCTTTCTCTGATAAAATAATCTTCTTTTCTACGATTTCATACGAAAATACTAAACCTACCGACGTATAATGCAAGTTTATTTTGACATTTAATATGAAGTTGAAAAAGAGATAAACGATCGGTGAAACACAGATTAATGTACATACTAATTCTTCATCTCGATGAAAATCAAGAGGAATTAAAAAAAAAAGACAATGTAGTTTGTAGCTTAAAATTAGAAACTTGTTGAATGGTCATTTTGACCGCTTTGGTAGGTTTAGTGTCAAAATACTAAAATTTCATATGAAATACTTGGAAGTTCTATTACTGTATCGATTTTCTCTGTTCATTGTAATGTTTGGGGATTTTAGGATTTGAGGAGCTGGATTTATGGAAATCTAAAGATTTTTTTTGGCGGACTTATTAGGACCACTGACTAGGGTTTAGTAAATGTTCGACGTAGAAATTTGGAAACACAGGTACTTGGAAATTTAGTAATTTGAGAACATTGTAACTTAAGAATTTATAGAGATAGAGATCTAGGAGTTTGGGGCTTTAGAAATTTAGTGATACATGTGGAGATGAAGAAATATGAAAATTTGGTTATTTATTAATTTACAAAATTGGACACTTGGAGAATTGAAAGTTTAAGAATTTACAGATTTGGAAATTTGCGAAATGGAGAAATTTGAAAGTATCGAAGTTAGAAAATTTTAGAAACTCGAATATGTCAAACTTTGAAAATTTAAAAAACTGGACAATATCAAAGTTGAAAAATTGTAGAAACTCGAAAATATGAAACTAGGAACATTTCAGAATCTTGAATATATCAACGTTGGAAAATTTTAGAAACTCGACAATATCAAATTTGGAAAACTTCAGAATCTTCAATATGTCAAACTAGGAAAATTTCAGTAACTCGAAAATATCAAACTTGGAAAACTTTAGAAACTCGAAAATATCAAACTTCGCAAACTTCAGTAAGTTTAACATATCGAACTCCGCAAACTTCAGAAATTTGAAAATGCAAAAATGGAAAAGTTAGAAAATTTGAAAATGTCAAGCTCGAGAACCTTAAAGCTGCAAATATCAGGAAAAGTGAAATTTCTTAAATCGAAGAACCCGAAAATTTCGAAACTCGAGAGTTTATAAAATCATCTCGTTGGCACACATGTCCCCTTTTGTGGACAACTCGCACCTACCATTTGCTAATGAATTCTGTAACGAATCTCTTCGAGAACGTCGTACACAAAGACGCGGTATCAATCGATCGGACGAATTGTGACCTCCTCGTGCTTAATAATAGAGCGAGTGCGCAGTTATAGCGAAAGTTAAATTACGTCTACGATTAAGTCCGTTCGAAGAGGCGGCTAAATAACTCGATTACTCGTTGACGAACGTCCCAATGGCGCGGCCCTCCACGACATCCGGCCGAAGCTATTTCAAACTTTTAATCAGTTTACGCGATTCCGTGGGAATTGAAGTTTCCGTTTGCCTATGCCCGTAAAACGCTAATTAAGCCGTTTCGCTGGTGACGATGCATTGTGAACGCGGCCGAGTGTCGCCGCAATCGCGGGATTTAAACGGTGCCGGTTTAATTAGGGTTACACAGTTTTGCCGTCGAAATTAGCGCGGTCGCGAACAAAGGGTTTCGCGTAACCAACGCGACCCGACACGTCGACGGCTCGTTATTAAAATTACGACACTTTCTATTAACGACGAAGTTGCCATTCGTAACGGTGTCGCAAGTTAGAAATGGCCCAACATCGAGCGCGGAGACAAAATTTTGCTTGAAAGCTGTGTTATGGTAATTTTATTCGCGAATTTACGGGATAAGTCTGGACATGAATCGGGGGAGGCATTTTATTAATTATTTTATTTAGTTGCTTATCATTTGTTTGTTTTGTTATTATTTTGTTAATGTTTTCCTAATAGTTTGCTAATATTTTGTCAATATTTTCCTAATAATTCCCCAATAATTTCTTAATGTTTCGTCAATTTTTGGCTAATAATTTTATACAGTTTGACAATATTTTGTCAATATTTCGCTAGGAATTCCCTACATACAGTCATGGACAAAATTAAGTGGACATTGGAGAAATGTAAAAAATTTTGTTTTGTTACAATGTTTTAAATAAATTTTAAATTTAGAACGTGAAATGCTTTTGTGGAGTTGAAAAAAACATTTATCTAATGTATATAATTGTGCATTAAAGTTTTGATTTATAGGAATTGTTAGTTAAATTAAATTAACCTTTTGTTATTTATGATACCTGTCCACTTAATTTTGTCCACGACTGTAGTTTGCCAATATTGTATAAATATTTTCTAATATTTTTCTAAATGTTTGCTAATATTTTGTCAATATTTCGCTAAGAATTCTCTATATAGTTTGACAATATTGTATGAATATTTTCTAATATTTTCCTAAATGTTTGCTAATATTTTGTCAATATTTCGCTAATAATTCCACACAAATGCTAATATCTTCCTAAAAGTTTGCTAACACTTTGTCAATATTTCACTAATAATTCCCCAATAATTTTCTAATAATTCCTCGATAATTTGCCAATGTTTTGTGTGCAAAATGCAAAACATTCTGCGAATATTTGTCTACTATTTTGCTAATATTTTATTCTCAAATCATCTGTTAAATACATCATCTGTAATCATTATTTTGTTTCACTATAATTTAACATCAAAATTTTCGTAAATTCTTGTGAAAATTGTCACATCAAGTTCCATTGAGGACGATAGTTCTTTTATCACGTTTTAAACAACGGATTCACAGTGTTGTTTTGTATTTATCTTGTATTTACATTTATCTATCTTATTATTTTACATTTATATTTATTTTGTAAAATTCGGTATGGATGGACTATCTTCAAATATCTTTACCAAAATTTTCACTAAGTCCAATTGAAACGAATACTTTTAATATATTTTTATATAAATGCTTGAATCAGATGCATCGTTTACTAGTACTATGAAGTATGCGAAACATTTAAAAAACGTATAATCATGTTAATAAGTAGATGTAATAATACATGAAACTTTTTTGTTGTTTAATAAAACAATATCGAATATCGACGAAAATTACTGTTACAAATTAATCGAATAAAAATTTACGAAGATGATCCATTTTTGTGGAACTTACTCCGATGTTGCAATCTGATAATTCGATGAAAAATGCATCAAGTTTCTAAAAAGATTGGATTCTGTAACTTAGATTACACAAACCAGATTGCTGGAAAGGAAAGATTCCATCGTATCTCCGCGTCGGATGGAATGCAATTACAAACGTTTATTATCCCTGGACAGTAATACCATTAAACTCGCAACAAATTATTAAACGCAAACTGTATTACGACACGTGATTCCTACGTCAAGTTAAACAGAAATTTCAGAATGTTAGTTTGTTGATACGAAAATGCATCCCCTGGTTTCCTATTAGAGTTTACTGAATTAAACTTCGGGCAAACATTTACCTCAGCCGGCGGTCAAATTCCTTTACCGGCATCACGTAAATGTCGTAACTTTCAATTGGAAACAGCATTTAATTCGTTGCGTGACCAGTGATCGGAAAAGTTTAATAAAACCCGATAACATCTACGGCTACTTAGTTTCAGTGTTACAGAAATTTCGTAGGTTTCGAGTTTCAACATGTGAGAATTTCTAAATTTGTGAATTGAAATCTAGTATTTATGTATTTAAAAGTGTTTTCATTCACAAATGAGGGAAACCGTTAATGTTTATTACACTGCCGTATCGTAAATTCGCCTCTCGAAGGGAAATCTTCAGATTTACGTTAAGCTAACAACGTTAGACCCTCTTTCTTTATCTCGAACACTAACTGTAGACTGGCTACAACTCCTTACTGGTGGGTCTACAGGTGTACAACAGGTGTAAAACTAAAATTTACTGTACCTACTGTAAACGTGTAGGTAGTACAAGAATGAAAGACAGAGATTTCAAAGTCGTTCCAAAAGATGATACGTGAGTGAAAGTACCGAAAACGATACAAAACACGATTATCGTTGATTTCACGAAAAATGACGACAACAACGAAGAAGTATTATCGTAAAAGATGAGTTATAGAGTTTTTAACGTGGTTCCAGTCAATTCCATGTGTTAAAAATGAACGAGAACGATAGCAAACAACCCCGTCAAAACAAAACTTGCGAATAAACTAAATTAGCAACGAATTTAACTCGTGTGATTACAAGACATAAGAACAAGGAGTATGTTAATTAACATTGTGTCCTTCAGGATTCAACTTAATGAACCATGAAGTAGTTAAGTTGTAAATCAGTGAATCCACTCGAAAGACAAAAATAATCAAACAACTGGCGAGGGTAAATTGTGTGCTTTATAAATTAAAACTTGATTTAGCACATTAGAAAAATTGTAACACCTCGCAAATGACAACGGACTTTCAAGATAAAAATAAATTTGGTTGTGTACTGTATGAGGGTTGTTGGAAATCTATTGAAGAGAAAACGTAATGTTCTTTCCAGAATAATGTATGTAGTGGGGATTGGTGTGCTGCTGAGGGTGAACAAACGACTAAGTTAAAATTAAACTATTTCATGGGTTGAGGAAAATTTAAGGGAAATGGGCAAGAAACGGCCTTATCAAATGCTCGTCCCGAGGTCAATATGACCTCAGGTAAAAAGTACGAAGACGTTTATCACCTAACTGTTAATAAATTGCACGTAGTAAGGAGCTGCAAAAGGCAGTTGTTGATTATTCATGAATTTTCTAAATTTAAACATAAGCCAAATGGCCTTATGATTCTATGAGTGCGCCGCAACAGGAAATCTGATAATTTCTTAATCTAGGAATTTGGGAATTTTTAATTTCAGAAATTGTAGATGTAGGCATTTGGAAATTTGAGGCTTTAAAGATTTTGTGACTTATAGATTTAGAGGTTTGGAAATTCGGGAATTTTACAATTTCTTCGCCTTGGACGTCGGGGATTTGGAAATTTTAGGACTTTGAAATTTGGAATTTGATAATGTACAAATTTGGAAACGTGGAGATTTGAGAGCTTGGACATTTAGAGAGTTGAAGAATTGGAAATTTGACAATTTCTTAGCTTTAAATTTCAGGGATTTGGAAATTTGGGAAATTCGGAACTTTGAAATTTTTAGAAATTGAAGATGTTGGAATGTGGAAATTTTGAGGTTTGAGGATTTAGAGGTTTAGAGATCTGAAGGTTCATAAATTTGTTCATTTGAACATTTTTTGGCTTTAGATTTCGAGGATTTTGGAATTTGGGAAATTTGAAATGTTGGAATTTCGGAAACTGATAATGCTGTAATTTGGAAACGTGAAGGTTTCACGATTTTGAGATTTAGAGATTCGAAGGTCTGGAGATTTTGGACTTTGACAATTTCTGGGCCTTGTAATTTGCAAATTTTGGTATTTGGGTAACCGAGAAATTCAGTACTTTGACGAATTTAGGAAATATATAGTGAAAAATTTGAAATTCTGAGAAGTTGGATATTTGGATATCCAAAGAAGTTATCGCTGGCTCTCGAAAATCATGCTAAATGAAAAAAAGTTTAAGCAAATAAATTGCACGTAGTAAGGAGCTGCAAAAGGCAGTTGTTGATTATTCATGAATTTTCTAAAGTTAACCCTTTCGCTACGGCGGGTCTCGCCGCGGAGTGCCTCGCGTGGAACGGATGCCGCGCCGAAAGTGTGAAGATTGAGCGCGCGGTTTTCAGCATCCGGGGTCAAGTTTTTATATTTCAATAATATAATTAAAACTAATGCAATGAAACCAGCGAATGAAACAAGTGTGATCGACGTACGATATGCGTAAAAATAAATACATCACGGTGCTCATTGTCAAGTGGAATCACGCTGACGTCGTCTATAGGCGACGCTCGTAGCGAAAGGGTTAAAAATAAGAATAGCTTTATGATTCTATGAATGCACCGCAACAAACATACTTCTCAACCTACAACGGATCTCACCCTCGAATTGGCTGCAAATAGCTCAGAAAAGAACGAGAAGCGCACAACAAAACACGGATTCTTCTCTATAGAACATATTTGACCAATATACCAATTAAATAGCGGTTGGAACGATCCAAGTATTTGGGATTATAAACGTTTTCGACTAAATTATCTATCGGATCGTGCGGTGAGCGGGCGTGGAATAACAGAAAACGGCTATTGTCCGGACGGGGCGAATCTGAACGAGCATCGGTGCGCATTATGCCCACGGATGGACAATTATTAATTCCTGTCAAGTGTCGAGGAAACGACGAAACGATATAGCGGAGCAGGCAGTTGACAGGCGATGAGCAGATATCGGCTCTATTCGCAATTTCATCACTATTTTGCACGATCAAACCGTCTGCTAGCGTATGCGTTCCGCGTCTATGGCTAAACGTAATTCAACCAACTGGTGAAATTGCATCGCAGCTTCGTAAATGGCTGTTGCGCGGTAATTCGTGAATCTATGTACATATGTATTGCCTTCGATCGTTTCGAAGAATATCGTGGACCGTGTCAATCGATGTTGCGGAAAGTATCCCGAGGGAACGTTAACGAGGACTTTTGTTAATTAGATAGGACGTCGCTTGTTCTAAGTAACTTGTACTAATTTCATTTTTTTCTGAGAATATGTGATTTGTATGATTGACACTAAACTTACCGAAGCGATCAAAATGATCGTTTAACAAATTTTTAATTCACATTTACAAAGTGTGTTAAGGTGGGTCATTGAAATCTCGGCCGATTTTCATTGAGATAAAGAAATAATGCGCACAGTAATTTGTGTTTTGTCGTTCGTTTATTTTTCAATTTCATTTTTAATTGCAAAATAAACGTGATTCATACGCTGGTAGGTTTTGTGTTAAGTTCTATTTTGTATAACTGTAATTGAGGTAAAAATTGGAAGAATGTTTCATGCGATCTTGCATTTTATTGGAGTACTTTGTGGGTGTGTCTATAATAGCGGAACGTGTGTGCGTAGGTTTATAAATATTTAGATCATTTCATTTATAGTTCCTACATTACAAAATTTCTGTACTTTTAAATCTTTGTGTGGTTAAATCCCTGTAACTCTAAATTTCTCTATTTTTACGTCGTAACGTTAAATTTCTGTACTCCTAAATCCCTTTATCACTAAATTTGTTTGTTTCTAAATCCTAGTATTGCTGAATAGTACCCTGGCATTTTTAAATTTCTGCATCCCCAGATCCTTAGACTCGTAAATTCCTATATAACCAAATTCCTGTACCCATAAGTCACTATATCCCCAAATCTCTGTATCCCTAAATCTCTATGTCCCTATATGCCTGTGTTTTTGAATTAGGATAAAGAAACCTCCTAATTTCAATAAATCTTGTGAACCATGAGAATATACATTTTTTATAAGACTACAAATAAATATTTTATCAAATAAGAACATTAGTATTTGAACATTCTCAATCATTATATCAAATATTGAATACTGTTCAATGAATATTACTTGGGCAACAGTAAATAATTATTGCAGTTAAATCAATATTACTATATTATTAACGAGTATTATTCATACTTCTCTACAAATGTATAGATAAATGATTAGCATCATACGGTAACTAATTATTGTTGCAATGTGAAGATAAACGAGGAAAGTTGAAATATTAAGTACAGTTTGCATTCTGAGATCCTTGATATCTCCAATTACAATTAGCATAAAACTTCAGACTCCTAATGCAAATATGTTTCAGATGAGTCATATTCCAACTGTAACATGCTACATAATATTTAAACAGAAGATAATTCTTTCGATCCGTCCCTTAAAAAGTAATCGCAGTTGAAATATAAATACAAATCGTTCGCGTGTACGTTAGTTGGCGGCATGGTGCTGGTGGGAAGATTAAAAAGAACATAAATTAAATTAATAAATGGAATCCCTCGAAAAGCGTGACACTGAAGGACGGATAATATCTGTCACATTATTCATGGCTGAAAACGTAAACACCCTTCCGTTTAAATGTTTTCCCCCGGAATTATCTTGTAATTAAACGTGACAACGAAAGTACGAGGACGAAAATGCATCTACTACGCGTGTCACGTCGGATGAAGTTCCCAATAATAACGGTTAGCTAGTTTCCCGTTTATTCATACAAAATACATGTCACACAATAATTTCCACCTCCATTGTGCGCCGTATTAACCGGCACACACATACACGGCGAAATGTCGTTTCATCAATATGCAATTTTCTGGATGCGTTCGCAAGCAAGTAATTAATGAGACGCAACGAATGCGAATGTTTTGCAAGAGATTGATCGTCGTGTTATTATATTATTGCTAATAATTATCCGCGGGGCCCTAACAATACCCGTGCACCTCCGTTGATAATTCAATCACGATATTTGTAACGTTAATAGCAATCGGATGAAGCAAATCGCGTTACTGCATTCTCCTGATGAGCTTCATAAACGCATTAATGTATGTTGCTGCGTTCAAATGATTTATAGAATTTCCAGCGAATAATTAGGTTGTCAGAGTTGCGCGCTGTTAGAATAATTTTCAAGTATAACACGATTTTACGAATAGTATTTCAATATCGTGTTAGGAATAAAAATTCGAAATTCACAAAATCCCGAAATCAATTTAACTTATTCCCGAAATAAGCGTCGAATAAAATTTTCCTAAACTGCAGAATTTACATAAAGTATCATGAAATTCTTGCCAAGAAAACCTACCAAGATGAACGAGGAATAAAATATGCTAATAAAGGGAATAAAAAAACGTGTTAATCGAGCGAACGAAAAAGATATGTTAATGAGGCGAATGAGAAAACATGTTAGTCGAGCGAATAAAATATGTAACTAAAGGAAAAAATGAAGCGTGTTAGTCGAGCGAATAAAATACGTAACTAAAGGAAAAAACAAAACGTGTTAGTCGAGCGAATAAAATACGTAACTAAAGGAAAAAACAGAACGTGTTGGTCGAGCGAATAAAATACGCAACCAAAGGAAAGGAACAAAAACCGTTTCCGATGAATAATGTTCTAAGAAGATTATGATCGTGCAAAAGAGTGTTCCAGTATCCAAAAAAGTATCTTATTTACCTTCCATATTATTCTATTCGGTAAGCAATACGGAACGAATGAGGTGGAAAGCGAAGTTCAACGAGCCGGTAACGTCTCAAAAAGTAAAAATACCGGTTCAAGATACTTCGAGAGTTTCCTCGCGGCTTTTCTTAGCTTCAATCTGTGCAAACACACCTGTGCATCTGCTAATTTCCGTTTCGCCGTAGGCCAAAGAAAACTTTCAAGCTATGGAAAACGAAAGAGTGCATACGCTTTCGACACGCTATCTCTCCACAAGCAGATGGAACAAAATATGTATTTGCAATCTACCGCGGCTCTGCATGGAAAAATAAAGGAAAACGGTCCTTTTTTCCACTCTATTTTGTCAACGAAGCTTCTACGCCTTTGTCATTGTTTATCTTGAAAATTACAGTCGAATATGGGATCCGTTGCATTCGTTTGCCGAGTAGCTTT
This sequence comes from Coelioxys conoideus, assembly GCA_947623535.1. NCBI lineage: Eukaryota > Metazoa > Arthropoda > Insecta > Hymenoptera > Megachilidae > Coelioxys > Coelioxys conoideus. Next base: position 13,464,207 of record OX392456.1, on the reverse strand, counting down.
TTAATTTTTAGCCGCCATGCTTTCCTTTGTATATTGGGTTTCTTTGTAAGTTGGGAATGTATAATGGATGTTTAATTCTGATTATTAACGGATATTTAACACAGGATTTCGTTTAAGTTACGTTATGAGCCGGTCTGATGCATTTAGAATTGCGGTCATAGGTTTTTTATTATAAATGAGATGATATATGTTGTATTGTTGTTTCATATTTTTAGATTTGTGAGGTTTTGAATTTGGAAATTTGGTTCTTTTGAAATTTAGAGTTTTAGAAATATTGATTAGAGTTTTAAATTCGAGGAGGTGACGAGCTTGGGTTTCATATGTAGAAATATAGAAATATAGAAATATAGAAATATAGAAATATAGAAATATAGAAATATAGAAATATAGAAATATAGAAATATAGAAATATAGAAATATAGAAATATAAAAATATAGAAATATAGAAATATAGAAATATAGAAATATAGAAATATAGAAATATAGAAATATAGAAATGTAGAAATATAGAAATATAGAAATATAGAAATATAGAAATATAGAAATATAGAAATATAGAAATATAGAAATATAGAAATATAGAAATATAGAAATATAGAAATATTGAAATATAGAAATATAGAAATATAGAAATATAGAAATATAGAAATATAGAAATATAGAAATATAGAAATATAGAAATATAGAAATATTTTTGAAAATCTAAAAGTTTGATACATCAAATTTTCAAACCCCAAGTTTACTTAAAAATTGGGATATTATTTGAAAGCTGACAATTTTAGTAATTTCATAATTAAAAAATTTAGAAGTTTAGAAATTTAGAGATATAAAAATATAAAATTTGGAAAGTCGAATTTTTTAAATTCCAACTTTACTTGACGAAAATTTGGACACCTAAATAATCAGAAATTCAAAAACTGGAATATTGAAAAGCATAGCACTTCGAAAATTTAGAAATTAACTAGGTTATAAAGTTATAAATTTAGAAACATATACATTTACATATTTTCAAATTAATTGCTATCTGTTCTGTAAAAATATAATATTATATTTTATAAAAGTAGAAAATTCTTAAATCTTTAAATTCACTTTAATAATAATTAAAACATCATGGAAACTTATAATCAGGGGATTCAGACTTTTCAGTAACATATTATTAGAATATAGAGTGTACAATGATGAGAAATATGAAAAACGTGAACCTCATTGAATAAGCTTGAAATACACGTTTAATCAAGATCCAGGGGAAAAGAAGTTTTTGCAAATAAACAAACGTAAACATACCGGTTATTAACAGGGAAACTGAAAAAAATCTTATATGAGAACTGAAAAAGCTACAACCTGATATTGGTTCATATTATTTGATGTAAAAGAAAAAGAAATCTTTTGGAATAATATACTACCCACAATCTCCATCACTTACATTTTAAAAAGAACTCTGCGTTGTGTAAAATACAAATAAATTATTTACCAAGAAATTTTCTACTGGAGTTAATTAAGTCATCTTCCAAAAACCAATGGACACGAAATTAATTGTTTCCTCTTACATCGTACAAAATACAATCTTAAACGAGTGCAATAATTTCTCTTTTCCTCATAACTTCAAAGCTTATCTGTCATATCGAATAAAAAAAAAGCGTCACAATAATAGTAAATGCCGCTTACGTTCGATCAAAAGTTAGTTCGAAATCAGAAGAAACGGAATCATTCGGTTTTTCAAATCGACGCAATCCCGAACAAATCGATATTTCCAGATAACGGCACCGAAAACTGTGGATTGAGATATTTCTTGAAAACAGCTATTCCGTGTTGCGCTTTCGTACAAAATTGGACGGTGTTTGTTCTGTGTAGTGTTCTCGTTTCCCCGCAAAAAAAAAGGAAAGAGGAAAAAGAATTTGGACAATATCACAATCGAAGGAAGAATCACCGGGAAATAGTTTACGAGGGAACAATCCGCAAACGTTTAATCGGATGAATGTCGCGAACGCGAACGATTGGAAGACAGGAAACAAAGGAAAGGGGAACACGGGCGGCGAACAACAAATAAAACTTATCAACAAGTCGGACGGCTGTTGTTGCATCTGGATGCAATCGATGGAGCACGAGGATTTGATTGGATGGCCCGCTCGATTGCATACTGCAACGAACGAATATCGAAATCCCCGGCGCTCAATTAAAACCACGACAAGCCTCGAAATATCCAGCTGTACAACTTTAAATCGACCGATTAACAGACAAAGAAAGAGAGATCCTTTTAGCAGAAAACGGACACTGCAGGAGTCGACGTTTACATAAGAATTAATAAGCACGATTTAAGAATTGACAGACAAAATGTTAGAATCCATAAACATAGTCTTGTAAGAATACAATATGTATGAATTATGAGACGTAACATACGAAATGGCAAACACAATTTCAAAATTGATCCACGTGAGCTATGCATTAATAGACTTAGTTGTAAGAATTAACAGACATAATGTAGAAATTACGAGATGCAACCTAAGAATTAACAAATATAGTCTAAGAATGAACTGACGTTACCTAAGAATTAACAAACACGATCTAACAATTATTTAACGTAATTTTAGAATGAAGAGACTAAGAATTAGGAGATAATAATCTGACAATAAGAATTAATAGATTATAATCAAACGATTAATAAACGTAGCCTAAGAATTAAAAAATATAAGCAATGAATTGACAAACATGATCTGAGAATTAACACATAATAACCTAAGAATTAATAAACGTAATCAAAGAATTGATGAACATAACCTAAGATTTAACACGCATACCCTAATAATTAACACATTGACCATTTAACTTCAGCGAAAATAGCTACGTATAATAAGAAAGAATTTATTTCACAGTTGAATTGAAAATTGTAAATTAAAAAGAATGACTATGTACGCAATGTAGGGTTACTTTGAATAAGTATATACAGGGTGTTCCAAAAGTGTCGAAGGAGCCGGAAATGGGAAGTAGGTGGGGTCATTCTGAACAACTTTTTCATTTGCAAAAATGTCGTATGGGGCTTCATTTCTAAATTATTAACGAAAATCACCGACCAATCAGAACGCGAGAATCGCGCGCCACGCGATTCGATCGCGACTACGGCCAATTATAACTCGGGCCTAGACTTTTGCCTCAGAGCGCGCGCGATTCTTGCGCTCTGATTGGTCGATGTTTTTCGTTAATAATTTAAAAATGAAGCCCCATACGACATTTTTGCAAATGAAAAAGTTGTTCAGAATGACCCCACCTACCTCCAATTTCCGGCTCACTCAACACTTTTGGGACACCTTGTATATGTTGAACCAGAATGGTTAGGTTTTTGAAGATTAGATCTATAGACTTGAAATTTTCAAATTTATATATTTAACAATATTTACGTATTCGAATTTTTTAATATTTATATTGTAGAACATTCACAATCCCCTACTTTGTAAATGTTCAAAATTTCTGAACATTTGAATTTGTGAATATGAAAATGCGAAGATTTAATTGAACTTGAAAATGTTCTAATTTCCACAATACAAAGTTTTGCACTATTAAATGTTTATTTATTAGTTAACAATCTATGATCTCTGTAAAAATGCATTAATCATCGGATTGTTTTATTAATGAATTATTTGTAACATTGCATCGGCTGTCCAATTAATATTAATCATCGACGGTGAAAACGATATTGACTCGTATTACCAAATTTACAATTTACTTAACAATGAACTAATTCAAAGAATGGAGAACAATTCATTACAAATACTTGATGAAAATCGTGGCTGTTTATCGCTCGAAGAATTTTCATCGTTAAGAAATTTTTCCACCCTCGGCGGAACTTCAAATAATACGGAGTTAAAGACGAGAATTACAATTCGACGTAAATTATTGCACAGTCAGCGTGAAATTCTTTAAGAGGTTGAAAATCGGAAGACGAAGAAAATGTTCCAACTTTCATTCCTTCGCGATGAAGCGTGGTAAATTTTCCCCCTCGTGAATTTCGGTGGATTGTTATGAAAATGAAATGCAAGCCACCGCCTAGAAAACCATAATTAAATCCCGCGATATTTGGAAAGAGAAAAAAAGGAAAAAGGACTTCAAACAATCGTTAAAACATTTTATCGTGCTGTGATTAATATTTCATATTTTTGTAAGGGATACAGTTTATTTACGCAGCCGATATTCGAATGAAATACCCCGTGTCATCCGCAAATATTAAAATTTATTTCGTGGGAATTCGAATGCAAACGGAACCTGCAGTTGATTAACACTGTGATCAATACACATTTTATTATTATTGTTATAGCTTTCGTTACTGCGTCGTACTGAACACAGACTGAAATAACTTATTTACTTGTTTATTTAGATATTATACGGGTATATAGTGTTTAAATATATAAAATATACATATATTTAATATTAATAAGAGGTTATTAATAATTCTATTATTATTCACTGAACAAACTATAGGGTTCTTTAGTTACAAAACGTGATAAGAAATAAGGGGAACAAAATAGAAACTGTCACATAAGAATATATGTACTTATATTTAATATAATATATGTGATGTATAATCTATATATTATAATATAATGTAAGCCAAATATAAATTATAAATTACATTATCATATAGTATAAGCAAAATAAATTATATTACAGTGTAACATAAGCAAAGTGTAAATGATAAATTATGTTATTGTATAATGTAATATGAGTAAAATACAAATAATAAAGTATATCTTGAGATAATACGTAAAATACAAATTTTAAAGACAAATGCAATATCAAAATTTTAAACTCAATTATTAAAATCACTAATTGATATTAATTAATAAAATTAATCTTACTCATATATGTATGGAATTTAATATTCAATGTATGAGACCACACATGCCACGACAAAGAAAATATTTCCTGAAACCAGGAACAAAAACTTGAATAAGAATGTAATTTATACCTACGTAACAGAAGACCAGGTATTATTTTGTGTATTCTATTAGGTGACGAAATTCCGAATAAATAAACGTCTTCTTAAATTTAATGTTGACATCCATATCCACTATTTGCATTTTAAACAGGTATATATTTTGTGATACGTTGTTGAAATTAATAAAATCTAAAAACCAAAACACCTTTTTTATGTGTTAAGTGACAAATTGTTGAACGTGTAAATATCTTCTCAAACTTGTTTAAAAATGTAAATTTTATATTAGATTAGTTAATCAAGTCGAGTAGGTTAAATTTTCTCGTGATATTTTCAAGGAATAAAAACTTCAAAATTTTAAGCTCAGAAAATTTGTGAGATTTGGATATTTGTTGCATTTGTATTTCTAAATTTTTTATTTATCAAATTCTTAGGTTTTGTATCATAAAATTTCCAAATTGTTAGATCGTTCAGTTTCTAAATTTTCTAATTTCTTAATTTTCCAATTTTCTCACTTCCCAATTTTCCAATTTAACCATGTTTTAACTTTTCAGTCTCCCCATCTTGAATTTTGGAATTTTACAATCCCCCAGTTTTCCATTTTTCTATTTCTCCATCATCTCATTTTGTTACTTTCGCACTTTCTTCTTCTCCAATTTCCAAATTTAGCACTTCTATACTTGTAAAGTCTCACATTCTTAAATTCAAAAATTAGATGTGTACAATTTATAAATTAGAGGTGTCTATACCTCTATTTTACAAGAAGATTTTTTTCATATCACTCACATCAAGATTATATAATATGTAATGCATCTGCACGAGTATCATTACACAAATATAACTGCCAAAAATTAATGTAACAAACCTAGCCCAATAATATTACAAAAATACTTACTAAATTCCAAATAAATACTAAAATCTAAAAAAATACTAAATATTAAAAAGTAAATGAACACTAAATAATAGCAACCGTCATTTGCCCGTACGCGAAGCCTACCTCTAACACCTGTTGGCTTCGCCCAACCCTTTGGCTACCAACAAAACCCGAAAAGCGGGATGTAGAGTCAATTATACAACTTTTGATCAAACTTATAATAAGGGATTTAGAATTTTCCGTAACATATTATAAGAATATATAGCGTGCAATGATGAGAAATATGAAAAACGTGAACCTCAAGAAATAAGCTTGAAATACACGTTTAATCAAGATCCAGGAGAAATAAAGTTTTTTCAAATAAACAAACGTAAATATACCGGTTATTAACAGGGAAACTGAAGAAAATCCTATACGAGAACTGAAAAACCTACGACCAGATATTGGTGCATATTATTTGATATAAAATAAAAAGAAATCTTTTGGCATAAAATACTACCCCCAATCTCTATCGCTTACAATTTAAAAATAACTCTACGTTGTGTAAAATACAAGTAAATTATTTATCAAGTAATTTTCTATCGCATTTAATTAAGTCATCTTCCAAAAACCAATGGAAAGACGAAATTAATTGTTTCCTTTTACATCGTACAAATTACAATTTCAATCGAGTGCAACAATTTCATTTTCACTCATAACTTCAAAGCTTACCTGTCATTTCGAATAAAAAAGTTTTACAATAATAGCAAATGCAGCTTATGTTCGACTATACTTTTCCCTACCTCTAACACCTGTTAGCTTCCCTCGACCCTTTGGCTACCAGCAAAATCCGAAACGCGGGACATATAGAGTCAATTACGCGACGATCGATGAAAATTCGTCTTGCTCGTCGTAGAAATGCAAGGGAGAATGGTAAACCGGCGGTATTTGCGATGGACGAGCGCATTCCAGCTCCAAAACGACATGCATGGTCTGAAGCGTGCAAACGTCACGTCGCTCGTGTTCCAGCGTCGAACAATTCAACGTGAAACGCTTTGGAACAGCGACGTGCGGCGTCGTGACGTCAATGCACGCTCCCCTGCGCCCCTGTTATCACATTACACCAGCCAGGTGGGTAATTTCGGGGGTTGGACAACCACCTTCTCATGAATCGACCGCGAACTTCCTAATAAACCGTGCAGAACACTCTTTTACATCCGATATTAAATTGGGTTGATGCATAATCATCCGCCGTTTATGTAGGCACATTTTTTATGTTAGCAAAAATTGGCGTTTCGTTTACTTTTTGTTGCAAGAATATTGCTCTTTGTATAATTAACCAGTTAACTGTGGCGTTCCCTTTTGTGAGTATACTCGTCAATCACAGAAGTGTCGCTGTTAAAATATTGGACCAAAAAGATGGATCTATTTGATGAAATAAATGATTTTATTGCTAATATTGACTTATTTGGCGAACCAATTAGCTGTGATCGAGGAGTGTACTCACCGTGACATAAAATTCTGCGACTTTTCCATGACGACTATACTCGTCGAACACAGCTAATTGGTCAACACAATCTAGGCGGGTAGCCAAACAGACCAAACTGTCAAGTTGTGAAAAAGTAAAATTGTTGAAACTAAATAAAAGGTATGAGCTAATTCTTTCAGTTTCGTTCGTAAATCGATAGAGTAAAAGTACCTTGCTTTTTATTCTATTTACAAATCGTTAAAAATACCCGGCCAGGTAATAGACAGCAGTTCTCGAGACAGGTATTTTTACCCGCACCGCTTATAATGAGTTAATTAACATACGTGTCGGAAATCATATTCATATTCATCATACCATGCTATTGGCAAAACGCGAAGAGCAGGTACGATTGTATTTTGTACGAATTTCTTACTACATTGTATTCATTATTATTGGGTTGATGCATAATTATCCGTGGTTGATGTAGGCACATTTTTTTGTTAGCAAAAACTGGCGTTTCGTTTATTTTTTGTTGCAAGAATATTGCTCTTTTTATAATTAACCAGTTAACTGTGGCGCTCCATTTGTGAGTGTACTCGTTAGTCACATAATAAATGTCGCTGTTAAGATATTGGACCAAAAAGATGGATCTATTTTATAAAATAGATGATTTTATAATTTTTATTTTATTTTTGGAGTAAATTAAATACAGAATATCTGGGAACATTTTGAGTTAAAACACGTACGAGACCAATGGAACACAGTGAGGGTTGACTATGTCGAGGGTGTTTAACGATCTGCGTTGAACCAGTGAAAAGTGGTAAACCGAAATGTACAACCATTGGCAGAAATTATTTTCGAGCAAAATGCGTGAATCGTGGAGGTAGTTAATTATGGTTGTGCTAATGCGGCAAGGGATAATCTTTTCAGTCATGAATATTCACTGAATGGAATATTGTCCATTCTCTAACATCTTTGTTTGTAATTGAAATTGTGTAATATAATATTCACATAACATTGACATAATTATTCTTCAAGAAACGGTATAGATTTTTCAATATCAAAATAATTATCAAGTACATCAATCGATTGTATTGCTAATATAATTAATACTCAATAATCAGTGTAGCTTTACACGATGTATACAATTATTAATTATATCGCAACCAGTATAAATTTTACGCAATTTAAATATTAATAAAATTGTGTACAATTATTAATAGTCATCAACTGTTTATGCTTTTATAATATATAAAAATGACTTTTATAAAACATTAAAGCGTATAAAACATACGAATATATTATTGAACATGTCAATATAATGATGTATGTACATCATGCATATGAAGAAACAAAATAAATTGTTCGCAGCGTGCAAAATATGCACAATGTATACTGAAGTGACTGTTATACCGAAGTATTTACTGTGGTTGAAGCAATACAAATTTTTACTTAGAACAGCAATAAAAATTATATTCGAAACAGTCCATACTGTCATATTTATTTATTTATTATTTCTAAAGCAATAAATATTACCATACTAATGTGCTTACTATTCCTGTAACAATAAAAATTTCTATTCGAAACAGTCCATATTCTAAAGAATTTATTTTCCCACAATGATGTAAATTTTTACTCAAAACAGTTCATTCTGCCATACTTAGTTATTTATTATTTCCGAAGCAATAAAAAGTTGTGCTGAAAACAGTTCATACTGTCATACTGAAATATCTATTATACTATTACTGTAATAATACAAATTTTTACTCGAAACAGTTCATATTCTAAAGAATTAATTTTCCTACAGTAATGCAAACTTTTACTCGAAACAGTCCATTTTTCCATACTTATTTATTATTTCTGAAGTAATAAAAAGTTGTGTTCAAAACAATTCATACAGTCATTCTAAAACACTTACTATTCCTGTAACAATAACAATTTTTACACGAAACTGTCCATATCGAAAGAATTTATATTCCTTCAATAACGCAACTTTTTATTCCACATTTCCCAAAGTATCCCTGAAACAATAAGAAGTTCAATTCGGCACGATTCATGCTACCATCTCCCAAAGTATTCATTCCCGAGACACTCCGCAGTTTCATAGACACTTCCCAAGCGATCACCACGAAGAGCAAACGAATTAATTTGTCATTAAGAAAGAACCAGAAGAGGAAGATTGAACGAAGCTGAAGGATTTACCGGCGAAGAGATCGAATCTGGTCCTGCTCCTCTCGCTGTCCTCGAATCCTTCAAGGTCGTCCTCGTAATCCTCGTAATCCTCCGCGTGTTCCGTATTCTCTTTTTCGTTGGAATTCCTCGGCAACGCGTTACCGGTTGTCCTCTGCGGGGCCTGTCTCACTCTGGCCTGATTATTGCTGCTGAAGAGGACAGCTGGCGGCGGCGGCGTCGACAGCTGAGAACCCTGAAGACGCCTCTGAAGATATCTGGCCAGAATCGCTTGTACCGCGTCTGTCTCGGCGCCGCCTGGAAGACAGAAATGATGTTGCTCTCGTAATCCAATATTTTTTTTTGTTTTCTTTTCGTTTCGACATTTTTCGCGCGAATTCTCTTTCCCGCTCGATTTCGCAACCACTTTTGCGTTCCGATCCCGAAAACATACGTATCTTTGTTGGTCCATTCCGCGCTTCTTCTTTCTGGTTCCTCTTTTCCCTCCGCTTCTTCTTTTCCTTTTGGTCAAAGGAGGATTCTTCTTTTTCCTTTCGACGACGAAGAACGCAGTTCTTTTTTTTTCGTTCGGTTTGCGCGTGTATCTATAAGGATGAGCTTTTGTTACGAGATTTATGCGACCGCTGCTTCGTTATTGTAACGGTGATGGCTGCTTCGGAGAATGAAATGGAACTGTATGCATGATCAGCTTTGTGTAGCAGTTAATACCGTTGAAGATTCGTCTCTCTCGTCTAAGCTGTGTCCGAAATGGGAGAGTTTCCAACGTCAGCTTTGTAGTGAGCTTCGTCAAAGGTTTATGGCCGCGGAGGTAATGTATTCGACGAAATATATCAGGAGCTAACACATTCTTTGGGTTTATAGTCGGTAATTTTACAGTAATTATTAAGTTTTTCATAGTAGTTTTTTTTTTGTAATCGCGTTTATAGTCAGTATGGACAGTACTCATGATCCGAAACTGTTATTCGGTTAATTCGTTCTTACGTAATCGATTGACTAATTAATAAATAAAATGTGGGAAATTTATATGGAGTTATGATATAAATTATCTATGTTGATAAAAATATTATCTTTACATTATCTTCGTTGTAAAATTCTTCGTTACTTATATCATTTTGTTATATTTTATGAAAACTGTATTTGGTTGAGATTATTGTTTCATTAAACAGTGCTGCATATATTATTGGTAAGATCGAATGGTGATCTATTATTGGTAAGGTTGAATAATCTGTTATTGTTAAGATAGAATGGTGCTCTAGTATTGTTATTTGTATACTATGTTTCAATTCAACTAACTTGAAAATGATTTTGTTATTCATTGGATGCCGAAGACTTTGTGTATATAATAAAATAAATTTTAATGCTATGTACTACGTGCAGTTAATATGGTAGACTCGTTTAAATATAATGGCGATGTAGATGAAACAAATTCTAGGTATTCGTTGTAGTTCAATTATTGTAAATATTTTCAGAACGAATAGAATAAATTATTGATCTTTTTAATTCAGTAAACTAAACATTTGAAAATGTTCATTCTCACGAATGTCGAATCTGCATTATCATAAAAATATTCAAACTTTTGAATTGCAAACCTGCAGGCTTACAAATTTCTGAATTTAAAAATTGGTACACATGCAAAATATCAAATTTGAAAATCTAGAAGTGTAGAAATTTTTTAATTTCTGAAGGTGGTAACGTAGAGTACTTCAAATTTATAGTTTTTCTTAATAAAGCATAAAAATTAAACTATTCAGAAAATTTCAAATTTAGGAAATTGAAAAAAAGTTTAACTTTAAAAATGCAGAAATTTCACTATTTGGAACATTACAAGTTTAGAAAATGTGCTATCCAGAAAAATTCAACTCTAGAAATTTACCTACAAAACCTAGAAAATTTCAAACTTAGACATTTAGACATTTGAATATTTCCAAGTTTCAGAAATTTCAAATTCAGAAATATGGAAATTTCTGAATACATCGACTTTAGAAACAGCGCAATTTTGTAATTTAGGTCTAATGTAAAAATAAATATTTACGCAATGATTGAAAAATTCTAAAGCTTTCCGTTTTGTATACTTCAAACCAATGTTCGATTTTCAGAAACACCTGCTCCAATGATTACTTAAGAAAACCCTAAATTGTACCAAAAGCACTCAATCGAGAGTTACAACACAGATAAATATTAATTCTTTAGTACCACAATTTCATAAACAAGTTAGCATGAAATATTTTTTCATATAAGATAAATCTTTGTATATTCTCGACACGAAGAAAAGAAACTCAAACGAGTGTCTCATCATTTCGATTTGCTGAATACTTGTATTTATCCAGTAGAATAGTCATATTTGCCTTTTCACGCAGTCATTTTAAACACAAGATGCAACTGCTACTTGAGCAAGCTACGAAGCTCCATGTGCTTCCGGATATCAGATATTGTTCGTCTCGACATAGCATATCGTCGAGAACAATAATACGTTTTCTCCTCGGTTCGAAACGGTGAAGCTTATGTAAGCTTTGACGTAAGAAGCTTGCGAGGTTACGCAGGCAGCGAACATTTTCTTGTTAGGGTAAAGGGACGTTAAGTAAACTCTTGAAAGCTCTCGAGAAGCTTTGCAGCTGCACGAAGATCGATCTCGGATCTGTTTGGTGTTCCTTCGTGGTTTTCTTCCTCGTTTTACGGGTCGGCTAACCAGCGTTGACCGACATTGATCCAATTCGGATTAAACGAAATCCAAAGTCCTTTAAGTAGTATGTCACCAGGAAGTGGTATCAGAATGTCCCATAAGTTTATTCCTTTCTTTACATAACATAAAAACACGCATCGATAAATATTTTGCAAGTAATTCACGATAATTGTTCAAAAAGTAAATAATAATGTTATCCGTGGAACAGGGTGATAGAGTAGAACAGGAAATATTTTATACAACAAATCCACATAAAAAAATAAGTATTATGCATTCATTTTTACCAAAAAAGGAAGATATTTATGGGACATTCTAATACATGCTTTAGTATACATATAACGTTTATACATGAAGCTATTGTACATAAATTGTGCATTAGGATGGTGCGAAAAAGTTCGTTTTGCACTTTCATCTCCTAAAAATTTAGTATAATGACGTAAAGAAATCCTAGCAAACTTCGAGCTCGATGATTTAAAAAGAAGTTGCCTAAAGCAATTTTTATCGGTACATTAGTTTCTAATCGATTAGATAAGACCTTTCTATAGGATATATATCGACTTTTAACTACAATTTTGATGATCATAGATGTTACGATAAAACTATGCAAAATTACATGTCGATCAACTGATTTAACCATATTTACGTAGTTGAGAAATCGATAAATAATAGGTACGGTTAATTAATTGAAAATAGTGTTTTAAATAGATTATTAAATCTATACTGTTAAGTACAATAATTCACACGCGAATAATTTGGTACTGATAGGTATTAAATTGAGATATTAAGCTAGTGATAAATATTACAGTATTAATTAAACTGTATTAATTTAATTGGCATAATAGTTTGAATAATACGAAATAAACATACATAGAGAAATATCACGAACTTTCGCCTGCATACTGTTTAATTATTAACTGTTAATTAAATTCAATTTTAAATAATGAGTATTTACAAAGAAAATAAGGTGTTACGAATAAAATGTCTTTTAATTAATTTCATTTATCCTTAACATAGACAACTATATTTTTTGATTCGTATACGTTCGAGTGAAAAAGAAACACGCGATTTTATTTATTTTATTTAATTGTATTCATTTTAATTAATCCGATTCAATAATCCACTTCGTTTCGTATTCCCGACTAATTAGTCTACCTTTTCATTAGACTTTCTTTTACACGTATAATTCACAGGCCTTAAATCGTTTAAAAAATAATGCATGACTCAAAATAGGCTACAAAGGTGTTACTATTTTTCGTAAGTGCTATATCAAGTCTTGTAACAAATGCCCCGAGCGCCCACCAGAGTAGCGCCTCGATCGCACCCCCGCCGAACACCGAATACCTGGGACCTACCCCTACCCTAGCGACCAACCCCGTACACAGAATAAATAGCCAAAAACCTCTCGTTTTTACGCACTCAGCTACGACTTGACTTATCTGCTTCATTAGCTGCTCCCTTGTGTGGACAGTCTACGGACGGATAAGCAAGACCAACTCTGCTTCTAAAGCGCTCCCCGAGTGGGACCCACCAGGACAGAGTTTGAGTTTAGTATTTTACTCTGTACGCGAACTTGTACATTTTGCTTCACGCATCTAACTAGTCACAGTTCAGAAATAGTTTAAGTCTCTATTGTAATTTATTTAATAAACTTTTAAATTGTAACTAACCAACGTTACAGTCTTAGTTTTAATAAAGCACAAACATTTTACCCTCGTCGGTTGTTCTGTTATTTTTATCTTTCGAGCGGATTCACCGATTCCACAACCAAACTACACCGTGGTTCATTAAGTTGAATCCCGAAGAACAACAATTCGACACTGCTGGATATTGCAACGGATTACGCACATACACATTTGTATAGAGCAAGGGTCACTATAGCTAAAGGAATGGTCCTACAGTTTATGGCACTCTTCTCAAGTGGCAAGGACCGAGGAAAACCCGAAAACAGTCAGTCGTCATCGAGCCATAGCAAAGTGCACAGTATTTCCAAATTCAGAATAATTCTTAAACAGTCTCTAATTATATTATTGCCCATTTTAATATTCATTCACTTATATTGCATTGTGCGGACTACCACTGTATATTTGTCTTTACAAATAAAGTTATTCTTGTGAAACAAATAAATATTCCAACAGATACAAAGAACCGTACGTTCCCTACGCAAACATCTATCTTCATCGTTCGAATCGCGAGCAGTAATACGCGCGATGTTATGTTATAAGACGAAGAGTTAAAAGCGTCGGAATGAAGTACCGTGCGGGAAGTGTATCTGCGTTTGCTCGTAACAGGTAAACGAAATGCAACGGAGATCCTCGAGCTGACAGGGCACTCGATTAGAGAGTTCTGGCTGGGCGGGCATGCGTTTGACGTTGAAGGGTGTCCTCGAATCGTCAACGTCACGAATACGCGATGCGTGCAGATTAAAGGATGCACACCAACTACTCGATAACGCTTTGAACCGGAACGCTGAAAAACGACACTTCCGTAATTCTGTCGGTGGCTTGTTCATCGCGACTCGTTGTCAACGAAAGAGATACCACGCTCGTCCAACCAGATGGCGTATTTGTTTCCCGTCCGTCGGCTAATGTTCGTCTAATACAGTGGTTCCGAAATTTTGTTGGTCCATGGACCCCTTTTTATACTGAAAAGTTGTGCACGGACCCAGGGCCGATTTACACACTAGGCTTACTAGGCCCGGGCGTAGGGCGCCACGGGGGACCGGTCGTGAAAGTATTAACTAAAAAAAAAAAGGGAAGAGAAAAAAATTTTGAATTCGTTTTATATTTCTTGAGCATTATATGGAAGGCGCTAATTTCATCAGGCCTAGGGCGCCAATTGTTGTAAACCGCCCCTGCACGGATCCTCGAATGAAAAAGCTACTATAAAGCATAGGATGAAAATTTTATATTAAACCTTGCGCGGACCTCCCGACGTTGTCCAGGGACCCCCAAATCATTTTTAATCTTCCACGGACCCCCTGAATAATACTGGGGACCCCTGGGGGTCCGTAGGGACCACTTTGGGAACCACTGGTCTAATATAACAGTGATCGTTGTCCGATCGGCAACCATTTTTGTTTATTTTTTGTATATTAGCAACAGCCACTTTGACTTTAATCGTGCACTAAAATAATTGTTATTCAAGTTTCTTTGATTTAGCATGTTTTTCAAATCTTTGATTCTGACATTTGTAAATTTTCGAAATTTTTAATTTCTACGTTCTTAAAGTTTTTAAATTTTCCAGTTCTGACATTTTCAAATCTTAGAGTTTTCAAATTTCTACATTCTCAAATTTTTACGCGTTCTCGAGTAACTATATTTTCTAACCTTGATATTTGCAAATTTCTTAATTTCGAAAATTTTTAAATACCTTAATTCCCAAATTCCTGATTTTTCAAATCTCATATATCTACATTGTTAAACTACTACATTTCCGAATTTTCCAGTTACCAAATTTCGAACTTTCAATCTTTTAAACACCACAAGTTTCAAAATACCTAAATTACAAAATTTATTGATATCCAAATTCTCAAATTTTTTCATCATGAAATCCCTAAATCTCCAAATTGTCAATGTTCAATTTTCTAAATTCCAAATTCTCTAGATTGTCATATCCCCAGAACCCTAAATACCTACATTTCTTAATTAAGATTAGAACTTCTTAATAATTTTGTAATATGTTTAACATAATATTTTAATAAATATAAAAATACTTATTATTTAGTTAATATATATACATAATATTTAGTTAATATTATAATACTTAATATTTACTATAACACTTAACTGAATTCGTCAAATATTAAAATAGTTAACATTTTTGTAATTGCAAAATAAGAAATCCGTCATTTCCACGTGTTCCGTAAATCGTATGTCAAATCGAAACAACGTCATCAAACGAATGACCAAAATTCGATAAATAAAAAGATTAACACAAATTAACTTTCCTTTAATTGCACATCAACTGTACAAAATAGAATTAACACGTTGACTACCACACGTGAACAATTGAAAATTCCATTAGACAGTACTTACATTCGTAATCAATTTTACCAAATATTTTCACGATACTTTGTTACATCTATTTTTCACAGTTCCGAGTAACTAATGCGAGTATTATCACTTAGAATACCGAGCAAATTTTGTATAATACAGCTGTTAGATCTGTGTAGAAATTTGAATGTCACCCATATACGGGTGACACGTCAGTCAAAGGTGTCAAAGCGTAAGAAAAACATCGTCGAATCGATGACCAACATATTCACATCCCTGAAAAATTTACATCTCACGTTAACCTAAATTCCCAAGAAACGGTCCGCGAGTCGGTCATTAAAAAGCGTAAATTAACCGTGCAATAAATCGTAAGGATGTACCGTTAAACTACCCCCTATAGTGCGATGGAAAAATTCTCGTAATGATCGCGGTATCAGCCACATAACCCCGTTACTATGCAAATCCTGAGGACCCTGAGACCGGACGAGTCAATTTTCTTTATAATCTGCGGCTGTCTGTTCACGAGCGTAGCGAGGAAGTTTCTCCACGCCTCATCGAGCTTCCTGAGCCCGCTATCGATCCTCCGGACGACAAATTCCAGCTCGAAAGGATCCGGCAAGGATCAACGGAACACCGGAAACGTCCCGCGGCGTTCGACGGCCGAGGGAAATCAATTTTTCCCGAACGATCCAGACGAGGACCAGTGTAATTGCGCCGATTTTGTCCCGTAAGCTCGTTCGCACGCGTGGCTACCTCGTAATCGAATTTAATTGATTGTATCGCTCCAATCGCGCGAAACTCGCGACTCTGACGTATTTTCGTCGAACCGGAATTCGTGACTTTCTCCCGGGGCGATAAAATGCAATTAACCCTTTCCTGTCATGTGTCGATCGTGGCCCGAAGTCGCGTTTCTCTTGGATCGTAGAAATAATTCACGTTAATAGGTTGATTAAGGATGTTTTCATTTCTTTGCCACTTGGAAGAAATTAACCCCTTACTGCATGATGGTTCATATCTGACCCTGTTGAATTATCATTAGATAATTGATCAATAAGATTAATCATTTATAAAAAAAAATAATTATTATTAGTCATAATAATTAAAAAAGATAATAATAATTATTACTGCCTTCAATTTCTTGCCAAAGTACAACATGAACATACAGTCGTGGACAAAATTAAGTGGACGGGTATCATAAATAACAAAAGGTTAATTTAATTTAACTAACAATTCCTATAAATCAAAACTTTAATGCACAATTATATACATTAAATAAATGTTTTTTCAAGTCTACAAAAGCATTTCACGTTCTAAATTTAAAATTTATTTAAAACATTGTAACAAAACAACAAATTTTTTACATTTCTCCAATGTCCACTCAATTTTGTCCATGACTGTATGTAGGGGATTCTTAGCGAAATATTGACAAAATATTGTCAAACTGTATAAAATTATTAGCCAAAAGTTGACGAAACATTGAGAAATTATTGGGGAATTATTAGCAAAATATTGACAAAATATTAGCAAACTATTAGGAAAATATTAACAAAATAAAACAAAACAAACAAATGTCAAGCAACTAAATAAAATAATTAATAAAATACCTCCCCCGATTCATGTCCAGACTTACCCCGTAAATTTCCAAATTTTTTACATCTCTGCAATGTCCACTTAGTTTTGTCCATGACTGTAGGTATATCAAACTTACAATCATTTGATCAACTATTTATTGAGCCTGCGCGTGTATAAATTTATAATTATCATAGTCTTTTTCTAATTTTTAATACTACAAAAACAAACATATCATATCGCAACAGGAAGAGTAACAAATTTAATTCATTTTCAGAATTGACAGGTCACCGTCGAGCATAGGAAAATCACTAATCGCCGGTTTCAAATTTTTCACATGCTTGCTGGAAGAAATCGTGAAAGTTATCCTCAAATCCATACAAAACATACTGTTAACGATCGTAGTGCATACTTATAAAAGTTTGCACAAGTACTGCGATGTTTCAACCCCAATA
Organism: Coelioxys conoideus; assembly: GCA_947623535.1. Classification (NCBI taxonomy): domain Eukaryota; kingdom Metazoa; phylum Arthropoda; class Insecta; order Hymenoptera; family Megachilidae; genus Coelioxys; species Coelioxys conoideus. Next base: position 13,446,076 of record OX392456.1, on the reverse strand, counting down.
GACACCATAGAGAATCTAAAAAATTTCCTCAACAAACCATCGAACAACCGAATTAACCTCGATATGAACGACTCGAACGATCAATCAGATTGCAATATCGAAGAAACGGCGAATGAGCGATCATCGGTCGGCACGAGCTCGACAAACACAATATCGTTTCAGGAATACATAAGCAAGTTTCTGTCGAGAGACATCGATCGATCGGAAGAGGAATTCGGTGACGAGGGAACCACGAAGAAAAACAGCCTCGAGGACGCAAGAAATCAGCACGAAAAATGCACGGAGGACATGGACGATCGCAAAAACGACGACATAACAGGGACCGACAACGTTCTACCTTCTCATAAATTTGTATCGGGTTCGAAGATTGCCACACGCGATGCGGATGATAATTCGAGGAGTTCGACCATGAAGATCAACGAAAACGCCAAACGTCTACTTATACGTTCGTTGGCAGAAATGTTTCTGGCTTCGATTTTGTCGGAGAGTGACGTATTTGGGGCACAGAGAGAACAGCCGGAAGAAGGACATACGATCGAAGAAGAAAAGAAAGCTGACAACGAGCTGTCTTTGCACGATGATGAAAGTCGCTCAAAGATACTGGCTGTCAAGTTCGAAAAACATTTAACACTCGCGGAGGAAAGCGATAAAATATGCTCGGCGATGGAGGACGATTATCCTGGCAAACAGTCTGGAATGCTCCCAGGAAAAGGGGTGAACTCGCTGGAAGAAGAATCTGGAATGCATTCGAGTAAGGAGGTCACGCAATTTCGAGCCGAAGAGACGGAAAAAGGTGAAGATGTTGGACCATCTCCAGACGCGAGTCCCGCGAATAATTCTGGCGAATCTGAATCCGCAGGATTTTCTGACTCACTGTAAGTCGATTATGACGAAAATGATTAGTTAATTTATACATTCATTTGGTATTTAGGATTGTGGGTGTAATATAACGAGAATTTGATGTGACGCATATATTAAAATATAGTTGGATGAGTCGTTGACTTTCATCGCATGACACATTCTCAAATTGGGAATTTTCAAATTTTTAAGTTAGCGAGTTTACAAGTTTAAAAATTCGCAAATTTTCAGATTTGCAATATGACAAGTTCAGAAATGTAAAAATGTACAAATTTACATATTTAAAAATTTACGAGTTTACATATTTACAAATTGACAAATTCACAAATTTGCACATTTACAAACTTACAAATTTGCAAATTCACAAATTTGCAACTTTACAAATTCACAAATTTACAAATGTACAAAATCCTACATTTGTTAGTACATAAAATCTCAAATTTGTCTATTTCCATAATTCAGTATGATCAAATCCCAAGGCACCTAAACTCCTATGTTCCTAAATCCATAATTCTCTAAGTTTCTAGCTTGCCAAATCCCTAAATCCTCTAGTTTCTAAATTCTTGAATGTCCCAAACCATAAATTTCTGAATGCCCAAAGGTCTAAATATTGGAATTTCTTAATTCTCGAATTCCAAATCCCTAAATCCCTAAATCCGTAAATCCATAAATCTGTAAACCAATAAATCCGAAATCCCTAAATCCCAAGATTCCTTAATCCCTGAACCTCTAAATCTAAATTTTTTAATTCCCACACCCTAACATCTCCATATCCTAAAATCATCGCATACTGATCTTCCTAAATTTCGAAAATGCAAAATTTCTACGTCTCGAAATTTCTAGATCCCTAAATTCCTATTTCCCCAAGTACTTATATTCCCCAATTCCTCTATCCCGAATTTTCTATATCCTCAATTTTCTATTTTCCTAAAAACAAACAAATAAGAGATTGCTAACAATGAATTAGCAATCGGCCTCTTACTTCCCGGTCACTGGACACTTCATAGGAAAGCAAAAAAATTGTTTGCGACCGCACGGCCTAAAATCAATTAGGTGCTTTGCATGTATCATTTAACGCTTTCTAGCCAGACCGTTTGACCAAATCACAAGTTTGCAACGTGCGTGATTTCTTGGAACGAAGAAGGAGAACGAAACGTTAAAATATCTCTGACGACAGCAATTAAATTTCTACAAACTCCTCACTTTCACTCGTCGCCTGTGTCATTACACAGTCAATGATTTTCACAACGAAAGTTCAAATTTGTCGTAGCCCAGTGAGCGATCGCGGAAGAGAAGAGGAGGACTTGAACGCAATTGTACGACGGATGATAATCATTGAACTGAAAAAACATCGTAAGAAAGAGAGAATTGTACTGAAACGGGCTCATTCGGACTCCGAAACCGTCATTCCGAGAAAAAGACAACACGCGAAGAGCAGGTACCGTTGTATTTTTTACAAATTTTTTGTTACTTTATAATTTTTATTATTGGGTTGATGCATAATTGTCCGCCGTTTATGTAGACACATTTTCTGTTAGTAAAAATTGACGTTTCGTTTCTTTGCAAAAATATTCATCTATTTAGTTAATAATAATTTATACCGTGCAAGAATTCGTAGCACACTCCTTCTACTGATAGCCGATTCCCGTTCAATCTGTGGATTATGTGCTACAATTGCAAGAACACCAACTTCGCTTCCTTCATCAGTTGCTCTTTTACGACGACTGCTCTTACGCGTATCCAAATTCCCGGTTTCTTTTAATTTTTTACCACATCGAATACCTTCTATATCTGTAAGTTTACTTAAAAACCATATTTAACCTTGCATGGCCTTGAACGATAGCTTGTTGAAGTCGTTTCAACACCGGCTATCACATGGTGATAAAAAAAACATACCATTCCATTTAAAAAAATGTTCATGACCTTCCAATCTCCTCTATGCCTCCACCCAGGTAAAAAATATATATATCATAATATGTCCCCATTTGCACCGTTCAAGTTTCGTATATGACATTTTTTCATATTATTACAAATAACGACAATATTCAAGGTGGACAAAGTTATTGCCCTATCCTGTACATTTTTATCAACTAAACATACAGGAATATTCTTATTAAAAAAAAGGGAAACAAAAAGTGAATTTTCACTAACAAAAAATACGTCTACATAAACCTCGGATAATTATGCATCATCCCGATATTTATTGTCGTATTTATCATCTATGTTTTCAGTTCACAATTTGTCTGGAGTTCGTTGACAAACATGCTGAATAATTATCGCCATTATCGGATAATTAACTGACGCTACTATTTAAAACGACGAGTTTCACACGCCTCCTTAAAATTGCAAAATTATCGTTGTATTTGTATGCGTATGTTTTTATAGACACACACGCAACTGTTTCAGAACAGGTCTGTTCAACCTCAAAGGCCGCACGTTCTTCCGAGATTTGCTGGAACTGGACGAAAGTCTGCGTAAAAACAGCGAGAATGAATCATGCGTGTCCGTTAAAATCGATTTCGGCGAAAGAGGAACGAAACGGAAGGAATCGATGGATCAAAATGAAATTAGTTCCGGAAACAATGTTAACGTTTCCGTGACTACAGATTCGACGAACGTTGCGCAGAATTCTGTGGGAACAGCCTGCACGATCGACTCGAATATCAAACTGGGAAGAAAAACTGATCTTCCATGCATGTTGAACATCGATATCGATGAACAATCGACAGATCCGGAAAAGTATGTTATCGAAAATATATAAATTTTGTGCATTCTTCAGATGAAGATAAATATTCATCTTAAGAAACGCGGACATCGTGAATGTGAGATGATGCATCAATAGAAGGTCATTTTGACGCATAATTAAATTGTTAATTTGCGCATATTTAAAAAGTAAGATGAAGGGTACTTATTTAGAGATTCTACTTATTTTGTAAAAAGGAGTACTTATTTTATATCGTCTGTCACTTTGATTTTGAATATCATTTTGAATTTCATTTTGAATTCAATGAATTACCTAGTTTGTAGATATATCCAATTTCTGTTCTTTCAATTTTAAATTAACCCTAGATTGATATTTCACGACTACTTATACTTAAATTGAAACTAAATTATAACAACAAACAAATAGCAAATAATACGTAAAGTATCTTATACAGTGACTCTTTGTGTCGGTGCAAGTTAACATACACTTTGACAAAAGCTTTTCAATAATTTTCATAATTGACTATGAGGAAGATAAGATCCGTCCAATTTCTAATACAAATTATTTCGTTACTTTTTACCATCTAATTAATACAAATAAAATTGAATGAAACGAGAAATAAATATCGCCGTTTTTGATAATGGCACAATTAATCAAACTGCAAAATCTCATTAAAATCTGCGACGTCGTCTTTCCTATTAAAATCGCACAGAATCATTTTTCACCATTAAATTTGTAATAAGAACCCGCGAGTCAACGCGCAGATCCATCGATCATTTTCCGATGGGAGCACCGTGTACGAATCATTTTCAGAAATTCTCTTCGTTGTTTCAGAATTCCGGAGACAGTAGACCAAACACGGGAATGCAAATACACTCAAACGGAACGCGTTTATGTGATTCGCGCAGTCAGAAGTTGTCCGCTTCGAAAGAGACGAGTCGCATTGCAGCTGCAGTTGCACTGTTCAACGGATCGTGAACCATATTTCTCCACGATCGTTTATGCCAATCAAGACTTCTCGAAATTTATCTACAGGAAAGCCTCGGACGATCTTATTTACGAAAAGGGCAAAGGTAGCCGCAGCCCTGGTTACGTTCCGGTTCCAGAAAGGTTCCGATGGAAATATTTGATGCCTAACAAAGTTCGATAATAAATTCGATCGATGAGCAGTCGAAGACTCAAAAATAAGACGCGAAATATTTTTTTTCGGTAAAATTGTGATGTTGTAAAATGTTCTTTGTGCACGCGGAATAGGTGCCGCAAAAGTATTTGAATAGTTATTAACAAGTACTTGAATGCAAATAAAATTAGAGGAACTATTGAGAATTTTTTAAATTGGTTTTTTGCTTAAATACATTCGATCATTTTGTTTAAACACGCTTCATAAATCGGCTTAAATATACTTCACAGTGTTACTTAAACGTACTTCAAAATTGTTGCTCAAATATACTTCGTAATTACGCTTAAATATACCTCATAATTTATCCTAAATATGCTTCATAATTTTGCCCAAATATGATTCATAATTTTGCCTAAATATATTTCACACGTTCATGAAAACCACAGTTGAATTACGAGAACGCAGCAGACTATGAAAAAACAATGTATCAAAATCGAATAAATTTGAATACTTGTTATTTTAAATAATTAAATTTTGAATAAAACTTCAATGCATTAAGAGTGTATCGCGATTTTCAATGTCGCATTTGTACATACGATTGAACTGACTAATTATTTAATTAATTACTTGATTCGTGTATTAATTAATTAATTACAATCTAATACATAAAAGAAATAGAAATTTGTAACCATTAATTTTCTGCATTCGTGAAAGTCGATTTCTTTTCTGATTTACCCACATCGTTTGTTCAAGACGAGCAAATACGAAGAAAGTATGTTTCGAGAAGATTAGCGAAATAATTGTCAAACAAACTGTTTAAATAAAATGTGAAGTGGCGTTCGTGACACATACTGTGTGGTCTTTTGTTTGGAAAACGAGCTTTCGAACATCGTCATCTTACAAGAAGAAGAAGGATGAAGAAATTGTTGAATAAACAGCACCAGGAGCTAGTGCAAACTTTAAAAAGTAGTATATCTTGGTCGCCGTACGTGACGAGTGGACTAAGTAATTGTAAACAGAGGTTAAGTATTATACGAGATACGCTGGAGGCACGTCCCACGTGTTATACCAGGAATTGCTTCATAAATGTCAAAGATTAATTCATTGGCATATAACTATGCATGGAATTTACGTATATTATGCTAATAGATTGCTTTTATCGGCGAAATGCGACAGTCAGGAACTGAACTGAAATTTTAGGAAGCTCGAAGAGTGCTCTTTGATTAACGGATTGTTTATTTTTAGATTTCTAGGTTTCTAGGTTATTACATCTTTACATGTTTAGATTCAAGAATTACAAAATTTGTGGATCTCTCGAATTTTAGGTCTTTAAATTTTTTAATTTTTAGATTCCTAGATTTCTAAAATTCTTGGTTGTTAGATTTTTAGATTCTCAGACTCTTAGATTCTAAGATTTTTAGATTTTTAGATTTTTAGATTTTTAGATTTTTGGATCTCTAGATCTCTAGATCCTTAGATTTTTAGATTCTCAGATTTTTGAAGTCTTAGAAGTTTAAATATTTAGACTTCAAATTTGAAGATCCTAAACTTTTAAAATACAGAAGATGTAAAATTGAAACATCTTGAACTTCTAAGATTGCACAATTCTAGGATTCAAAATTTCAAATATCCATGAATTATAAGACACCAAAATTCAAACATTCCAAAATCTTAATAATCCAAATTGCAAACATTGCAAAATTTCATGATCTTAAATATATATTATCCCAAAAGTCAAATATTTTGAACTTCTAAGATCCCAAAATTAAAAAAGTTCAAGCATTAGGAAAATCTTAACATTTCAAACAATCAAATACCTAAATTTGAGAATTCGACGATTCAAGAATTTGACACCATCTAGATAAAAAATCTTAAGATTCCAGTATTTCCCCCCACCCCAAAAAAATTCCAAAATTAATAAATTTGATACATTCAACGTTCACGAGTTGGAATACTACAACTTCAAAGCCTATAAATCTCCAAGTGTCTACGTCCCCAGATTGGTGAATCCTTGTTAAATTAACCTCATTCAATCTTTAACTTAAACGTTAAAAATTTATTGCTTCACATACACCGCTTTCCAAATTACTATTATAACTTATCTTTAAAAACGCGAAGTCTCGATGAACCATTCAACCGTCCGTCAACCTGTCACTATACTAAATAACTCTGAAACAAACTGTCAATTTAATGTTTAATGCAATTAAAGATCATTCACGATGATCTATAAACGCTTTCCATTTTTCGCTACGACTCGGAGTTATTCAGTCGATTGCTTTCGCGTGTCTCATTTACATTCTGCGCTAATTAAACTCGAGTCTCGTTAGTTTCACAAATGGTTGGCATAGCCGGACTGCAGAATCGAGACTAGTTTCTAATGGGTGGACATTAATGGAAGGATCGTTGCATTAAATCCAACGTTACATCTCCGATGGCGTGTGGACGTCGAAGAGGCGACCTTTTTCGTTCGATGCTGTAATTCAGACTGGTTTAATTTATGCAGATGAACCTCGAACACTCGATAGCGCCGACCGGTGAATATGAAACGGGATTTATGGCGAAACTAATTGAGTGATAGGATTAAATTGATTTAGGACGATGCTACGATGTTTAAACACAGTCAAATATGTTTAACGCCGCCCGTCCAAACGCATTCTATCGACGAGCAACGACAGAAATATTGTCGCAATATTTAGTTGTACTGCGTTCATTTCATATCGTGTTTAATTACACATCAGCTACTGATATAATTTTTAGTATTTAAACTTCAAAATTTACAAACGTTGAAGTTTGTGACCTCGGAAATTTACGAACTTTGATATTTTAGCAATCTGACCTTTTAACACTCGAGGTTTCAGATTTCAAGAAATTAAAGTCTACCAAGTAGGATATTTCAAATCTTGAATTAAATTCGCAAGTCTTCAAATTTAGAGATTGATTTTGGAAATTTCAACGAAATGTTGCATTCTCATAAATTCGATCAATTATTATTAAACTAGTATAATAACTTGCACCCAGTGTTCAAATTACTGAGAACCTTAAATGCGAAACAGATGATATTTTATTACTACTATTTAGGTTTATTTAGATGTTTAGATTTATTCAATTATTGTAGATAATTGTTTAGGTGTAATTAATTATCCAGATTTATTTAATTATTTGGATTTGCATAGTTATATATATTTACATAATTATTTAACTGCATTTGGTTACTTATATGTGCTTGATTATTTATATTGATTTAGTTATTTACATGTATTCAGTTTCTTAGATATGTTGTTATTTATATTGATTTACTTATTTACACATATTTAGTTGCTTAGATGTGCTTGATTATTTATATTAATTTAATTGTTTACATGTATTCAGTTTCTTAGATATGTTGTTATTTATATTGATTTACTTATTTACACGTATTTAGTTGCTTAGACGTTCTTGATTATTTATATTGATTTAATTGTTTACATGTATTCAGTTCTTTAGATACTTTGTCATTTATATTGATTTAGTTACTTTCACGTATTTAGTTGCTCACGTATGCCTAGTTATTTAAATTGATTTAGATATCAACATATATTCAATTTCCTATATGTGTTTAGTTATTTACATTCATTTACTTATTTACACGTACTCAGTTACTTAGATTTGCTGAGTCGTTTAGATGAACCCAGTAATTTACACATATTCATTCGCTAAAATTTACTTAGTTATTAATTGCTACGAGTAGTGACAACAGCTAAAGAACGAACCCTCTAAAAACAGTTAAATATTACTATCACAAAGAGTTAAAACCGCGTCTTAAAATCACGAATGCGAGTTCTTGCGACCGTGAACGTCATTCCGCGCTGCTTTTCTTCGCCGCATCCCTGGAAAAGGCCAAAAAATCCGGAAGGTGGGATGCAAGGGATGAAAAAGGCGGGAAGGATAAGGAGGTAAAAGGGGACTTTCATTCAAAGGCAAATTACCGTCGGCTCCATTTCCATTTTACGAACAATGCACAATGAACCGCGCCGGAAATAAGAACGGGGCTTTCCTCCATTCATGCGTATGTACCCCACCTCGTCCTTCGCCATTTTCTTGCTCTCCTCCTTTTTCTTTTCGTCGCGATCAGGAGCACTTACTGGTCCGCCCAGGAGTGAATCAGGTTTCCCAGATGATAGAGACAATTGTCTTGCACTTTGCGCGATCCTCGACGGATGTTCATTTTGCGAATGCGCCACGAGGCACAAGCTACCAGCAACTTGAACCCTTTTGTGCGATTCTTGATGCTTTCTCATGGAAATTAATTTCTCGGGCTGGGATCCGAATGAAGGGTAAATGGGATGGGAACTACGAAGGGTATTGCTTGTCCTTCGTTAATATTGCGCCTTGATGGAGACTCTGTATTCCATGAAAAGGCGGAAATTAACCTTTGCGAGACAACTTCCGTCCTTGCGAAGAATTTGTACGCGCGAAAGTTTTTTTCGAAAGGGTCGATTTAGTTAATACAGTTTTAATTGTTGCATTACAGTAACGAAAGCGCGAACTCTGATCTGGACAATATTTAAACAAATTGATTGTACTTCTAATTGAATATTTTGAAATTACTTTCAGAAATTATTTGGCTCGTCCAATTTTTTTTTTAACGAGCATCGCTTGATTAATTTGTATAAGAAGTATATACAATTTCATTGATTCGTATAAAAAAGATATATGACTGCGTTGATTTGTATGAGAAATGCAGATATGATTTTGTTTATTTATATAATATAAACATATGTACGATTTGATTAATTTGTATAAGAATTATATTCGTCTGCATTGATTTGTCTAAAAAATATATATCTTAGTTACGTTCTGTTTATGTTGCAATTAAATAAAGATGTTACAAATTCTAAGATGGTCACCTTTTTTTATCATGTACGAAAATGCCTGTTTTATTAAAATCAAGTTACAAGTACTTGCAAATATTTTTGTTAATTTTTGTAAGTAATTGATGTTGTGATGATAAACCTTTCACAAAGGCCCCATAATAGTACCCTTCTTCATTAAAAACATTAGTTTTAAGATATTCTGTATCGCTTATAATAGGATGGTCACTTTATTATGCCGGTAATTGTACTTATGACTCTACCTAATGCAATCTAAAATCCAAAAGCTATACAAATGCAAGAGGCACGGCCTCGACACGTAAAATTACGGTAAAAATGAATCTACTGGTAAAGAAAGGAAGAACACCATCATTTTTCCCGTCGCAGGAGAAAGAAAAGCCCTGACGACGGCGAAAATTCTTCGCCGTTGACCGACCATGAGCGATGTCTTCCCGAGTCGTAAGCTCTCCTGGCAGCTTTCCGATCTGAAATTACCCGACAGTTTTTCCGTTTTCCATCTTCCTCCTCTCCCGAAAAGAAGGGACGAAATAAATACAACACGAAAGTCCCGACCACCCCTGTACGCATCCGTGAAACAAAGCAAAAACTTTCCATCGAGATCTAATCGTTGCTAATACGTATTCTGCCAAAAATTGCGTTCCCCTTTGCCGGATCATTCTTCCAGTTAATCGTCGAACGTCCTTGGCAAGCTTCCGATCTTCGTTTCTCGTTTGGGTTCCTGTTTTACTCTTTTTCGTTGGGGAGAGAAAACCGGGAGGAACTCGTAACAGCTTCTTTCCATCTTCGTTCGGGTTCGCTGTTTTTCAGCCTACGATATACTCTCCTTTTATTTCTGCGGTAACCATCCCGATCCATACGGACTCCCCTTTTTCTCTTACTTTCGTTCTTTTCTGGTATAGAGACCGGCAAGAGCAAACGAGAGTTTCAGGGGCAGCACGCGAGATTAAAGTATAAATGAAGAGTTTATATTGCGGGGATGATTGATCTCTTGGTTTCGACATATTTCCGGGGTGTTTTGATGGTGTGTACATTTTCTTCGGATAAGTGTAAGAGGGGGATTTTACTGTCTAGAATTGGAATATTTGGATGTTGCTTGATTTCTTAGTTTGGTTTCTTGCTTTCAAGTTTACGGGCCTTCAAGTTTTTGAGCTTTTAATTTTTTCAGTTTTTGAGATTTCGAGTTTTGAAGTTCTGGAGTTTTCGAATTTCCACGTTTTTAACCTTCAACTTTCCGAGGTTTTGCGATTTCGAGTTTTTAGTTCTAAAATTTTCAATTTATCGAATTGTCAGAATATTGAATTTTCGAGTTTTCAGTTTTCCAATGTTTAAAGTTCTCAGGTTCTCAAATTGTCAAGTTTTTAAATTTTCAAGTTTAGAAATTTTAAAGCTTTCAATTTTTCTGGACTTCAAATTTGCATATTCTCCATTGGCCAGTTTGTCTACTTTTTCAATTGATTACTTATCCACTTTTCAGTATGACTGTTTTTTAACTGTTTAATTTTTCAATTTTTTGAAATTTTTCTGTTTTTAACTCCTCAAGCCATCAATTATGTCGGGTTTCAAGCTTTTAAGCATTCGAGTTATTAAGTTATTACGTTTTCAAGTTTTCATGTTCTCAAACTTCGTCTCACTATATCAATATTGTATACAATCTTCTATATAGAGAGGAAGAAGATGAAAGAAGAAGAAGAAGATGCACTTTTATATACTTACATATATACATGCACTTAATAATCTATATAATTAATTAATTAGTAGCATACATGGACTTTCTATATACATGTAATCACTTACATTCTTCATATTGTATATTATTACTTATACACATATATACTTTTTATCACTATATCGCCAATTTCACAAATTTCCTTCCTCATCTCAAGCGTGGCAATTTAACGAGAGTCTACTTCCATATGCATCGTATTCGAAGTGTTGGGAATTTTTTTCGAAAACCCAGCGCAATCTTCGCCCTGTTGTGATTTCTCACGTAAAAATCGGTCAATGACGAGCAGCTGGAGAAAACGGATGTGTTATTAAGCTCGTTTCCATTGCTAGCTCGCAAAGTTTCGACTCGTGTTCCATTTTCTCGGACGTTTCCCAGCTACGCGACACCACGACCGCGACAATTGGTCTATCTTATGAAGCTTTCAAGGGAATTTCCAGCGTGCCGTGAAGCTTCTCTTAAGTGCACCAAGATACCACGCTGTTCCAACTTCTATTACGTATACGACTCGAAGCGTGACTACGCGAAAGAACCTTATGGAAACCCTCATACTTTCGATCTGCGACGATAATGTAATCGTCAGTGTAATGGGATTGCAGACCCGATTACAAAACCCTAGTTTCTTTTATGATCATTGACTTCGGTGAAAGATTTTGCCGCTTTTCAATGCGATGTGCTTGATCTAACACGTGATACTAAAATTTTATCGAATAATATATAAACAGGATATAATGTATGTATACTTAGACTTTATACTTCTGGTATAATCTATTGCATATGAATATGATCATGAAGAATGTGATTTATATATGCCATGTGAATTCAAATATAACATGTATTATACAATTTACGTGGTATGAGAATGTAGACATGCCATATAAAATTTATATAATGTCTGAATCCAGATATAACATATGAAATTTATGTAATATGTAAATTCAAATACATAAAATTGAGATAATATGCATGTATGAATTCAAGTAAGTAGTTTATATATTATATGTATTCAGATATGGGTCATTCCACGCCGAAATTAAGAAAGTACGTAGAAGAAATTCAAGAGTGCAATGGGTTAATACCTGTTACAAAAAGTCGCGGAGGTATAAAATAGTGTGAGATGAAACACATAAGAGTGGTCATTTAAATAAAATAACTATAAATTAATAGAGTAGAAGTATAGTGGATCGTCGAGGCATAGTTTAAAAGGAGCATCATAAGTAAACAAGTGGGGCATGCGAGGATAGCCGCGCGCGCTTCGTCCTCGACTCGTAATCCGAGGCACCCAAGGATCGAGGGTTCGAGCCCCGGTCCCGGCAATTCGGATTTCTCGAAATTAGAAAAATAAATTCATAGTACAAGGCGCTCGGTAAGGAGTGGGGAGAGTGACGTAGAGGCCGTAGGGGTAGAGGGATAGTCGGAGCGGGCATAGGAAGAGTGGGGGTCGAGAATCGTAGCTCCTGAGGCCTGTGGTGATTTTCTGATGACGTCAGGAACTAGAAAATGAGAGTGATCGACCAATCGTGGTTGATCGCGAAACCACGTGGTAGACAAGCACGTGCGTTTCAAGGCCAAGGAACTAGGAAATCGGAGAAATATTCGTCTGAAATTTGCTTATAAGCAAATTTTCGAGCCTCCAAGACGAAGCTCGAGGAGTGGGGGAAATAAGGTAGTGGTAGTAGGGGATAAGGAGTGGTGGGGCTCGAGAAACGTAGCTCCTGACAGGCAGATTTCCTATCGAAATACAATTGAAATTAAATTTTTTGATGGTTCAATTCCAATTTTTCTTGACGACATAATACGTATACTTTATACTTTAATTTTAAGACGGACCGGCATTTTAAAAGGAGCATTTGTTGTATTTATTTAAACGAAAAAAGAAAAATCATATGCTGACACTGTCGTATCAAACACAAACGCTGAAGTTCGAACAAATCCGCTACCCCGTACTGTAGTATATTAGAATAAAATGTTTGATGATTGAATTATAATTTTTCTTTATTAATCTCTGAATTTATTTTCTTCTTTATTTTATTTTCTTCATTAATCGTACATGTAATATTTGCTGTCGATTGCTGCGTATTTACTTGTGCGATCTTTAATCTTCAATTATCCGTTATTCTGAAGGGCTCATTTTGAAGGGGAAGCTTCAGGGAATATAATATACTTTTTTTCAAATTTTAATCAGGTATAATTTTTATTGAAAAACGTAAAAAAAGAATTTGTTTAAATGTTTCCATATTATATAACAAATTAACGATGTCAGGAAAAATATTTTATAGTAGCTCAATCCTTTATGATTAAAACAAAACAAAATTTAACTCAATCGGACTAGTAGTTTTTGAGAAAAAAATTCGTAAGCGATGTCTATTTTCGCAAAATAGGCAAAAACTGCATATTTTGAAGGCTCGTAATTTTTAAACAAATAATATATGAATATCAGTAATTATTACAATCTTTATGAAAAGCTGATATTTTTCATTCGATCTGTTACAAATTGACTTAAACATTTGATAGTCTAATAGATTAAAACTTAATAGTTCATTTCATTTAAAATATTAAAGGGTTTCATAAGTTTCTTCCGTTTTTTATATAACATAACGCACTTCGAGGAATATTTTGCAAATAATTTACAATAATTTTAGGAAAGTTACGTGATGATGTTTTCTGAGTGATGAAAGTGGGCGATGCAGCATAAGAATTCATGTTTACTGCAACAAATTAATTTTAAACAATAAATATTGTGCATTCGTTTCTATCAAAAAAGGAAGAAACTTATGAGACGCCCTAATAAAATATGTCCAAACGTATTTCAAACACACACATGTCATTTTAGTTGCTTTTCTATTCAAAATCTAACGAAAATGGCGAATTGATTGTAAATTATAATTCGAACTAAGCATCCAAATTTCGAATTCCAGCAGAATTCTGTACCCATTTACAACGCGGAGTTATCTAGTCCGTGTCGTCTCCGATTCGTTACAAGATTCATTTCAAAAGACCGAAAATTACATTTCCTATTGTCCAGGCACCGAAGCAGGTCGCAGGTACCTCAGTTCCGTAACAGAGTAATTGAAAACGCTTTTACCAGAAATCGTCGATAGGAAAAGAGGTTTCGTGGGATCGAATCGTCGTAATTTCACTGTTCCGCAGCTGGGTTCAACCATGTACCGGAATCGTTTTCATTTAACGATCGGTCGTTTTAGGATTTCGAAGTGACGCGGAACGACGTTAGCTCCCCTACCCTTTTCGTATTTATACGAGCTTCCACTTGGTCCTAACGAGATCGACAAGTCGTGAAAAAAACCGACTGCAAAATCGCCTTCAACGCGAAGGTCTACAGTTTCGAACGTCTCGCAGCTCCTTGTAAGTCTTCGGTCGGATTTAATTGAGCCCTTTATCCTGACTGACAAACCCCTTCCATGGATAATAAATCGAGATAAGATTTTCCTCTCTTTCCTCTTCCTTTCTCAGATTCTTTATGACTTTGGATATTACTCCTTTCCTGATTCTTGCATTAAAATTGTAAATGTTGTTAAAATTTAGTTCTCGCATAAATTATCAATAAATCATTTCTGTCTTGCAAACCCCTTCGACGAATAATAAATCGAAGAAAGATTTTTCCTTTTTGTCACTTTCTTTTCTAGGTTCTTTATGATTGCGAGTGTCGCTTCTTCAATGATTCTTGCATTCAGATTTGGATTGCATTAGAATTTGGTTCACGTACAAATTAGTAATAAATAAATCATTCTTGACTGACAAATTCCTTCCATGGATAATAAATCGAGATAAGATTTTCCTCTCTTTCCTCTTCCTTTCTCAGATTCTTTATGACTTTGGATATTACTCCTTTCCTGATTCTTGCATTAAAATTGGAAATGTTGTTAAAATTTAGTTCTCGCATAAATTATCAATAAATCATTTCTGTCTTGCAAACCCCTTCGACGAATAATAAATCGAAGAAAGATTTTTCCTTTTTGTCACTTTCTTTTCTAGGTTCTTTATGATTGCGAGTGTCGCTTCTTCAATGATTCTTGCATTCAGATTTGGATTGCATTAGAATTTGGTCCGCGTACAAATTAGTAATAAATAAATCATTCTTTACTGACAAACTCCTTGCATGGATAATAAATACAGAAACGATTTTTCTTTGTTTTCTCTTTCATTCTCAGATTCTTTAAGATTGTGGATATCACTCCGTTCCTGATTCTTGCATTAAAATTTGGTCCTCGTACAAATTAGTAATAAATAAATCATTACTGACTGACAAACCCCTTCGATGGATAATAAATCAAAGAAAGAATATTCCTTCTTGTCACTTCCTTTTCTAAGTTCTTCACGATTGTGAATGTCACTTCTCCAATGATTCTTACATTCACATTTGGACTGCGTTAAAGTTTAATCTTTACACAAACTAATAATAAATCATTCCTGACTGACAAACTCCTTTGAAGGATAATAAATCGAAGAAAGACTTTTACACCTTGCCCGTTTCTTCTTTATATTTTTTATGACTGCGAGTGTCGTTTCTTCAATGATTCTTGCATCCAGATTTGGACTATGTTAAAATTCTTATCCTCGCATAAATTACTAAAAATAAATCACTCCGACTATAAACCCCTTCGATCGATGATACATCAAAGATTTTGTATTTCTTGCCTATATCTTTCCCATGTTCTCAATGGCAATGTTCTAAAAATGTAATGTATTAAAATTTATCCCTTTCATAAATCATTAATAAATAAATCACCCGAAGGTGTTACTTAAAAGTTGACACAATCATTGTTTTCTACACGTAGTTTGCCAGCATCGATTCCTACTCATCAACGCATAATTTCGAATAAAGTGCAGTTACTTGAAAATCAACAATTGTATGATACATATTTTGTCTATCTGCTATGTATACCTATGTTGGATGTCCCAACCATTTACAACCTTATTTTCTGTACCATGTCGTTTCCTTTTCTCTGTCCTTAAACTTAGGCCATTTTACTGTCTTAGACCATTCAAGTACTCATAAATTTCCACTACCACAAATCCACTGTCCCTCACTTCTTTACCTCATCCCTGTTTCTTTTCCTCCACTCGTACAATAATTAGCAAATAGTATTTCTACAAAAAACCTTGCTCGTAAGCTCATCACCCGTTTTTAGTCAGATTCCATCTAGTACTTCACCGAACTGGTCATAGTTGATTGTTCAAAGTTAGAACCTAGAGTAGGATTAAGTTGTGCTAAAATAAATTAACTAATTAAGAGTTAAACCATCTTAATTCGAGTCCAGTTTCCCAACACCTAGTACGCGTTTTTACGTAGATAAATTGCACTCTATGAACATAAACTGCGCGTTATGTAAACGAAGTGTACTTTATGTAGATAAAAGTACATTACGTAGATGAAGTATACTATCTGTAGATCAAGTGTACTTTGCATAGATAAAGCGCACTTTATGTCCCGTAGAACATACTGTATTTCACACACGACCTTCCGACAACGAGCAAAAGAGGACACCGTGGCGAAAGAATTAGGAGGTCGAAAATCTCGCGTCGAATAAGGAGCTTCGGGAACGCGAGCCGGTTTATTGGCGAACCTTTGAGAAACTCTGTCGCAAAGTCAACGCCAGCAGACGCTCTCGTGATTTTCTTATTGCCGGTAACAATTTCTTCGACGACGTTGATCTAACAACGAGACGGTATCGCTACGGCGCGCTGCAAGAGGTGGCTTTGTCGGGGCTCAAGCTATTTGCCCAGGCCCCTTGTGCCGTGGAACGAGAGGGTGGCAGACGAGAGGGGGCGAGTTTGAAAGGAAGTCGAATTTCATTATAGAAGAGGGAGGGACATGTGTTTCCTATCTTTCGCGAGACCGCGGAGACGGAGAGAGCTGGCTGAACAATAGGGGAAATTTGACGAGGGGCAGAGACGCGGGTAAAATGGAACAAAATGAAAGAAAAATGGAAAACTTTGGAAAAGGAGAGGTAGAGCCAGCGAGGTAGACAAGTGAGTCGCAACAGCCAAGTTTGTCGGATAAGAAATGCACCGTATAACGCCGAGTTCGACGAGAATTTTCGCGAATTATTCGAGCGAACAAGCGTTTCTTCTTTCGGTCGAAAACTTAACAAGTTAACCTCCCTCGGAGGAGGGGGACGGGGGTGTGCCGATAAACACCTCTCGAAACTGTAGACACGAGGGAGATTTCACTGTCGGCTCGTATATCCGATTTAAAATCGGGAATGCAGCAGGAAATCTTACTTCCGGGAGTTCGACTTGGGACTTCGAGGCTTTAGGAGAATTTGCGATTTTGAACGGTTGGAATTTTGAGACGTAAACACGATCGGATCATGGTGTTTCGAAGATTTTCGATCTTAGGCTGATGCAAATTTGGGATTGTTTTAAATATTTGATTTCGAGGTTTTGGGACTTTGAAATGCTCGAAGATCGGGGTTTTGGGATTTTCATAAATTTTCATATTTTGAAATTTACGAATTTTATAGTCTTCGAGGTTATAGATTTTAAGTACTCAAGTTCTTAAGTTTCTAGATACCCGAGTCCGTAGGGTTGTAATTTTTTAGATATCCAAAATCCCAATTTCTCAAATTTTTAGATTTCCAAATTCAGGTTTCTAAATTCCTTGATATCCAAATTCCTACAGTCCCCAATTTCTAATCAGACAAATTGCCAGAATCTCTAGTTTCTAGACATCCAAATCCCTAGATTTCTAAATTTTTCGACATTCAAATCACTACACTGAAACTTCATACATTTCTAAATTTCACAGTCCATAAATTCAAGGTCCTCGAATACATATATAGCTAAATTCCTAGTTTCGCAATTTCACAGACTCCCAAATCTCTATATACTTACGTTTCAAAATTAAAAAATATCTATGTCTTTAGATACCGAAGTTCCCAGATTCTCATATTCCACAATCCCTAATATTCAATTTCTGGATCATGAAATTTCTTTATTCCTAAATTTTAATTTCTTTAAGTCTTGAAGTTTCCAAGTCCCAACATACCACAAAGTTGCCCACATCTGCAAATCTGCAAATCTCAAATCCAGAATCCCTCAAATATTAAATACTGAAATCCTTAAATTCAATAGTTCCAAAGTCCCAAAATTTGCAGATCTTAAAATCTCCGAATCTCAAATACCAAAGTTCCTCAATCTCTAATGTCAAAATTAAAAAAAAAACCAAGACCCTGAAGTATAAAATGTCGAAGTTCCAAAAATCTCACAGTCTACAAATTGAAAAATCCACAAAACCCAAAATCTTCAAATCCACAAATCCCAAAGTCCCTGAAATAGAAATCTTAAAGTTCGGAAAATCCCACAATGTACAAATTGCAAAATCCACAAATCCCAAAATCTACAAATTCCAAACTCTTCAAATCCACAAGTCCCAAAGTCCCTGAAATAGGAATCTCAAAGTTCAAAAAATCCCACAGTCCACAAATCGCAACATCCTCAAATCCCAAAATTTTCAAATCCACAAATCCCAAATTCCCTGAAATAGAAATCTCAAAGTTCAAAAAATCCCACAGTCCACAAATCGCAACATCCTCAAATCCACAAGTCCGAAAGTCCGTGAAATAGAAATTTCAAAGTGCCAAAAATCCCACAGTCCACAAATTGCAAAATCCATAAATCCTAAAATCCGCAAATCCCACAAATTCCAAAACCGTCAAATCCCAAGTCCCCAAATTTTAAACTTATGAAATCCCATAGCCCCCAAATATCAAACTCTGAAGTAATCGAATTTCCAATCCCGCATATCCCGAACCCACAAAATCCTCAACCACCAGAGTCCCCAAAGTGTAAAAAATCCCAAAGTCTTCAAATCCTACACTCCCCACATCCTTCTCCAAAGTCCCATAGTCTCCAAATTCCAGCATATTCAAACCCTCGACCCGCAGTTCAATTCTGTTGATCGAATAGAACGTCGATTGAAGTTAATCGACGTCGACCAAAAACATCCATTGGACTCTGATAGCGAAATCGCGATTACCGTATCGAAGGGTGTTCGATAAACCTGGAACCGTGTCGATTTCTCAAGGAAACTCGATAGTCCGTTCCGAGGGAAATGCACGGTGCAATTTCATAGCCGCAGAGTTCCGGAGGATTGTTAGCGAAACACGTTCGATCGGGTCCCCCGCTGGATATTTGCTCATGCGAAAAAACAAAATACGATCGAAAATGCTCTTTCGTGCAGGTAATCGACAATTTGAAAATATCGGGGAGAAATAGGTCTGCGAACTGACCGGTGCTCGTTAGCGACTTGATAATAAAACAAAAGCGAAAGAGAGAGAGAGAGAGAAGAGGTCACGGTTGAATGGAAAGCGTCCTGCGTCCAGCCAAATGTAAATATGTACTCCAGCGTTGCTGGATGCCCGATCCACGGTTTTGTTCGCGAAATAATAAACGATTAAAATCTCTGGCGCGACGCGAAACTGATTATAATTAGCTCGATGCGAGGAAATTTCGAACCCGGTCGCAAGACGATTTTTCACGTTTGCGTTATTCGATTTCTCTCACGGACGAAAATGCGACGTATCATGCTCCGACGAGATAAATTATTGCTGGGAAAATCTGAAAGTAACGGTTACTTAGCTAATTTTCTGGGGGGAGATACGCTAACTCGATGAGCACGTCAATACATGTACGGATATATATGTCATCTATGTTATGTATATACAGTGTGTGTAATTTAGAAATTTTTCAATTCGCAAATTTTCGTCCTTACGGATTTCTATATGGTCAGCTTTTTGGGTTTTCGAATTTTTTTATGTCGGAATTGTTGACATTTGTAAATTGAGTGTTTAAATTCATGAATTTTGCAAGTTTTTCAAATTATAATAGTTATAATACTTGATGATGATACTTGAAGTTTGAAGTTTTGTAAGTTGCCCAAAGTCTAATTCTTTATATTCTAAAATTTTGTAAATTCTTAATTTTCTGGATTTGCAGGTTTTCAAAGTTCGAAACTTGAATTTCTCAAAGTTTCTAAATACCTGAGTTTTGAATTTTCGAAATCTTAAATTTGTAGATACCTAAATATCTATCTTCACAAATTTCCATTTTCGCATTTTTTAATTCTTCAATTCTTTAATTTTGCGAATTCCTAAAACTTCCTAGGCTATTAAATCATTATGTTCCCAACTTCCCATGGCATCAAATTTCCAGAGCCCAATGTCTAAAGTCGTAAAAATCTGGAAGTCCCTAAATTCTAAGATTCCTGAATGTTTATGTGCTAAAATTCCTAGGTCCCGAAATCTGAAGGGCCCCGAATCCTAATAGTCCCAAATACCTATGCTCCTATTTTCCTACATCTCGAACTTTGACAATTCCCAAATCTCTAGATTTCCAAATACCTATAAGCCAAATTTCAGCGTTCCGAAATGTAGAAAACCCCAAGTTCTAAGATTCTCAAATACTTATATTCCTAAATCCCTAGGTCTCGAAATCTGAAAGACCTCGAATCCTAAGATTTCCAAATACCTATGTTCGTAAATTCCTATATCTCGAACTTTGACAATTTCCAAGTCCCTAGTTTTCCAAATTCCTATACCCTAAATTCCTAAGTCCCGAAATGTAGGAAACCCCAAATCCTGAGATTCTCAAATACTTATTTCCGTAAATCCCTAGGTCTCGAAATCTGAAGGGTCCCGAATCCTAAGATTTCCAAATACCTACATCACTGAATTCATAATTCTCGAAATCTGTGTGTCTCCAAAATCCTAAGATTCCCAAATACCTATATCCAGAAATCTGCAAGCCGACAAATCCCAATTTTACTTTTCTACCCTTCATCGTAAAATAAGAAAATAAACTTAATATTAATGATATTAACTGAGCGACGTTCGGTATACGATACACTCTGGTTTCTGCAAACTTAACAGAATTGTTTATCCAATTTCAAGAATATTACAAAAAGTTAATTCCGCTTTTGTATTTCAAGTAAGAAATCGCTATTCAATTACAAGCATTTTTATTCCTCAATTTATAGTAGTAGATTTAACCTCGCAGTTCCAATGTCTACGGAAGTTGCAATCTCTCTGGGAGCGTTTCCTGAAGAAAAATGAAAGAATATCGAAGCTCAAAGTTTCTTGAAACATCCAGGAGACCAGATGCTTAGATAAATGTCGTTTTTCATGAGAGCAAAGTGTTCCCGGTGGCACGTCCAAGGAAGTGAGAAAATTTAGGAAGAATTGGGAAGAACCATACTTTATCATTTCACGTTTGCCAACAATCGAACTTCTTACAAATCAGTTGCAGAAATGTGATAACTGCAATAAATCATCGGCGTTGTTCTCAGCCGTTACGGACGATTTTGATCGGAATACCGGACGAACGAAATCGTTATAAAAGATAAATTGTTTCGACCGACGTGCAGCGATACGAATGCGATAATTATCGCGTTACCATTTCCAATTCCCTTTTCATCGCTTCAAAATTTTATCGAGATGAATATTCCATATTTTTGCGATTAATGTAATTGCAAATTACTTCAACAAAATGTAAAAGCTCTTCCGCGAACAAATTTTTGACAATAACATTTGAAAATGTTCGAGGACTTTAAATTTATCTATATTTTTTTAACAAACGAATATATATTCTTCGACGAAATAAATATATTTAAAATATGCATTGAAATGTGCATTTTGAAGTACCTAGGTCCGCATATTGGTAGATTCCTAGATTCACAAGAAAAACTTGCGGACCTTGAACTTTGTTAACGATAAAATTTGACCCTTGGGTGAATTGAAAACTTGCATACTTCTATGCTGGAATACTTAGATACTTGATTACTTGCACGCTCGGACATTAAAATTTAAATACCTGAAAATTCAAAAAATTAAAGTGACGAAGAATTACTTAATGGTAAAATTGGTAAAATGGTGAATCGAAAGATAGGAAAATATGGAGGTCGAAAAATTAATAAATTGATAAATTAAAAAATTGAGAAATAGGGAAATAGAGAAATCGAAGAATTGATTAATCGAGGAATTGTGAAACTGAATGATTGAAAGGTAGAGAAACTGACAACTTGAAGACTCGAAAAATTGAAGAATTCAAGCATAGGAGAATTAAACAATGATAAAATGGAGAAATTAATAATTTCAAGAATCGAAAACTTGAAAAATGTAACAAAAAAGTGAAAAGTCGACGAGTCGAAGAATGGACAAATTGAAAAATTAAAAAATGGAAGAACTGCGAACATGAAGACTTGAAAAATTAAAAAATTCAAGAGTAGGAACATTAAACAATGCTAAATGGAAAAAGTGAAAAATTGAGAAATTGGTAAATCCATTGGTGAATCCCATTGATAGAATAGGAAAATTGTAAATTTGAAGTATCGAGAACTTGAAAAATGTAACGATGGAAAAATTCATAAAATGCAACATCGAGTAATTGAAAAATTAAAAAGTCGACGAATCGAAGAATCGACAAATTGAAAAATGGAAGAACTGAGAGCTTGAATACTTAAAAAATCGAAAAAATGGAATAACCGAGATCTTGAAGACTTGAAAAATTACAAAATTGAAAAATCGAAAATGTAAATAACTGAAATCGTGAAAATCTGCGAACCTGGAAATCCGACAATTTCAAATTTTGAAAGCTCTAAAATCTGAAAGCTCGTACACGTAAGCATTTAGCGATTTATCATCGAACCACAGCGAACCGTGCATCGATCACGGCGAAACCATAAACGCAACAAAAGATAAGCCGGGCATTGTTTCTCGATGATAGGAAAAGAATTAAATGAAACATTTGACGGAAGCGAATGATACTGCGAATTCTTTTCGACGATTCTTTTTCTACGGGCCGAAACTTTTCTTCACGGTTCAGCCAGCAATTATCTAAAGTTACCTCGGTCAGAGCTTTCATTCTTATTCGCAGATATTTCGTAGCTTGAACTTTTCTCTGTACAATGATCCGAGCGGTGACCTCCTTTCGTTTATTGCTCGCATCGCAAATCGACAGAGCAGAGAGTTCGCGAAAGTTTCATTGAAACCGTCGGCCAGGCCTCTCCTCGAATACCATGCGATACCGAACGAACAATGTCCATTCTGTCTTCGAACAGGACGATAATAAATTGCAAGCTTCCACCATCGAAATCATCCTACTACCTTCTGCTCGAATAAAAATCAATCCCATTCTCGGAGCTTCCCATTTTACTCGAACCTGACCCCTGCTATTACCGGCGATTTCTCTTTTGCATATTTTTAATTAAAACGCACCGATATCTCGCGTCCGACGACAATCTATCAGTCTGACGGATGAATAATTGCAGTTGGCACTGCAACTGCATTTTACAATCGACGCAACATTAATCGCGGTTCGAGCTACAATTGCGTTTTGCGACTGATGCAAAGATAATTGCGGTCGATGTAGCAGCTATTGCATTTGCTGCAAATCCCTAGTTTTCCAAATACCTATACCCTAAATTCCTACGTCCCGAAATGAAGAAAACACCAAGTCCTAAGATTCTCAAATACTTATGTTCCGATATCCCTATGCCTCGAAATCTGACGATCCCCGAATCCTAATAGTCCCAAATACCTATGCTCCTATTTTCCTACATCTCGAACTTTGACAATTCCCAAATCCCTAGATTTCCAAATACCTATAAGCCAAATTTTTACGTTCCTTAATAAAGAAAACACCGAGTCCTAAGATTCTCAAATACTTATATCCCTAAATCCCTAGGTCTCGAAATCTGAAAGACCTCGAATCCTAATATTTTCAAATACCTACTTTCCTAAATTCCTATATCTCGAACTTTGACAATTCCCAAGTCCCTAGTTTTCAAAATTCCCACGTCCCGAAATGTAGGAAACCCCAGATCCTAAGATTCTCAAATACTTATGTTCCGATATCCCTATGCCTCGAAATCTGACGATCCCCGAATCCTAATAGTCCCAAATACCTATGCTCCTATTTTCCTACATCTCGAACTTTGACAATTCCCAAATCCCTAGATTTCCAAATACCTATAAGCCAAATTCCTACGTCCCGAAATGAAGAAAACACCAAGTCCTAAGATTCTCAAATACTTATATCCCCAAATCCCTAGGTCTCGAAATCTAAAAGGCCACGAATCCTAAGATTTCCAAATATCTACATCACTGAATTCATAATTCTCGAAATCTGTGAGACCCTAATTCCACAGATTTCTTAATACCTGTATCCAGAAATCTGTGCCAAATTAGTCATAGTTCGTTACAGATTGTCCAGATCGCTAATTACACGATCAAAGGAGTGGAACAGTTAGGACGATATGCACCAGCGAGAAAATTCGCGATATCGCCGCGTCGTTCGCATTTGCATACAATGCAGCGCGATGCATCGGACAGACAATGGCAGCCAGGGCAATTTTTTTCTGCTTTCTTTTTGTTCGGACGAGAACAAGTCGAGAATGGAGGGCAGATCAACGTGTTCGCGGTGGCAGAACGTAAATCATATCTCGGAATAGATTCGAATCCCCCATGGTGGACCACCGTAAGCGCCAGAATGAATCCGATCTGACGGCAAATCTTATCTAAACGAAGTCACGGGAGCAATTTTGAAACGTAATTACCCCACGTACTGCCCCTTTCCTGCAATCTTTCATTTGTGACAGTTACGCTTCTTTTTGATCTACTCACGTCACTATTTGGTATTGCATACCTGTCGCAGCGTTAGCAATAGTAAGCGACGATTAACATCTTGAAATTTATAGGTGACAGTATCAAAGTTTCATTTGTACAAATTAACAAAATTACAAATTTTGAACATTCCAAATTGCAGAATTTTCAAAAATTATAAATTTCCACAGTTTCACCATTACGAATTTCCATAGTTCAAATATTTCAAATCAGTAAAACTACAGAACTTAAAAATGTAGAAATTTCCTAGTTCATTAAATTTACAAATCATAAAATTTTTAAATTCCGTAATTCCATTATTCTAAATTTAAAAGTGTCAAAGTCCAAATGCAAACATTCCAAAATTTTTACATTTACAAATTTCATAATTTCAAATTCCAAAAGTCCAAAAATTCCAAGTTACCAAAATTTCGAATTTTAAATGTTCCAAAAATGAAACTTAAAAAATTCCAAATTTCCAAACCACCAAAATTTCAAATTCCAAAATTCGAAAATCCAAAGTTTCAAAATTTCCAAAATTCCAAGTTTAGAAAATTACGAATTTCCATAATTTCTAGAATGAAACTCCCAAATTTCCAAATGTTCAAATCATCAAATCGCAAATTCGAAAATTGTAAACTGTAGAATTCTAAAATGCGAAATTTCCGATTTCCCAAAATTCCAAAATTCCGAAGTCCGAAAATGTCGAATATTCAATACTCCAAAAATTAAATTTCCTGATAATCCAAATTGCAAATTCCAAACTTCTAAAATCCCAAGATTCCAAATTTCAAGACGTCTAAATTTTCAAATCATCAAAATTCCAAGTCCCTAAATTTGTTAACTTCCAAACGTCCAAAATTAAAAATATCCAAATTCCACAATTTACAAAAATTCCAGTCTCGAAATTCGAATGTCCCAATACTCGAAATCTGCGAATTCCCTAAATCCCCAACTTCCAGAACATAAAAGTTCCCCATTCTCAAAATTCGAAAGTCTCACTATTCCACATCTGCGAATTCCCTAAATGCCCAACATCCACAACATAAAAATTTCCCATTCTCAAAATTCGAAAGTCTCAATATTCCAAACCACAGAAACCTCGAATTCCCGAGATTCGAAATCCGAAAATGCCCAACTTCCAAAGTCCTCGATCGCAAAAATCGGCAAAAGACGACCGTTCGTCGCAAACAAAAACGACCAGCTGATCCCGTCATGCGAACAAATATGTTTTTTGAATCATGTATCACGCCGCAACAAATTGAAATTCCCAAAACAATCATGGAAACCGTTCGCTACAAATCATTGACAGCAAACAGAGTTAATTCGAAACAAGCCTCAGGTGGCAATAAATTTTCAATTCCCGATTTCCATTCGCAATCAAACAGAACCGAGGTTTACATTGGCGCGCGATAGCGATCGGCAGATTGGGACGATGAGAACGCGGCACCGACTAATTTTTATTCCAACAAAAAGCTTAATCGACGTGTGCCGGATGGGCCAATAAAATCGCAATCAGGGCCGTTCGGTAATCATTGCGATTGCGATTCGTTTGTTAAACGAATTTGGGGAAGAGAATACGGGGACCAATTGTCCCGGCGTTGCTCGCGTTAAATACGCCGGCTAATTACCAATTAAACGTCGTACACAAAGCTCCGTGGCGCAAGGCAGATGTTACAGTTTCCACGATCGATTCGTTTACTTTGTATGCGCATAAATTACACCGGCGGAGGGGAAAAATCGTTATTCACCGATCCACAGCCCGTTACGTCGATCGACGACTTCGATTCTCTTTTCTTTCGCCGACGGAAACCTTGTCGAATATACGATCCGCGTCGAAATACAAACGGATTTCCACGGATCGAGAATACTTACTCGATAATGCTCTTTTCTACCAGGCTATCGCCTGCCTGATCACGGATTTCGAAACATCGAAACGTCTACGGTGATTTAGACAACTGACACGAACGTCTCACTATTTTAGAACGGCGCTCGCTCAAGGGATTTACAAATTTTTCCTTCTATTTTCTTCCACGCTGTTTTTCCCCGTCGGCGTGGCGAGAACTTTGGCGGAGATGGGAACAAATCGACGAACTACCCTTTCAAGCTTTTAATACTTACAATTTTTGCTCGAATTAATTATTTAAGGACAAATCATTTGGAGTATGTTTTTAACATTCTGTTATGTATAATGTGGGAACAAATCGACGAACTACCCTTTCAAGCTTTTAATACTTACAATTTTTGCTCGAATTATTTATTTAAGGACAAATCATTTGGAGTATGTTTTTAACATTCTGTTATGTATAATGTGGGAACAAATCGACGAACTACCCTTTCAAGCTTTTAATACTTACAATTTTTGCTCGAATTAATTATTTAAGGACAAATCATTTGGAGTATGTTTTTAACATTCTGTTATGTATAATGTGGGAACAAATCGACGAACTACCCTTTCAAGCTTTTAATACTTACAATTTTTGCTCGAATTATTTATTTAAGGACAAATCATTTGGAATATGTTTTTAACATTCTGTTATGTATAATGTAAATAGAAATAAGATAATGCGAGTAAACATATGGCAAGAATGCAAGAATGTTTGATGAATTTAACAGACATCAACTCACACCACTGTACAACGTGTTGATTCATTTTGCAGTCCTTAATATGTACAATTTTTGTTCGTATTAGTTAATTCATAAAAAAAATGTTAAAATATATTTTTGATCCCTTTCTATGCATATTTGACGTGCTTCTATGTAAATAAAAATATGGCAGGAATACACAGATAATAAATTTTGGAATATTTATTTAATGAAATCATATAAAGAAACGAATATATTGACTTACAATATATTGCTCCTATTGCGGAGAAAATTGCTTAATTTTTCAGTTCTTAGTTTTTACAATTTTTATTCGTATTAATTAATTAATATGACTATGTTAAAATATATTTTTTACTGTCTTCTATATATATCAGAAAATATATTAGAGAATGTTTGATGACATCAAAATGTATCATCTTATCCTCCTGTAAAGCAGGTTATATTTTGCAGTCCTTAATTTATACAATTTTTGTTAGGTATGTTTTGCATTAGTTAATTAATCAAAAGATATGTTAAAATATGTTTTTAACCTTTTTCTATATATAATGTAATTAAATGTGATAAAAGTGCACAGAAAACAACCTCCATCAACTCATCCCACTGTTGAGCAAGTTGATACATTTTGCAGTTCTTAACTTTTGCCATTTTTATATGCATGAATTATTTAGTAAGAAATATGTTAAAATACACATAAATACGTTTGGTAATGTTTGATAAAGTCAACATGTATCAGCTCACTCCATTGTTCAGCAAGTTTATTCATTTTGCAATTCGTAATTTTTGCAACCTTTGTTCGAATTAATTGCTTTACCTAAAATGTACTAAAATATATTTTGAAAATATGTAAATAATACACTTGTTCCCAAAAATATTCAGCTATACCCTGTAATAAATTTGAAATTAGAAACAGCAACAATTAAATAATTTAGATTCTCCCGAAAAATGTTACGATTGTCGTAACGAAAAGAGCAACGTAAATTAAAAAATATAGTGTTCTTTCTTATACACTGTTTTGATTAAATTCAATGCATATAAAAATTCCGACTGCAAATCTTCGAGTTAGCGTCGCTTCACATAATGAATTTATGGTACATTTAAATCCACCATTATATTCGATCCATACAAAAATCTATGTCAACAATTTTTGCAAATAAGAATACTCAAAAAGCCGTACTGCTATAAGGAACAATAATCTGAAGCGTTTGAATATTTGCGAGTGTCCCTCGATTTCTCGGTTTCCGGGTGTCTAAGAGATTCCCGCAATCTGAAGGATTCGACAGATTTCAGGCTGAGAAAATTCCCAGAATCTCGGATGCTTCGGAACGTCTGGGGAATTCAGCAGAAGATCCCCGGCTAGATTCTACGGTTTCGAGGTTGTTGCGGCGCATTCATAGAATCATAAAGCCATTGGGCTTATTTTTAACTTTAGACAATTTTGTAATAATCAACAACTGCATTTTGCAGCTCTTTACAACGTGCAATTTATGTTCTGAAACTTTTTTTAATTTAGCATGATTTTCGAGTTAGGTGACAAACGACTTCGTACTTTTTACCTGGGGTCACATTGACCCCGCGGTGAGCACGTGGTAAGGGCTGTTACTTGCTCATTTCCCTTAAATTTTCCACAAGCAATGAAATAGTTTAATTTTAACTTAATCGTTTGTTCACCCCCAGCTGCACACCAATCTTCACTACATACATTTTTCTGGAGAGAACATTACTTTTTCTCTTCAGTAGATTTTCAATAACTCTAAGAGTACACAACCAAATTTATATTTATCTTTAAGGTCAGTGTGCGAGGTGTTACTATTTTTATTATGTGCTAAGTTTTAGTTTTAATGAAGCTCATACATTTTACCCTCGCCAGTTGTTTGATTATTTGTTTCTTTCGAGTGGAATCACTGATTTCACAACCTAACTAGTTCGTGCTTCATTACGTTGAATCCCGACGAACATACAGTGGTGATCGCAAAATTTTGAAGGATTCAAATGCGACTGCAACGAATCTTCTACGCCAAATCCCACGTGTCATGTCGTCTCTTCTTTATAGAAACCTTACTGTGCCATAAAATTCGCGGAACATTTCTGCCCCGATTTTCTGAATGTACGTATGTGCAATCTTGAAAATGTCTATACGAGGTCATATAACCCGCACGACGTTTTTATCGGATCCTATAGATTCAAGGATATCTGTATCCGGTCGTACGAAATTGAAAATGTAAGAATCTAAGGATACCTATGCTCGGATTTGCTTCGAGGACACTCGTGTTAAACATGAATTGGTCTAAGGTAAATTTGGGTCGATTTATAGATCGATACAGATAAGTTCAATACTTTCAAGACGTTCGTAACAGGATTTATATATTGCAGTATGTGATGTATGTGCATGTGAATTAATAAATCATACGACAAACATAACGAATAACGAGTACATGTGTGTAATAACGATAGATATGAAGAAACCAACAAACATTGTATTTGATTAGAGGAATAACTTGACACTATTTAAGCTGCGTACATCATATATTAGAAAATAAAAATTGCTTAAAAAATTATTTCACGTATGTCGTCCGGTAGATTATTGCAATAAATTGATTATTAATTTCGAACATTTCGATGAATGATACTGTACTGTGACACGAATGATACGAATTAATTCAAAAGTAAAAAATACTATACCATTTCCAAAATACTAATGATGTGCGGTAGACTAACACAAAATTAAATAATGCTATATTATACAATTATAAAAATAATAAATAATTTACGAGGTATCAATGATTTCAAGAAGGTTCATACAAAATGCGAAAATAATTATACCGTTAATGGAATATCAACGATACTAAGTAAATTAATATACAATTAAACAATGTCGTACAATTCATGAAACATTAGTCATACGAATAAAGTAAACAGAGAACCAGATAATATTGTATATTATCTCGCAGAATATTATTTATATAAAAGAACTAACAAGAAATTAAGAAATATTGTGTAATTTACAAAACACAAATGGCACTAAAAGAAATCGATACAAAATCGATTAAAAATTTGTGTCCACTTCGAATAAAATTCTTGCTATCAGCAATAAATTGCTATACCTAAGATAATTGATGAACCGAAACACGAATTATGGATATAAAATTAGAAAATAGCTGGATGTCGAATGTATGTTATGGTATAATAAAATGTCTACCCATTAGTAAATTTCTGTCGTGATCGTTTTCGAGGACAGTTCGCGACTTGCTGCGAGCGTCGCTAAAATTCAGGTTAACGCAAAGAGTTTCCTATTTAATTTAAACAACGCTGATGCCGCAACAGCGTTTATGATGGCGCCAGTTCCCAATGAAACTCGTTTATGGAACGTTTATGGGATTTCACCGGCACGAGGCATAACAGATACACACGCATCGTGACTGCGAACTGAAACGACGGCTTAAATCCTCCTCCGGTATTTAATTTCACGAAAACGCGTTATCCCGGACGTTTTACGAGCTAACCGGCTCGAAAGAAACAAATTCCGAGCTTTTATCACCTGTCCCAGGCCGA
This sequence comes from Coelioxys conoideus, assembly GCA_947623535.1. Lineage (NCBI taxonomy): Eukaryota > Metazoa > Arthropoda > Insecta > Hymenoptera > Megachilidae > Coelioxys > Coelioxys conoideus. The sequence goes on along the minus strand of OX392456.1, from coordinate 13,415,025 downwards.
AACCGTCTAAATATCTCTTTCGGGGATGGATATCTTATTTTCATTCATCTACTATATTTATTTAATGGTCAAATGTTAATTATAGTAACAACAGGTTAATATTAACCCTTTACGCTCGAAGGTATTTGCAGATGTAAATCTTTTTGGTTGAAAAGATCGATGAATTTTTTTCAAGTTATCTCTGTAATATTAATCGCTACTATTAGCTATTTCATTATGTTAATACATCATATGTGTAATGCTACCTATACCTATTCCAAATTGCTATATTAAACAACATGATGAGTGTCAGCCACCTTTCAACTCAAATGTAACAAATTTTATTCCATCTATTAATGCTCCTAACTTGAAGTTTTAGTTCAATTGTAATTCGTTCAGCCAATGACTATTGAATATAAAATACACACATTTTAATTTCCCTTGTTCGTATTAACACTAAAACTACCAACGTGTAATGCACAATTATTTTGAAGTTAAAAATGAAGTTGAAAAAGAAATGAACAATGAAATATAAATGACACTTATTGATTCTTTATGTGGATGACAATAAGTACAGATATTGAGAAAACCATCTTGATAAATTTTGTCATTTGAAGTGTGAAATTTGTAAAAGGGTTATTTGATCCCTTTGGTAGTTTTAGTGTTAAAATTACAGTTATAAATAGTTCTGACGGGAACATCTGACAAATAAATGACGCTGTAAGAGGTTAGCAACAATAATAGATTAATGTAAATTAATGCGCAACAAATTTACAAGAAATTAGCTAAATCACAATAAATTAATGAAGAAGAGGTTGATTGGTATTTTTAGATCGCCATTTGATACCTTCGACTTTTAAAATCAATATATTGTAACGTGTAAATGTCGTAAAAAGTGTTTATCAGAGCGTGTATGAAAATTTAGAAAAAAATAAGACTATGCGCGACCGATTTACGGAGCAAAGCTTAGGTTATGTCATAAAACTCTCGTATTTGAAGTCGAGTTTCGCTGTTGGACCGACCTAGCATCTTTTTTTAGTATAAAATAGCTTAAATACTCTAAGCACACGGATAACCCGAACATTTTTTTCTCTAAAACAGAGGAGACGTTTATACGACACCTCGACCAAGATCTACTTGCATTGGCCAAGTAAGAAGACTTTGCACAAAGCATGTAGCACTCACGAGGTCCTCCATGAAACTATAGTTAATCCTAATCCTGACTTTCTTCCATCTCCGTTGGATTGTATTTCTGAAAAGCGTTTTGAACGTACGCGAACGACAACCTCACTCTTATCGCGGAAAACGCGACACTATCTTTAGTTTTTCTTTATAAAGCTTGAGTTATTGAATTGGAATATAAAATTTAATTGTAATTAAATAACTCAGATTATTACGGTGTAACAAGATTTTATTTTGAAGCCTCTGAAGGAAGTAATTTATTCTTTTATTTCTTTATTCTTTAATTTCTTGTTTTGTTTAATAACAGTGCCTCTCATTGCCGTAATTCATTTTTGTGAATCATTAATAATCCAACACAATAAATAAAGGTTCACAAAAATTATATCATTGTACAATATTAAATTAATTTAACCTAAACGAATGTACCTATTAATTCAGTACATATCCAGTATCATCCAGTTACTCATATTAAAAATTATTACAAAAATTATAACTTTGAACAATTAATTAATCATTCACACTAGGTTTACGGGACCCGTCAAAATGACGGATCTTAGATTTTTTATTTTCAATTACGAAAATTATTAAAAGCTTATCTCAGTCTGTATGTTAACATTCATCGAGATAAAGAATCTTTCTATAAACTGATATATGTATTATCCTTTATTTACTCATTTTTATAGTTCATTCTCAACTTAGACATAGGTGGTCATGGAACGTCCACAAATCTAGTGTTAAATAAGTATAATATATTGATCTACATTCTACATATATTTTGTATATATAATTTTGAACATGTATGAGTAATAACATGGATCACACGATAGAAACCGATTCTCACGCAATTTTCAAGTATGGAACACAATTATATAATTACACAATTGTGTAATTATGCGGTCCCGTGCAAATAATCCAAATGGTACAAATAAGACACCGGGAACGTAATAAATAGAAACGTTTCGTCCATAATTGGCGGTATTGTAAACAATAACGTTGGAAGCTCATAAATTAGCGGAGAATTATTGCACGTTCATAAAATTATCATGGAATTAGACGTAGCGGGTAATAGGATTATTCCATTAAGCCGGGAAGCGGTAAACACAAAAGATATCGAGTGTTTCCGCATGGGGATTTTCATTTGAATGAAAGGATTACACGGCTGCATTCTCGCGAAGGCTTTGTAAATAAACAGATCGATATTCCAACAGTTGGCGAATCATTCTTGCGCATTCGTTCAATGAGAGCACAGTATTTCCATTAAACTGCCGGTTGGATCTCAATTCGAAACAGCGATTTCAATTCCAGTCTGCGGAATATCAATTAAAAGCCAATTTTCCTGAGACGAGGTAGCGCGTTGCTTTAGCGAAACCTCCGGCTTCGATTCCGCCTTAATTACTACTGTTCCGCTGCTGATTGCCTGTTGTTAGGACAACCGACTATGCGAACGATCATATCGGAGAACGGATGGCCCTTTCTCGAGATCGAATCGAGTTCGATCGGGAAAATATTTGCCACCAAAGGGACCACCTCTCGTCGAGCGTTCGTCTCGATACACCATTTTACCATCCACATTTTACGGTAAAATCCGCTGGTTACCTATTAGGTCTTAGAATATAAAGGCGGATGTTAAAAAATATCCATTTTTGGCATCGCCTAGAAATGAAAAATTCATGCAAGATCTTTTAGAGCAGGGGTGTCAAACTCGCGGCCCAGTCAATATATCCGACGCAAAGTAAAAATAAAATAGAAATGTAAATTAGAAACGAAAGCAGCATATAAAATTATAATATACTTTATTTATAAACTATACGGATCATTTTAAATTGTATATTTGTTTCTACGAACATTGATTTTTTTTTGCGGCCCACTTAAAGTTAACACTAGATACATATTCCTTCTCTGAAAATACGAAAAATGGGTATCGTTTGAAAATTTCTGCCCACAAACGTCGAACAGATCAACCTTAACAGTAAATTTACGGACGCTCAGTGACCACTTATGCCTGAATCGAAAGTGAGCTATAATAACAAGTAAATAATGGATAATTCATACACCAGCTTATAGGAAGATTCTTTATCTCGACGAAGGTTAACATGCAGTTTGCAATAAGTTTTTTAATAATTTTCGTAATTGCAACTAAAAAATTCGCGATCCGTCATTTTGACAGGTTCCGTAAACCTAGTGTTAAGCATTGTTTATTTGGCCTAAGTTACCTTTTGAGTTTGACACCTCTGTTTTGGAGTGTCTTCCACGAAACAAAAAATGTCCTTATCACTTTCCCGAGAAACGATGGGGAAGTTGTCAAAAATACGAGTATCTAGAAATTTAAGAACTTGCGTACTTTGAAATCAATAACCTCGAAGACCATAAAATTCGTCAATTTCAAAAATATGAAAAATCGTAAAAATTCCAAAATCCCGGTCTTCGAATATTATAAGGATCTTTTTTTAGGATTCCTGAACTTAGACAAGAAGTACGAAAACAAAACTAACTTATGATACAATAAGCATAGAAAAATTTACAAATATGGAACGATACGTGAATTAGCTTACAAAGCGATTTGTTATTGTGACAAAATACAAAATTAAAGAATGGCAAAAATTAAATTTGAAATAACAAATTTAACCGGCTATTTTGGCTGGTTCCATAAATTTAATGTTCGTCTACTTTTGGTTCATTAAATATCGATGTAACAACGTTTGCATTCGGATGAACAATTAAAAAAATTAGTATACGATATTTTAGAACTACTTTTTATCTCGGTTTTAACATATATTAACATTAAAATTGACTACACGATAATCTTTCTTTATTCGATGCTTAAGGTCACCTGTGCCTTAGTTGATTAGTGACCACATTCGATTTGGGACACTGTCATAAACCTGTAGGTATTACATTTAATGATCCAATATCTTCACGTTAGTTTCGTCCTTACCGAATTTTGCAACATCTTCCGTTTTGTATCTTGTGAATATTCTTAACCAGCTATCTGCGTCCAATGCGTATGCGCGTGTATGTGTTTAAAACTTCATTTTAATGTTATTTATATTAATACATTTTTAATCGTTTATCGAATAAAAGTGTAACAGTTCCTCATTTCTTCTTCTTCATTGGTGTTTTACGTCGCGTCGACTACGAGGTCATTGGCGACGACTGTATGCTTGAGTGCTATATTTTATTGTATATGTTAGTTTCTTTCAGGAAATTTATAGTGCCTCATTTCTCTTTTTTCGTATAATTTATAATAGAAGCATTTGTTCTATGTTCGTCAAGTATATTCGTCACTGGTCGATTCTAATAATTTTAATAAGTTTATCTTTGAAATTAAATTCCTTCGAGAATTTTGCTTTCGACATGGTGCAATCGACTATAAATGCGACAATAAAAGGGGGAACAAGTTTACACGCGAACGACGAGAGAATCTGAGGACGTGAGGTATGTGTGAATGAATTGTAAACGAATTAACAGTCACTCAACAATAAATATATATTCAATAGAAAAGCAACGATTTAATAAAAGCGAACGACAAACGGTATCAGACAATAACGAGTAGCAGTAAGAGCGTCAAAGATTGTGCGGGTGTAAACGTGATGGTAGAAAAATCACGAGTGTCTCGAGCGGCGCGATGATCAGTGTTTTTATGTCCTTTTTGGGAAAGGATAGACGTAGGAAAAGAAAAGGAGAAGTATAGAGTGGACAGTTGAAGGGGTGGAAAGGAAAGTCAACGGAAACTTAGGTTCGCACAAATCTGGCTGCCAAATGTGCAATCTGATAAAGACCAGGGGTGCACGAGACCCTGGAAAAAACAGGAAATTGAAGAATAGGTAGAAAGTCCTTAGCAAAACTCAGGAAAAAGAGAAAGTTGGATATAACGTCGTGGCGGACACAGCCACAAATCAAAGAACTTCTTCAGCCGATTATCGATATTCTTACACAGTTGCATGCTTTGTTTCACGGGCTGTTTAATATAGTTAGAAGACCGCGAAAGAACCGGGAGTTAACTTTTCAATCTTGCGGCGGGTTCTTGGCTTCCAATCTGCTCCCAATATCGGCGAGGATTCGTCGAGCTTTTGAGTTCCGATGGGTAAATTCCAAAGCCCCTCGATTTCGATGCGTCGAGTTTATCGAGCGGATAGAGAATCTCGACCGTGTACGTCACATATGCGCGCGGCTGTGTATGCATTCTCTTATCGCCGGCTATCGATTCACGAATATTTCATGGTGTAACTTTCGTAATCAGGGTTGTAAATTCATTTGCACCTAGGTGAAATCGTCGAGGAAAATTCCACGTGTGCGTACAAGCTGTTTCGTAAACGCGTCATACCTAAACGATTCAAATTCGATTCGACGCTCTGATACGTAACATTATGTATTAGGTGTATGCATAAGTTCTTTCCGGTTTTTTTTTTTTTAAGACACGTGATTTTCAAGGGTGTAGACGTTATTATGGATCTTAGAAAGTTTAGAATATCGAAGGTTCAACATAACAGCAATAAAAGACCAAGGAACTTCATTTAATGATTTTGCTAATTACTGTTGAGTTTGAGTTGGGTCATCATCCAATACCTCCTGCAATTACACTCATGGACAAAATTAAGTGGATATCGCAGAAATGAAAAAAATGTTCTCTTTCATTACAATGTTGTAAATAAATTTGAAATTTAGAACATGAGATTTTTTTGTAGACTTGAAAAAACATTTATTTAATGTATATAATTGTGTAATAAAGTTTTGATTTATAGGCATTATTAGTTAATTAAATTTACCTTTTGTTATTTATGATACCTGTCCACTTAATTTTGTCCACGACTGTACAGTGGACGATTGGAAAAGCTGCTGATTAATGAGATTAATTTCGTGATCTAATCCAACCATTAATAAGAATGTTTTCAAACGAATACAAGGCATCGTGAGAACATTGAACGTTGTAAGTTTCAGTGGCGAAAAGACACGTGGTTCTAATTAACTTCGTGTCTCCCTCGGGATTTAATCCCGTGGAAGAATCGTTTCACCGACCGACCAGTAGAAAATGTTCGGATTCTACATCATCCGTGATGTGCAACTGCTTGCGAGGAAAACTAAAAATGTTCCAAGAGAATCACTCTCGGAAAATACGGATGTTCGCCGAACGATTTGGAATTCACCCGTTCTGCTTGCAATGGAGACGTTTCAGCATTTTCTATTCGGTTGACTAACTTTTATAGTAAATCCGAGTAAAATCAATTTAAAACACTCAGCAGTTGGTTATGTCAACTGATTTCTTTTTTAGAATTTAATGTGGCAGGTAGAATAAACTTGTATGCAAATTAAATTGCTATACAATTATATTAATTTTTCTATCGCTATTTCGTTACAGTTTTTTCTTTCATTTTGTCAGACTAATTGTAAGTAAAATTTGATGTATTGTTATTGGATGCATGATTAAATGTATTGACAATTTTGGCATCAGAAGGTATCAATCACTTATTAGTATCTGACAATTACTGCCTAATATCACAGTTATTCATTAACAGTTTAACTGTTTAAATTAATAGGTACTTATTATTGTCACATTTATTGAAAATTAACAATTACTTATTATTATCACAATTGTTAACAATGAACAATTACTTGTCTTTATTACTGTCGTTAAAAATGAACAATTACTTGTCTTTATTACTGTCGTTAAAAATGAACATTTACTTATTATCACAGATGTTGAAAACTAACAGTTACTTATTACTCTCGGTGTTTTTAAAAACTTACAATTACTTATCGTCTTGTAGAATATATTATATTATATTGTTGACAAATTTTATAAAATATTTTGTTCGCAGTGATTAATTATTGTTAGTTTAAATTGAAAATGGACCTATCACAAGTTGAAATATATATGAAGTCGAAATTGCTACCAAATTGATTTTTTTTATTAATTTAAATTTAACACAATTTCAAAAATATGTTAGGAACATGTTAACTAGAATTATACAAAGATTCCATCACTTACTTATGTTTTTTTCTCTGTACTGCTGCAATGCGTCGCTGGTAAGGCAGGTGAGTACCAACCACACGACGAAACCCATATGACACCTCCCCATTTTCACCTGTAAACAGAAATATAACTTAGTGGAAACAAGTTTGTTACTAGTAGAACAGTTATTCCTGACACTTTAAGAGTTTGGTGAAATTTGTGGAAGAACTTCGTGTACCATTTTCTCATTCATACTGATAGTTCCTAAAACAATTGTTGCTATTCTATAAAATATTAACAATTCACTAAAGTGAATAAATTATGGTATGAAACATGAGATAGCATATGCAACGATTTTTTGTTTTAATGAAAAAGGACATATTTTGACAAGAATGATTCTGCTGTAATTTTATTATTTCTAATTTTTTTTATATTATTCAAATTTTCAATTATAATTAAATATCAATTCTTTTAGATTCCAAAATCAAAAATTGCTTTGCGTTACATCAATCATTTTTTCTTTAAAATATTAACGAAAGATATGTACAGCAATTTTGATTAATCGTCTGATCTATTAAACGACACATTCCTATAGAAAACAAATTTTATTTTACGACGATTATTGTTTTGCAACAGGATTATTTACCGCGTTTCTATCACTCGTTCAAATTAATAAAACATAATGACTGATTTATAAGACAAGGCTAAGAGAACACAAGTGTTATATTTATATTTTATGTAGTGGGGATTGGTGTGCGACTGGGGGTGAACAAACGACTAAGTCAAAAGTAAACTATTTCATTGATGTGGAAGATTGAAGGGAAGTGAGCAAGAAACCGCCCTTATCAAATGCTCGCCGCGGGGTCAATATGACCCAGGTAAAAAGTACGAAGTCGTTTATCAGCTAACTCAAAAGTCATGCTGAATTAAAAAAAGTTTAAGAACATAAATTGCACGCAGTAAAGAGCTGCAAAGGGTAGTTGTTGATTATTGATGAATTTTCTAAAGTCAAAAATAAACCCAATAACTTTATGATTCTATGAATGCGCCGCAACACTAGGCTCGACTGGTCAACGTAGATAGGAGTAGTCTCTGGTCTCGCATAGTAATTGATCGTCGTAATGCTCTCACGTCATTTAGAACGTTCAGATGACGACAGAGCGTTTCAGGAATCAAAAGCGACCCCGTTCGACGAGATCCTGTCCCGTCGGCCAATTACCGATCCCGATTGGCCGCTCATTAATGTAAAGCCTGTGCCATCCTGTCATCCGCTGTCTTGGCCGTGTCGCCGCGTGTAAACGTGCCTTCAGGCCGCGTCCTCGACGAGTCAAGCGGAAAGTGCCAACGTCTTAGACACGGACCTTCCTAAGTTCGATCGTTTAAACTAATTAACGAGCTGCTCGTCGCTCGATTACGCCCGAGAAAGCGTGAGTCGAACGCTTTCGACCCTCGTTAAAGTCGATAGGACTAGCACTCGATAAATCCCACCCTCTCGATGGACACTCGGAAGTTTCAAATAGTTGCCCAAGAGTTTTGACTTCGTTCATAACGGCGCTTTTTTTTTAACCTTTCAATCTTCATTGTTCGTCGGAGGAGCGCGATACTGGGTGGTCTTCGATGGTTAGACGATTATCGTATTGTATCGTATTGTAATGTCGCGTATTGTGTATGCTCGTGTTGCAAATATGGCCGCTGATCGCGCTGTAGAGAGGCAATTAACTCGCTGAAGATTCTGTGGATTCCATGTTGCATCTGCTGGTGGAGTTAATAGTAATTGCTGTATAATCCGCGAAGCATTATAATAGGTAATGTAGAAGTGGATGGATTTGCTAATTAGTTATTATGAATGGATTATGAACGTTTATGGTATTGTAATATGGTGAGGTATAACAATATATGGCTGTGACGTAGAAATGTAAGAAGGGATTGTCAGCTTTTCGGACAATGTTTGTGTGACAATTGACAATGGCCATAGAAAATTTTAGTAATTCTTTTTAAGAGGTAATTTGTGTGTGAGGATTCTAGAATTATATGATTTTTTACTACTTTATTGTTTTTTTTGTTTATACTATTATGGTAGTACAGTACTCTATTATTTACACTGTTTTAACATTTGATTATTTTACATTATACTATTATACTGCTTACACTATTTTACGATTTTATTGATTTTCTACGTTATGATTTTGCTGTTTAACTATTTTATTATTCTGTTATTTTACTATTCATCTGCTTTACTATTTTAGAATTTCAATATAATATTAAATTACTATAATATTTTACTACTTTACCGCTGTATTGCTTTACTGTTTTACCTATTGTAACTTATTACTATTTTATTATTTTGCTTTCGTAATATTTTGCGACTTTACTGCGTTATTGTTTCGTTATGTTATTATTTCATTGCTTCTCTATTCCCTTACTTTTTACTATTTTACCAGCTTTTTCTTTTATCTTGTCACCATTGCTAGTTTACCCTACTTTTTTAACTACGAGAAGAATGAGGTAAAAAGTATTCGCAAACAAAGAAGCAAGAAGAGAAAATTGAAGTATGTACACTGTGCTGCATGGTTGTACGAAGTATTCAGAAAATATTCAAATTTATGCGATTTCTGGATTGCAGTACTCAGCAGAAAGGACCGAGATTAATGTTTATCTTTTAGTACCGATACGTATGTGGGTCACCCCTCTGTCATATAACATCGACATTAAAATGGGGAAATAATTAAAATGATAATATAGTGAAATTGTTAAACGGTAATATAACGAAACAGTAAAATAATAAAGTGGCGAAATAGAAAAGTAGCAACATTGCAAATTGACAACGCAGCAGAATACGAAATTAGCAAACTGGCAAAGTAGTGAAATAGCGAAATTGAAAATTAGGAAAGTAGTAACTAATCAAAATAGCAAATTGGTAACATAGCAAATCAGCAAAAACAGTAAGTCATCAAAATAGCAAATTAGAAAAATATCAAATAAAAAAATAGTAAATTTGCAAAATGGTAAAATAGGGAGATAGCAAATTAGTAAAACAATTAAATAACAAAACACTAATTCACTGAAGTCTGGCAATACTGAAATATAGAAACACTAAAATGCTAGAATATCAAAGTGAAATACTAAGAAGCTGACATACCAAAACACTGAAATCTCAAAATAATATAATACAAAAATACTGAAATACCGAAATACCCAAATACTGAATTACTACAATACTGAAATACCCAAATACTGTATTACTAAAATATTGAAATACTAAACTACTAAAACACTGGAATATTGAAACACCGAAATACTGAAATACTGATATACCAAAATACTAAGATATAAAAACACCAAAACACTAATATGCTAACATCCCATACTTCAAAAACGATAGAAATCCCCGTTTTAACTCTACACAATATCCCTACTATATCTATTACCATTTTAATCACCAAGATACCAATCCCAAATTATCAATAGCACCACGTTACGTTCACAGAACTCCAGCCACTTCAAACCATAAATGATTGAATTTTAAAATAGCCCGACCGTCTCCCCTAGGCCCCGTAGGCAAATGCTCACAGCAGTTCGAGAAGATCGAAATTTAAACAGATTTCACCGAAGAATGCGAGTTCGCACTTCCGGCTATGCAACATCAATAACAATTTTCCAGCGCTCAGCTCCCGTGAATCGTTCGCGAAATTTCCAGCGGTTTGAAAGGCTGGCTCTTTTCGTATCCGTAACCGGTGCCGGCTGGAATCTCGTTAATTTCGCGGATAAAGAGCCGTCGTCGCGCGAACGGAACTTTCCTCTTATGCTTCGCGCCGGATCATATTCATGGAAACTGGCGCAAAGCTCTTGAATGTTGTGCAAGGGCCGCGTAACCTGCCACGTTCTGGCATGGCCTGGCAAACGAAACGTTTCCCCTCGCCATACTCCGCGCGAGCTTCGAAATCCTCAAAGAAATATTTCATACTATATCGTTTGTCCTGTTCCAACTATCGCCCTCTCTACGAGCTACTTCCGTTTCCGCCTATATCTCCTCGTTCCACGATTCGGCGTTTTAGCTGCGTCTGTTTTTTGTATGTGCGTCGCAGCGTCAGCAATATTTAAGTCACGATTAAACGACACTAGGAATAAGTGAGGATGCCTAACAAACGAATATAAGTGGACTGTAATTTATATACAGGGTGTCCCACAAATACTGTCGGAAAGGGGTGGTAGGTGGGGCTATTGTGAATAACTTTTTCCTTTGCCAGAAAATCGGATGAGGCTTCATTTTTAAATTATTGAGGAAAAACACTTACCAATCAGAGCGCGAGAATTGCTCGCGCTCAGAGTTGGGAGTGTAGGCACGAGTTGACAGTGGTTGTGAACAAACATATGGGCATCGCGCTGGTAACTCAACGGATCAGACAATTGTTACTAATAGCCCCACCTACCACCATTTCCGGCTGCGACAGTATTTGTGTGGCGCCCTGTATATAAAAACGAATGTATGTCTGTTTGTCCTTTGTCCATTACTATACTTTTCATACGATCGCCATGAAACTTTGGGAAGTTGTTGTGTACGAAACAGATGCAAAAACAAAAAGTATTTTGTATCCTCAAGCTCTCGAATAAATAAATTAAATTAAAACGACACTTTGAAATGTTTTCCCGTTGAAAATGAACAAATTTCAATAAAAAAAAGACACAATCTATATTAATTTTTCGAATTTCCTCGAATTTCCTTTCTTCTGAGATCGCAGCAACACGAGATGAGCAAGCTATTTACTTATAAAATGTATACGACTTCGAACACCTTTAAATAACGCTATAATGTATTTGAATAATGTCCTTGGACGATAGTAATTTCGACAATGCCTCTTGGAAGCACCTCTCTGTTTTACAAAAACTCGAAGTGGACGAATAATTTTTGTGTGACGAGTGAAAGTAATAATTTCTAATTTCCTATTACTTAAACATATTTGTGTAGAAGTATAATACTGCGTGACGTATGTAGGGAGTGTGTGTTTCCCCCAATGTGACCGCAGCATGTAATAAACTCGAGTAATACCTCGACACGAATAAAAAATTTCAAGCAAAGATTTTACTGCCGAAGTTAAGGGTTCTTTCAACCAGATGTGACTAGTAACAAACTAAAAGAACTCGACCGAATGCAACGACTCCTTGCTTCTCATTGCTGCCACGGGTAAGGAACAGATTGACTTAAAATTATACAAAGGAGGAACGAAAAAGCGGAAACCATCGTAACGATCGACACACAAGACAAAGGTCAAATACTCTCGCTGTGAAATGGGTAGGTTCATCAAAGTTTTGTCTGAAACATTTTTCAAATGCATTATCAGAAATGCTTAAAGTAATGGTCACATAACTTAACGGGGATACCCTGTATATACATTTTGTAGAATATTTTATATACTTTATATATTTACATTTTATTATATATATTAAATTATTTTTAATAAATAAATGAAGATATTAATTCATAATATAGCTTTAAATTTATAACGTTCACATACACTCCTGGACAAAATTAAGTGGACACTGCAGAAATGTAAAAAATGTTTTGTTTCATCACAATATTGTAAATAAATTTTAAATTTAGAACGTGAGATATTTTTGTAGGCTTGAAAAAACATTTATTTAATGTATATAATTGTGCAATAAAGTTTTGATTTATAGGCATTATTAGTTAATTAAATTTACCTTTTGTTATTTATGATACCTGTCCACTTAATTTTGTCCACGACTGTACATATAGAATCATGGACAAAATTAAGTGTGACATTGCAGAAATGTAAAAAAATTTGTGTCTTATTACAATGCTTTAAATATATTTTAAAATTAGAACGTGAAATGATTTTGTAGACTTGAAAAAACATTTATTTGATATACATTTATTTATTTAATGTATATAATTGTGGAATAAAGTTTTTATTTATAGGAATTATCGGTTAAATTAAATTAACCTTTTGTTACTTATGATATATGTCCACTTAATTTTGTCCACGCCTGTACATGAATATATAAATACGTATAGTATAATTATAATATAAAATTTAGCATGATCGTCGTAGATCGTTGAGTATTGTGCGACCGATCTAGATCAAATACAGAGAATACTATAGACGAGTCCAGTAACGTAGCCTGCATTTTTCGTTACGGCTTATTCTTTTCCTTTTTCCTGAACTATCTCGGAAAATCCTCGGACGAACAGCGAGAAAGTTTCTATTTTTCCCAAAGGAAGAACATCCTGCGTCCTCGAAGAGGATCCCCGGTTACTCTCGAAGAGCACGTACACTCCAGTACAGTGTGAACTTGCAAGTGTTTAAATCTATAAATTTTCATATTTTGAAACTTCTTTGTGCTCGAATTTTCAGATCATCGTATCTTCATATTTTCGTACTTCAATGTTTTTATATTTTCACATTTTTATATGTTCATATTTTCAAATTGTCAAATTTCAAGATTTCAAATCATTGTTTAGAAATTTTTATATATTCGAGTTGCCAAATTGTTCAATTTTCAAGAATTGAAAATTGTTCAATTTTCAAGAATTGAAGATCTTTATATTTTGCAATTCCAAATTTGAAAATTTTATATGTACAAGTTTTCATACTTTCGAAACCTTAAATTTCCAAATTTTAAAGTCCCCGAATTCCTAGATTTCCTAATACCTGAATTTGAGAATTTAAGTTCTAATTCAAGTTTCCTACAATTCCTAGCACCAGATTATTATATTACTGCATCTCAAAAATCCAGGGTCTACGAATACCTAAATCTCCAAATACCTATGTCCCCAAATAACGGTGTCCTCAATTTCCTAGGTCCGTAAATTTCTGTTTCCGAATTCCTGGATCCTCAAACGCTCATGTCCCCAAATTCCTAAGTCTCCAGACTTCTGTACTCCAAAATTTCTAAATCCCCAAATACCAATGCCCGCAAATTGCTGGCACGATCCTACATACAGTCATGGACAAAATTAAGTGGACATTGCAGAAATGTAAAAAATTTGTTGTTTTGTTACAATGTTTTAAATAAATTTTAAATTTAGAACGTGAAATGCTTTTGTAGACTTGAAAAAAACATTTATTTAATGTATATAATTGTGCAGTAAAGTTTTTATTTATAGGAATTGTTAATTAAATTAAATTAACCTTTTGTTATTTATGATACCTGTCCACTTAATTTTGTCCACGACTGTACATATGTATGCAGATGCGTGCAAAATCGTTGCAATTTCTAACAAAAATCAACAGCTTCAGGCATATTTTTCGCGAGTTAGACAGATTTGCTGTTGACTGTACGATGGACTGCGCTCGAAGCGGAACAACACCTCGGAGAGGATCCTTCGAGGATCCATCGATCATGGCGCACGCCTGACCGGACGTAAGTCTCGCTACTTGCACGTAGCTCGTTTCACGGTTAGCCGGATTTAAAAATATTCCCCGTACCTTTTCATGGTGCCCGGGCTCGCTGGTCGTCCTCCACGGAGACGAACCTTGATCCGAGCCGCGGATAAAAGAGGGAATCGCGTGCCTCGAAGGCAAACAGGACGCATTTCGATTTCGGGGCCGATCGATAGGTATCGGTGCAGCTTCCCGTTTTACGTCCGGGGCTAACGTTGCATTATGAGCTCCGGCAACGAACGTTTAAATATAGGAAAGCTGAAAGGCTACCGGCAACATTGATTCCTACGGAAAGGAAATAGGATGCAGCTGATATGGTATTTAACTCCTACAAATCTGAGAAAATTTGTCTAAGTACATAAATGGAGATATATTATCGGGTAATTTTTATATTAGATTTAGATTTTGGATTTTAGAATTTGTTTAGATTCCTATGGGGAGAAAATAGAATGCATCTGCAATGACATTTAACTAGTATGAATCTGAAAAAATTTGTCTAAGTAAGTACTAAGATGTAGAATATATTATCGGGTAGTTTTTAGATTAGATTTAGATTTTGGATTTTAGAATTTATTCATATTCTTGCAGGGAGGAAATAGAATGCATCTGCAATGGCATTTAACTCGTACGAATCGGAGAAAATTTGTCTAAGTACCAAAATGGAGATTGTATTGTCGGGTAATTATTAGATTAGATTTAGATTTTAGATTGTAGAATTTATTTAGATTCCTACAGGAAGAAAATAGAATGCGACTGAAATGGCATTTAAATCGTATCAAAGTGCCATAATGAGTAATATATTATTATTAAAAATATTATTATTATTAAAATGGGTAATATAATAAGTACAAAAATGGGTAATATATTATTGGGTAGTTAATTGAATTTTGGAATAATATGAAGATTTAATTAAAATTTGTAATAGTCCAAGCGATTAATTATCGTTTTTAACGATTCAAATAATTACTCAACGTGCATAATCGTTTGAACACTCAATAATAAACTAATATCAATAATATCGAGTAATTTAGTAAATGGATAATTTTGTAGCAAATAAATAATTGACATGTCCAATCAATTAATAATATACTGTCTTAATAATTAACTGTCGAAGTAATTAACAGTAAACAAATATCCACAATAACAATTTAGTGAAATAAATAATATCGTCGTAAATAATTAATGAAAATGTTGAAACAATTAATAATAGACTGTCCTAATAATTAACTGCCGGAGCAGTTAATAATGAACCTATTGTATATACGTAATATGAATTAATTAAGTGAAATAAATAATTTCGTGGAGAGTAATCAATTATCGTGTATAATAAATATTCACGAGGAATTATACAGAAGTTCACTTGTTGGTAAGAACGTATTTAGTAATTTTCGTAAGGATGTAAATACGTGATTCGTGTGAAGCAAGTTCGCAAGAAACACCATAATCTATAAATAAACTTATTAATGTAATACTACGATATACTAGCCAAACTCATCACTCCAAAGTATAAACTATCAAACTAAGTTAAAGCTACTTCCCGGACACTCTAGATAGCATATACCGTCTAAGTGCTTAAATATTTATGTCCCCCAGCATCCCAAGAGTGTTATATTGTTACCCATAAGCTAAGACAGTAAAATTTGTGAAGCAGTTTAAGGGATTCGATGTTTATACCTGCACAGTTTCAGAGATATGCACAAACTTCTCATCCAAGTCTTTAACAACTTGATAAATACTCTATTATTTCGTCAAAATGAAATTTTAATTGAAAAAATGTTTAGAAACATTCGATACATTTACTACCGAGAAATTTTAATGAATTTCAAATTCTTGAACTCTTATATTCCGAGTTGTGAGAATTTAAATTTAAAAAATCAGTATTTCAGTACGTCTAGGTTTCTAAGTTTTTAAAGTCCTAAAATTCCAAGATTCTAGAATTCCAAAATTCCTAAATTCTAAAATTCTAAAATTCTAAAATTCTAAAATTCTAAAATTCTAAAATTCTAAAATTCTAAAATTCTAAAATTCTAAAATTCTAAAATTCTAAAATTCTAAAATTCTGAAATTCTAAAATTCTAAAATTCTAAAATTCTAAAATTCTAAAATTTTAAAATTCTAAAATTCTAAAATTCTAAAATTCTGAAATTCTGAAATTCTAAAATTCTAAAATTCTAAAATTCTAAAATTCTAAAATTCTAAAATTCTAAAATTTTTAAATTCTAAAATTCTAAAATTCTACAATTCTAAAATTCTAAAATACTAAAATTCTACAATTCCAAAATTCCAAGGTTCTACATTTCTTAATTTGAAACATCAACGATTCCAAAATTTATAATGTTGTATATTTGAATTAAAAAATTTGATATTCCAATTTCAACATTTATGATTCTGAAAAATAAAATTTCACACTGACGAAGAGTAAGAAAATTTGAAACTTGTATGTCTCTAATCTTTCGCGTTTCTAAATTTCTAAATTTGAAGATTTACTATTTCCTTCTATGTCTTTTCAAATTTCAAAATTGCAAATGACCACACCTCTAAGTTTCTATATCATCAAACCCCTAAATTTCTGAATCAAAAAATGGCTAAATTCAGAAGTCCCTAATTTTTTCGGACGAAGAACCTACAAAAAGGTATCCGTCGTGTGAAATCAATTTACAACAGCCGCAAAAAGGATAACTGCGAACGTCAATCTTTGTATCCACATTTAAAACCTTAAGCGGAGTAAGGAACAAGAAGTCCAGTTCCGTTTGGTCGGTGCAGCGTTTCCTCTGTTAAGCCGATAATCTCGGGATTATCAAAGTTAGAATGGAGCGTGGTTTTTGTACACGCGAGATACACGGTCATTTCTCAAACGTTCTGCAAGACAGAACAGGAAAAGACATTGTCCGGCTTGTGTTGCACTCGCCGGAAAACGTCGAAAGATTTCGTGTCAAGCCGTCTACGAGCGTTTCGTGTTTGTGTTTGTGACAAGTTCGGAGGAAAAATGAGAAGCAGCTGTAACAGGAACAGAAGGATTTGCGAGAGAATATCCGGCACGGTTTCAGCCATGTTCGGACAACTGATAATTACAGTTTTCCATCATGAAACATCTAAAGTTTGAAGACAGTGGAGACTTCTCGATAAGCATTTCTACGCGAAGTTGAAAACTTACTGATTCATAGATTTAGATAATTACAACATTCAAATTTCCTAATCAACAAATATTAGAATTTCGACTTTTCAAGTTTCTACACTTTCAAATTCTCAAGCTTTCAAGGTTTCAAGTTTTCAATTTTTAAGGTTTTAAGGTTTTAAGATTTCATGGTTTAATGTTTTCAACTTTTTAGATTTCCAATTCGTCAATTTTTCCACTTTCCTATTTTCAAATTTTTAATTCTTCAATTCTTTATTTTTCAATTTTCTTGTCTTCTCATTTTTCAATTGTTCAATTACCCAATTTTACAATTTTCACATTCTTCAATTTCTCAATTTTCTCGTCTTCGCATTTTTCAATTCTCCAATTTCCCATTTTACAGTTTTTCAATTATCGAATTGTACGATTTTCAATTTTTCAGGATTTCAAGTTTTCTAGTATTACAGTATCCAATTTTTCAATTTCCCCAGATTTCAAATATTGGATTTTTCGTGCTCTCGAAGTTTCCGAATTTTCAAGTTTTCACATTACCAAGTTACTAAGTTATTAATTTATCAAGTTTATCGGTTTCCATGATTTCAAGTTTTCAAGTTCTCAAGTATTCAAGCATATAAGTTTTGAAATTTTTTTAATTTTGGAATCTTCAAATTTTCAGATCGGAAAATTTCAAAGTCCCTAGGTTACTAGATTTCTAACATGTGAATTTCCACATTTGACAGTTCCTATGCTCTCAAATTTCTGTATATCGAAATCCCTAGATTCCGAAATACCTGGAGTCCCAATTTCTTATATCCTGAAATTGTTAAATCCCCAAATTCCTATGTCATCAAATCCCGAAATTCGCAAACTTCTAAGTCTTTAAATCATTAGATCGTCAGTTTCCAATTATTCTCTATTCTGACGTACAAAAATATTTAGTCAAAAAATGCAGAATACAAAATGGGCAACACATTCCAAGTTTCTTTATCCGTTTTAATAGTTTGATCACCACATCATCCACATATGGGTGACGTTTAAATTTCCATATGAATCAATCAATTATTTAATAGGAATTTGTTCATTTATCTAATTGGAAACATTAGTAGTAATTACTTGGACCTATAAATACTAAATAAAGCAAAATATTGTGAACATATTTAATAAGATTTATTAATCATAAAAATACTACCTAGTAAAATTTTCAACTGCGTTAGAGTGGCAGTCAACGTGTTAATCTTGTAACTATGATTAGTTAGTTCTGACTGACGCTGACAAAAAAATCATTAAGCAAGGGGTTAAATCAGATCGTAAAATAACCAGATATTCACGCACTAAGTAGAACTTGGAAGAAATTGAATTTATTTTATATTAAATCAAATTAAAAATCGTCCCGATGTCGATGTACGTAGAACTCGAAACAAATTTAATTTATTTTATATTAAATCAAACTGAAAATTGACCATGTACGTAGAACTCGGAACAAATTGAATTTATTTTATATGAAACGAGGTCGTGAAACAGTCAGATTATCCTACATCGTTAGGCCTCGAAAAGAATCGAATTTATTGTATACTAAATCAGAAGACGAAATGGACGGGTATCCATATCCGCAGAACTCGAAACGGCAGCATCACGAAATACCTCGTTTCCCGTTTTCTGAACGTTGAGGGGAAAAATGAGGGGTAGCTGTAACAAGAATGGAAGGATTTTGCGAGAGAGTTTCCGGCACGGTTCCCGCCACATCCGGCCAACTGATAATTAGAGCTGTTCGTCACGGAACCGGTAAGGTTAGAAAGGGTAAGGGTAAGGTTCCGCAAGAAAGACCGCCGATCGAACAAACTTCCTCGCTAAGTAGCTCTCCAGAGATTAAACTGCTGGCCCCATTCGCAGCCAAGATATTCACTTCCAGCTACCACGGCCGAACTTTCCAACTTTGTTAATGATATTTATATAAAGTGACTCCCGTCGAACGACAAATGCTTTTTTTCCCCTCGCGATCAGCGAGTTTGCTCGAGCGCGAAATTACTTCAAGGGGACTTGATGCTTATGCGACTTCGTACGGGGAACATACGCGGTTGCAACCTTTCCTTCATTTTGTTCACGACGTACGTGGACACGGTCAATTTGAACACCTCTCATATACGAGTTTTGGAAGTTTCGGGTTGAACGTGTTGATAATCGTTTTTTTTCACTTTTTCGAATCTCTTCGTTTGTAAATTTTTCGAGTTTCTATATTTGCAGGGATACGAATTCTTTCGGTAACTATACAGGAGTTAACACTAGATTTACGAAACGAGCCAAAATGACTCATAATACATTTTTTATTTTAAATTACAAACACTATAAAGAAACTTTTATCAAAATGTATGTCAACTGTTGTCAAGATAAAGGATCATTGTATAAGACAGTTCACATATCATACTTTATTTATTTTATTTTCTAGTTTAGTTTTAATGTAAAAATAAATGGTCATTCCATAGCCGTAAATCTAGTGTTAATATTATAAAATTATGGGATTTGTAAATTTAGTGATTCTGTAATTTTTTAGCTTGCTTCTCTCACGTAATTCGTTCTTACTGCTTCATTAATTTTTTTAATTAGTTCTATATATGTAAGTTCATAAATTTTCAAATACACAGATTGTTATAATTATTTAATTTCTAAATTTAACAATTCCAAAATTATGAAATTTTTTAATTCAATTCTAACATTTGATCATTTCTAAATTTAACAATTGTAAAATTATAAAATTTCTAAATTCAATTCTAAAATTTGATGAATTCTTAAACACTCAAATCTGTACTTTCCTCATTTTTCCCAAAGTTTCCCATGTCTTCAACCCTCAAATTCTTATACTTACCAGTTTCAGGGTTACCAAATTCTTTAATATCAAATTGTTATGTTGCTCAATTTCTTCAATCTATAAATCTATAAATTCATATACCACCAAATCAAATTTCTAAATTTCCACACCTCTAAGTTCCTCAATCCTTAAATCTCTAAATTTTCAAATCCCTAAATCACTAAACCCTTCAAATCCTATATAATCATCGAGATCCACAACCTATAGAATAAATGAATCATATTTACTTTTTAGACTTCGATATATCAAATATGGATAAAAATCAACGGCCAGAGTATAATAACTCTCTAAAGTCATGGTAACTCGAGTGATTAATAAACAATACAAAATTTTATTGTGAATTTTGCAGATAGCGTCTAAAAATAAAAAAGTTGATCGTAATTATTACAAAACATTGAAAACATCAATAAGTTCTACAACGAATTCTAAATTCTACATTATTAAAATTATTTAAATAAA
This sequence comes from Coelioxys conoideus, assembly GCA_947623535.1. Lineage (NCBI taxonomy): Eukaryota > Metazoa > Arthropoda > Insecta > Hymenoptera > Megachilidae > Coelioxys > Coelioxys conoideus. The sequence continues at coordinate 13,394,074 of OX392456.1, read as the reverse complement.
TATATTATACTAAATGTAAAAATAGTTCGGTTAATTATATAAAATAATTCGGTCAATTATATAAAATAATTCGGTTAACTCTATAAAATAATTATGCAAAATAATTGTAACAGTTATAAACCTTAACAGAACAAACGATTAAACTAAAATTTAAAGGAGAACGACAATCTTAAGAAGGAAGCAGTATTCCTAAAGTTTTCAACGTGACTTTATAGTTCTAAACTGAAATAAAATAAAGTTTAAAATTATCGTCGCAATTAAAAGTAAGATATTCGCGTTCAGTGCCAATTTCAAGAATAGTTTAAGTACGGCTTGTTTCGTAACATGTTGCTCCCTTTACTTAATACTCAAAGTTATGTTTACGTCCCTCGACCTAATGAAATCATTTTAGAAAGTTTGCACCTTTGGCGGCTACATCCCCGTTAAACTTTCCTAATTGTATTATACTCCTGCAACTATTCGGGTCACGTTGGCCTTCGTCCGCAATAATGATCGTTGAAAATATTCCAAACACGTTCGGACATCCAAGATTCGGCTTAGATTCTCCGAGCGTCCATTTTGGTTCTAATTATTCGATGTGCTTGCGCACTTACTTACTTACACTGTACTTTTTAGACTTACCAAAGCTTGTTGTCGGTCGCTGTTTTCGAATAGGTTACACAAAAAACGAAACAAGTATTTTGTAATCTTCAATGGTTGAAGATTATACATTTTATTTTATCCATATTGTCTTACAATATACAGGGTATCCCAAAAGTGTTGAACGAGCCGGAAATGGGAGGTAGGTGGGGTCATTCTGAACAACTTTTTCATTTGCAAAAATACTGAACAAGGCTTCAGTTCTAAATTATTCAGGAAAAACACCGTCCAAACAGAACGCGAGAATCGCGCGTCACCTGATTCGATCGCGACCACGGCCAATTATAACTCGGGCCTACACTTCTGCCTCTGAGCGCGCGCGATTCTCGCGCTCTGATTGGTCGGTGTTTTTCGTTAATAATTTAAAAATGAAGCCCCATACGACATTTTCGCAAATGAAAAAGTTGTTCAGAATGACCCCACCTACCTCCCATTTTCGGCTCCTTCAACACTTTTGGGACACCCTGTATATAATATATTTCATTTATTTTATATATTTTATATTTATTGTTTTACATAAGTATAGATATTAATGCAAATACCATTTGTGCTTCGTTTATCGTCGAATTTTTGAGATTATTCACCGGTGAATACATTTTATATAAGTTGTAGTACATAATTAATATTTTCGAACTATAATCATTATTTGTTCCTGGAAATTGGATGAGACGATTATTTGAATTTTTAATTTGCAGATTGTATTGTGAAATAGAGTAACAATACAAAAACGCGATAAAATGGTAAAATAAAATAATAATAGTATAATATTCGTATAATATAATAATATAATACAATAGTAATATGACGGAAAAGTGAAATACCAAAGTAGTGCAGCAGAAAAACAGAATTACGATAAAATAACATAAAATAAAATAGCAATATGGTCGCATATAATTAATGTAACTTTACAATAGTAGCATGCATATGAAACAGCGATTACGAAATAAAATGGTATTATCTTTCACACAGAAATGAAATACCAAAGTAGAACAACATCGAAACAGCATTAAGACAAAATAATAAAGAATAAAATAACAAAATTGTAGCATAGTAATATAGTCAAATGAAATTAGCATAATTGTAGAATAGTAGCATATATATGAAACAGCGTTTACGAAAGAAAATGCTATGATTTTTCACGCAGAAATAAATGACCAAAGTAGAACAACATCGAAACAGCATTAAGACAAAATAATAAAAAATAAATTAACAAAATGGTAGCATAGTAATATGATCACATGAAATTAGTGTAACTGTAGAACAGTAGCATGTATATGAAACAGCGTTTACGAAAGAAAATGGTATTATCTTTCACACAGAAATGAAACATCGTATTAATGCAGCAGCGAAACAGCGTCAAGATAAAATAATAGAAAAATGAAATAGCGAAATTGTAGCATAGTAATATGGTTGTAGAAAATTAGTATAACTGTAGAATAATAGTTTCTCCCATCGCACCGACCCCGTAAATCGTCCAGCATTTTGCAGATTTCAGTAATTAGGTAAAAATGTCCCGTAACCCGCCGCGCGAGGGTTAATTAGAACAAAAAAGAAAAACGTAGAGAACAGCAACATGCTTCAGAATCTCAGGAATTCAACGAGCAAAATGGAACTCGGGGGAAATTATTTCGTCGGTGGAAGCCGCGGGTAAATGAAAATCTAAGAAATTGCAATAAAACGCGAGGTATCAGGGCAAGGAAGGACCCCGTCGTTCTTCCACGAACGATGAGCCGAATAATGAAAGCGATCCTGTAGGGTCGCTGAAAATTGCTTCTGAAATTTCTGACACGGTCCCCGGCAATTTATCCGCGCGCTTATGGTTCTTTACGAGCGTAATTCGCAGGAGGAGCTGGTCGTCAAGAGAAATCGAAGCGCGGCAGAGTCCACCCCCAAGTAGTGGGGGGGGGGGGGGGCAAAAATCGGGGGACGAAGAAAGCGGCTATGGTTAATCCGGCAATATCGTAAGGTCGCAAATAAACAGAAATAAGTTTTCAGGGATACGAGCGATAGCACGGCTGTTAATAACGGCGACCTCACGAACTCTCATTTCGTTTCTGGTACGATTCGACCGAAGGCGAGAATTAAGAATGAAAGGGGATGAACAAAGCCTCGGGCGAAGATGAAAGTTTAGCCCGTCCTCTTTTCGACCGGAAGTCGCGAGGATGAACAGGCTTGAACGTCGCAATTGCTTCGTTTCGTTTGCTATGTACGATTTTAATCCTTTTATAATTAAATTGATTTCGGGGAACATTGCTAATCAATACGGCGGAAGTCGGTGGTAATATTAGGTCAAATTATAACTTCCGTTCTTTGTTTAACATATTTATTTCACTCTCATTTGATAACGAAATTATATTAATTTATTATATTGGGTCCTGGAAAAAGTTCGTAGCGTTTTTTTTTTTTTTTTTTAATAGTTTTTTAGTTTTTCTTATTGTGTGAAAATGATTTTGTTTAAACCAATTATTGCCTTTATAAGGTTGTCTGAAAAATAATAGGACGATTGATGTATTTTCGTATAATATAACAAGATATATATACATTTTACAAACCATATGTATTAGATATGTCCTCTAAAGTGTGCATATAGAATTGCAAGTCTCTATCTTATACAGAAAAGAAGTTACAGAAAATAATGTAAATACGAATTTATTTTAGTGGGACAAAATGATAGGATGTTATTAAAAAAAATACAATTATTTGAACGAAAATATCTTACATGTTATATAATATTTTGTGAAGCCCCTCTTTCGCTGAACAACATCTACTAAACGAGTAGGAATCAATTTGAATAATTTTTTAATACGCTTTTTTCTTAGCAGGCTCCTATTTGTAATAATTATAAAATGAAAAAAATTACTTTTTTTAATTATTAAAATTTAAGAATGTTAACAACGCCAGCTAAAACATCCATAACACTTGTTCAAAATTAACACGAGTTATGGGGACATTGACTATATGTTTTTTTTACGGAAATTCGTCTTTTTGGCCGATATATTCAAATGCAATTTTTTGTAAGTTATATATCAAACATCTATAGATCTTTATGTACACTTGTCTTCAGTGTTCTAGAGAAAACGAGATATGTGTGCATTATATAATTAACACCAAAATTACTGACGTATAATGTACAATTACTTTGAAGTTAAAAATGAAGTTGAAAAATAAATGGATAAACAACAGTGCACAAATCAATATATACATTAATTCCTTATATTGATGAGAACCAACATGGATTTCAAGAAAATCGTCGAAACAAATTTTCTCATTGAAGCTATGAAATTTTTAAAACGGTCATTTAGTTGGTAGTTTTAGCGTTAAATACCACTAAGTAATATCCAAAGAACAACAATTGCACGTTGAGAATATTTATGCATTAAATCGTGAACCCATGAAATTGACGAGTGTAAATCTAGCGTTAACACTAGATTTACGGAACTTCAATGACTGAAAATGAACTATAGAAATAAGTAAATATTGGATAATACATAAACCAGTTCATAGAAGGATTCTTTATCTCGATGAAAATTAACATGGATTTTGACATAGGCTCTTTAATAATTTCCGTAATTGAAAATAAGAAATCTAAGATCCGTCATTTTTACGGGTTCCGTAAACCTAGTGTTAATAACGTGTGTAAATCTAGCGTTAATAACGAGTGCTATTGATCGACCAGGAAAAGAAATAAACTTCGTCCAATATAAATATAGGCCGAAGAACGATGTCCCTGCACTTGTTGAATAATTTAAGAATAAAAGGCTTAACACCCTCACCCTTCGAGTTCTTCCAGACGATATCCCTTGTTTGTTCCAGATGCCTGTTGTACCCTCGCAAGAGGTCACATCGACATGTACTTAAGACACCCGAGGGACGAAGGAATGGGGATAATGGAAATCGGGGTGAAAGGTTAAAGGGAGACGACGGTAGCCAGCGAAGCGAGGTTAAGGTAAAAAAGGGGAGAAAGAAGTCTTCGACATGGACGGGCACGCCCGATATTTTATCCATTTTCTACCCCCTTTTTACCCCGCCATACCCCTATAGATAGACCACGGAGTGTTTCCCGACGTGGCAGGATTCAAACATGATGTCGAAGAAAGAAATGGCCGGCCTGTGTATTGGTATATTTTTCTTGCGCCGTCAATATTACGGCTGACGCGTGTTTCCCGACCGGGAAATGTCTCGGGATCGTTGTTTTCCACTTTGAACGCGGCCAAACGAGCCTGTCTACGTGTTTCCAAGGTATGCCGGCATCATACGTGACTATGAATTCTTAAGAGCATGCGAGATTTCATCTACGTTCAAAGAATTCCGTCTTTCAGCAGTCACGTCGGTAGCTTATTTTTGTTCCCCGTTCAATGCTACTGCGAAAGTATTCAACATTTAAACATTCGAGTCATAGTGAACCATTTTTAATGTCGTTGGGTAGCTTAATATCGAACGGTTTGAAGGGTTAACCCTCTGTACTCGAAAGTAAAAAAATCTAATTGAAAAGTTTGATGCTGTTTCTGTAATTATTATTGTTTTACTATTTATCGTCAATATTTTCTAACATTTAGAAATTTGAGAATTTTTAACTTCAAAAATATGAGACTTTGTGGATTTGAAAATTATGATGGTCGAAGTCTTGAGTACTTAAGAATCCCATAATTTAAAAATATAGATATATAAGAGTTTAGAAATTTGGAAACTTGAAAATTTGCGAAATTTAGAAGACGAGAGTTATAGATTTTTCAGAACTTGAAATCTTGAAAATGATAGAATTAAAAATTTTGCAATATTTGAATATCTGAGAATTTAAAAATTTGACAGTGTATGAATTGGAGAATTTGAAAATCTGACGACATGAATATCTGAAAATTCAAAAATTTGGAAAGTTGAAAACATGAAAACTGAAATTCTTGAATTCATGAAATTTGGAAAACTGAAAAACTGAGAATTTGAAAAGCTGAAAAATTGCAAAAACATGACTGAAAAACTCGAAAACTCAGTGATAGAACTGAAAAACTTGAAAACTCAAAAACAGAACTTAAAAGCTCAAGAACTCAATAAACTGACAACTAGAAGCGTACGAAAGCTCGATCATATACAAGTGCATGCATAAAAAAGCGTGCGAATACGAAAACCGTAGGGCTTACCACTTTGTATGCGTTGTTATCCATAAGAAGCCCACGTTGCCACAGAGTATACGAGACAAAACTTAATACCTGTCGTGGAAGACCGGTTAATTGTTTCCAGGTATGCCTCGAATGAAAACCACGCGGCAGTATAATTGTTTCCGTGCACGTCTCGTATGGAAAGCATACACCTCCCCTCTGTTTCACGCATTGCTCGTTGGAAGCCAGTTACCGCCTAACTATTTCCCAGCCATCTCGCTAATTTACTTTCCGAACCGGCTTCGCGTTCGTTTATGCCCATTAAAATTTCACTAGTCGACGAAATTGCTCGCACGCACGATGGATTCGAATCGGCCATGAAGAAACGCGTTCAGTTCGGGTTCACGTGCTTCTCCACGTGTGTCATACTCTTCAACAACCTAACTTTGCCAACGTATCACATACACGTAAAAACGAGAATGCTGCGTTAACGTAGCCTTGTTAAAAAGTCGTAACAAAAGTACGAAACGTAAAGAGGTATAAGTACATGTAAAGGTAAAGTATAGCAAAAGTGCTATGCGACATAAGGTCGCAATTTCGTACGTGGAACTTTATCAACATGTACGATAGATAAAAATGATAACAGAATGCATAAACGTACATTCTTGAATGATTTATTCGAAGGTTATGAATAGGATATTTATGTATTTATATCAAGTGCAAAGTATAAATAAACCGTGTAATTTATGAGGTATGCGGAGTGTAGGTTACGTGTTTGTTTTGTAGACTTCGACGTGTCATGAACGCGTAAACATTCGCAGTCTATGTGTTATATGTTGTGTAATGCATAGTTATGAGGAATATGTTCTACGAGGTGTCTCAGAATTAAACGATGAAACATGTACTGTGAGTAAATATAAGAAAAAAGATGTACAAACATAGTGTTAAGGCCAACATGCCCTTACATTTGACAATAGATTTGGAATTTGAATATTGTAATTAACCTAAGACCGTCGTCCCATCGAAGAGTTCTAATAGAATCTCGGGCAGTTGAATTGTAGCCACACGAATAGATAGAAAAATAGAATAGTAATACACATAGTAGAATTGTAGTTGAATAAAGAACATAGTCATTCGTATAGTTGAAACATAAATAATTTGTATAGTCCCGATTAATCGGGTGGTCCTTCGAGATTGTGATAATAAACTAAGTCGGCACACCACGTGCAATGTTCAACAAAGCTCGAAAGAATTTATTTTCACCCACGAGCGTTAACACATAGGTCAGCAAATGCTTAATAATATAATTATAATAAAAATACGTTATCTGAAGCGAATAGTGAGTTCCGTATTGGTACATGAGAATGTAACAATAAGTATTTATAAGAACTATCTTTTCTGGTTATATTTATCTGTTTGAAAGTCGAATACGATAATGCGAAGATGGTATCGTATAAATATCTGTACCTTTGAGATAAATGTTAATTAGCATCGGTTTCGGGACATCAGAACGTACTTCCACATTGTACAAAATGCCAAGAGTGTTTTCGAAAAGTACGCTACTTTGTTTTATGTTTACAGTCTCTGTGATGAAAACTCTCTGAATTGACGCAAGATAAAGATGAAATTCGGAGAGAGATAAATTCAGTTTTCCTGAGATATCGAGCTTGCATTGATAACAGTGGATAACATTTTGAAATGGAATCATTTCTTTTTAAAGTAACGATATGTGATAACAAAGCGTTTGTAGACCTATGTTTATCTAAGATTCTTTTCTTATTTTTACTCATAGAATATACTGGTACATTTTGATCGTTACATCCGGCGACACCCTGTATAACAGACCATTTTATCGATTGATACTACGCACGATATAGTTTTTATATGTGCTATGTAAATGATCGATATTTTTATCATCTTGTATTCATTTTGTAAGTGCTGTTAAAAGTCTGTATTGATACAAATATTTTTCTTTAGTTTTATTTATAAAATGTTCTGGTGAAAATATATGATGAAAATGAGACACCCTGCGTGTGATATATTAGGGTGTTCTGCAAATTTCTTCCTTATTTAGAAATTAATCCACAATATTTATTATTTAAGATTTCTACTGTATCGTCCTCTTACATCCCTCAGTAAATACTATTTGCTCTTTGATTGCTTACAAAATATTCCTCGAAGTGCGATTTTATTTTATATCAAAAAGGAAAGATACTTATGGGATAACCTAATGGAAGAACGAAAGAATTCACGAGTGTGCGAAACTACTGTGTTAATATAATATTTTTATGTACCTTTCTCGTTTCAAAAAATTGGGACACACTATAGATGCGCTATTACGATGCATGTTATCGCGGTCTTCTCTTCTGTATGCTAATCGCGACACACTACTTTCATTCTCACACCTCTCGTGAGAATTATGTTTAAACATTTCAGTATGTTTACATGCCATGAAAACGATCACGATTGTTGACAATCGACACGATTGGTAAACGCTAGACGGTACATAGAAGATTAACACGTTGTTTCTGGTGTTGCTATTATTTGTTTGTCTTGTAATAGATTGGAATAAAATTAGGATATAGAGAAATTTATGGATTTGATCATTTTGGAACAGCGACCTTTAGAAATTTTTGTTTTTCACCTTTTGGAAATTTGGGACCTTCGGGATTAGTGATTCGCAGGATTTGAGAATTTGGAAACATTGTAGTTTTTGGGACTTGCGAATTTTTAATTTTTGTTATTTTGGGACTTCCGAATTTATAATTTTTATAGTATTTGAACCTGCGAATTTGTAATTTTTGTAGTTTTTGGATCTATGAATTTGGAACTTATTTAATTTTGGGATTTGCGAATTTGGAATTTTTGTAGTTTTGGAATCTGCGAATTCGGATTTTTTTTAGTTTTGGAACTTGCGAATTTGAGAGATTTTTAGATCTGGAACTTCGAAATTTGGGAATTTTTTTAGCTTTGATTTGCAATTTTGAAAATTTGGTGATTTTCGAATTTAAAAATGTGGAAATTTTTTAGCTCCGGAACTTGTGAATTTGAAAACTTTGTAGCTTTAGAACTTGCAAATTTCGGATTTAGGGATTTTATGAATTTGACTATTTGGAAATTTTGTAACTGAAACTTTGAAATGTGGAATTTCGGAATTTTGAGAATTTGACAATTTTTTGGAACTTGGAAATTTCGGAATTTCTGGATTAGGAATTTTAAGAATTTGAGAAAATTTGTAGGAATTTGTGTAAGAATTTGAAAATTATGTAGGATCGAATCTGGCAAATTTAGGATTTCGAATTTAAGAATCCTTAGAATTAGAGGCCTTGAAAATGATATAATCAAGAACATGAAAATTAAAAAAATTGTATGCGACGTCCAGCGTGGTAACGAGAAACAAGCAGAGTCCAAAAGACTCGGTACGTTCGACAATTTAACAAGATCAATTAAAAAGATCGTTTAAAATAAGTCTCCTTGAAATCAGCGTTTCACTTTCGATGCAGAGCGTATCGAATTAAGGTCAACCAGGTCCCATAATTCAGACCGCTTAATTACTAAGCTCGCGGGCTCGTAAAGCTAACACCAGATTGCGAACTCGACGAAAAACTCGAGAGACCTCGAGATCTCGCTCCATTTCTAACGGTGCACTCCATTCGACATAGAATGCTGGAAGCTGGCGTGACGTTTAATTAAATTCCGCATTCGGACGGCTGATTGTAATCCCGGACTAACGTACGCACGGTCGCTTATGCTTACCATAAAGCTACCCTCGGAGAAATCCGGGTCCAGGTGAGCTCCCGGGACAGGTGTATCGATCAGGTGGTTAATTAAATGCCTCGTACCGCCCCGAGAATCCTCCAGGAATCTCCTGGGATCCTGTTACGCTTCGCGACTCGCTTTCCTCGCGGTTCCAAAACGAACCAAAACTCTCGACGGACGAGCGTGGAATCGGCATTTTCATCGATCAACAGGTGGCCTATAGTCAACACTCGTTCCCTATTCTTCTTTCTAACGAACCCTCTTCGCCCCGGTTTTTAACAACCCGATGTTTAGGCTGGATTTTGATCACAATTTTTCAGCGTGCGGATTCGTACGTGCGTCGCAGGATCAACAATTATTTCATAAATTAAAAAGAGTATAGTGTAAATTAGGAATTACGAAATATGAAATCTTGAAATGTCGAAATTTGGATGAAAACATGAAATGTCTATAACTGGAGCTAACAAAACTTGAAATATTAAACTTACAAAATATGAAAACCTGAAATATCTTACATTGGAAATAATGAAGGTTCGAACGTCGAAATTAGGAGATGTGAAAATTCCAAATATCCAAATTAGGAAATTTGAAAATTCCAAATGTCGAAATTAGGAAATATAAAGACCGGAAATGTCGAAGTTACGAAATATGAAAATTCCAAATGTCTAAATTATAAAATATAAAAGCCGGAAATGTCGAAGTTACGAAATATGAAAATTTCAAATGTCGAAATGAGGAAAATGTTCATTGTAAATGACGAAATTAGGAAACATGAAACCCGGAAATGTCGATCTTAGGAAATTTGAAAATTGTAAATATCCTAAGTAGGAAATATAATAACCGGAAATGTCGAAATTACGAAATATGAAAATTCCAAATTCAAAATTAGGTAATTTAAAAATTCCAAATATCCGAATTAGGAAATATAAAAACCGAAAATGTCGAAAGTACGAAATATAAAAATTCCAAACGTCGAAATTAGGATATTTAAAAATTCCAAATGTCGAAAATAGGAAATTTGAAAATTGCAAATGTCGAAATTAGGATATTTAAAAATTCCAAATGTCGAAAATAGGAAATTTGAAAATTCCAAATATCCAAATTAGGAAATATGAAAGCCGGAAATGTCAAAGTTACGAAACATGAAAACTTGAACCGTCAAAAATTGAAAATCTGTAATACATAATTCCGTATATTAGCGAATTTGAACATAGAACATCCAAAACCGTCGAAATTCTAGCTATTAGAAACAGGTTCCATAGAATGAGGCATCGCGAAACTCCTTGTACGCAAGGCGTGTTTCATCGAGCGTTTGTTGTGCAAGTTTACTTAATCGGTGACTATGCCACGAGAACCGTATATAGCGTGTTTGTGTTGATGGAATGTCAGGGTTTTTGCTGAACGAGAATCACTTTCTCATTCTCATGGTATCCTCTTATGCGCCGAGTGCTACACGCTACCGCAACCTCGTTCCGTCATCGCAAAGCGGTGAACGCGCGAAAGGAAACGCTTTAACGAAACACCGCTACACGTAACACATCGCAAGGAAATCCAATATTGAAAGAGCTATAATTCCCGTCGGATATACTGTCATGTTAAATTACGTTCGAATCTGTACATTTCATTCGATTGCTCGAGTATGTTGAGAAACGCGGAGAGCACACCGAGCTGTTCGAACATAATTGCGCGAAGTCGATGGGAAATCCATTTCACGATTCTGTTTCAAATTTTACAATCTCAAGATACCCTAATCATCGTGGAATCGATGATTTCCGGAGTTTTTTAAAGACGCAAATTTTGAAAATGCGTTATTAATGTTACAAATTCTGAAATGTAATTGTTTTCTGATTACGAAAGTTTCAAATTACCGAATCAGTGAATTGTAATATTTCAAATAGCTATTTTTACAAGTTCTTGAATTACAAAATTTTAATATTCCGAAATTTTTAAATTTTCCAAATTTCCAAATTATCACATTTTCCCTCGTTTTCAAATTTCTAAACGATGAAATTCAGAAACATCCAAAATATCTACATTTCAGTTTCTAAACCCCGCATACCTAAATCCCTTACTCATAAATCCCCAAATTCTAAATTTATAAATCCTCAAATTTCCAGGTTCTTAATCCTCATGTCCAAAATTAAGAAATTCCAAAATCTGGAAATCTGAAAATACCCATATCCCAAATTCAAAAATTCCTACATTCCTAAATTTTTTAAATCTTAAATTGCCAAACCCCAAATTCCAAAATCCATAATTCAACCACCTTATATTCAGATTCAATAATACACATCAATGATATATGATACATCAATAATATACATACATGATATATGTATGATATGCAAAAATATACATATACATCAATAATATATGTACACATTAATTACATACATACATGATATGCAATAGTATACATATGCATCAATAATATATGTACACATAAATAATCCACATCCATATATATTTATCCATACTTTTATACATTAATTTCTTTGTTACCAATACAATGTATTGCAATATTAAACATGGCATTAATAATTACTTTTCTCATTTTCAACGCGCTACAGACATAATCGGATATTCGATCATATTTGATAAACTGGCATTGTCGAATTTCCATCATATCCGATTATTGAAATTCTATCGTAAAATTTAACTTAAAATCCGACCGTGCAACAAATACGAGGCAAATTTGTAGCGTAGCGATTATAATACGATATTATAAATCGAGCGATTAATTCGATATAAGTTTCGACGATGTTAGCTCTGTCTACCGACTCTAATGTTAAATTAATAGGGAAATTGTTTACAATTCAGCACGTGACGTCGTTCGCTGTAAATTCACCGTGAAATTGTATTAATCTAGATTTTAATGGTTCGAAAACGCGAAACTAATGTCGGTTAAATATTGCTCCGCAAAGATTTGACAGGTTGCGTTGTTTAATTTCAATTGAAATTCCGCGAATACAACGCGTAAACATTTTACAATAAATTTATTTCGTTTTACATAGCGATGCAATGTGTAAATGGCATACAGTCGAAACTGAAACGCGTTAATCTCTGTAGGATTCCTCCGAGTGCTATAAATTAGTTTAACGTTATAAATTGATATAATTGTATATCGCAAGAAGAATCAAAAACAATTTGTGTGGTGTTAATATCGCATTAATTTGTCAAGGTAGTAAGCGCAAAATTTTAAGTGGAAAATGAAATAATTAAATGCGGTGGCGAGAAATTGTAGTTAACAGTATGCTGTGTGATTATGTACATTTTCATAGTGGGATTTAACGCGTTAACTGAAGCTCTTTTCATTTTAATCAAATAATTTGCGTACACTGTCAAACTCGTTTAAACGTTATCGAAGTGACGTTTTAAGTCCCAATAAACTTTATGATTAATGTACATTGAAAGTAAAAAGTGATGAAAATAGTAAAATAATAAAAACGATGAAAATTGCACAAAAAATCTACGTAAGAAATGTAAATGTAAATATTTAATTTTTCAGTTTAGTTTACGTTTTAACTAACTATATTCGGTTTCGTAATAATATTATCATATTAAGTTTTGATTAAATCAAAATTCAATTGTATTAAATTGTAAAAAAATCAAGATTTCTATATGTATAAAATATGAAAAACGAATTTTTATCACAGACGGTACTACAAATCTTAATATTAATTATTTTATAAGTATTATTGTTGCCGTAAATTATTAATTATAGAAACAAGGTAGTTTCGTTACTAGATTTTATACAATACAAAATAGTGTAAAATCAGTAACAAAAAAAAAATAAATTTGAATAACAAAGTTAAGTTCATTAGTAACTCTTATGCAACTATTCTTATTACATTACGATTGATTTCACCGTAATAATGGAGTTTTGTAGTTAATTAAATTTTATTTCATCGAATGGCAACGACTTAGTCCGGCCACGAAATTCGATCATCCACTTCCTATTTTCTCTCATTACGCCACTACTGAAATCAGTAGATTCGATCAACAAAGGTCAGACTCCATAAAACCGTGCAGAAAGGGATCTCACCCAATTACCCATAACGTATTTGCAGTTTCTCATCTAGTATTTTACTAATTAATAATTCCTAATCCAATATAATTGAATTTATATACAATTAACGAATATTATATGCAAAATTTCACAGTCTATTATTGCACATCACCTTTTTCAGTAATAAATTAGGTACTCTATAATAGTATAATAATAAACAATATCAATAACAAGATTGTTACATGTTAGTAAAGTGTGGCTATTTCAAAACAATTACGTTACTAGTTTAATTCATCCTTTGTTGCGAACAATTTAATCATGCATGTAATAATATACTAAAATAAGTAATAATTATTATAATTATTATATTACAATAATAATATATTAACAATCAAAATTATTAAATAGTATACATTATTTAACATATTGTTTAAAAAAATTGAGCTCTTTAAACATTTCAACTAATAAGTCGATTCGGCGTTAAAAAGACACGAAATAAAAAAAAGTGACCGTCCTAACCCCCTAGGTTCCAAGATATTCAAAAAAACGTATTTTCAACCCCAAACTTCGAGGGCGACTATCACTCCAACTATATTTTCTGTAAGGTTCAACAAAATCGGCGTGTCCCACTTTAATATCTTCTCTTGAAAGTTAAAATTAAAATATTTCATTGGTCGTCGCGAGGTCAATATGACTCAAAATAAAAAGTACAAACTCGTTTGTCACCTACCGGTTCGACACTCATGGAATAATAAACCTAAATTAAAAAAAGTTTAAAAACATAAATTGCGCGTCGTAAATAGCTGCAAAAGGGCAGTTATTGATTACTCATGAATTTCCTAAAGTCAAAAATAAGCCCAATGCCTGTATGATCCTATGAATGCGTCTCAACAACGACCAACAATCCAGAAAGAATGATCCACAGAGCTAGCAACGACCTCCGTCCCCGGCTGTTGCCTTGATCATCGATCGCCACCAGTCCACCTTTCCAGGCGATAATTAATCGGTCAGGAACGTCTCCTTGGCTTCGTAGTAATTACTCGACCAACAGGATCAACGACCCGGTTCATCCTCCCGGCTGGACCCTCGGGTTCGTCAGTGACTAAGGACTCTCGTTTCTCTGCGGGAACGGGAACCCGGCTTCGTTCACTTTCTGCTCTCCTGTTAACGCGATACCAATAACCAGCGACTCTGCGCACGTCGATCGCGGCAACGTGCTGCGTTTTGCACCTGCGTGACCAAGTCAGAGACATCGTTCGTGTCTCAGTCCCCGTGGAATTATCACGCAGGCGTCTCGCTTGTGTTGTCATCCGCGACTTTCGTCCTATAATGGCGACGTGGTCGATTGTGGCCTGTGCGACGAGACACGAATAACGAACTTCCGGCGAATCATCGTCCGCTTGTCGCAAATAACCCGATGATATCGAGTCGATACTTAATTATCCGCCTTTCCTGTACTGAGATTGGAGGTATTCGGAATTTGAGAATTCAGTGATTTCAAGAACGGTTGGAGTCTGAAAAATATTTAGACTTATGGCAAGAAAAGGATCTTTTATTCAGTGACTTTTAAGGATTTTTCGGAGATTCGTACGTTTTACGATCTTGAGATTTACGAGCATGAGAATCTAGAAATTTGGTGGTCCAGTAATTTGGTAACTCAGGAATTTAAATACTGCACAATTGGGAAATCGGAGGATTTCGGGAGCTTAGGAATTTGGGTATATAGGTACTCAAATTTCGGTGTATTTGAGACTTGGTAATCTAGAGATATGAGATTCTGAGGATATGATAATCTAGGGACTTAACGATTAAGTAGTGCAGAAATCTAGAAATTTGGGATTAGGAAAATGTGAGAATTTGGGAATCTATAGATTTTGGTGGCGTCCGTGTTTAGAGATATGAAATTAATTAATTGGAATTTGACCAAAACTGGATAAATATTTTAGTGCAAACTTAAATCTAATGTACATTTAACCCAAATTCAATGGACATCAACTCTAATTATAAATCGAACTTGATACTTCATGTATTTACATTAAATCCATATTTATCACAAATATAATTTAAATTTAGTTCAAATGGAATCCACATTGAGTCCAAATGTAACCTAAATTTAATCCTGATGGAATCAACGTCGAATTCAAATGTAATTCAAATCTAAGTCAAAGGTAATTCAAATTAAATCTATATCGAATTGATACAAAATTCAAAACAAATTCGTGTACAATTCAAATAGAACTCATGTTCAGTTTCAATCTATTTAAAATCAAACTTTCATCATATCCAAATCGTATTACAAATCGAATCTAACCTAAATCTGGTACAAATCGAATGTATGTCAGATATGAAAGCAACTGTAGTACAGACTAATACGAATTTAATCTAAACAGAATACAAATCTAACTTGAATCATATCTACACACGACTCAAAATGTAATTCGACACAAACATTACTACTTTTGATTGCCATTCAATACGCAACTTTTAATATCCATATATTTTTGTAAATCAAAAATAAACGCAATTAATCCTATCAGAACGATATTCTGACAATGTACAAACGATGTATTCGATGTGCTACACAGGAGTGCGAAACAAAATAAAACAGTGTCCTTTTGGAAATGGTGTTTTTAATTAAATAGTACGTCAAAGAGTTAATCGATGCTGGATGGCCGGTGGTCGGGACAGGAAAGCTCACAAAAGCCAGAAGCTCGTCCCTTGAATTTGGTAAAACGCTATGTCACCGTTGGAATTCTAAGCGACCGTGGCGAAGACAGAGTGCAAAGAGAATGATAAATGAACAGGGACACAAAATTACGCTGATTCAGCTAGACGAAAGCAAATAATTGCTGCAGCGTGCTTTCATTACCAGAGAAAAGTTTCAATCGAGAACCTGCAGAATTCACTGGATGATAAACAATCTCAAATTAAAGAACTCAATGAAGTTTGTTTCTATTTCCATTTTAAAATGAACGTCGCTTTAATTGCGGTGTTAAATCGACTGTACGTCCTTCGAAGTTAACATTCGGATGTCGTTGTTTTATATAAACAATGACAATACTTTCTAAATTGAACATAATTTAAAACGAGAGGAGAGTTTGTCATAATTCTGATAATGTTTAAAGAAATTTCAAATAGCTTCAATTGTAAATAAGTTTCAACTTCTTGTCGTAAATTATAGTGAACTTTACATGAAATTATTAGATAAATTCGACGATGAAAAAATATTTTGTTGATATTATAATAAAGTAATACGAACGTTGTTCAAAATGATATATTACTATAGCTTCGTTTAATTATTCTCGTGATATGAATGCACCCCAAAGTGCATTTTACTATACCCTCCTTTAATTAATTTCGTTCAATAAATTTGCGGAATCAATCATTAACGACTCCGACGGTACAATTTATTAATATCTGTAACCAAAAACGGAGAATCTAAAATAAGAAGTTTGTCGATTCGATGAATGTAGCTGTTCGAGTTTCAAGTGACTAATTACACCGAAAGGACAATTTGTTGTACTAAAACAATAAAACAAATATCTTGCTACTTAGTCGAACAGTGTACCTTCCGTTCCGTAATGCTACGAACATTCTGTACAATCATCCACGTAATCTACTTGCACAGTTAAGCAGCTTACGCAAAGAATTTAATTGTTTCGGTAATAAGAGACTTAACGTGTTGTCTGCTCAAATTACTTTCGCTCTTGTGTACCTTTCAGATCTTTCTTTAACGCTTCCTTGCCTAACTTAATACCTTCATTGAAACAACAAACAATCCTAATAATGCTTCATAGTTTATAACAAACATAATGAAAACGAACATATAAGCACAGTATAAAATCCACAACTTTTCGTGAGAATAACAGGCGGATCAGATCTTATTCGGGAAAAAAGATTAATAACAGAAACAAAATTTCCGGCTGTTAGATTAAAAAAGTATCCAATTAAAATTGAGAAAATTAACCCAACGTATGGCAAGAAAGGGATCTTTTATTCAGTGACGTTTAAGAATTTTTCGAAAATTCGACCGTTTCGCGTTCTTGGGATTTGGGGATTTACGATCATGGGAATCTAGAAATTTCGTGGTCCAGTAATTCGGTAACTCAGAAATTTAAAAACAGCACAATTGGGAAATCGGAGGATTTCGGGGGCTTAGGAATTTGGGATATTTGATGTATTTGAGATTTGGTGATCTATAGGTATGAGATTCTGAGGACATTATAATCTAGAGAATTTGGTGTTAAGAAAATTTGAGAATTTGGGCATCTAGGAATTTTGGAGGCGCCGGAATTTGGAGATGTATATATTGGGATTTGGGGACTTCGGAATTTGAAAATTTCGGGATATGAGAATATAGGGATTTGATGATCGAAAAGTTTCGAAATGTAAAAATTTTAAGATGTAAGAAATCGAGAATAGGAAAATTTGAGAATTTAGGCATTTAGGGATTTTTGGAGCGTCAGAATTCAAAGATATAAGTTTTCGGATTTGTGGACTTCAGGATTTGGAAATCCAAAGACATAAGAATCTGTGGATTTGGCGATCAAGAAGATTGAAAATATAGAAAATTGAGGATCTATGAATTTAGGAATCTAGATACTTGACGATGGGAAAATTTCAAAATTTATGCATCCAGTAATTTTGAAGATTTAAAAATTTGAAAGCAAATCGACAAATCCATATGTGAAAGGAATTCGCCGATCAAGAAATTTTCAGATCCACAAATTTAAATGACGTAAGAATATGGAGATCCAGGAGTTCGGAAAATTTGCAAATTAAAGAATTGTCAAGTGTTCATTCTTATCCCTATTCAAAAGTATCCATCATTCTGTACTTGGTTCAGCTCCGCTAACATTTGGAAATACATATTTCTCAAACTGTTCCAACAATAAATTACTCGATCATCTCTGACCCACCACCACGCAATCAAAGTTCTCGCAAGTGATTCGGAACCGTTCAATCGAACTGAGACCTGTCATCTGTACACATACTCGAATTCCGTCCCTAATCGTCGGTTAATCGAATATCGACAATTTCGTGCGACATATCCAACCGCAATAACGACGAATTCCATATTAGAGGTCATTAAACTGGATTCCCCGTAATCGTTGGGCTAAAATTCCAGCTACAGGATTTCATCAAGATCGTCGATCCCGATGTAATGGCTGATTCAGATCTCGTGACGACAATTTCACTGCATGACAGACAATAACGGTCGCGAACGGGAGTGGTATACTATTTTTGCGAAAATGGGCATCACTTACGAATTTTTTCTCAAAAACTACTCATCCGATTGAGTTAAATTTTTTTTTGTTTTATTGAAAAAGGATTGGCCTACTATAAAATATTTTTTCTAAATTGGACAATCTGTTATATAATATGAAAAAATTTAAACAAATTATTTTTTTACGTTTTTCTATAAAAATTATACCTGATTAAAATTTGAAAAAAGTATATTATATTTCCTAAAGCTTCCCCTTTAAAATGAGCCCTTCAGAATAATGGATGGTCAAAACTTAATGTCACAATAAGCTGGAAAACGACACGGTGTACCTCCGTTTCACTCCATCCACTCATTTAAAAATTGAAAGATGTCTAAACTTCAAAATTAAAAAATAATTGCCATACAAAAGTCATTAGTTTCGTGGCAATTATATAATCCGACCTGCAATATATCCAAAATACAATGTACATTTTGTATATTAATTAAGAAAGTAGGTGAAAGAAATTCAAGAATGCAAAGGGTTAATACCTGTTACAAAAAGTCGCGGAGGAAAAAAATAGTGTGAAAGGAAACACATGAAAGTGGTCACTTAAATAAAATAGCTGTAAATTAATAGAGCAGAAGTATAGTGGATCGTCGAGGCATAGTTTAAAAGGAGCATCATAAGTAAACAAGTGGGGCATGCGAGGATAGCCGTGAGCGCTTCGTCCTCGACTCGTAATCCGAGGCACCCGAGGATCGAGGGTTCGAGCCCCGGTCCCGGCATTCGGATTTTTCGATATTAGAAAAATAAATTCATAGTACAAGGAACTCGGGGAGGAGTGGGGAGAGTGACGTAGAGGCCGTAGGGGCAGAGGGATAGTCGGAGCGGGCATAGGAAGAGTGGGGGTCGAGAATCGTAGCTCCTGAGGCCTGTGGTGATTTTCTGATGACGTCAGGAACTAGAAAATGAGAGTGATCGACCAATCGTGGCCGATCGCGAAACCACGTGGTAGACAAGCACGTGCGTTTCAAGGCCAAGGAACTAGGAAATCGGAGAAATATTCGTCTGAAATTTGCTTATAAGCAAATTTTCGAGCCTCCAAGACGAAGCTCGAGGAGTGGGGGAAATAAGGTAGTGGTAGTAGGGGATAAGGCGTGGTGGGGCTCGAGAAACGTAGCTCCTGAGAGGCAGATTTCCTATCGAAATACAATTGAAATTAAATTTTTTGATGGTTCAAGTCCAATTTTTCTTGCCGACATAATACGTATACTTTATACTTTAATTTTAATAAGGCTTGGCATGTTAAAAGGAGGCAAAAACTGCAAATTTTGAAGGCTTGTAATTTTTAAACAAATTTGAAATCGGCAAAATGATGACTTAAACCTCCCCTACTTTCGCATAGACTATAACATATTTTGATTAAAACAAAATCGCAGATGGTGATGTCAAAAAGCGATCGATTCGGCGTGGAATGACCTATAGATCTTTGTGAAGCATATAATACATAGTAACCTGTATCAAATACCATATAATATTAAGTACACAGTATTTATTAAAAAGTATCTACTTATTTCATATATCTCGAACATTTTTAAATTGAACTTCAACCATTAATTTGTTTCGGAGTTCGCTGAGGGACGTCATATCGAGACATTATTTCAATCTCAAGCCAAAGCACATACATACAGTATTCTTTCGACGTTATATATTCAACATTCGATATTATACTAAAAACTCTGAACGAAATGTAATGATTCTTTGGGTCTTATTACTGCTACGAATTGACGAATCTCTTCACTTCTAAAAACTAAAGTGTTGGAAGGGATGAAAAACGATGTCTATTATATTGACGGAACCTCGTGTCGAAACTAATTTTCTCAACGCCTATTGTCATTCTAGGACCCAACAAACTACTTTGTTCACACCTCAACAGATATAATGGTGCAACCTGCATGCAGGTCGATTCCTCGATTTTCTGTTCGCCTGGGATTCAGAGGTGCAGCCTTTTACCTGGCCCAACGCCCACACCTCCCACCTCCAGCTTCGAAAGGCTCGTTTCCACGTTCCTCCCTCCGTTGTTCTCCTCCCTAACCGAATTACACCGCTCCCCGGGCTGTTCCCGCGCGATTCTAACTTGCCTACTTGTAACGGAGATTTAAAATTGAAAATTTCCCGGAGGACCGACTCGATACATTATACAGTCCGTTGTTCTTTCATTTAAAACTCCGTCAGAGGGAGGAGAAAACTTTAAGTGAACGATGCTGCTTCGAAACCGTTCTCGTTCGCATAAAGATAGCGGGGGAGCTTTGGTGCTTCTAAGGTACAGGGTGTGCCAATTAAAATGTACTTAGTTTACTGCGATGTATGTACTGTTTACTGTCATATATTTCGATGAATTAAACGAACGGAAGTTAAAATCTTGGCGGGTATGCCGCATACATACATATGGATGTTATTCAGAATGAGTATCAATAAAGTTATATAAGACTATTGTATTAGTATAATGTCTTAGTGATTGATATTATGACGATTACTTTAAAAGTATGGATAGTCGAAATGACCATCGACAACATCAAACTTTCTTGATATTTTATTTCATATTTTGAAATTAGTGATGTTTAAAATAACCATCATCGATATGAAATATATTTAATATTATATTCATGATGCTTAATATTGTGTTAGTATAGAGTCTTAGGAGTTGATACGGCGGTCATTTTAAGATTAGTAATGGCCAAAATGATCATCGTCGGCATTAGAGTTATTTTAATATTGTATTTCATATTTTCGTGGCTATTTTAAAATTGGGAATGTTCAAGGTGTACAAAAATAAAAGTTGTACAAAATTTTACTTCATATCATGATGATTTATATGATCGTAAGAATTTTTAAATACGTAATGTGCAAAATGACTATCGTCAATATCACACATTCAATATTGTACTTAATATCTCTTTCATTTACATTATTGGGGGAATTTTTACATTAATAATGCCCAAAACGATTATCAATATCAAAAGTATTTAATACTGTAATGTAATATGTAACATACATTTATATGTATAATATATGTATGTATTGTATAAATGTATTGTATGTATATTGTATAAATTATGAAAATAAGCTCGTCTGAACAAGCTTTACAAAGAAACAGTTAACCAATATTAACTCTTCTTTAATTTCCACATTTAAAGTCAGATAGGAACACATTTTAGACTATAAAAATTGGAAGGTATCAATAGATAAAATTATAACTAAAAGAATCAACTTGATTTACTGATTATAAGAGATTGCATTATTGTTGCAAGGTAATGACATGCGCAATCATATAGAAAAACTTCAGGTGATTTAAAGGTTATATTACAGCAACACTATCTAATGAACACCTCATAAGTATATGTTAAAAATGTCTATCTATCAGCTGATTGTGACACAGTATATTCACATTTTTTTTTTATTTACGAAGTACAGTTCTTTCGTCGTGCAGTCACGAGTAATACGTAAGAAATGATCTAAGCGAAACGATTATGTACACGCGTATACAGAGTGAAATGACGAAGTTTCCATAATTTCGAAGCGAACACAGTTTCCCGAAGTATTATTCATCACTACGCTCGCGTTCCACTTGGAAGATTAAATTTACATAAAGTCTGGCTACTCAGTTAGTAATTTAGTAACTAACTTGCAACCCAGTAAGATGATCCTCGTCTCACTAAATATCCTATCTTATGGACGAAGAAAGAGAGTTCCACCTCGAGGTGTACTTACAATTAGTTCAAGTTACAGAGTTGAATCGATTTCGCTAACTTTAACTTCGTGGTATTCCGTGTTACAGTATGAAATATTTACCGTCACTTAATTTTGATATAATAAATTTAATTTCTTGAGTTTTCGTTTGAACATTTACCGTTAAATGTAATAAGTTGTATATTTTTCAGGAGTTTGTGTCATCCAATTGTTAAGAGCTCAAATTGCTCGATTTTTAAGATTTCGTAACTAATTCAGTTCTTAAGAGATTTTCAATTTTGTAATTCTCAAGACTATAAGTTATTCAATTTTCAGGCTTTCAAATAACTTGATTTTAAAATTAGTAATCTTTTTATTTTCTTCGATTTTTCAAATTTCCTGTATATTTACAATTTTCTCTATTTTATCAACTTTCAAAGCTTATATCCTTCGAATTTTCTAGCTTTTATATCACTGAAATTTTTAAACTTCCAAGTTCTCCAAATATTATATTTCTATTATCCTGAATTTCGAAGTTCTTAAATTCTCAGGTGCCCAAATTCTGATGTTCTAAAATTCTAAAATTTTAAAATTCTAAAATTTTAAAATTCCAAAATTCTAAAATTCTGAAATCCTGAAATTCTAAAATTCTAAAATTCTAAAATTCTAAAATTCTAAAATTCTAAAATTCTAAAATTCTAAAATTCTAAAATTCTAAAATTCCAAAATTCTAAAATTCTGAAATCCTGAAATTCTAAAATTCTAAAATTCTAAAATTCTAAAATTCTTAAATCCTGAAATCCTGAAATCCTGAAATCCTGAAATCCTGAAATCCTGAAATCCCGAAATCCTGAAATTCCTAAATTACCAAATTCTGACATTGTCAAGTCCTTAATTTCCCATTTTCCTAATTCCCATTTTCCTTAAATTCCCATTTTCCTAATTTCCCAAAATCCTAAATTCCCGTACCCCAATATTTTCATCTTCCCAATCTACCAAATTCCTAAATTCTTTCTGCAAATTATAAACTCCTTAAATTCATAAATTTACAAATTCGAAAATTCCGAAATCCTCGAATCATCAAATATCCAACCTCCCCATATCCCCACATCCTCAAGTTCACAAATGCCTCATTTCCTCTAGTCCTAAGTTGCCAAATTTCCAATTCTCCAATTTTCCGATTCCCCTATACTCCTATTCCACAGTTCCCACGTCCTCAGACACCCGAATCCCCAAGTTCTATAACCCCACACTCCGCACGAATTCTCCCCACTTTCCCGAGCTCATCGCGCGCACCAAACATTCCGATCACTGAAATCTTCATGCAATACCGGAATCCGTGCGCACGGACGCAATGTCTGGATGATTTCCACGATTCCCGAGTACCAGGAGAGCAGAAGCCACGGTTACCTAACCAGGAACGGTGTCAATGTTCTGAGAACGTGCCCGCGTTACCGGGACACGATAGCCAGACGAAGATAAGGCGAGCGATTGTTGCGCGTGAGCAGGTAAAGGAGCCTCGGATTTCCTTTTCAGGTGAATTCCACGAGCGTGGGTGAACAGGATAGCAGACCAACAAGGATGTGATACCTTGGCAAGGTGTAAGGTCACAGTTTTACGTCCCCACCCTTCTCGGCCTCCTGCCCCTACCGTTTCGTTCCTTCTTTCCGCCGTTTCTTCCTTCTCCTCCTGCTAATGTTCCACGATCATGGTAGGGGTAAACTGCACGGCTAGGTAACAGGTTAACAACAAATCACTGGACGTCGACCGACTATTACCTGCTGATTTGTGATCTTGCTCGATGTGGATCCACCTCCGACGTGTCACCAAACACTGCTGTTCACGTTTCTATCGTTCACGTTCGGATGATAGAACGCTTATGTCTTCGGAAATTTCTCACGAATCTTCATTTTTCACGCGATGGTTGAACGATGCAAATTTAATGTGAATTTTGTGTGTTTGTATGTTCGACAAAATGCCAAAATAGGATTTTAACGATTTTCCGCAACATTTGGAATTAGATCTCGTTTGTATCTGTCACGAGTCTTCATTTTTCTTGCATTCGTTATATTTAAATGACGGTAAATAGATTCATTGCTCAACTGATTTAAATATAGTAATTGTATAACTGTAATTTATAATTGTAACAATATATAGGAACGTACGATTTTAATTCTTAACTGGCCACCCATATTTATATGACGCTTTGATCTTCATGTATCACGAATCTTCATATTTCTCATGAACATGATATTTGAATGATGAGAATTACATTCATTGCCCTTCTGATTTGAATATAGTAATTGTATAACTGTAATTTATAATTGTATCAATATATAGGAACATACGGTCTTAATACTTAATTGGTCACTTATATTTATATGACGCCTAAATGTTCATGAATATATCACGAATATTTATTTTTCTCATGTACATGATATTCGAAATATGCGAATTAGGTTCATTGTATATCCGACAGAAATATAGTAATGAATTGACATAGAATCTTAAGATATGAGGATCTAGGAATCTATTTGGATGTCCCATAAGTTCCTTCCTTTATTCATAGAGACGATTACATTACATTTGTTGTTTAAACTGTGCTTCTATATTCCCATGTCCCATCCCTCAGAAAAAAAATGCTTATTTACTCTGTCTAAAATTATTAAGGAGTACCTGCAAAATATTTCTCGCAGTGCGTTTTTATGTCACATCGAGAAAAGAAGAATTTATGGGACACCCTAATATAATTGCAGAGATGTAGATTAAATGTTCGTTTCGAATATATAATGTAGAAGTTAAATAATTTAGGAATCTATTGTTATAGATATTTAGGGAATCATTGATGTATTGATGCAGAGGTGTAGACATCAAGAGATTATACATATTATATTTCTATAATTGCAGTAATTGCAATTACAGGAATCTGTGTATTTAGAAGTTAACAGTTATAGAAATATAGTAATATATTAATATAAAAATGTGAGAACCTAGGGATACCGAAGCCTAGAGTTATGTTAAATATTGTATATGTATATCTACTCCCAATGTGTTATGTATTTATTTCCCTACGACTTTAATAACTTTTTCATGTAATCGACGATCTTATAATTAATTAGATATTTGAAGAAGGGATTATTTACACTGGACATAACATTTCTTACAGACTTCATACAATATTTCAAGATATCACAAATTTTTTAAATCCCGCCATTTTCGCAACTTCAACGAAAAAGAACACTACACATTTTTCATCGCAAAATTTCAATGCATTCGAAGTGAATCGTTCTCCGAGTGAAATCGCATCGCACATTTTTGGTCCGTTCGTTCAAAGTTTCGGTTATTTTTCGACAATTATTTCGTTGGCGATGTTGAACAATCGTAGGAAGAAAATAGAGATACGAACGTACACGTGTATTTCTGTCCGTTCGTTACGTAAATAATACACTGCCTATTGATTTCCTGTCGATGAACCCGTCCTCGCTCAGAAACGATATCGACGAACGCGATAGAAACAGGAATTTTGACAGCGCACGATCGTCTCGATGTCTATCTTCTTTTCACTCGTTTTTCCGTACGTCGTATAAATGGAATCAGCGTTTCTATGTATTTTCATGAATCGCGGCGACCCACTGGATCGGGGAGTCTGCTTCGCGTCGTTCATTCCGTTTCCAAAGAGGTTGGTAATTAAAAAAATATCCCTTGATAAATTCTCTCTAAGTTACTGAAAACATTCGTCGGGAGATGTTTGAACTGCATCGAATATTAATATCGATATGATGCTACCTAGCTAGAAGGCAAATTTATCGTATTCGCATACCAACATTTTTGTACCTTCCGCGTTTATTTACATGCTACTTTCCAATTGCGTTAAATTGATTAACAATTTGTGGCGTTCGTTTGTGCCATTTTAAGTTGTTAATTTTGTTATTCAAAATCGAGGTACATTTGTGATGTGTTCATAACTCCGCTTGAAAATATTTTAAATCGAATGCATGTTTCAAATGTTATATTTACTGAAGAACGTTTTGTAATTTTAATCGAAAATATTTAGAGCGAAATGAATGTTTGAAATATTACATTTATTGAATTATATTTATAATCTTAATTGAAAGTTTTTCAAATGATGGTGTTTCTAATATTCCATAAATATTCATTTATGTTATATATATATTTGAATTTATGGAATAGTTGTTACTGCAATTACTGATGAATGATGTAAATTTTTTAAATAAATTCTCTGCCTCATTTTCCTTGAACGTCCATTTACACTGTTCATTTTGAAACTCTCGTTACATGAATTAATAAACTACAAATAATGTTAAAAGAAATTCTATGTTCACCTGTAATTTTAGATGTTATATTATAAAAATTGTCACATAATATACAAGACGTCTCATTTAAATCTCATTTTAATATTCACATATATTAAAAGTTAATGGCTCCTTTTTACAATGTCACGGACTCCTTTTGTTGGAATTCATTGTAAAAATTGTACAATACAATTTTTTACTACAGATTGGTTAGGAACATTAGTGACTCTTATTTTTCTATAAAACTACATATCGATAACATTTCATTAAAATTATTTTAATTTTTCTGACGGACCATTTCGGCGGATTTGGAAAGATGGTGTTTTCTAGTATTTATAGGAAATTGAATTTTAGCATTTCATCGAAATTAAAACTACTGAACGGAATTAAAGGTATTTCGTTCCAGTTTATGCATACGTGAATACGGTGGTTGCGATATGCGAATGGTATTTGCGATTTGTGAAAATATGCTATTACTAATAAATAGAGAGTAAGTAATAGATAATCAGTAATTCGTTTAAAATATACAATTATTTTAAATTTCAGAAAAGTGCATATGTAAGAAAATTATATAAAATTTCATTAATAATTCTCAAATATTTTACTTTCTATTATTTAAAGAAATAAAAGTACATACAGTTACAATCATATTCAGAAAATGAATTAATAATTTATATTATCGGTTAAATTTAATTTATACCTGACTTTGATGATGACACGCAATTTTATCATAAAAATTACACTTCGTTACTACATATCTATAATTCATAATGCACAATATGATTACATAAAGCTTGGTTTGAGGAGAATATAAAATTTTATTATACGAAACTCGAATTATAACAAATATAGAATTTTATTTCATGAAACACGTGTTAAATGGAGTACAATATTGTATTTGATGGAACTTGAATTTAAACAAACATAGAATTTTATTGCATGAAAGTTGCATTGATGATAATACAAAATTTTATATGAAACTCGAATGAAAACAAATAATTTTATTTCATGAAACTCGCATTAAAACTAATGCAATATTTTATTACATGAAACTGGAGTTAAAACAAATGGAGAATTTCATTATATGAAGCTCGTATTTAAACGATAAAAATATTTTATTATTGTACATGAAACTTGGATTGAAACAAATGCATAATTTTATTACATTAAACTTGGATTAAAAAGAATACAAAATTTTTACCACATGAAACTTGAATTAAAGAGGATACAACATTTTTACCACATGAAACTTGGATTAAAACGAATACCGAATTGTACCAAATAAAACTTAAATTAAAAACAGTAAACAAGTTTACGGTTCATCGATGGATTAATGATTGAAAATTTGAACGAGAATGTAGTTGTACGAGAATGATGCAAGCGGAAGGATGAATGGTTCGTGTATACTGCCCTAGTCGAGGATGCACTACAACCATATTCACAGCATCGAGTGCATCAAGACACGTTGCACATTGTACGCTACACTCGTCTCAGATGGAACATGATTGGTGTCGAGTATACCTGCACGTCTTTCTACCTGCTGCTCTCCTGACATTCTCAATCGGCTGATATACCTGAATTGAAGAGTAACGATCGTTTCATGCTCGATTCAACAATACCTATACGTACGGCCACTTCTGTATGTACATACACGTGTCACGTATTCGTAACCTGCCAATTAATTACTGCACGTTTGTTGTGAGAATGATCACTCGCTCAAGATTCTAGTTTCCAACTTCTTGAATTTCTTAATTTTCTTGCTTGAACACTTCCTAAATTTTAACATGCCTAATTTTGTTAATTTACAAATTCACAATGTAAGTTTGTAAAATTGTACATTCGTAGGTTTGTGCATAAAGTCGATTTATAGGTTTGTAAGTTTAAAAATTTGTAAATTTTTAGATCGTGTAATTTTCAGCTTTTCAAATTTATAGATTATGTAGTTTGCAGATTTTTAAATTTGTATATTTGTATATTTGTATATTTATAAATTTATAAATTTGTATACTTGTAAATTTGTAAATTTGTAAATTTGTAAATTTGTAAATTTCTCAATTTGTAAATTTGTAAACTTGTAAATTTGTAAATTTGTAAATTTGTAAATTTGTAAATTTGTAAATTTGTAAATTTGTAAACTTGTAAACTTGTAAATTCGAAAAATTTGTGTAATTAAGTGTAAATTTTACATTTGAAAATTTCTGAATTTCCGAATTTCTGAATTCCTAAATTACCAACTTAAAATTTTCACGAATCCTTAACTTCTTAAATTTCTACATCCAAATGTTCCCTAATTCGACAATGTCCAAATCTCCAATACCCTAAGTCCCCAATTCCCCAATTCACCAATTCCCCAATTCACCAATTCACCAATTCTCCAATTCCCCAATTCCCCAATTCCTCAATTCTCCAATTCTTCAATTATCCAAATCCTAAATTCCACAATTCCGAATTCCCCGAATCCCAAAGTCCTCAATTCCCTAAATCCACCACAAATTAACACCATCGAGTACTGTTAACTATTGCAATAATTAATAATAAACAAACTAAATAAAACTCTCATCTTTAAGTTTCTAATAATAACAACCTTCCCATTAATAGTTGTTCCGAGTAAAAATATAATTCTACCTCCTTTCGCAGCACATTTTTCATAAATATCTCAATTTACAATAAGAGCACCCCTCCTCTGCATTCGACGCGTATACTCATCATTCCTTGATTTCAATCACGCATCCATCAAATCCTGCAGTTTGTAGATTAAACACAATGTCTCGAATTAACTATCTAACTCACTTTAGCTTATCTTTGTTCTCCGCGCGCAAATGATGTCGGATAAATTCTAATCGAGCCCGTAGAAATTGTCTACCACCTACGCCAATGAGTTTGCCGTAGCCGGGTCGAAGGGGTTAAACTCGACTCGCACGGGAAAAGGAAATTATAGGTTCGGAAGGGTTAAAACAAAACGGCAGTTTCTCTATCAGAGCGGTAAAGAAGACGAGGAGGATTCTGGAGGCATCGTATGCGCAGACAAACTCGCGTTCCAGGTGATTCAGGTGCGCGAGCAGGTGTTCGGTACCAGGACACCAAACTACGAGGAGGATCGTCAACGTTCCTGTTACTTTTCTTTCTTCGACGATTCGTCCTCCTCACATTTCGTTTTTCGTTCATTTTTCTTACGGAGAGAACCTAACGGTAGTTGAACGTGGCTCGATTACAATGCACAACAAATTTTGACTTTTGCTTGTTTTCATGACCGCCATTATGAAATTCTTATGAAAAAATCCGTTCATAAAATCCGAAATCTGAAATCCGTTTGTAGGCTTTAACCGGAGGCAAGAGAATATTCTTTTATTTATTACAACGAGTAACGACCAAAAGCAAACAGGGAAAACACACAATTACTTTAGAATTAAAAAAAGAGTTCGCGTCACACAATTCAATTATATATGTTAATCATCTGACGTCTAGCAACAAACTGTTTCCTAGATAAATCGATCCTTAGAATAAATTACATTCGCTTTGTACAAAATCGTTCCTTATATCAAACCACGTTCGCTTTGCTCCTAAATGCTGGATATTCTCGCTCTACCATTCACACAACTTCACAGTTCACACGTGCACACCACGCTAGCTTAACCGAGGTCTACACGTTCTTCTGTAGGACGTACAGTTTTTTTAGAAAATTAATGTTATAAAAAATTGCAAATTTGCAACTTTGAGAATTTTTTGTGCCTTTTCCATAGCAGCTATTCGGTGACATTTTACGCGAGAAAGATCTGTAAACTTTCCCGAATAAAACGATATAATTTGTTATTACATCGTAAACATTGATCAAAGTACGAAAGATCTCTAAGATGCGCCAATTTTTGCTGATATTTTTAAATTTATTTAAAAAACTATGGACCTAGGTTTTTATTACCTAGTATGTTATGTTATGCACCTAGTATGTTATCTTGAGTAAGTAACCCTTTAGAGTCGAAGGCATTTTTACTATTGGCAACTGTAAAACTTTCTACTTAACACTATGATGAATTTTTGTGAAATTATTATTTTTTTATTATCACTCGCCGATATTGCCTGTATCATCGTGTTCAAACATCAAGTGTATAATAATATTTTACTTATTTAATATGTTACTTATTTAATAAATAAATAATAAGTATCGAATCAAATAGAGAATTCGAGTCTCAAGGAATAATGACACGATACGGCTTGTTTAAATATAATACTTACAAGTACTCTTTGGTTGCGGTGTATTTATAAAATTCGATATCTTACATTTTTTTATGAATTGTACTAAATTATAATTTGTTGTTTATGTTAGAGAAATTATGGGATGATCGAATATTTTACCACAACATTAATTTTATTATAATTTACTTTTGTTTGATAAAGAAAACG
This sequence comes from Coelioxys conoideus, assembly GCA_947623535.1. Taxonomy (NCBI): domain Eukaryota; kingdom Metazoa; phylum Arthropoda; class Insecta; order Hymenoptera; family Megachilidae; genus Coelioxys; species Coelioxys conoideus. Next base: position 13,362,927 of record OX392456.1, on the reverse strand, counting down.
CGATATGAAGATATATAGTTCACAATGCAGAATTGGAATAGTAACCACGAATAAAAAAATACGGCCTATTTATGTAAAACTCAATATAATCTTATTGGAAACATTAACAAGTACCACTAAATAATGTCGTAAACATATTTATAAATCTGATAATTATTTGTACTCGCTGACAGTCCTAATGTTTCAATAAAATTACATATATAAACACAAAATTAAAGAACGTAATTTTAAAAGAGAAATTATAATTTAAACGAAAATTCTGTTACGACTTTGTACAAGAAGAAAACTTTTACTTTATTTATGGGGATTGCAATTTATTATCTGGTTAACAAATTTGGGAAAGATTGCACGCGTATTTTTTAAAGAATTTTTGAAACGGATTTAGCTTCAGTGAAGAGGTTAATTACAAGTTAGGTTACTTTGTTCAGCGATGAGTTGCATTTTGTTGAAGATGTTGCTTCTTTCCCTGCTGAAGCGTTCCCCACATTTGCATACAGTACAAGCGTGTAATATTAAAGCTACGTGGTGGTAATTGTAGCCAATCCGCAATTAGCTTTTGAGGTAGGTCTAGAAGGGCTAACCGTTTCGTTCCCTCAGGTAAACTCGAGGATTTCGTTTTCAAGGGGCGAGTTTACGACGTGACAGTGTCATAAATGTTAATCACTTGCGGATCATAAACGTAGTGCACTAAACATATTTGATTTTCTCGTCATAAGGTACTACAAGGTAGTTTTCGTAATTATACATTCTCAAAGTGGTTTATTTCGTGCGAGAATATGGCTCGTTACATCTAAACCGTTGAATACGTAACGCGATTGATATCGTGGGAAAAATGAACGATTGTAAGAGTAAATATGAGATAGCGATCGAAAGAGTGAATGAGGCAGTATGAATGTATTACAGGTTCATTGACTACTAGAAGAACGAACGATGAATGATAAACGGATTGTTGTAAGAATTCGTAAGCTAAAATTTAATTGTATTGAAATATATTTGTTGGAAACGAATAATATTATTTTTGTCGTCAAATTCAATTTTTTTATTTGCTATAGGATTTTTACTTGTTATTAATTAGATTTTTATTTGTTACTACTATACATATACAATAATGGAGAATCATATGTGCGTATTGAAACTTTGAAATTTAATCGTGTTTTTGCATTTGCAACCAAAGATTGATGTGTTAGAATCAAATAATTTTCATGTAGTTATAGGCTTACCGAAAATTAAATTGTGAATTTATTTTTATGACAGAGAATGACAAAATATTTTCACTCTGTTCGTCTTAAAAATTATATTCAAAAATTGTTATACACATGGTGTTAATTACGTCTGGAATAATTAAACAGTTACATTACAATCGATAATCGCACACTTTTCAAACGAGGATTAAAATATAATTGAATGGTTTTATAATTCATAATTAAAGTTTAATTTCCAATTGAAGCTCGACAAATTCAATTTTATAAATTAATTTGATTTGAGGGGGTTTCTAGATAACAATTAACTTTTACAAATTAATTAATACTTCTCAGCTTTGTATTAATTTTTAACTCGTTCACATGTGATCAAAGATTTAAAATTAGTTTTCAGTCGAATCTCGTACAAATGAGAATTAATTATTACCTTTAATGTTAACGTATCCAATCAAATAACTAAAATTTTATTTGTTAATTAAAAGCTGAATTTTGGAGGTAAAATGAAACGTACTCCACATTTCACGCAACATGAGAGAGAACCTTATAAACAAACATGTAATTTCTTAAAAATTCATTTATCTCAATTTAAAAAATTTGTTCAAACGCAGCAAAATGTGGAAATCCCGAAATATTGCAACATTAAATCCAGACGAATCCAGTTTCACGTCAAAACACCATTCCATCAGCGCACGAAGCATAATTTTTAGTTAAAATAATTCTGAAAACGTTATAAATACTACTCTATGTTAAAATGATTATATTTAGATTATATTTAGAAATTTAAGACCTTTTGTGTAGAAGATTAGGTGCTTAGGAATTTAGGAAATAAGGAAATTAGGAAATTCAGTAACTGGGAAATTAGGAAGTTAGGAAATTAGAAAACTAGGAAATTCAGAAATTGTGGATTTAGAAAATTACAAATTTAAGAATATAGAAATTTAGTAATTTAACATTGTAGAAAATGAGGAATTTGGGAATTTAAAAAACTTGAAAATTAGGAAATTAGTAAATTAAGAAATTGTGGATTTAGAAAATTACAAATTTAGGAATATTGGAATTTAGCAATTTAACATTGTAGAAAATCAAGAATTTTGGAATTTAAAAAATTAGAAAATTAGGAAATGCAGACATTGTGCATTTAGAAAATTACAAATTTAGGAATATAGAAATGTAGCTACTTAACATTGTAGAACATTAGGAATTTGGGAATTTAAAAGATTAGGAATTTAGTCACATAAAAAGGGTTGAATTCGCGATGCATGTCAAGGAAATGCGTTTCTTCGAATTTCAAAGAATGATTTCCTTCAGCCTAAGCAAAAGTATGTGTCCGAAGCAGCGGAAACACGAACGAACAAGGCACGTATCGCGCACCTGAGATTCCAACATGGAGAACCGGTTCGAAACACAACCTGGCCGATCTCTCGTGTAACCTGATCCCCTGGTCGAATGCACCTGTTTGCTCACCTGAAGCCAGGATTTACCTTTTCCAAGGCGTCACCGGGCATCGCCGAAATGTCGATCCGGTCACAAAAAATCGATGAATAGCGGTCAGGTATTTTCGAGCACACCCAACGAACGCAGGTGAAAAGACCCGAGAAATGGTGAGAGTATTAGCTCCTGCGTCAGCTGATCGCCTGTTTGTCCGACAGGTAAAACACCTCGATTTCTCGAACGATCGATGCGCGAGATCTCGTATCGCTGTGAAACGATCGGTACTTCTGAACGGTCGACAAACGCGGATTATTTAGGGAAAGTTAGATCGTATGGAAAGTAATATGTGTTTGGTCAGTTTAAATTGTAAAGAAGTTCTGGATATTTAGAAATTTAGGAGTTTTTGTGTAGAAGATTAGGTGTTTAGGAATTTAGGATATTAGGAAATTAGGAAATTAGGAAATTAGGAAAATAGAAAATTCAGAAATTGTGGATTTAGAAAATTACGAATTTAGGAATTTAGAAATTTAGCAATTTGGGAGTTTGGTAATTTGAGAATTTGGGAATTTGGAAAACTATGAATTTAGGAATTCAGGAATTTCGGGATCTAGGAAATTTGGAATTTGGGGACTTAGAAATTTTTCGAATTTTCAAAAATATAGAAATTTTGCAATTTAACATTGCAGGACATTAGGAATTTTGGAATTTAACATTGCAGAACATTAGGAATTTTGCAATTTAACAAATTAACAAGTTAAAAATTTATGAATTTCGAGATATAGGAAATTGGGAATTTTGGAATACAGAAATTAGGCAGTTTTGGAATTTAGAATATTAGATATTTGGGAATTTAAAAAATTAGGAATTTGGGAAATTCGGAATATGGGGATTTAGAAAATTATGACTTTTTGAATATAGAAATTTAGCAATTTAGGAATTTAGAATATTAGAAATTTGGGAATTTAGAAATTCAGGTGGTTAGGAATTTATATAGCTATACGCCATAGTTTCATACAACATTCATAGTTAGTATAGTTGCATTTAATTTTGTAGCAACTACAAACTCATACAAAATTTACATGTATATTATAGTGATGTACAAACGTCATAAATACCACATTTTTGTATGAACGTCTAGATACTATAGATATTATTGATTTATACAAAATGTACAGATAATACAGATTCATATAAAATGCATAAACATTATAATTTTATATAACATACACTATAAATACTATATAGACTTTTATATCAAATATGTAGATACTATATAGATTTTACATAGAATGTATATTAATTATATTCTCTATAATTTTATAGAGAATGTATAGTTTCTACTTTAGTTTCGTAGAAAATTTATAGATCAAACTAGTGTCGTACGACGTTCTGAGATACAATACTTTCATGTAAAATGCATAAATATTATAATTTTATATAAAATGTATAGTAACTATGTAGAATTTTATATAGAATGTATAGTTACTATATAGAATTTTATACATATAGAATATGTAGGTACTTCATAGAAATTTATAGATACTCTAGTTTCGTAGAAAATTTATAGATCAAACTGGTTTGATCTATACGACGTTCCTAGATACAATAGTTTCGTACAAAGTTCGTACCACAAGCCATAGTGAAAACGGAAGCGGTAGTTTCGTTTTAACGAGCAAACCAGAGATTCCTTTCAGCCTGGAAATCCGTCGCGCGAATTCAGGATCGGAGACGCGAGAATTTCACGAATTCACCGCGATTTATACTCGACGATTCCGCGGCAACGATCCAGAGATTCGAGAGCGGTCGAGTCCGTGACAAATTAACGCGGCCGTTTTAATGAAGCAAGTTCGGGAACGAAACGGCCATTTGTCACGCGGGATATTCAGAAATAAAATAAATTCTTGCGTCACTGACTATCGTCGCTGTGTTACGGTTGCCGTTAAAGAATCCTTTCTCACTCGTCACACTATTCACCCTAAAACGCTTGACAATCAGGAAGGTGATGTTTAAACGACCCCTGCTCCTGAAGAACAGTATACCTTTGTACAATAAGAGATCCACCGGGATTAGACTTAGAAATAAATAACCGATAGGCTAGTCAAATGCGTGTGCAATTAGAATTTCCGAAAACTGGGCAGGCCCGATAATCTAAATGATAACAGATATCGTTTCATTCTTCTATAAGTTTTTGTGGTTTTAAATTTTCAAGTTTCTGAGTACTCAAACTGTCAGATGTTCGGATTTATAAATCTCCAAATTTCTCAAATTTTACAAATACTTAATGTTCTCAAATTTTCAAGGTCCCTATTACTTTAATGTAATTAAAAAAAAAATTTTAATACCCTAAATACCTAATCTTCTCAAGTTTTCTTATTTTTAAATATTTGATATTCTCAAGTCATCATATTATTAAATACTCAATCTTCTAACATTTTCAGGTTCCGACCTACCCGATCTTCTCAGATTTCCAAATAGTCAAAACTAAGATATACAAAATATCCGATTTTCCAAATTTTCAAATATCTAATTTTTCATCTCCCAATTCCCATATAATCAAATATGTTTTCGAATTCCTAAAATTGAATATCGTATGAATCTAGAATTGAACTTGATTTCTCAAAAATGACATGAAGTTTGAAACTGTAAAATTTTTTTAATCTAAATTGTTTTTCCTGAATTTCCCAAACTTCAAATCCTTAAATTTAAAAATTCCCAGATTATCAAATTACTGAATTTCTAAAGCAACAATTACACACAATTCGAAGTCGTGAAATTTGAATATCCGCAACTACAAAATTGCTTCAATTTGTAATATGAAAAACATAGAAAACAATTCTTTTAATCAAGAAGAATAAAGTTTTACCAATAGTTGATATAAAAAGCAGGTATAGAACTTTGTTCGTTTTATTTTTTATTTCTTTTGTCACGAGATATCTCTTGAATTGTTTGAATACAACGTAGTCTGATATTGTACCAAACTGTATCCGATTTTCGCCTGAAAAAACATTGATCGAGCAATCAGCACACCTTTCAGGATTTTTAGCAAACCGCCTTTCGAGCTATCGAAACACTCATGGGGCTATACATATGTATACAGAGAGCACGCTATTATATGGAAGCTTTAACGCTTTGATCTCCACTTTGTTAGCTTTCGATAGCTTTCGTCGATCTTCTATAGAATGCAACTATGAAATTGTGAAAATAATTGTACCATTCAGTGATTTCATAGTGGTAATTAAATCAATCCATTTGCTTTATTGCATTTAATAGGTTAATCAATTAGAAATGGAAATACAGTATTGAAGTTCTCGGATCAGTGTGCATTCATTGGAAATCGACGAGAATCGATGCTTCGACTGTCGAGTATTTTGTGCGAAGAATGGATCTCGTAATTATATTGTTTATTTTATGTTAAAATTGAGGAAAACGAAGGAATTACATGTGAGAAATTTTTTACATGATTCGGACAAGTTTTACTAATTCTAACAATTTTATTAATCATAATTATTTTACTAATTTTACCAATTTTTCCATCGCAGTAACTTTACTAATTTCACTGATTAATTCCACTAATTTTGCTCTGTTTGCCAAGTTTGCGCCTTCTGCTCACATTGCTGATTATATCAACTTTTATACTTTGCTAATTTTATAAATTTTTACTAACTTCACACGTTTCACACTCCTAATTGTGCCAATTTTATGAATTTTATTCATTAGACTAGTTTTACTAATTTTGCTAATATTGCTAATTTCACTTACTTCATTACTTTCACTTATACCATATTCTCAGATCACTGAATCTTTAAAGTCCTAAATTCCTAAATTAAAAAATTTCCAAGTTTCTATAATTTTAAATTGCGAAATTCATAAATCTCCAAATTTTCAAGTTAATGAATTCTGAAGTAGTCGAATTCACAAATCTTTGAACATTTAAGTATCCTAATTTTTAAATTCCAAAGCTGTCAATCCGTCAAACTCTCAAATGACTAACTTTCGATACTCGTAAACTTCGAAATCGTCAAATTTCCAAATTATCAAAATTTCAGATTCCTCAAACTTGAGATGGCCAAATTTCCGAATTCCCAAATCTCCGAAGAATCAAAATTTCAGATAATTGTAATTTAAAATTGTCACATCCAAATTCCCGAGTCACCGAATTACCAAATTGGCAAATCCACAAATTTCCGAATCTCCAATTTCCCGAATTATCGAATTACCAAACCGTCAAATGACCAAATCTCAAAATGACCAAACTTCCAAACCTTGCAATATCCGAAATATCGAATTACCGAACCATCAAATGACCAAAGCACACCTTCAAATATCCGAATTACCGAATTACCAAACCCTCAAATGTCCAAATCTCAAAATGACCAAATTCCCAAATTTTCAAAGATCCGAATTACCGAATTAACAAACCCTCAAATGCCCAAATCTCAAAATTACCAAATTCCCAAATTTTCAAATATCCGAATTATGCAATTATCAGACCCTCAAATGCCCAAATCTCAAAATGACCAAATTCCCAAATTTTCAAATATCCGAATTACCGAATTACCAAACCCTCAAATGCCCAAATCTCAAAATTACCAAATTCCTAAATTTTCAAATATCCGAATTATGCAATTATCAGACCCTCAAATGCCCAAATCTCAAAATGACCAAATTCCCAAATTTTCAAATATCCGAATTACCGAATTACCAAACACTCAAATGCCCAAATCTCAAAATTAGCAAATTTCCAGACCTTCGACTATCTGAATTGTATTATCTGCCTAACCGATTTTGCACGAAACGAAAAAAGAAAAGAAACGAACGAAACGCGTTGATAATAATCGAACGTTTCTTTCTCGGTGATTTCATATTCACCGGCGTTATTTTCTGTCGCGAGACACGCGTCACGTTTCACGGATTAAAAACTGCTAATTACACACCGACCACCCGGCGTAATTACGAGGATGACGACTTCGAAAATGGACGCTAACGAAGTCGTCGTCGTTCCCGGGTTTCCGCCTCGAAATTCTGTTTCAGGAATTTCCTTCCATTCACTGATCCGAAATAGAACCATGAAACACCGGCTCCGATACTTTTTGGTTACAAACGCAGCTGCTGTTTCCAGCAAATACAGTTTTCGCAAAATTTAATACCTTTACCGTGTTCAAACAACGGTGCACACGCTTCGACGAACCAATCGAATTTTTACGAACGAGTTTCCCTTTAATTAATGCCGTGTTTCGTGATAAATCGGCATTACGGGCTTGTTATTAACTCGAACGATTTTACGTCATTTTCATTTTATTTCGAAGAAAAATAAACACTTTCCGCATGCTTTGTTTGCGCTCGAGAAATTACAGAAACGTTAATAATCGTTTGAATTTTGGAATTTTAGTTAATATGTCCTTTGTGCTGAATTAATTTATTGAAAATTATACGTTTCAATTAAAATTCAATAAGCTGATTTCGTGTATATTTTTAGTAGAATATTTTGCACAACGGGTGCTGTAAGGAATTAAATAAATTACTAATGATTAGTTTACAAAGTTTTATATGAATGTAGGATATGGAATTATGAACTTTGAGATAGAAATTAATGATTCCAAACGTGCTTTTAATACAGTACATACATACATACACGTTTGTAAAACTTCTCGCCGAAAATTTAAAAAAGAACAATGATTCTAAACTTTCAACCGAAGTACTACATATGTATGTACATATATATGCGTCCAAAAAACATCTTTTCGCATATTATAAAAAAAGCAATCATTCTAAACGTGATTTTAATACAGTGCATACATATATACGCGTTTGTAAAACTTCTCGTAGAAAATTAAAAAAAAAAAAACAATGATTCTAAACATTCGACCGATACACTACATACATACATACAATGTATATGTATATGTCCACAAAATATCTTGCGGCAAATTACAAAAAAAAAAAACCAATCATTCTAAACATGCTTTTAATACAGTACACACATATATACACGTTTATAAAATTTCTCGTCGAAAATTAAGAAAAAAAGCAATGTTTCAACGGATACACTATATACATATATGTGCATCAATAAAACATCTCGTTGCAAATTAGAAAAAAAAGGCAATGATTCTAAACGTTGGTCTAAAACAGCACATACACGCCCATAAAACTTCTGTAAAGAGTAACCCCGTCGCAGCCTAATTAGGACAAATTGCAGGTCGGCGCGATAAAAGGAAGAAACGAGTTGAAGTTTCCGCAATTATCCCGATCATCTCGTTCCATCTAAGGGTACAATTGGTCGTTGCATAAAGAAGCGGAAAAAAAGAAACGCGCTCGCCGTGAAATAATCCTGCGGATCTCGATGACTATGCCGTAGGTACATATCGCGATCGTAATTCGTGTTGTTTACATAATGGTCGACGTGGCCGTGCATTGACTCGTTGACTGCCATACGTAAGCAACCGAAAAGTGCATTAGGTACTATTTTCATTTTTAACACGTTCGTGGACGGCTATTACATATGCAGTATATTCGGGTTGTGTGGTAGATCACCACTGCAAATGCAGTACATTAATTTACTATAGGTTTTTTTTCCTTCTTGTCCAATTTCATCTATCAAATATTATATAGAAATTTACGGAATTAAGAAATTATAAATTTAGAAATTTAGGAATGTAGAAAATTACAAATTTAGGAATATAGAAAATTGTGAATTTTCAAATATAGAAATTATGCAATTTTGGAATTTAGAATATTAGGAATTTGGAAATTTAAGAAATTCGGAATTTGGGGATTTAGAAAACTACGAATTTTCAAAAATGTAGAAACTGAGCAATTTAACATTGTAGAACATTAGGAATTTTGGAAATTTACAGAATTAGGAAATTACCAATTTAGAAATTTAGGAATATAGAAAATTGTGAATTTTGAAGTATAGAAATTAGGCAATTTTGGAATTTAGAATATTAGGAATTTGAAAATTTAAGAAATTCGGAATTTGGGGATTTAGAAAACTACGAATTTTGAAAAATATAGAAATTATGCAATTTAAAATTGCAGAACATTAGGAATTTTGGAAATTTACAGAATTACGAAATTACAAATTTAGAAATCTAGGAATGTAGAAAATTGTGAATTTTGGAATTTAGAATATTAGGAATTTGGGAATTTAAGAAATTCGGAATTTGGGGATTTAGAAAAGTACGAATTTTCAAAAATATAGAAATGTTGCAATTTACCATTGCAGAACACTAGGAATTTGGGAATTCAAAAAATTAGGAAATTAGAAATTTAATTATATTAAATTTTCCCATTCGCACTGTCTTTTCTTACAAACGCATTCTTTTTCTCTCATACCCGAATCTTCCATCCTCCTTGCCAATCATACTACGCAAAACACGTACGCAACACACATCGCTTGTTACCGACTCCCACATATAAATGAATACACTTATTGATTCTTCATATTGATGGCAATTAGCACGGATGTGAAGCAAAGCATGTTAACAAATTTCGTCGTTCGAAGTTGGGTCATTTGGTTGTTTTAGGGTTATAATCCAAATACGGAAGTGGCTCTCGAAGGAGACGGACCGTTGAAGAAAGCCGGCTTTTGTATCGCGACACGCGTTCGCTTTCCTCGCTTCCGCATCGTTGCAATTTCTCGACGACTTTGAAACAGGGATAGGTTTTATCGCGGCTACGTGTAGTAGAACCGTTCGCTCCGGAACGAACTTTCTCCGTGGTCGTATAAAAAGGAATAACAACGGGCGTAAACTTTCATCGTCGCAGGTGTTAATAAAGTTCTCGCCGCTGTCCCCGTGCGTTTCAATTAGACCCGAATCGTTGGGAAATCGAAACGATATATGGGGACGAATAAAAGGGGAAGTCTCGGACATGCTATTCCTTGCTACGAATTTTTACTTTGATTTTGAGAATATTTAGTTTGGTTTGCGGAGATTACAGATCAAAAAATTATCGACATGTAGCTGATTTTTATTTTTAGGTAGGGGTGAGTAAATACATACATTTACAAAACCCCAAATGCCTGAATCTTAAGATTTCCAAATTCCTCAAACTTCAAATTGCTGAATTTACAAATTTCTGAATTCCTATATTTCGAATGGCTGGATTTTTAAATAAATAAATTCTCAAACACCTTCATTCCCAAATTTTGAATTCCTGAGTACCCGAATTAACAAATGTCCAAATTTGCAACTTTCCAAATTCCTTAATTTTCAAATCTCCAGGTTCCGAAACTCTCAAACCTCAAACCCAAAATTCCCAAATTCCTACATTCTTAATGTTCAAATCTCCAGATTCCCCAATTTTCAACTTCCCAAATTCCGAAACTCTCTAACCTCAAACCCCAAAATTCCCATATTCATAAATTTCAAAATTTCCAACTTTCCAAATTCCCGAATTTTCAAATCACCAAATTCCCAATTTCCCAAACCTCACACCCCAAAATTCAAAAATTACCAAATCTCTAAATACTCAAATTCCCAAATCCCCAAAATCCCAAATTCCCAAACCACAAACCCCAAAATTTCCAACTTGCCAAATAGCCTTATTTCCAAATTCCCAAATTCCGAAACTCTCAAACCTCAAACCCCAAAATTCCCATATTCCTAAATTTCTAAATTACCAAGTTTCCAAATTCCCAATTTCCCAAACTCCCAAACCTCACACCCCAAAATTCCAAAATTGACAAACGCCCAAGTCGCAAACCCCTAAATTCCCATATTCCCAAACTCCGAAACTTAAAACCCAAAATTCCCAAATTCCCAAATTCCCAATTTCCTATTTTCCAAACGCCCAAATTACAAAATGTCCACTATACAACAATCTCCACATTAAAACTATAAAAACTTGCCGAGTGTGCAATACTTTAATTTTCAAATTGGAAAGATTCTATATCTCTTAAAAAATATTTCTCATGAATTTAAATCGCGCCCTGCCACAAAGTATACTTGCTAATTTCCAAACGATATCTAGGGTAACAGTTCACATATTCGCGAAGTAGTACAAGACGATTGATTACAAACAGCGTTATTAGATCAAACTGAATCGAAGTTCCACATAAATGATTTATCCGCGAAACGCAAATCATTTCGTCATCGATTGCAAAGCGTGTAATCAAAGCTCGGCCAGCAAAGCAGCACGTCAATTCGATTGCTGACATCGTAAAAGTAACTTAGTTCAATCGGGTAGAATGCAATTAGAACGTTGCGTTTAGATCCAGACAATTCTACTCGCAAGGTCCCTTTGATTTAATGGGAATGTAGGGCAAACGGCGAAACGAGCAACCCTCAACACGATAAACCACTGTCATTGTTATATTAACAACTCATCTATGCAATTTATCGACTGTAACTGGCCGCTTAACATTCAATTTATATGCAAATTAAATACATCTCGAACGTAACAAAATTTCCATGAATTCGTGATACTTTACTACGCGCAATCACGACGAAATGAGATTTATTCAAACAGGTTGATAATGAAAACACCATGAAAACTGCGGATTTCATCAAAATCGTATTCAGCGAATTGGCGATGCCACAGTTTAATTTATTCCTCACTTATTTATTTATTTATTTTTCTATTTTAATTTCAATATATTTCTCATTTCATTTGAATTTTACTTTCATTTTAGTCAAATTGTATTCTAATTTTATTTTCGTTGTATTTTAATTTTTAGTTTAATTTAATTGTAATTTTATTTTTATTTTACTTTAATTTTATACCAATTGTATTCTAATTTTAGTTTAATTCTATTTACAATTTACTTTAATTTTAGTTCAATTTAGTTTAATTTAATTCTAATTTTATTTTCATTTAATTTTAATTTTAATTTAATTTTATTGCAATTGTATTTTAATTTTAGTTTCATTTTATTCCCATTTTACTTTAATTTTAGTTCAATTTTAGTTTAATTTTATTTTAAGTCCATATTAATTTTACTTTATTTACTACTACATCTTTATTTGAAAGTAAATGTGTATCTTTACAAGTTCCGTAAGTTACAATTAGAATAACTAACCTAAAACGGATCTCATGGCCTCAATACAAATTTACAGAAACTGAAGAGTCCCTGAAATATCTTATTTTAAAATGGATATTATTATTAATTAACACTAAAACAACCAAAGTGGTCAAATGACCCTGTCACAACTTTCCAACTTTAAGTTACAAAATTTGATAAGGTTTTCTTGTAATCTATGCCGATTCTCGTCAGGATAAAGAAATAATGTGTGCATGAATTTATGTTTCATACTTTGTTCGTTTATTTTTCAACTTCGAAGTAATTGCGTACTTAATAAGTTTCGAAACAATGTCAAAGTTTAAACATCAAATTAAACCCGAATAAAATCCCGATCAAATAAATTCGAAGATCATTTTCAACCATCATGGAAGTTTGAAACTTCAGAAAGTCGCGAGGGCATTAAAATTACAGTGAAGCTCGATATAAATCGGAGGCCATCGATTTAGTGTCTACCTGGCGAAGTTTTAAAATCCCAAAAGGGCACGAAAGTAGTAAAATGTCGAGGAAAGTTCGTTCCGGTTGCATTTTGGTCAACGTTCCACGTTTCGAACACGTTCAAAAACTGTGAACGTAATAAAACCGCGGTGAACTTCGGCATAGTCGAAGTTTAACCGGAATTTAAACGCGTCTATCGAAAGATCTAGGGTCATCCACATTCAATAGAGCCTAAGTGGATCTACGCAGCTTCTATCGTGATCGTCGTTAAAGTTTGATCATTGTCTGCGGTGTTTATATTAGTTTGGCACCTCTTAGCGTGTCTACGATGTCTGACCATTTTCCATAGAAATTCATGGAGACTCGCCCTCGTTGCAATCAAACTCCTTCGTCTTCGATAAACCCGGCGGTTAGGCGAAGTTACGAGTTCTACCGAGAGTTGCAATATCATCTGCCGTGAGAACGTAATCTACCGTTAACTGATCCTTCTTTAATACTTTTTGGAAACTTCTACCTTGTTCCGCATAATCTAACTTTCGGTGGTTTTTGTTGTTTCATGGAAGCGATAGTTATGGATGAATTTTCTTTGCAGTAATTGAAAAGTTGATGTTACAATGGAAATAATAAATCAACCAAATTTCCAAGTTCTCAAGTTCTGAAACCAACATGCTGACCAAATCTTAAATTCTCAAATTCCCAGACTCAAAAACTCAAAAATTCTCAAATTTGCAAATTCTCAAATTCTCAAATTCCCAAATTTCCAAATGCCCAAACTTACAATTTCCCAAATTACCAAATTCCCAAATTACAATATTCCCATATTCCCAAATTCCAAAAAATTCATAAATTCCCAAATGCCCAATTCCGAAATCCCCGAATTCTCAGATTCCCACATTCCCAAATTCTCAAATTCTCAAATTCACAAATTCCCAAATTCTCAATTCCGAAATCCCCAAATTCTCAAATTCCCAAATTCCCAAATTCCCAAATTCCGAAATCTCCAAATTCTCTGATTCCCAAATTCCCAAATTCCCACATTCCCAAATTCTCAAATTCGCAAATTCCCAAATCTCCGAATTCTCAGATTCCCAAATTCTCAAATTCTCAAATTTCCAAATTCCCGAATTGACAAATTCCCAAATTCCCAAATTCCCAAATTCCCAAATTCCCAAATTCTCAAATTCGCAAATTCCCAAATCTCCGAATTCTCAGATTCCCAAATTCGCAAATTCTCAAATTTCCAAATTCCCAAATTGACAAATTCCCAAATTCCCAAATTGTCAAATTATCAAATTATCAAATTCTCAAATATCTAAATACCTAAATTCTCCAATTCCCAAACTCCCAAACCCCCAAACCCAAAAATTCCCAAATTCCAAAGCTCACAAAATCCCAAGTTCCCAAATTCTAATTACCAAATTCCCAAATTCCACACCAACATCGTGCCAAGACACATTAGTAGAATTTTGTAAACATATAGGAATTCTTAACAAATTTAAAAAATTCTGTATAATCATCCACATCTAACCATTACCCCATCTTCGTAAACTAATTAACAGTCGCTAATAACCCTGTTAGTTGATGCGACTATAAACCACTACTTAAAAAAAAATTCCCAAATTTTTACGTTCTCAAATTCCAGTGACACACATTGTACTATGAAAAGTCAATAACATAATCACTGAATTAAATTGGGAGATACAATAAATTGATAACAACAGTTCCGTAATGTTAACGTTTAATACTGCATCGAGAGTCATTACTGTATTAACATGTCATTGATACAACTGGTTGTTACCGTTGCAACGTAAGTAATTAATCTGGTATCAGAATCTGTATATGCCCTCTCATTAAAATCACGAGAGAGAAATCTCGTAATTGTATCGCGAGATAATTTATCGTCAGTTCGAAAAAGTACAAAAAGGATGTAATTTCATTGTGGATACGTGTTCTCTTTCAATCACGTGTTTATGCTTATCTGATGTTGCATTAACGATTCTCGAGTCGTTTAGATCGCCGATACTTTCGATTTTCTTGCAACAAGCATACGTACTTAATTAACGGTTAATAATCGAGCGAGTTACGCGATCAAGGATCTTGGAATGATCGAAACAAGATGAATGATAAAGAAATTCAAAGTGGATATGATCCTAACGGCTGTTTCTCTCGTGTCGAATGGAAGAAATGAAGTCACCCGCTACTGTTCTCGTTACAAAGAACCAATGCATTTATTAAACCTGTTTGAAAGTATGTTACACCTTAAATGCCTGCCCAGTGACGAGGCTATCGAAACAACGCTTGCATGCGGTTGAATCATAAGAGAACATTCAAGTTTTATAGGTTCGTCGATTCATTTTTTTAGTTTGGGTGAAGCTGAGAGAAATTTTGAGTCCTAGCGAGAATCGTTTGTTTTCGAAAGTAACAAATATTGAAAAATAAGGCGACTTTATGAGATATTTTTATTTATGCATCGGTGATGGGCAGATCAAGTGCTCACCAAGGAGCTCATGTGCATCTCATACAATTTTATTTAAAAATGAAGATAAAAAATAAATGAACCAAATTACCAAGTTCTTAAGTTCTGAAACTAACAAGCTGATAATATCTCAAAATCTCAGATATCTAAATTCACAAACTTAAATTCTCAAATTCCCAGACACAAAAACCCACAAGTTCTCAAATTTAAAAATTTTCAAATTCCCAAGTTCCTAAATTTCCAAATTCCTAAATGCCCAATTCCCAAATTTCCAAAGTCACAGATACTCAAATTCTCAAATTCCCAAGTTCCTAAATTTCCAAATTCCTAAATGCCCAATTTCCAAATTCCCAAAGTCACAGATACTCAAATTCTCAAATTCCCAAGTTCCTAAATTTCCAAATTCCTAATTGCCCAATTCCAAAATTCCCAAAGTCACAGATACTCAAATTCTCAAATTCCCAAGTTCCTAAATTTCCAAATTCCAAAATGCCCAATTCCCAAATTCCCAAAGTCACAGATACTCAAATTCTCAAATTCCCAAGTTCCTAAATTTCCAAATTCCAAAATGCCCAATTCCCAAATTCCCAAAGTCACAGATACTCAAATTCTCAAATTCCCAAGTTCCTAAATTTCCAAATTCCTAAATGCCCAATTCCAAAATTCCCAAAGTCACAGATACTCAAATTCTCAAATTCCCAAGTTCCTAAATTTCCAAATTCCTAAATGCCCAATTCCCAATTTTCCGAATTATCGAATTCCCAAATACCTAAATGTCCAAACTCACAAGTCCCATATTACCAAATTCCCAAATTTCAAAATAAAAATAAATTTCACGCTTTCAATTTCATTTCTAATTTGTGTTTCTCTATGTAATTTATTTTAATATAAAGTGAGATTTTTTACGAATTACTTTTAACGTTGAAATAATAAGCAGGTTAGAACGATTTATACTGTTTACACTGTTATTCTTCGTTTTTCGTTTAACTTTCACCGGTGTTTAAATGGAACGAACGAAAACACGAATGTGCTAAACCTGTCCTGTACAATTTTCCGTTATCATTTCTTACACTTCCAATATTGTTGAGAATCCAGTGCTCCGGGGTTAATATTAAAAGGGATCGCGAAAGTAGAATACAGTAGCCAGCTACTTTGATTTCCGGCGTTAGCAGTCTTCATTTTTCACGAGTTCGTGCAATATTATTTCTCTTAAAGGTGAACGTTCGCGTAAAGATCGATCACATTTCAACCATAATACATACATTTTAGTCATATAACATAAAAACTTAAAAGAATATATATTTTACACAATTTCGGATACTTAATTAAATGTAGTTATTATTTAGTTATTGTTTAAGCATCATTTAATTTTTGTTTAGTTTATTGAGTTATTATTTAAGCATTATTTAATTGTTATCTAGTTTCTTTAGTTATTATTTAAGAATTATTTAATTGTTATCTAGTTCATTAAGTTTTTATTTAAGCATCATTTAATTGTTATCTAGTTTATTGAGTTATTATTTAAGCATTATTTAATTGTTATCTAGTTCATTAAGTTTTTATTTAAGCATCATTTAATTGTTATCTAGTTTATTGAGATATTATTTAGTTATTATTTCATTAAATTAAATTAAGTGACAAAAATTAATATCGAAGCTTTTATTTCTACATTCCAAATATACGAATACTTTTTTCCCTCACTGTAATGGGAAATAACATCGTTCAGAAATATCGTCCTGACAAAAGATGTATTTTCATGCTAGGTGGTCACTAAACGAACTGCGACTGTTCATTCCTTTTGTTACGCAGTAACAATAACCGAGTTAACGCGTTTGATCGAGTAACCCCGCGATAAAATTAGCGAAACGAGTGGAAAACTGTAGTGCAGTTGCCCGAAGTAACCGTATCCGTAGTTTGCGGTTTCGAAGGAATTAGCAAGTGCAAATCCGGCACGATTCGACCTGGAATGGTTCGCGTGCGGCCAAGTAATATCCTGTTTCCGATTCGTAGCAGCGCCGTTTAGCGTTAACCTCGTTGTGCCTAGTTACGAAACAATTATGTAAGGTCATCGTGTGACAGTGAATGCAATCGGTCGTGTTTATTGTTCCGTGGTGGAAGACATAATGGCTTGTACACTTCCTTCTGAGATCGTGCGGTGAAAATCCACCACTGACGCAACGCGCGAATGCCATGTCGATTTATTTCCCGCCGTAATCCCTGGAATTCGACGTTCTCTACAATAGGCGTGTGCGATGTAAACAGAGAGACCTCACACGGCTTTCGCCTGATGTAACGCTACAGAATTTCGTTTCACCTCGTTACAGAGTCCTGCCCTCTTAACTGTCATTATGCAAACACTGATTTGTCGTTACTTCTCACGCGCAGGATATTTCGTAAACGCTACCTAATTCTAATTGTTACTGATGGAGGTTTGCCTCCCATGTTCATAAATCCCGCGATGTATGGGGACCGCGCGTCCCGCGATAAATACATTAGAGATCCGATTAGTTGTCTATATGGTATATTTTTCATCTCATCCTCGCAGTGGAAGCGTACTGGGCCCATAACCTTGTTAGGATTATGTTTAATGTCTTATTTATTATATAATATATATAAAAGTACAGGTAATGTAATCGTTACGTGCATGTTGCACACACCCGCGATCGTCTTTTGTTCTTTGTCGATTAATTAGTTAACGATGTTCACTCTGATCAAGAGCGTCTTCCAAGCGAGCGTGTGCAACATGCACGTAACGATTACATTACCTGTACTTTTATATATATTATATAATAAATAAGACATTAAACATAATCCTAACAGTTACGCCGTAGAATGCATATTTGTAGCGAGAGGATTAGTCAAAGTTTTCTTCGATACAATAGTGCAAAGGTTTTCTCGTTCTTTTAGATACATTTGTAGTTTGGAATAATAGTTCTTACCCGTAGCAGAAATAGGACCCATGGAGTCATTACATTCTAACGAGTTTTTTATTGATTTTTCAGTCACACCTGGGTGTCAGAACCCTTAGCCTTAGCCGTAGAGTATTTGTTTGCACTTTTCCATTCGTGTCGAGGTACTCCTTGAGTTTATTACTCGCTACGGTCATTTTGAGAAAAACACAGATAGCTTCATACATTATCGATGGTTCCATTTCCACTCGAATTTAGTTAGCCAATAGAAAATAGTAAATTGTTTTCCTTAGCAAATTCCACAATTTTGTACGCCTACTCCGAGTCTTGGTAAAATGTAAAACGTCTTTGGAGAGGCACTCTCGACACAATAGTTAACAAGTACACGTCTAAATAAAATCTAGTCATCCGAAGTCTGACCCATTCATTTCGATACAGTCCACTTTTATCGTTTATTGAGAATCTACTGATTCCACGCGTTGTTTAATCGTCAGTTAATACTGCTGACCCTGCAACACACATAGACTAACTTAACCCTTTGCACTCGAAAATATTTTTACTAGTAGCAGATAGCGATTCTGCAACTCTTTGGTTGAATATATTAATGAATTCTTTTGAAGTTATTACATCTTTGTTATTGATTGTCAATATTAGGTGTTTTGTTATATTCGTACGTCGTACGTTCGATATTCATTTTAGTTTCCTTCCTCTGTTTTAATATTACATTGCAAAGGGTTAATAACAACAATAATAGATTAATGTAAATTAATATACAGTACATTTACAATAAATTAGTAAATAGCTAAATCATAATGAATTAATAATTTGTCAACAGGTATAATAAATACGTGTTAATAAATCCTTCGTTTGTTTTAATGTTACAACCGTGAATAGTTAGTTATGGCTGGAGTATCTGACAAATAAATCATACTTCAAAGAGTTAATAGCAACAATAATAGACTAATGTAAATTAACAAACAATAAATTTGCAATAAATTAGTGAACAGCTAAATTATAATAAATTAATGAGGCAGGAGTTGTTTGATACCTATAGATCGACATTTGACACCTTTAACCTTTAAAATTAATGTATAATTGACTGCTGTCAATTTTCAGTTTCATTCGACATTAAAAACTCAATTCGGCAATATGTATAATATCTCAAAGTAATATACAAACCATAACAATACTAATTTCAAAAAATTCATCCAACAATATAAACTAATCCTCGCTAATTTTTATTTTTACCCTCGTATATAAAAGTGTCTAAATTTTATTAAGAAACTATACCTATATTTAATTATACACACAATGCCTCTTAATTAAACACATATATTTTCCAGAATCATATCTACATATTCGTGCAACTATTTTTAATTAGGGTTATTTTTATCATAATGTTTCTACCAATGACTCATGATTCAAAATCAGTTTGTATTATCGTTAATTATTCTCATATATTGCATTCGTAAGGTGAATTATCAACGCGATCCTTCCACATGCGTATCGAATTATTTGCAGATACGAGAAATTCATTTCCGTTAAGTTTTAAATTTACGACGTCAACGAAACAAAATAACCGGCCGGAAATTACATTTGCAGCGTACACTTTATACTTTCGGAGAACTTTTTGTAATTACAGCAGTTCCAAAGTTGAGGAACTGTTTTAATATTAAATACAGTGGAAGCCGTTTGAAGTGGTAGAATATAAATTTTATACCGGGGAGAGTTTCTCGAGGGTAACGCCTGTAAAATGACTTACACAACTTTGTTACACTATCCAATTACGCTATACCCCGTTTGCTTCATTAACTAATTAGTTTTCTTGGCTTAAAGGTTTGCTCATATTTCGCGAGCTAAATTAGCATCCGGCTGAGATTAGTTGCACCCTAGATTCTTTTCTTTGCCTCGTATTTATGATAAATAACTATTATAATTGATCAAAAATCAATCGGAGATCACTATACTTTAACGATCAACCAATCAATCATTCATATAATCAAATAAATTGTATTTAAGGACATTTTTCTCGGAAATCACAATATGTGATTAAATAAGTCGACACTTATTATTTTGCATTGAATATGTCTAAACGATTATTCTTCCAATGGCAAACGGATAAAACAATTCATAATAGATATTTTATGTTCGTTCGAATTTAGAATATTTATCACTTTGTGAATCAGGATAAGCTTTTTGATACATATTCTGTAATTCGAATAGAAATATGGCACCTATATATGAAAATAACGATACATGAATATGTATGTATTCTTTAAATCTGGAACTGAAATTATATCGCACATAAATAGTATGTTCTGCAATCTGATACCGTAGTGAACGAATAAATATTTAACTGTTTTAATTCTCACATTTTAATATAAACGACTAGCAATACTTTTACGTTGCCAAATTAGTATTTATACGTATATTATTGAAGATGATATTTTATTTCCTTATAAAAGTTTTCTAAAGTTGATGGAAAGAATGATTAAAAATCAGTTAAGTACAAAAACAATCAAGCAGTTTAAATAAAAGATCGATCAAATCAATTAAATCATAAGTAAATAATTAAAATCAATTAAGTAGATAAATACAGTTTCGTTACTATAAAAGAAAAATGTCTTGAGCAAAATATTGATGTTTTCTTGATAAAAATGACGTGGAAGTAACCCTATTCTCAAGAAACGTACCTCTCAATTTTTCAACGGCAGCGAATTTAGTATTTTACGTTTTTATATTTGCCCCCGGCGCGCAACCGAAAGAGAAAAATCAATGATGAGATTGAATTAAGTCGACACAACTAAACGAGAAAAATCGGTACCATTCGTAGAATCTGAAAAGAAAAGGGTAATGCGAATTAGGTCACGACTTAACAAAATTACCAAGCAGCGCCAACAAAAACTGAACGAGCAACGATGAATTCTGTGGCTCGAAATTTAACCGCTAATTAGCAAACGTGCTAGCTCATGAATTAAAGATCCAATTTTTTCATAGGTTTGTCTTGTCTCTCCTTTTATATCTCTAGTCATCTAGACCTCTTATTTCGCGTTAATTATACCGGAAGAATGGAAACGCATTTCTCGCAAGTGCACTTGTATTCTTTATTTCGAAAACAAAATCGTTCCAGTAAAATTATTCCATTTGAAGTTGAACTGCTACGAAAATCTGAATATTCTGGGCACTCCAGTATGGTTCGTGGCAGCAAAAAATTCCCAGTTTATTTATATATTTTAATCGTAACTGAATACATTTTAGCAATAACTAAAAATTACTAACAAGCACTTCTGATGTTCGTTTCGGTTATTCTACCAGCAATAAATAAAAAAGCAAGTTTATTTATTTTCTTCAAGTTTGTGTAGTTTCTGTAGCTTCGATTATTTATTAGAAATTTATACGCTTCCTTCGATTTTCCTGTAATTTTTATATCCTTGATTATTCACTGAAGATGTATATATTTTCTTCGATTTTTCTGTATTTTCGATTTATTGAAAATTAATACATTTTCTTCAATTTTTCTGCGATGTATGTATGTTCGATTATTTATTTCAAACCAAGACATTTTCTTTGATTTTTCTATAATTTCTGAATCTTCGATTATTTATTGGGAATGTATACGTTTTCTTCCAATTTTCTGTAATTTTTATATCTTTGATTCTGCACTGAAAATTTATATATTTTCTTCTATTTTTCGGTGATATCAATATGTTCGAATGTTTACCGACAATTAATACATTTTCTTCGATTTTTCTATAATTTCGATATATTCGATTAATACATTAAAAATGTATACGTGTTAATAATCTTGGCATCTTTAGTCATATGCTGTTAAGTTTAACGTCGAGACAGGACTACGAATTTCAATCTAAGACTTTTGAACAACGGTCAGCTGGGTGCAAAAAAAAATTCGCATACGACACCGATCAGATATATTTTCACTTGCAAACGAGATATATATCGCAACGATAGCGTGGTACACGCCTTTACATCGTTTGTGCACTTTCTTTCTTGGCTCCGTCGAGACACACGATTCGAGACCTAATTATTCCGGCTGGATGGCTGTCTCTCGATACTTAACGCTAATGCTTTCTAATGCCCATCGACGTCGACCGTGTGTTCTTTTGTTCAGAATGCAAAGAACGGCACGGAATCGTGGCGAAAAAATAGCTCGCTCTAACCCGAGCTATTTCGCGATTTTGCAACGTCGATTATCCGCGATGCGCGAGATAAGCAAGCGGATTTTCCGCTCGAGCGTTCCACGGAATCGGGTCATCCAGCATTTCCAAGCGGAGTCAAAGATCGCGTTGACTCGTAATCGACATTGTAACCAACCAAATATCTCGGAAAAATTTAATTTTAATGCACCGATCGCGATCGATAATCTATTAACCCTCGACACACCGTTTTTCTGTTTTAATTTTGAAGCATCGATTATATGTTATTCGTTGCTTACGATGATATAGAAATCACGTTTGTTTAACTATGATATAATTATGATCATAATTATAATTCAAATGCGATTATTGAGCCTTAATATTAGCTGTTGGTATGAAAATCTATACAGGGTGTCCCAAAAGTGTTGAAGGAGCCAGAAATGGGAGGTAGGTGGGGTCATTCTGAACAACTTTTTCATTTGCAAAAATGTCGTATGGGGCTTCATTTTTAAATTATTAACGAAAAACACCCACCAATCAGAGCGCGAGAATCGCGCGCCACGCGATTCGATCACGACCACGGCCAATTATAACTCGGGCCTACACTTCTGCCTCCGAGCGCGCGCGATTCTCGCGCTCTGATTGGTCGGTGTTTTTCGTTAATAATTTAAAAATGAAACCCCATACGACATTTTTGCAAATGAAAAAGTTGTTCAGAATGACCCCACCTACCTCCCATTTCCGGCTCCTTCAACACTTTTGGGACACCCTGTATAGTCTGCGTTATTACTACGATGGTAGCAATGATAATGTTTTT
Source organism: Coelioxys conoideus (assembly GCA_947623535.1). Classification (NCBI taxonomy): domain Eukaryota; kingdom Metazoa; phylum Arthropoda; class Insecta; order Hymenoptera; family Megachilidae; genus Coelioxys; species Coelioxys conoideus. The sequence continues at coordinate 13,339,479 of OX392456.1, read as the reverse complement.
CTTTTGGTTTTGTATTGCAATTCAATTCGGTTCTGTTCTGTACTCGGTTCGGTGCAAGATGCACGTGCGTGTGTTTCGCGTTTCCTAATTATAGTTATATTTCTATGTATATTATTATGTTACTCTTCAATCGTCTTTTATATTAATAAACAGTTTTTTCCTATTAAATATTGCGTAATTCTGTCATTAGCCTTAGCTACGATAATTAACTTTCTGTCATATTTTCACGAGTCTGACACGTGACGCACTCGCACTTCAACCGCGACAAAACTTACTCGAATTTTTAATACTCTTCAGTTTGAAGTTCAGTTATAATTTGCATGATCAAGGATTGTTGATTACAAAATGCACATAACATTTAGAATTTATTTATCTGTTTAAATATTGTAGCCGTGATTAGTTAGTCCTGACGCACCTGACAAATGAATCATAAGGTAAGGGGTTAAATGAACCGATAAGGAGAAAATAAGGAATAAATTTGAAATAATAAAATTGAATAGTTACAATAACCAATAATTTCAATAATAATTGAATCGATTCACAATTAATAAATCACTAGTTAAATAAAATATCATAAAATAAAAAAAGACAGGTGGACGTTCAAATAACCTTGAAGTACCTTGGACACGCGGTATCTCACGCGTCTTCGAGATTTTTTACAATGTCAGCTTAACATTAGATTTACGGACATTTAATGACTACTTATGTCTGAATTGAAAATGAATTATAAAAATAAATAAAATTAACCTGCACCGAGATAAAGAATCTTTCTATAAACCGATGTACAGTCGTGGACAAAATTAAGTGGACAGGTATCACAAATATCAAAAGGTAAATTTAATTAACTAATAATGCCTATAAATCGAAACTTTATTGCACAATTATATACATTAAATAAATGTGTTTTCAAGCCTACAAAAATATCTCACGTTCTAAATTTAAAATTTATTTACAACAATTGTAATGAAACAAAACATTTTTTTCATTTCTGCAATGTCCACTTAATTTTGTCCATAAGTGTATGTATTATTCATTATTCACTTAACATGCATTTTGACATAAACTTTTCAATAATTTTCGTAATCAGAAACAAAAAATATGAGATCCGTCATTTTGACGGGTAAATCTGGTGTTAAATGGGACACCCTGTATATACAGTATGGAATGTGGTGCCAATTATTTTAATTGATCGACAGCTTCATCGGCGAAACAAAAATATTATCATTCCTCTGTCCATGGGCTAAATCGTAAAAGGCGAAAATCACCGATTACGAAACGGAAGACGTCACCTGCTTAATGGACGAAGAAGCAATAACGTAACACGGCCGATCGTTCGCAATCGATAGAAAGTTCGACGATTATTCAAATCCCCGATCTCCCTGCGGCAAAGGTGTTCCCGAAATAGAAAAAAGAACGAGGCGTCGTCGGATCGACGCGTACGCGAACAAAAGGACGAACCAGGCTTCATCGTCGGCCATTAGAAGGCATTAAGTGTCGAACAGAACGTTGCGCGGTTCGCAACGTAGTCGCAATTAAACTCGTGTATACAAGCACGCGATCGCATGCCGATTGCCGAGCAATTATCGCGCGTTGTTTTCGCAATTAACGGGACGTACCGATGCAACACACTCGTCCTGCCACCAATTGAATTTTTTACGCCAGCCACGAACGCACCGCGTGCATTTTTAAACGCCGTTCGTTCCACCCCTTTGCGTGTAATTGATTCGGATTCGATTTTCGATCGATTCCACGCGATTCGACAAAGTATTCGCGAATCACTTTTTTAATACATGGATGCGTTATTAGATCGCGATTGTTTACGCATTTATGATGTATCAGAGACTTCGAGATATAAACGAACGATACACAGTAGCGGACAAAAATTTAAAACTAAATGGAAAAAATAAATAATTGATTTACTGTTCATAAAAACTATAAATAGTGTTCTACTTTCGGTGTTAACTAATTAGATATTTATTTATACGCTTATAAAAAAAATTTCATTTTGATATTTTGGTCAGTAGCGATGTTATAAAAAAAGGAACGAAGTTCGTATTATATAATATTTCAAATAAAATCAACGTCTTAACCCTTTGCGGACGAGTGGTGATTCTCAGTCGCCATTTGATGCAGTGCAACAAGTTATAATAAATAATTTTTAACTATGGTTGTAGTATTATACACGTGAAGTGTCAATACAGTGAAACGGACAATATTTGTAATAAATAATAAAAATATGTTTATTTCAAAAAAATTGATCAAACTTTTTTACCAGAAAGTTTTACAGTCGCTATTGATAGTTTGCTACTGGTAGAAATAGTTACGACCGCAAAGGATTAAACTTTTGTCCGCTACTGTAAATGGTAGCAAATTATTTACAGGAAGTTTCGAATCAATTTTTTAATGCGTTGATGGAAACGGATGTGTTTTCATTTATTATGCGTGGAGTATAAATAAATTCTGCAAATGATAATACTTACAAGGATATTCGATTCCACTTTTTAATATATAAATATACTAGATATTCAATTTATATAGTGCCTATTTATTTATTCAAACGTCTGTGCATTTATGATATACCAAGGCCTTGAAAATATAAATAAATGATGTAAATGGTAACAAATTATTCATCGGAAGTTTCGAATCAATTTTTTAATGCGTTGATGGAAACGGATGTGTTTTCATTCATTATACGTGGACGTCTTTGAAGTATAAATAAATTCTGTAAATGGTAGTATTTGCAATAAACATCGGTTCAAACTCTTAGTATATAGATAATAAATTTATTTACTAAGATACTAAATAAATTTGGTATCTATTTATTCATTAAACTGTGGATGTTTGTGCATTTTTGATGTATCGAGGACTTCGAGATATAAATTAACGATGTAAATGGTCAAAAATTATTTACAGGAAATTTCGAATGAATATTTTAACACTTTGAGTGCCATGTCACCCACATACGGGTGACGTATGAATTCGTACATAAATCCATCGCTAATTTTAGTTGATACATTTAATATAACAAAGTAGAAAAAAATGTTTGTAAATATATTAAAGCTTATTGAACAAACCAGGATAGAATATTATGAAAATTGTCTATAAAATTTATCGGAAATTAAATTACTTCCTAGATGAAATTGAAACACTTTTAAGGTGGCACTCAATGTGTTAATGTATAAATGGTGTTGCTAGAAACGGATCTGTTTGTATTTATTATAAATAGAGGTCTTTAAAGTATAAATAAATTCTATAAATGGTAATATTTACAAGAAACTTTGTTTCAACTTTTTGATACATAGATATATAGATATTCAATTTATGTAGTATTTATCTATTTATTAGACTGCGAATGTTTGTGCATTTATAATATACCAAGGCCTTTAAAATATAAATAAATGGCGTAAATAGTAGCAAATTGTTCACGAGAAATTTCAAACCAATATTTTAACGAATGGATGCGTTTAAACTACGGAAGTGTTTGAATTTATGATGTATCGAAGTCTTCAAACTGCAAATACATCGTGCAATCGGTAGGACTACAGATTATATCATTTATATTCATTTTACAGACATTATTCGACATCGTACACACAGGAAACTTCGAGTCAATATTTTATAATAATATATAGAGACTTTCTGAGACCGCGGGTGTGTATGCATTTATGAAGTATCGAGGACTTCAAACTGTTAATAAATCATGATAGGTGAGATAACCGTCTACTGATTACATAATTTATGTATGTACTGCAGACTATAGTGTATACACTTTTAACTACAGTCTATTGATCATTGATTGATTCGTATGAAAACTTGTTCCGTAAACAAGATACAGGTTTTTAGAAGATAGCACTTATAGCCTATTCTGTTTGCTCTGTGCAGTTATACAAGTGCACATAAGTTACGATTAGTGAAATACAAAATAAAATGAATCTTTAGAAAAGACTTTCTTATCGTTCATGTCAGTGATGCGTATACTAATTTGGAAATTTAGTAAATTGTTAATATAGGAATTTCAGGTTTTTATATTTTCATGTTTACAAGGTTTTGAATTTTTATATATAGATATGTAGGTGCTTAGAACTTTTATAACATGGTAGTCTAAAAGCTGCCGGATTTGCACATTGAAAATTTGTGAAGTTGGAAAGCTGAACATTTAGAAACTGAAAAATTCAGAAATTTAAGATTATTTAAATTTTAAGTTTAAACCTACCAATCCCTAAATTTAGAAATTTAGAAATTTAGAGGTATTCAAATTTAATGTTCTGCACTGTCCAATCTCTGAATTTAGAGATGCAGACATTTAGAGGAATTTAAATATATAGTTTTAAAATGTAGAAATGGACAAATTTAGTCACTTGAAAATTTAAAAATTCCGGTACTTGGAAATATTTCAATTTTAACCCGTGAATTCTCCGATCCAGAAACTGTAATATTTAGACAATTAGTAACCTCTAATAAACTCGTAAATCAGTCGGTCCCGAGCATATCACTTACAACCCTAATCCGAGTAAGTCATAATATCACGTATTGTTTCGATATAATCATTTCGTTACTTTACCGACAACATCAGTCGCAAATATTGAAATAAAATCATAAAAACGACAAGAATTTATGAAGCATACGAAACCGGAAGACAAGCGTCTTGTCGGAGAGAAACGGTGGAAGACGAATAAGGGATGTTACCGAACGATCAGAAAGTGCAGCGAAGGGGGGCAAAGGAAGTGGAAGAGTACCATGGAAATGGCACGATCTGCAATGTCCGCAGAATAACATGAAACACGGTTTAACGATGGTTTCGATGACGGACACGATACCGCAGGTACAATTATTTCACGACGTCTCGTGGTTTTAGTATTCGGCCTTAAGTTTCTCTTCTGCTTAGATTAAATGTTGGGAATTCGTTATGCTCGAGATTTTATACTGTGTCATTCGAAAACATATAATCATGGAATCAGACAGTTCGTCAACTAATAAACTATATATTATATCATCTGCTAACAAAGGACTAAATTTGTTAATTGGGGCTAAGGAATTATACTAGGTTGTCTCATAAGTTTCTTCTGTTTTTGATTTAATATAAAAACGCACCTCAAGGAATATTTTGCAGGTAATCAAGGAGAATATGATATTTACTGATGGATGAAAAAGGGTGATACAGTAGAACACCTTGTATTTAATGCTACAAATCTTGAACAATAGATATTTTGTATACGTTTCTGTTAAACAAGGAAGGAATTTACGGGACAACCTAATGTAAGGGGAGTGTGTTTACGTTATTGATTGAATTATTCATTTATATAACATTTTCATGTAAATTTGTCCGTCATAATTCTTCACATACTTATATATTAATTAACGATTTTATCTACAGTACTATTGAATATGGTATATAAAATGTAGATAAAATCGTTTATTATTTATACATTTTATTTTTATATGTTATATATTTTATCTATATAAGTTGTGTGTTATACATAGAGCTGTAAGCAGACAATGGTTGTCCCTGTTTGAAAATATTGTTTATAAAAGGAAACAATTGTGAGAGAACTAAGCAGATAAAAATATTGCTACTATGTACCCCTATCCACTTAAATCATTCTGGTAAAATAAAGTTAAATTCTACATAAAATCATGTAAGTCTTCCCTATACGATATGAATTGTTATATTATTACTGAAACATCTATCCCGGCGTGCAACGATTTAAAATGAAAATGTTCGGCACTACGGACAAATATGTCTCTAAAATTGTATCATAAATCAAATTGATAATAAATCCGTTTCGTCGAATGAATCGCAACGAAATGCCGAAAGTTATTGTCCGAAGCAATCAGAGCATCATTCAGGAGAAATGAAACGTATCGAGAGAACAATAGCGACGTTATGAAGTTAGCAAAACGATCTCGTGCGATGTGGATCAAACAAGACGTAATTTTACATTTGAAATATAAATATGCGCTATCCCGTAGGTAATGGCAACGAAAAAGGAACGAGAAGCGTTCGTCCATCGTTTGGTAATAAAATTTATGCAATTTCGATGGAAATGAATTTGCTATCGGGCAAATGACAGAAAGAATTCACGACGATACACAGAGTGTATGCCGTGTTCTCTCCATTGCAAATATTTAACGGGAAACATGCGAAATTGCGATTTCAATTTACAACATCGATCTACAATTGCATGGGGTATGTAAACAACAACCTTTTATGCTATTAAATTTGCAATTTATCTTTAGAACGCAAATGCCTGTGCATCCCAGTGTTGTTGCTCATTTAATGTTGCATAAATATCTGGTAAGCAAATTCGTGTGTTCGTTCGTCTCGATATTTTTATCGTATTTCACAGAGGCATGCTCAGTAGTTGATACAGTAGGCAGACTTTAGTATTTTAATATACTAATTTGATATTTTAATATTTTTCTATTTTCCTATGTTATCATTTTACCATTTTAGTATTTTACTATTTTACTATTTTAGTATTTTGCTATTTTACTATTTTACTATTTTACTATTTTACTATTTTACTATTTTACTATTTTACTATTTTACTATTTTACTATTTTACTGTTTCACTATTTTACTGTTACACTATTTTACTGTTTCACTATTTTCCTGTTTCACTATTTTCCTGTTTCACTATTTTACTGTTTCACTATTTTACCATTCTACTATTACGCTGTTTCACTACTCTGTAACCTTTTCCCATTGCCCACTATTCTCTTATTTGTTATACAATAACATTCTTCATTTTTTATAAAATTTGTTCTGTAAACCAGTTTTCGGTACCGAAGCACTTCTGCCAACCAATACAATCGCGATTGCCGTGATACGACTTCGAGCTTGTTCGCGATTTTGCGAAAACTTGCATGGAGCACGCAAAAATTGCAATCCTTGATACGAAAAGGGGTTGTGCAATATGTACCCAACGATTATCACAGCGCATTTGCGCGTTACCGTGCACCCGATAACGTTAACGAGGTTGTCGCAGGTTCACGCACGTCGCACCTAAGTAAATTGGCGAGCAAACGTTCGGCAAACCGGCCAATTTGATTGCGGGACACGTAGCAAGCAGTTCGAGAACGTAGAATCGATAATCGAGAGTCGGGGCCACGGTTAGCGATTTTTCTCTATCTCTGCCACCCATTCGTACCCACCCAACGTCACCCTTTCACGAACCTGCACATTTTTAACCTTCATGTTATACGAAATCGCTTGATGCTCGCAAGATATCGAATTGCTTTTGCATAAAATCGTATATCGGCCGATTGTATAACGTTGAAATAGAAGTTCGGTTACTCGAGCATGATCTATGATTCATAGAGTATCTAGATTCCGGGTTCTAAAGCGTTCAAACGCTTCAATTTCAAATTTCTCGATTCTAAATTAACCAATTTTCAAATGTTCGAATCTTGAATTCGGGTCTCTACATTTTATAGTCACCAAATTAACAAATTGTAAAACTTTCAAATTATTTAATATGTGTGTAAAAAAATTTCTGAAATTCAACAATACTAGAATTCTCGGAATTTTTTTAATTATCGGGTTTCTAGCATTCTTCAAACGTTTCTAACTTCTCGAATTTCTCAAATTTCTCAAATTTTATATATTTCATAAACTGAGTTCTTTCAGGGTTCCGAAATTTTTGAGATATCTCAAATTTCTCAAACCTTTAATATTCATAAATTTCTGAGATTTTTCAGGTTTTTCAAATTTGTCAGATTTCACAAATTTCTCAAATCTTTCATATTTCATAAATTTCAGAGGTTTCAGGCTTTTCAAATTTTTCCGATTACTCAAATTTCTCAAACTTCTTAAACCTTTCCATTTTCTCAAATTGTTTAAGCTTCTCAAACCTTTCAAATTCCTGAAATTTCTCAAGTTTCTTAAATTCCTTAAATTTCTTACATTTCTGAAGTTTTTTCGGGTTCCTCAAATTTCTCAAGCTCCTCAAATCTTTCAAATTTCTCCAGTTTGTCAGACTTTCAAACATCTCGATTTTCTCTAGTCTTTTAGATTCTTCAAATCCCTCAAACGGCACAAGTATATTGAATTTCTCAAATTTCTCCCAATTTCTATAATTCTCAACCTCCGTTATATCCTTCTTCCTTAATTCCCCAATACCTAGAAGTCTCAAATTCCCGATATTTTTTTTTTATTCCCGAAGTCTCAAATTTTATGAATTCCTATATTCTCAAACTCCGAAACTTGCAAATCGTCGAAACATCGTCATTACAAACTTGCGTTATTACAAGTACAAATTTTCATTTTTACAAATACCATCTTGCGTTCTTACAAGTACAAGTATTCTCACAAGCACAAATTTGCGTCTTTACAGATACAATCTTTCGTTTTTACAAGTAGAAACTAGAAAAAATTAAAAACCGTGAACAGAACGAGGTGCACCATGAAGACCGTTCTCAACGACGTTTCCGTACCGATACCGTCCGTAATTACTTCAATTATAGCGTTCAACGTGCACGTAATTCGAGTCTGCCGTTGCACGCGCTCATTTCCGCGGCGACAGAGAACGTGTTAAAGTACGTCGAGGGTTGTTTGGCTAAATAGCGTGCGGGTTAGATAAAGAAGAGCACGAAACGGAGGAGGAGGAGTTAGGTCCGCGGAATGGAACATAGCGTACATCTGGAAAGCAGCAATCTCGAGAAGTTAAATTGCGAAAGAGTTCGCGAAATCACATTGACCCAGTTCCATTCTTCGTCGCGCCCTTTTGTTCGCCGTTCAGACGATCCGTACACGTGCACGCACGTGAACGTGCACGGTGCACGCGGTCATGGAGGATACGAGAGGAGGTTCTATTAGCCGCACAGGTACGTGGCCGCACATTCCTGCGGTTTCAGCAACATAACCGGATTACAACGCTTGCATAGGTGAATTAACAGGCAAATGTTCGGTAAATTCGTTAGTTGGTTTGACGATAGCGCATGGATCTCGTCGGTGTGCCCTTTTCGGACAAATGTGTCCTTACGAAGTTACTATGATCGACTGCCCCGAATACAGAACGGCAGGATTTCGCTTTGCTAATTTCACTGTTATTCTCGTATAGGCTGTCAGTATTTTGTTGGTATAATTTAATGATTATTATTTAACGTATCGTTGGTTCATTGTTTTGGTATCTTGTTACGGTACTGTTTTCATTATTTTAGTACTTTATTAGTTCGGTACTTCTCTAGATTACTGTTTTACTATTATATCGCTCCATTTTATCAATTTGTCATCTTAGTATCCTGCTATTTTACTATTTTACTATTTTACTATTTTACTATTTCACTATTTTACTATTTTACTATTTTACTATTTTACTATTTTACTATTTTACTATTTTACTATTTTACTATTTTACTATTTTACTATTTTACTATTTTACTATTTTACTATTTTACTATTTTACTATTTTACTATTTTACTATTTTACGCGTCTAAAGTCACAGATTGTATTGAGGTCTGCCAGGGCAGTCACAACAAAGTATTATAATTCCACAAAATCAATCACGAAAATAATCATATTTTAAGATGATTATTATAAGACAATTATAAGATAATTACAGACGAATTTCCTATAAATTCTGTGTTAACACGGAAATACATTACAATTCCTAAATGAAAATCGGTTGGATTCTCTCGTCGCTATGACTATCGTGCACACTAATTTCCTCCTTGACAATGAACATATTAGTAGTATTTCGAAATGAATGACTGCACATGCTTTGAGGATTTCCAAGATTACAATCACATTTCGAAATCGTTCTCCCAAAATTATTCTGGAACCAAGCAGGAATTTCTCAACCAGAAGTTGTGCCCCCCCCCCCCCAACCCTCTGTTATTAATAATTCTACTGAAAATTAATACCGCCCTGTGTGCCCTGAATATATCAAAATTATCAACTATGATTGTACTCTGTTGGAAAGTTTAGTTCCAGCGAACGGATATAATTCTCCTGCTTATTTAATTACCGACCAACTCGTAAGATGCTTATCATGTCCCTTTATCTCAATATTGACATTAACCTAATTATACTATCAATTACAAAATTCAACATTGATCGCTGATATATTCACTATTACTATCAATATATTCAAAACGTATTTTATTTGTGTTAAAATCGTTGTTATCTTAATGACGTAATTTTATTAACTACTAATTATCAATGAAGATGCAATGAATATATATATGTACTTATAACACATATGTATATATGTGTGTGAGTGTTATTAATAATGAATACATACATGCTGTGTGTATGTATGTGTTATATTATAATACGTCATGTACATATATAACATATTATGAAACACATATAATATGTATACATATACATATAACGCGTTATAACATAACACACATGCCGTATGTATATATTTATTAATATTAATGATATAATAACAAAATTATAATTTATAAATAAATATAAATTATATTTCTATTTTATAAATATAAATTCAATTGTAATATTCTCAAAAATTCGTAAAATTTTTGTCAAAATATTTACATGTGAATTTAAATTATTTTATGTTTCACGCTGTATCAGGAATTAATCCAAACTCGATTAAATAAACTACGACCGATGAAGGTATTAATAAATAAAATTTATGGAAATAAATAATCAAAAATATGTGATTGCATACTGCCTTAACTTATTAACACTAAACCTACCAAAACGGTCAAATGAGCGATAAACGACGCTTGTCTTGTTTCAAGTTACAACAATTTTTATGTTGGACATCGAAATCTGTGTCGATTATGATCAAGACAAAGAATAAATGTATACGGTATTTTATGTTTCACTGTTTGTCTATTTACTTTTCAACGTCATTTATAATTTCAAAATAATCGTGCATTATACGCTAGTAGTTTTGTGTTAACAGAATTAGAATGCAGTGGGCTATATACGTGTTAATCACGCCGTAAAGTTGCCATTTCGAAGACACGAAAATGCAACTTCCGGTACGGTCGTGCGTCAAAAACTTCCGTCAGGAGAAGCCATTAAACTTTATCTCGTTGTTTGACTCACCGTTTCTTCGAGTTGACAAAAGTATCTCTCTCCCCGGGCGTTTTTCCCTTTTCTTGGCTACTTCTGCATACGATGTAACACACAAGACCGTTTCACACCTGCGACACTACGGTACGCCACTTAAAATCCTCGACTTTTCTCACTGTTTCCGGTCAGAATACGACGCCACTGGAACGAGAAGATTCGACAACTGAAACGGACAACGGATTCGCGAATAAAACTTGGTTTACATGGTTTGAAGCTTCGATTCGGGTTAACATAATCGTCACGAAACACCTTCGACTCTGTGGAATCGAATGTTGCGAGGTTTGAGAAGATTTTGGTGTTTTGGAACGGAGATAGGGACGATTCATCCCTGATCGAATAAATAGTAAACACTGTTATGAGGTTTAAATAAATTCAAATGCAAAAGTGACAAGAATCACATGGTAATTGCAGATTTTTACATGTGGGAAAGTTTTGTTTGAAGTGGAGTTATGATTCAGATTTAAATAAGATTTATTAGGAAATGTGGGAAGGGTCAATTTATTTGAAGTAATGGCAGTGTCACATACTGTGCAATTCTATTGACGATATTTATCTATGACTGTGTTATATGGATATTTTTTAACAAACCCTTAGTTAGTCTCTTCGATTGCAATTAGAAGTAAGCATTTTATTATTGTATTTTATATAACAACAATGCATGTGCATTATAATATCATAATGCATGTTATAAGCACTTTATATTTGTCTTTTATATAACACCTATGTATGAACATTATAATATCATCATGTATATTATAAGCACTTTATATTTGTCTTTTATATAACATCTATATATGAACATTATAATATCATCATATATATTATAAGCACTTAATTTTTGTCTTTTATATAACACCTATATATGAACATAATATCATGATGTATATTATAGACAATTTACAAGTTATAAGCTATTTATATTTGAATCTGTTATATATTTCAGTTTGAAGAACTCTCTTCCGATATAAATGTATCCAATCAATTAATTGAACGTCCGTACGCTGCGTTTATTGATTGCACTTTCTGTAAATGCGTCATAAAATTCTTCCTCCTGCGAAAGAAATTCGCTAGAAAGATTTCCGTGAATGTAAGGAGCGAACGATAGTAGATTTTCAGGTGGAGGGGAAATCCTGATATCAAAGAGGAACTTCATCCTGCATAGATTTCCGTCCTTTTCATGGCAGCCAACCCGGAACGTTACCGTGTGTAATATCGCACAGTCACTTTCGGTATGAGCTGACAAAAGTAATCGATTTTTAAGGTTTTAAAGGTGAACGCGGAAAACGGACATTTAGGATGACACGGTTTCGCGTTTTCCGTTTCGAAGGAGACTTTCGATACGATTTAATAATTTCGTACTGTATATTCGTGTTTCGATAAATAACATTTTTAGAGATTTTGTAAGATTCATTTTTTGCAAAATTGATTTTGAAACACTTGTTCATTGCAATTTTATTTGAAGTAGAATATCATTTTGTAATTATTTCGGTTTCGATACACGATTGCAGTTTATTCGAAGAAATTGTGGAAATAATCGTATTGTATTGGAAGTAATAAAATGATTTATAATTGTTACTGAACGATTCAGTAGTTTCGTTCATTGAAATCTCTGTGCATACGATTTTCCAGGGTTTCAACTTTCTGAATTCTCAATTCTATTTCCGAATCTTCGATATTCCAAATTCAAGAATCATGAAAGTTCCTAGTTTTCAAATCTGTAAACCAACATACCCCACATTTTCGAAAATCCGAGTTCCCAAATATGCAAATTTCCATATCGCCATATGTTCAAATATTCAAAATCCCAAATTCGCACATTTTCATACCCAAGTTTCTAAATTCTCATATCCCTAAATTTGAAAATTTCCATATCGACATATGTTCAAGTATTAAAATTCCCAAATTCGCACATTTTCATATCTAAAAATCTTCAGATATCCAAATTTCCAAATTCTCATATCCCTAAATTTGTAAATTTCCATGTCTCCAAAGTTGCAACTTTCCATACCCCCAAATTTTCAAATGTCCACATTGCCAAATCTCCATATCCCTACGTTTGCAAATTTTCATATCCCCAAATTTGCAATTTTCCATATTCCCAAATGTACCAATATCCAAATTCTTTAATTTGCAAACTACCATATCCCCAAATTTCTAGATCCCCAAAGTTCAAATATCAAAATTGCCAAATTTTCAAATTTCCAAATGTGCAAATGTCAATCCTTGAATTTGGAAATGTCCATATTCTTAAATTTCCAAATATTCATGTATTATACTTTCAAGTTCCAAAATTTCTAAAACACCGATTTCCAGTAAATCTCCCATATTCTACATACATTATAACGAAACAATTTTATATTTCACCCAAACCGAAGTTACCGATATCTTCGCATAACATTAACGATAATAACGGTCCGTGGCCTCATTCCGAATATTTAATACCAAACCCAATTTCTGCACTTAACATCAAACAAAACCCGCATAAATTCCACAGTCGGTGCCCACGAATTTGACTGCTACGCCCGCGGCGATATATCCGGAGTCAACCGTAACTGTGATTACATCGTTGCCCAAAAAGCGCGAATAACGTGTTAATAAAAAAAAACGTCCACCCTGTTTCCATTATTCGTTGCCGTTTGCGTGCTTTTGAGCCCTACAATCACAATAGACATTGACAAAATTAGACGTCGTCCCAAGGTTCTGTCAATGCAATAGACATCGTTTTCCATCCCTTCGAGCACTTTAATTTCCAGAAGTCGACAGATAATTTATTCAGAAGTCAATATTAGTAATAAAGTTGTCTATTCTATAAAATAGACCTATCTTTTTGGCCCAACATTTTAACACCGACACTTATTCTGTGAGTGACGAGTATACAGGGTGGCTGGAATGATCTGTTACTAAGTAAGTTCATACTGTTGCATCTGTCGATCCGCTCACGCGATCCATCTGAAAGTTGCCATATTTATAGTTCATTCAATTGTTTATATGCGTGCAGAAGGATTTTCGTATACTACATCTCAAAGTACGATTATAGCGATGGATTTGAAGCGTAATTCTGTAATTGCTTTATATTTAGCTGGAACATCAGTTCTAATTATCGTTCATGAGCTCCAGCATTTGAATGCAATCTATTTAATGATTAAATGTAATGTATTGGGCTATTTTGGAGGCCAAGGTCAATGTAATAAAACATCGAAGTTTGGACACTCAAAGATCAGCACGTGTCCGGGAATGGAAGATTCTACAATCTCACGTACGGGTAGCGTGCGATTCATTCTTTCACCGTTTGAATGAAATTATTCGTGCAAAGAGAGGTTATATCGAGCAATGAGCATTAAATCATTTTCTTGAATGTTTCTCGACTATTTTCTTCCCTTGAATAAAACAAAATATTTAAAAGTGTATCTGCTGCAGCGGTTTGAAGTTGTAACAGTTCATTCCAGCCATCCGTACTTACAAAAGGGAGCACCACAGTTAACTGGTGAATGGTCCCTAACATAATTATTGACACTACCATGTATATACACGTGCCATCAACGCGAAAGAATCTTGAAAAGTGCCCAACCAGAATGATCCGATTTCCCGCGGTAAATATCGACGGCAGCTCGTTAGAAGGGCCGTACATCGGCGATAAAAAGCGATTTATCAGCCACTCTGGGTTAAAAGGATTGTCAAGCACGGGGCGTTGCAGCGCCTCGTTTGACCACGGGTTTCGCGGACGTTTAACGAGTGACGATTAAACGACGAGAAAGGTGTACGCTGTTAACACGGACAGTTACGAGCAATTGATGAGTAGCATTGTGTAGCTAATAGCCAACTCGTTTGACGTTAAACGAGCCATCGCTCTTTGCCGCGATCCTGATGACATTACATCAACGCGATACAACGTGACCGCGAAGGAAATTGCTCGAAATGCCGAGGAACGGGGTGAAAAAGCTGCCGAGTGCGGTTTTCGATTAGCGTGCAATTTAATCGAACGATTTCACTGCATTAGATACACGGGACGAAGGGCGGGGAGAACGAACCCGGCTCTAATCGGCTGGAAATAATTTGTTTGGTCAAGCACCGGTTACGTGCAATCTGATTGATTGCAGATGATCGATCGGTTTAAACAGACCGTGTCGAGGAATTAGGGCCTGTTGGCTAATTATCATAGTAAATCGGTGGACTATGATTCGTAGCGTGAAGAAACACGCTCATTGTAGTTCCTGTTAATAACGGAATTGTAAATCGACGTTCGATGATTCGATGTCGATCGGGATTTTGGGGAAAGTCCTCGATTGGAAATCGTTCGATTTTTGCGATTTTTGGATAATCGTGGTTACGGAATTACGTGTTTCTGAAGCGGAAGTATAATTTCGAGGAGGATGAAACAGAAGCACGGAACTCCTTTGCTTTGGTATATCGATCTTATTCGAAGTTGGCATAATTATGGGTAGATATACGTAAGTCATCGTTATGCAAGATTATGGCTCGCTTTCCGATGGAATTAGAGAGAACCGAGATTGAATGTAATTTTTGATCTGCAGTTAAGTGGGAAAAAATTCGATAACTTAGGAATTTAATAATTTAGAAATTTGGATATTTGGAATTTGATGCTCAAATAATGGAATAATCGCACAATTTCACAATTCGAAAATGTGAAAATTGATGATTTGTAAATTTAGTGACTTTAGAAGAAACTATTTATATATTTGTAATTTGGTAACTTGCTAATTTGATAAATTGTTACATTGATGATTTACTAAATCAATAAATCGATAAATATATAAATTGGTAGATTGGTAAATTGATAAATAGGTAAATTGGTAGATTTGTAAAATGATACATTAATAAATGGGTAAATTAATAAATTGATAAATTGATACGTTCGTAATTTATTAAACCAATAAATGTGTACATTTTTAAATTGGTAAATTGATAAGTTAATAAATTAGTCGATGGAACAACTGTCAATTGGTAGATCGGTAAATGGATACATTAATAAATTGTTATACGAGGAAATTGATAAATTTGTTATATGGCAACTTAATAATTCGATGCTTAGAAAATTAAAATTATGTACACTTCAAATTATAAAATTCAACATTTCACAACTATGAAATATGGTACTTTCATTATTTCGCAATTTAATGACACGTTAATTGAGAAGATTAGAAATTTGAAAGTACAGTAGTCTGATAACTAGAAAATTTAAATATTACATAATTCGCAAATTGCAGATTTGACAATGTAATAATTAAGTAATTTAGAAATTTGATGATTAGGTTCATTAGAACTTAAAAGCCTGGCATTTCTATCTGACAACTGAAAAATTTAAGAATTACTAGCCTGAAAACTTATTAACTAAATAATTTGAAAATTCTATTATCTGGTACCTTGAGAATTTGAGAATTTTTATATTTGACATCCTGAAAATAAAAATTTATTATATTGAATTTTGATAATTTATTAACTTGAAAACTTGAAGCTCTGGAAATTTGAATATTGAAACATTAGAAAGCTCGATAACACAAACGAATTTCATACGTCTAATTAAAATGTCTATTTCATTCGTTATATTTACTATCACCGCCACAGTCCCATACCAAATATTTAATCATGTCAAACAAGTATAGTATCAAATATCCTGGAAATCTTTTGCGAAACAGACGAAAATCCACGACCGACGAAGGACGTCGGTATGCGAATCATGCGAACAACCCTAATCTACCGATTCTACCATGCGGCACGTGTGTCCTTCAAACACCGTCTCCTCAAAACCGTGCGAATTTTCAAGAACGGAACACGATCGAAGCTCCAACTTCCTTTTTCGTCGCTTTATTTACATATCAACGAACCCACTTCCCGGGGGATTCACTTCACACATACCACTCGCAGGCTTTCCGGTGTACCGAAAGAGCGACTCAACGGCGTGAAAATCGAGTCGGAAGCACACGGAAACGGAAGACGACGGATACACGGACGATCAACGCGATATCCCGTGTCTGTTTTGTGGACGTATCATCGGCACAGTGTCTTCGTTTCGTGATCCACGGAGATGCAAAGGGGCACGTGACACGGCGTGACACACGCGGACGAAACGACACGGACTCACGTCCTAACGTGCAGAGAACTAGGCTCCAGATGGAGGTCTACCGAGACACTGACGGCTACTCTCGCCACGAGGACATTCCCCGATTCTCAGGTGAACCATACGACAGAGAAACAGGGGCCCAGCTGGAGGGAGAAAGAGAAAGAAAGGTTTGCCGTTCCCCATCCCACTATACCGAGTGTCTCGTTTTAACACTGAACCTACCGAAACGATCAGAATAACCATTTAACAAGTCTTCAATTTTACGTTACATAGTACGTGAGGTGATTTTTTTTTTAAATTCGTGTTGATTTTCGTCGATATAAAGAACTAACGTGTACATTAATTTGTATTTTATGGTCCGTTCATTAATTCTTCATCTTCATTTTTCATTTCAAAATATATGTGCATTATACACTGGTAAGTTTAGTGTCAATTCGTCCACGCAATCACGAACTGATACTACCACTGAAGCGCCGTCTTTATTTTTACCAATTCATTTAACTTGCTTATTAATAATTTTTTAGAATTTATGCATTATTAAATTGAATTATTTAAATTTAATTGTAGCAAAAGGAGGGGAATTATTGTTAACACTGAAACTACCGAACGGGTCGAATGACCCTTTCACAAATTTCCTATTTCGAACGACAAAATTTGGTAAGATGGTTTTCTTCACATTTGTGCCGATTGTCATCGAGACAAAGAATCAATAAGTGTATTCATTTATGTTTCGCCGTTTGTTCATTTATGTTTCATTGTTTATTCACTTATGTTTCATCGTTTGTTCATTTATGTTTCATTGTTTGTTCAGTTACGTTTCATCATTTATTCATTTATGTTTCATCGTTTGTTCATTTATATTTCGATCTCGTTTTTAACTTCAAAATAATGGTGCATTAAACGTCAGTTTTTGAGTGTTAATACATTTTTGGTGGGTCGCCAAACAGACCAAACTGATATAGTGAAGTTGTAAAAAAGTAATGTTGCTGAATCTAAACAAAAAGTACGAGTTACTTTAGTTTCGAGAAGATAGACGTCGGAAATTTACTCGGAACGCGTACACTCGTTACATGTCGACCTTGCGTGTCTCAAAAATTTTGTTTCATTCCTATTTGTATTTACAGACACTATAATGACCTTGGTTGATGTTTTACTCTTTGGTTCGTCGTTAGCATAGGTGAAAAAGTGAATCTATGAAAACAAAATGTTTGCTGTTGGGATAGTTTTACTTGATCGATTCATAAATTGTTGAAAATGTCCTTGCAATAGTATGTATAGTTCAGTTCTTCGAATCAGATTATCACGAACAATTTGCAAAGAACTCTAAGCTTTCAAGTACCCGGATGCGAATAATATTCTGTTTTTTAATAGTTTTGACAGAACTACAAAGGTAAAAATCGAGTGGTGAGAAATCAGGTGACAGTGGCGGCCAGAGGATTGTTTAAAAATCTCTTATTGATAACTTGCGTTTAAAAAATCTCTTACTAATCGGCAAAAATGAGGCGGGATGAATCATATCCGTATACTCGCTGTTTGAACAAATAGTCATATTGGGAAACTATCAGATATTGAATAATTATACCGATAATAGAACAGCATTAAGGATAAACCATCAACTGAGATCGTTACTATATTTCTAAATACAAATAAGAAACAAGATTGTATAGTTATGTACCCAGTAAATTTTCCACGTCGATTTTCTCAAAAGCAAAGAATCGTATGAAAAAATGTTATTCCTTCTTTCGACACATTTTTACACGTATAACGACCTAATCACTTAACCATGAGTTATTTTTATTCCATACGAAATTAACGACACATAATTGAAAAGGTTATTATACCTATATGTCAATTCTGCCAGGTTCCATTACGCAAGGACAAACGTTTTAAAAATTATAGCATTTTGAAGAAATAGTCAACACGTAAATGAATAACTTCGGGGAATTTTATTGAAGATGGAGTCGATTTGATGAAACTGCAACGTTTTAAAATCGCGCATATATGTTTTGTTAAGTCTCTTGCAAAATATCCAGAGACTGATAATGACAGAAGGAGAACCAGAAATAAGTTCTCATCTACGGAACAAGTTTTATTTTATTTTATTTTATAGCTTTATTCTGCGGAACACGTTCGATCAATAACTATAAGTACAAGATAGGAGATAATCGTATGAGTGGATTATAAATAAGACACCGTGTATATTTTCTGCTGTTTATTGGTCGCACCTCTTTTCTTGTCTCTTTTGCTCGTTCGTCATAGCTTTTCACGATTTTCTCCTTTCTCCCTCGTGATTGCACACATGGGAGAGGGAGAGAGAGTGAGAGGAACCGTGAATGATCTCGTACGGGTCTGGTTCTTGAATTCGTTAAACATATGCACATACGAAATTTCTGTCACGGATTTATCGTTCAGTTTAACGAGACGAGGCGATTGTTAATTGGGGACAATATTTGGGTCACTGTTTCGGAATATCTTCATTTTGTGTAATGGTCCCTTGGGAAGCTACATTTAACATGGAGGTTTGTTGGGGTGCTACAATCATTTTTGTAAATAAAAGTAAAAAATTGTACATTTCCAAACCGTCACATTCTCGAGTTACATACTTTTTCATTTCTAAACTTCCGCATTCCTGAATTCCTAAATTCCCAAATTCCCAAATTCCCAAATTCCCAAACTTCCAAATTCCCAAATTCCCAAATTCCTAAATTCCTAAATTCCTATTTCCCAAATTCCCAA
Organism: Coelioxys conoideus; assembly: GCA_947623535.1. NCBI lineage: Eukaryota > Metazoa > Arthropoda > Insecta > Hymenoptera > Megachilidae > Coelioxys > Coelioxys conoideus. Next base: position 13,319,610 of record OX392456.1, on the reverse strand, counting down.
ATTCCCAAATTCCCAAATTTCCAAATTCCCAAACTTCCAAATTCCCAAACTTCCAAATTCCCAAACTTCCAAATTCCCAAATTCCCAAATTCCCAAATTCCGAAATTCCGAAATTCCAAAATTCCGAAATTCCGAAATTCCGAAATTCCTATTTCCCAAATTCCCAAATTCCCAGATTCCCAAATTCCCAAATTTCTAAATTCCCAAATTCCTAAATTCTTTAATTCCTAAGTTTTCAAATTCTCACATTATCAAATGCCTAAATTTCTAAATTCTCAGGATCCTAAATTTCTAAATTACCAGCTTCCTGAATTCTTAATTTCTAAGTTGCTATATTCCAATATTTCTACATTTATAAATTCAAAAATTTCCAATACCCAAATTATCCAAATTTTCAAACTCTAAAGTCCTTCAAATTTCCAAATCCCCAAACTATTCAATTTAAATTTCTAGATCTACAAATCCGAAAGTACTCAAATTTCCAGAATTCCAACTTTCTTAATTCGTAAATCCTCAAATTTCAAACACTCCCAACTTCCATATTCTCGAACGCTCAAATGGCCAAACTCTTAAACTCAAAATCTGTCAAGCTCTCGATTCTTCATATCCCCAATTTCGCCAGTTCTCAAATTGTCAAATCCTTGAATCCCTAAATTCTCGAATTTCCACGATTAAACGATACGCCGACAGAAGCACCTATCAAACCAATCCCTTGAACAAAAGACAATTCACCATTGATTCGCGTTTGAATGGGACTTCCAAGAAGCATTTCACTATGAATCCAGCTACGCAACGTAATGCCACAAGGTACATTCCAGCAAAGGCGCGGAATTCCAGGTCATCTCGCGCCAGGAATGTGGCTTTATCGCAAAAAAAAAGAATCTGTTCCCTTCGGCGATGCAGAATTGTGTAAACTAAAATAATGGCAAAGGTCATCTCGGTGTTCGCTTCTTATTAATGCCAATTATAAATCAACTTATCACGTTCAATGTATCGGTTTTTATTATTCCGCGTTCCCTGCTTGATCTATCATGATAAATCTGTCTGCTTGTCTAACGCAGACTGGAAATATCATCCGTGTCAAACATTTTGCATCTATAAATGTTGTTTATACGAATTACATAGTTACTCTCGCAGACAGATTATGTTTGCTTGTCCCTATGCGATCGACTGTGAAATCCATCGCATCGATCGATCACTCGATTCAACATGAAAATATATTTTCTAACACGATAATGTAAAATGTAATTTATAACACGAAAATATATTTTCAGATGACACGATTGACTGGCAATTGTAACGATACACTATATACATATTTCAAATAATTTGCACGAGCACTCGTTAAGGATACAGGGTGATACACAAGTTGTGTTATTTATGACACTTTCGTTTTCGATAATATTTGAGAACGATTTAAATAACTTGATCTTTCGTGTGTAAAATAAAAGTCAATGATCTGAACAAATAATTGACTGACAGTTATAGAAACAAGACAGTTATAGATGATTTATCTCAACATGTGCTGTATATAAGAGTGATTCTCAAAATTATATTATTTAGAATACCACGTTTGTTTCTGATAAGATTAGAAAATGTTTTAGGTAACACAATTCTTTTCATAATAGAACGCAATTGGAGGTATATGAATGTAAACTTCGTTTTTATTAAAGGAACCATATATCTTTTATATACCAATCAACCCTTTGAAACATTTCACATAAAAGAGTATTAAGATACAAAATCAAAACAACCAGCAAACCCTTTGAACCGGTTACATTTCAACTTTGAGACTGATTTAAGATTTGAAATGGTTACATTTCGAATTTTGCATCTGAGATTTTAGATACTTAACATTTCACATCATCTATTCCAAATGTACTGTATGCACAATTTTCAAATTAGTAAATTTAAACATGCATAATTTTCAAATTTGTAAATTTACCATGTTTCGTCCACAGCAAAATTTCTAACATCGTCGCAAAGTCGATTAATTTATCTTGAAACGACCCACAACAAACTTATTAACATCGTTGCAAAGTCGATTAATTTATCTTGATGCGACCCACAACAAACTTATTAACATCGTTGCAAAGTCGATTAATTTATCTTGAAACGACCCACAACAAACTTATTAACATCGTTGTAGAAGAGCGATTAATTTATCTTGAAACGAGCCAGCTGTTACAGGCATTAACAGCTGAAAAGATTTAACTACGTCTATTCAATTCGGGTCCTTATTTATCCCAAACTGCTTCAAATGATCTCGATGTTTCGCATGTTCCTCGAAATCACGAGACCCGATAGCGTTTCTCACAAAGCCTGCCACTTGAACTCTGCAGAAACTGAATTCGTACGAGAGGAAAAGGCAACAAAGTTTGGCAAAATCGTTTGCAAACTTGAATGGAACGAGCAAGTGTTTTGCTTTTCACGGGGCAATTTCAACGACAAAGGCTCGCCATTGAATTCGAGGCAAGGGGGTTAAAACCGTCGGCGATTATTCTGCAAGATTCGATCGATTGCGGGTCATTTTGAATAAGTCCCAAAAGTTTTATCGGGTGACAGGGTCGCTGGGAGGACGACAGGAACTTCTCTAAAGCGAGGATAATTGGGAATCGCGGGTATTCGATGTTAACGCCCCTCTTCACGAATTTGCCGACAGCCTCTGTCTCAAATAATAAGGGCGCAAGTGACCCGACTTCGGAAATCAATAAATACCAACGCACCCTTCCGACTTTTGCCCTGTCATTGGATACCGATCGAACGAATTAACCCTTTGCACGCGAAGGTATTTTTATGGGTATGTTGGTTGGTACGAAAATAATATTGAAGCAATTCTTTGTAATCGATAAGCACACATACATATATGTTCACACAATATAACAATTGCTTGGATAATACAGAAATACGCGTTACTCGAAAGGCTGTTCAAAAGGAAGTGATCTATCGATCGCTAACGGTAGAGACAATTAAGAACAAAAGGTAGCGCTCCCTTCGACAAGCGGGAAGAGCAAACTCCTTCAGGGTATATTGTATATTGTATTTGTGCGGATCGATTTTGGCTTTGATATAAGGAAAACTTGACATTTCGGGGAATTTGAAGGTTAAAAAATTTTGGTATTTGGAAACTTCAGTATTTGGGAATTTAGAATTAAAATTTAAGGTGTCCCAAAAAGATTTGGGAATTTTAGGGGTGGGGCTCCGAAGATTTAAGTATTTCATGATTGAAGGATTTGCAAAGAAGGGTGTTAAAAAATGCCCATTTTTGGCATCCCCTGGAAATGAAAAATTCGTGTAGGATCTTCTAGAGTGTCTCCAAAGGAACAAAAATTGTCCTCATGACGTTCCCGAGAAACGATGGTAAAGTTGCCAAAAATACGTTGAAAGTATATAAAAGTAAAACACCCTCCAAAATTCTAATCTTTCAAATTCCTAAATTCTCAAATTTTGTAATATTAAAATCTTCTTATAAACATCGAACTAAAGAAATTCACAATCCTTTACTTCCTAAGCTGTCAAACTTCTTCGATGAGCAGATAATTTTAAATTGAAATTGAGCCAAACAATGAATAAATTCTCGATAACTTCCGTCAAAATCGTTGAATTTTAATTGTACACCTGAAATCATTATTCTCATAAAACACTTCTTTAAAAGTCACAACTGACAATGTGTGTCGTTCAATACAAATTTTACGTCGTAGTATGCTATAATTACATTTAAATAATTAAATTTCATCATCTTCAACTACTCCAAATCTGCATCCTCGCACAAATTTCGGTTACTTCACATTAAAGCAATTTTTCAAAAGCCCCGAACATCAACTCGTCCCGCTAAATAAACTCGCGTTCACATCCGTCAAATTCCTTCGTTTCAAAGGCGAACTTTTATAAAAAAACCATGCTTTTCTGTCCCATTTCCGTGATTTTTCACGACACTTAGCGGGATGCGCCGTTTTTTTCACAAAGGGAAAATGAGCGGATGAAACGGTTTCTAACATAGTCAGCCCGCGTTACGATGTAAAAAATATATGAAAAGGAGAATAATAACGAAACCAGGTCGCTGGATGCACGGGTACGAGAAGAATTTGAAAATGCAATGCGTCACGGTTCGTGACACGTAATAGACGCGGAAGAAATGAAGTTGCACGGAAGAGACCGACACGACGAGCATTCAGCGGAAAGAATTCATAGAGTAGGCGAATAAAAAAAAGGATGTCCCATTAACGTTTTTCCGTTGGTGGCCTCCTCAATCATCCCCTTGACTGTTCATTAACCCTTTGCCGCCCAGCTACATATGTAGGACTTTTAATTTTCTTCCCCGCCCCTTTCTTTCATCCGTTTCAACCCATTGTTGGACACAGCCTGTCCTTGTTACTTCTGCCCTCCGGAAAATAACCCCGGCTTTGTGCAGCTGACATTTCGTGCAATTTTTCAGACACGTTCCCTCGCCGGACGCTAACGTCCGACGACAAATAAGGCGTCAAGCACGCGGAAATGTAACGGGGATAGCGAAATGCTCGAACAGGATGGAAAAATCGTTTCTAGATGAAAGCGCGGATGCCGGGGTTCGATGAAATATCGAGCTCGCGTAAAATGGATTTATGGCGACGCGCGAATCACTGGATTGAACGTGTTTATGCAGATGAAACGTGTCTGACTGGAATTTTAGGATTTCTGGATTCATCGTGACGAAGGATTCGCGAGTTCTTCGATTTCCGAATCTACGATTCTGATATTTTGGAAATTGGAAATGCTGGGGTTTTTCGATTGAGACATTTTTTGAAAGACCGAGTTTTTAAATTGTTTGATGTTGGAATTGGTGAATTTTTCTAAATACGAGTTCATAAATTTTCGAATCTTCGAATACTGAATATTCGAATTTCCAAATTTGTATTTAACATTAGATTTACGGTTGTTCAGGGACCACTTTTGTCTGAATTAATAATGAACTATACAAGTGAGTAATGGATAATACATAAGCCAGTTTGTAGGAAGATTCTTTATCTCGATGAAGGTTATCGTGCATTTTGCAACAAGTTTTTTGATAATTTTCATAATCGAGAATAAGAAATCTGAGATCCGTCATTTTGACGGGTTCCGTGAACCTAGTGTTAAATCTCCGTATTTTTGAATATTCAAAAGTACAAATTCCTCAATTTGCAAATCTCTGAATTTCTGAATTTTCGAATATCCGAACTTCTGAATATTCGAATCTTCAGGTATTCAAATTTTCAATTTCCTGAATTTGCAAATGTCCAAACTTCTGAATATTCGAATCTCTCAATTTCTGAATATTCAAATCTCTCAATTTCTGAATATCCAAATACCCTAATTTATAAATATTCAAATCTCTGAATTTCTGAATATTCAAATGTCTAAGTATCTGAATACTCAAATTTCCAAATTCCTGAAATTGCAATTCTCCAAATTTCTGAATATTCGAATCTCTCAATTTCTGAATATTCAAATTTCCAAATTCCCGAATTTTCAAATCTCTGCGCAACAAATAAAAATGTGCAACTTCTCAAACTTTTAACCGTCCTAATTAGCGCAGAATCAAAAAAGCACTCTCCTAATTCCTTAATTTTACAGATCAAGAATATCCCAATTCCCTATCTGCCAAATTCTTAAATATCTATATTTTTCTACACATACAAATTTCCGAATTTGCACATATTTAAATCTCAAAATTTCTGAACATTCAAATATCCAAATTCCCTAATATGTAAGTCTCCGAGTCGTAAGGAAAAATGTGTAGCCTCCCAAACCTATGCATCTTAATTACCACAAAAGCAAAATTTAACAAACCCATCTCCTTAATTTCCCAGATCGACGAACATCCAAATTGCAAACACTCACATTCTTATACATTCGCATTTCCGTATTCCAAACGTCCTACATCTTCATCGAGTTTCGAAGTCCTCGATTCCCGTAAAACCCGAACTCGAGAAGGCGAATAAAAAAGTAACCTAACGGAGATGGGATTCCGATTGTTGACTAAATATTCTCTCGCGTTCAAAAATACCCGTCCCGTTCGCGATTCAGACTCAAAGAACGAGCGATGTTGGATGTTACGGTGAAAAAAAAAGTGAATGGTTAGGTGGTAAATGGAAGGAAGAGCCGCACGAAGAAATATCTCTCGAGGAAATTAAAACGTCGGGTTGGCTCAGAAAGCGGGAGCTTCGCTTTACTTATTTATTCCATTATGAAAGCTTGCAGTTGTTTCATTGCGTAGGTGGTGGTGCAACTACTATGGCCGCGGCACTGTGTACACACTGTACTCGTCGGTGTCACCTTGGAAATTCTGCTTTTAACGTATCATCTGGGGAATACGGTATTAAAAATTATGGACATTTAAATGTGGCCGAGTAATGGATGCACGCGCAAAGCCGTATCTCGCGCAGGATTATGCTCGAACTTGTCCCGTTGATTCGTTGCTTTTTCAGAGAAATGTGGTTCTGTGTATCCCGATGAAACTGTAGCCAGGTGTAATTATTACGTTCCCATTAGAAGGATAAAATGTTGAATGTACACCGGTGTAATGTAGACGTGTTTCGGGTAGAAAACGGTGTAGAGTTTAAAGTTTGAAGGATCTTATTATCTGGTATCAATTATGGGAATGTGGGTATTGATACATGATATGAAATATGATGTAACAATTTTATTGCCAGATTTACGAGAGATTCATAATTTTTTGATCAATTGATTTACTGCTAGGTTTACGAAAGGTTTATAATTTTTTCGTTTGGTTCGGTACATCAGAAAATGTTTTTTTTGCAGTTTGTCTTTGTTAGTGCAACGAGGATTTAACTGTAGTCTGAGTCTTATTTCTTTTAGTATTACAAGAGGGGCATAGCTTGTGATTTGTAGAACAATTTTGAGAAACGAAATGCGCTAAAACTGCAAATTTCAAAATCTAAAAGTTTCACATTCTTTCAATTTTCTAATTTTTTAATGTCTCTGTTTCAGGGTTTCTAAATTCCACAGTTTCACAATTCCTCAATTCTTCAATTTCTCAACCTCTTAATCATTAATCAATTCGTTATCCTTGAATGCACCGAATTGTCAGTTCATAAATCTATCAATTCACCAAATTTTCGATTCATTAATTCATCAATGAATCGCTCGTAAAATTCATCAGTTTATCAATCCAATCAATTCGTCACACTATCGATCAAATGGATCCATAAATTCGGCAATTCATGAAATCGTTAATTCATCAATTCGTTGATTCGTCGATTTGCAAATTCATCAATTCATCAATCAATCCACCGAATTGTCAATTCATGAATCCATCAATTCATTAATTCATTAATGAATCGCTCGTAAAATTCATCAATATGTCAATCCAATCAATTCGTCACACTATCGATCCAATCGATCCATGAATTCAGTAATTCATAAAATCGTTAATTTATAAATCCATCAATTCCTTAATTCATAAGTTCATCAATTAATTAATTGCTAAGTTCAAAAACAAGTCAAAGATCATTTCGTCGCAGTTCATATGATTCGGCCTTGAATCAACTACGACAGGATGTTAGAAAAAATAACCCCGACAAAAAACTGCAAGATGCGAGTACAGACATCGTAACGAATTATCTCCCACATATCGTAACGAGCAGACAACAAAACGTTCACGGGGAAGAAAAAAATCGTAGCGGCGTCGTTGTCGGAAAACGAAGATATGCTTATATGTAAATTCGCACTAAATTAACCGACATTCGTTCGCCGTAACCGCCACTTCGTTCTCCACAACGCAATTCGTGTATGCATATATGCATACGTAATACGAACAAGAATAACGTAGCGGCGATATTTATCATCTAACAGCAAGATGATTCGAATGGTCCGCAATTTATTCGTGCTGGCCAATATACAGGCGGGAAGCGAGAGGTCTGATTAATTAACGGCACTTGCTCGCATTCGTACTGTGACATTTCGTTATGCGAGCACGCTTTGTTGCTCCGTTATTGCCGTGCTAATTCATCCGATCAGTCATTTATTAGCTTCTCACGCGGACCGTGTAATTCAACCGATTCAACGTAAGCAAATGCACTGAGCCCTTTGCTACCCTCGTGTCTCGTCGTTTATTGTTCACGGCTAATGAGAGATTCTTCGAAGGCTTACGCGAAATTCATCGGTCTATGAATTCGTCACTATCGTGGCCACGGAATGCCTAATCCAATCGATTCGGAGATACATGCTGATTTCTGACGAAATTTAGTGGATCCGAAAGTTGGAGCCAGATGTATCTACTGTGGGACGAATTTTTAAGACTATAAAGTTTCCAAATTTATAAATTTTCGAAGTTCCGAATTCCTGCATGCACGAATAACAAAGTCTACAAATTTATAAATTCGTAAATTTCACAATTTTCCAATTTTCGAATCTTCGAATCACCAACTTTTCTAATTCCCAAATACCAAATTCAAATATGTCAAAACCTTTATTTTTCAAAACTATCGAAAGCTTCTAACAATTTCTAAATGTCTATATTTCTAAATTCCTAAACTCCCAAATTCTCAAATTTCCAAATCTTCCAATTCCAAATTTAATTACTAAACTCCCCAATTATAAAATTCCCACATTCCCATCTTTCTAAATTCCAAAATTCCTACATTCCCGACTTTCTAAATTCCCAAATAGCCAGATTCCCAAATTTTTAAGTCTCCAAATTCGTACATTCGAAATTACAAAATTTCATAATCAGCTATTTTCAGTACTTTCAAAAATTTCCAAAAATCGCACAAATTTCTAAATTCCTTAATTCCCAAATTCCAAATTAACAACAATCTCATAATTCTTAATTCTTCAAATGTCCAAATTCCTAAATTTCCAATTTTCAAAATTATCCACTTCTCAAATTTCCAATTTTCAAAATTATCCACTTCTCAAATTTCATATTCTAGGATTTCAAAATCTTCAACTTTCAAAAATCACCCAAATGTCTGAACCTTGAAATTCCTGAATTCCTAAATTCCTAAATTCCTAAATTCCTAAATTCCTGAATTCCTAAAATGTCTAAATATTCAAATTTTCCCCTAGACTCCAAACCAAAAGAGATCCAAACCCCTTTATCCCCAAAACTCCCCAACTTCCCATAACTTGCAAAGCGCCCGAAAATCCCCAAATTCTGAAATATCCGAATTTCTAAATTGTCAAATCCAAAAATTTCTAGTCTCTGCGTTCAAGAAAAATTGTTCACCAACCACGATCCGCGACCCCACATTTCCTATTGCAATAAACTTAGAGAAATTTTTCACCGTCCGTATTCCGCGAAACTTTCTTGTCGCCGGTACAGTAAAAATGTAGCTCGCTCGAAACCCGCATAACGAACACGATTTTTCGACGAAACATTAAACACCAGCGTTCCCGCTGGAAGTCCGCAATATTCTACGAAGCTAGCCATGTATACATTTATGATATCACGCGCCGGTGTGTTTAATGGATGGAAATGTTTATGGGATTTTCTGACATACGAAATAAGAGGGATCGACAAAAATCGTCGATCGAACCTCGAGAACTTTCTGCCCCTTCGTATCCTTTAGCTCCGGGAATACAATATCGCTGCGAGAGTATTAGACTTCGATGCGAGCTTCCATCGATAAAATAACATAGCGTTTTTAGTTCTCCGGGCACTTTGTACAGATTCAAATCAATGTTCCTATGGAGGCAATAACATTCAAGACGTAGTTACACCCTATCGAGTATCTGTAATTTATTATTATTCGCATCCGGTTGAACTGTTCAGTTTTGTTGAAAATCCCAACGCACATGCTGTTTACCATATCGTCCCTGTTTTCCTAAATTTTATTGTCCACTGGTTCCAACTTTCCCCTCCTGGTTTGCGTCATGTGTTAGACTTTTGTAATAATTAGACACTTTTAACGCTGAAAGTACCAAAAGGGTCAAATGACCGTGAGTGCCTAAGTGAGAAAGTAAGTAAGTATCTAAATAAGTAAGTGCCCAAACGAGTAAGTAAGTATGCAAGTGCCTAAATAAGTAAGTACGCAAGTGCCTAAATAAGAAAGTAAGTAAGTGAGTAAGTAAGTACCCAAATGAGTAAGTAAGTAAGCAAGTACCTAAATGAGTAAGTAAGTGAGTAAGTACCCAAATGAGTCAGTAAGTAAGTAAGTGCCGAAAGGAGTAAGTGAGTAATTAAATACCCAAATGAGTCAGTAAGTAAGTAAGTGCCGAAAGGAGTAAGTGAGTAAGTAAATACCCAAATGAGTAAGTAAGTATGTAAGTGCCTAAAGGAGTAAGTAAGTAGGTAAGTGCCTAAATGAGTAAGTAAGTAAGTAAATGCCTAAATGAGTAAGTAAGTAAATGCCTAAATGAGTGCGAATGTAAGCAAGTGCCTAAATGAATAAGTAAGTAAGCAAGTGCCTAAATGAGTAAGTAAGTAAGTAAATACCTAAATGAGTAAGTAAGTAAGTAAGTAAATGCCTAAATGTATAAGTAGGTAAGTGCCTAAATGAGTAAGTGTGTGAATAAATAAGGAAGCAAATAAGTAAGTAAGAACGTATGTAAGTAAGTAAATAAGTCGGTAAGTAATTAAAACAAATGGACCCGAAATAGACCCGAGACTGTTCACTCCGGATCAACATCGCATACACAGACACGATGTTATTCATTTCGGCACATCGGATACATATAGACACGCAGTCGTTCAGTTTGCAACATCATTAAAAATACATAAAATGCACGTTTCGACGTTGTAAAATTATTCAACCGACAGTCCGCTTATAAATATTTGAACGTCAATCGATACGAAGTTCCCCGTGTAGTTTAATCACTGCTACATGAATATTGTCAACGTTGCACATCAATGCACATCAATTCTACAATACGTACACGGATAAAAAGATCCCTATTTTCCCATCCCCCCTTGCGTTATATTGCAACATTTTTCTTCCTCGAGCAATTCAAGAAAAGCTCGTCGCAGAAAAAATTTAGTCCGACGGCGCTCTTGTGTCGAAGATAATTGCCGTTTCGATTAAATCGACTTTCTTCCTTGATTAAATCGCCTTTTATTTAGGTCAGGTGATAATTAGACTTTGATTGGTTTGTCTCGAACGATTGCTACTACTTTCTGCTACTGGAAATTGTTTTTCCAGGTAACTTGTTGATATTTTACCTTCTTTCGAGGGATTGTGGAATTTTAAGAAGTGAAGTAGAAATTTAATACTCGCATTAATAGTGATACCATTTCAATCATTTATAAGGGTAACTGCCATTTTTAAGAAAATTTTATTCCGTTTATTTTCTAAGATTTGTTATGTTTTTCATTTAATTGAAGAATATAATGGATCATGTTTTTGTTAGGAAATAGAGTTAAAATGAAACGTAATCACTTTATTTTAGGGTATTTTCACCCCATTCCGAGGGTAGAACCGGATAAGGGCCAAATAAAATATAGCTTGGTCCGTTGATGGGCCAATTATCGCAAGATTTAGACGAAATTTATTTATATACGTGGTGGTTTTTTGTAATGAAGTAGTTCTTTTTGGGTTTAAGAAAATGTAATGTGCAGGAAAATCTGGTACATGATGATAATAAAATATTTAAGACATATTTTATTGTATTTGATCAACATGAACTCTGGAATACGTGTAGAAATACTGATTAATATTTATGTAGTGTTCGTAGATTTTTACAGTGATTTAAGATAAAAAGACAAAATCAAATTAATACATGAACCGTGTATTACTTATGTACTGATTTAAAGCGTTGACAAGCGGTATTATAATCTTAATCCATGTTCTGAAATATCTGCAGAAAGTAACAAGATTATTGCAAAAGTTACATTTTCAAATTTGCAAATTTGTAAATGTGCAACTTTTCAGATATTCAAATTCTGAAATCTTCAAATCTTCAACTTCAACTGCTCAACCCTTTGCGTCTTCAAATCCTCGAGTCCCAAGTCTCCAAACATTGAAATTTTCAAATTCCTAAATTAAAAACACTCCGAATTTTGAAATCACCAAATTCCTAATTTTCGAAATTTGTAACGTTGTACGTTCAAAAGATTAAAATTTTCCAAGTTCCTAATTCTAAAATTTCCAGATTTCGAAATCTCCAAATCCTCAAATACACTTGAGTCCTAACAGAGAGAGTACGTATATCCCTCAGGTAGTTAGATGCTGAAAAATATGAAAAAACTGCGAACGATCCTCATTGTCGCGGTAGCATCGGGGTCATCCAGAGACAAATACTTCTCTAATACTTGTATAATAATAGTTCCTAATACTTTTATTCAAAAATCACCAAATGTCCACGCAATTCTTCACATTCCCAATTTTTCATGTCTCTAAATTCTCAAACTTTTGTACGATTCCAAATATTCCAACTTCCAACATTTCTACGTTGCCTGATTTCTAAGATTTAAAATCCGAAAATCTTTAACAACTCCAAACTACCGAAACAATTTTCCAAACGTTCAAATTGTCAAATCCCAAATTGCTCAAATACTTAACACTAGAACTACCAACCAGTCAAAATGACTGGTTTCGGGTTGGGCATATTTTATTACAAAATTTTATTGTCGTCCTTTTGTCAAAATGTCTGTCATGCTTTATTGAGCTTTGAATGGTTGTATATGTTAGGTGATGCTGCAATATCTATTTATTTTTCTACTTTATTTTCAGTTTTCAAGTAAGCATGCATTTAATGCCGTTACTTCTAGTGTTAAGTTTCCGTATGAAAAAATTAGCAACTAAATCGAAAATATGAAAAACTGCGAACGATCTTCATTGTCACGGTAGCATACGGACTTATCCAGAGACAAATAGATCGTCGTCGGTCTTAAAACGTTGTTCCGGTCGAGGGGACGCGAACAGAGGGAAGAATGCAGGGACTTCTTCGAATCACGTTCGAATCTCTTCCACGTTCGTTCCTTCGTAAGTGTCTTCCTAGACGTTCCCGGATAGATAAACGAATCGCGGATGTTGAAACGCTCGTGAATCTTCCTAATTTTCCGTCTTGCGAACCTGCTCGGTCACGTATGCGAGGATCACGCGGAACGCTCTTCCAACATGTGATATATGGCCGGCGGAATGGTAGCCGGAAGTAGGAAAAATGAGCCGAGATCAATTGTGATAAAATGGAGCAACGTTCCCTCTCGTGCTTTTCGATAAACGTTACCGCATGATACAAACGTTCGGCCATCGAGCATCGTTAAACATTGACCGTTTGTCTCGAGATGCGCGATCGATATTTATGTATCGGTATTTCGCCGCTGAAAAATGGTAATCGTTACGATTTACGGGTTTATCCGCACGTTCGACGGCTATCTTTTTATATTCTCGGCGTGATGGGGCGTATTTGGAAGTTCGGACATTTTTGAGAGAGAGATGATTCGACTTTTTGAACACTGTTTTTTGATTCGTGAAATTTTGGATGAGGAATTGCGGAGTTTTTATGTGCGCAAGTTTTTTAATTTTGAATTGTAATATTTTCAGGTCCTTAACTGTTGAATTTCTATGTTTGAAAATAGGTTGGATTTAAATGTCTACATTTGCAAATACCCAAATTACAAATTACTGAATTTGTAAATCCTCGGTTTATGAATTTCTTTTACTTCAAAATAATGAAATTTCAGATTTCGATATTTGCAAACCGACAAATTTTTTATTTCTTTACTTACCAATCTTCTAGAGTCGAATTTCCAAATATCCCAATTTTCAAACTTTTAATTTCCACGTTGAATTTCTTTATTTTCAAATTGTTAACTGTTAAATTCCTTCACTCGCAAATTTTCCAATTTTACATTTCATTGGTTGTAAATCCACAGATTTCAATTTTGTACACTTGGAACTCAATAAATTTTAAATCTCTACACTTGTGAATTAAGAAATTTCAAAATTCTTCATTCGCAAATCCTCAAGTTTAAAATTCTTTAATTTTTACATCAAGAATGTACAAGTATTTCAATCTTTATATTTTCACATTTTCATAGTAGCCAATTTTTTAATTTTCAAACTCATGTATTATAAAATTAAACTTTTCAATATGCAAGTTTCCAAAATTCTGAATGTTGAAATTTACAACTGACCAATTTTCGCAAGATATTAACCTTTAAATTTCAAAATTTCTATATTTCTAAATTTCCAAATTACTACAAGTATATCTTTCTAAATATTCGTATGACTAAGATTTTAAATCTACAAATTTTCTGATATCTAAATGCAAAAAAAATCTTAACGATTGTCAAATTTTCAAATTCTTAAGCTCCAAAATTTCCGAATCTTCATGTTTAAAAATCCTCAAATTTCGAACAGTTTCAAAAGGTTTGAATTTCGATATCTCCAAATATCCACGTTCGTAATTTTTCATGTCTATATATTTTCAAACTTTTAAACTTTTATATTTCCAAATTTCCATGTTTCAAAATTTCTATATTGCCGGGTCCCTAAGATTTAAAATCCAGAAATCACTAATAATTCCAAACTCCCACCAAACTTTTCCAAATATTCAAATTTTCAAATCTCAAAATACTCAAATACTTAAGTTTCTGTGTCTAAAAAATTTGCAACTATAATTAGCCAAATATGTAAATGGTGCCAACACGTAGGTTATTAAATGTCTGTATTTAAAAATTGCAAAAGACAATTAGCCAAAAATATAAATAGTGACGATACAAGATTTTTTTCATTTCAGTATTTAAAAATTTGCAACTATAATTAGTCATAAATATAAATGATGGCGACACATGGGTTCTTAAATTTCTGTATACGAAAATTTCAAAACGTAATTAACCAAAAATATAAATGGTGACTATGCAAGAGTTCTTACATTTCTGTATTTACAAATTTCATAACGCAATTAGCTAACAATATAAATGATGGCAATACAAGGGTCTTTAAATTTTAATATTTGAAAATCTGCAAACACAATTAATTAGAAATTAATTTGATCTTAATATGTTAATTTCTAATTTCTAATTTCATCTTAAACGTACACCTATGCGTATACCAAACTTACACACCCCGAGTATCTAAATCAGATGAGATATCAAATTGTCATTCCGCTATATAATCGAAAAATTAGATATTCGGCTACATCTAAAACTCCGAAACTGTTATTGATCTTAAAACTCGAGGACACAACGAATTTTGCAGTTCGCTTCCTACAAGTGGATTAATTTACGGCCACTGCATCGGTATTATTGTCATCGCGACGCTTCGCCGCGGAAAAACGTTTCTCAGAATGCCAAGCAATAATATGCAAATTTAACGAGCTTTGTATTTATATAGCCGAGATAAATAAGCACGTCATAACCGGCGATTACGGGCGAGTGCATTTTTTAAAGCTGAATAATGCGTGAAGAGCGAGAGATTAAAACAACAATCCTGAAACGGCACAGGAAATGGGATGAGTTTGAAACGTTCTTCGGTGCAGACAAAACGTGTAATACATTAAATCTACTTGATACACGTCGCATTAAATCCAACTTGATCCTTGCAATTAATTCGCTTCATAGACATTCCCACGGATTTTTCGCAAATTATAACAACATCCGCGATACTATTTAACGACCCGCACGTCGAGCTTCTTTTTTCTTCAAATTAATCGTTGCATTATTGTCTGCTGCATAAAAGTGTCTCACACTCTTAATCGCGATGCTGCGATCGTTTGTAATGTTTAAGTTTCCTTCGATAAGTTTTTGTCGAGTCCTTGAGAATTCGTAATCGACGGGAATTTTGAAATTTCGGAACAAAAATATATTCGACACTGGTTTAGGATTGTTTAGTATATCCTTTTCAAAATTTGAGTGCCAAGGCACCCACGTACGGGCGACGTATGAATTTGTACATAAATCTATCGCTAATTTTAATTGAAACATTTAACATAACGAAGTATAAAAAATTTTTGCGAATATAGTAAAGCGTATCGAATAAAGCAGGGTAGGATATTATGAATATTGTCTACAAAATTTATCGAAAATGAAGTTATTTCCTAAAAGGAATTTGATACTGTTTTACGGTGGCACTCAAGGTGTTAATTCTTTGCTTTCTCGTTTGATCAAAATTGTTACTTCTGCTGTACAACTCGATGTTAGATCGTAGAGAACTGTTCAAGGAATTAGAAAACTATCAAGATGTTTAGGAAAAATTATAAATAACACTTGAAAATGTATATTTTATTAATTCATGTAAAATGTGGTATGTATACGCCAGTACGTCTGTGTTTTCAAATTCGTAGACATAGTTCTCAAACTCTGTAACAAACTAATTATTAATTAAATTCAGTAAACAGGGATTAACGAGAACATAATTACTAATAAAACACACCTGGTATGATAACTTCTTCAAACCATCAAAAAACATATAATTAACAGAAAAGGGTTGTCACTCACATAATTATAAAAAATATCGATACATAAAAGAAACAGCAAACCAAATATAATTTTCTGTAACAATTTAACTAATTTTAATTAAATTCATGAATGTTCGTTGTACCCAAAAAAAATTTTCTTACAAACTCAGAAGAATCAACATTTGATGAATATTTTACGCGAAAGTAGTCTTAAGAATGACAACGTTCGAACAATAATGTTTCTAAATATCTGTTAATAGAATGATTTACTTTATTTCAGAAAGAATATACATTCTAAACGATAGCACGACAAAGTCGCATCACCTGTCTTATTTATGAAAAGACAAGTTTTTCACTCACAGAAGAATCACCTGAGCTTGTGGACCAATCTAACATAACGTGTCCAGGGTAACTCGTTTCTCAGCTAGAAACGGAACAACGAAAAAGGACAAAGAAAAAGAACAACACATCATGCTCGCCTCTCGTTTACGAACTCTCAAGTATTTTCCTATCCTCGATCATTGTCGTCTTCGATCTGGCAGGACGGGTGGATAGCACGAAAATGGAGTTTACGAAACTATCTTCCAGAGACGATAGAAACTAAATCGAGTTTCCACGGGGGGTGCTACGACCATTTGTCATTAGCAGAGAATTCGCACGGTGATCACTGTTGCCTTTCGAGACGTTTCTACATTATATGTACTTCGCTGGGGCAGAAAGAAATTTGTGCGTTCTGCTGACATAACCTGTTTGTGGTCGCCCATCTGGTGATGAGTGACAGCTGTGTCGTGCGAATATAGGACATAAGTTCATGTATGTATTTATATAGATGTGCAAATTATATGCATACATGAACGAGTATACTCGGGTTTTCAGATTTCAAATTCGAAAATTTGAAGTGTTTGGATTTATGAAAATTTCTACATATCGGATTTTGTAGATTTCGAAAATTATGTGTGGGTGCATTTTTAAATTTGGTACTTTCTAAAGAGTTTTTAGATATTTAGAGTTTTAGATCTTTAAATTTTTAGTTTTCGAGACTCCTAGATTTCAAAATTCGTAAATTCCTAAATGCCTAAATTCCCAAATTCCCAAATTCCCAAATTCCCAAATTCCCAAATTCCCAAATTCCTAAATTCCCAAATTCCTAAATTCCTAAATTTCTGAATTCCCCAATTCCTAAATTTCTGAATTTCTGAATTTCTAAACTTCTAAATTTCTAAATTTGGTTGTATATGTTAAGCGATGCTGCAATATTTATTTATTCATTTTTCTACTTTACTTTCAGTTTTGAAGTAATCATGCATTTAATACCGGTACTTCCAGTGTTAAACAAAAGATGTCACTTTCTTGACTCCAGCCACACAGAGGTCCCTCCTTAATCTGTCCATCACCGTTCTACCCCGTTGTCTTTCTTCGTGTCCCAAACGAAGGACGGACGAATGATAGGGGATCAACGTCCCGTCAAGTCTTCCACGGAGATCCTCGATCATATTTACGAGCCCTTCATCCAGCCCGGATCAGTGGAGCAACCTGTCCCGAATGCAGCCAGGACGGAGCAGAATGGAGTTTCGCAAACTACAACCGGCTGAACTATGGTACAGAGACGAAGCCGGACGTTTCTCTGTACACCGAGGCCATTTATCGCGGCAGAATTTTGATATGGACAGTATCTCGTGATGAAGGACAGTTCCCTTTGCTTTACGGCCACCTCTGTGTATCTCGAGGTTTAGAAATCGTTCCGCGAAAATCCAGCATCTCGCTCGGGATTTTCTTTGAAGCTGATACTCACCGTTCGTTCCGGGCTGCGTTCCGCCATTATCGAAACGACTCATCGACTATACTCGGCTTGTATGAATAACGCGCGAATTGCCGCCGAAATGTTTTCCTTTGACGGAAATTATTGACAGAGCAACAACTACGGGCGCAATAAACATCAATAGCACGGTCGCTTTATTGCGTGGCTACGCGTTAACGTGTGGACGGACCGAGTGAACGGGTTTAATCCTTCCGGTATGAACGTCTATGACGGTATACGTTCGTGTGCGTTGTTGAATTTCTAATTAGTACACTGTACCGAGTGTTTCGCGTTATCTACTATCTTTTATTGCCGAATATGGTGACGTTTCTGCCCGAGCCGCATTTGTTCGTCTGTACCACGGACCGCAATTTCGGGGTCTTTTGACTGACTAATTTTTAGAGTAGATTCGCGAGACGCCCTAAATTTGCGTTATACAGGATGCGCCGTTAGAATCAGGACAGATGAAGTTTTATGCAGAAATTTGTTTACTTGGACAATATACAAAAATTCAATAAAGTGCCGTTATATCTCATTTGAAAGGTCCTTAATGAGAACTTTTACTTTATATAGCCACCCTGCGCCTCTATCGCTTGTTCGATTCTTGCCCTAAAGCACGAACGCGCTGACTTCAATGGGTCGCGTTGTATGGCCGTGAACTCTGCCTTGATAGCAGCTCACAGGGAGTTGACGTTGAAGTGCCTACACTTTTCAGCGTTTCCCTCAATTACGCCCCGCACGTACTAGTCCTGCGGGTTCAGATCGCGACTGTTAGGAAGCCAGAAATCCTTCGACCAAAATATCGGAGAGCCAATTTTGAAGAAGTTGGCTCGTGTGAGCAGATGCGCCACCTTGTTGGAATAAGTACGACCTTCCAGAGACCACAGTCTCCATCCATGGTTTCATTATTATCTTCAAGACCTCCAAATAATCCTCCTTCGTGACAGTTTCGCCTTTCTGGAAAAAGTGCGGTGGCATGATGTCGCCCTGACACGAGACGACGCTGAAAATGTAGACACTTGCTGGAAATTTAGTTTTGCCCACAGCAAAATCCTTTTTACCTGGCATGAACTTCTCTCGTTGGAGATGGAGAACACTTCTCGAACCCTTCTGAAGCTGTATATTTCTTTGCAACGTCATATACCGTCGATTTTGGGTACCCAATGAATTTTATAATTTTGATCGGCGCATAGGCTTTCGATTTTTTTCGTGAGTTGCGGCAAGCAGAGTTGACTCTGCTGCAAAGTTAAGGCAAATAAGAAAAGTTGCAATGTTAAGTATATTTTGGAGTTGGAGATGCTTGATGATGTAAAGTATAATTAGCATTAAACTACAAAGTTTGTGACGGTGCAAATGCGATTTAGGTTTGTTATATTTGAGCTGTAATGGACATCACAGGTGTGGCTGGATATTATAAGTCAAAGAGTCGGAGAGAAAATTAAACACCAACAAATTATTTAATGAATTAATAGATTAGTTATAATTGTTTTTTTTTTAGTAAGTACCTATTGCCAATTACAACTATTATACTATAATATAAAAAAACAAATATTACTGTAGTGTCGTAGTTTTTAGGAACTAAGTATACGGGTGGTCCTCTTAAGACTTTTGCAAAGGCAGGAAGAGGACCATAAAAAAGAAAGCGTCGACGGGCAAACTCTACGAGCGTACGATGCGTTTTTAGGAAATGAATGAGAGGGGAGAAAAGGGTCCTGCGAGAATTTTCCTAACCGGAGGGTCAGTGTTGAATTGAGAGTTGTACCGCGTTGTTAAGATTAAGATTAGTTGTGTGTCGTTACCATAGTCGAATAGTCCGATAGTATATATTTCTTTGTAAAATAATTAACCTTATTACCAATAAACTAAGCACGTTATATTATATATATTTTTAATATATATATATATATCCTTTTTTTTCTATATTACTAGTAATTAGCACAGTTTCATCAAAATTAGTCACCGGATTTGCCGCCTTGGTAGTTCATAGAATTATTTGTAAATAAACTCGTATCACATCGAAATATAGTATTCACCATAAAGTACAAAATGTTCCAAAAACTGGTTCATGCATTGCAAATCGAAAAGGGACAAAAAAACGAGAGGAACTTTTTATAGAAACAAAAATGCTGCTGTTACGAATTTTACGGAAAAAGTAAATCGAAAGGATGGAGAATTACATTGTTAATCGACAAAAAGTGAACAATTCGTCAACGACACCGAAATAGAATTCTGCACCGAAGTGCATGCGTCTCGAACGCAATTAATTAATTAACCAGTCCGAAGAAAATATTAACCCTTTCAGAAACTTGCACCTCTCAATGGTATTCTGCGCGTTCTAACAATCGATACTGTTACCCCAGCGGCCCTCTTTAATTATCAGCAAACACGAGGTCGCTTATCGAGCAACCATAAGATTCAATGCTAGAACTCCTCTGAAACCTCGATCAGGATAAAAGGGTGGATTTTATCCTTAACGCTAGGTTTACGGAACCCGTCAAAATGACGAATCATAGATTCCTTATTTTTAATTACAAAACTTCTCCTTAACATTCATCGAAGTACAGAATCTTTCTATAAACTGGTTTATGGATTATCCACTATTTACTTACCTTTATAGTTCATTTGCAACTTGGACGTAAGTGGTCATTAAACGTTCGTAAATCTAGTGTTAAAGAAGAAGGTGAATACTAACAAAATACGATTACATTCTTGCAATTAGATTCAGTAAACAACTATTATCCATTATTTATTTACCTTTATAGTTCATTTGCAACTTGGACATAAGTGGTCATTAAACGTTCGTAAATCTAGTGTTAAAAAAGAAGGTGAATACTAACAAAATAGGATTACATTCTTGCAATTAGATTCAGTAAGCAACTATTATCCATTATTTATTTACCTTTATAGTTCATTTGCAACTTGGTCGTAAGTGGTCATTAAACGTTCGTAAATCTAGTGTTAAAGAAGAAGGTGAATACTAACAAAATAGGATTACATTTTTGCAATTAGATTCAGTAAGCAACTATTAGACAACGAAGCTTCATTAAAATGTCACCAGAGTTCCCACCATGATAATACTATTCAACAGCCAATCGACATTCGGTGTCTCTCCGCGTCCGATCATAGTTGACTGCCACATGGGAGCAATTGAAAATTGCATTAGGTAGTATTTTCACTTTTAACAAATTTTACCAAATTTTTTCACGATACTATGTTATATTTATTTTTCATAGTTCCAAGTAACTGATGCGAGTATCTTCAGTTAGAAAATTGAACAAATTTTTGATAATACAGTTATTAACACTATTTCTACCAAGAGATGTCATAAGACACCTTTACACATTTTAACATAAAATTATTCTCTATGTTGAATCGTTTCTCCACAATTAATTTTTTTACTTTTCATACAATGGTTGTTAAATTAATTCAGCGATATCATTTTTCTCCAGCTAATATACGCTAATTTCCTTTGTTGCATTTTAGTGTACAACACTGCATTGATTGTATATTAGAGTGTCCCATAAGTTCTTTCCTTTTTTGGTAGACATTCATATACAATATTTATAGTTTAAAGTTGATTCGTTGCATTAATTGTTCAGCTGTATCCACCTTCTCTATCCCCCTATCCCATTTTGTGTCATATTACAAAAAGGAAGAAACTTATGTGAACCTAATATTTTGTAGCTTGATGAATTAAATAATCTCCAATAAATACAAATCAGTGTATCAATAAATATATTCCTCAAATTATCTACGTTTAACTCATAATTTGAAATCCCAATCAGTTTCGGCAATGATTTGTATTCAAATGACGTCAAAAGACACCTTTTGGTTGAAATAGGTATACACAAAATCGTGGTTGAAATAGTATTAAATCTGTGTAGAAATTTGAGTGTCATCCGAATATGGGTGACATGGGTGGTCAAAGTGTTAAATATTCAGAATGCACAAAAAGCAGATATCATTGTATTCAAAAAAGTCTACAGAATCTTTCGATGTAATCAATAAAATTACACATGAATAAACTCGTTTCATATTGAAATAAGGGTTCATTCGCATTTACTATAAAGTACGAAACGTTTCAAAAACTTTTTCAGACAATACATATGCATTTATTGCAAATCGAAAAAGAGATTGACGTCCACGACGGTGAAAAAACGGGAGAACTTTTTGGTGAAGCTATTACTGAACGTATGCGTGTGCGAGGACTTCTTCCATTGGACGTAACTCGAAATTCTGTCGTTCAGGATCGGCGGAAAATCGCTGCTGTCGTGTCTAACGGCGCAGATATTCCGTCGCTGGCAATAATTTCGCCAGTAGTCCGCACGAAGGAATTTATCGTTCGCGATTCGAGGGGACACAGGACGAAATATCGAGAGATCGAACGCGAACGATCGGCAATCGCGTAACCGGTACGCTTTCCCGAATATTCCTTTTTTATGATTCTCGTTCCGTTCAAAAATCCATCCGGACTGTTACTGCGTAACGTACAAGAACAATGTTTTCTGTGAGAATAGCGTTTGTCAGGGTTAGTCGAAAGACCAGTCCCAAAACGTGCTGGAAATTGTTAAAACGAACGAATCTTATGACTTATCGTCCGCAAGGATTTTTAAAATTTTCAGAGATCAGCAAATTCGGGAAGGGTCAAATTGGTTTATTACTATTAGGTTATTCGGAAAGTGATTGCGGTTTTTCTCAACATTTACTTATGGAAAAGTTCGATTGATTCTACGCCGTAGTTTGTGGTCGGCACCCTATCAAACATGGAAAGTGAAAAGCAGATATAACATTTATTTCGAATATTTCTTTATATCTTCTGCAGTTTATGATTTTTGCATAGACTTTGAAAGGAACAAAAGGATATATTTTGTGCTTATCTTCTTAACCTATAATTTTGTTCGTGAATTGTGTCAAGCAGAGATGACTAATTATTGCTGCAAAGTTAAGGTAAATAAGGAAAGTGAAAAGCAGTGTTGGAATAATAATATTTGAACAATTACAAAAATAAATCTCCATGTTGAGAGGCACTGCATATTAGAAAGAAGGGGACTTTATATTGTAAGAATAACTGTATGCGATGTGTGTGTAATAACTGAATAATTGTATGCGTTGTGCGTGTTTATATATATATTTGACACTGTTTGTAAATATTTGACATTTATTGTAATTTTTGGTGTTCAATGTATTTCGATTTTGTACATATCGATTTATAACCTTTTGTCTTTTGGCTGTTACGCTCGAAGGGACGGCCGAGAACTGATGCTCAGTCATTAATTGTCCGGGAAACATTAGACATATATCACAGATAATTCTCTGAGTCTTTTATTAAGCCATCCTTTCAATATTTAGAAACATACAAGCGACAGTCTCCGGTGTTACTGGGCGACAATTTTCTTTTATTTTCTCTGCATGCATTTCCAGAAAGATTCATTCGTTATCAATTCATACATCAGTAACGATGTTCGAACAGCCTATTATTAAAATCATTTAAAAGTGTAATTTGGTGGTTTTTATTAAGGGGTTACATCTACTTGGGATCGGGAGCAGTTACGTGATTTTCAAGAATTTTTTTTGCCACATTAATAAATATTTTTAATAATTCTCAAAACACTATCAAAAAGTTCGTATCTTAAGGTGTATATATAAATTTTTGTATGAAAAAATATTAAAAAACAAATGAAATATAACTCGTCTCCAAGATGTCAGTTTTATAGATCTGAATTTTTGTAAGAATTCTTGTTGCGCTAATTTTGTTGCTCACTGTATTTAAGTGTTAGATTTAATACTGTGTTTTTTCACCCTCTTATTTTCCAACAATTCAAGTGTAAAGTAGGCATTCAAAGATAGTCTTACTTTCGTATTTCAACTGATCATTTTTGCCCACACTATAACACAGACTGTCTGTCGTTTCTCGAAAAGTGCACGCACGCGCGATCGATACTCGCGTTTAATCACCAAGGCATTAACCGGAATGATGGGATTGTGCCGTTGCTGCGCGACTAACTTCGGTCTTCTTTTTTTTTTTTTTTTTGTTTGTTTGTTTTTTAATTACTCGCGCACTTCGCGCTGAAACGTCGACGCACGTAGTTCTCGATCAACAAACTTCGATTCGTTATGTTCCCCGTCCGTTTCGAATCGACGCGATTAAAAGCAGCTGTCGCGAACTTCATCGTGTCCCCGACGGACGTGATGCTAAGAAATTAAATTTCGACGAAATTGCCGCAACTTTTATTTCGTTCGGCTTTCACGCCGCCCTTTCAACGCGACGACCGCTCCATGAAAGGACAATGAAAGGGATTGCGCGAAAGTTTCTGCGAAATGTATTGCTAAAGGTTTAGGGGAGGATTTAGGTGATCGGTATGCACTGTCGGTATTTCAGGATTCTCGAGTTTATTATTCATTGTCGATACAATTTTGTCGGTGTTTTCGTATGGGCAATGTAGATTGATTCACCAAACGATGTTTGAAAGTGATATATTTCCAATTTTTTCATTTTCTGGTTAGAGAATTTATGAAACACACCAATAATTGGTTTAATTATTATATCATATTTTCAATTGTTGATATTATTCATTGTAGTTAAATTTCAGACTCCCACGTTGTCAGATTCCGATGTTTCTAAATTATCAGATTCGCAAATTTTCACATATTCAAATTGGCCAATTATCAAATTCTTGTCCTTCTTTTATTTGAATTTTTAAATTAAACGTTCAAATTGTCTAATTGTCACACTCAAATTCTCGAACATTCAAGTTTCTAAATCTTTGAAATTCCTAAATGTTGAATTGTATAAAAGATGTTCAATAATTATTAAGATACTTTTATCCAACGAATAAGAAACTTTAGAAAAAAAATTTGGAAATATCCTATAAATGATATGAAATTGTGCCAGAATACTTTCATACATATTAAATATTACAGAATCAGTTTGCAGAAACATTTACAGAAGCAGTGGAGAAAGATAATTCTTATCTAAGGAATATTATTACACAATTAGTTTAATTTTTCTTTGACATTAAATTATATGCTGTGCGCATTTAATTTGTCTGAACGAGTATTAATGTTCGATCGAATATCAATCATTTAAAATTTCTGTCAGTTTTCATCGAAGTAAAGAATAAATGCGAATATTAGTTTATGTTTTATCCTTTCCTTATTTTTCCTGTGTACACATTATACAGCAATAGATTCAACGTGAAAGGTAAAGAAAAGTATTTCTTTCCCTTGAGAAGTAACTGTACACAACTGCATTCCGATATTTTTACCCAACAAATAAGAAATTTTGCAATAAAAATTTGTAAATATCTCGTAAACGATCATTTTCTCAATGCCTATAGCGATCCTAGGACTCAACAAATTAACAGGTTCAAGGAAAATAATAACCCCTTCAGAAACTTGTACTTTTCATCGATATACTCCGTTTTCCAACAATCGATACTGTTACTCCGGCGGGCCTCTTTAATTATCAGCAAACACGAGGTTGCTTATCGAGCAACCGCAAGATTCGATGCTCGAATTCCTCTGATGCCTCGAATAACGTTCATCAGCGCAGCATCCTTGTACTTCACTATTAAATATTAAATAGCAGCTGGATGCAGGCATAACAAGGTTCGAGGTTACACTGCCGAGAATTAGTCATTAACCGGCAGCAACGCGAAATACAAAGGGCGAATTCTGTTAATCTGTCGGTGTGTTCTCGCTTCGGGATCACGCAAGAACACGGTCGAGATTAGTATCTGGAAGAAAATTAATTAAAGTGCGCAAATTGGCCGTAACGGGATCATCGCACACCATTAAAGCTCCTTGCGGGCGATCGTCGGTCCGCAATTGTTCTTGACCAACCGCAAGCTCACTCCGGACATTGCCGAATTGAGCTTTCGACCCGGGAAAGCCCCGCCGAAAATTACACGGGACGAGAACTGGAAACTGACAATCTGATAGTGGCATATTGCAGGAAACCAATGGATCTTATCAAATTGTAATATTAGGGTGCCCCACCCTAAAATGCAGACTTCTAACAACCCCGAAGGTTATAATATCGAAATTCGAATCACCGAAATTCCTAAATCCCCAAATCCGAGATGCAAGTTACTAAATCTTCCAAATTTCTGAAGGAAAAAACTATTAAATTATCAAATTCTCAAATGTCAAAAATTTATAACTCCAAATTTCCAAATCCTAAAATTCTGGCAAATGCAAATTTCTAAATCTTCTAAATTCCCTAAAGTTCGAAAGAACTGGAAACTGACAATCTGATAGTGGCATATTGCAGGAAACCAATGGATCTTATCAAATTGTAATATTAGGGTGCCCCACCCTAAAATGCAGGCTTCTAACAACCCCGAAGGTTGTAATATCGAAATTCGAATCACCGAAATTCCTAAATCCCCAAATCCGAGATGCAAGTTACTAAATCTTCCAAATTCCTGAAGGTACAAATTAAGTTCTAATTATATTTTATGTTGGAAAGAGGTTTTAATTAAAGTTTATGAGTAGTGAAATTTAATTCTGTTTAAATGTTGATTTATTTTATAAGTGAAATATAAATATTTTTAAGAATTGATCTTTATTTATTAAGTTTTAGTTACAATTTTATCGGGGGAGGAAGTTCGAATTAAAATTTGAAAGTGTTTGAAATGATTAATTGGGAAGGTGATAAAGCATAAATAAATGTTATTGTGAGTTGCTATAATTTAAATTTGGAGATACGGAATGGTGGAAGTAAATGAAACATAGAGTATTATATTTGAAATTTGTTAGCTTGACAAATTTAATTGTAATAACGTCGGCATAAACTAATTACATCCAAATTAATTCATCCTTGAAACACGTGATAAACCTTTCTATAATTGCTGCATACCAACGGTGTGCAAATCCCAGATACGCACGGTAATAACTATAATTCCAAGTGGATAAAATTCGCAGCCAATTTGGTCATATAATTATCTGTATAATTAATAACCGTATTACATCGCCGATAATACAATTCGTAATTACACAGATCAAATAATATCGATTATTAAGGTCTCATCGTGAGAAGTTTATCGCATTTGCAAACTCAACGTCTTTTCAGCCCACGTTTTAAACAAATTTGAAAGTTTGTTTTCGTGAAATGAAAATTTTTCAAAAATCTACAATGAAATGAAAAAAATGGAAAAATTATACCAAATAAATCGTTTGTTCTTTTGTTAATATTTATGGTGTAACGAATTTTAATTGCTCTTGTTTAACTTAACGATGAAGAATTATAATAAATGCAATATGAAATGAACTATAACATCAACTATTGTATAGTACTTACACTATCTCAAATATTCAAATACAAATAGACATATATACATAGTATAATTATTGTAAGATATGCAATGTATAATATAATTATTTAGTATAAATACTGATATAAGATAAATATTCATATAATCTGTTTATGTAATATAAACGTTCATGTGACAAATTTATAAAATGTATATACACATATTTGCTTAGTTTCCTTGCACCCATATTAACTCTAATACGTATACAAGTACAATTGCCAGAAAATTTATTATACGTCCATGTATGATATACAAGCTCATCAATTTTATTTTTAAATCGGACATGTGGATTTCAAGAGATTGAAAATATACACTAATTTCCAAACGCCTGGTTTGTTACTAAAGTTTCAACAGTAAGTAAATAATTATCTAATATAATATTAAGTATTATAAATAATTAATATAATATAAATCTTCCTACAATAGTCATATACAATACAAATATAAAAAGCGTTGCATATACTTACAATGATTAATAACGAGCACAGTAAATTCAAATAGTACAGTAAATAAAATAAATCATTCAGAATAACCGCGAGTAATCGTTCATTAATTACGATCATTGAAAAATTGAAGATTGAGATCTTTTAACTGTCGATGTGCTCGCTCGAGAGTTGCCGAAAGGCGCAAGAAGCTGAAATTAGGATTCTTATCCGAAAGAAAATTAATTAAAATGTGCAAATTAGCCGGGATGGAATCATCACACACCATTAAAGTTCTTTACGGGCAATCGTCGAGCCACAATTGTTCTTGACTAGCCGCAAGCTCGAGCATCGCAGAACCGAGCTTTCGTCCGAGAAAACCGCGTTGAAAAGTTCATTGGGCGACGGGAATAATTAATGGAAATTAATTGCACCCCGAGCGATGAGCCGAGTCCGGTTTATCTCCTTCGCGCGAATAATAAAGCTTTTTATAGTTGTTGTAAATGTTGTTCAAATACTATTCGGTCAGGAATTCAGC
The DNA here is from genome assembly GCA_947623535.1 of Coelioxys conoideus. Lineage (NCBI taxonomy): Eukaryota > Metazoa > Arthropoda > Insecta > Hymenoptera > Megachilidae > Coelioxys > Coelioxys conoideus. The sequence goes on along the minus strand of OX392456.1, from coordinate 13,291,218 downwards.
GCCCGGCCATATCCCGCATTCGTGCAATAATAATAATTCCTGATTAACACTGAATATTGCAGGACTAGTAGATCACAAATGAAGAGCTTCATTAAAATTCTGACACATAATTATAACTGCGGGATGTCTTTTGGGTTAATTTCATATTTATAAGCGGCAGGTTGTGATCTACGAATGTGGTTTGAACATATTACACTTGGAATAAAATGAAAGGAATTTTAAATAATAGAGAAATAATTTGGAGAAAGTATTCTGTGTGAAATTTAAATAAATTTTTGTTCGAGATAAATAAGTTATTTAAATAGAACAACAAATAATTTGATATGTGAGATTGAAATCATCTGTTTAATTTATCTGTAGTTGACTATAGAAAATTCGTCAGTACGCTTACAATTACTTGCTATCACACTGCAAATTTTTACAATCGATCAATTTTAAAAATAAGTCGTGTCGGTAGATTTTTAAATTATTTTCGTTCCAAAGATTTCAGTCGGGAAGGCTGTATGGTAATAAATCTACCATCATAACAAAGAGAAACAGTTCTCGTAAAGAAGTGAATAATAAAAATTAGTTGAAACGGAAAATAGCATAGAAAATAGTAGTTGATAAATTGACATAAAGAAACTAAACAGTAACTGAAAGGTTTAAATAAAAATTTACCGAAACACAAGCTGCAAAATTATTTTCTTTCGTAATCATTCAGTGAGATAAATTATAGATGAATTTTCATGCTGAAATAAATTAACATGTATCTACCCGAAATAACCTTGCTTCCAGATAATTAATATAATCATTTTTCAAATATATTATTCCAATAATATGTGACACTGATATGAAATTTTATAATTAAAAGAAATTCTTATAGAAAAGTAAAACGCTATACATACACTCTAAATCATACTAATACCAGTTTTAAACCTGTGAACCTAATCACATTTAATCCTTTGCGCTCAGAGAGGATTTTTACTATTGGCTAAAAGCAACTGTAAAACTTTCTAGTTGACAGTTTGATAAATTTTTTTACTATTAATTGCCAATATTGTCTGTGTCACTATGTTCAAACCTCACGTGTGCACTATCATAAATTTAGTTAGAAGTTACTTATTCAAAAATCTCATTAAGTCTTGTATTAGTGATTTAAAATTGCATTAAATGATTTAAAATTAAAAATTTATTTATAATTTGCATTAAAAATTGCATTTAAAGTTGCATTGAATCAAATGGCGAATGTGTATCGTCTCTTGACTGTGAAGGGTTAAAACATAAACTCCAGTCGATTTAACACTAAACTTACCGGTGCACAATTTATTCTGAGATTAAAAGCGAAGTTGAAAAATAAACGAACGATTAAACGCAAATTAATGAACGCATTTATTTATCTCGATGAAAATCAACACGAATTTCAAAACAGTCACCTTGCCATATCTTGTAACTTGAAATTAGAAACTTATTAAATGGTCATTTTGAACGCTTTAGTGTTAACACTAGATTGAAAAACGTGTAATGACCATTTACTTTAAAATTAAAACTAGAATAGAAGAGAAAATAAATAAAGTACGATACGTAAACTGGTTTATACAATGATCCTCCATTTTGACAAAGGTTAACATACATTTCGATAAACGCTTCTTTATAGTTTTTGTAATTTGAAATAAGAAATGTGCCATGAGTCATTTTGGCTCGTTCTGTGAATCTAGTGTGAAGTCACAAAGCATGGATATAAAAGTGATGTGAAATTGCATATTCAAGAAATAGAAGCTTATTACTGATAGTCGTCGATTTACGACGAAACAAATCTGCAAAAATCGTCGCGGCTTTTATCGCCACCGGAAGTGAGATCTTATTCAAACTGAAATGCAAGCGCATGCATTGATTGAAGTAGTACTTACTCGACTGGAGCACTTACGGCGGTAGGCACGCTCTCTGAAAGACGTTACAGTCACGTCACGGCGATTCGAAGTGAGTTATTTAGCTTAATCGGCGATTTTCCCGTCGGCCGCAGAAGTTATTTTTGCCTTTTCAATGTCTGCAGTTGAAATCGTTCGTAAAAATTGATTGCGCTGAACTCCAATGAACTGCATTCGCGTTTTAACAATTGACAAAAAATATTGCAGCACACTCGTCACACAAAAAATGTATCCTCTGTTCTAGATATTTACATGGCAGAATAAAAATGTAAACGTTCGTATAAAATTTGAGTAAGTAAACGAATAAAGGAAACAGACGAATAAATTACCGAATAAATAAAACAAGTGAATAAGTAAATGAATTAAACGAATAAATAAGTAAAATACAATTTCAATAAATAACTGCAATGAACAAAGGAATAAATGAAACAACATTTGATTGAATAAACGAATTAAACGAATAAATAAATAAAACACAATTTATAGAAATGAATGAAGCAAAATTTGAATAAATTCTTAAATTTGATTTTTCATACTGCCTTGCTTGATTTTTCTTTATCAAGCAAACACGATTTAAGATATAATTAATTTTCCTCATTGTATTTGCTCGTTCGCCATTATGGTGCAAGGGTTACCTACGCGAGGACAGCGATCATATTATTACAAAAAATCATGCTATGACAATCATAATATTAATCATACTAATCCAGAATTTTAGCGAAATATTACGATAAGGAGTAAAAATAATTGTAGTGTACAAGAATTTATTTACAACACAATCAAGTAGTACTCGCTAATACCTTAATTCTGTATAAACATTTCCTTATTTGTTGTAATTTTTTGAAATTCCCAATTACGAATTTGATTCTTTATACTGCACTTTCTTCATCGAGCAAACACGAATTAACCCCTTGTGCTACGATGTATTCATCACGTGCGTCAGGCACAACGAACTATTGCTATAACATTAAAGTGATCAAATAAAGTTCGAATGTCAAGCCTGTTATTTAGTGATCCTCGGATGCGCAAATTACAATTAGACCGAAGTTGAACATTCGCCCGTATTCAAAATATTAACAATGTCTATCATGTTTGAACAGACAGTGCGTCACGAGTGTAGCTCGTAGTTGTAGGCCAAGGGGTTAAGATACAACTAATTCTCCTCGTAACCGAAATTAGAGATTCGTCCCTAAAGAAGTTAAAGTCGGAAGCGGGCAGGAAGGCAAACAACAGTCGAGCGGACACAACAAAAACCGCGTTGTAAACACGAAGCTCGCGTCAGTCAGGATGGTGTAGGCGTGTACGAAGCGTGCGGCATTTTTCGCTGTGACACGCCGAAGAAATTCAGGGGCAACGGCGGCATCATACGAACGGGGGGTTGTTTTCGAGGCCGAGCAGAGAGCTTGCGCTTAGCCAGGCCGACTGGTGGTTGGTTCGAGCTTGCCAGCTTTCGAGCAGCAGCCAGTCGCCGGCTGCCGGGCCACGACCTCGCACCTAACCCGGTTACCGCTCCTCACAGCGGCCATATATCGCGATCCACGCGATATCTCTACCGTGTCGCGGATCCCAGTGTATCGTCCCGGGGTGAATCGCGCGAAAGTCCCGTTCCAGTGTTGTCGGACGAGGAGTTCTCTGTGACAGATTGTGTGAAAGTGCAACGAAGCGGGATCGAGCCAGTGGGATAAGGGAGGATCGTTCCAGTGAAGTGAAACTGCACGAGGATCCTTCCAGGTGACAAATCCTCCCGTTTTGGCATGGCGAATGGGTGACAGACACGGGGTCACTGATCCGTCCGGGATTCGACGGGTTTTTCGCCGAAGGAGGAACCATGTGAGGCTACGACCATGAGGGTGAGTACCGTTGTTTTTACTGCGTCCCCTTTCGCGGCCGAAACCACTTCGAATAATTAACCTAATTATCCCGTAACCGATGAGCCGGCTCGCGGAGTTTATCTTCGCAGTCTGAAGAATTTACCGGGTTTAACCCTGAGTCCGCGATCCCGTAACTTTAGGGTGGTTCGTAAATTTCGCTTGATTCTCCTTCTGTGTTACTTGCCGTCGCGTTGTGTAAACAATTGACAATTTACTGCGGGGGGTAAATTATGGAGGAGTGCGGGAAATATTGGATATTGATCGATGCGATTTAGGTATTCGTGTTTGTTCGAACGATTGAAATACATTTAAAATTTAAATCCTTAACGGTAGATTTACGGAACCCGTAAAAATGACGTGTCTTAGATTTCTCGTTTTCGATCGTGGAAATTATTGAGAAGGTTTTGTCAAAATGCGTGTTAACCTTGAGCAATGAAAAGAATCATGGTATAAGCCAATTTAAGACAATTTATGCCAATTGTAGTATCCATTGTTTATTTATTTTTATAGTTTAGTGTCAATTTAAATACAAGTAGCCACGAAACGTCCGTAAATCTAGGGTTAAGACATGAAGATGTTAGTTGTTTATATATTGATTTGAAAAATATTGTTTATAATAGATTTGAATGTTTAAAATTTGTAATTTGAAAATGAACCGATATTTTTCTTAGTAATCACAGTTATGATACATCTCACAACAAGTATCCATTATTACTGTAATTAACGGTGCACTTATTAATTGCATACATCATAAATTTATGAACCTGTTTGTACGTTTTTGCGGCTCCCGCCACGTTTTTCGTCGGACAAAATGACCACAATATCGGTCACGGATTAAATACATTATGACGAATATAAATACCATACCGTGATAAATGGTAGACGATAGACAGGTTTTGTTAAGAAAAATATATACAAGTGTTGGTAAACACAGACATCGAACAGAAATCGATCGTGTATGGAAGTATTGCTGTTATTTCGAGTGACAAGTATTAACTTGAAAAATTTCATAAAAACTGTGGGGTATTTTTATTTTTCAATTTAGAACGTTCATGCTCGAGCTTTCATTATCGTACACGCCGTGATTCCTTGATTCATAATTTTATCGCCGTTCGAAAATCATTTAAATAAATTTCGATTCTAAATAACCGTGATGTTGATATTTTTTTAGTGTCTCTAGCAGTGAAACATTTTCGATTGATTATTTTCAGATTAAACAACCGATAACGGTATATTTGTATTTTACCCTTTTTGATTATGTCATTAATGATTTTTACATTTGTTTATTTAATTACTGCCGACTTAAAATAAGCGAGACGTAGTTACATAGAAAATGAGAAAATTTCTTTCTCTATTCTTCAGGAAATTATTCATGAAGAAGTTAAATGTAATACTACGCTGCGCGAAAAGACTGAAGGGTTGATAATGTAATCTGCTTATTGCCAGCTTAATAAGACTGATCAGATTACGTGGTACATTTTAAATTATAACAGTGAAACTTGTAAGAAGATATTACTTATATTAATTAATTATTTTACACGCTATCTACAGTCAACGTTCTCCGTTCTTGTTGTAACATTACATTATATTTCATACGGCTTTATTACCTTCTTATATTGCTTTATTTAACAGTTAAATTGTTGAAGGAATCAGATTAATTTACACCACATTTCTCGCTATAAATTTCAGAATTTCTTACGATACTTTGATCAAAATGTATAATATATTGATTTTTGTGAAGAAAGCCTACGTATTACTTTACTCTCGTAAGTTTATTTATCTAATTTATTTAATTCTATCTGTAAACAAGTGTGTGCCAAATATTGATCTTATTGTTGAACACATATCTGTCAATCTGCGGTAAACCTTCGCTACATTTACAATATTTATTTTTATAACATGAATTTATATTTCATAAACGCTACACTAATTCCACTTAAACGAATAACGTTTCTATTTTTTGCCATTGTATTTGGACGAACCAACTTTCGAATTCGTTCAAAAACGTAAGTTAAAGGATGTAATGCAAAGTAGTGTATCACGTTAATACGTGATGCTACGAATACTAAGATATAAAGCGCTGTCGTGAAACTTCTATCGTTTATCTTTACCAAGAATAAGACGAGGCAAAAGAAGCATTCACGTAGCAAAAGGTCAATGAAATGCCGGGTCGAATTTTCTGTATTACCGCATTTGCGGTGAGTGTTACCGTTTAAACCCACCCGTTGCGTGTGCTGATTTATTGCACGCTGAACGAGCTACGCAGCTTTGGGCTGTAATTATTTTCACGTGACCGGTGTCGGGATTAAACCCTTCTCTTCCGCGATAGGGCGTGTTTTTACGCTACCCTGCGTGTTGCTTCGACCATCAATTTCTGTTTCCCTTTTTTTATCGTCCCCGCAATGGGAGAAAGCGTGGTCTAACGATACCAGATACTTTAGAGTTTATAGGACGTTCGATCATTGTTGAATCACAGTTTCGCAAAGATTTTATATGTCAAAGGTATCATTATAATTTTACTCGGAGTTTGTTACAATTAATAATTATTCATTACATAATGTGGTAATGATTATATAGTTTAATTGCTATGTACTATATTCCTGAAGTATATACAATAGATCCATAAATATCTAAATATATTTTATATATTATATTATTTTTATTTTATATATTATATATTATATATTACATACCTAGATACTTAGGGACTTAGACATCTAAATACTACGATACCTAAATACCTAACTTCTTAGATAGCTAGATCGTTAAACACCTAGACACTTAGATACCAAGATTCTTAGATACCTAAAGCCTTGGATACCCAGAATCTTAGATACCTAGATTCTTAGATATCCAGATCCTTAGATACTTATATCGTCAAAGAGCTAGATCCTCAGATATCGAGGTCCTTAGATACCTAAAGCATTAAATACATAGAGCCTTAAATACCTTCAATAAATTCTTAAATACTGAGATTCTCAGATACCCAGGTCCTTAGACACCTAGATCATCAGATACCTAAATCCTTAGATAACTAGATCCTCAGATTCCGAGATCCTTAGATACCTAAAGCATTGAATACATAGAGCCTTAAATACCTAAATTCTTAAATACCAAGATTCTCAGATACCCACATCCTTAGATACATATTGTATATCCTCAGAGACCTAGATCCTTACACACCAAGATCCTCAGATAACTAAATCCTCATATACCCAGATCCTTAGGTACCTAAATTCTCAAATACCCACATCTTCAGATACCCAGATCATTGGATAACTAAATTCCTAGATACCTAAGTGCTTAGATACCTAGACCCTTGAAGTACTTAGTTTTTCTACACCTAAATCACCAAGTACTTTGATTCTCACCTTTCTCATTCAAATGCCCACTCTTGAATTTTTGAAGATTCTACACTAGGTTAAAAACATTCCTACGGATTTTTACCAGAATTTATTGAAACTTCCTTCAAATATGTTTACCTAAATTCACCGAATTTAAGACTGGTGATAGTTAATTTTTCTAAATTTTCAATCTTCCTCCAACTCTGTACTAAAATTACTTCAAACTTTCTTTCTTCGCGAATCCAACAAGTATACAATTTTTCTCAGTGAAATTTTATCGAATTCAAACGTATCGTCGGATTTTAATCGAATTTTCTATTTTTCACCAAACACCTCTATTCTATAGATTCTTGGCTACCTATTATCCGCCGTACGCAAACGTACTCGACTCTGCAATTCGGTGATTATAATAGTCAGTTTATTCAGTTTAGATCGAGTTGGATAGCACAGAAATTCCCGTGAATTTTGAAGTCAATAACACCGAATTAGTCGGGACAGAAAGTGAATGAGTTTAGGCTATAGACCGAAAGTCATCTTAACAGAGAAAGTTGAACTTGCGAGAACCAGACGATGCCGAAGCTCGCCGTACGTGTTTGCAAAGTAAATGAAATCTCCGCCCAAGTCGATTAAATCCATAATGAGACACCGGACGCTTAATTGGTGTTTTCCCGGGGAAAATACAGGAATCGATTGAACGGCAAACGTTTCTCCTAATTTTCACTCAGTTACGATGTTCGTGCAGTTGGCGAGATTATTGTTTTCGTTCAAAGGAGACTGGCATTCTTGGTGAATAAATACTCGTCATCGATCGATCCCGCCTTGTTTCCGTTGTTCGATCGTGTAACTAACGTTCCCTGGTCTATTTGCATCGGGAAGTTAGTCGAAACTGTTTTATCGGCTTTATTTGCGCGAAATGCAATTAAGAGGAATATTATATCAGTGTTCGAGGCAATTATCGATCAGAACACACGTTGTTCGACCAGGAAGCGAACAAAAGTCAGTATGTGCTTTTCGGCAATTGGTTTTTAGTAAAAATATTTTCTGTGTACAACTGAGCAATTCAGACACTGTTAACCTTCTTTGTTAGCGATTTATTATGTTGTAGATATTCTTACGAAATTCTGGTACACGTTTTAATTAAAAAATAGTAAATTTCGAAGTTATTGTACGGAGATTTGAAAGTTATAAAATTGTTACCTTCTCAATTTTTATATTTTACTTGAATAATTGACAATTTTAAGGTAATGTGATTTAGAACGCACGCGAACATAATTCGTTATAAATTATGATTAATTTTTTTTCATGTACCAATTTCGTACCCACCAACTTTTGTTTACACTTAATACAGTACAACATTAAAAATTCATAATGACTTCGCCGTATTTGTTACAGCGATACAAGTATAATCGAGGAAGATTAAAACTAATTACAATGTCATTCACGTTCAATCCGGAAGTAGAAATTCATAATAAAATTTTTGTCCATAAAGAAAATACAAATACAAATATAAATATAAATATAAATATAAATATAAATATAAATATAAATATAAATATAAATATAAATATAAATATAAATATAAATATAAATATAAGATGTGGTTATTTCAACGAACTCGTCATATCCTAATTATGATAAAATTATAATATTGGGAGCAGTTAAAGGGTTGCCATCGTTTTTAGCAAAGTTTGAAAATTGCCGTCGTGTTTTTAACAACGTTTAAAAGTTATAGCTTTCCGATGGAGATCTACCGTCTTGCAACGTCGAACACTCGAGTTTTTTTTACGTCTCCTATTTGCAATCTTTGTCGGTGTAATTTCACGAATTAGTGGCTAATCTTGTGAGAAGTTTTTCCGCGTGTCAGCCGCGTAGATAACAAAGACGAGAGGCGTGATACGCCATGGAAACTCGAATTCAGGACGAGCCGCTTGTAAATTAAACTGGAAACTTCGACGAGACGCTCGCCTGATCCCCTTAATCGCGTTATTAATACGAAGACGACGAGTAATGCAGGCTGATACAACAGTTGAGGAACGGTGGAGAAGCATCTTGATGGAAGTAGGTCAAGTTTAGTGTAATGGATCGTGACGACAGGGAATACGTACTTAGGTGTGTACTTAACACTTCGACGACCGGAAGTTTCGTGGAATTTATAACTCTTGTTACTTCCTGGTCCTTGTTATTTATACGATAGAAAATTTCGTAGATGGGTTATAGACTCAATATTATATGAACTACAAACTTAGGCTATGAGAGGTTTTATAAAACATACGGTGCATCATCCTTAACCCTTTGCCTTATAATGACGTCTCCCAGGCGTGACGCACACAACTGTTGAAACGCGACAAATTCGGCTCCTATTTTCACCACGATCGAACTTCGAGCTCGATTTTAATTTGAACCCGTACACCGATGATCGTCATATCCAAAATATCCCTAACATTCGAGCAATCTTTATCCGTCTTCACGTTACAACGAATCGCTCCGTCTGACGCATTTGCCGGCAAAATGATAAGTTAAGGGGTTGTATCATCTTGATCAATTAGAAAGGTGTCTATTATACTCTTACAAATCTGTTTCAGAGTGCTGTAATTATGTGATCAGTTCAGAAATGATCAAATATAGTTTTAGAAATTTAGTTTTGAGTTACGAAAATACTTGATCGCGTCAACAAGTACGAGATATATTTTTAGAAATTTATTTCTGAGCACTGTAATTGAGTGGTCCCTTCAGGAAGTATGAGATATAGTTTTAGAAATTCAGTTCTTCGTTGCGAAAATATTTTATCAGTTCATAAAGTATCAGATACAGTTTTAGAAATTTGTTTCTGATCGATATAATTAATTCGGACAATCACATGTACGTTCTTTTTTTAATTTAGGAACTTATTTGTAGATGACACAGTTTCTTGATCAATTCAGAAAGTATCAAATGCGTTTGTAGAAATTCATTTCTGATTGTGAGTAACATAATTAATTGGTCTGTCCAGAAAATATGATATATATTTTTAAGAATTTATTTGTAAGTGACATAATTACTTAATCAGTTCAGACAATAGCTAGATACGTGTTTAGAAATCTATTTTCGAGTAATATGATTAATCGATCAGTTCATAAAATAGCAGATACGTCTGTAGAAACCCATTTTCAAGTAATAAGATCAATCGATCAGTTCAGAAATGATAAGAAATCGTAAGATAAACTTAATGATTCCTGTTTGTTCTTGAAAAGAACGTCCATTCTCCTGTTAAGTAAATTATTATCTCCGTAAGAACACCTTGTGCCCGTTCAGATACGAATCGGCTTGTTTAAATTTTCTGAATGAACAGAACTTTCCAGAGGAATTGTGTATTTAAGTGGTGGCTTTTGTTTCATCGCCTCGAACTACCAACTCAAACTTTTCGTCAGGCTACTTCCAGATAACTTCTTTCCTGGTTTCGTTTACCCACGAAACTTCCGGAAATTCGATTAACAGTCGTCCAATCGAACAACGATTCTCGTCGCGAAACTACCAAGACAAAATTAATTTCGATTTCGTTAACCCTTTCATCTAGAAATACCTTGACAAGTAAACTATACTTGTACGTAACATTCTTTTGAACGAAATCAGATTTTCTTTTCAAAATTTTTAATAAATTTCATTTTCTGGAAACTGGTTTTATTGTCATTATTAGTATTTATTTATTAAAATAAATCCTATTATATGAATTTGTATTAATTTTCTTAACTATATATTATTATTCGAAAATATAATTCAAGATATTAAAATGTCTACATCAGTAAATAAAGGTAATATATGTATGTAATATATTTATAAAAATAAATTTGTATACAATACCTCTGTATAAAATACCACTATATCGTTCTACATCTAGTACTTTTTTATTTATATAATAATTTTTAATATGCAAAAGGCATCTTTATCTTCCAAAGGCATAACTGCAATGATTGTATGATACAATCTTCTATTTTTATTTTAATACAGAAGATGTAGGTGTCTCTTTTATTACCGTCAATAAATTTTACTACATAATAATGTAACAATCATTGATTAAACGATGAAGTTCGCATCAAAAGCTGGTAAAGAATAGTGTAAATCGTTTTCGCACCATGTAATGAACTTGTAACATGACACTTTGATTTCCTCGTGTTTCAATTTATCAATCACATCGACACATCAAAAGTACCACCTGTTATCATTTTAATAATTGTACGAATTCGTTAAAAATTCTTCGTGTCTTCAATGTAATAATTACACGAACAAGTTTGAAATTCCTCGAATTTTCAATTTAATAATCGCTCCAACATATTCAACGTCATGCTATAATTTTAATAATCGCATAGTCATATCAAAGATACATCGTGCTATTATTTTAATAATTACACGAATACGTTTAAAATTCTTCATGTTTTCAATGTAGTAATTATATAAACACGTTTGAAATTCGCCATGTTTCAAGTTAGACAATAACATAAAATTTCGGCAATAAAATTTATCGCAAACGCATTTTTGTTCCGAAACGAGAAATGAACGTTCAATAAGAATTTGCTATGATCGTGAGTAGAAGCGGAAAAGAAACGCCGTTAATCTTGCTAAAGCAGTCCAGAAATTCCGCGATGATGGCCGTTTTATTTCCTATTTCTGAAACGAGGTTGGTTCAGCGACTCTTGCAAGTCATTTCAAACAATTTTCTTGCGCGTCCATAAACCGAGCCCGTTTCAAGCAAACCGTAAATATACCGGGCATAGCTCTGGTGAAGATACAATGAAACGAGGCTCGCGGAGCTGGGTCAAACGATTCTCTCGAGCCTTCTTTGATCCACGTGTCAATAGTAAAACACAGTAAATACGTGCTGGCGTTTATTTACAACCATGGTTTCTAGCCGAATTTCTCCTTTTAATCATAATAAATGTAAAATGACCATTTTACTTGCAGTTTCGTACCGTTTTTAATTGTTGAAGAATCGACAAATTCAAACACGGTGCTGGATTCCGAACGGAAGAAATCGACAGCGCCATTTTCTACGAACTCTTAAAAGTTTTTCTTTTTACACAGCTATGGTCCGCACTCCGACAATGAATACTGAATACTGATGTTCGTAGGTTTTTCCGAGCTTTTATATTACTTTCCTCAGGATGAGTAATATCAACCATAACGGTTAAGGTAGAGTGTGAATAAAGAAGGGTAAAAAGTACAAGATGAAAAAGGGACTAAGAATCGAGATTAGGATGTTTCGTTGAGGAGGTGTCTATGATCTTTGTTGTGTTACGATTAGCTACTTTGGTCATCCAATAATAGTAGATGATGCGAGGACCATAAAAATGAGAAATAATTTATACATATAGCAGAAGAAGCTGAATTTATGTAAAATATAGTGACAGGAAGTATTAATCGGTTAAATTCTTTGATTACAATAATGGTTTCTAGTCGAATTAATTTTCTATTAAATTGTTATTATACTGTGAAGTCAATATTATTATCATTAATGACACTGGATCACAGTTATTTTTGTTTTAAATTATTATTACCTTGTATAATGAATATCTTTATCACGTATTTAAAATTATAATAAAACAATAATAAATTACTATTATACTATAAATTGAATATTATTATCATTCACAAATATCACGACACTTATTATTGTATTTGTATTTAATTCTTGTCTTACATAATGAACACCCTTAAAAAATACTTAATATCATCGTGTATCGCCGATAATTTTTCTATTAAATTATTGTACTGTGCGATAAGTATTTTATTAAATTATCATCGCACACTAGAATAAATATCTTCATCGCCGCGGGTATTGGATGTGTTAAGGATCATTTTCTTCCTTTTCGTCGATTCTTTTTCCAAGTATCGTGCAATTACCAATCGACGATGTTGGATTACAGGGTTCGTAGAAATATACCGAAGGGAATTTCTAGGAACAGACGTATTTGTAAATTATGTTCGCGTTTCCCTTTGTGTCGGTTTCCTTTGACGTTCACGTAACGTAGAACCTTTAGCTTTCGATAGAATCCAAGAAAATCAACCGTTTTGCTCGTTTTATACGTATCCTGTTCCCCGTTACGGGAAAGTAACGATCATCGATTATCGGAACGATGCTGAATCGCCTTTGAGGATTTACTATTCAATGAAACATTCGTGTATTGAACTATTGGTCCTCCGATCGAACCATTTTATATTAACAACATCGATGAATAGTTTGTATAATTATTTTTATCGGTCCTTTTATGCCAAATTGATATATCGTAAATGCTATTTTCAATACTTTTAAGACATCAAATTGTATCTGACTATGTATAAGAATTTAAAAATAAATTATTTATTATAATTGGCAAGTAATCATTTTATATTAACAATATCGATGAATGGTTGGTATAATCATTTTCATCAAACTTTACATATCAAACTGTTGTCATAATCAATTAGGAAAACCATAATCATAACCTAACCTAAGCTAACCATAATCAAATACTTTTGCAATATAACATTTTGAAATATATTTTTATAATCTCTATATGTCATCAACTTATGTTACAATATACAGAAATATTTCAAAATATATTATTTATTAAAATTAATAAGCAATCATTTTATATTAATGAATAATTTGTATACTCATTTTTATCGAATTTTATTATGACATTACTTTCCCATAAATACTATTTCACAACATTTATATGACATTAAATTATTTTACGCCAAACATAAATATTTGATATCACGTTATTTATTACAATTTGCAACAAATCATTTTACACTAACGAGTAATTTGTATAGTTATTTTTAGAACCTCATATATTAACATACAATGCCATAAATGCTATTTTACGACACTCATATGATATCGAATCACTTTATGTTACACATCAATATTTAAGAACATGTTATTCGTTATAACTTGCTATAAAATATTTTATATCAAGAACATTAATGAATAATTCGTTCTATCATTTTCATCGAACCGTATATTTCGTATTACTATGTCATTAGTCCTACTATGATATGCATTTATGTCATCCAGTATAATAATTACACTTTCTATCACATTTTGTAACCAGCCATTTTCAGGATTGGAGGAAGACAAGGTTAAAATTAAATAATACACGGTATAAGTATTCAAACTTCACTTCAAATTATGTTTCACAATAATTGTACGATAACAATTAACTACATTTAATAATTATCTTCATTTAACATGTTCTGAGAAATTGTTTGTTTCTGCTTTATTTATTTTAGTATATAATATTTACTTCAGTATTCGGTATATTTTTTTTAGCAATATGTATAATGTTTACTTCAGTATTCTGTATATTTTTTTAGCAATATGTATAATGTTTACTTCAGTATTCTGTATATTTCGTATTTCAGTTGCAACTAACAGTATTACCGTCGTGGAATACGAATCGATTATCGGCTACATTCGTTGCACGTGCAATCATTTTCGAAGGGATTCCACGAAAATTTTCCGCCATTTTCGGGAAATTATGCTCAGCTAAGCTGGCAGAGTTTTCCACGAGTTGGTACGACCGTTCGTTCCAGTTTCTCGATGCGAAGTTCGCGAAATTTTGTGCAACCGATTCACGGCGATGTTACAATAAATTTTCAGCGTTCCGGCATCCGCAAATTTCCCGTTTCCGTTCGCGACAGTGTTCGATTTCCGGTCCTTGTTCGTGTCCCGCGTTTCCACGCGACGCGACTACCGACTATCAATCGTGGCCATAATTAACGATGCTCGTTTCTAATTATCCGTATCTCCGCATCGATGCTTTCCGTATCGATACGATCGGATGAACTTCGTGTCGCACAGTGGGCGAAATATAAAAAAAGTGATAAAAAATGGATAACTCAATTAATTATATGTTTTTGATGTTTTGGAGAAATTATCGTACCAGGTGAATTTTATTAGCAAGCTTTTGTTCTCGTTAGTCACTGTTTGATCAATTTAATTAAAACTTTACTTGTTACTTATAATAGTTAGTTTGAGAATTATGTGAGCAAATTTCAAGACACAGTCGTACTTGCGAATACTTATCACATTTAACATGAATTAATAAACTATACATTTTTAAATATTTTAAGCGTTCAAATCAACACTTTGTATATTAATACTAAATGCAACAACATTTTTAGAAAATTAAATAACAATATTTTTGTACAAAGTACACTCAGAGCCAACAAAATAAATTTTTCCAGGAAAAGGAGAAGAGGAAATCACTATTAAGCTTTATAAATAAATTCTATATTACATTTTCAGTATTTTAGTATATTTTACATCGTTTCGTGTACTTTAAGATGTTATGACAGCGAGAGCATAGTTATTTTAATCAATGTTAATACGTGTCAAAATCGATTTTTGATCGCTTTTTCCAAATTTCACCCACTGTGAGAAATTTTGGATTATTAACGTGCGAACGAGATTCCGGTAAACAGGAATATTCATCAGCGAACGATGCACTCGGAAGTCCACGATTTATTGCCATCCGCGAAAAGTTATGGCGTTCGTTCGTAAGATCGCGCTTTATGTATTTTTGTTATTTGTCGATGCGCTCGCGCAAATGGCCTCGCGTTATCGAGATAGAAATTGCTGATATCGCGAACACTGTAAGACACTGTAATCTTTCCGAGAGCGATTTATTAGCTTAAACGTTTTATACCTCTTGCTACGGAATTTTATTCTCCTTTCGCGTTCCTTGCTTAAACCTAGAAATGATTACTGTTGCATAGAGTGTTCGAGAAATTTTAGTACGATGACACAGTATTGTGTGATATTGTATTATGTATAATAGTTCAGGAGAGCTGGAGATTGATTATGCATGTAACGATGAGTGATAGGGAATGAAGTAATGTTTGTTCATATTCGGATACGGTTTTGGTAGGGTTGAATTTAAAGATTTGAGGAGTTGAAGGTTTGGTAATTTGGAAATTTGAATGCTCCGGAATTCGGACATTCATAAGTTCGAGAATTTGGGGATTTGGATAATTGAGAATTTGAGAAACTTGGTTTTCTGAAGTTTGAAACTTGACAATTTGGAAATTTGGGAGTTTGAAAAATGAGGAATGTGAGGATTCGGATGTTTCAGAATTTGGGAAATTTGATGTTACGAAATGTAGAACTTGACAATTTGGAAATTTGCGTGTTTAGAAAATTAGAAATGTGAGGATTCAGGAATTTAGGAATTTGGAAATTTGAGATTTTTAAAATGTAAAATTTTATAAACATAGGGATTTGAAAATTTGTGAGTTTTGGTATGTGAGGATTTAGAAATTAGGGGATTTGAAAATTTCGGAGCTCCGAAACGTGAGGATTAGAAGTTCTGGAAATTGGAAATTTAGAAAAGAAGTTTAACAATTTGAGAAATTTGATATTCTGAAATATATAAATTTGGAAATTGGCGAGTTTCTAAATTTAGAAATTAGTGGTGTAATAATATAGAAATGCGATAGTTTAGAAACTTTAGAATTTTTAAATGTGAGTATTAAAAATTTCAGGTATTTGGCAATTTGAAGAATTTTAGAAATTTCGAAATTAAAAAATTTTAGGTATGAAAAGTTACAGATTTTGCATGCACGTTTGTTGCGCGCTAGTATACGTAAAGTATATATTATACAATTGTTACTGTTATCGTTTCTCTTCACTCTACTTGCTTCTACCAACGTCCAACATTATTATTTAAAATCAACAAATAATAATTTCCAATTAAACTCATTATTAGGGCCATTTCATTTATTTCAAAATAAAATACACACAAATTACTAGTAATTTAATTACGAAAATAAATATAATTTCCGCGTACCAATTAATTTATTTGTCGTCCATATCTGTTGTGGAAATTAGCTCCGATTACGATGTTTACAAGTTCCCGTCCGATTTTCATTTCAAATTTCTCGTAATTAGTTCGGAAAATGTTGATCGGGACAAATTTGTTCGAAGCTATAACCTAACGATTCGCTAATTCATTTCAACGAGAAACGACTCGTTGCGAAAATAGTGGTCGAATTTCCCGAACTCCGAGCGTTTTCATAATCCTCTTACACTTTCAGTTAACTGGGTCACCGGAAATTATACATTGTTAAATTCGCGCCTATCTGTCTCCGAGAACGAAACAGGAACGCGGTTGTACGCTGGACGCAAAAATAAATCGAATCCACCTCGCAAATATTTTGGGAAGCTGACCAAGTGTAATGAAATAGTTTCTTGATTGTTTATTTTTTCATTTTTTTAATCCCGAGCGGATTGTTTATTGTTTCATTTTTTTAACCTTTGTTAGATTGTGCATTCTTTCATTTTCTAACCCCATTCGATTGCTTAGTTCCTTTGCTTTTTGACCCCATTTGATCGTTTTCCTCATTTTTATATTTTCGAACCACATTCGATTGTTTAATTTTTCACTGTTTTATTTAATAAGTAAAAAGGTAGATTTCATGATAATTTTAAATAATCATTATTATTATAACCATATAATCATAATCATATTTATAAAAATTAATATTCAGTAAGTTCTTAAATTTCTTAATAATTATAATTATAATGTATCGCATTATTTAAAGTTGATTATCAGGTTACTTGCAATTATTGTAAACGATAAAAATATTGTGTTTCACTCCGTTTAATGTATATGTATACAGCACTTCATGGCGACATCTACTATACGTACCATAACCAATATATGTTTTAATTTACTGATAATATGCATTATAATAAACTGATATATAAACTGATCGATATGTGTACTAATATAATCACAGATAGCTTATAACTCATATCACGAATAACTTTATCTGTACTACCTTGTTCATGTCTAAATACATCTCAATCCTATCGCTATAAGTTACCATTACCACAAAAAAGGTATTTTTAAATTAATATCGGTGCCACATAAAATTATAATGGACGTATTATTCAGAACTGATACTTTCACACCTAATTACGAAGTTCTATCAAAGACAGAAGCCGAGTTCGAAGTTCGTGGAGGTTCCATGGCTTCTTCAGAATTTGTGGTCATAGTACCACCACTATATTGTTCATACCTAAACGCACTTCGATTCTTTCACTATAACCGATCATAATCGTGAAAAGGAAATTAATAAATTAACACTAGATTGACGGAACCAGTCAAAATGACTGCTCTTACATTTTTTGTTTTCAATTACGAAAGTTATTAAAAAGTTTATGTCAAAATGTATGTCAACCTTCATCGATATAAAGAATCTTTCTATAAACCGATGTATGTAGTATCCATTATTTACTTATTTTTATAATTCATTTTCAATTCAGAAACAGGTGGTCATTAAATGTCCGTCAACCTAGTGTTAATATCGCCGCCACATAAGTGTATAATGAATGTATTAATCGGGACCGATACACCTAATTACGAAGTTCTATCAGAGACAGATGCCGAATTCGAAGTTCATGAAGGTTCCTTGGCTTGTTCAAAATTTGTAGTCATAGTGCCACCACTATATAGTTCATAACTAAACGCACTTCGATTCTTTCACTATAACCGATCATAAGCGTAAAAAGGAAATTAATAAATGGATATCGCTGCCACGTAAACATATAATGAATGTATTAATCGGGTCCGATACTTTCACACGTAATTGCGAAGTTCTATCAAAGACAGAAGCCGAGTTCGAAGTTCGCGAAGGTTCCTTCGGTTCATCAAAATTTCTAGTCAGCTCAGCTGGGTTCCTGATTTGCATGGTATTAACCCAAGCAGCGAGCCGAGCAGAATTTTTACCAGCTCGTAATCGCAACAAGCTGTCGCGATACTCTGCTCCCCGGGTAATTTCGATGGGACACACCATAGCGTAGTCATACCAGGGGGACGCGATCGAATTATTGATAGAAGAGTTATCTCCCGACCCAGGATGGATTTGCATGTTTAATGCAATCATGGTAATCGATGAAAAACTTCGAGGAGGAAAGGGTCTGGCGATGGATAGCCGGGATGGGTGGGAGATTATGGGTGAAACTTTAGGCCTTCCCTTTTTATCGAGCATCCTGTAAGCATCCCCGAGCATGCCAATCCCCGCGAAACTTTCCGGGATGTTCCTGTAGCGGACGAGCGGCATTTAAATTCGCGGCAATCAGATACGATTGAAAAGTTTAATCGGGGCCTCGTTACTTGGGGCTAGTTATCGCGTGAAACGTGGAAGAAATGAGGAAAATCGAGGGGAAATGTCTCCGATTAACTCGAACGCTTTTACGCGTTCGAGACTATCGACATGTTGCGGGGAAACCTGTGGGTCTTCACTTTTTTGTTTCAAGTCTCGTATCATTATGTTATGTGGGAAAATTTGCAAATTCTTCAATGTTGTTTCAAGTTTCTTGTACGTATAATGTGTAAAGATCTGCAAGTTCTCTGATCTTGTTCCATGTTTCTTATTGATATAATCTGGGCAAATCTGTGGGTTCTTCCATTTTATTTCAAGTTTCTTATACACATAATATGTAAAAATCTGCAAATTCTTCGATTTTGTTCCAAGTTTCTTATTGATATAATCTGGGCAAATCTGTGGGTTCTTGCATTTTAATTCAAGTTTCTTGTACGTATAATGTGTAAAGGTCTGCAAGTTCTTTAATTTGTTCCATGTTTCTTATTGACATAGTCTGGAAAAATCTGTGGGTTCTTCCATTTTATTTCAAGTTTCTTATACGTATAATGCATACAAATCTGCAAGTTCTCTGATTTTGTTCCAAGTTTCTTATTGATATAATCTGGGGAAATCTGTGGGTTCTTCCATTTTATTTCAAATTTCTTATACATATAATGTGTAAAAATCTTCAATTCTTTAATCTTGTTCCAAGTTTCTTATTGATATAATCTGGGGAAATCTGTGGGTTCTTCTATTTTATTTCAAATTTCTTATACATATAATTTGTAAAAATCTGCAAGTTCTTCAATTTTGTTCCAAGTTTCTTATTGATATAATCTGGGAAAATCTGTGAGTTCTTCCATTTTATTTTACTTTTCTTATAGATATAACGTGTAAACATTTGCAAGTTCTTTGATTTTGTTCCAAGTTTCTTATTGATATAATATAACAGAATCTGTGGATGCCCCTTCATTATTTCAAGCTTTTTGTCGATTTACTGTTGGCACATTTGTGGCTAACTTTTTTTATTTCAAGTTTTTCATTTATCTATTAGAACTTGCCAACATTACCGAGCTTAATGGAAGCTCAGTTCACGAAATCTTGCACGCGAGTTACAAGATCAGACTTAATTAATTCTATGAATTAGACTGAATTAGAGCGACGAACGATCCGTCGATTGAAATGGAGGATGACACGTTCGCATTACCCGCTTGTTTTAAATCAAAGTGTCGCGATCGATTTTACGAGAAAAAGGAACAAAACGTGGCCCTTACTCGCGCTTGTTAACGGACCCAAGCCCATTCGATAATGGCTTTCTCTGATATTCATCGTACTCTGCTGATTCGGTTATTATTCGTTCGCCTAACCAGCTCGCGTCGCTTTTGTTTCATGTCTTTTTTTTTCGGTTAAAACCGCGACCAAACGAACGACATCGTTTCTCATTACTCTTCGCGATTCGGGAGTGTTTCAATCGAGTTTCTCTTCCGTAAAATTAGAAATGAAATTCCATTGTGGTTATTATACTTTTTCGTTTATCTTCCGCGGGTCCCTTCCATATTTGCAATTGTCCCATGTCGCGGTTAAACATTTTCTGTTTCATTTTTCGCTCGTTCGAGAAAAAATTCAACACGCATACCTTTTTTGATTTTATCCTTGGAACTTTCGTGCTGTGCTTCCTGGCTTTTGTCGACAACTGATACAGAGAATTATGGTCATTTGATGTTACAGAGTTTAGATACAAATACGACAAACATTTAGGTACAACTATGGTACGTGTCTCTGTTTGTTACTTTGAAATTGTAAAAATTTAATAGAGTTTGTACAGTTTGATGTTATTAAATACAAACGAGTTAAATTCTTTATTCACCACGGAGTGAATTTGAATGATTAATTTTCAAAATTAATAATTACACCAAAAATTGTATAATGGCAAAGTATTAAATATGATGACATAAAAAATGTGGTAATTATAAAATATTACTATACATACAAAAAACTGGGTAATTATAAAATATACAATATAATTTCATCAAAAATTGGGCAATTATAAAATATACAATATAATTTCATCAAAAATTGTGCGATTATAAAATATACAATATAATTTCACCAAAAATTGGACAGTTATGAAATAAACAATATAACATCAGCAAAAATTAGGCAATTATAAAATATAAAATATAATTTCATCGAAAATTTGGTCATTATAAAATACAAATTGTTATCAAATACAAGCGAGTAAAATTCTTAATTTGCAAAGAGTGACTTTAAATGATTAATTTTCAGAAATAATCACGTCAAACATCGTGTAATTGCCGAATATGAAATAAACTTACACAAAGAAGTTGGTAATTATAAAATATAAAATATAGTTACACCAGAAATTGGGCAATTCTGTATCGTACCTTAAAAATATCATCCCTGAAGAGGTTAAAAAACATCGTACCCTGTTTTACATCCCCGATAATTGAATCAGCCTTGCTTCATCGAATCCGCTGCAAAAAAAAAACCTCCGACGTGTAACATTTAAACATTCCATATTTTGAAGGGATAAAACGAACTTGTTTTTTTCTTCAAACTGAACGAAAAAAAAAAAAAAACAGAAACGAAGGTAAATCCAATTTGTTCATCGGGGGTGGTTCCAGGTCGGTTGAAATTCAAACGGGGCCAGTTGGTCGAATCCGTTCGAGCTTCGTGCTGAAATCCGTGCGAGAGATTCGTTAACGGAATCGTGGTTATTCGGTTGGAAAAAATACGGAAGTACGTGACGACGACCATACCTAGGGGAAGTCGGATATAACTCACCAGGATAGAACGCGACCGAAAGCGACGATGTAAATAAAGGAAGAAAAAAAAGAAAAGAAATACACGAGAAAGAGGGAAATGTTTGGCAAGAGGATGAAATTGTAGCGTTTGCGTAATATATGAAAAATTTGCGAGACGTTCAGCCGCGAAATCACAAGAAAGATTCGACGTGGTAGAAACAGCATGGCGGAGGGAGTTAAGGGGGGAAATACATTTAGAACTTTAAAATAATGCAATATTTCTTTTGCATAAATTATTGGTTCAATATCTCTAGAATATAATCCCCAAAATTTCCAAAAGAAATTCGAATTAATTTTGAAGCTATAGCCTCTGAACGCGACTCGCCCCTTGAGAATCACCTAGGAGGTATGGCGTCGTAGGTAATTTATGATGGAACCGAGACGAATTTATTTTCGAGTGAATATTATTTCGACATTGCCGACAATATAAATTTACCATTCTTAAAGAAGCATTTAAAATTTTTAACTTTCGTTTTCGTCCTCGATAGCCATTTCCATCATAGACAGGATTTTTCTGGGGGTAGCCGGTTTTTATTTTTTAATAATCTGTGTATACTATTATTTAACTACATTTTTAACCGCAAACTTTGAAGGCTTGTAATTTCTTAACAAATTCGAAATCGGCAAAATAATGACTTAAACCCCCCACCCTAATTTCACATAGACATACTTTGATTAAAACAAAATCGTAAATGGTGAGGTCAAAAAGTTTCAAGGTAATCAGTTTACAAGTAAGAGGAAGTTTCAAGGTAATCAGTTTACCGAAGAAAGTGAAGAAAGTGCAAGTACAAGGAAAATCTCCACAGTGAAATCCGAAGATATTCCGTGCACTCTTTTGCACGACTACCAATTGATAGAATTGCATACCGTTTTCACGAACTGTCTTGTTGAAAGAAAATTTATTAAAAAAATGTTTAGGCAGCCACGCTCAAAATGCAAATGAAAAAGCTACAACTGAATGCGGATGGAGGAATAAAGAGGGTTCGTCGAAGTCGTTGAATTTCCGGTATCCCCGGAACGGGTCACACGCTGCATCCCGCTCGACTTGTTTCGAAAGTTGTCCCTTTTATTTATTCATGGATCGAACGCGTGTTGTCGCAGACGTTCGCGAAAACGGCTGGAAAAAGATTCCCGTGGCCGCGTTGTCGTTATGGAAATCCATTACAGTTGTAACATCGAGTTTCGCGGATTTCACGGTAGAAATACCGTGGCGATCTAAATGTTTTCCACCCCCCCGCCCTCGGAAAATTCAATTTCCCGTGGAATCGCTTTGTGTGCTCCTACCCGTTCGGAACGGCTTGTTTTTCGGTTATCGTTGCTTTCCTTTCATTTCGTTACGTTCGAATGAAGTGACTGAAATTGTACGATTCGATATTAACGCGACTGCACGTAGTGCAAACCTTTAAACTTTGCACGTTAGAGCGATACATGTAGGCAATCCTCGACTTGGCCGGTGAGGACTAACGATTGTTTACAGTTTTCGGGTCGACAAGTATGCGTCACTGTTCAAACCAATAAATTACATAGCCGAAAATGCGTGAGATTCGATGCGACCATCTTTTTTTTCGGCCAATTACTGCCGTCTCGTCGGAACGTCTGGGAAAACCTGCTCACCGGCCAACTTGAGGGTTGCCTGCTCTACGCGCGTTTGTCATAAGTGTAGGACGGGAGCAAGAAGATAGGAAAACAGATTAAAGTAATAATATATATATTTTAATAATAAAAGGAAATACAATTAATCGACTTTACTATTCAACGGGTCTGTCACCACTCACTTCACGCTCCTAATGCTTCTTATATTTTCACATTCGCACTTCTTTTGTATTTTGTGTTCTTCTCACATACCCGAATCTTACATCCTTCTTTCCGATCATACTACGCAAAAATACACACACACACGCTCGTTACGGATCCCCACATAAGTGTACCCATTGACGCTAGAACAGCAGCGTGTAAGTTAAAGGTACTTACCAGTAGTTGTCCGGTTAAGAGAAATCTTCCAGCGAAATAATAGTAACCGCTTACTCTGTCAATAAATGGCGAGAGTAGATACTTGGAGACGTTCTTTAAACCTTCTAAATTATGCACCAAGACCACTTTTCAAAAAAAGTTATACAAATTTGAGACATATATTTAAGAATTCGGCAAGTAGAAAATCTTAAATGATTGACTGATATATGCAGTTTTAAAAATCCCTGGTCATTTGACCTGTTTGGTCATTTTAGTGTTAATAACCACTATTTCTGATCGATTGCTTGTTTCATTATATCGAAAATGATAGATCAAGCTGCTAGTAAAAACCTTAAATAGTTAACTTCTATATGTGGTTTGAAAAATCCCTGGCGAAATTAATTGTTTGCGTAAATTCTTTTAGTATTAAACATATGCGAATGTTTGCAAAGTGAATTTTCCACGAAGTTGCAGCAGAATGGAGTCGAGCTCTCTAAAGGTTCAAGTATAGTTGCACAAAGATTTACTGAAATGAATAGAAAAATGGTGCTACCCTTTGTGCGGTGCGATGGCAGTATTGTTTCTCTTTGAAATAACGAAATATTTAATTAGACGGTTGTTGAAATTCTAACGCATGGATTGTGAAATACATCAGATCCGAGAGCTTAATTCGCGACTGGGTGCGAAAGTAGGTAAACATGAATAATCGCGATGCCAAGATGATTCGTCGTTGTGGAGGTTAACTTTACGTTGGCCGCAAGCCTGAAGGAAGGAAACCATCCATTATGGATCATTATCGAGTCTTGATTTATAATCCCCTTCGAGCGGTTAAGATCGTGGATCAGCTTTCGGTGCTTTATCACGGCGCGTGTAAATCCATCCACTAAAGCTCCCTGTGTTTCAAATGATCCTCCTAGTCCAGATTGTTTCACTCCTTTCTTTGCATCTCTGATCGCTTTAATTTTGAATTATTACGTAGCGACGCGTGCCATACTCGGTTTGTTGGAACGGACCTGTTTGTTCTTCTAAACATGAATGATCCTCCGAAGGCGAAGCTAATTTATTTTATAACTAATAACGTTGTTCCTTGTCGGACCATAGACTCTCATAAGGAACGATAAGTTGTTAATAATCGGCATACAACAGTTCGACCATATGTATACGTTTTATTTTCGCCACCTTAAAATGTCTGGTACATACCGTAATCTTTGGAACATACCAGTGACTAACTGTCAAATCATTCATACTTTAACATGATTTTAACCAATAGACAAACTGTATTTATAATTTAGAGGTTGGAAAGTTCAGAACCTTGAATTTAAATACACCTAAGTTTCTAAATTCAGAGATTGGAGGATTGAAAAGTTTTAATTTAAATGCACTTAAATTTCTAAATTTAAAGATTTGAAGATTGGAAAAGTTTCATTTAAATATTCCTATATGTTTGAATTTTGTAATTTATCAAAATGTCTGTCATGTTTTATTGAGCTAATGAATGATTGTATACACTCCTGGACAAAATTAAGTGGACATTGCAGAAATGTAAAAAATGTTTTGTTTCATTACAATGTTGTAAATAAATTTTAAATTTAGAACGTGAGATATTTTTGTAGGCTTGAAAAAACATTTATTTAATGTATATAATTGTGCAATAAAGTTTTGATTTATAGGCATTATTAGTTAATTAAATTTACATTTTGATATTTATGATACCTGTCCACTTAATTTTGTCCACGACTGTATGTTAGTTGATGCTGCAATATTTAATTATTTGTTTTTCTACTTTATTTTCAGTTTTGAAGTAAGCATGCATTTAATGCCGGTACTTCTAGTGTTAAATGTCGGGATGTCGCACCGTTTGTCCCTTTGTTGGTGGCCTTTCCAACATTTACCAACCGGTTTGTGCCACTATGAATTATTCTGATTGTTCCGAATGTTTCGGTCGCGGGGGCAAGAGAACAAGATGGACGACCTTTCGAAGTTTATCTTTCGGTAATTTCTTTTCGCGCTGCGAGATACAGCTTATCGTTTTAATGAAATTAGATTTGTTTCTTGCGAAAGAAAATTGCGGCGAGGAAAAAGATGGAAAACGATTCCGTGGCCAACGCTCGATGTTTCTTTGTTTTGTTGCGGTATTCGGAATATTTCGCGCTCGTTTTTACAGTTTGCCACCGTGGTCGAGGAATGAGAGAGATCCTGGACATGTTTGCTCTTTTTTGCAGTAATTTAGCGTGGTCGTTATTTATAGCAACCGTTAAAACTATTGCGGTTTATGTTCTTTAATCGCTCGCTTGTTTTTCGGTTCGGAAATTGAAAGTTCATTTATGATATCGTACGTGAAATGTACATAATTAGGTAGTTGTCAGTGAATTAAATATAATTTGTTGTAAATCATGTCTAATTCAAGATTAATTGTCTAATTAATTATAAGAGCTATGTAAAGTATGTTCACAATAAATGATAATAAATTATATGATATGTGGATCACTCGTGGTGTAATCAAATGATATGTGATTTCTTAGTTGTAAATTGATTAATTATAGTAAATTCAAATTTTAATTGTAGTAAGTTTAAATTTTGTATAATTCACAAATTGTAAGAATGCTAACTTCAATTTAATATAAATTCTATATAAGTCAAAGTAGATTATGCATAATTAAACAGTAGTAAATTAATTAATTACAACTGATAAATTATGAATCATGTAGTTGAATGATAATGTGAATTTTGTATATTTCATGACTTGTGAATTAGTATATCATAGTATACAATTCAGCATAAATTGTGCATGATTTCAATATAAACACGACAACATACATATGAATTTTGTGTAAAATTCCAGTTTTATGTATAATTCAATTATGAATTAATTAGTGTATCGTAACGTACAACTCAATATAAATAATGTGAATATCAATACATAAATATTAATTACAAGACGAACAAGGTGTTACAAAACATTTTTTCGTTTAATAAACGTATTAAATTTTCAATTGAAGAAAGTGGTGTTTACAGAAAAAAAATCGATTCAACTTACAGGGATACTGTTATAAAATTATGAAGCAACTCCGTTTCGTTATTTTTGAATTGGAAGGATCATCGACATAGTTCGTTGCTCGAGATTAATTATCCTTTGTGAATGAACTACAGCGTCCTAGTTGGCGCAATCGTTTGTCAACGCATCAATTAATCAGCAGCCGAAAATAGATTAACGTATTATGTTTCTAACGCCGCGAAACCATCCATTATAATTTATTACTCGTGGTGCAACAACCCTCCTGGCACAATCCCAACGTTAACTTCCACATTTCGCGAAAATGTTCTGTTCATTGTTTCGCAATTGACACATTTCTTTATCGACATTCTTGATAAATTGGTAAACTTCCTTATCGTACGTTTCGAGCTTTAAATAATTCCTTTGTTTATTTCAAACTATGTCACAACACCTTTTGCAGTTGCTAAATATATTTGATATCCTTTTGCAAATAAAATGTTCGACGACGTTATTTCACCCGTAAATTCCAATAATTAATCATTCATTGTTACAGGTTTCTTAATAATGAATTAGTCATTCGTTGTTACAGATTTGTTAATCATGAACTAATCATTCATTGTTGCAGTTAAGTACATGTCCATTAAGTTGCAATCAGAACAAAATGTATACAGTACAATCTGCGGATATTCTCTAAGTTTAAATAATTTAAAATCATTTATTGTTAGATTTTATTCCGTGATTTGAGCAAGATTTATGCACTTAATAAATTAGCTGCTAGTTACAATGAGAATGATATACTAATATACTATCTGATATACTATCAGATCGCGTAACAGAATAGATATATTAGTTAATGACTCAGTTAACAAATTAGTTACTAAATCACGACGAAAACTATTAGGTTGTTCGGAAAGTCATTTCGTTTTTCCCCATCAGTCTTGCTTGTGAGAAATTCTTAGAATTTGGAAATCTGGGAATTGCAAACTTTCCGAATTTGGAAATCATAGAATTCGGATTTTTCAGAATTTGGAGATCAGAGAATTCGGATTTTTCAGAATTTGGATATCTGAGAATTCGGAATTTTCAGAAGTTGGATATCTGAGAATTCGGAATTTTCAGAATTTGGATATCTGAGAATTAGGAATTTTCCGAATTTGGATATCTGAGAATTCTGATTTTTCTGGATTTGGAAATCTGAGAATTCGAAATTTTCCGAATTTTGAAATCAGAGAATTCTGATTTTTCCGAATTTGGAAATCATAGAATCCGGATTTTTCAGAATTTGGAAATCTGAG
Source organism: Coelioxys conoideus (assembly GCA_947623535.1). NCBI lineage: Eukaryota > Metazoa > Arthropoda > Insecta > Hymenoptera > Megachilidae > Coelioxys > Coelioxys conoideus. The sequence goes on along the minus strand of OX392456.1, from coordinate 13,262,923 downwards.
AATTGGAGAAAAATCAGTTTTGCTTGTGAATAAGTCCGAATAATTTATCGTTGTCACCGTATCGGGTATGAAAAGTGAAAAGCAACATTTTCCTAATTCTTCGCTTTTTTAAAAATGCTGTTCAAGCAAGAAAAGAAGTATCCCCCGAAAATCGTCTCTCATTTTCATAAAAAAAAGAAATGAAATTACTTTCCGAACGACCTAATAGATTGAACCATTGAAACTTCGCTAAAATCCACCACCAAAAATTCGAATGTATAGTTTGAAGAACGAAGAGCTAAGCAAAGACAGAGAAGTAAACACCATTTCATAATGGTTGCCGGCTCGCAACAGCACGCATGTACCAGTATAGAAAGGAAAGGGGCAAGTATATAGGAGTTGTAATGATCGTACAATCGAATCTTGAATTTACAAGTGGTACATACTTCGGTTTCCCCGCTATCGCGAGCTATTTGCTCTAAGCGAATTCTTCTCGAGGAGCTCAGACTGTTTGTGGAGGTTCACGGACGTCCTCAGGAAGCGACCTGGGCATTCCATTGTTCGCCTAAGTGTCCCAAACATTTACAGAATGTTCACGAAATGCCCTATTGTCCGTCTAAACGTCCTGGCTGTCTATATGGTGTTCCTTCAACGGTATTATGCTCCCCAGGATACTGCATTATCTCTGTTTATTACGTAACTCAGGCATCTTGAACCTCAGTTGAATATAGTATACAGTGGTTCAAAGTAAAACTCGGACACTTGCATGTTTTTGTTTCATGAGTAGATAATTAGTGTACAGCACGAATAAAATGGACGATCGTGTGACTTTTATTAACCTGCAATTACAAGCATAGAAATTCATGAAAAACGAAAACAAAATTACAATGTATTAATTAAATAAGAAACAAAATGTCCAACCGAAGGGAAATTTATTTCAAACTAAAACTTGGACAATAGAGAACTTTTATATATATATATATATCCTTTACATTATTAATAATACTTAGTTGGCAGTCCCTTGTTTGTTTTGACAGCTTTTAATCGACTCGGAATTGAATCAAAATTATGTCAATTCCTTAGTTCCTAAATTTCAAGACTGAATATTTCTGAATTTCTAAATTTGAAAAACTGACACGTTTTCGGTCCTATTTTCTTAGATTACCAAATTTGAAAATCATCCATTTCTATATTTCCATATTTCTGCACCTAAAAATTTGTCATTTCTATATTTCTACATTTTTAAGCCCAACAATTTTTAATTTCTGTATTTCTACACTTTCTAGTTTTTGAATTATCAAACTCGAAATTCAAAAAATGTCTAAATCTGATAATTTGCAACTTGAAAAGTTGACAGGTTTAAAAATTTTCAAATATGATTTCTATGTATGTGTAAATTACACACGTTTCCAACATTTCTTTTCGCTTCTCGATACCGTTGCCTAATAGTAAACTCGTATGGCAATCATACCGAATTGACACGAGACTCAATCATTGTGCGGCCATTCTGCACCGAGGAATTTCAAGGGAACGAATATTATCGCGTCTCGGGAAACGTTCAATTACTCGAAGAAATAAATACGGTTGACGGTGAGTCAATCAGTCGATGTATCGATTTCGGATGATGAAAATTACGGGCTCGAACGGCAGGAAGCGATTAAAATCGTGTCGGAATTATATCGAAAGGGAAGTGGAGGGAAACGGGTGCCCTTCGTCTGCTTAAATCCTATTATACATTTTTTCGAGCAGTCGTAAAAATTAAAACGGGCACGACTTGTATAGCGTTAAATAATTCTAGTTGCACGGAACTCGTATGAATTTTTCACGACCACAGCGTACCTTTATGCATATGGAACGAAACTGAGATCGCCCTGAAGAATGTATAACGTCCGTTCCCATAATTTCTCTTTAATTAAACGAATTCCAACGACGTACGAATAAATGTCGCTAAAATCTTGCCTGACAGAACCAACGCGCGACGAAACCGTCCTCCATTTTTTTCCCTTTCAAAAAGTCCCGTTCTTCGTTCCGTGAGACATGATCCTTTAAAAAGACACGATCAATTTTAACATTTCTGCAACAACTGCACCGTCGAAATCGAGGATTTCCTGTTTCGTGTTATAGAAATTATTAAAAGGGTTTTTTCTTCGTGTCACGCAGAGTCGGACATTTCTGTTAATTACAGAAACACGAAGAAAGTTTATTTACGAAATTTATGCGAAGAACTGCATGGCACTGTTATATTTAATTTGACGTAGAGTAACTTCAGACATTTTTAAATTAACTCCGTTTCCTTAAATATTTCTTTTCTTTTCTTAAATTCCATACATTTTTTAATGATTATTGAGAGTATTACTATTTATTAATTCTCTGCGAATATAACCTTTTACAATAGTTGTCTGACATGAATTATAATTGTGTATTGTATTTTCTGTATTATTTAGATAACATTCAGTTGTGTAAATTAAAGCAGAGAATTATTTGAAGCGTTTCGTATAATAGAAGGAAAACAAATTCGTTCATTGCCCTGCAATTACATTACAATATTGATTGGCTTCGCGAACTATCGTAGAATTTCGAAGAACAGTAGGAGATCGCATCGTCTGTGATTTCCTATTATCGGTAACCGAGCTGAATTTAGATTACACGTTAATCGAATTCATTTCCGAAAATTCCGTTTCACTCGTAAAACGATCTCCTTTCGCTTCCTTCGTTTTTTCTTCTCTCGAAACCAGTGATCGTATTGCTGGGAAATTGCCCCTATCTCGATAAATTTCACCGAAGATTATTTTTTTGCTCACCATAGTTTATCTTCGTAATAATTTCGTCGATTATATGTATTCGTAAATAGTACCTGGCTACACCATTTCGTTGTCGTCATAAGTTCAATTTATAGTAATTTCAATTAATCGAAATTTGAATTTATCTTAATTTATCATAAAAATGTTTGTAACAAAGATTATTTAATTTCGAATGGATTACAAATTGCAATTCAAGCTCTGAAAAAAACTATATTTCTTAGAAAAAGGAACTGAAAACTCTCACTGCTCTAAATTCAAAACAGAGTAAATTAGAAACAGCATGAAAATTAAAATTTTTATTTCCTGAAGCCCTTATATTTTGTCCCGTATAAAAATATAATAAATTTTGTAATTAATGAAATTATTTCTATCATTCATATTTATAACTTTTTCTTGTACCCTTCGAATGTTCCGTAAAGTTAAATGATATAGGATTATTTATATTAATATATTTTTCTAATAGAAAATATTATTTCTTGACTAAGTAAAATGACTTTAAATTTTTTGCCTTAATAACAATAATAATAAGTTAAAATCACATATCTGACATACGATCAGATTTAAAGAAATCCTACATTAAATGTTGACATACCCAAATTTAATAATTACGAAAACGAAGAAGAATTAATTTAAAGAACAATGTGCTGCCTTGTGCGCATTATGACGAAAGGGCAAAAAATAGTACACAGGGTTTTATATTTTAGTTAATGAAAGACTAAGCTTTTGGACACGGTAATTAAACTCGAGATTATACATGCTCCGCCTTGAAGGGAGATAGATGTTAATTCCAATAAAAGTTTATGAACATCCCGTAACATAATCTCGGACAAAGGTTTGTCGAAATAATGGCGTTGGTAATTGGTTCGTGAGAGGATTAAATATATTCTGTTCGTCCATCGACACCTATTGTGATACGAAATTCCACGAAGAAAAATTCTCGTGGAAATTACATCGAACACGATTAAAGCGAAATACTTTTTTTTTTTAAATCGTCACTTTCAAAGTTGAAATTATTTTATTCGTGTGCGCGTGCTAGTTCACGCTCCTACTGCCAATGAATATAAATTATGTAAAATATCGGGTATTCGTGTTTAAATTTGTGAACGTTAACGCGTTGATTTTAATTACGCGAGAAATTTTACGAATATTGTGAACTATTCTTTCACCGTTCGTTTTACCGAGTTTTCAATATAAAATTAAATTTCATTTTCGATAATCATTGTCGTATTACAGCGTCGTCAAATAATGCATACTTATTGTTAGTATAAGTTGTTGATATACGTTCTGTTAGATACCTAATTGGTTGTTTTTTTATATTTTGTTATTTGGGATTTAGATGTTTAGGAATTCGAGAAATTTAGAGATTTAGAGATTTGGTGATTTAGAGATTTTGAGATTTAGACATTTGGAGATTTGCAGAATTGGAGATTTGGAGATTTGGAGATTTGGAAATTTGGAAATTTGGAGATTTGGAGATTTGGAGATTTGGAGATTTGGAGATTTGGAGATTTGGAGATTTGGAGATTTGGAGATTTGGAGATTTGGAGATTTGGAGATTTGGAGATTTGGAGATTTGGAGATTTGGAGATTTGGAGATTTGGAGATTTGGAGATATGGAGAATTGGAAATTTAAGGATTTAGGGATTCGAAGGACTGAAGATTTAGAGATTTAATGATTTGGAGCATTGAAGACTTAGTTATTTAGGGATTTTTGGATATGGAGACTTGGAGAATAAAACATTTAGGGATTTAGGGATTTAGGGATTTAGGAATTTCAGCATTGGGAAATTAACGGATTTAGAGATTCAAGAATTCGTGAACTTAGGAATTTAGAAATATCAAGTTTATATATTTACTTCAAAATTATTCTATTATTAGCTAAACCGAATCTAACAATAAGAAACACTGTCTATTGTCTGCACAAGAAAACCTACTCTAAAAATTATAAAAGAATATTGTTACTTTTCATCCATCTCCAATAGAAATCAAAGACGAACCATAATACTCTTCCGTCTGCACTCTAATATATATAAAGAAAATCTGCGATCAAAATTCGACAATGATGATATTATAAATCATCGTTTACCCCATTCTCGCCGCAAGCCTGAATGTCCCACTGCAAACCGATCAAAATAACGCCAAAATCGGCAGAGTAAAATTATAAAAAATTCTCGCGAGATTTGGAGGCAAGCAGGAACAAGTAGTTCGCCGATGTTGATGGTTTTAATGGATTCAACGAGAACTCGCATGCATTTCGTGACACGTCTCCGGCAGAGAGGTAGCTGCGTCTCTACATGCTTTCTCCATCGGTTTATCGGTAATTTAATTATGTCGTATAGCGACCGCGGTAGCGCTAGCATCACGCAGCTCCGTAATTACTATCTCGTCCCTAATAATGCCGGATAATGCCTCGCAGCCGACTCTACGACACGTACAAGTTAGTCTGTAAATTAGAGACGTCCTTTCGGCTCGCCTCGTATTCCTGATTTATCGCACGTGGCCCTGCTGTTATCGTTCGCCGAACACTCTCACACCCCACGACCTCCGTCTCGTCATGGCAAACCTCGAATTCAAACTCGAATGCCCGACTTAACGTTCGATCTCTATTCTTTCATTTTGTGACTGCATGCGCTCGGGATTCAACTTAATGAACGACGAGCTAGTTTCGATGTGAATCAGTGAAACCACCCGAAAACAAAAATAATTGAACAACTGGCTAAGATAAATTGTGTAACCTTTATTAACACTAGAAATACCAACATTAAATGCATACTTACTTTAGAATTGAAAGTGAAGTAGAAAAATAAATAAATAAATATTGCAGCATCATCTTACATATACAACCATTCATTAGCTCAACAAAACATGACAGATATTTTGACAAAAGGTCGGCCACAATATTTTATGACATAAATTGTCAAACCAGCCATTCTGACTGGTTGGTAGTTCTAGTATTAACATGTCTCGTGCCACATGGAACGTATCATATTCCGTTCAGGCCATTCAGTTAATTCATTGTACAATGTTCATTTTGGAAAAGTGTATTACGAAAGATATATGCTTATTTCGCAAGATGAAGACTCGATGTGGGCGTACAATTTTTATATCAAGGCCGAGGGAAACAGTTCTCGATTTCTATCGGACACACAAATTCGGATGGAAACGGAAATCCGAGTGACGTATGCTCCTGGTATTCCCCGAGAAGCGAGCGTAGCAAGCAATAAAACTGAGTAATAACTCGTCACGAAGAGGAAACTGCGAATAAAGGACTCTACCACTATGATCGAGTGTTGCGAGTAACAATAAACTGTTAGTCTCGCGATTCAGGGTCAACGAGAGTAGGAAACAAAAATATCGTTTGTTACGTAACAAGTTACATTGTTAATTCCTGCTGCAACTCTAACTCACAAAAGAATAATGTTCGCTGGGCGAGGTCAGGATAAAATCTTTCGAAAAAGTTATGTTGACGGAAAAATGTTATCTTTGGACAGGAAACTATTGATCGTTGTCGAAGATAAGGATGTAGAAGCTGCAAAGGTCATTGGCTAATTTTTTAGGAAGTGTGATGGTTTAACCCTCTGCGGTCCTTAATTTCTTTTACCTACAACTCCTTAATTAATTTACAAAATAGATGAAGACGTGGGTTTACAATAAAATGTATTCTAATAACGCAGATTGCATAATAAATATACAGTCATGGACAAAATTAAGTGGACATTGCAGAAATGTAAAAAATTTTTTGTTTTGTTACAATGTTTTAAATAAATTTTAAATTTAGAACGTGAAATGCTTTTGTAGACTTGATAAAACATTTATTTAATGTATATAATTGTGCAATAAAGTTTTGATTTATAGGCATTGTTAGGTAAATTAAATTAACCTTTTATTATTTATCATACGTGTCCACTTAATTTTGTCCACGACTGTATTTCTAATTTGTTACAAGTGCGATATTAAATAAATAAATGAAAAAAAAAGCAAAGAGAAAGCTCGAAATAATGGACGATAGAATTTAGGAAAAATGGGAAGCCATGGTGAAGAGCAGAAACATGTGCGTCGGTATTTCTAACAAACAGCTAAAATGCAACACGCAACTTTGCAGTTTTGAGACAACCTGTAGCATTTGATAGAACATACGCTAATTAGCATTCGAGAGGTTATACCCCCAAAGTACTCAGAAGCTCGCGAGTACACTCGCCGTTGAACTATTAATCCCTTTTCAATGGTATCTAAACCGTTCTCTGAAAAGTCGCCATAGTATCGGATAGTGGCGTAAAGGTTAAGGGTTGATTTACGACAGCATTTTAGATAGCGTACGGTCATGGTTCGATCAAGGTTCGATCACGGTTCGTTTGCCACAAATCTTGGTTTCCATGGTAACGATATCAGATCGTTTCGGGTTTTGTCGCGTGAGTTGATTCGTGTTCGGGAACTCCAATTAGTAATCTTAATTGGTGGAAGGGAAGAGGGAAATTTGTCCGGTAAATGGTACGTATGAGCTCGTTAATACTCTCAAACGACTTTGCTCATGAAATCTACAGTATATTAAAAAGAACGTATGGTGCCTATAATTCTCTTGGCTATAGTTCTTCCATTTCTGTTATTAATATCTAAACTGTTTCAACGATTTTACATCATTTGTAATTTTATGCACCAATTTCATGAAATAACGTGGACTCGAGATATAAGTTTGAGATTGAAACTGATGAATTAATTTTCCAATTTAGATGCTTCGATTAATTAATTACTTAAATATCGAATTGAATATTTCGATATTCGATTTAAATATTGAACGATATCGACTACTTTTGTATTAAAAAATTTCCAACGATTAAGAAATTAATATTTTTATCGAAGAATTTATTCGTGATGTTATTAACAGTTAGTAGTTTCAGTCGATAATTAACAGTAAACTTGTTTCAATTTAGATGTCAACTTGATTAATGATTGAAACCTGTACAAAAGTTACTCGCATTACTATTAAGGTATCTATATTATTAATTACAATATTGTAATGTCGTAAACAATATATTTCTCGATTCAGCCAGATGTTCGCGGATAAATTCGACAATTTGCATGATATTTCGGTCTCTTTTTGTCTCAACCTCAATTTCGCGGTTAAATTAAAAAATCTCCGCGATATTTCGACCATATCGCCGCTCGGACCCGAATATCGTATTTAAATGCGAAAATGTCCGCGATATTCGATCTTTTCGCTAATCAACCAGAATTTCACGCGAAACCGGCGTCGATTTCGATGACATATTGTGCTCGTGGTTATGATCGAACCCGAGCTTTTTCGTCCGATATTAATTGCTCATCATTACGGAAGTATCGCGGCGCGAGCGACTGATTTATGACGATTTATAATCGGATATACCGTTTCAAAGTTATCGCGGGATTCTATGTTTCACAGGTGCAGTGAAATACAGCTTTGTAACTCGCGCCACTCGACGAAAACAGATTATCCCTGTATGTTGTACACACTCCCGCGATACACTGATGAGATATTTGAAACTCTCCAAATTGATAAAAACCTGCGATGCAATTTCCATGAGCCGTGAGCTCATTTTATTCGATCACGTTTATAGCAAAAAGCGGACTGTGTTTCGTATCTAGTTTCCTTTACTCGCGCGAAAACTGGTTCGTGAACTGTAACCTTCCAGAAGTCCAATTCGATAATCTAACCTAATTTTTATAACTATATACAGCCAGGGACAAAATTCGTACACTTGGAATGTAGAAATAAGAATAACAATATTTTCTTTATTATCAATTATATTTGTTCTTATATAGTTGTATATCATATGTATCACTTACAGCAGCAAACGAATATGACATAACTTCGAGAGAACACTTAACAGGAATATTAAAAAGAGAATGGTGTAACACAGAACCTGACTTCGTTAAAAGTTTGGTGTTATCAATACCCAACAGATTATGTAATGTTATTCGCCGGAATATTTGTTGTTGTGGGTGTTATGTATATATGTTTAAATATAATTAATAATATAGAAAATATTTTTATTTTTATATCTATATTCCAACTAATGAATACTATATTGGAACATATTAGGGTGTCCCATAAGTTTCTTCGTTTTTTAATATGACATAAAAACACTATTCGAGGAATATTTTGCAAGTATTCCTCAATAATTTTACAAATATAAAATGAGGTTTCCTGAGGGATACCAGGATGTTAGAACAGGACAATTCATATTTAATGCAACAAATCACTCTTAAGATGAAAAATACATGAACGAACGATGCAACATAAATAAATACACTTATAGATCCTTTACCTTGATGACAATCAACATAAATGTGAAGAGGATCGGCTTAACAAATTTTGTCATTTGAAGTAGAACATTTGTGGAAGGGTCATTTGTCCCCTTTTGGTAGTTATAGTGTTAAATAATAAATATTGTGAATTCACATCGTATCAGAAAGAGAAGAAACGTGTAGGACACCCTAATAATACGAATACTTTTGTCTCCCACTGTATATTGAAACGGAATTATATTATACTGCATATCATTCATACTTAGGTGAAAGACACCTAAATTGTGGTTATTACATACTGCACAGCTATATATGTTCAAATACGATAATAAATTATGTAGAAAATATTGTTCTTTTTATTTCTGTATTCCACGTACAAGAATGCTTTTGTACCTCACTGTATATACTTTTACTGAAATACAAATATTTGTCTGTGAAATAATAATTGAATTATACTTATGGCCTTCAAAAGTCAAACCCGATGACATAAACTAATTACTTCTGTAATTAACACTAGATTTACGAACGTTTAATCGCCACTTATATTTAAATTGAAACTGAACTATACAACTAAATGAATAATAAAACAGCTCGCACAGTACTTGTTCATTTCGACGAAGGGTACCACACAATTTGACAAAAGTTTCCTAATAATTTTCCTAATTAAAAATAGAAAATCTAAGATCCGTCATTTCTAGTGTTAAAGAGAAAATTTTATAAAAATACAGACAGTACGAAAAATAATGCTTGAAACGTAAAATCAGACTCTCACTTACAACATTTTCTAGAAACTCGAATTTGTTTCTCTATTCACGTTACATATCTATTATTACACTATATAAAAATCACCCATTATGCAACTTGCAAAGTAATTAAAAAATATTATGAAAGGGAATGTTCGCCTTTCAATAAATTGTTAATTACCACGCAATGAATGTGATCGAATTTTTCATTCTGTTATTTCGTTCTATTATAATAATTATATAACTCTCCTTATACGTTCAACGCGGTTCCTTCGAGATTAAGTAATCGATCCTGCCCACGTCACCGAGTGGAATGTTGCAAAAATTGTATAACAGCCATGAATCAATCAGTGGTTTCCGTCACAGGGCCGATCTTGAGGAAACGATCGTAAACATAAAAGAACGCGATCGCGCGTTGAACACCTCCTCTCTTTTCTCGAGCTGCAAAGATTCGCTGCTCGTTCAGAAGTACCATTTACTCTTGGTTGATGGCACCCTGATCTCGTAGTTACCTTCGCTCAATTTTCTGGCCGAGTTTATTTCCTAGTCTTCGCAGGACCTTTCATAACGGCTCTTGATAGCGGGTTTTATGAAACCGGTTAAATTAACTTCCGATCACGTCGGTTAACTGGGAAACCGATAACTGACCTCTTCTCGCGAAACCAGCTCGTTTCTTATCGTTTTAAACCTTTCGTTCTGTGTACCGGTCGTTTAACGACTACCAATGGACGCCATTTCCCACCTGTCGACGCGTCTACACGGGTCTTTTAACTTCGCAATGTCCTGTTCTTCCACTAGCTTTGTTGCGCCAAGAAAGCACGGATATAAAAGAAGTTCGACATTCTGTTACTTTGGAAATGTCTTGTTGAAATTGATTCGGAGTCGTTTATAGTTTCTGATGCGATCGATTTCGGTGCTTTTTGGGAGCGTCGACCTAACCTAGTTTTCATATGATTCGATTGCGATATGACTCTGTTAATACCTTTCGTCAAATTCTAGTAATATCTGATGTAGTTCTATTGAAGAAAATGATGTCATTTTTTTTAAGTTCATTAATGTACAGATTTATCAGTTATCTGAGTTGACTTGTGGGAAGAATTTACTGGGCGTGGGTTAAATATTTGAGTTTTTCGAAATTTAAGCTTAATTCGAGCTTCATTCAAAGCTGAAAAAAGTGATTTGATGACGTACAGGCAACTCAATAATGCACTCGGTGTATATTTTGATCTTTATTTTGATTCGATGGGAGTTTATTAATTTTAAACATTAATGTATAGGTTTGAAAATATACTTTCGTATGATTTGTAACATATGACAGCTTATAGGTTACAGTGTATACTAAATTACAGATAGCTGAAAAGTCTAACTTATACTTGATAACATAAAAGTATTGCAAAATGGTACTCATTTTTTTTTTTTAATTTTTCCCATATTTACAATCTATTCTCCCTGTAAGAGAATATTGAGAGAAAGTAATGTAAGTGAAAATAGTACTTGTGATATATTTGAAATTGAAGACGCGACAAAAGATACTAATGTGCATATGTGTATTGTTTACATCGATGATTTCATCGATACAGCTAATACGATCTGTTTGGTCAGAGCATAGATCATTCCATATGGAACTACGTTCCGATTGGCAACATCACTAGCAATTATCGAGGAAACATTGATACAAATTCACACATACTTAATCTTGAAATAAAGATATAATCACCAATTAAAAAGAAACAGTGATGCAAATGATGCACTCAATGTCCCATGATGCGTAATGTTAAAATTCAACAGTATTGAAATCTTGGGAATTCAGAATGTAGAAATCAAAGAATACGAAAATTTAGGAATCTAGAAATTTAGGAGTCCAGTAATATAGCAATTTATGATCCTAGGAATCTAAGAATCTGGGAATAAAGTAGTATAGAAATATAAGAATGTAGAAATCTGGGGATTTAGGAATCTATGAATCTAAGAATCTGGAAGTCTAAAAATCTAGGACTCTAAATCTAAAATCTAAGAAAATCTAGAAAATCTAGAAATTCTAGAATCTAAGAATCTAAGAATCTAAGAATTTAAGAATCCAGAAACCTAGGAATCTGGAGATCTAGTAATAGAAATTTAGAAATCAGGGGATCTTGAAATTTTTGAATCTAGAATGTAGAAATGTAGAAATTTAGAAATCCAGAAAATTGGAATTCTAAAAATCCGCAAATCTAAAAAATCTACGAATCTAAACATCTGAAACTCTCGATACAGTTAAAACGATCAGTTTGGTCACTGCTTCATTTCATATGGAGCTACGTTTCGATTGGCAACATCAGTAACAATTATCGAGCAAACATCGACACGAGTTCACACATATTTAATCTTGAAATAAAGATGTAATCACCAATTAAAAAGAAACAGTGATCCAAGTGATGCACTCAATGTCCCATGATGCGTAAACGCCGGTCTCGACGATGTTCCGGGCTCTTAACTTGATTGCTACCAAACACAATATAAAGTTCGCACGATTTTCGTTCGTTTTAAGAGAAAACGTTCGAAGCAATTGCCGTTAATTGGTCATCGAAACGAATCGAACAATTTCTAACAAGCAACATTGATTAAAACGCTTCTAAATAATCCGGGTTAACCGAGGCGATAGATCCACGCCATTGGGTTTGCGCATCCATCAGGCCTCCGGATGCAGGTTTTCGCGGGTATCTGGTTACGGAACAAATTAATGACCATCGAATTTGCAACGGGCACGTTAGTGTAGCTAGGAATTGGCGCACACACGCGCGTGTCACACACATTACACATCGTTGAGCATCGATACACATCGATTCGCGTTTCTGTTCGCTGGTTCGACTCACGATTTCGCCTGCCGGTGATATCGTGCCTCTCGCTTAATCCTTCCTGTTTTATGTCACTTAAACCTGTTTTCCTTGACGCACGAGTAATTGCGCGAATTTCTGCAGAATTCGGAGTGCACCGAATGCATTCAGTTTTCGTCGGTTACCTTGTTACGTTTGTGCAAGCGATATATTTTATTCATATACCGAATTTATTTTTACGCTGCGAGAGTAATAACTCGAGGTGAACACGATGGTGTTCGATTTATTCTTATTTTTTCAGATTTCAGTTCTATTTGATCATCTTCTACTGAAATATGGTGATGCTTCAACCTTGCTATGGTTGATGTGCGACGGATATCTTTAATTTTTCAACCTTATGGGTTGATCTACAGCATCGCAATTTTATGTGAATTTATCCCTATTATTTGAGAGTAAAAATAATTCTTATATCTTCAAACGTATTGAATAGTATTTACTGGCTTAAGTCATCATTTCGCCAATTTCTAATTTGTTAAGAAATTACAAACCTTCGAAGGTTGCAGTTTCCGCTCATATTTGCGAAAATAGACTTCACTTTCCAATTTTTTTCCCCAGAAACTACTAGTCCGATTGAGCTAAATGTCTTTTTGTTTTATCCATAAAAAATTGGACTAACATAAAATATTCCTTCCGACTTCGTCAATTTGTCATATAATATGAAAAAAATGTCTTTTTATTTTATTCGTAAAGGATTGGGCTGCCAAAAAAACTTCTTCTGCCTTCGTCAATTTGTTATATAATATGAACAAAATTTTAACAAGTACTTTCTTTATGTTTTTCAATGAGAGGCTCGTAGGATTAAAATTTAAAAAAAATACGAGCTGCGTATAAATCTTCGTTTTTTAAGACACGCCGTAAATGTCCCCGCACCTCACGGGATCTCGCGTCGTGAAACTGATTTCAAAGCGTGCCGTCGTTCCCCCGGGAGGTGACAATAAACATTCTCCGTCACGAGAGCTTCAGTTAACCTCGTTGAATGCGTTATTCATCGGTCTTCTTCTCGTGAAAAAAGTTCGAGCCCCGTTCCGTCGTCGACGTGACAACGTGTTTCCCCACCCCCGATTCGTCCATTTTTCTTTCCCTCTTTATCCCGTCGAGTCCCGTTCCCGCGTCCGTTGCAACTGTTAATTTCGCTAAAGCGGGAGGCGTTCTATTTATCAACCGGGCGCCGTGCACCGAAGGGACGACCTGAAACTTGAAATTTTCGCTCGATTTATCAAGCAACGTCCACGCCCGTTTCTCTCGGCACCCCGGCCGCGAAACAACCAGAAGAAAACAGAACGAGACTACACTCGTTCGGACGTGGCTGAGTTATAGTTTCCTGGTCCTCGGACGAAACGGACGGTATTCCCCGGGGATCGGGAACGTGTAGGGTTCTTTACGAACGACGCACACTCAGCCTGCAGGAATCCGAAAATTCCCACGCTAATATTTTCTTGAGTTACACGTGTAGATACACGAGTACCTCCCTGGAGAACAACGCGCGGCTGAGATATCCTCCCTCGGCGAGGAGACAAATTTTCGAAGGATATCGCAGTTTTGGGAGTTGAATTTGTGTTGGGAATATGCAACCTGATACGTTTACCTTCGCTGTACCTCTTATTGTTAACTTCATTCGCGAACTACGGTGTTTGTTGCGCGCGTACTTAACTTTCTAACCCTTTTCCACCCTGTACTCTTGGGAGAGTTTCGAGTGCGGGAGGTGCAGTCAGATGTGTAAGTACTTAAGTACATGCATGGGGGAGTCGGGATGTTTCCTCGGTGTGAGAGAAAAGGCACTCCGGCGGGTTTAATACGGAATGGATTTTGGAATTTTGCCGTTTTCGAGGTAGCGAATTTGGTAATTTAGAGGATGCAGGGGTTTTGAGTTTGGAGATTTAGATCTTCGGAGATATCGAAATTTAAAACTTTGAAGAGTTAGTGATAGAAAATTTAGAGATTTAGAAATATAGAGACTTAGGAATTTAGATATTTGATGAGTTAAAAGTAGAAAAATTACAAATTTTGAAATTTAGATGTTTAGAAATTTTTAAATTTGGTAACTTGGAAATTTAAAAATTTTTTAATTTTGGAATTTATAAATTTAGTAATTTAGTAATATAGTAATTTAGTAATTTAGTAATTTAGAAATTCTGAAATTTAGAAATTTGGAAATTTGGAAATTTGGAAATTTGTAAATTTTGAAATTTTGAAATTTGGAAATTTGTAAATTTAGAAATTTAGAAATTTGGAAATCTACAAATCTACAAATCTACAAATCTACAAATCTACAAATCTACAAATTTAGAAATTAAGAATTCAAAAATTTTAAAACTGAAAAATTCTAGAATTTAGGAATTTAGAAAATTATAAGTGTAGGAATTCAACATTTATTTATTCTATTTAATATTACTTTATTAGAGCAAGTTTCTAAGAACGGTAAAATGTTGGAGTTCAAATTTACCATGAGGATTTGGAAAATTCCCTTCATCCCTTACATTAAGATTTTATCTCCTCTTAAGGTCGTTACTTCTTAATGTGCACTTAATCTTGTAATTTTTATATCAGGGAGATAATTAGGTGCTCTTAGAGGTACTTTTCGAGCTTATCTTGTAACAGTAAGTATAATGAATTAACCCTCGCAATTTGGCGAAATTTTTAAATGGTGTAAATAAAACACAATTTAACATCTTAATCTATGATGTATTATCCTCCGCGTATCTACAATATCTTGCCATCTTTCTAGTAGCTTTGTTATTCCATTGGTGTAAAAAGATTCTGGTTTTGAAGCAAAAAGACTTCTGTGTTCATTTTGTATATCCTGTTTAGAATTGATCATTTTGCCTTGGCAAAAATTTTTTAAGGCACGAAATAACTGAAAATCACTTGGGGCAATATCCGGGGAGCATGCAGGTTGCGGCAAAAGCTCCCAATTCAGTTCATTAATTTTTTGCAGCGTTGTTCGAGCCGTATGTGGTCTAGCGTTATCATGGTGGAACGACACTTTCTTCATATTCACCAATCGCGGGCGTTTTTTAATCAATTCTGAATTTAAACGGCAAAGTTGTTCACTGTATACATCTGCATTAATGGTTTTATTTGGTTCTAACAATTCATCTTATCGATCTGGTAATGAGTCATCGCGAATCCCATACATGCTACTAATGCGCACGAACTTTTGGACTGACCTGATATCTGCGTAACTGTTTCGACAACGTAAACGAAATCCGTTTTAAACCGCGGCTCGTTACGTATTCGCTCGCGATATAAACGCGGTTGGAGTCTGTTTTATAGGAAATTGAATTTATTCCTGCTATCGATTGCGGAATTATATGGAATGAAGTCTTCGTGGGAGCGTGCCTCAGCTCCGAGATAATACGGTTTCAGCTTCTTGTAACTTTTCTCAATGTTTATCTAGCAAAACCACGGCGGGATTTGCGGCTAAGGGCGACCACGAGAAAAAACGAAAGGAAAGAAGAAAATATGATCAAGCCCAATCTAAGTTTGTTACTCGATTAAACGGATAAATCGTTCGCTTGCGGAACATCGAGCTTCTCGGTCTTATACAGGGCGTTTCGTGATAATCTGCATGATATGATTATTATGACAGAACAAGTCGAAAAATGAATTTTATAATGAAATTATAATGAAACTTTGAAATCGAGAAATATAGAAATTTGAAAATGCAGGAATGAAGAAATTCTGAAATCCAACTATATTGGAATCTTAGGAATTCAGAATGTAGAAATCAAAGAATACGAAAATTTAGAAATGTAGAAATTAGGAGTCCAGTAACACAATAATTCATGAACCTAGGAATTTAAGAATCTGAGAATAAAGTAGTATAGGAATATAAGAATGTAGAAATATGGGGGTCCAGGAATCTAAGAATCTGGAAATCTAGGGATTTGGAGATTTAGGAATCTAGTAATATAGAAATCTAGAAATAGAGATCTTGAAATTTTTGAATCCGGAAATGTGGAAATGTAGAAATCTACAAATCTACAAATCTACAAATCTACAAATCTACAAATTTAGAATTCCAAAAATCTACAAATCTGAAAATCTACGAATCTAAAAATTTAATAATCTAAGAATCTATAATCCTACTAATCTAAAAATCTGTAAATCTACGAATCTAACAATTTAACAATCTAAAAATCTGAAAATTTAACAATCTAAAAATCTGAAAATTTAACAATCTAAAAATCTGAAAATCTACGAATCTAACAATTTAACAATCTAAAAATCTAAAACTCTTGAAATATATAAATCCAGAGATATAGAAATCTGAAAACTTAGTAATCCAGAAATCCAGGAATCCAGGAATTCATAAATCTAGGAATCCTGGAATCTAGAAATCTAGGAATCTAGGAATCTAGGAATTTAGGAATCTAGGAATCTAGGAATCTAGGAATCTGGGAATCTAAGAATCTATCGATTTAGGAACCTAGGAAACTCGAAATGTAGAGATCCAGAACTTCAGTGATCTAGAAATTGAGGGATTTTTAAATGCACGACTCAGGGAATAGAAGAATCTGAAAATTATGAACGAAATGGGATCGTTTGTTCATATTTTTCATTGATTTCTCATTTATTATTCTATAATCCAGGTCACCCTGTATACGTCGGTATATACGGGAAACGATATTTGCATACTTACAAATTCCGATAGAGGAGAACCCGATACAGTTGAAATCATTCATCGAAGCGATGCTTATCTGATTTATTTAATGCATCCTACCGCCTTCTCGCGATGGTATTTCCAATTTCATTCGGAATCTGCTTAAATGGATACCAATCTGAGCGAACGGAATTGAAATTATGTTCGTTATTGCTGCCGCACGCGAATGCGACTTTATTAAGTTTCTGAATTTCGATGCAAAATACTGCAGAAAATATAGACATCTCTTTATACACGTATCGGGCGCAGAGAAATTATTATCTGTTTTATACGAACATTTATCGCAGTGTTTATACCTTCTTCATTTATAGAATTTAATTACGTCAAACGACGCTGTAGATTGTTTCAAGTAAATGTAACTGAAACATTATTTATTCATAGTAAGTTCATACTGCAACATTATTTATTTACAGCAAAATCATACTGCAACATTATTTATTTACAGCAAAATCATATTGCAACGTTATTTATTTATAGCAAAATCATACTGCATCATTACTTATTTATAGTAAAATCATGTTGAAACATTGTTTGTCGTTAAAGTTAGTTTCAATCAATAAACAAAGTATACATGAACAAATACTACTTTGAAGTGTTTATAGATCATGCCACATTTGTACGCTCCAAACTCGACCATGATTTACTATAATTGGCGACAGCAGTACATACATACATGCGTTTCTTCTTAGTAGTAATTTTCATCAATCTTTAAACTTCAAGTTGATGTGTCACAATAGTTAATTCATGGTATTTTTATGTCATCAAATCGGGTGCAAACTTGCACGTTTCAAATCTAATCATTATTTGCTCCAACGGATAATCAGCCATGTTGTATTAAGAATATCAGGAATAATTTACGCACTTATTTTCATCAGAGTTTATGCTTCAAGTTGATATATCACAACTGCTGTTTTGATGAGCTTCTCTGTTATTAAATCATCACGAACCTTGTATGTTTCGAACTTGATCACTATTTAGTCTGTGAATCAGCCTGTTCATAGTAAGAACGATAAATAATAAGACTCTTTCTAGTAATTTTCGTCAATCTTCAAACTTCAATTTGATACGTCACACCTGTTATTTCATAGCTTTTATGTCGTCAAACTTTCTATATTTCAAAAACTGTCATTTTTTTTTTTTAATAAAGGGTTTAGAGTCGCATCAACTGCAGTGGTCTTTAGCGACTGTAACTATAAACTATAGGTACATTAAGGAGAGATGGCCGAGCTCTGCGCTTAAAGATGAATTTCGAATTTTGTTGAGTATGCCGATGGTGTCACAGAAATTGAGTACTGCCTCTTGGTGTGTTGTTGATGTAGTCACTCCTGTAAGGTTGGTTGCAATCTTTAATTTTTCCCTTGTTTGGATGTATCTTCTGCAATCCATAATGATGTGGTGTGTAGTTAGGTTTGTGTTGCATAGCTCACACATTCTAGGAAAAGTATTATTAAGTATGTGTGACTGTAATAATTTGCTATGTCCAGTTCTGATTCGCGTTATTGCTACTTGCGTTATTAAACTTGCTTTATAATTTTGCAATATCTGATTCCACGATTGTTTCCATAGGGATCCGATATGCCTGTTGATGTCTATGGTTGTGTTGAATAT
Organism: Coelioxys conoideus; assembly: GCA_947623535.1. NCBI lineage: Eukaryota > Metazoa > Arthropoda > Insecta > Hymenoptera > Megachilidae > Coelioxys > Coelioxys conoideus. The sequence continues at coordinate 13,243,974 of OX392456.1, read as the reverse complement.
GGGTTGATTATCATTATCAAGGGTTGCTGCAATTTTCGCTTCCAGATCAACTAGTTCATTTCCAAATATGTCCTTGTAAGAAGGGATCCACGCTATAGTTACTGTCTTGTTGGTTTTAATCAAAACTGTCATTTGTCATGTGGCATAATGAAGTATAATATGTACATACCGAATGATTACGATATTACAATCGATAATGGATGTTCCAAATTTGTCTACAAATGAATGAATGTCGAAAATGAAGCACTCGGACAACGGATAAAATGATTTTATTACTTTTAGTCTTAACGTTGATCTCACCTTTTCATGCATTGGAGAATACACGTTATAGCAAACGTTCCTTCGACACGAACTCAATATTATTTCGTTTACGTACACCTTTTTTTTATTTTCCGATCCATTTCGATCTCCTCGTCGAATATTCGATCGCGTGTTATGTATACACGATGACGTATGTTGCGGCAGAGCCCGGAGAAATGTACGTCATACATATGTAATACGACGAGACGTGCAGGACATGCGGATGACCCAAGTAGGTACACGCCTTCTCTCCGTGTGTCCTTAACGCCACGGCCAAATCGTTATGTCTGCCTTTGGGTCTTCGAGGTCGCCGCCAAACCGACTCCATTCTTTCCTCGGTTTTTTTCACGAATCGACAGGGACCAGTGGGCTACGGACACTTTCGACACAATCAAGGTTGCGTAGGATGATAATTGTTGAGTGATTGATGAGAAGGTGCCTTGGTGATTTGATAATTCGAAAATTTTGTGATTTCGGAATTTCGTGATCTGGAAGTGTGGTGATTCGTTGATTTAATAACTTGACATTTTGGCAAATTGAAAATTTGGAAAGCTAGAAATGTATAAGTATGGACACCTTGGGGAACAGATAGGTCAAGATTTGGGAATATAGAAGTTTGAGGACTTGAGAATTTGTAACTTTGAGAAATTGACAATTTGAGAATCTGAGAATGTCGATATTTTAGAATTTGATAATTGGGGCAATTAGAGAATATTTTAACTTGGTAATTGGAGAATTTTGTAACTTGGTACAAATTAGGAAATTTGCTAATTTTGATGTTTGTGAATTTGGTAATTTGCAGATTAGGTAATTTGATAATTTGATAACTTAATAATTTGGGAATTTGAAGGTTCGAAATTCAGAAATGAAATGTATAGCCACTTTGGACGACCGAAATATCAAGATTTGAAAATATAAGAATTTTTTAATTTTTTAATTTTAGAACTTGGTAATGAGAGAATTTAATGATTTAGTAATTTGTAAACTTGGTGATTTGCTAACTTCCTAATTCGATAATTTGGCAAATTGAAAATTTGGAGATATAAAAGTGGGGATACTTTGGGGAGCAGAAATTAAAAAATTTGGAAATATAGAAATTTAAGGATTTGACAAATTGAGGATTTCAGAATTTGAAAATTTCAAGATTTTCTACCTAAAATACCTTTCTCTTTCTAAGATTTTCTACCAAAAATTCGAAACTCTGGAAATTTGATAATCGTGTTTAGATGAGAATTGGTCATTTGAAAATTCACAAACGCAGAAATTTAGAATCTTTTAAATGGGAACGTTCATAAATATATAAATGTATAAGCTTGCTAATTTAAAAGTACATAAACGCAGAAATTGGAAAGTTTGCATATTTACAAATTTCGGGAACAGCTACACCCGAATACCATCAACTTGACGTCCCTCGTCGATTCCGCGTTTAAATTATTTTTGTCCCAATTGTTACGAGCTTGCGTCCCAATTTATCGAAAATAACAAAGAAAGCAAAGGGGTCGACCGCGGTAAAATAAATTTCCCGTATGAAAGATAATTGCACGAACGAAATAGCCATCAAACAGATATCAAAGAGCGTAATATATATCCGTGTAGACAGTATAAGCCGTTCGGAACAAACAAAAGTGGTCGTATGAAATCGAAGAGTCACTCGAACCATGAAGGAAATAAAGGAATCCCTTTTTATCCGATCGATTTCCAATAAACCGACAACAGCATCATTGTTGCGAGACGCGTTGGTGAAATAATAAGAAGGAGGAACGGAAGCCCGGTTCAAGGAAAATCCTGTAACGAGATAAAATAAGATGACCGCGATGCAAGTGTAGGCAAGTACACGGGATAATTGTTATCTCGATGGGAATGGTTCGCCCGTACGTTCGTTTTTAGTGGTGCAATTTCGTGTAGCGAGCTTTTCAGATACCGTTCCTCGTTCCCCGGCCATATTCCCTTGATGACCTTCACTTTTACAAATGCCCGACTAAATTAAGCTCACAACGAGGCTCTCGCGGCGAGACTTTTCTTTGCTATGTTAACGTCTTTCGACGAACATTACAGTCGCTTCATTCACAAATAATCGTGTACAAGAATTCATAGATTTCCAGATTTATTAATTTTTCGGGTCCCAAATTTAAAAATTATCGAATTTATGAATATTTTAATACCCAAATTACTATGTTTATAAATATTCACGTTCGGGAATTACTAGATTTATGAATATTTGAGTTTCCAAATGACTAGATTTACAAATATTTAAATTCCAAAGTTAGTACGTTTATTAATATTTACATCCCTAAGTCGCTAGATTTACAAGTATTTAAATTCCCAAGGTACTAAATTTATTAATATTTACATTCTCAAGTTACTATACTTACAAGTATTTAAATTCCTAAGTTACTACATTTAAAGTTTCTATTCAGGTTCAACAAAATGGGATTACTTCCTTTTTTAATGGTTTCTTACTTCACGTAATTGCTGATGACAAATCTATTTTAAAATATGATATTCACAAATTTGAAATTTAAGAGATTACAAACTTTAAAAGTTTGAAGCTTCAAAAGTTCGAAATTTGAATAATTTGAAATTTGAGAAATGTGACACTTATAAAATTTGAAATTTGGAAAGCTTGAAATCAGAAAATTTTTAAATTTGAGAAATTTGAAACATAGAATGTTTGAAATCAGAAAAATTTGAAACTTCAGAATTTAGAAACTTGTAAAACTAAACATTCGAAATATTTAAAACTTGAAAAATGAAATTGAAAAAATTGATAATGTAAAAAATGAAGAATGAGGATTCTCCTTTATCAGATAAAGTGGGAATATTTTGAAATTCCGGATATTAAAAAATGTGTCACATCGCAATCGCAGCTCATTTCATAGAACGAAACTAGAAATTCTCCAGATAATATAAAAATAGCCAGCGACGAGAACGAAATCAGTTCCCGCGTTTAATATAAAAAAGTCAATAATGAAACGGTGATGCATGTACGTGTTAGAAAACGTCAGGATCCTGACGTTGACAGAAATATCGTCCAATTTTACCCAGAGCCGGTATCTAGATATAAAAATACACGGATGTATTTTTTTTTATACGGTATTTCGGACGAAACTGCGTGCGTCGTTTTAATGATCGCAACAATTTTAACAGTCCACTGCCAGTTTTCACGGTAATGTACATATGTTCCGTTTTCATATTTCCCATCACGTTTCTCGTCCAATGCTACGATAAACGAACCGTCTCAGTATCATACAGTTGTATATATATTCAACATACATTTATTTGAAAAAATATCTTGATCAACGTGTGCTCATTACGCGTTCCCTGTAATCGTACACAAACAGCCGGTTTTAATTGACTGATGATCGAAATTTTGACAGAATTTGTTGAAGTGTTAATTCGTGTTTTATTTTTGAGAGATAACGACTGTGTTATGTATTATAATTGTTGCTTGGAACGTGATTTAAATTCTTCAATTCCACATATTATGCATGTTTTTAAATCATGAATTTGCACACTTGGAAGCTATACAAAATTTCGATGTTTTACAATTCTCAGAGATTCAAACGGCTAAAGTAGTACATCAAGATTAAAAATTCTCTAATCCTTCAATTGTCAAATTATAGATTATTTAAATTTTTACATTATCGAATTCCAAATTGCCAAATTCTCAAATTTCGAATTCTCAGATTCCCAAATTCTCAAATTTCGAATACTCAGATTCCCAAATTTGTCAAGCACCCCGATTCCCACATTTCCAAATTCTCAAACTCCAAATTATCAAATTATCAAAGTCTGCGTTCCTCAGGTCTCAAATTCGCAGATTAGCCAATTCCGAATTTCCGAATTTTCAAATTTCGAACTCTACGGTTTCTAAATTCTCGAATAAAAAAATTCAATTCTCACATTCCGAAGTTCTCAAATTGCTACATTTTACGTGTTAATTTCCTAAGTTCCTAAAATTATAAATTCCCAACTTTCTAACCTCCCCAATTAATCAATTTCCATATTCTGAAACATTGAAATCTTTAAACGTCCAAATTCCTAAATTTCTAACTTCCCGAACTAAATAATTCCAAAATCTTCGTATTCTGACATCCTGAAATCTTCAAATCTCCAAAATCCCAACTTCCGAAATTCCTAAATCTCAAAACTACCAAATTTAACAAATTCCAAGTTCGAACACATCTAAATACACTTTCCTCCCGCACGATACAACATATATAACATATGTATTATTATTAATACCAAGAGATTTGTCCTTCCCCAGACAAAAAACCCTAGTTACCCCAATGACCAACATACCGTCGCACAGATCGATTAATTGAACTGTCTTTACATTTCCTCTCAATATCCTGCTTGTAATTCCCGACAATAATTCCGTACCCATTGCTCCCCTATTGTGTTTGTGTTTAATAGATACAGGAACCGATACCTAATATCGTTACAATACGCAAACTACATCCACAATCGATGCTCGATTCAATATCTTATCAATGGACGGCGAAGCAGATGTTGCATCCTCCTGAAGCATACAAATATGAGCTCCTTTGTATTATTCGCTGAAACATTATTAATCCAACGAGCTTCGGAGTTTGCACGCTTTGAACGACTCTTTGAAGACGCGCCTTTAATTCCGAGGGGCTGCAGAACTTTTATTAAAGACCCGGGACGATCATTTCCTTGCCTACCGCGAGACTAAGGAGCTGGCTCGAAGGATTCCAAGAACGATCAAAGCGTCAGGATGGACGTTCAAAGGATAACCCGAATTCTACCAGATTCTAGTTTGCATACGACCGACGGATCACGCGAATGAACGTTTCCTATTTAGCTGTAATCTGCGGGGAATACCCGATGGGGTTTACCGACGTGCTAGCACGAGAAGTAAAACTCCATTTGTCAAAGCACCCTGGGAAATGGCTGTGATTCGGAACACAGTTTTTTATTTTTCGGGATACCGAAGTTGAATTCGGTTTTAACCGTATTCTCGGATCTGCATATCTGGGAGCTTACGAGTTTCGTCACAGTCAAGTTGCTGAATTTCTCGAATTTTTCTAGGCACATAGTTGCAGATTGATATATTACTAAGGAAGTTTAATTGATATATTGCTGAACTGCGTAATTTTCGAATTGATGTATTACTAAATTTTGTTATTTTCAAATCGATGTATTGCTAAATTTCATAAGTTTCAAATTGATATGTTACTAAATTTCGTAATTTTCAAATCGACAGTAATTTTCAAGACGAGCAATTGCAGGAGTTATTGGATGATGACCCAACTCAAACTCAACAGTAATTGGCAAAATCATTAAATGAAGTTCCTTGGTCTTTGATTACTGTTATGTTGATCCTTCAATGTTCTAAACTTTCTAAGATCTATAGTAATATCTACACCCTTGAAAATTGTTAGAATTATGATCTATATGTGTTCCTTACTCTGCTGAAAGAGTGCGCATTTTTATATTCTTTCTTTTGTTTTACTTTTGTCGTGCATCTTGTAGTTCGCGTAATGTCTCTGTACAAGCAACATGCGCTCGTGCGTTTTTCTTTTGTATTATATATATTAAACATATTTTATTAAGTGTACTAACATACGCAATTGATTATTCCACTGCCCGTCAAATTCTGTCAAAAATCACGTGCCATCTTTACCAAAAAAAAACGGAAAAAACTTATGCATACACCTGGTATAATCATCTAGCTACTGTGTATCGTATTCTAAGACGTAGCATTATTTTTTCGCGACTGCGATTCACAGTGACACCGATCAGCTCGTAAGAAATTCCGTTTGAATGTCGAGAAATCCATTCCGAAGAAACACAGGGGTTCTCGGTGGCGAAAGAAGCAGCTGGAAAAAAAGATGCGACAGCCATGACAGGGTCCCTGCGAAAGAGACTCCGTAATGTTTCGCAATTTCTCAGGGCCGTTCCTTTATGAAACTCGTTTATGTAGCCGGCAAACGCGGCCCCTTGCATGTACGTGACGTCGCGTATGAAAATTTAACAGACTCGCGAAAGAATGGAATTAAATAGTTAGCGAGTTTCTTTACGAGACACGCCGGAAGTAACGGTTCGCTAGTTATTTACCGGCAAAAGCGTTCACCGTTCTGGCTAATGAAAAATTCTCTGCGCGAAGTACCGATGATTGTCTACGCTTCGATGAACCATCATCTCACTGAACGTATTCGATTTTCATAAGCGGCTTTTAATTTTGATTTCGGAGTCCGTGAATTCGTTCATCGGTTAACTAAAAAACGTCTAAAAGTTCCAGAACCTTTTTTGCCTTTTTGTGTGTTATCATATTGCGATAAAAAAGGCTGAAGAAATTTTGTAACGCGTACTACTTTGTCCCTGGTATTCTAGGATTTTTTCGGAATTGTTGTATGTTATTAAATTGCAATGATAAAAGTGTGAAGAAATTCTATGACGTGTGCAAGTAGGTTCCAACTGGCTCGGAATTTTTGTAGAATTTTTATGCATTATTAAATTGCAATGAAAGAAGTCTGAAGAAATTCTATCACGTGTGCAACTAGGTTCCAACTGTCTCGGAATTTTTTCAGAATTTTTGTGCGTTACTAAATTGCAATGAAAAAAGAGTGAAGAAATTCTATAACGTGTGTAACTAGGTTTCAATTGTCTCATAATTGTTTCGGAATTTTTATGCATTATTAAATTGCAATGAAAGAAGTCTGAAGAAATTCTATCACGTGTACAACTAGGTTCCAACTGTCTCGGAATTTTTTCAGAATTTTTGTGCGTTATTAAATTGCAATGAAAAAAGAGTGAAGAAATTCTATAACGTGTGTAACTAGGTTTCAATTGTCTCATAATTGTTTCGGAATTTTTATGCATTATTAAATTGCAATGAGAAAAGTCTGAAGAAATTCTATCACGTGTGCAACTACCTTCCAACTCTCTCAGAATTTTTGTGCGTTCTTAAATTGCAATGAAAAGAATCTGTACAAATTATGAAATGTGTGCTACCAGACCCTTAAAATTCCAGAATTTTTTCCGAAGTTATTGTTCGTTATTAAATAGGACAATTTTGAGATATTTCCATACAAATTTTTAAATATTTTCATTTATAGTTCTGTATACAATTTTTAATAAAATTATACTTTCCATTGCCTAACAACTTGTCGAACAAAAATTTATATAATAAGACAAAGTTTAGTAGGATGTTAAAACGTAACAAAATATCATTACAACAAAACCTTTTGTTTTTTGCAAATTCCGATAAAAGATAGAAGTAAATATTCCTGACATATTTTCGTTTCTACTTCTCCATAGAATTTTTATTAAAATATTATACTTTTCATTACATAAAGATCTATAAAGTACAAAATTTTACACAATAAAACTGAGTTTAGTAAAATTTCCGAATGTGATAAAATATCATTCCAATGAATCTTAATTCCTAAAAATTGCATATCACATGATAGAAACACGATTTCCTTGTAACAAAAAAGAATTTCGTAGAAATACGAAAGTCGATAATATGTCACATAAATAGAACAAAAGGTTCCTGTTTACGAACAGATGGGAACGTCGGAACGAAAGTCTGATAATCGAGTCCGATTAATTATACCGTGCAACAATGTAGTCCTCCTTTTTTGCCTCTTCAGAGACAGCGTAGCGGACGCTAAAAGCACATCCGGGGTGCGACCACTTCCAACATCCGGTCATTCGTCCTGCAAGGTTATTAATGGTCGACATGCGATTTCGAGTTGCTAACGGCCTTTATTCAGTTGCAATAATAACGGTCGTACGAGAAATTAAACACCCTGCTGCTGTGACCGGTGTGATCAGAAGAAACATCGGTTTTGCACGTTTCACGTGGTAACGTGCCTCGTTATCCTGGGGAAATTTAAATGAGCCTCCTTTGCGTGCTGCTGCAATTACATCCTACGATACTTCGCAGGAAAACCGCAATATTAATTATCCTCGGAGTAATTGTGCATTTACATACTTTTATGTAAGCTTTTATTTTTCTATCTGCGTGTAATTCGAAACAATACGAGATCTAGTGTAGGGCAGAGAAAACGATATTCGTTGAAATTTTAGAGTTTGTAGGTTTTTATCGGTAAATATTGAAATGTTGTTAAAAATATGCAAATATTGTGAATGTTAATATTATATATTCAATTTATATTTACGAATGTGCACTCATGGACAAAATTAAGTGGACATTGCAGAAATGTAAAAAATTTTTGTTTTACTATAATGTTTTAAATAAACTTTAAATTTAAAACGTGAAATGTTTTATAGACTTAAGAAAACATTTATGTAATGTATATAATTGTACAATAAAGTTTTGATTTATAGGCATTCTTAGTTAAATTAAATTAACCTTTTGTTATTTATGATACCTGTCCACTTAATTTTGTCCACGACTGTATAGACAAATTTGATCAATACCTTAAATATTATTAAATAATAAATATTATTAATATTTGTGACATTATATAAATATCATTATGAAAGAAAGATATGTCTTTTACGCCTTTTGACATCTTTTAATAGGAAAATTCGAGGTTTCGTCTTCTAATTGAAATATTTGAAGTTGATTTATTCGAAAATTGTCAAGTTCACTAATCTGGTAATTTAGGGATTTAAAATTTGGATATATGGTAAACTTGGAACGATGGAATCCATGAATCAAAAGATTTAGAAATTTAGAAACTTAAAGCTCTGGATATTTAAGAATTCAATGGAAGTATTTATCAACATAACTTCAATCGAGACAACGATCTACAGTGAGATCCGTTATAACGAGACATGATCAAGTGCACGCGTACTTTGCGAAAATTCAAAGTCGATTTTCTCGAAAACAAAGCCTCAAACGAAACATTTTTATACAATATTCTCGATTTATTTTTTCTTGTAGAATCACCCCCTTTTCGCTTATACCACCAGTTACCAACCACCCTGTACAATTTAACACTAGATTTACGGAACTTCAATTACGTCCAAACTGAAAATGAACCATAAATGCAAGTAAATATTGGATAATACATAAACCAGTTCATAGAAAGATTCTTTATCTCAATCAAGATTGACATGGATTTTGACATAGGCCCTTTAATAATTTCCGTAATTGAAAGTAAATAAATATAAGATCCGTCATTTTGACGGGTTCCGTAAACCTAATGTTAAAATCGTTTCTTGTGAAGAGAGGCTGTTAAGGCCAACATGCCCTTACATTTGACAATAGATTTGGAATTTGAATATAGTAATTAACCTAAGACCGTCGTCCCATCGAAGGGTTCGCGGACCGTTCCGTGGCAGCCATAAACTCAGGAAACCATAAAGACCCGCGCGTTTTCTATGTAGTTTTCTAGTCATTGTTCGCATTTGGTCGACAGATTAATATTTTACCTTTCGAGCCCGTTATTTCTAGCATGTTTAGTTAAGGTCAGCGCGCTTCTTGATCCTTATTACCTGCCACGGTCCAGGAGCAAAACGTAGAATATTTGCGAGTAGAGGGGCCCACGTAGGGCGTTAACTTTGTTACCCTTCCACAATTTGTATATTTGTATTAACCAATTAGAACGATGCACCCCCGTCAAGTCTACCCGACCGAGGTGACATCGGATAGATTTGATAGAATCTCTAGCCAGTTAAAAACAGTATTTGAAATAGAATAGCAAAGGAACGAGTATAGTAATAGTCTTAGAATCTCGAACATAGTATCTAGTATATTGTTGAACATAGATCATTTGTATAATCCCGAGCAATCGGGTGGTCCTTCGAGATTGTGATAAATAAACTAAGTCGGCACACCACGTGCAATATTCAACCAAGCTCGAACGAATTTATTTTCATCCACGAGCGTTAACAGAGGCAATCGTGCATGGTTTATCAAAAATATCATCATTAGTAAGACCTAACAGGCACGATTCTCCTTGAACTGGCAAAATCGCTCGATCTGTACAGCGTTCTCATACGATCAACGTAATCGGACGATTTTAACGGGTCACGAACAAAACCCGAAACGTGGCGGGTAATTCTTAAACCCTGATCCCCTCGGCTTCTATTCTGAACGCGAACCGCGAGCACAATTTTCGGTTCGTTAAATTTATGTCGGCGAACATACTTCAGCCGGGATATAAATTATTTTCGAGAATGGAAGTCGGTCTTGACCGCGTGCCACCGAATAAAAATGAATATTTGAACGAGGAACAAGCGCGTCCCAGATTTCTGTATTCCGTTTGTTAGCTCGGCTAAGAGTAATTCCTTCGGGCTTATTGCTACCCATTGCCGCCCCTTCCACCCTGCCGCATAATTATGAGCGAAAACAAAACGCTACGTGCTTTCTTTGAACAATGTCCGCTCGATGCCTGTCTTTCGTGCTGTTAACCCTCGATGGACTCACATAAGACCGTTCTAATTCGATCACACCCGTAGAACCTGCAACATCTAATTAGATCCGTCAGAAGAATGATGAAATAGAAAAGATTATTCTACAAATAGAAGAGATACTGAAATATTGCGATTTAGTGGGATAGAGATTTGAGATTATTCGAATATAGGGTTACAAGGAGGTAAAAAATAAGCATGAGCAAATACAGAAATTTGGAAATGTTGGAATGTAGGAATGAAGGGTATAAGAATATTGGAAAAGATGGATAAAAAGTAGAGAGATCAACGGATATAAGGACATAGGGATATGGAAATGTATACGTATAGAGACATAGGGGTGTAGTAATCCAAAAATATGATGATGTGAAGATTTGGTATCTAGGAATATCGGCAGACAGAAATATAGGGATATGGAGATATAGAAACACAGAAATCTAGGGATATTGGGATGTAGTAATATAGGAATATAAGAATCTGGAGGTATAGGGTAATATGGGAATACAGTAATTTGGGGATATAAGTGAACTGGAAAATTACAAAATTTACGAATCAGTAAATTTGTAAACTTAGAAATTTAGAAATTCAGAGATTTAAAAATTCAGAAATTTAGAAAGTTTTAAATGTAGAAAATTGGAAATTTAGAAATTTAGAAATTTAGAAAGTAAGAAATTTAGAAATTGAGAGATTTAGGAATTTATAGATTTACAAATTTGGAAATTTGGAAATTTAGAAATTGAGAGATTTAGGAATTTAGAGATTTACAAATTTGGAAATTTAGACATTTAGAAAGTTGGAAATTGAGAAAGTTGAAAATTTAGAAAGTTGGAAATTGAGAAAGTTGAAAATTTAGAAAGTTGGAAATTTAGAAATTTGGAAATTTAGAAAGTTTGAAATTTAGAAATTTGGAAATTTGGAAATTTAGAAATTTAGAAAATTGGAAGTTGAGAATCTTAAATTTAGTGTTACATATATTCATAACTTAATTTCTCCATTCCCAAATTTTCCTCTTGAATAACTATCCATCCACGCCTTATTAAACACAAATAGTCACCCCGATCTTGAAACTCTGCCGATGAATACGTAGGAACTACAAATGGCCAAATATCCCAGATTCGAGTAACATAATAACCCCCCTCCCGTGTCTGAATGTATTATCTGACAATTTCACCGTTAGTGACATAATTATCGAGTAGGGTGATAAAAGAAAATTGAATCGGGAACACGATACAACGCGGTTAGTTTGCACAAGCAAATGTATCGTTCGGAGTGTGCGGTCTCATAGCGTGTCTCCAGGCTGCTATAACTACAGAAGTGACTGCGATCAGAAAGTTGGAAGCGAGAATTTTCAATGGAGCGCACAGCTGCGGCATTCGAGTGCTTTCTTCTCTTTTTTATCCGCTATGCCGACGAGAACTTTTTCAACGTTATTCCCACGCAATTCTCCATCCTCTCCTCCGTGCTCCGCCATGCTAAACAATTAGCCGACGAACAAACACACGATTGCGAACACGGATATTCATTTCGCGCGAAGGAGTCTCGAGATTAACCCTTTCTCGCTAACTATGTGTGCGCATATATGCACGCTGCTCAACATCATATTCTTCATTTTGTCTCACTTTTCTCATCGACTGCTAACTTCTTTTTTTTTTCGTTCGTCGCCTTTTCTCGTTTACTTACTCTTTATTCGGTTTATTTTCGCTCGCTTAAAAGCAAATATCCTCCACAATATTTCAATAATGTAACCATACGATATCGGACACATAAAAGCAATGTCGTCCCTTCATATCAGTAGTGTAGCCATATAATATCGGACACATAAAAGCAATGCTGTCCGATCATATCAGTAGTATAGACATATAATATCTGGCACAAAGCAAAATTACAACTATGTTAAGTAGCGCTGCAATAATACTACAGCATTATTATTATAATAGCATTGCTATACTATATCAGTATTATATAGCAGAATCAAATTAACATATTTTCATTCGTCGGTTGCATTTATCTGCATCTACTTAATTTTTAACGTATCCAATTTCACGTGTGTTACATGAACATAATCCACACTCTATTTAATAAAGAGAAGTAAATTACATGAGCCAAATTATTTATCTAAAAAAAGAAAAAGACGAACTTTGTAATAGTTATAACATTGAATTATTTATGTGCAATGTACAACAGTGTTATGCTTTGAATTTCTTTGACAATGTATATGTATATATCAGGTTTCACTGTGACAATTTGTTAACATAATTGTATAATAAAATATGTTGCATATAATACGTCATAAGATACAACCATCTTAATGTCTCGTCGTCTTTAGTTGTAGCATAATTATTCTTCCGTTGTTGTTATAAGGAAACAGAAAAGCGTAGACGAAATTAAATTGGAACATCCATCTCCGTCAATATTTGAACAGTTAAATACTGTTTCCTGAAGGAATAAATTCTCCTCATCCATCTGGCGGAGTTATCGTACGGAAAGCACGCTAACAACATGGCTAAAAACTATTCCAGTTTTCTCGATGTCAAACGCAAAAGTTCGCAGCTGCTGGAACGTGAATTAATTATTCTCCCTTATTCAAACTCCGTTCACGTTATTTCGATAACTAGGACATTTTATGGCACGGGGGATCCACTTTTCGTGTAGACATGAGATACAAAGTTTAGATCAATTTAATTCGACACTTTTGCATCAACTTTTCGTTTCACCATTTTTTGTCATTTTTAAAGCAACTGCACTTTTCAGCTCCCACAAATACTTCGTCTGTATTTAAATAATTAGGATGCAGAAATAAACAAGGATTTGCTATTCGACAAATTTATTGAGATTATGTGATATCGCATTGTTACAATATTATTTTGTGATAGCATAAATAGAAAATTCGAAAGGCAAAACGTGTTGGCACTGATTCTTTGACGTACGAAGGATGCTCTTTGTTTCTGTTTAATGAAGCACGAGAATTTATTAAACCCTCAAAATGATTTCGAATTTTTTAAAAATTGAATTTACGCCCAAAAGGTCTGAAAGAATTCACGGACGAGTATGTGAATTGATAGAGTAATCATAATTTTCTATTAAACGAAACGGGAGGTATTAAGCATAAATCGAAGAATGATCTTCATCCGGTAACTATCCCAGTAGTGAAAATAAGGGATCAAAACGTTCACTGAATTTCATCGAAAGATGTCAAAAAAAAAATATTAATTCTACTTTGGTCATTACAATTAACTACAACTCTAGTTTCAGCTTCTCGACACTAAATGGACGGAACTTTCCGATATTTGTTCTTCACAGTTCCAAGTAACTAACGCGAGTACTTGCAATTAGAATAGCGAACAAATTTTGCACAATATGGCTATTACATCCGTACAGAAATTTGAGTGTCATCCACATATGGGTGATATGGCAGTGAAAGTCTTAATAACACAGCGAACGACACTAGTTACTGAAACTGCCGGTATTTTTCACGCGTGCACATTTCACACATAATTTTTAATCGCTTGTGCGAAAGTTTCATGTACCGCGTACACCTTGTACGGATAGCACATATCTTGTGTAAATTATTTCATGTATCACATACGGTCAGACCCAGACACGTATGCACAATTTCTTATCTTACTACTTGTAAATTTCTTATGCTCAAATTCCATGTGTCACGTATACTTTTACAAATAATGTATTACATCTTGTATAAACAATTTCATGTATCACATATGTGCGCATATGGACACGCGTGTACAGTTAACTACTTTTCAATTTTCTACGAGGAAGTTTCGTCTAAATAATTGTATTTACAGTTAGTATAGCGAACAAATTTTGCATAATATGGCTATTAAATCCGTACAGAAATTTGAGTGTCATCCACATATGGGTGACATGGCAGTGAAAGTCTTAATAACACAGCGAACGACACTCGTTGCTGAAGCTGTATTTTTCTGGCCTCGTGTCCGAGATCTCCATTTCAAACGTTAATGTACATGCGTCCGTCGCATAGGCGTCCTACTCTGGCGATGAAAATGGATGATTTCGTAGTGACTATAAAATATATACCCTCGTGTATGTTTGCCTGTCATACGTCAGCCATAAATTCAGCCACTGTGAGCACCGTCAAATTGTTGCATGGCCGAGCTCGTTGACGTTCTCCGCGCATTCCGAGCGAAAAACTTTTGTAAAATACGTCGAGCGTATTACATCCGAACGAAGCGGATCGCGTAACGAGCGAAACGAGCGTGTCGTTTCGTATTTGTTGAAATAATGTTGGTTTAAGCCGTGGATTTGCTTCTCGTATTTTGCCATTTAAATACTGAAAACCTTCTTTCCCCTCGCACGCCTGCAACGTCGAGCGTTCTGTACAGGCTGCTGCAAAATGTATCGCGTATGAACACGCATGGACACCTACACACAATTCCTTGTTTCGCTACTTTCCAATTTTTTAAGTGGAAGTTTCGTGCATCGCGTATACCTCGTACAAATAATATATGTATGTCTTCTATAATCTCGTACCTCACGTATGATAGAATATAAGCACGTATGTACAGTTAACACCTACTCTTCAATTTCTTGCATGGAATTTTCATGTGTCACGTATGGGTCTCATGGAAACGCGTGTATATTTAACACATAATTTTTAATCGCTTGTGCGAAAGTTTCATGTACCGCGTACACCTTGTACAGGTAATGCATATCATGTGTAAATTGTTTCATATGTCACATATGATCAGACACAGACACGTATGCACAATTTCTTATCTTACTACTTGCAAATTTCTTATGTTCAATGCATGTGTCACGTTTACTTTTACAAATAATATATTACATCTTGTATAAATAATTTCACGTATCACATATGTGCACACATCGACAGTGTGTACAGTTAAAAACTACTTTTCAATTTTCTATGAGGAAGTTTTGTCTAAATAATTGTATGTATCGTGTATAGGAACACATGCACACATGTATACAATTAACACCTGCCTGGCAACTTCTTATGTGGATGTTTCATGTGTCACATGTAGCTTGTCCTAATAATATATGTATCGTTTAAACAAATTCATGCGTCGTATAGTATTATACGATATATGAATTTCATATACGTCGCGCAGTTTTCCTGCAACGCCCTGTACATCGAATTGTGAAAGCCGTGACACGATCGTGGTTCGATTATTTATCACGAATTTAAACGAACGATCGGGGAAAAGTGTTTTTCATGGTAACGAGCGGCGAGACGTGTTCGCAGTCGACAGATTGCTCGGGTTCGATTGAAATTTCGAAAACGGACCGACGTCACACCGCTTCGTCATAATTCTTTAAAACGTATCCACGCGTGTGCACGCTCACGGTGATCGATGATGGCTAACGATGGCTGCCTGTAATTAACGGGCTAACCGCTGCCTCCCAGAGTTTAGTAGACTCCAACTTTGCGGTTTCCAGAATATTTCGTGAATTTCACCTAAGGGTCTAAAGGGTGCAAAAGTTGTGTCATTAAATATAGCACCTTTAAAAATCCATTTTGTGGCGCCCATCGGTAAAAATAATTTGTCCTGTAGGGGTCGATTTATTAGGGTGGTCGGAGGGTAATTTCAGTATTTTATGTAGGAAACGATTATTTTTTAAATCTATGTATGTGATACTCTGTGTTAAGTAACGATATATAATTATGTACTAAACGTATGAATACATATCACATATGAATATCAAATATAAATATGAAGTATGAATATCAAATATAAGATACAAATATGAGATATAAATATGAAATATAGGTGCGAAATTGGGATATGAAATTCACATATGAAATGCACACATGAAGCAAACATAAAAATACCAAAATATGAAGATATGAATTAATCAAAGCCACCCTTAAAGAGGTTGAACTCTTGATATATGTATAGCATATACCAATTGTAACCTGACTAATCATTTTTTTGGTCGTTGTATTCTTCAGACTCGTTTATAAAATGCTTAATTAAACACTTAATTGTTCTACTTGTATTGCTTGTCAAGCTTGTAAAGCAAAATGAATGAAATGAGTGGAATAAGTAAAATAACTAAAATAAGTAAAATAAGCAATAAGAAAAGTAAGTAAAATAAGCAAAATCAGAAAAATAAATGTATTAAGTAAAATAAATGTATTAAGTAAAATAAATGTAAGAAGTAAAATAAATGTAATAGGTAAAATAAGCAAAAAAAAGAACAATAAATATAATAAATAAGATAACTGATACAAAAATTTAATCATTCTGCATTAACAGAAAAGCTACTCGTTCACGTCAACAATAAGAGATGTACTGAAACATGTTTAATAAAATCATTGATCTTTTTCCTAAATGAGCATGAACGAATAACGAAATTAACTTGTGTCGCACAGAATATCCCGTCTTGCCAAAAGGAATCAAGTTTTGGAAGAATCGACATCAATCGATGTCATACTGTACCCGAACAGAAGAAGAAGAAGAAAAAAGAATAGGAACTGAGAGGTACAGGAGCTTTTGTGCAGCCGTGCGCCGAGTCGAAAGAATTAATCCTTTCAGCGTGGTTGACGTTGATCAATGATGCAACATTCTTTAAAAGCCGAACACCCCTTGAGATTTTTCACGAGACGGTTCTATTTACCCAAGAGTGACCCTCGTTGAAAGGGCTTATTATGTGATAAATAGGTAGGCAATGACATATCTAGATTTTAATCAACTTCCGAGCAACTTATGAATCGATGATAAGTAGAAACGTTGCCGTAGTACGATCAATCGTGTGACAAGAAAATCTTGTTATTTACATAAATGATTCGTTAATTAATTATCGCTGCCATCGAGCAATTTATCAACGCGTTGATCGGTAATGAGAGTCACTGGAAGGAGATGCAAAATTAATAATGATTTTTAATGTATATATGAATATACTTCTGTGTGGGCTGTGAATATTAAAATTTTGAGAGTTCGTAATTTTTAATTGGTAATTTCGTATTAATTTCATTGTAATTGCATTATAATTGACGCAAAATGAAAATAAAAATAAATGCACATTTGCACATTAATACTAAAACTACCGACGTATTATGCACAATTATTTTGAAATGGAAAATGAAGTTGAAAAATAAATTAATAAACGATGAAACATAAATGAATATGCTTCATTGATTCTTTGTGTTGATGACAATCAGTACAGACGTTCAGAAAACCATCTTGACAAATTTTCACATTTGAAGTAGGAAATTTTTATAAGGGTCATTTGACCCCTTTGGTAGTTTTAGTGTTAATTTAAGATATTATCTTAAAAATAGTATTCAAGTATACAGCAGACAAAACATAAGATTCATCTCATTACACCGTTTTAGAAATGTAGGAATTCACGAATTTAGGAATTTAGGAATTTAGGAATTTAGGAATTTAGGAATTGAGGAATGAGAAATTTAGGAATTTAGGAATTTAGGAATTTAGGAATTTAGACATTTAGAAATTTAGGAATTTAGGAATTTAAGAATTTGAGAATTTGAGAATTTAGAAATTTAGAAATTTAGAAATTTAGAAATTTAGAAATTTAGGAATTTAGGAATTTAGGAATTTAAGAATTTAGAAATTTAGAAATTTAGAAATTCAGAATTTCAGAATTTCAGGAATTCAGAAATATACAAATTTACAAATTCACAAACTCACAAATTCACAAATTTACAAATTTAAAATTTAGACATTTAGAAATTCAGAAAATTGGATGTTGAGAGGCTTATGACAATCAGTACCGAGGTTAAGAAAGCCACCTTGACAAATTTTCACATTTGAAGTAGAAAATTAGTAAAAGGATTATTTGACCCCTTTGGTAGTTTTAGTGTTAATTTAAGATATTATCTTGAAAACAGTATTCGAGTATACAACACAGAATAAATGCAAACAAAACAAGATTCATCCCGTTACACCGTTTCACAGATTTTCCACCAAAACCAATGCAGTAATAAAATGTTCGTACCAACTAAACAAACACTAGGAGCTCAAAATTCACTTCCGTAATGGCAACCCGTCGGAATGCAACATGAGGAAAGAAGCACCGACCGAGTATCTATTTATCGACGACGCTAAAAATATCCGTAAACGAACGCGGAAGATCGAGAATACATTTTCCCCCGATAAAATTATAATTAGCATCGTGGAGCGAGTTGATCATCGTTGCAAAGGGATGGACTTGGTCAAAGGTCAATGCAAAGATCAGCGAAAGAACGTTAGCGGCGACAGCGAGCACGAAAACGATGCTTTTCCGGTAATTCGAGCGAATCCCGATGCGTTTTTGCTCGAACTATTCCCTCGGTCATGATTGATTCTCGATGCAAAAACGTCGACGAAAATACAGAAAGAATATTTCTGGCGAACGGATGCGCCGTAGGGGCGTGTTGCCATTAAACGGAAGCTCTCCCTCAATTAGTTCAACCTAAATAATCCGACGAACCCGTCCGCCGGCTAAGTGGAATATGATTCAGAAAGGTGAAAATGGAGCATCTCGATGGAGCGGGAAGTGCAAACGGGGCCATTAATCTCTGCCCTTTCGCGCGAGAATTGAAGGGGTTAATTTAAGGGGGCATTTTTCGAAGATTTTATCGGTTTTTGTTATTTATGGCTCGAAGAGGACCGATCCTTTCTCTGGATAGATCGAAGTCTACGCAAGAGAACAGGGTTCGTGTTGATGTTGTTAGTTCGACGAGATTCAATTTAACACTTTGACAGTCGTTGTTTGCCGGTGACACTTACGTGGTGTCACGTTGTGACTCCCACGTGGTACCTACCATTGGTCAACCATTTACAAAGCTTTTTCGAATGTCAGTTGTTTAACAGTTTGAGATTGAATACTATCGCTAGAAACTGCGTCCTTTTTCACGAAATACGTTTCAATTTTTGCTTATTGATAACCAACAAGGTATGTTGATTCTGAGAGCGTTGCATAGATACGATAAAATGTAAAAATGCAGTTAAGTTTATTATGTTGTCATGAATTTTGTTTTATATTTGTACGTTTTAATAATTGTCACACAAAGAAAAAAACATTGTTGTATAATAATGTTGAATTATTTCGTGAATTTACCTAAAGTTTTTTTGCATTAATTCTTTAAAAATATTGCCGGCATTTGCCGACGTTTTACTGCGCAAACATGCGGTCGTGAAAGTGTTAATGAACCATAAACTATTATAGTTCGGTTGGGGAATCAGTGAATTCGATCAAAAGGAAAAAATAACCGAACAACTGGATCCGATCGAAATTTAAAAGTTTGAAAATTTAGGAATTTTTCGAAGTTTAGGTTTTTGGAAATCTGGAAACTTGCGTATTTGAGAACTTAGGAGCTTGAGAATTTGAAATTTTGAGACTTTGGATATATGCAAACTGATAAATTTAAGGATTTCAGAACTATGAAAAATAAATACAACAAAGTATCGTAATAATATTTGGCAAAATTGTTTGAAAATGAAAATATTACCTAATGCAGTTTCCAATTGCCCATACGTGGCAGTCAACGTGTTAATTTGCAAAAATTAAAAAACTAGTAATTTTGAGATGTGGTCATTTGGTAATTTAACAATCTGCTAATGTACTAATCTACCAATCTACCAATCTACCAATCTACCAATCTACCAATCTACCAATCTACCAATCTACCAATCTACCAATCTACCAATCTACCAATCTACCAATCTACCAATCTACCAATCTATTAATCTACTGTGTGTAATAACGTAGCATTCAACTAATCTAATAATTAATAATAAATGAGAAATATAGAATTCGAAAAACATAGAAACATACAAATTTGATGCACATCATTCATCTACAACGAAA
This sequence comes from Coelioxys conoideus, assembly GCA_947623535.1. Classification (NCBI taxonomy): domain Eukaryota; kingdom Metazoa; phylum Arthropoda; class Insecta; order Hymenoptera; family Megachilidae; genus Coelioxys; species Coelioxys conoideus. The sequence goes on along the minus strand of OX392456.1, from coordinate 13,223,502 downwards.
AGAATAACGGTTTCTGATAAGTACATTTTCCTTAACACGTTTTTCGTCGGATTTCCAAATCGTTATCGGAGCCCTTGTTTAATCATTACATTTAAGCACTCTAAGTACTTAAATATACCAGGTCTCTAAAATTGTTCAAATATACCGAAGTTCTACACGGCGACGTAAAATCAAACTATAAAACAGTGAAGGGAAAGTTCCAGTCGATGCAAAGTTTCGCCTGTCCAAACAGCCGCCTGTTCGACGGTACATTAATCGAAATAAAACTTCTAAGCAAACTTTGCGTATCCCATTACGGAAGATGAAAAAATAATGCATCAATGTATCCATCATCCAGGTTCTTAAATTATATAAATAACACTGTCCGAGAAATAACTTTTTTTCGACGTTCTAAAATCCATTCAATGATTGCTAGAGTGTTTTTTGTGTTGATAAGAAATCTGCAACCCTTTTTTTCGCCAACACATGTAGATTTTCCTGAATACGATATCTGCTTGTTATGCATTCTGAATATTTAAAGATGAGTATTTGTATGAACTCGTATTATCTAACTTAGCTGACATTATCTCTGATGCAGAATCTTTCTATGTGTTTCGTGCGTTAAATTGCTTTATTCAATATGTTAAGCTTTGGTATAGCAAATAACATTTTTAGCATTTTAACGTTAACAATTTTATTCGATAACGTATAGTCTGATAGATATTACATTGTATACATAAATCGTGTATTCTACAGATTTCGAGTCTCAAATCATGTATACTGTGAGAGAAACATAAATTATATAAACCATGTGTTTGTTTCACAAACTTCTATATATTATAAATATAAAAATTGTGCTTTTCGTGTAAACTCTAGCGTGTTACAGATATCTGGTACTATAAATATTCTAGTACATCACAAACATTTTATATTTCAAATATTCGAATAATATATTAGAATATTTGAAATATAAAAATACTTATAATAACAAGTATTTTGTACTATAAATATTATATATTTCAAATATTCTAGTATGTCATAAATATTTTATATTGTAAATATTTAATATTATAATTATTTCAAATATTATAAATGTATATTACAAATATTTTATACTACATACAAACATTTTATATTTTAGATATTCTATGTTATAAATATTCTAGAATATAGAATATAATTACATAAAAGCTAATTACCAAGTCGAAGCAGTTATGAACGTCCCAAAATTGAGTTGCAAAAGAAAAGTTGTGTCACAGATATATTTAAAGATATTTATACAATAAAACAACCTACAAAATGTACCCATTTCCTATCATACAAGTTTATATTTATATTTATTTCGTTTTCTACTATTTCCAAATTTTTATCATCCCTGATGTATTCAGATATAATACCTAACCAACCAACGAGACGACCGCACGATCTCCTCTTCGATCCGCAGCTATGTAATGAAAAACTGCAACATTGATGAAATTCGCGAGCGATTATTAATGACACGTCACATTATCGCGACTCGAATTTATCGACCGGTATACCTGATCGGAGTCATTCCGAGTACGAGTTTATGGCGCTTTCGACACCTGCTACCCTCTCTCGATTTCGACGAAAAGAGGGAGAGCCCGAGGGATGAGGGAAGAGGAGGAGAATGGAGTCGGCTCGAAACTTGAATCGTTAAACTTTATAGCATATCTTGCGTATTTACGAACCGAAGGTTTCTTCGTCGACGACGTAGCCGAGAAGCGTCGGGACGACGTAAAATCTACGGCAATGCAGGTGACGCACTGCCGCCGCTGCGGAAACCTGACGAGGGAGAGAGAAGGAGAAAGAGAGTGAAACTTTCCGACCCCATAACGCCGTAGAGGAGAAAAATCTCGAGTCGAATTATTTATTTAATAGTTGTTCGATCTCGATATGGGAAACACGAACGTGACGCGTGAGAAGCTCGGTGTCGACCCCACTCGAGGGCCGATGGTCACGTTTTATGGGATACGGGGCTTTTTATGGCAACCGGCTGCTGGGGTAAGGTTTATCGGAATGGACAGGAATTGTACGAGGATTAACGGGACGTCGAGTGCTACCATGAACGTATACTTTTTAATTCTCCCTTTGTTCGATCACGCTATATTTCAAACGTGCTTTGTTTAACACTAGGTTCATGGAACCCGTCAAAATGACGGATCTTACAAAATAAGATTTGTAATATTGTAAAATATTGTAAAATATTGTAAAATATTGTAAAAATAATGATATTTTTAACAAACCATGCCCGATTGCTCCTCTTGATAGGATGAGATTTAAAATGATGTAACTACTAATCCTCGCTAAAAACGAAAAATTCCAAAAACACGTATCCTCTATTTTTGTCCATAGTTTACACACACAAAGTTACAACAAAATAGATTAACATTTAGTAACAAAAATTAAACAAAAATTATAAATTTTCAATATATCTTTTAAACAAATGAGGTTTTTTTAAAATTTTCTTTTGCAAAATAATTCCCTATTTGAAGACTCACAATTTAAAAAAAAAGTTTTTCATTATCTCCTTTAGTTCCGGAGATATTCCCAAAAATATACTTTCAGCCCTTAACTTCGAGGGCTGTTATCACCCCTTCAATGTGAACGATGGCCGATAAAAAAAAATACATATCAAATATTTTTTTGAGAACTATCTTTCACATGAGCTTCATCAAAATCGGAGTGTTCGTGTTGGATATGTTCCCTTGTTAGACACAGTCGTGGACGAAATTAAGTGGACAGGTATCATAAATGTAAGGAACAACCGACCGCCGCGGCCGCTCGCTTTGTAGATACGTCGCCTCGCCGACAATCGCCTTACCGACGCCGAAAGGCGAAACCGCCCTTGCGGCGGAATCGCGTACCGACACAGGGGTACCGGTCCCTGTGTTTTTCCGCGCCTCGCGCGCGGCGGAATCGGCGGGTGCCCTCAAAGAGTGTGTCCTTGCGACCCCCAAATATACTAATGTGTTGTGTCCGTGTAATGATATAAAAGACCAGCGTAGCGCGGAAAGCGCGGACTTTGTAAAATATCGCCATCGCCGAACGATCCACCGACCACTCGACATCCTACATAAATAACAAAATGTTAATTTAATTTAACTAATAATGCCTATAAATCAAAATTTTATTGCACAATTATATACATGTAAGATCGGGCCAGAGGGAGGTGTAATGAAAGTACACGCACTCGTCGAAAATAATGAGACTTTAATAAATAAAAAGGAGATATAATGGATAGTTAATCAAAACGTGTTCGCATGCGTCGCATCATGCATTAGACTGAAATTCGTCCGCTTCATTTTTTTGTTACTTCAGGCATTGCTTCTCACTCACACACACGTTCATCTGCAATCGTTCGTACTCTCTCTTACAACGTTCACGCACTCATCTCACTCGTTCTCACGTATATCCACGCATTCTCGCATTCCTTCATACATTAAATAAATGTCCTTCCAAGTCTGCAAAAACATTTCACGTTCTAAATTTAAAATGTATTTAAAACATTGTAATAAAACAATAAATTTTTTTACATTTCTGCAGTGTGCACTTAATTTTGTCCATGATTGTATCTCGTTTTCAATCACGAATTATATGATTTCAGAATTTTCTTTCCTTGACAAGTAACTGTACAACTTGAAATCGTTTCAGCCACCATCCATTATTTTGCATTTTCAATACCTGTTCATCGCTTTCGATAGCGATTTAATAATTTAACACTTTGAGTATCACGTCACCCACATACGGGTGACGTATGAATTCATACATAAATCTATCGCTAATTTTAGTTGAAACATTTAACATAACGAAGTGTACAAACTTATGGTAAAAACATTAAAGCTTATCGAATACACAAGGGTTGAATATAATAAAAATTGTGTACAAATTTTATCGAAAATACTTCTAAAAGGAAGCAGATTACTTCCTAAAAGAAATTGAAACTGTTTTAGGATGGCACCCAACGTGTTAAATATTCGCCTTAAATGCAACGCCCTGTACAATCTCGATGAACGACGATTTTCGAAATTTTCCGTGATCAATTGCTATTAGTCTCTCGAGATTAACGAAAGTCTTTAGGAAATTTATTACTTCGCATACGTTCGGCACCAACGAGACACTCGAAACGTATAACGCTTCGTGTTTACGCGATTAAGGCTCGCAACGTTTGCACGCTTACAACAAATTTGCACAACGAAAGCTTCCTGTTTCCTCTACGACCTAGGGAATTAATAATATTTGCACATAGCAAGCTTCCAAAATGCTTATTTCGAAGATTCGCTTCGTTTCGGTAATGGGTTTTGCAAATTTTTCATTCGGCCGCAAGAAAATTCGTGGATGAATCTTCTAATGCGAATAATGCAAATTGAATCGGGATTTAGTTTTATTGCACATTAGGGGATTGGCTTTGGTGTGTATTTCCTGTTGTGGCAATTCTGTCCACGTCGATCGATGCCAAATTTTGTTATTTTCGAGATAAAGTTATAAATTGTTGTTTATTTTCCTGTACAACGTTTCTACGTTTTCATGCATTTGTCATTGGATTGCGGAGATTTATATATTTATGCTTTACGGAAATGTATGAAAAATGTACGAATATTGTGCTGAGTAAAAATGACAATATGAAATATTGAGAATATCTGAAATGCGAATAATGTGAAGGGTACATTGATATTTTCAAACAATTTGAACTTGATAGTGTTTGTTAATTCATGGTTGTATAAATATTCAGTTTATTTGGTACAGCATTTTATTCGAGCTTGATTAATGATAAAAGCGCGTCACTTTTGTTGACGGTTCATTGATGATACAATAGTTGCGTGGCATACTGATTTTTATCTTCGTTTATCATCATCTGTAATAATTATATTTACTGAAACATTTTGAGGAGGAGAAATCATTGAACGTGCTACGTTTTAAGGAGAAAATACTATGATTAGTCAGACATCTTAGCATCAGCAATAAAAATACTGTTTTCATTTTATTTAAATGCAGTCATTTGACAGACTATGTCCAAGTCTTATTTTGTTGACATCTAAAAAGTAGTTCACTATACAAAATAATATGTACATAGGCCAGAATTTAAGTGGAAAAGATTAATTTGAAATTGTACAGATTATTTGAATAGTTACATTATAAATTACATTTATAAATTTGTATCAAAATTATATAACAATATAATAATATAATTTCCACCAATACACTGTATACTATGCCTGATAATAAAATAATTTTATTTAATTGTATTAAAATCGCAATCAACATCAAATCGTATGACAATGTGACTTCTGATTTTCACTTTCTTGTTATCAAAGTAAAAGTCATAATTTATTGTGACGCGTAATTTACTTTTATAACAAATGTATTACAATATTTATTTTTTATTTGTATTACATATGTATATTATGTTTAATATACTATTATCTTAAATTAGAATCTAAGATATTGAAAGTGTAATTTATACTATTCATTGAACAATATTTATTGTTACGTGTATGTTGAACAAAATTATATTTAAAATATTATTAATGTCACAATTATATGAATCCATATTTTTCATTCCGAAAGTATAAATTATATTACGTAAACTGAATAACATTTATTGTGGCATATAAATTGTACAAAATTATATTTAAAATATCATTAACGACATAGATATTTCAGTCCCTATTTTTACTACAGAAAGTGTAATTTCTATTACGTATACTGAATAAAATTTATGGTGACATATAAATTATACAAAATTATATATAAAATATTATTATTGTCGCAAATTATTTGAGTCCATGTTTCTCATATTGAAAGTATAATTTATATTACGTACACTGAATAACATTTATCGTCAGATAAATATGTTGAACAAAATATTGTATAACTGTCCACGATTTCCAAGGTGGTGTATAATTAACGTAGCACTGTGATCAGCCATTATAAGTCGAATGATCAGCACGAAGGTAGCCAATAAGTCCCGAAGAGGTTGTTCCTTTTAAAAAGTCTGGCATTTGAGGACTAATTTGAACGATCTGAAAAGTCATTAGAGGATACTCGAACCGCGTCCAAGTATCAAATTTATGCAGTAGCTTAAAAACCTACCAACGCGTGTAACGATATCGCATCGAATCGGTTGAAGCTCTCGAGATTATTAAATATCATCCATAAATACGAGCATCGAGCTAGTTTCGTGCACGAAATTATCGTCAAAAATGTGAGCGAACGACGCGCATTATCGGTTACACGTTTAACGAGCCTGAAATATTGTGACTGTGCATTAACGCCGGCTACTTTGTGTCTCGTATCAATTAGGCGGAAATTACTGGGATTATCTTTGCTCGAAATATTGCTCCGATCGATTCGTATCGCGTTTTATTAATAGAAGCGATTTATTCGGTGGATATTCTTCTGAACACGCAGATTCATACATTCTAAAATTCCCAAATTGTTAATATTCGTTATTTTTAAATTTCCGAGATTCTAAATTCCCAAATTTCTAAAACCCCGTATTTCTAAAATCTTGAATTTCTAAATTTCCAATTTTTTAAATTCATAAATTTCTAAATTACCGAATATCCAGAATTTCGGACTTTTGAATTCCCGGATTTCCAAATTTCCAAAATGTCTAATTTCTAAATTCCCAAATTCTTGAAAGTTCAGATTCCAAAATTCCTATATTTCTACATTCTCAAATTTCTACAACCCCATATTTCTAAAATCTTAAATTTCTAAATTTCTAATTTTATAAATTTCTGTATTTCCAAAAGTCCAAATTCCAAAATATCTAGTTTCTAAATTCACAAATTCTCGAAAATTCAAGTTTCTAAATTCCTATTCTAATTCTAAATTTCCAAATCCCCAAATCCGATTTCCGGAACTCCCAAATTTCTAAACTTCCAAATTTCCAAGTTCCTAAATCTGTAAATCTCCAAAATTAAAATATTTCTGAATTCCCAACTTAGTGTACCTTTAATTTACCAATTTTCTGAAGTTACAGATCCTCATGCTTCCAAATCTCCTGTTACCTAAATCCTCAAATTTCTAAATGTCTAAATGTTCTCGCTTCTGATCTCCTGAACTTTTTAATTCCTTAATTGCGCAACTTTTAATTCTGGTCCACTAGAGAAGTACTCTTCCATACACACACAGATTCGCAAATTAACATAAAATTATTACAAAATTCTCATATAAATAACACAATAATTTCCACAACTTGCAATTCAATATAAAGTATGAGACTGTTTAACCAAGAGATTACAATAATTTTACAATAGTTAATGAATTATTTCCCATATATTTTAATATAGAACATCTTTATCGTTTAACGTTAAAAAAATGCCTAAGTTGTAATAAATAAACGGATAATTTAAGTCCTTGCGATAGCAACGTTTCATTCCGTTATCATCGTTTCAAATAATTGTTTCAGACAAATAGCTTAACATTACCTTTATCGTAAGCAATAAGAAGAGTAAAAGTACTTCAAGACAACTTTACTGCAGAATGTATAAAGTAAAACGAAGCAGTTTAATTGAGTTTTACTACGTATACCGTCAGATACGCCACTGTTAACATAACAATGTTTATTCGCGGGTTTACCGGCCGGTTCTTTTACGAGATTACTTCAGCAAACGCGTTAAAAAATGTTTTCTGGTTTCCGTATGTTTGCGCAACTCGAACAATACCGGGATATTTTTTATTTATCGCAGATATAAGTTTTAGCGGATAACGGATACGTAGTTTCGTAAAAGCGCTAATTAAATTTCGCGTTCGGCTTACATTGTAATGAAAAATATTTCTACCGTTTCGAACATTTTGTTTCTTCCATTGCACGGCTATACATTGAAAATGTAACGTAATCGTGGCTTCAACGAATTTAAAATACGCTCGAAATGGTCGATATTCGATCTATCGTTTAATACGCGTTCAGATAAATTACATGTGCATACCACGCAATTTAAGGACAATGAAAAATTAAACTGTTTAAAAAAGTATCTTGTTTTTAACGCAAGCTGATTCTGTGATACGTTGTATGTATAAAAATAATGAAGTACAATTTCATATAACGTGTTTCAAGATTTTTTGTAAAATTCTTTACACATTGGTTTAAAGTATCTTAACGATTATTGCACTTCTTTTATACAATTTAACAACTTTTTAAGACGTAATGATGCATTGAATAAATTGATGTAAAAAAGGTATTCTCTTACACAGTTATATGTGCTGTACGTATTTTTCATTTATAACATACATGAAAATCAAGTTCAGTGTAGTATATGCACATGTGTTTAGAAACATACAAATTAATACACATAATATAAATTAAAATGTATGAAGATTGATATGTATGATATATTAAGAATAATATGTACATATGTATATACATTTGATTAAGAATACTGTTGTTAAAAATGTAATATGAAATATCCATATGTATATGTATACATATATGTATGCACATGTACAGACACATGTGTAAATACACATGCATATTCCATATTACATTTAGAATATCAGTATATTTAATTAAATGTGTCACACATAATATATTGTATATGTATTATAATATGTGCATACACGCAATAACATGTGTATAAAATATATATATACGTAACGCATACATAAAAATATATTATGTTCAAAGTTTACACGAACATAATTCATTTATCCCATCAGAATTTATAAATAAATACGTACAGTACCTCGCCCTCATAAAATTAAAGAAAAAACGCACGAATCACCGAAAGAAGACATTTTAATTTCGCGAACGCGACATGCGATAAAAAAAAAATCGGAAGGAACAAAGAATATTTCGATGTTTACGTTCGTGGCGTAAAATTTATAGTACTCAGCGGAGTTAAAACGAAAATTTGCGGGATCGTATCCCGAGGTATTTATTAGGCAGGAAAATACGAAGGACGGTTGACCGTTCGCTCGTTTCATCGCCGCGACATTTCTCGCGATAAAGCCGCAACGACTATGGGGCGCCGCATTTGACCCGCCACCAAAAGCTAAAACGCGGCCGAACAATAAAAATAACCGTAACCGTATCGCGGCACTTGTGCGTGAATTTATTACGCGAACGTGTACCAGGCTCCGTCTCGAAACTTGCTGCGCATTAGATTACGTCAGGGAAGAGTGGAAGGATAACTCCGAGGACGCCTTAATCCTCGGGGCCGAAGGGGAACGGGGACCGCCTTAACTTTCCGGTCCGAAACTTCCGGCCCGAATTCGACAAACAATGAACTTCTCGGCGAGAAACGCGTGAACTTGCCTGTATACTGAGCCGCTTTCATTCTACGACCACGTCGTCTCGATGACAATTCGTGCTAAGACGCCATGATAGGTCAACAGTTAATTGATTAATCTCGTTTGAACGCTGTGTACTGTTTTGAGTTAATGCTTCTGTACAGGATGTTCCATTCGAGGCGAGGTGTGAATCTCGTGTGAAATTTGTTGCAATTAAAAATCTCGTCATTCGTCAATTTATTGGACCATCTTTTAGTAAATATCAATGTGGGCTGTCTCTTGTAAAAATGTTTATACAGGCTGTTCCATTTGAGTCGAAGTGTGAATTTCATACAAAATTTGTTGCAATTAAAAATCTCGTTATTCGACAATTTATTGGACCATCTTTTAGTAAATAGCAGTGTGGACTGCCTCTTGTAAAAATGTTTATACAGGCTGTTCCATTTGAGTCAACCTATGAATTTCGTTCAAAAATTATAATTGAGAATCTCAGGATACATCAAGTTATTCCTTCAACTTTTAGAAAGTGACTGCATAGACTATTTCGAGTAAACTTTGTATACAGGGTGTTCCATTTAAGTGGGCCTATAAAATTCGCAGAAAATTTGTCACAATTCAAAATCTCACAATTCGAAAAATTTATTGGGACATCTTTTAGAACATGGCTATATAGACTGTTTCGAATGAACTTTGTATAGAGGGTGTTTCATTTAAGTAGGTCTATAAAATTCGTAGAAAATTCGTCATAATTAAAAATCTCGTAATTCATTAATTTATTTGACCATCTTTTAGTAAATAGCGGCGTGGGCTGTCTCTTCTAAAAATGTTTGTACAGGCTGTTCCGTTTAAGTCAACCTATGAATTTCTACGACCGTGTCGATGAGAATTCGGGCTAAGACGCAATGATAGGTTAACAGTTAACTAATTAATGTCGTTTGTACGCCGTCTTCGTCGACGCCGGAGATCCAGCGAGAAAAATGTTACCCCCACGGGGAACTATGTATGTACATATATTCTGAAGCAGATAGCGGACGAATATTGCGTTTTACGGCGCACAACAAATTTCAACTTTTATCTTGTTACGTGTAACGACCGTTTTGCATAGATTTTTGCACGTCGATTGTAGTTTTTAACGATGGTACCGCCGGCGTTAAACGGGTACTAACTCTTAAATTGAAAATAAAATGGAAAAAATGAATAAAGAACGAAGTATTGATAGACATATATTATTTCCTAGAAAAATATTTTTCACGCCCCTAACTTTGAAGGCTGATTTCAATGGTTCATAGTGAATATTAGCAGCTGCAAAAAGGTATGTGTTGAATATTTTCGTGAGAACTACATTTCTGCAAAGTTTCGTAAAAATTGGTGATTGACACATTGATATAGATCCGTGTCAGTATTTGATAGACTCTTGAATAAAAGTGTGGCAATATAATTTTGTAAAATTCTAAAATCCGAGAATCCTAAAATATGAAGATACTAGAATCCTATAATCCAAAAACACTAAGATACTAAAATGATAAAGTGCGAAAATACTAACATACTGAAACACTAAAATCCATTAACTACATTTAATAAATTATGCTAAAAGTAACACTGTAATATCGTATATTTCATGAACGCATTATTTCGCTGCTTGTATAACAAACATTATCCAGTCAGAGATTACAAGTAATCCCCGTGTATCGCGTTTTGTGAGGATCTTTGAATTATTTGTTTCAGCGAACATCGAGCGGGGATTTGTAGTTGTTCGCAATAGAGAAAAAAGGCTAAGAACGCGCGGAAGCGGATTTTTGAAGTACAATTAAAACTTCCTGTACTCGAAACTCCCAACACAGACGGATTTTCATTTTAATTTCGCTAATAGGAGCAGAAATAATTAATCCGAGATATCGTTATTTCGTAGTACGTTGAAAGCACCGTAGAGACTGTCGAATTGGATCTTCAAAGGGTATGATTGAATTCTCCTTGTTGCATTTGAAACTTTAATCAAAAATTGAATAAGATTATAAAAGAGTATCGTTACAAACTCCTACCAAATCATCGTAGCGAGGGCAGCAAAGGGAACAAACAAAAAATAAATTACGCTTTCATTTTTATGTGGCAGACCTGATCATGCATTGATTTGTACTACTGAAATTTTCAATGGATCGCTGTTTCGTTGTCCCTGGTGTTGGGTATTTCGATTACATCGATTTCGATTAATTCAATGCAATTTTCAACCTAACCTAACCTAACCTAACTCGAATTTCTACACAGATTTCACAGCTATATTACTTAAAATTTCTTCACTTCGTTACCTCAAAATACTCCCATCAGCTACTTGAAACTATGCAAAATAATTACAACAAGGTATCGTGAAAATATTTAATAAAATTAGTTAGAAACGAAAATACCCCCCAACGCAATTTTCAATCGCTCTCGTGTGACAGTCAACGCGTTCATAATGCGCAAGAAATAATTGTTACTTTCCAGCTGTGATCGTGCTTTCATCCCCGGGTGTATATTAAATCCGTAGCATCCATGATCGATAAACTAGTTGGTAAACAGCGTGTTAACTCAAATCGGTTTACCTTATGGCCTAACACGATACATCGCGTAACTCTTCAACAGATCGTCCCTCGAGATAAACGTATCTCGGTTCACGCTGTCAGAAACGGGGTGTCCATTATCGATGTTTCATCTTGTATCACGTATCGTTAACCCCGAAGACGATAAAGGGTGGTAATCGTGTGCCGTGAGCAGAGGCGACGGGGCAAAAACCCCTGTCGCCGGCAGGGATTTACCAGTGCCGCAAAATGAGCAATTGGAAAGTGTCCGTAGATAATCCACTGCTCCTTTACAGGCGTCAGGACCTCTGCAGGATCTGGGAATATCTCCAGCTTGTGCGATATTCAACGATAGCCCCGTTATTTCGTCGCTGATGGGTATCCAAACGCGATTTACCTCTGCAATTAACCCTTTGATTCCCACGGCTCGCGACTATCGGGTCATCCTGTCTACAGGGTGTTTCAAACGAAATACTCGAAGCCAATTTCGTTAGAAATTTGTCACGATTGGAAATCGTACGAGTAATTCTATTTGTTCGATCATCTTTCAAGAAATTACGGTGTGTATCGCTTTAAGTCGAAGCTTGTATACAGGTTGTTCCATTTGAGGCTAGGTGTGAATTTCGTGCAAAATTTGTTGCAATAAAAGATGCCATAGTTTATCATTTTATTTGACCATCTTTTAGTAGAGAGTGGTGGGGACTGTCTCTTGCAAAAATGTTTGTACAGGCTGTTTCATTTAAGTCAATTTATGAATTTCGTTCAAAAATTATGATTGAAAATCTCACAATACATCGATTTATTCATTCAACTTTTAGAAAGTGTCTATATAGACTATTTCGAATAAACTTTATGTACACATAAACAAATGTGAGATACAAATCTCACAACACATCAATTTATTCGTTCAGCTTTTAGAAAGTGACTGTATAGACTATTTCAAATAATCTTTGTATACAAGGTATTCCATTTAAGTGTGTCTATTAAATTCTCCAAAAATTGTCATAATTAAAAATATCACAATATATAAATTTAATCGTTCAACTTTTAGAAAGCGACTATATATACTATTTCGAGTAAACCTTGTATACAGGGTGTTCCATTTAAGAAAGTCTATAAAATTCACAGTGAACTTATCACAATTAAAAGTCTCACAATTCAATAATTTATTCGTATATCTCTTTGGAAATTACTGTATAAGCAATGTCCAGTAAACTTTGTATACTGGGTGTTCTATTTAAGTAGGTCTATAAATTTCACACGAAACTTGCCATAATTAAAAATTTGACAACACATCAATTTATTCATTCAACTTTTAGAAAGTAACTGTATAGACTATTACTAATACACTTTGCATACAGGTTGTTCCATTTAAGTGGGTCTACAAAATTTGTCATAGTTCAAGATCTCACAAATCGAAAAATTTATTCGGCCATCTTTTAGGAAATGACTATACACACTATTTCGAGTAAACCTTGTATACAGGGTGTTCCATTTAAGTGGAACTATGAAACTCGCACAGAACTTGTCACAATCGAAAGTGTCACGATACGACAATTTATTCGTGTATCCTTTGTCGAAAGAGAGCTACCATCAATCGCAGTAATAAAATTTCTCTCTCGACGACGGACAGATCGATTTGTACGACCATAACCTTGTAAATCAGTACTCGAAAGGGTAGAAGATTGTTAGAATTCCAAGGTAATTCCTCACTTTCACGGGAAAACGGTTTTAATTTCTTCAGACAGAGGGCTGGCTGCGGAATTTAATAATTCTAGACTTCAGCTGAAGCGTGTGATTCACGAGTGTTCGTTAGACATCGCCTAGACAAAGAGGAGCACGGCCGGTAAAGAATATTTCGAAAAGCCGAATAGAATTAATTTTTACGTTGTTCTCTTTGGCAAGACGCTGTAGAAGCTCGTCTAGACGTTATTACGTCGGCGTCGCTTATCCAGCCATATGCTGGAACCCGGCCTCGCCCACAATTTCTCCTCTTATTCTGTTTCTCCGGCACGTGTTCAAGAAAAATATATTGCTTCAATCTCTGGCCAGGGTCTCTGCAGCTTTTCGAATTCAATAGCGATTTGAATTGTTGGCGCGTTCTCCTTTTTCGATTCCGAACGAGCTTCGAGTGTATCGCTACGAGATAAAGTGCACTCGAATAGAGTTATTTTGTTATATTGCAGCCGTTGTCCGCCGATCGGGGAATTATTTTATAATACAGTGTCTTTGAACGACCTTTGTTTGGCGACTTCGAGTAACGTTAGGATTGTAGGAAATATACGTGCAATATACGTGTATTGTGCAAATATACGTGTATTATGTTATTGACGAACTTGATTAACCTCATTTTGGTGAATTAATTGATTTAATTGATGGTAATTATTGACTTAATTATGAAGATGTGTAATAAATACAAATTTGTAATGCACTTTTTACTACGTCCTTGTTTCTTCTCTAGTGTTATGATGTTTCAGTAATTTACTGGTTTGATTATTTCGTGTATTGTTTTATTACTGTTCTCATTTCACTATTCTATTATAACACCGAATCAAAGAGAACAAATAAATAATATTAATTATTACTTTACAACGGAGGAAATTAAAAATTAAAATGAAAAAACTCGATATTAGTAATATAAATGTTCTACATTATAACTTACCAATAAATGAATTTCAACTATCCCAAATTTTATCATAAAAAATTTACAACAAAATTTGTTATTTGCAGTGTACTGTTCTCAAATAGGACACAACAAAGAGACCAAATAAAAAAATGTTAATTATTACGTGAAAATGTAGGATTACTTAACCCCGGGGGAGATTAAAAATTAAAATTAAAAAGCTCGATATTAGTAATATAAACTCGCTTCGATATAACGGATCAATCAATCACTTTCAGCTTTCCGTAGTTTTATCGAGAAGGTATATTCTCATGAAACGTTTGACGGAAAGTTGTTTTAACGCGAATATCGCACGGTCCGGTGATTAACATTTCCCCATCGTTCTGTGGCAAGAAAGGGGGAGAAAATTATTCGTTAGAGGGGCAAATATTGACGAGGCTGGAGAATTGGGGTAAGAAAATGTTTGGAGTTGGAAGGGTAACATTCTTCTCGGCCCTCTTTTTGCTCGGCCGAAAACGTTTCCACGATATCCGTTTTATTATTCAGCGACGTTGCACGCCGATACCCTACTGGAAATCTTCCGTTTCCCGGTTGCTGGAGAACGGATATCGACGTTTCCACGTTATTACGTCAATATTGATTATTTAAACAGGCCGAAGCTTGAACTAGGCGCAAGGGGTGCAAGTGCGCGTAATTAAATTCCAGCTTGCTACGCGAGGACGAAAGTTACACGTTATCGGATTGACTTTGATTACTAAATTTTTCACTGAAAATTTTTCATGAATCGTGCAACCGTTTTCATAACGATCTGCGGAAACTTTTAACATTCGACAGCATTTTAATAACAAAAAATTCCAGCGGAGCTATGTTGTTTTGTATTTTTATAAGAGTGACCACTTGACTACTACTTTTTAATGTCGGGTGGCAACGATGAATTTGCATAAACTGATCAGGTTAAATAAATTAATTAATTGTTCCGTTTACGAAGATTTTTGGTTTACATAATATTTCGGTTCGTTTTACATGATTTATTTAGTTTTACTTATTTCTTTACTTCATTTAGTTATATTTGGTTTTATGATACATTCAGATTTTGTAATTAATTTTTTTTTAAATGAAGTGAAATGTGTTGCCTTTTGTCACATTTTGATGTTGATTTAAATAATAGGTAAATAATAGACTGTCAAATCTTTGATACAGTAGATTTAGAAATTCGAGAATTTATGAATTATGTACAGTCATGGACAAAATTATGTGGACAGATATCATGAATAACAAAAGGTTAATTTAATGTAACAAATAATGTCTATAAATCAAAACTTTATTGCACAACTATATACATTAAATATAAATTGTATATTAAATCAATGTTTTTTCAAGTCTACAAAAACACTTCACGTTCTAAATTTAAAGTTTATTTAAAACATTGTAATAAAACGAAAAATCTTTTTACATATCTGCAATGTCCACTTAATTTTGTTCATGACTGTACAAGTGAAATATTCAAATTTGCTTGTTTGCAAATTCACGAATCTTTGAACATTCATAACATGGAAATTCGAAAGTTTGGTAATTACTAACTTAATCAGTCAAAAATTTGAAAATTTAGAAGTTTATAAACATTAAGGTTATAAATTTACCATAGATTTAATAATTACGTAACTTGGAATTTCGAAATTTCCTAATGTTTTTAACATAGCTTTAAATTTTTTTAAACAATTTGCCACCACGAAAACCTAAAATTTGCTAACTTACAGATATATACATTGGAATTTAAAACCTTGAGGACATGTGAGTTTGAAATTTTCAAGTTTGAAAAATTAAGATTTGATGACTTAATAATTTGACAATTCAGAAATTTACAAGTTTCGAAGTTTGCAATTATAGAAACCATGAGTTTCAATTTACAAGTTTAGTAATTAAAGTTCGGATATTCTGAAATACAGATACTCAAAATTTTCAAGTTTGCAAAGTTAAAACTTAGAGAACGCACTGTTTAAAAAATTCGAGAATATCAAACATGAAACTCTCAAGGTCTAAACTCTGGCCGAAGCAAAATTCTGGCAAGAATCGTATCTCCACTACGATTACATTTCCCTTTTTTATTTCCTGCGGGGTAAGTTAATTTACCTTACCTTATCAGTGTCTCGCCCCGAGACTAATAACAGCAGACAAGTTAATTTATTCAAATGGGATCGAGATAACGGAAAAGTCGTTATAACTTCCATTAAATTCGAAATCAGGTTATCGCACCGAGTAATATCTCAACGAAAAAGAACAAAAAAATCGTCGCTATAAACAATTGAATTTTTTATTTTTTAACAATCGTTCGGCGACTACGTGGCTTTTCTGTGTTCAACTTTTTTCATAGTTCGGTGATAGTGTCGCGTAAAATCAGCCGAGTCGTAGTCCCCCGAGGAGGAACGGGTCAGATACACAGGAAGTACATACTTTTCTGAGAATTCACCGGCTCTAATCTCCTGTTGCACGGCAGAGAGTCTGGATCTCGGTGCAAAAGGGAGAAACGAGAAGTTCCTTTCCCTTCGAATTCCCCAAGGGAGTCGTTTCTGTTCGTTTGTCCCCCTTCCGCCCCCTAGCTTCTTGGTTACCGTCTGTGTAATTCATTTCCTTGGCACCGCTCATGATTCCTACCGGAGATCTTACGGTGTCCCCTTCCGGCACGTTCGCCATTTTATCTTTATTTTATACTTTGTTTGCTGCCGTCGACGATGTTTGAAAATCCGACCGGAGCTGGATGTTGATCCATATTTTACCTTGTCGCTATATGAGACTACATTCTTCAACTTCTCGCTGAGGATTGATATTTCGCCGAAATATCGCAGAAAATGCATATCAATAAATGTATAATAAAATATAAATATAAAATGAATTAATAATAATTGTATTAGAAAATATATAATAAGAAATGTACACTAAAATATTTAATAACAGACATATAATAAAATAGGAAATATATACTAGGATAGGAAAAATAGACCCGAGTTGCAAAGGGCAGTTGTCGATTATTCATGAATTTTCTAAAGTTAAAAATAAACCCAATGATTTTATGATTCTATAAATGCGCCGTAACAACAACAACATCGCTCTAACAATGTTCGAATTTATTTATTCGTTTCTGTTACGAAATATCGCTCGGTGTAATAATAAAGTCTCGTAGGTTAGTACATGCGGGTATAAACGAGGTCCATAAACCCATGACTCGTTTCAGTGTAGCCGGAAGGGATGAAGCAGGTTCGGTGGTCAATAAAAGGTGACCGAAACGGGTGCTCGTTGAAGGGTAGCACGAAGCCTCTGTAATAAATATGCAAAGGTTCGTGGTGGACGGGGCTTCTGAAAAATTAACAAACACTAGCACGGGTCTACGGTCTCGTCTTAATAGTCGTTGCAATATTCACCGTCCGAATAACGCGGAGCCCTTTTCATGCTCTCCAGACAGCTCTTGTTATCGGACATTGTCGTTGCTCGACACTTCTAACTGCAAATCCCCCGAGACTCGACAACGCATCTATAAATTAATCTCATTTTCATCGATAGTAAACATTAAATACTGAAATTTCAAAATAAAATATAATCTCGTGGTGTACAATGTAAACTAACTAAAGTATTAAGTTGAACTGTATCTTAAAATGACCATTTTCGTTCATTGACTAAATAATTAATTTATACTTTCTTGTACTGTATACTTATATCTCATACTTTCTTACAGTAAGAACGAACGATTGGACCGACTTAATTGAATAACTTAAATAACCGGAATAATTGTCCTTCATTTTGCAATTGACTGGTAAGTAAATTATTTAGTGAGTTAAATGAAATAATTTGAACAGTTACCCTTCTTCTATTTCTTGATTGACTACTAAATTAATTAACTAGAGATTTTTATAAAAAAATGTGAACATATTTTTTAATTGTCTAGAAAGTTAATTAACTTAATGAATGAATTTAAGTGATTTGTACAAATCACCTCTGTTTATCTATTAATTGAATAGTAAATTAATTAAGTAGTGATTCAAATGAAAAAATTTGAACAATTGATCTTCTATTAGTTTTTAATTTTCTAGTAAGATAAATAACTTAATAAGTTAATTGAAATGATTTAAATAATTGTCCTTTCATTTTTTAATTATATAGTAAATTGATTAATTAATGAATCAACTAAAATAATTTGAACCGTTGTTCTTTTTTAATTAAATTAATTAACTAGACAGTTAACCAAAATAATGTGGGTAATTCTATGAAAAATGCCATGAATAATCTCGACGCTCATGCAAGTCACTTCAGCAGCTACTGCAATTATTATAAATAGCAATTAACCTTTCGATATAAGGTATTCTAACTGTATCTCTCACATTAGCTATTATACTGTAACACAACAATTTTTAAATAAGCGTTTTCCAACTATATCTGTTTTCTAACTGAACAGTGTCGTGCACGTGATGTATGAACAGAGTAAAATGGACAATTAATAAATATTGGCAATTAATACATAAATGATAACTACGAAATAGTTCGTCAAACTTTTTAAGTAGATAGCTTCTGAGTTGGGACCTGCCAAGTTTGAATGTAAAGACTTAATCTTCAGAAAACGAGATCATAGCAATGGCAATCGATAGCAATCACGGATCGGTACATTAACAAACTGAAATATTCAATATTCCCGGGGAACTGTATCTACAAATTTTTTATTCTTCATCGAGATTCAATGTTGTCGGAGTTCAGTCTGTTCCCGACGACTCCACAGGATCAGTAAAGTTTCAAAACACGAATGGACGAGGAAAAAGAGGAAAGAAAAAACGAGAGGGAATAAAGAATTCTGAGGACAGTTTCAACAGCCGGGATGGTGGTTTCCTCGAGGAGACCGGTTTTTATTTCGCGTTGGGAACGCGTATTCTTTTCGCCACGAAGACAGAAGCAATATTTCATAGTCAGCGGCGTAAATAAAGAAAAGAAGAAAGGGTGGAACCGCGTTCCTCGAAGAGTAACGCGAACGAAATTGAAGGTGGCCTATAATTTACCGTCACCCTTTATGTTTCCGCGATGCAAAGCACTTTTAAACGTGGCTCACCGATGAAAAATCTTGTATCATCGGTGATAGAGGTGTAGTGTTTCGTGATAGAAGTGCTCGTGAATCGAAAGAGAAATTCCAGACTGATCTCCAGGGGAACGAGAGAAGAAGGGCTCTGCAACCGAATCCAATAATTCATATCGAGATACTTTCTATACCGAAACTATTCAAGACGATTCTCCGATGGCAACTCCGATTTATTTTTGTCCCGAGCGATTTCCATTACATAAATGGATCATTCGGATGCCGGAATAAAGGAAACTTCGTCAATAACATCGGGATTTTTGAACATGCGAATTTATGGGTTCTGCGATCCGAGGATTAGAAAATCGAAAGATTTGAGAATTCGAGAATTTAAGAATTTAAGAATTTAAGAATTTAAGAATTTAAGAATTTAAGAATTTAAGAATTTAAGAATTGAAGAATTTAAAAATTTAAGAATTTAAGAATTCAAGAATTTCAGAATTTAAGAATTTAAGAATTTGAGAATTTGAGAATTTGAGAATTTGAGAATTTAAGAATTTAAGAATTCAAGAATTTCAGAATTTCAGAATTTAAGAATTTGAGAAGTTGAGGGTTCTAGGACTTAGGATTTAGAGATTTGTGAATTTTAGAATTTTAGAATTTTAGAATTTCAGAATTTGATAATTTAGAAGTATTTAGAAACTTTTTAAATATAAGATTCGGGAATCCAAAAATTTGAAACTGTAGGATATCTTGATATCTAGAAATTTGAAAGTTTATAAACTTATAAATCTCCAAATTTTGAAATCTGTAAATTTATTAACCTAGAAATCCAGAAATTTAGAAATCTAGAAATATAGGAACATAGAAATTTAGCAATCTGGAAATCTAGAATTCAGAAATTTAAAAATCTAAAAATCTATAAAACTAGGAACCTAGGAAACGAGAAATTTAGAAATATAGAAATATAGAAATGTAGAAATGTAGAAATGTAGAAATGTAGAAATGTAGAAATGTAGAAATGTAGAAATGTAGAAATGTAGAAATGTAGAAATGTAGAAATGTGGAAATGTAGAAATGTAGAAATGTAGAAATCTATAAATCTAAAAATTTAAAAGTCCATAAATCAAAAAATCCAGAAACCTATAAATCTAAAAACTTCTCGGAAAGAAAAAAAAAAATCTCGGCATATCGATGCTGCGAAACTAACAAATCTCGTAATTTCCAAAGTATGAAATTTAAACCGCCGCAGCAAATATTTTCCAAATAAACTCTACCGCCACGAGAGTGCAAACAGAACTTACTAAAAGGTTCATGAAAAATTGTTCGCCCAACGTGCGCGGGTTGCTAAACGATGGGGTCGATTTTCTGTTCTTTTATCCGTAACGTTCACCCTTAACCCCTTTCCTCCGTGAGATGTTCATACAAAGCAACGCAAACGAACGCGAGGAACATCCGCGGCGCAGTTACAAGCTGAACCAGGAAGAAAAGAACAATGTCCTTTCTCTCGTTAGACTCGCGAATCGCACGCGCGCACCTCGGATACAACGTTGTATGTCCGAGCCTCGGAGATGGCGTCTGCTGCATTTTTCTCATTACTTCCGAGTCTTCGTCGAGCAACACGGATCTGCAATGGCGAGGGGAGGGTGTTTTCAGCGTGTATCACGGTAGCCTGAATACGCTGGCGAGAGGTCGCGTATCGATTTTGATATTCCTTTGCAGCAACAACGCTCAGCTAGCACCGGACCGGCTTCAAAATGAATTGGCGAGGAAAGTCGAGACGTTTGCTTAATGGACGGGTTACCGATCAACGCCCCGATAACATCGTTTGCGAACTTTCCAACGATTCAATCAATGTATTACGTTGCCGCGTATCGAATACCGGATTACGATACGCGTCGAAACTCCGCGATTCGATCACATGGAAATACGAAGTACGGTGTTATAAAAATATTTTTTGCGAAACCATCGTTCGGTCGAACATCGTTTATTTTTCGGTTCAACGTGCTGTGGCTCAAAGTAACACTCGGGTACTTGCGTATTATTGTTTTACGAGGAGATAATTAGTGTAGAGGAGCAATTAAATGAACGAACGAGTGACTTTTATTAAGCTGCAGTTACAGACATAGAAATCCACAAAAAATGGGAACAAAATTTAGTAATTCGAGAATTTGTGACCTTAGGAAACGTGCACACTTCGAGAAGTTTGAAACTTAAAATCTTACAAACTTACGAGCTTAAGAGCTTGCAAACTTGATCACTTGCAAATTTTGAGAAGTTTGAAAACTCAGAGAACTTCAAACGCTTAAAACACTTGCAAACTTGCAAACTTTTCAGACTTCGCAAGCTTGAGAATATTCATAACTTAACAACTTACAAACTAAAAGCTCGAAAGCTTACAAACTTCATTACTTGCAAACATTGAGAACTTCGAAAGCTTGAAAGCTATATTTATTTGTGTTTAAACTTCAAGCTTAATTTAACCTAATGTCACTGAGGTTAATCTAACTTAATCTGATGTACAATGTTGTTACTCAGATTCAGTTATACATTTTTAACCCCTTGCCATACCATTTATTTTTCTGGTGCTTCAGCCGAAACCAACTATTTGCAGTTACAATATTAATACGAACAAAGAAAGTTAAAATGTTATTCGCACTTCATATCCAATGAACCTTGATTATGTAAATTATAATTGTACATTGCTATTACATATAAAAGTATGAAAAATTTTGAATAAGTTTTATCACGTTTAAGCTGCATGTGCGTCACGAGCGAGACTCGTTAAAATATGGCAAGGGGTTAAATATAATGTACCTTGATTGAACACAACATATACCTTACAGAAATTTTAAATTACAAAAAATTCCAACATCTTGAGAACCACAAAAGCTTCGTAAATTTAATAAAATTCGAACACTTTCAGGACCTTAAAAAATATTAGATTCTTAAGTTTGAGAAAATTCCAACATCTCCGGAACCACAAAAGGTTCGTAAATTTAATGAAATTCCAACACCTTCGAAACTTCAAAAATTCATGAAAATAAAACTTCAACACCTACAAAGCCTCAAGAAGTTCGCAAACTTAATAAAATCCCAACACCTTCAGAATCTAAAAAAAAATCCGTAAATTTAATAAAATTCCAACGTCCTCGGAACCTTAAAAAACTCGTAAGAACAAAATTTCAGCACCCTCGAAGCCTTAAAAAATTCTCAGCTTCAAGAAAACTGCACCATCTTGAGAAGCTTAAGAAAATTCGTAAATTTTAAATACACTTTTACCAGTCCATCGTCGCTCACTGTTCCATAAAAGAAGGTTCATCTTGTCCGCGGACGATTAAAGAAGAGCTTGCTCGAAGCGTATTTAGCGAGGACGTGTTCCGAGACGGTTCGTTGTTATTTCTTACGGGCTTCGTAATTCTTTCATTGTTCCCGATGCCCGTGGCGCTTCTAAGAGGATGAAAAATTCGCTTACGGCGTGCTATAGCCCTCCATAAGCACCCAATTAATTTTCACGCTCGAGCGTTGATGCAAACGGCTCGACGAAGCCTCGTTTGTACCACGGAAATGAAAAATGCGATATCCCCGACGATTCTTAGGATCCTGTGTGCGTCAACAATTATTTCAATGACAATTAAACGACGCGTGGGATTAATGACAATCCGAACAACTAAGATCAGTGGACAATTAAATTGAATGAATTTAAATCCGAACAATTAAAGTAACAATTATACTTTAGTACAGAATGAACAGGTTGAATATATAGAAGTTAGAGTAGGAATGTATAAGAACTAACATGTATGTCAAACTAGAATGTGTGTCAAACAGGAATATGAAATTAGGGGGGGGGGTTTAAGTCATCATTTTGCCGATTTCGAATTTGTTAAGAAATTACAAGCCTTCAAAGTTTGCAGTCTTTGCCCATTTTTGCGAAAACAGACTTCACTTACGAATTTTTATCTCAGAAACTGCTCGTCCGATTGAGCTAAATTTTTTTCGTTTTATTCATAAAGGATTGGGCTATTATAAAATATTTTTTCTCACTTCGTTAATTTGTTATAATATGAAAAAATTTAAATAAATTCTTATCTTCTGTTTTTTTTTCAATGAGGGACCTTTCTTACAATTCCTAAGTCCACCCTAATTTACAATACAATTCCTAATTTTCATTATAACCCCCCCTATCCCTTCCAGATGGGAGAAAACCATCACCTTCTCGCGGTTTTCATCGAGCAATGACGATTTTTTGTAGAGCATGGACAATAAATGTAGGAACTAATACCTATAAATGAATTTATAATTAAAAATGTTATTATTCGTGTACCAAATCTTCCTGTATTGCTTCGGGAGCAGTGGTATAATACATGTATTATTAAAGATTCGTCTGTCGCTTTAACTTCGCGAAATTCGACGGTGACCGTAAATAAAAGAATTTTCAATCTGGCCAGACCCAACGGTCCATTTTTCACCCTTAACCCCTCCAGCGATTTTCTTCCTTCCACCCTCTAATTTCGTGCGTCCCTTCCGACAGATCATGGCCACCGGATTCGCTCACCTTCTTTTTTCACCTACTTTTACGAGGCCCGATGAAACGAATGGTCCATAATATTTTTCACTGTTGTTTCATCTTTTACGGTGAAAACCGTGGCGACGACATTCGCCCGCAAGAAATACGACGGCAGATAATCGACGGGGAAGAAATACGACGATTGCGCGCAGATACACCCTCGTCAGCCCTGTTTGCCATCTTTTATGAACGTTCTTACGATTTTCTCACCATTAACGAGCACCATTTTCTTCTGTCCTCGTATTGCGAACGCCACGTCGACTCGGTTTTGCTCGGAAAACTTTCTATCGTCTTTTTCTGGGTCGGATGTGCACGGTAAACTTGACGATTTTCAAGGATTCCGATTCGCAGATTTTTTTAACGCTGAAATTACCGAGGCTGTAAAATGACCGTTTCGAGTGACACAATTTGTCGAGCCGGTTTTCTTGAAATCTGTGCTGAGTCTCATCGAGATGAAGAATTAATATTTGCATTAATTTATGTTCATTGATTGATTCATTTTTAACTTCAAAGTAATTGCGCATTATATATCAGTCGTTTTAGTGTTAACATTTAAGATTTCGACTTTTAGGATCTACTATTTCCTTATTTGGATAAAATATGAGAATAATAACAAGGATTATTTAATGCTAGTAAGCAGTGGTACCAGTGAATTTACATAAAATAGTGAAATATCAAAATAATAACGTAGTAAAGGTAGTCAAATAGTTCTACAGTGAAATGATAGTATATTAATATATCAAAGTAGAGCACCATAAGAATACAGAAAATAAGAACAGAATAGTAAAATAGTGCAATTGTGTTACAGGGTGATCCCTTTAATTAAGATCACTTACACATCTCTTCAGGTTATTATGACGAAAAAAATATTTCTTACGTAATGTGCGTGGTGTCAATGTCTGTATGCTTCGATCAGCAATACGATGCAATTAAATAATATGTGGTTATGTATCAAAAATCACCGATGACCTTGATTACTTCGGAAAAAGATGATCTTTGCAAAATGTTACATATTCATTACAACACATCGCTCACAATATGATTAGTTGAATAGATGATTGAACTATTGATATTTCGTAATGAAACTTGTGCATAAAATCTTACGAAATCTTGCATATTCATCAGAAAGTATCGCTCACAATGTCATTAGTTGAATAAATGATTGAACTAGTGACATTTTATAGTGAAACTGTGTCTGAAATCTTACGAAATCTTACATATCTATTACAACACGTCGTTTGCAGTGTCATTAGCTGAATAAATGTTTGAACTGATGATATTTCATAACGGAAGACCCTGTATCTCCCCCGGTCTCTGATACGTGAACGAGGTGGCTGTTGTCGAGGACTTTTCTAAAGAAAGATAAATACCAATGCGGTTATCGGGTGAGCTTTTTCCTCCACCTGGAATCTGTTGCTTCCTTCTTCTTGTATATCTTGGTCTGCATTAAACTTTGCAAGGTTCTGCCGGCTGAAATGGTAAGTTCAAGATAAGAACGAGAACTTCGAATCAGCGTGGTCGGAGACGAAGATTCCTTGGTTGGAAATTGCATTGGTTCGACTTTGCCAACTTACCAGGTTATGTTTGCGACGTGCTGGACCGAAATTTAGAATGATCGAGTTTCGAGTTTTCGACCCATACCCGACCAGTTCGCTTGTTACCTCCGAAAACATAGTTTATCGCGATTTCGAGGAACCCAGATATCTTTTCGCGTTTGTCCCGCGGCAGTTGCCCACCTGCGTTTCACCTTGCTGTTTGGAACTTGCTATATCTACTGGTTCCCTAGGTGTTCAGAAGCGCAAATTGGCTTCTGTAACTTGAATATTGTTAGCGTGGCTCTTCTAGGTTCTCGGATACTTGATACTTCCGGCTGAATTATAGAAATCGAGTAGAGGGCTGTTTTCGAAGAACGCGGTTTCGAATGCAACGAGATTTAAAATATGCGATTTTAAATATTTGTCGATGGAAGTGATAGATGAAACAGGTAAGAAACACATTAATTATACAGAGG
Organism: Coelioxys conoideus; assembly: GCA_947623535.1. Classification (NCBI taxonomy): domain Eukaryota; kingdom Metazoa; phylum Arthropoda; class Insecta; order Hymenoptera; family Megachilidae; genus Coelioxys; species Coelioxys conoideus. Next base: position 13,197,465 of record OX392456.1, on the reverse strand, counting down.
AATGTATACATATGTGAATTATACAGAGAAATGTATGTGTATGTGAATTGTAGAGAGAAATGTACACATATGTGAATTGTAGAGAGAAATGTACACATATGTGAATTGTAGAGAGAAATGTATACATATGTGAATTGTAGAGAAAAATGTATACATATGTGAATTGTAGAGAAAAATGTATACATATGTGATTTGTAGAGAAAAATGTATACATATGTGAAACGTAGAGAGAAATGCAAGCATATGTTAATTGTATAAAGAAATGTATACATATGTGAATTGTATAGAGAAATGTATACATATGTGAATTGTATAGCGAAATGTATCCATACGTGAATTGTATAAAGACATGTATACATATGTGAATTGTAGAGAGAAGTGTATACATATGTGAATTGTATAGAGAAATATGTATGAATTGTGCAGTGAAATATATGTGAATTGCACAAAGAAATATGCGTGAATTCTGAAATATAGTATGCGAATTGCACAGTAGAATAATTCAAAGAACTGGGTTGTTCTTGAAAATGTTTTAATAAATATATGAAGGAGAGTTGTTTTTTTTTTACAAAAGGGGTGGTAGATGTATTTACGTCGTGTGTGTATTGAGAATTATGCGAAATGAAATTACAAAATACGATTGATTATTATTTCGATTCAAATGGGGTTTTTGAATAGCGTGCATAACTGATTCTAACACGGTCTCGCTCGGAATATTTCCCTAATGATCCTTTGGTCGAGTTCACAGAGTATCGACCGTCCATTCATTGACATTTCTACTTGGAATTTCAAAAGAATCGTTGACCTCTGGTTGTGATATTTTTACGACTCACGGGAACGTGAAATATGGAATTTCTATATTTGGCAAAGCAGACTGGAAGGTGTTTTAAAATTAAGGTGTCTGTAATTATCGAATTTTCGAACGGTGTAGTATGGAGAAATTCACCAACTTGAGAACTTGTGACCTTTGAAAACATGTATACTTCGAGAAGATTGGAACTTGAAAACTTATAAACTTTTCCAACTTTGTAAAATAGAAAACTTACAAACTTGATGACTTGCAAACTTCGAGAACTCTAGAAATATTGAAAGCTTGAAGATTTCTACACTTGCAAACTTGCAAAGTTCAGAAGGTTGATAAATTAAAAAATTACTATTGTAAAAGGTTAAAAACCTACGAACTTGGTTACTCGCTTTTTAAGGACTCCGAAAACTTTCAAAACTTTAACGATTTGACACTTGCAAACTCTTCCAGCTTTGCAATCCTAAGGGAATTTATAACTTAGAATCTTTCAAACTTATGAGCTTAAGAGCTTGCAAACATTGAGAGCTTTGAAAACTCTGAGAACTTCAAATGCTTAAAAACTTGAACACTTGCAAACTTGCTCACTTTTCAAAGTTTGCAAACTTGAGAAAGTTAATAACTTAAATACTTACAAACTTAAAAGCTTAAAAGCTTACAAACTTCATTACTTGCAAACCTTGAGAACTTCGGTAGCTTGAAAACTTGAACACTTGCAAACTCTGCATACACTGAAGAATCGAGAACTTGCAAATTAAAGAATTCGGAAATTTGTGAACTGGGTAATCTAAGAATTTGAAAACTTGCTAAAATCTGAAAATGCCATCTGGCATTAGATAAATCGAGCAACAATCTGAGGACAGTTAATTGCAGTTACGAGGAACGTTAACGGACGAGCCACGAAGTCATCGCCATTATACGTGCAACGCATTTAGCCGGATGTTCGCGATCCGAGATTATGATGTACAGTCTGGCCGGTAATACGGGATTAAAATGTAACACGTTACCGTGAAAGCATACACCGTTGAATCTCGGAATGCCCCGTACAACCGTGGCTACTCGCCTAATAAAGCTCGATTATTCCACGGCTGAACAGCTGATCCCTGTTATCGGAACGATTTAGAAAGCTGAATAGCGAATCATGAGTTTCAGTTCGTCGTTCCTACTATCGCGATCAAATTGTTGGAATGCGTGCATCGTGTATGGAAGGTATATTATAGCGATGGATACACATTCTTACGGATACTTCAATAGGTTTAGTTTAGGGTATTAAGAAAATTGGGGATTTGGGAATTTAGAAATGTAAAGATATGGAGATCCAATGATTGGGGTATTTGGGAAATTGAGAATTTAGGAATTTGGAGACCTGAATGTTTCATAATTTGAAGGTTGAAGCGTTGTAAAGTTTAGAATGTTGAGAATTTCAATATTTCGTCCTTTAGAAATTTGATAATTTCTATATCTGATCTTTTGGAAATTTGAGAATTTCTATATTTGATCTTTTGAAATTTTATAAATTCGGAATTTTGAGAATTTCAATATTCGAAGGTTTGCCAAATTGTTAATTTGTAAATTTGAGAATTTCAATATTTCCTCCTTTGTAAATTTGAGAATTTTTATATCTGGTCTTTTGGAAATTTGAGAATTTCTATATATGATCTTTTGAAAATTTGTAAATTTGGAATTTTGAGAATTTCAATGTTCGAAGATTTGCCAACTTGTTAATTTGGAAATTTGAGAATTTCAATATTTCGTCCTTTGGAAATTTGATAATTTTTATATCTGATCTTTTGGAAATTTGAGAATTTCTATATATGATCTTTTGAAAATTTGTAAATTTGGAATTTTGAGAATTTCAATATTCGAAGGTTTGCCAACTTGTTAATTTGGAAATTTGAGAATTTCAATATTTCGTCCTTTGGAAATTTGAGAATTTCTATATTTGATCTTTTGAAAATTTGTAAATTTGGAATTTTGAGAATTTCAATATTCGAAGATTTGCCAACTTGTTAATTTGGAAATTTGAGAATTTCAATATTTCGTCCTTTGGAAATTTGATAATTTTTATATCTGATCTTTTGAAAATTTGAGAATTTCTATATTTGATCTTTTGATAATTTGTAAATGTGGAATTTTGAAAATTTCATTATTCGAAGGTTTGCCAACTTGGAAATTTGGAAATTTGAAAATTTCTATATCGAATCTTCTGGAAACTTGAGTACTTCTATATTTTGACCATTTGAAAACTTATTTGGAAATTTGAGTATTTCTATATTTGATCTGAAAATTTGAGAATTTCTACATTTGATCTGTTGAAAATTTGCAAAGTTTCATATTGGATCTTCTGGAAATATGAGTATTTCTATACCCAACCACAAACATTAATACTAGATTTACAGAACGAGCCAAAATGACGTATGTTCGTCAAGATGAAGTATCACCGTATAAACCAGTTTACGTATCACACTTTATTTTCTTATCAACATCCGTCTCAATGTAAAAATAAACGGTCATTAAGCGTCCGTAAATCTAGTGTTAAAAACGTAGCACCTCTCGACTGTATTTCCTGGCCAGCACACCCAAACGAAACTCTCCGACTGGAACGCTAAAAGGTTAAATCTTCGGCGAAAAAACCCATCGAGTTTCACACGACCCACTTTCATCCCTCCACAATTCCGGCGTAATCTAATTCCCCGTAGAGTCGCTCGGCCAACTCGCCCCTTCCTTCCAATCAAATATCTCGAAGCTCTTATGTCCGATTACTACGAACCACTTGGTTCTTCGCATTTTAAACTGGATCCAAGCCAGGAAGCCAGAAATGCAGCTCCTCTGCCGCGCACGATATTAGTCAGGCTCCTTTGACGTAGCCCCGCCAACTTTCCGCGATAGAAAATCCTCCAACGGACCAGCTAGACAGCCTGTCAATTCGATCGACTTCCGTTGGTTCAAGGGCTAAATGACCCGCTGTCAACCAACGTGATTGCCATCAAAGGGCTGCCCTCGTGGCTGTGTACGCGTTATTCAACTTTGACCCCGTTGTTTTACGACGTTGTCGGGATCCGCTGCCTATGAATATTTATCGAGCTATTTCTCTACGGTTAACGGTTCGATGGACTTGATATTGTTGGCTGATATCGATATACAAAAAGATTTACGTACCCGATGAAATATTTCGTGCGCGAAAGCGATGGCGGCGGGTTGTATCGGGAATTAGGTTCGTCGAGCGGTGGTCTACGAGTTCTGGAACGAGATTCGGAGTTTGGTTGATCAAACGATTCGTTTTACGATGTACCTGTTCGAGATTCGGAGATGTACCTGTGTTTCGAGATATAATGGGTGGTTTAGTTGTTCGAATTCGAGATTTTGGGTAACGTGCACTTTCCGTTTTTTATTAATCTTTCTTGGCGACAAACATTTTTGCATATTTCTAAGTTTGCGAATTTTTATTGACACGAATTCAGAATTTCTGAGTTCTCAAACGTTTTAAGTGATCAGGTTTGTAAGTGTTCTAAATTTAAATGTTAGAGACTTAGATTGTTTGGACTTTCATATTCTGAAACTTTTATGTTTTTAAATTTTCGGGTTTTCAACTTTCTCGGTTCTCCAATTTTCAGGTTCTTAAACTTTTGTAGTTGCAATGTTTTCAAGAATCTCAAGTTACAGAATTTTCAAGTTTTCATATTTATTCTCAAGTTTAATAATTTTTCAAATTTCAAGTTCAAAAATGTCGCAGTTTTCAAAGTTTGCAAGTATTTAAGTTTTCAAATTTTCAAATTCTCCAAATTGCACAATTCTCAATCCTCAAATTCACATCCAGGTAAATTTTCAAATTCTGAAATCCAAAACTTTTCTGATAGAAATTCTCAGATTGATAATTAGATAAATTCCTAAATCTGCAAATATCCATTTCCAAAAATGTCAAAATCCCTAAATTTCCAAATCATCTAATTCTCAAACTCGTGATCCCCAAACTCCACTTCCTGATTCCTAAACTCTCAAATCTACAAATCTACAAATTTCCTAACTTCCAAAGTTCTCGATCCTGAAATTCCCATCAAACTAAACTCCCAAATCCCCGAATCCCTAAATTCTCAGACTCGTAACCTCTCAACTTATCAAATAATCGATAAACTAATAAATGCCTCGATCCTCGGACATCCTTTTCCTAAAATGTCCCAATCTGCAAATTTTGAAACATCTGACCCTCGAACTCTGAACGGATCTTTCAAAACGCTTCGACCTTAATCCCACGAATTCTAATCATAATCTCTTCATCATGCATTTCGTGATCGTCCCTGCCAGTCATGCCTTTAAAACTGCTCCAGCTTCTGACACATTCACGGTTCGCCGCATTCGCTTTTCTAATCGAGTATCAAGAACGATTAAAATGTCAGGTCAGTGACAAAACCACGTTTATTATTCGAAACTGTAGTCGAGAATCGTGTATCGATCCTCCACGAGAACAGGATTGATAGCTGGGATGCTTTACGGTTCGATTGCTGTGTTCCGGTACACCAAGCAAATTCAAGGACAGCATCGCCGAAACTCATTCTCTCCCGGTTGCATCGCCCGCCAGAGAAACTTCTGAGTGGACAATTTTTCAGTTTCCCGAGAATTTTCCACGTAGCTGCTGTGCCAAGCTTTTTCCGTCGCTTCCATTAACTGTTTAAAAGCTTGTCGGGCATCGTAGCCGGTCAAGAGCTGAAACACGGTTATAAAGTAATAATTAATGGTCCTAGATGGAGTAATGAATTATCCACGTGCAGAGGATAACTCTAAAGTTGATTATGGTTAACACCTACGACTCGATATGTATGTATGGGGTCCCATGTAAGCTCCCGTCGGCTATGAATAAGTTACCACTCGGTTCTGGGAGATCAAATATGTAAGCTGGAAAATTTCTCGATTCCGAAACTCGAAAGTTATGTAAATTTACGAACTCCCGAATTGCGGACCGGAAGATTGATCAATTTCGAGGTTACCATATTTTTCACCTTCTAGGTGTGTAACGTTGGAAATTGTTGAATTTGTAAGCACATTTTGAGAATGATCGGATACCACAGTTTTTTTATTTAAAAACTTGTAAATTGGAAAGCTCAACAATTTTGCAGTTTATGAAATTTGGGGGGTGAAGTTTGGCGTGTGAAAATTTGAGTATTTGAATACTTAGAAATTTGGAGATTTGGTAATTTGTGAATTTACAAATTTTTGATCTCGAACTTTGGTCATTTGGAAATTTACTTGTAGATTAACAACTTGTAGATTGCAGATTTTATTAATATAAAATCTTGTAGATTTGCAAAAGATGCAGTAGAATTTAAACTTTTATAAGGTAAAAAATTTGTAAACTTAAGGAACTAAAAATTTGAATCAAGAATTCAATAATTCCCAAACGTGAGAAATGTGAAACTTCCAAATTTATAAATTAAAAAATTTGCCAACTTATAAATTAGCGGTTACAAAATTTACGAATCCAAATTAACAAAAGTTGCAAATACAATGTAGGCATTTATATATTTAAGAGCTAGTGAATATCGAAAATTTGAAGTTTAATGAAGAAGAATTCAAAAATTTTCTAAAAGTGAAAATTGCAAAATTTGCAAATTTGGAAATTAAACAAATGTTTCAATTTATAAATTAATAGTATGGAAATTGAAGAACCTAGATTTGCAAAAGTTACAAATACAATTTAGACATTTATACATTCGAGAACCAGTGAACATCGAAAATTTGAAATTTGATGAATCAAGAATTCAAAAGTGCAAGCCCTCCGACATTTAGAAATGAGAAAAATGTGAAACATTGAAATGTGTATAAAAATTTGAAATTTGCTAACTTGTAAATTGACGGTTCAAAAATAAAATCTAGTTTCGTGATAATCTAAAAATCCACTCGTAATTTATTATTATTATTTGAGAATTTGCGAATATCGAAAATTTGAAATTTGATAAATCAAGAATTGAAAAGTGCAAGGATCCAAAAATTTTGAAAAGAGAAAAATGTGAAATATACAAATTAAAAAATTAAAAATTTGCGAACATGTAAATTGTCGGTTCAGAAATACAAAAATCTAGGTTCGTGATAATTTAAAAATCCACTCGTAATTTATTATTTATCTCCTCCTTAAACTAAATTCAGCTAAAATTCCACGGCAACCCGATTATCTCAAGGGAGTGCACCGAAAAAATTCGCAGAACGTATCGTGCGGAATTAACACGTTGAGATGAGAAGCGTTTCTTCTTGAAGAGGCTTTCAATTTTCAATATCTTGAGTATCGGCGATGTTTGATAGAGACCCGCGCGAAAAGACCTCCCCAGCATCATTCTATTACCCAAGGGTTGTCCCTAATCTTCTCTGGCGCGAGGTCGAACTACAAGGACTCGGTATTATCGTAATGGAGGTTGTAGACGATGGAAGAGGCGAGCAGAGGAAAAAAAAGGGGCAACAGGATGTCGGTTAATGGACTTTCCACTTCACGAACCGCTCAGCCGCAGCAGTTGCTGATTCAGCGCTGAAATTACGTTAGGATCTATCGGTGCAAAGGACGCCCACAGGTGTCGCAATCTTTCCTCGTTTCTTCTTGTACTTTCTCAATTATTTATAACGTCATTCATTCTTTCTCCACCAAGTGCAACTACTCGCACGCCTGCTATTTCTTTAAAAATCGACGAGCATATTACACATCGTTTGCAATCGAGTTTAACTTAATACTTTGCGATCGTAAGTATTTTTACCATTAGCAAATAGCAACTGTAAAACTTTCTGGTTAAAAAGTTTGATCAATTTTTTCGAAATAATCATATTTTTATTATTAATTGCCAATATTGTCTGTTTCACTGTGTTCAAACAACACGTGCATAGTACTACAAATTAAATTAACAATTATTTATTAAAAATTGTTGCACCGAAACAAATGGCGATAGTTTTAAATAATAGTTTTCATATAATTTTAATATAATCTATTGAATAATAATGTTCACATAATTTTCACATAACTTTCATATAATGCACGTATAATTTTCATATAATTTTCATCTAGCTTTCATATAATTTTCATGTAATTACCGAAAGTGAAATGGCACTCTCTCTCCGACACAAATTGAATTCACATGTGGAGTAATTATTAACAGTTAAAAGAAAATATGCAGTGTAATCCATTAAATTGAACACGTATATCACAGATAATTTGTTAATAAGGACTGTTAATAAGAGTTGTTCATAAGAATGGTTAATAAGAATTGTTAATAAGAACTGTTAAGAAGAATTGTTTATAAGAATGGTTAATAACAATTGTTAATAAAAACGGTAAATAAGGATGGTTCATAAGAGTGTTAAATGAAAATTATTAATAAGAAAAATGAAATAAGAGGTGTAGCTAATTTTAATGGGAATAGTTTTGACAGCCTGAGCGGTTGACATATTTCTGTCAGGATGGGTTCTGTCTTCCGCGAACATATATGTTCGTGAAATCGACGTATCGAGTGAACAGATGGAGAAATAGACGAATGGTGCAGAAATACGAGAATAGAATCGAGACGATGATTCCGAACACGAAGGACTATTTGTCAATCAGTCTAACCATCGATCGTGGACGTTATCGAATCGAGGGTACTCCACTTGATCCATTTCATTTTTCTCTTTCTCCTTCAACAATATTCTCTTTTTCCTTGTTTCTCGTTTCGTGTTACTTATTCGGCTATAGTACTTAATACCACGATCGTGTACACAAAAATTGCCACTTCATTAATTAATTTTTCCAAATAATCAATTTCTATTTTATACGAATGAACATGTTAAAAAGAGTATCTGATATATTTATTTAAACGAGTAAATAACAATTCATAGGCACTGACGTATCAAATACAAGAAATGTATATTCTGTCTGAATATTGTAACCCTTATCACTCCTATGTCGAGCGTGCCTCGTCATCGCACTTTTCGAATACATAATTCAGATAAATAGGGTGGTTGAATATATATATTTTCATTTGTTCACTACTTGTAATAAAATAAAAAATAGATTTGTCACGCACCTTGCACTATCGCGATGCATTGTATTGAAAACACTTTTCTTGATCTGTTCTGCAAATTAATTAGCAGGTGGTAGGTAAAAGAAATTACGAACTGCAACATGTTAAATAAATAATTTAATTGTTTTTTTTTATATGCCTCAATAACATTTCCTTGCATTTTAATTTTTCAACTTATTTTTGATTTAAGATCTGTAATGTTCAATTTATTAGAATCCTTAACCATGATCACTCCTATTTCGAGCATGGGTCGTATACATAATTTTGGGTCGTATGCATAATTCAGATAAATGAATTGGTTAAATATAAATAATTTCATTTCTTATAATAAATAAAACATATATTTGTCACGCACCCCGCATTATCGCGATACTTTTTATTCAAAACCCTTTTAAAGATCCACTTTATAAATTAATTAAGAAAGTAAGTAAAAGAAATTCAAGAATGCAAAAGGTTAATACTGTTACAAAAAGTCGAGGAGGTAAAAAATAGTGTGAAATGAAACACATGAGAATGGTCACTTAAATAAAATAGCTGTAAATTAATAGAGTAGAAGTATAGTGGATCGTCGAGGCATAGTTTAAAAGGAGCATCGTAAGTAAACAAGTGGGGCTTGCGAGGATAGCTAAGCGCGCTTCGTCCCCGACTCGGAATCCGAGGCACCCGAGGTTCGAGAGTTCGAGCCCCGGTCCCGGCATTCGGATTTTTCGAAATTAGAAAAATAAATTCATAGTACAAGGAGCTCGAGGAGGAGTGGGGAGAGTGACGTAGAGGCCGTAGGGGCAGAGGGATAGTCGGAGCCGGCATAGGAAGAGTGGGGGTCGAGAATCGTAGCTCCTGAGGCCTGTGGTGATTTTCTGATGACGTCAGGAACTAGAAAATGAGAGTGATCGACCAATCGTGGCCGATCGCGAAACCACGTGATAGAAAAGCACGTAACTTTCAAGGCCAAGGAACTAGGAAATCGGAGAAATATTCGTCTGAAATTTGCTTATAAGCAAATTTTCGAGCCTCCAAGGCCGAAGCCGAGGAGTGGGGGAAACAGGTAGTGTAATGGGGATAAGGAGTGGTGGGGATCGAGAACATAGCTCCTCGCAGGCTGATTTCCTATCGAAATACATTTGAAATTAAATTTTTTGATGGTTTAAGTCCTATTTTCCTTGCCGACATAATACGTATACTTTATATTTTAATTTTAATACGTTAAAAGGATCATCTGTCATATTTATTTAAGCGAAAAAGTAACAATTTAAACTTAATTTCATTCTTCGACATTAAATTAGAATGACAAAATTATTTATCAGAGAGGGCCTGAGGTCTTGAATTAATACTTTCATGTACTGTGACATTCATGTTGGGATCTCTAATTAATAATCGCGATTATGTTGTTACAATATTATTTTCATTATTCGATTTGTTTTACCTGAGGCTCCTTAATATTGCGTTTATTCCTACTAAATACATAAATATTTAGTATACAAATATTAAACATGTTGCACACAAATGTTATTTGTACATAAAATAAATGTAAAGAAGTATTTTGTATATAAATATATTTTATGTACAAATATTTGCCAATGTTTCTTTTTTAGTATGACGTGTATTTTATATACAAAATTTAAGCAGTATTTTTTCAAATATCTTCCAAATGTCATATACGTGTATTCGTTAATATTTTCGTATTATTAATAAATGTATTAATCTTAATACATAAATAAATGTATATGTATATTTATTTTTAGTAGATATTCATATCGATGTATATAGACTACAGTCCAATATAAATACAGTATAGTATTTAATATATTATATTAGATACTTTAATATAGTATTAATATACTATATTTTAATTATTACCATATCTTCATATTATGATATGATAGTATACTGTAATATTACAGTATCTCAGATTATATTGAATTATGTTATATCTTACAGCCTTATCTATTTTCTACTTTCCAGTAATTATTTCCTAACATCCTAATTTGATCCACTACAAATACAATAATACAAAACACCAGTAGCAAAATTACACTGTCCAACATGAAAATTAGCTTAGGTCGTATCAATTCGTTAAATGTAACATACATTAGAATTTTCACTTGAAGGTTAGTAACTATATTCCACACACCGTAGGTTTATTTTGTCGTTAAACAATATCTTTGATGTTGTGTTAAAAGAATAATGATCCGGAAATGTTGGTGACACTTAATAGAAGCCTTTTACAAAAGTTTCCGTGCCGCTGAGTCGAATACGGCCGATTAGACGAGCCGATAGAGTAACGATGATTTTTCTAGCCGGTTCAAAGGACGCTTTTTGCGGCGGGAAAATAGCTGGAAGCCGCTCGGGGACGATTTAAAGCGAGTTCGAGCCGAAAAAGGGAAGTTTGTCCCGGAATTCGATTCCACTGACTTGCCTTATTCCCATCCTCCCCTCCGTTTCTGTGTTATTTTCACGAACAACAAACGTGGCTTCGGCAGCAAAGACGAATGCCCGGAAAATGGAGGAACAGGAAATAGAAGGAGCCAAAAACAACGAGCGGCTAAATCTTCCGCGCGATAGCACGACCGATCGATCCGAACGATATAGCCGACAGGGACAAAATTTCTTTCTTTCCACGTTCGAGCCATGATTCGTTAGACACGTGCAATACGAACAAAACAGATTGCACAGAATTATGGTCCAGATTTTGTTTCACCGCGAGGGAAATTGTTAGTTGAACGACGAATATCGCGATGGTTGCTTGAATCTTTCGCTTTGAACAGCGATCGGGCGCGGTTCGCGTACGGCAATTGGAAAATATTTTATGAGTTATCGGTGAAAATCGATAAAATTTTATACCGATGACCGTAGCAGTGAAGATGCGAACGTTTGGATGCTCCACAATTGGAGAAGATGACAATTTTATGTGTTGGTGGTTTGGAAATATGGAATAGTGGGAATTTGGGAGTTTGAAAGGATGGAGGATTTGAAGAAATTGGAAAGTCGGAAAAATGGGAAAATTGAGAAAATTTGGAAATTGGAAAAATTGAAAAAATAGGACAAATTTTAAGAATTCGAGATTTTGACGATTTGGGAACTTCAGAATTTGAGAATGCGTTTCTTTAGGAAATAGTAAATTTGAAAATCTAGGACCTTCAGAATTTGGATGTATAAAAATGTAAAAATTTGTTAATGTGAGAATTTAATAAGTTAGAAATTTGCAAGTTTATAAATTAAAAAATGTGACAATTCGAAGAAGTAAAACTCCAAAAAATACAATTTTACAAATTGTAAATTTGAATTAAATCGTGTATTTCTGCATTATTTATACAAAATACATAATGTAATTTCACAAAATTGTTGCATCTCGGATTTACCATGTCATCCTAAAAATTCAAATGAACGTCCTACACGTTCCACATATAAATCGTTAAATTGTCACATATCAACAAGAAATAAAAAATTTTGAAGAAGTAATTTAAAATTTAAAAACAGATATTTAAATGAAGAAAATTTAACTACGTAACAACGTTTTCAAAGAAAAACAATATTCCGCAGAAAATATAACAAAGTATTTCCAACAACAATAACAATGACAAACAATAAAGTCCACAAAAAAATATAACAAAGAATTTCCAACAACAATAACAATGATAAACAATAAATTCCACAAAAAGATATAACAAAGAATTTCCAATAGCAATAACAATGGTAATCAATAAACGTCAGAGCCCACATCGCAACTTCTACCAACATGGTATCTCATTCATGTAGCAAACGTGCTACTCAAATTTTCTTTCTCTTTTCCTTCGACTCGCGTTACATCAAACTGAGGAGTTGCATGAACAAGTCCCTTTTCTCCTTGTTGGAGAATACTCGCTGAACGAAAGATTTCGATTTTCTCCTGTATGCCACGTATGATTTATCCAAAACTTCTCTGAGATGGAAACAAGTCAAATCGGGTACGTATGTCATTGTTTGATCTTCTTGGCCTCGTTTCGGTATTTTCTCATCGATCCGTTCGCCAATGTTCGGGTAGAATTTAGTGTGTCCCCGTTCGTGTGACGGGCTCAGGTAAGGCCAAGGTAAACGACGATGAAGGTTCGTGATGACGTTGGAACTGAACGGTGTCCGATGTACTCCTAGCAGGATCTTGCGCATTCCATCGGTTCCCATAACGTCGATGATCTCTTGTTCTATAGGGATTTATTCGATATTAATTTTATTACTAACAAAATATGCTGTATCGCGAATGAAAGATAGAAGTGCCTCGTGCGAATTCGAATGTGTATATCAAATTTAGGGAAGCTAATGTAGACGAACAGGTAGAACAGCAATGAGAATAGAAGATTTTAAAGTCGTTCCGAATGATTAAACGTGTACGACACTATCGAAAGCGATGTCAAACACGATTACTATCGATTACACGACGACTGACGTCGATGACGACCAGATGTTGACGTCAACGGCGAGTTATAGAGCTTATAACGTGGTTCCGGCCGATTCTATGTGTCAGATTCCTCACCAGCTTACATTTTTTACTTACTGAATCTCAAAGTACCTAAATTTCCAAATTTCGGAACATCCAAAATCGAACACTCTCTTATTTCCAAATTCTACAGTTTTCGAATTCTCAAACTACAAAAATTTCAAATTTCCAAATATGACAAGCTACAAATTCTGAAATTCCTAAATTTCCATATTCCTGAATCTCTAAATTCTCAAATTCCAAAATTCAAAAATCTCCATATGCTTGAATCTCTAAATTCCCAAATTCCCATGTTTTCAATTTCTCGAATCTCAAAATTCCTAAATTTCCAAATTCGCTGACACTTAAATCTCCAATTCTATAAAAGTATGTAACTCTATCAATCTATCAATCTATCGATCTAACAATCTATCAATCTGCCAATCTACCAATCTATAAATCTATAAATCTATAAATCTACCAATCGATCAATCTTCCAATCTACCAATCCATCAGCCCATCTATCTATCGATCTATCAATCTATCGATCCATATGGATCTATCTATCTATCAATCTATCAATCTACCAATCCACCATTCCATAAATCCATCAATCCATCAATCTATCTGTCGATCTATTAATCTATCAATCTATCAACATATCGGTTTATCGAACTATCAATCTATCAATCTATCAACCTACTAACTTATAAATCTAAATCTGCAAATCTTCAAATTTATAAATTCATTGATTTTACAAAACAGCCAACCATTGAAACACTACCGAAGAAGAAGGCAGAATTAATAATCAATAATTAATAAAAGCTTACGTTTCCAGTTAAAGAACCTCGCATATTCCGGTTGTACGTCGTTGTCGAACTGTATATTGTAATTGAATACCTCCAAGTCGACCAGTGCCCAGATAACCGCGATATTAACGAAAGATCGAATGTCAATATCGATCCTGGCATCCGTCAGAGTCAATGTAACTTGTTCGCAAACCGATTGAAGAACCACAGAGCTGATTAGAGTATGTTCGTCGACTCCTTGGTCGGACAAACGTCTGATCGATTGTAAAATACGCTCTTTCGACTCCTCCAAGTATTTTCTCTTCTCCGAGACCCGTCGTTTCCGGTCCCATTGCTCGTAAGCGATTTTCAGATCGAACTTCCCTGGCTGAATTTGTCTGCGATTTCGGGACGGTTACAAAAAGATGAAACAGTTTGGTCAGCTCTTTTGATAACGAATTACGTTTGTTTTGCGTGTTAACGGTTGAAATGTTTTCTACAAAGTTTCTGATTTTTATGGGGTGGGTTAGGTTCGCGGAAGTAAGGAAAGAATGAACGAGGGATAAAATAAGGAATACCTGCATGAGGCATGATAAAAATAAGGAATAAATGAATGAAGTTTATTAAAATAAGAAATAAATAAATAAAGAGTAACAATACGGTTTTATTGTAACAATATAACTCATTATTGTTATATTATTATTATACTAACATTGTACTATTAATTGTTATTATACTATTATTATACTATGACAATATAAATTTATGATTGTTCACGTAACAACATAATTTTATTATTGTTTCAGTTACATTCCTTTATGTAAAAGACTTATACGTTAAAATCTGTTTAATTGACAATTAACGATTATGGTTGAACTACATGATTGTCAGTCGGTATTAAGAATTGAAGTATGTAGATATTGCACTGTGAATTAATTGAAGAATTGAGTTATACATATATTGTGTTGTAATAATTTTGAAGAATGTTTATACAAGGTATAAAGACATTCATTTATAGTAATGTATAGTTGTACAATACAGTAATTAATAAATAAAATTACAGACCTAATGGGAGATCGTGGTCTTCTAGACAAACGAGTAGGCACAGATTCTGTATCACTGTGTGTGGGTTGAAAATGTCTCGGTCTTTGAATTTTATTGTACGGTAGGTACCTGAAAATTGAATCAGGATATTTTTCAACAATTTCTGCCATTTCCAAATTTTTAAGAATTTCTTAATTTCTAAGTCGCCAAATTCTTGAATTTCTTAATTATCAATCTGCCAAACTTACAACTTCGCTAAATCTCAAATTTAATTCACAAGGTAATCCTCGGAATATAAAATTTTCAAATTTCGTCATTCTCAATTTGCCAAATTCTTAACTTTCCAAATTTTCAAATTTCTAAATTCTCAAATTTCTAAATTTTCAAATTTTTACTTTACAAAATTTTCGACTTCCCTAATACTTAAATTTCGTGGTACTCAAGTTCCAAATTTTCAAATTTCTAAATTCTCAAATTTCTGAATTTTCAAATCTCTGTTTTGCAAAATTATCAAATTCCCTGATTTCTGTGTTGCCTAATCTCTAAATTTTCTTCACCCCAAATTTTCAAATCCTCTAATCCCCGTATTTCAAAACTTTTGGCAACCTAAATTCCTGAACTTCACAAGTTCCATGCTCTAATACCTCGAATCTCCGAATTTTTAAATTTCCAACACCACAAATTCCGAATTTTGTAATCTACCAGTCTGTAAAATTTATCAAATGAAAACCAACTGATGCATCCTTCCCTTACATCGTCATTTTCCCTAATAACGTCCGATACCTGACACACACCATCCATCCATAGACAGATTCTCAATTCTCGATCTTCTCAAGATTGATCATTCTCGAGTTCTCAAAATTCCGTAAAATACTTTCACGCCCAATCATTAATCGAACTCGGATCAGTTCGCGATGCTCCACTACCATAGTTAATCCAATAGCGGACGCAAATATATGCAGTGGATCCAAAAACTGCCCGAAGGGAGCAAACAACGATCATCGTAAGTAAGCAAATATTATTTCCAAAAGGTAAATCCTGAGCAGTTCAACGAAACGGAGTACTCGACCCAGCCCACTTAATAGGAATCCGGCGTTGTACGTTGTTCAACGTGTTGTTTACTCGCATGAAACGGGATCTTGTTGTATATCTAACCGAAAGGCCGGGCAAGAGATAGCCGTTAAACGAGAATCGCCGACATGTGGCTTCCGTTCGTTTTACGTCGGCCAACCGATCTGGAAAGACGGCGGTGGCCATCTTGTCAGGTTTGTTGGCCCTTTTAGTAGGCGGCGACTGGCCGGAAATTGCGGGAAATGTAACTGCGATGGTTTCGTTCAATTACACCGACCGATCGTACGGAAACTGTGCGGCTTTGCCCTTTTGCCCAGGGTTTGCCGGCCTTTTTGGTAGCTGGTGATCCGACGGAAATTGGCGAAGAAGTAGCCATCATGTAGCCAGTCGATAAAGAAAATCTCTCGAGGGAAGGTATTAGTAAACATCTGTGCTCCTGTTTCTTCGGATCCGGTGAAAATTACCGGATAAATGGCTGCGATGTACTTGCAGCTTAGCTGATCGACGGAGAAAATCTTTTAACGTTGTATTTTGGCGAGGGCTTTTTATGACGAACGTTATTTTTAATCTTACGCGGATAACAAGATGGAAACAATTGGTGGTCAGAATTAGGTGAAGATTTTGTAGATTATTCCTCAGAAACAAATCTTTGTTTAAGGTCGTTCATTCGTTTATTGGTCGTTTATATCACGTACATTATTCTTTGCATGATCTACATGGTCTGAACAGTTATCTATGTCATCTGAATTATTATCTGTTATTTATCTAGTATTTACACAATCTGGATTGTTATCTAGTATTTGCACAAACTGGATTTATATCTAGTATTTATATAATCTGAATAGTTATCTAATATTTACACAATCTGGATTGTCATCTAGTATTTGCACAATCTGGATTTTTATGTAGTATTTACACAAACTGGATTTTCATGTAGTATTTATACAATCTGAATTTTTATCTAGTATTTACACAATCGTTTGTATCATCTAAGGGATACTGCCATATACATCATCTGACATATCATCTATGTCACCTACACTGTCATCTGCATGATTTAGATCATAGATATCATCGTTTAGATTATTCACACCATGTAAATCATCATCTAGATTACTTAAATTGATATCTACATGTATATCATCTATGCCCTCATCGTCGTTGTTTACATCAGCTAGATTATCACCTACGAGATCTAAATTATGCATATCATCGTGTACATCGTTCACAGGATGCACGTGATTAACTAGATCACTTATATCAACATCTGTATCATCATTTGCAATAGTTACATTACCTACATCATCGTTTACATAATCTATATCCACAACGTTATCGTCTACATCATAATCTACATGATTTATACTATCGCGTATATTATTTAAATTATCTGTATCATTGCCCATGTTACCTACATCATGTACGCTGTCATTCACATTCTCCACATCATCATTTGTATCGTTTACATCATCTACATCATCATTTGTATCATTTACAACATCTACATCATCATCTGCAACAATTACATGGACATCTATATCGTCTAGGTCATGAACTCTGACACTATGTCATCACGTACATCATCTACAACAAGTACATCGACATCTACATAATCTATGCGATTTACTGCCACATCTGCATCATTTATATCATCATCTACATCATCCATGCCATGTATCACATCAGCTATGGCATTTATGTCATCGTGTACATCATATACAACAATTACATCGACATCTGTACAATCTACACGATGTAGCATAGCATATATGTCATCTGTATCATCATTTACATTATCTAAGTCATTTACCACATCAACTATGTCATCTATGCCATCATGCACACTATCTGTAACAGTTACATCTGCATCAACATTATCTTTGTCACGTTCCAGATCAAATGTGTCATCTATATCGTCAACTGTAACATCGGTATTACATATATCATCATCTACATCGTTTATATCTTCAGCTATACTACCAGTATCATCATCTACTTTATCATTTATATCTTTAGCCATACTACCAGTATCATGATTTACTTTATCATTTATATCGTCATCTACATTTCATCAACTGCATTAACTTTATTATTTATATCGTCATCTACATTATCTACATCATCATCTTTCGTACATTAACATCAGTCCTCAAATCTAGTACAAAATGAGTTACAATACAATTTTAATGCGATAATTAAAGCTCTGTAATGGTGCAACCTTAAAAAAAATCGAAATCAGTGACCCACATAATCCGTATCCGAGTTAGATAATTAATCAAGACGAAACTCGCGAACTTCGCACCGTGACCGATAGGTTAACGTCAAAATTGAACGAACAAACTTGCACGGAAATTTAACATCATCATTTACGAGCGTGGCTTGATATCAGCAACAGGATGAATGGATGCTTACAATTGGTGGGACAAGTACGGGTCTGTGGTGTTCGGTTCTTCCACCTTGTCGCTGAGAGAGGAAAAACTTTCGCGTCGGTTCAACACCCACGACCTCGTTTCCTCCTTTTGCTCGTTACGGTCCGTTTCACTCTCGAACTTCTCCCCCAGCTCGCTCTCCTCATCTTCTTGCTGATAATCCACACCGGGAAGGTCGAAACCGACATGCAACTCGTCGTCCACGATCTCCGTGAAGCTCTCTGAAAGCGGAAATGAAAGCTGCGCGGGTACACAGCACGGATTGAACCGCCGCGATACAATCCATTTTCATTCGGCACGCGGTAAGAAAAACACGTCGGCACCACTTTGCCACACATCGCGCGAGATAAACAATTGAAATCGAGCCGTATTGTGTGCTTGAGCGGAAAATCTCGACGCGCCGTGCCGACACAAAGGCCATTTTGTGGAGGAAAATTGAACGCCGCGCGACGCTGACGAATAACGCCGGATTCGTTCACGAAACTTGAGCTCAGAATGGCTGGTGCTTTGTCTAAAAATATTTGGGATGCTCCGCGATTTATGGACAATTATTTGCCTTGTAAATAAACTGTATATACGAGGTAAATGATCCTGTTATGGGATCATGATATGGTAAGTATGATCATTTACTGAAAGTACCAATGTTAAATGCATACTTACTAAATGTTTGAGTTTGCAAGTTTCCGAACTCGCAGATTTTCAGTCCTCAATTTCTATATTTACAAATTCCCAAACTTACAAGTCTGCTAATATTTAAATCTGTAAATACCCAAATTGCGGAATTTCCAAATTTTTCAACTTCCTCCTACGTTTCTGCTATTTATCAAATATTCAAATCCGAAAATTTGGCAATTTCCCAATTTTCCAAATTCAAAATTTCGAAGTTTACAAAAACTCAAATTTCTTAAATTTTTTTATTTGCCAGTTTTCCACTTTCCCAAGTTCCAAATTTTCAAGATCTCGAGTTTCTGCATTTCCTTAATTTGTCAAATGTTCAAATTCCTAAATTTGGCAATTTCCCAATTTTCCAAATTCCAAAATTCCAAGTTACAAATTCCCAAATTTCTCAAATTTTTTGAGTTGACAGTTTTCCAATTTTCCAAGTTCTAAATTACCAAGTTTACAAAATCCCAAATTTTTTAATTTGCCATTTTTCCAATTTTCCAAATTCTAAATTTCCAAGTTTACAAATTCCCATATCTCCTCAATTTCCTAAATCCATGAATCCTTAAATTTCACAATATTCCAATTTTCGAAAACGTTTTTGCTATTCTACCGGTATGTTTTTCATTAATTTCATTAAACTATCGTGCAGGGGCATACAGTGACCGAAAATATTTTATAAAAATTTACAAAGCGAGTGCAAATGTAATTTTTATGCAGCATAAAAAACAATCGGAAAATAACGTCTGTGATAAAATAGCTATCTTTTTTATTTTGTACTTATTTGTTGAGTATAAAAAATAAAATCGTGCAACAAGTGAACATACAATATTTGTACGATCCTCTATGGAAATGACACGAAACCGCGTTTTCAATGCAGTAGCAAAAAAAGAATTGAAAGAGAAGGACAGATAGTTCAAATTGCTACATTTGAAGGACCACGCATTTTTTACAATTGCAGCAATTATTTTGTAATTCGAAAAGATTGTTCTTTTAAGTGAAGCGGTATATCTCTGTCAAATGAATTGATTGTTTGCAACATTCAGTGTAATATAATAACTACGTACAGTTTTATAAAGAACAGAATGAATGGTTTGGGAGGTATTTTAAATTCAGTACCGACATATCCGAGAGAAATACAAATACATCATTTTTCAAAAACATTTCTTCTCTTTCTCCATTAAGAGAATTATTATTTATTTTACTCAGTTTCAATAAAAGTTCAAACTTTAACAAAAATATTACATTTTCCTCGTATTTTATTAAATATTTCACATTCATGTAAGATCGCATAAATTAGCAATATTATCCAATTTTTCTATATATACATTTATTATAAAAAAAAAACATTTTCTTGGTGTAAAAAAATGTATCTCTTTATAAAATCGAATTAATCATACCACGAGTATGAGATGCGTTCAGAAATTTGATGCTAGAAAGATTTTATGTGATTTCTTTTGCAAAATTTTGGTAGCAAAAATTGCCCCAAAATTATGAAACGAATTTCTACAGTACGAGGTGTTGAATGTCTGATCTGAAATCTGGCTTCCTGGAAATCTCAGCGTGAAATTTTGAAACGTGGAAATATGGGAAATTCTCTATCGACGACCGCGAATCACAAGTGTCAATCTTAATGACTGTCGAGTCGCTGAAATCAATGGCGGCCCATAGAAACCAATCTCAAAATCTGTAATGACGGCTCTCGAACACTGGAATCCTGATGACCTATGGACATGGATGTCGATCTTAATGACCTCCGTATCTCGAAAATCAATATTGACGAGGCTTTGTACCGTGCTACGCCTTTGCATTCGTAATCGTTCATTACTTACTGCAACTCCAAATCCACCATTTTGTAGTAATAGAAACATCAACGATAAATTTATCCAAGTAATCACTTTTATCAATTCCGGAGGGAATTTAATAAAATTATAAATTTTGAAGGAGGGACATTTTGACATGTTGGAAATATAAATTTTAGGGGAGAGACATTCTGATATTTACAGTTTTGAAAGTGTAAATGAAAGCATTAATTATTATATATAATTGTCAATTTATGAACATACATTTTTATTACCTGGCAGAAGTAAAAACTAAAAATAACCTTATTTTCCGTAGAAGTAAATTAAAAATGTTTTAAATTATACCGCAATCAGCACCAAATAGCGATGTGGTCTCATGAAAATTGCAAATGTCCGTAACAACACGAGCAAATAAAGATAAAGCACATACTAATGCTTTATAAATGCCATTGCACCAGAAATTAATTATCTTAAAAGCGTCAAACAACACCTTCGCCTACTCGTGCCTCGACTTACTCGCTTCGATACACAATTTTAAATACTGTTTGCCAAACTCGTTTAACAGAGTTGTAACTATCGAAACTTTAGCAATTCCATTTTCATTTCGCTCGCAATTTTGCAATTTAATAACGTCGGACAACAGTTACGGTCTTCTTCTATTTTGACATTCATCGTTCGCAAACCAGCGAGCGAATGGCGTCCACGGGAGCGGAATAGAAATTTCACGGATTCGCGTGAAATTACGGAAAAAAAGTGACGGTTATAAAAAAAAAAAGAATGGTGAAAAAAATAAACGGGTTGATATCGACGCGATATCGAAACGAAACGCCTGACTGGTGACGACTATCGATAGAGTGCCAACATTTATGGATCGATATGCGCACGAATCGTCGGGTTTCAGCGAAACGTTCGAATCGAAATTCCCCGGCGATCGAGTGATCGTCGAACATATCGACTGGCCAAAAATCGTGTCGAACGTGATCGATGTTGCGTCAACGGATGACGATTCATGACACGCGAGACGTATGAAATAAATACCGCAGCTTTTGGGAGCAATAGTCAACTCGGTGGCGGACATTTGACCGTGAAAGACGTATTTATACGTGCACGCTTTCAAAACACTGTCGTTCGCGAACTTCGTGCACGGAATAAAACGATGACGCGAACAAATTTAATTGAAATACGTGTAAGATTAATACGTAAAATTAGGAGGTAAAAACGTAAACTACAGCTTTGTAGAATGTCGATAAATGTATATATACAGGGTGTCCCACAAATATGGTACGCGCCAGAAAGTGGTGGTAGGTTGGGCTATTCTGAACAACTTTTTCCTTTGAAACATATTGGATCAGGCTTCATTTTTAAATTATTAAGGAAAAACACTGACCAATAAGAGCGCGCTCAGGGGCGTAGTGTAGGGACGAGTAACAGTGACCGTCAGATGTCCGTGTAGTAGAAAGCTATTATGTGAAAACCGGTTAAATAGAAAAAATTCCGCTGGCGGAAAAAAAAACGCGGGCGGAAAAATTGACCCGGAAGGATTATTTGTGAATCAATATGTAAGTCGTATTCGAATTGTTTGTTCATTTTTTCATTTAATGTACTCAGGACTTATTACGTTTATTAGTCATTCGATTTAAAATATTATTCTGTGAATGATAAAGTTAATTCTATGGGATTCTGCAATCTTGGAATTTTGCAATTTTGAAATTCTGAAATTATGGGATTCTGCAATATTGAAATTTTGCAATTTTGGATTTCTGAGGTTATGGGATTCTGTAATTGTGGAATTTTGCAATTCTCAAATTTCGGGATTGTGCAATATTGAAATTTTGCCTTATGGGAGTTCTCTAATTTTGAAACTATGCAATCTTGGAATTCTGAACTTTTTGATTTCGGTATTTCTGAATTTTTTTATTTTCCGTCCCCGTCAAATCATTTTTATTCTACATAACCAGTTTTCTCCAATTGAAGTTTCCGTTTAACTACCAAAATTATATATGATCTACAATGTAGAAATAGTTTCTACAAAAGTAAGTAATTGACCTATGTAAAATTTCGTGAATCATTTAAATACGATACGATGCTCAAAATGTTAAATAGTTAAAATCTTACGTTCTCCATTCTTAAAGAAAGGTTTGTTCGACACCTACCATTGATAAATTCATAAATAGCTTATAGTTCATTCAATTGAAACAGAAAATTACCACTAAGTTTATTTAAAACGCACCTTTCTGCTCGATTTTATCACGTATCTGTTCACACGTCATAGTCTTCGTTCTACAGTCATCCTCGCATGCAACATAACTTTTTCCCATACTTTTCTCTTCGCCATCGTCATCGAATAAATGACTCTTACAAGCCGTGACGTAATTTTCAAAAGTATTGCCCTGCTTTTTTGCGCTTATTGTACCGAGACGATCTTCTGTTGAGGTTCGCAGGTTTTCCCACGTTGGAAGAGATACTTCTGGTTTCTTCTGCATAAATGGTGGAAACAAACTGATGTTATTAGGTTCAATTGAAAATCTGCGAGATCTCTTTTCTATACTGGGACTCCATCTTATCATTTTTATTGTTTTGTGTTAAATATTTGTGTTCGTTGATAAAATGTATATTTGCTTGAACGTGCAATTATCACTTTTTTTTCGCTACGGTTATTTACTAGAATAATTTAACAGAAATCGTCTCGCCACATCACTTTAGGTTACCTTTCCTGCAATGCCCGGCGACAAAAGCATATCGATTGAATTTTTGTTATAAAATATGAATTCTTTGCAAAATTAAGTAAATTAATTAAATAATATTTATACAACTTGACAAACGTTTGTATAACTTATAGGAAGCAAGTTATTTCAACTTCTTGGGGTTATAACCACAAAACGATATTTTACCCACTTTTATATCTACATATACGATTAAAGACACATATGCATGTAACGAGATTTAAAATAATTTAATTCAACTAGTTTTATTATCAATCAATTAGAATATTTATATAGTCCATTTAAAAATTTTATTGCATCGAGTACGGTAACCTATTGAATATAATTATAATTTTAAATTTATATAAATATATAATTATTAAAGATACGATCAGACTTTTGAAGATAACCTTTTCATTTGGTTCATCGTCTACTTAATCTGTTCAATCACTTTACTTCGAGAAAATTATTGAAAAATTTACATAGATGTTTTCATTAAATCTCGATGTTAAAAATTCATATGCCATAAGTGCAGTTTTTGATATACTTTTCTGTCATCAAATCCTCCTATGCTCGACCTACATATGTTTTCAAATCCATCGCTTAATATGTAATAACGTGAAAACATAGTTTGAATTTTAAAATAAGATCATGGTATTTGATTGAATGGTAATCCACGGATCAGAATCAGTCTCGGATCTAAAGAGCTTATTCTCAACATGAATGTAATGGAAAATAATACCGGTGATTTCTGAAATCACGAGAACTCTTCTGTTCAACGTGTCTTAGCTCGTAAAAGTTCAATACTAGCGAGTCTCGGTCGTAGAAACCAATCTCGACGACCTCGAGTTCATGAAAATCAATTTCAACGACTTCCTTCGACTGTTGGAAATCGATAGCGACGACCCTAGCGTTATAGGACTCCATACTAATGGTACAAAGCTACAGATATCGATCTTAATGAGTCCCTAGTCGAGTAGAACAGTATCGACGACTTTTTTTAGCTAAAAAAAGGATTTCGACCTCTCGTAGATTATGAAAACCCACGAATACGTTCTTGAATTGAAACTTAAGCTTCTTGTGTTGTTTCGAGATGTAACATTAAATCGTAGTAAATTGTACATGCGGGAATTGTAAATATAAATTTATTTTGGCGATTACTGAATTTTAACTTGTATATGTAGGTGATTTACAGCTGCAATGGACTGTTGGAAACTTTGAGGTTATTGCATTTATAATTTCCCAATTCTTAAATTTTCTAATTCACAAATTCTTGTGTACTCAAATTTCAAACTTCCAAAATAAAAAATTCTTTGAGAATTCCACATTCTCAAGTCCCAACATTCTCAACTCTCAAATTTTTCAACTTCTGAAATTCTCAATTCTCCAAGTGCTCAAATCCCCAATTCCTAAAATCTCCTAATTCTCAAGTTAAGTAATTGTAAAATCCCAAAATTCTCATGTACCAGAATCCACAAATTCAAAAATTCTCAAAGCAATTTCGGAATTATCAAATTCCAAAATTCCCAACTCCTGATGTTGTCAAACTCCGAAATTCTCAAATTTCAAAATTCCTATAACCTAGAATTCTCAAATCTAAAAATTTTCAAGTCCCAAATTCACAAGTGCTAGAATCCTCAAGTCCTGAAATTCTCAATTCTCGAAATGCTCAATCCCCAATTTCTAAAATCTCCTAATTCTCAAGTTAAGTAATTGTAAAATCCCAAAATTCTCATGTACCAGAATCCTCAAATTCAAAAATTCTCAAATCAATTTTGGAATTATCAAATTCCGAAATTCCCAACTCCTGATGTTGTCAAACTCCGAAATTCGCAAATTTCAAAATTCCTATAACCTAGAATTCTCAAATCTGAAAATTTTCGAGTCCCAAATTCACAAGTGCTAGAATCCTCAAGTCCTGAAATTCTCAAATTTCAAAATTATCAAACCCCAAAATTCGTAAATCCGGAAGTTCTCGAATCTCGAAAACCTTGAATCTGCGAATCCTCAACTCTCCTAATCCTTCGAACACAAAATTCCCATATCTTCAAAACGTCAGAAATCTCCAAATCCGTCAAATCCTTCAAATTCTCCAAATTTCCTAATATTGAACATCCATATTCCCCGAACTAGAAAATCATAAATCTTAATGAATCTTCCGGCCTCCCGTAATCTTAATGT
Organism: Coelioxys conoideus; assembly: GCA_947623535.1. Lineage (NCBI taxonomy): Eukaryota > Metazoa > Arthropoda > Insecta > Hymenoptera > Megachilidae > Coelioxys > Coelioxys conoideus. Next base: position 13,171,503 of record OX392456.1, on the reverse strand, counting down.
GTCCTCGATCAACCCTCCACCCTTCCAGATCCATAAAATCGTACCGTTAAATAACCCTCTCGTTAACCGAATCCTTCTGTTGTTATTGTAATTATTATTAATTACTTCCGTGGCGCAAAATTCGCTTAAAGTAAATGAACCAGCGTATTCTGGCTTGCGCCGATCGTAACCGGTCTGCAACGTTATTCATGGTAATTAAATAGCGCCCCGTTATTACCGCTTTCTGCTTCATCGCGGGCATCCTGGTCGCCATTCTAAACAACCGCAATTTCGAGAATTTACGCGACAACGTTGGAAACGAGAGAAGGAACATTTAACCGAGGGAACGATTAAAAAACTATTTTACTCGAAACTACGAAATAAGGGAGAATCGTTCGGTGATTGCTGAAAATTAACCCTTTGAACTTGTAGGTATTCCTGCTGTCGAAAAATGTGGGGTTTCAAACGTTTCTCGTCGAAAAAATTGGGAAAACTTCGTGGAAATTACTTTCTGTTATTGATTAGCGTCTTCGCCCCAGTTGTTTGTTTCGCTTTTTTCAGACATCTCGTTTCATTTCATAACCGAACGGTGCCTTGACGTTGACGCAAATCCTAGTTTCTTTGCGAACAAAAAGTTACTTCCCTTTTGTAGAATGAATTAATGATATTAGAACCTAACATTTAATCTCAATTTTAAAAGCTTTGGTTATTTTCGTTATATTGTATTTTTTTCGGAATTCAATGAAATCGATTGCACGTCTTGAAAAGCAAATATGAAAAATATTTCTTCAGTTTCATTTTCTTACAGGTTGGTGATTTTCGTCATTTTCATTGAACGAGATAGTGATTATCAAGAATTAAAGTCGATTTTGAAATATGATACTTGATTTGTAATAATTATTTTTATAGACAATTATGAATGAAGTTAAATAAAAATAGTTACTATGCGAATATATATTCTGCGACCCCTAACAATATTTTCATACCGTGGAATATTTCATATGTAACAAGAAATAAAGATAAAAATTGAGTCAGGAGAATAATTTAGGAAAAGACACAGTTTATATGCAGATATAATTTCTCCAATTATCATCGAACTTTTTACAACCTGAATTTTTCTCAATTACTTTTATTAAATGCTATTGGAAATGGGTGTTATAAATAATGTAAAAATACAGTGGATTGACGTATTAGAACGTTTCTTTCTTTATTCAACACTGCACGAGGAAGATCTTAATGCTTCGCAATCTGAGGACGAACTAACGTAACGGAAAATTGGGCTCAAGAACCAGACCCAAATTAGTCTCTGCGTGACAAAGGATCTATACAGAAAGTCTCTGTAGAAAAGTCTCTGTCCCTTAACTCTGTTGTAAACTGTTTAATCTACAGAACTTTCTCGCCCTGTGTCGATTGGTTTTTGCCAAACGCATATTTCAACAAATGTAATTGGACGTAGAGTCAAAATTAATTCAGGTTAGTTATTGAATCTAAATAAAAATAAATTAATTTAAATAAAAATTACTGATTCGGGTTAATTATTGAAAATGATGGGTGAAATTATTTACAAGGAATCCACTAACTCGCAAACATATTTTCTTCAATTTGCAACCTATAAATAATAAAAATGAAAAGTGTATATACATATACATAAATAAATATTTTTGAAAATTGATAGTTTTTCTTCAATTTGCAACAGTATTGTTATAGAGAGAAATATTCAGTATACAAAAAAAAATATAAGGAGACAGAATTGAAGAGAATATAACAGAGAAGCTAATAAAGATTATTGCCCTAATCCGTATAGAAAAATTGTAACGTAGCCGGTATCGCTACTAATCGATTAGTATGCTCTGATTTTATTAACCGAACCAAAAGACCAACAAGATGACGGAAAAGTTAAACGCGATCCGTCCGGTCGTCGAAACAGAGGGTGCAGTTTAATTCATCCGATTAAAGACACAATTGAGCTTGATTCGTTCATTGAAAAATGTGATTAAGCTTAATTCACAGTCGTGCCGTTCCAGCGAAGCGACAAACGCAATTAATCAGAGGAAAAAAAAAACGGTAACAAATTTCAGCGTGTACGAAAAATCCGCGTTCGACGGTGAACGCTTGTTTTTTCGCACGGAAATCGATCCGGGGAAGACTGACACAGGGGACGAAAAGGAGATCACACGTGTTATAAATCCGTTTGATTCCCGGAAAGGAACAGATAGCTCAAAATATCGCAAATGGCCGCGCTTTTAGCCGGAACGAATCGTCAAAGGAAAAAAATGCGGAACAAATGTCGGATAAAAATCGGAATCGTCGGGAAAATCGATTGCAAACATATTGGCGTATCGATTCATGATCTCGTTAACTGTTCATACAGCAGGAAAATATTTGCCGGGGGCTTCCATCGTTTCGGAAAATATTTTGTCACTTTCCCGTTTTCGAATTGGGTTTGGAAATGAATGACATTGTTCCGGATTTTTGGAAATTTCGAACATTGTACTCTTCGGTCGGTTAGCGTTGATATTGATCACCAACATACGACGACGTACGGAAATGGTACACATATTGAATATTTGAAATTTTACTCATTTTGTGCATTCTTTTTATAAATTTTAAAATTTGATATCTTATGTATCTTTATGTGTCAGATCTGAGTAAAGATTTGTCTATGAAATTCTTACTTTGGGATCAATAATTAATAATTAATCTACGTGAAATAATTTTCAATTTATGTTTACGATAGAATTTAAATTTCGTCAAGATATTGTATATCTTGTCAAGGAACCATACAATGTTGTATTTGAATACACGTGAGCGAATGAATATGTACATACAAACAATCGATCTTTTTTTAAATGCAACTCGTTAGAAGTGTAATAAGGGCGAGTACTCGATCTTTGATCCTTTTAGTCGAGGGATAGCAACAAAGGGAGGAGACACAATTGATTTCGGGAAGAAGGGTTCTTAGGAACGGGTTAACGAGCACAATGCGAAATTATAGAGCTCATTAAGGTGTTGTTAGAGTTACTGTTTCTGCCTGTTTCAAAGGCAATCCGAGAACTTGCCGGCTTCTTATTAGATTGTGAAGGGACGTGTCTGTGTCTCGTTAATTACATGATAAACACCGAACGCGGATGATTAAAAGTACACTGTCCTCTTTAACGGTGTTACTGATACTCTTTGATTAATAATTAACGATAGCAAACTTTGATACGGAATCGTGGTAAATATTGTTGCAGCAATTACGAAAGTGACGGAATTTTTAGGGATCGTAATAACACTTTGATCGCCACGTCGTCCACATATGGGTGACGCTTAAATTTCCATATGAATTAATCATCTATTCTCTTCTTCTGCTCAAATAAAGCAAAATATTGGCAATATATTTGGTATGATTTATTAATCATAAAAATACTATATAATAAAATTTTCAACTGTGTTAGAGTGGCAGTTAACGTGTTAATTATCGTGTTTGAAGACAAGATACTGGTATCGATAGTGATCGTAATTAATACGTGGAAAGTATCGTTTATGTGAATATAATCGAAGTAGTACGCAGAACGTAGAAATTTAAGAATTGGAAAATTTGTCTCTTGAAAAAAGGTGATCGCTCAAGAATTTGTAAATGTACACGCGTTCGAAAGTGGAAAACTTGGGGATTTCGTAATTCAAGAACTTTTATGCACGACACTGAATCGCCAACTTCACAACAGCGAACGGAACGGCGATACCAAGTTTGGCTTGAACTATTCCTGGCATCCGACGAGCGTCCGAATTTCTATCCCCGTTGACGTGCAATTTTAAAAGGAATCAGGACGTCCCCGAGACTGGAACAGAGAATTATAGAGAGATCGCATTATATCCTTGTGAAGTCCCAGTAACAAGCTTGCAAATCCGACGAAAATGTCGCGAATATCCCGCGAGGCGACTTAAATTGCCTCGTAAGCAAGCCGATAGTAGCTCAAGGAGATCGTGAGATCGTAAGAAAATTTGAAACCCCGCCAGAACTACGGGAACATCCCTGGCAAGTCGAACGAACCGTTCCTCTTCCTATTACCTCGCTATTACGTATGCGAAAGGTGCTTCCACTTTCGATAGGAATTAAGCTCCTTACAATTCTGAACTTCATCGTGTTCCCGAGGAACGTTACGCTGTTACGTTCGAATCTCGAGATTGGTACACGTACAGACGAAACACGATGATATTTAACGTCGTGTGTGCGATTCTCATCGATTCACGAAAGATGATCTTTAAGTTTACATTGAGAAACAACATTTTTTGGAAGGTTATGTCAGATTTTATGGCCACGTGTTGCGATATGGATCGTCATTTGCAAAGCAGAGACGGCCATTTTGTAGCAAGAACGGTAACGAACGATTTATAGAGAAATTTGTATTAAACTTCAATTGATACTACGTGAGGAATGCTTCATAGTGTTTGCATGTACTCAAATCAACTTATGTCAAGGCCGGCGGAAAAAAAAAACGCGGGTCACTGTTACTCGTCCCTACACTACGCCCCTGAGCACCCACGGTTCCCGCGCTCTTATTAGTCAGTGTTTTTCCTTAATAATTTAAAAATGAAGCCTGATCCCATATTTTTCAAAGGACAAAGTTGTCCAGAATAGCCCAACCTACCACCACTTTCCGGCTCGTACCATATTTGTGGGACACCCTGTATGTATTTATGACATGACATATTTATCTTCACGTACAGTGTGCACAGCATGTACATACATATGTATGTATCAAAACGTGTTCATAATGCAACCTATAAATAATAAAAATGAAAAGTATATTGTATACATATACATAAACAAATATTTTTGAAAATTGACAGCTTTTGTCCAAATAAACAAGAGCAGCCATTTATATCCCTGCATTAATCAACATGATAATTTATTTGTAGTCTCAATTACCACGTTGCAATTTATATAAATTTAATTTGATACATAAATTTTTGTTTATTTCAATAAACAAATTTTTGTTTTCTCAATAAGTAAATTTCTGTTTATTTCAATAAATGAATTCTTGTTTACTCAAAAAGTAAATTTTTGTCTATTTCAATAAATACATTTTTGTTTATCTAAATAAAGAAGACCTACATATCGAATCAAAATACTTATAAAGAGGCAATTTATATTAATTATAAACACAAAACTCTATTAAAGGACTTACCTAACAGATCGATTGAACAAACAGCGTATTTCCGAACTCATGAATTGTATCGGAATACGCGGAACCTACATACGACAGGGACAAGCATTGTTAATGCGTAATGAGCTGATACGTTTACCTGACACGCACCTACAATAACCGCCAGTCCCGCACGTTAATTCATCGTTAATCAGTGTAACGTCAACCGCATATGCAAGGAACGTGATTCAAGTATTTGGAAACAACGTGGGAAGCCAGGGGTGAAATACCGACCTGAGTGACCAGTTTAAATGACGTTCGAAGCTGAAAGCAGACTAATCCAAGTTTTAGTCGGAACACGTAGAGGTAGCCTACGAAGTGGAAACTCCGTATGAAGAGAGGCTTCCCGTGGCAACGGCTGAGAGCAAACCGGCCAAAGCTGAACAAAATTACACCTGAGCAATTGACTGAGGGCACTCACGAATAGAGCCGTTGCCCAGGTGTCCGACGAATTCGCGAAGGTGAGAAGTGGCCGATTATGGAGTGCACCTGCTGCCACGCATCGATCGATGCGGCTTCCGTCCTTCCTCCGTCTTCCGCTGAACCGGCCCGAACTTGTACGCGGTTTTCCAGAGGAACCCTGTGCCAGTTCGGACATTGTTTTGCCACTTGGAGACCTTGAGAGCTTGGAATTTTTCAGGTTTCGGTCGGTAGAGGTTTGGGAGTTCGGTATTTTGAGATTTTTGGAAGGTTCAATGTCGAGGACGATGGAGTTTTAGGAGTTTGGAACTTTGAGGCATTAGGACTTTGAGATTGCAGGATTGCGTGATTTTAGATCTTTGGGATTTTAGAACTTTGAGGTTTTAGGACTTTGAGATTGCAGGATTGTGAGATTTTAGGACTCTGAGATTGTAGAATTGTGGGATTTTAAAACTTTGAGGTTTTAGGACTTTGAGATAGCAGGATTGTGAGATTTTAGGACATCGGGATTTTAGAACTTAGGGTTTCATGACTCTGAGATTGTGGAATTGTGGAATTTTAGGACTTTGAGATTTTGCAATCTTGCTGTTTATATTACTTTGTAACTTTGTGATCTTAAGATTCTAAGATTTTGGAGTGCAACTTCAGTAGTATATTATTTTGGTACTGTGAAACTATGATACTTTTAGAATTTTTTAACTTGATAACTTTGCAATATTGATACCTTACATCTCACGTTTTTAAAACCTTGAACTTGATAACTTTTATCCCACGTACCAAAAGTCATTGCAAATTTTATTTTCAAAATGTCAAAGTTACAAAGTTCATAATCCGGCCACTCTAAAATCTCGAAGTTCCAGAGCTCAAGAGCACCAACATTCACTATTCCAAACTCAATCACTTCAGATCCCAAAAAGACAAAAAACCCTAACAGAAACTGAAAACTTAACCCTTTGCGGTCCTTAATTTCTTTTACCCACAGCACCTTAATTAACTTACAAAACAGATGAAGTACTGGGTTTACAATAAAATGTATTCTAATAAGGCAGATTGCGTAACAAATATATTTCTAATTTGCTACGAGTGACAAAGAAATGAAAACGTCTTGAAATCTACCTATTTATCCGAATTATTTCTACGATCAAAGAGAAACGCCATGTCGAGCCACACTCGACACAGGACCGCAAAGGGTTAACTCATATTTCAACCACACCCAAAAAAAAGCAAAAATGAATCTACAAACAAAAAAGCAAGTGAATGACAATATTCCTTGCAGCATCTACTATCAACGAGATGAAAATCATAAAATTCCTTCTTCATAAAAAATAAATCTTCGAATTTGTCATAACAAGCACAATAGCAAAGAACGGTGTAGCAAAAGGTTAAAAATCCTTTCGTTCCTGTCCGGGTTTGTCGTGCGAGAATGAATCAACCACGTATAAGTTATTTTCCAGCAAAACGGAATTCCTCGGTCGATGTTAATCGGTTTTGGTCGAGTAACGAGCTGTTCGATGTCCGACGAAAAGTTTCACGTGGTTTTTTCGCGAACTTCTGGCCACCCTGTATAACGGCCTGGATAGAGTTTAATGAAAGTTGGGCAAAGGCGTGTACGTGATGCAATTTTCGCGCGACAGTTTCGCGAATATCCTGGATATCGCCTGAACACGGCGTGCTGTGGCAAAAGAAGCCGCCAAAAGAAGGAAGCTGTTATTGCGGAAACAGAGACGAACCTGTAATACGGATTTGGCTGAAATTTTTGGTTGGCAACAGGAGAAGTTGCCAACGAAAATTGGCAAACGCTGTCCTTTGAACTGCCCGTGAAGTTTAATATTTAACTTTTAGATTTAATATTCAATGTTTATATATATTTGGAATTTAGAGTTCTTAAATTATACATTAACACTTTGATCGTCACGTCAGCCACATATGGGTGACGCTTGAATTTCCATATGAATCAATCATGTATTTAGTAAGAATTTGTTCATTTATCTAATTGGAAACACTAGTAGTAATTACTTGGACCTGTGAATAATAAATGTAGCAAAATATTGTCAACATATTTGATAGCATTTATTAATCATAAAAATACTATCTAATAAAATTTTCAACTGCGTTAGCATGGTAGTCAACGAGTTGATAATAGCAGTTCTAAACGTTCTAATTCGTGATAAATGTGGAGGAATATGTGAACTTTATTGCACCTTTGCGACCGCCATTTTTGGTCCCAACGTATTTAATATTTATTTCTGATGTCGATGTTTCATGTTCGCGTTTAATATTGATATTTAATGTTAATATTTAATACTGATGTTTAGTATTAATATTTAATAACAATATTTAGCATCGATTTTCGATGCTGATATTTATTAGTGTTTAATATCAATGATGGACAATATTAATGTTTAATTTTATTTTTACGTATTAATGTTTGGCATCGACATCAAGTATTATGCTTAATATCGATGTCTATTATTAATGTCCAGTTTCAATACTTAGTACTAATATTTAATATCAATATCGATGTTAAGTATCAATATTTAATATTAATGTTTAATATTTATATTTAATATCCATATCTAATATTGATCTTTACTATTAATATTTAATACCGATTTTTAATATTAATATACAATACTAATGTTTAATATTCAACTTTCTCTCTGAGTTGAAATATTCTCATACCAACCATGCACAAATGTGTAATTATACGCAGTAAAAATTTGGAGCAGAAACATTAATGAATATTTGTACAATCTTTTTGATCTACAGAAAAGTACGTATAAAAATATTGAAAGTTTTAATATAAAATATAAGTCTGGAGTCCATATGATAAACACCATTCACGTATGAAATGAACATATAAAAAAGTATGAAAGTACAGAACACGTAAAAATATCATAAACTTCTCTCCATCGTGTAATGTATTGGAAAATTTTCGCAACACAACGGGAAGCGTCGTTTTGGTAAATTATTGCGAATGGGTAAATAGTAATTGTACGAAATTTTCGCGAATCACGTTGCAAAATTGTCAACGAAAGACACCGAGAGACCGAGAGGAAAAATTACACGTTTTTCGACTGTACGGTAATTACTGTGAAACGGAGTGAAGATAATGGTTGATTCGCAATTTAGAGCTGCTTTGTGATTTCGGTAGGAGAGAGAAGCTTTCGTGCGAATTCGTTGAATATTTTCCAGGAAAATTAACTGAAACAATGAAGAGAAGTTATTATCCTGTTGAGGGCTATTAATTACCTCATTATACAGATATTTATTCATCCTGTTATTCCATGAAACATGCTTTACAGAAAATTATTTGTGTTCGGTGCATTTTTAGCGAAGTTCCTGTTTAAATTTCAATGTTATGAATATATTTCAGTTTGTTATCATTTAAAGTGAAGATGTTGATTATCGTTTTTAACATTTTTAATTTATTGATTATTACATCAACCATATAAGGAATATTTGAAATTCTATGTTTATGTAATTAAAAATTCTTGTGTTAGAAGAATGTTCTACATGAAATTGTACATAATCAGAATAGTAATAAATGGTGCGGAGAAATAGACATTGTTATAAATAAATGTACCACAAATTACAAAATTTTTGCAATAACAAAATAGTAGACAACGTTTTAATAGATTACATATGTGTATAATTGAAATTATTTTTATTAATAAATTCAACAATCTTCAAAGAATTAAATTTATCGAGTATAATAATTTTGTACTGAATTTATAAATTTTTACTAAACTAAATTAATTAAATCCAATATACGTACATGAGATTCAACAGATTTTAGAAAATTAAATTTATTGAATCCTACAGTATTTGTTAAATTAAATTTATCAACTTCAGTAATTTTGTATTAAACTTAACATTTTTTATTATAGAAGATTTATAAAATTCAAGAAATTTTATAAAATTATGTTTATTGTACTCAACAATTTTTTATTGAATTAAGTTTGGGTCATTCCACGCCGAATCGATCACTTTTTGACCTCACCATCTGCGATTTTGTTTTAATCAAAATATGTTATAGTCCATGTGAAGTTAGTGGGGGTATAAGTCATCATTTTGCCGATTTCGAATTTATTTAAAAATTACAAGCCTTCAAAATTTGCAGTTTTTCCCTATTTTTGTGAAAATAGACATCACTTACGAATTTTTTTCTTAAATGCTACTAGTCCGAATGAGCTAAATTTTTTTTGTTTTATTCATAAAGGATTGTGCTAATATAAAATATTTTTTCTGACTTCGTTAATTTGTTATATAATATGAACAAATTTAAACAAATTCTTAATCCGACCTGCAATGTATCCAAAATACAATGCACATTTTGTATATTAATTAAGAAAGTAGGTAAAAGAAATTCAGGAGTGCAAAGGGTTAATACCTGTTACAAAAAGTCGCGGAGGTAAAAAATAGAGTGAAAGGAAACACATGGAAGTGGTCACTTAAATAAAATAGCTGTAAATTAATAAAGTAGAAGTATGTATAGTGGATCGCCGAGGCATAGTTTAAAAGGAGCATCGTAAGTAAACAAGTGGGGCTTGCGAGAATAGCCGAGCGCGCTTCGTCCTCGACTCGGAATCCGCGGCACCCGAGGATCGAAGGTTCGAGCCCCGGGCCCGGCATTCGGATTTTTCGAAATTAGAAAAATAATAAATTCATAGTATAAGGAGCTCGGGGAGGAGTGGGGAGAGTGACGTAGAGGCCGTAGGGGCAGAGGGATAGTCGGAGCGGGCATAGGAAGAGTGGGGGTCGAGAATCGTAGCTCCTGAGGCTTGTGGTGATTTTCTGATGACGTCAGGAACTAGAAAATGAGAGTGATCGACCAATCGTAGCCGATCGCGAAACCACGTGATAGAAAAGCACGTGCGTTTCAAGGCCAAGGAACTAGCAAATCAGAGAAATATTCGTCTGAAATTTGCTTATAAGCAAATTTTCGAGCCACCAAGACGAAGCTCGAGGAGTGGGGGAAATAAGGCAGTGGTAGTGGGGATAAGGAGTAGTGGTGGTCGAGAAACATAGCTCCTGACAGGGAAATATCCTATCGAAATACAATTGAAATTAAATTTTTTGATGGTTCAAGTCTAATTTTTCTTGCGAACATAATACGTATACTTTATACTTTAATTTTAATACGGATCGTTATGTTAAAAGAAGCATTTGTTATATTTATTTAAACGAAAAAAGAAGAATCATTAGCTGACAGTGTCGTATCAAACACAAACGCTGAAGTTCGAACAAATCCGCTTCCCCGTACTGTAGAATTCGCGTAAGAAACAGCACCGTAATGGGTATATTAAAATAAAATGTTTGATGATTGAATTATAATTTTTCTTTATTAATCTCTGAATTTATTTTCTTATTTATTTTATTTTCTTCATTAATCTTTCATGGAAAATATTGTGACATTAATTTTCGATTATCCATTATTGTGAGGGGCTCATTTTAAAGGGGAAGCTTCAGGGAATATAATATACTTTTTTCAAATTTTAATCAGGTATAATTTTTATTGAAAACCATAAAAAAGAATTTGTTTAAATTTGTTCATATTATATAACAAATTAACGAAGTCAGAACAAATATTTTATAGTAGCCCAATCCTTTATGAATAAAACAGAACAAAATTTAGCTCAGTAAATATTTTCCGCGGCAGTTCGGAAACACAGCCTCGTGAAGTTTAAAGGGTCGAAAAGAAAACACGATGCAAAAGTAATTTTGCAATTCGTGGATATTTGGCGATTGTCGCGGAACGAAAAACGGGGAACGTGTCGCGGCAGTTCGCGCGAGAACGTTGAATTTTCGACGAGCAACCACTCTGCTCTCATTTGAAACACAAATCAAGAGGAATAATTGAATGGCACGAGATGCACCAAGTTTACCTCTAGCCATGGATTAGCTTTCTGGAGTAACGAACGATACCGTGTGGATTAAACCGAACCGAGTGGCCTCGAAAAATTATCTCCGGTTCTTGTTTTGTTTCAATTTCATGCATTATTCTTATCCGCAACTGCTTACGCAATCTGTGTCTCGCAGTTTTCGATTAATTGTGCTCTGATTTTGAGAAGCTCGGCAATATTGCATGAGAAAATCAATGCATCGAGTGACAATTTTATTATAATCAACAACAAACTATTTACATTTTGTTATAAGATCTTGTTTCAGTTTTTTAACTGATCATTTTACAAATTTTATGTTCGTTACATTGAGAATGCAAATTAGTGACAAATATGATATAACAAATTTAATTCACAGATGGAGTGGGAAAATTGTTTCGCATAATATGATATATGTATACATTTTGTAAAATAAAGAATAAAATATTTTCATCGTCACTGGATATTATTTTACTATCATTCTATATGTTTATTTATTTAAATTTTCATTTCAAACTGAATGAATATTTATAAATTATAAATATTAATACTATAAATATAATACTATACTAGAACGTATTTATAAATAATAACTATTTATGGATGAATCGAAAATCAAAGTAGTAGAAATAAGCTATCATATAATAAAGCCAAGAACTTATAAAAGTAACGAAGTCAAAAACATATAGAATGTCTAAAAACAAGCTAAGCAATAAAGGATTAAACCTTTGTGATAAAGAATTAAAACTGTATTTATTGTCTCATCACTTACTGTAATTACAAAATATCGAGAAACGATAATTACCGAAAAACGGAAAGGTGGGACGTTGATTAAGACATTAAGAAAACGTCCCGGAATAGTAATTAACCTGATGGCAATTATACTCGTGCTCGTTACATCGATCGTCGACTTTCGCTTTTCCAGTGTCACGTACGCGAAGAGGATTAAGGCGAGCTTGAATTATCACCGGCAGATTCTCGTGAATTTTCTTTCACGATCGTTATCCTTTCCGCCCCCGTTGTCCTTTCGATCCCCCGCCCCCGGCCTCATTCACCCTTTCTTTTTATCCCTGTCGTTTTCGTTGCTTTCAAGTCTTTTTTTCCACTTTTCATTTTCATTATTCTTTGTAGCTAACAAGCTTCCTGCTGGTCCTTTTGAATTTTGATCTCTTTTCATGTAAAAATTCTCTCTTCCAGCCGCGATCTTTTCTCCCGTTTCATCCGGCGACCCCCTTCGCTCGTTTCGCCGGTCCCTTTGTCTCTCCCTTTACATGGACGTGGCCCGCGATTACGTTTGTTTGCGGTGGACCACGAAATTTCAGCAAAACGAGAGACCTCGGCGCTACGGCCATTTTCGGTGCCCGAGCCTCGAACAATTCCGTACCCGTTGAATTCGGCGTCGTTAAGCGTTTCGCAAAACGAAGAAAAACTAAAAAGGTCCCGATCGTACGTAATCGAGTCGGAACTATGCCGCCGCGGTAATTATGCATGTAAATGACGCGTTTGCCGGCGAGATTTGCATTAATTTCGCTAATCGTCCCGATGCAGCGCCACGTCCAATTGCGAATTAATTGGTACGCCGGACAGGCGATCGTCGAAGGTAACGAGGCTCGTGTTAATTACGAAATAATACTGTTTCCGCCGGAATCGAAGATATTTTATTTACGAGAACGGGACACGAAGTGAACCTCGAACTTTTTGATCGCCTCTCACGCAGTTCGAACGTAGCGAAAATTAATTGCGTTTCACTAACTATTTTTGCGAATGGATTTTAACCTTAGAGATATTAAGCTTTGAGCTTTCATGCTTACGCTAAATATAAAAAGTATTATACCGGAATAAAAAGTTTGCTGGTCTGGTGACAACGTTGTTGCCTCGTAATTCGTACGACGCATGATTGCGTCCCATAGTACTACTTTTTTTTATATTTCATTTTATCCCTCTTTTATCTGCTTGTGCTTTTATAACCGACTGCAGTAAAGATTTTTATCCTTTTAACTATAATTATATTTCTTTTGGTATTCATGTTTTCGGTATGTTCTGAAAAGGTAGTTGACACAGATTACGACTCAGAAATTTTTTTAGAAATTGCAGTTAATTTTATTAACATTTTTTTTATTATACATATAATATACACACATTGTACATAGAAATTATAGATGCAAGTTACATATACATGTTATACTGTACATGTAGATTATATGTATACATATACAGTCGTGGACCAAATTAAGTGTACAGGTATCATAAATAACAAAAGGTAAATTTAATTAACTAATAATGCCTATAAATCAAACCTTTATTGCACAATTATATACATTAAATAAATGTTTTTTCAAGTCTACACAAATATCTCACGTTCTAAATTTAAAATTTATTTACAACATTGTAATAAAACAAAACATTTTCTACATTTCTGCAATGTCCACTTAATTTTGTCCATGTGTGTACAAATCATATAACGTATACATTATATAATTTATATAAGGTGTTTGTATGTATGTCATATAATGTATATAAATTACACATACAAACCATACAATATAGTATACAAATTGTACAACATACAAACTTATTCAAATAAAATTCACTTCAATTTATCTTCTTCACACAAAATTATATGCAAAATATTTTTGTCAATATCTGCATGACTTTCAAATACTTACAAAACAACAATTTAATTAATTTAAATAAGAATATAACATTTTTACTTAAAACCCATTGCTTTTAATTTATTGTGGATTCCTGTCGCTTTGAATAACTTTGAAATGTTTCCGCGAAATCACAAAAAAGATTTTGCTTAATTCAGAGATTTTCTAGGCAAGGTGTACACGAGCTTCTTACATATTGTTCTTTTTTTGGTGAATCGAATTATCTCGCCTCAACGTTCACAGCTTTCAAGAATCTCTCCCGGTTCTCGAGGAACGGAGAATCCAGCCCCGAGAGAAGGTAATTAGCGAGACGACGATCGTCGGTGTAACAGAGCAAACTGTGCCAGGTTCATTTTTCTACGAGCACTCGAGAACGTGAAACGCTGAAAGCAAGTCCCTCTACTTTCCTAGAGTTCCTTCGTTTGTCGTCGCTCCGAAATTTGTCCTGCAATTATGTCATATTAACAACTCGAAACAGCCTCAAAAGTGATATTCAAAGTTCACATTTTCCTATTTGAATAGCACGAACGGGGACAGAAATATATGGACATATTTAACCCTTTGCACTCGAAAGCATCTTTACCGTTGTCAAATAGGAGCTGCAAAACTTTCTAATTGAAAAGTGTGATAAACTTTTTTGAAATTATTATTTTGTTTGTTGTTAGTCGCCAATATTGCCTGTTTTCCTGTGTTCAAACAGCCCACGAATAATTCTATACAATTAGTTAAAAGTTGTTTATTTTAAATTGTGGCATTATATCAAATGGCGCATGTGAGTCGCCTCTCGGGTACAAAGGATTAAATTTATAATTGGACATGACAAAAATAGAAGACATAAAATTTGTGCAAAATACTCGGATGATCAATGTTATGTACGTTGGTATTTTAGACATATTTATATTACTGTATCGTTAAACGGAGCACTGACAGTATACAATCGCTACTGGTTATGAATATTCTTAATATTCATGGAAAACTGGTTTTTCCTTGCACTTTGTGCTTTCATTCCTCTAATAGAGAAATTCGAACACTGTTATTGCATTTAATATACAAATTCTTGCACTGTTACTGCATTCAATCTAAAAATTCGTACACTGTTATTGCATTTAATGTAGAAAATTGTACACTGTTACTGCATTTTATATACAAATTTGTTCACTGTTACTGTATTTAATCTAAAAATTCGTACATTGTTATAGCATTTGAAATAAAAACTCAAATAGTATCGATGCATTAAATAGAGAAATTCATAAACCGTTACTGCATTTAGTACGTAAATTTATTCATTTCTATTGCATTTAATATAGAAATCCAGAAGTTTCACAACAGTTATGCGCGAGATTGCCCATAAAACGCAACTCACCCAGCAATATAAACGATTGCGAAGCGAGCACCTATTCCGCCAACTTTCCGCAGACACTAACCATTTCGTACAACGGCGCGACGATCATCCCTCTATAATGCACGGGGGTCCCTCCACTATAGGGGACATTTTGTTGGTTACGAGGCAAATTTCTCGATAAACTTTCCAACGTAATGGAGCATTACTTGCAATTAAACGGGTAGCCGTTGGTGACCGCAACCCGTCGATGCAATCCACAGTTCGCAACTTCGTGCAAGTCGTTCGGAGATCGGTTGTTGTATCGTGGTTTCCCTTCGTTCTATTAGGTAGATGCATATGAAATGTCGGATTCTCTGTAGATGTGAACATTTGTCACGGCGTAGACTTCCACTACGTATCGAGTACTTGAACTTCGAGATCGATGAATACCGTTGTTGCGAACGAAGAAATTCTCGATTAATTTACCAATTAATTTTCTCAATTTATTAAAACACAATAAGATCTTGCTGAGAGACGAAGTACACGCGACGAGCATTTAGTGTCATATCCACTTGGTTATATGTACTGTATTATATTTTATACAATGTTTCATATAATATTAGGTTCGGTGCATATAAAATGTCGGATGTACCCAAGCAAATGGATCATATTTTGATTAAATAAACGGCTTTTGAAAAAAGATATGCCGTTTGTATGTTCACTCTAGCATCCGACATTTCATATGCATTAACCTAATACATCGGCTGCTGTTTGCGCGAAAATGGCGAGAAAGATTCGATGGTAACGGGTTATCGAGCCACGTTTTCGGCCAAGCTACCGAATTCGGCCAACTTGCTTCGAAACTTACGAGATTGTTTCGTTTGAACCACGGCCCTCGCCATATTACGACCCTCGTGATTTCACACTTAACGCGTTCGACCCTCCATCAAGTATGCAATCAGCGGTTCCCGCCGCTGCCGATGGAGGATTATGGTTCTGTTTTGCACGGTTTCATCCCGGCTCGAGATGATGGGCGATAATGTTCCGCCGCTCCGTTGCAGCTGCTTCTGGTTACTGGTTGTAGTTGCGTCTCTGCAAAACGACCCACTCCTCTCGTATGATTGTGTTTCGGTTGTTTTTAGATACTCGATCGAGTTGCTTTGAGAATTATGCATATCGTCGATATCGCGTTTACCAAATTGTGTATTCTCGATATTTTGGATATGTATCAACTCCGGATTACTTTGGTTGGAAATTTGAAAGTTTAGAAACTCGGAGGTTTGGAAACGGAGAAATTCGATAACCGGAGAATTAGAAAGACACATCACTCACATTAGAAATTTGGGGAAGTTGAAAATTGAGAAACAGAAGCGTTCATATTTATAAATTGACAGATATAGAAAAATACAAACCTTTAATCTTTCCAAATACCTAAATTGTTCTACTTTCAAAGCCTTCGATTTATAGGTTTACGAAACTGTCTTTTTAGAAATTTGAAAATCTACAAATTTGTGTACCTGAATGATTAGTTATTTATTCCTGTGTGTGTTATACTATTTGAATATGTCAAAACTAATAAACAGAAACGAAAAATTCTGAAAATACACAGAAGAGTTTGACGAGGTAAATCTGCATGAAACGTGAACGATAAAATTATGGAGAAAAATACGGGAGAGACTAATTCGAGAATTTGAATGGACAATGCAATATGCAAAGAAGGATAAAGTCTCAGGTAGATGTACAACGAGAATACTGACAGGAATTAAATGTAGAATGGAAAAGATAGAAGCAGAAATAAGCTAGGACAGGATATCAGAAAGTATAATCGGAATTAACGAAAAAGAATGAAGAACACCTGCAAGAATGGAGAACAAAGAAATGTAACCTGTCAGTTTCATGTAACATGATTGCGATGACAAAAGAGTATGGCATTATAATTTATATGAGATAATGTATTGAAGTACATCAATTTGGGATATCAGGTTAATGAAAAATATTTACGCGAACATTTCACGCATGCCTTTAATAATAATTCTTTATTGAACGACGCTAATTGACGATGTTAATTTATAAATTGAATTTATTGTTTGCCTCAGGGAGAAATTAGCCATTGTATGTTGGGAATATTGATTGAACGTTTATAAAATCGCTTTCGACGAACTTCGAGCTTGAAAAGGACGTAACATAAATGATATTTTATGGTACTTTTGTGTCATTAAATGTCATGTCACTTTACATATTTCAGAGTTGATCAATGTGTACTGTATCCGACAATCAGCCATTTTGTGTTATTAATTGATATTAACGGAGCTGTTACATAGCTATTACCAGCAAATTTTAAGTTATATGTTCATATAACATACTGTTTATTTTATACCACTGTTATGTTATTAAATCGTGATTGACATTCCGGGCTTTCAAAATTTACCATTATTTGCTGTAATTGACGGTCATTTTACGTTAGTTATATTAGCGAAACGTTTATGTATACACATTTTTATTAAACTTCGAACATGAAATTGATGTGAGCGTACTTTTACACCACTTTTATGTCATCAAATTTTTATTGATTTTGTCTGTTTCGAAGTTTGTCACGATTCACTCTTACGACAGTCAGCCATTTTATATTGAGAGTATTAACGATCAATCAGTTGTTTTCGCTAAATCTTAAGCTTGAAATTGCTATACAATAAATATCTTTTCTCGAATATCCATGTCATCAAACAGTATTCGATTTTATTCCCAAATCAGTGACTTATATGTAGCAGAAAAATTAAATAAATAAATACTACTTTGCAAA
Organism: Coelioxys conoideus; assembly: GCA_947623535.1. Lineage (NCBI taxonomy): Eukaryota > Metazoa > Arthropoda > Insecta > Hymenoptera > Megachilidae > Coelioxys > Coelioxys conoideus. The sequence goes on along the minus strand of OX392456.1, from coordinate 13,153,261 downwards.
AAGTTACAGAGGAGACTTAAGGACACATCCACGTATACAATAAAATATCTTTCGTATAATTTATACATAATTTTCTCCGATCCTTATCAGCTTTTGCATTTATTTGATTTGCCTTCAAAGCATAAAATTCATTGAACAACAGAAGTTTATATCTTCCAAATTCATCGTGCGAGGAACGGCAATCGAATGGTCGAAACTTTTGATAAATGATTGAAACATGACGATAGGGTGTGTCACGCTATAGCATTCCGGAATTTATTCGAATCCAATAAAACATCGTATCCGAGCCGTAAACCTGAGCCATACCAATTACGTGATTCCGTGGATACAATCTGGAGGCAATTTAATCTCCCGCGACGAATGAAGCCCGAATAAAATCGCCTCTTTCAATCAAATCCCGTTTCAAAAACGACCCGCGGGTATCTCAGGCGATCTATCATTTCCTCGCGGGTGATACAAGCGCGCGAAACCGTATACGTAAAAAATCACTTTATGGAACGCTCGAAAAATCCCGCGAACGAATTAGAAACGAGAGGGAAATTATTACGGTATCGAGGGTGAAACGATCGACTGGTCCGGTGGAAACGTTAAACCGTAATGTTTAACCGTGGCCTGTATATCGTTGCTTTGGGTATCGAATTCGCGATAAAAGTGTGAACGCTTCAAAGGGAGCTTTATTTCGCTGGAAACTCGATAGCGACCTACATTCCGTTCGCAACAATTTTTTTTTTTCTTCCCTCGCTCCCGCCGCTCGTTTCTTCTCCCTTCCTCTTTTTTTTTTTTGTTCGCCGCCTGGGGGAAAAAATTCATAGATTTTTATCGACGTGTAACATCGATTCCGCGAGAACGAGCACGCGGCGGTTGCAGGTTCTGAAACACCCGCATTCATGATGTATATGTGACCGACGGGGGTCCTTTTCTCTCTGACAACGATCCGGAAGAGAATCAAAAGTGGATAGGATCAAAGACTCGGCCGGAGAAAGGAGCTGGACCGTGTTTGATCGTCGGTTGAATTAAAGATGACCATCAACGAGTGCTCGTTGCGGTTCGTTAAAGTATACTCCACACGTATCGGCCGATCGTAATTTTCCGGCTACGTCTGCGTTAATCAATACTCTACACTGAGCTAATGGTTTTCGTCGTTTAACTGAGAAAATTGATGGACTGTTAATCGATGTTACCTTCGGTAGAGGTGTAAGGATGTAGGAATCTATGGTTATGGAGGGACGTTCGTCTACCGATAGATCAATAGATACTGGCCGACAGATCGATGTTTAAGTGTCTACAGATGCAGGAGTCTAGAGATATGTCCGTGTGAGAATGTAGAAATCTATGGATCTGGAGATTTACGTGTATAGATGTTTTGGGGTGACGTTTGTTTAGGGATCTAGACATACATATATTCATTTACGGATTTAATGATGTAGGGATCCATAACCATAGGAATTTAGGAGTTCCTAGGTGTATCTAGGAACTGATAGTTGGAAATATTTTTGGGAGCAGGTTTATCTAGGGATGTAGAAATATGTTTATCTGCAAATGAATGGATCTAGGGATGTGTTGGTTTGAGGATGAAGAAATCTGGCGGTTTAGGAATTCACAGATAGTATTATCTGGAGTTGTATTGATCTAGAAATATGTGAGTTCTGGAATATAGAGATGTAGTGATATAGACACCTACAATTATAAAAATTTAGGAATTTAGAAATCGACAGTCATGGACATACAATAAATATGTTGATGTAGAAATGTAGGAATATAAGAATGTTAAAGTTTACATTTATGGGAATTTAGGTATCTAGGAATCTACATTTATAGAAATTGTAGAATATATTGCTTTGTTCTAGTCTAGAGACATATTGATTTAAGGATATGGCAAGATATGGACGTAAAAGACCAGGAAAAGTCTTGAAAATAACATTGAAATGTTGCAAAACTATAAACAATGATAATATTTAATTTAATAAATATATATAAAAGCTCATGTCTTATTAATTTTTTAACGTCATCTGACTATTATGTAGTGTTTAAAAATAAATTTTTTTAATTTAGATTATCTAGTTTAATTTGTCGAATTATTTTGTATTTGATAACATCCCGATAATTTGTATGATTATTCTGATATCTGAAAATATTTAATTTTCAGATTAACAATTCAAACTGTATTATAGTTTATAGATTACTTAATATCGTTATCTTGTCTAATATTAATACCAAATACGTACGTAATATATCACATACTATACTAATGCATCATATGTGTAACAAATTTTATATATTTATATGATTGTATGCAGTCCACGCTATTGTGTATTTACATGTGTATAAAATCGCACTAAAAAATATCGACTTTACTTGCCTTTCTATTAAATTCCATTTGTTTTGTTATACATGGTATTGAAATGATAGTGCGAATTAGATTTATTGTCCGTCAAATTGAAACGTTTCAATCGTTCAATTATGAACTTAAACGCACCTGTTACGCTGATACTTTCGATTACATAGTATCGAATTGATTGCACTTGAAGATATATTCACAGTTTTCAATAAAATCCATGCAACTGAATGGCGCGTCACTGTGAATAGGGTGAACTGCGTCAATATTAATTTCAATCCTGAAAATGTTACATGGAGCCATGTTTTCCGAAACGTGTTTGATTTCTGTACTCTCATCTTTAAATTTCTTAAAGGATATAGGATGACTCTTTATGCCACTTCATTTTTTTTAATTACTGTTCAATTGTTTTCAATTCAAAAATTAATTTACCCTTCAAATTACGGATACTTCAGTATTTCAATTATACAGGGATTAATTTTCTTTTTATCAGAAAATTGTTTATTGTTTATACACACTATACATATGTGTGTGTATTCGCTTTTTCACATTTACACACTATATGTGTGTATATTCACTCTTTTTTACATTACCAATATTTTCACATTTCTTTTCATGTAATTACTATCGATTCAACACTTTGATGCACCTATGACTGACATTTATATTGCCATACAAACCTATCAACATTATTAACAATTTATTCACTTACCTAATTGCAAACATTCGTATTACTACTTATAGAACTATCAATAACAAATGTAACAAAATATATAAAAATATTTATATTAGATTTGTTGAAAATTAAAACATCAAGAAAACACCTAATCAAGTATTCAATTGCTTCAGTTCCACGGTCAAAATAATAAAATAAAACAATAATATTCATTAACTTCATAAAAATCAACCATAAAGAGATTAATTAATTGTTGCTAACTAAAATTCGATCTACCCGATAGATTTTCTCAAAGTTAAATAAAATCTATCGTCCGAATATTCCACACATTTAGTCGTTTAATTAACACGCTCACTTTTAATTTAACCATGGTGCTCAGAAACACATTTCTTCGGATTTGTTAAAGCATAAAAAATCGCACAAAAAAAAACAATTAATATGTTAACTAGAATGTTACATCTTTTTTTCGACGTATTACTAAATAATTAACAAATAAATGCATTAGTATGCGTTCTAATGATATTTCCTTTCTTATTAATTAAAATGTACAGGACGGTTATAGCCCTCATTTGCGGGATAAACATCAAATTCTCGTGACGTTATGGCAGAGAGAATAAACTGTGCAGCGAATTTATTCGGAATTGACCTCGGCCAAAAAGAGGCGGAGTTTAAAGAGAAAACAAAAGAGATCGACGTTCCCATTTAAGAATCCCAAAGGATTCCCATTGATGTATGTGTATGCAAAGCCCATAGCCCGGGTTGCTTTATCAAACGTAGGGGACATCGATTCGAGTGGCTTAACGGCGTAGTTTTGTATGGGGCTATTTTTAAAGGGGACTGGATAATCCTTTTTAGCGCGTTTGTCAAGGAATCTTCCGCGATCCGTCGTATCGGGGGTCCTTTAAAACCTGATATCCTCTTTCGAGCTACGCCACCTGCAAAAGGTAATTCTCTTAAGGACCTCCTACGTTCATAAATCTTCGCGTGTAGTCCTCTACGTGTTTGTAAGAACATTTGCATCCACGGAACAGGAGCGGTGAATAGCTACCAAGATAAAATAAGATCGAATAGTTCGCTGAATAATACAAGCGGGGATATATTGCTCGCGGACTGCTAAATCGGCTACGGTCCTCACACAAGTAATGACTTCAGTGCGCATGTTTGTGCAAAAGTAATGACTTCGGCGCGAATGTTTGTGCAAAAGTAATGACTCTGCCGTGAACGTTCGTGAAAAAGTAATCACTCCACTGCGAACTTTTGTGCAAAACTAATAACTTCATCGAGAATTCTTATGCAGAAATAATTATTTCATTGCGAATTTTTATACAAGAATAATTATTTCGTAGCGGATTTTTATACAAACATAATTATTTCATTGCGAATTTTTATGTAAATGTATATCTTTGTACTGGAAAATGAAGATTTGGATGCGAAGTTCATTTATGTAATTGATGTTTAGAGGCTTAATTTTGATTGGGATAATTGATTACTTAACATTACTCGTTATATTACAACTGACGATGTTGTAGCTTTTGGTAATATCGAAAGACTTACTTCCATGCAGAAATTAAAGGATTGAGAATTTGAAAATTTGTAAATTCGGGTGCTCTGAAAATTTAGGAATTTGAGAATTTAAGACTTTGGGTGTTTAGGAATTTTGGGATTGAAGGGTTGAGGAATTAAAAAATTTAGAGACATAGGAATTACAATTTTGAGGGATTTACGAATTTTGGAAATCTACAAATGAAAAAAATTCGAAAATTTGAAATATTAGAAATTTGTAAAACTTGAATTTGAAAATTTGAATTGTGAATTTGAAGACCGACGAATTTGAAAATGTAATTATTTGAGAATTTGGGAATTCGAACATTTAAAAATTCCGCTTTGAAAATACGAAAATTTGTAAATTTAGGGATTGCAACATTTGATAATCCGGAAATTTGAAAATTTACAAATATCAAAATGTGAAAATTGAAAAACTTAGAAATGTATAAATTTGCAAATTTAGGAGATATTGGTATAAAAAAATGTGGGACCTTGGAAATTTCAGACATCGAAAATTCCGAAAATTGTATCAAACTTAACAATATGAAAATTTGAAGATGTAAAAGTTTGTGTATCTAAAAATATTACTGTTTAAAAGTTTGCTGTTATAGGAAAAGGAAAATATTATTGATAACTACTAAATTTGTATAATAATCAACACATTAAATATCATTATATTATTATTAAACTGTTATGTATTTAACCTGTGTTATCTTTTATCGATTTTTATAAAAGGTTTGGCGCACTTTCGTAAATCGTTCATGAAATTCAAGTTTCGTGTATAAGTTCATCCTCTTTCATGGATACTCGCCCTTCAGCCTACAGTTATAAAGGAAAGTCTTTCACCGAAAAAATAAGTTACTATACTCGGTTCGTATAGTCCTCGAGATTTTGCTAGCTCGAATACTTTGTGCATTCCTGAGAAACGTTGATGTTCTCTCTTGGAACATTCACGAAATTGAAGTTCCGCGTATCTAAGTTCATTCTCTTTTATGGTTACACACCCTACATTCTCACCCCTCCCTTACTATTATGGAACAAAATTATTCGACGTGCAAATAAATTACTATATTCACTTTTCGAACTCTTATATTCATCACACGCGAATAAAAAATGAAGAGATATTTGTTTTAAACATTCGAATAACTGTTCCATAAATAAACATGTTATGAACAATAATATTTAAATCCAATTGCAGACACGAGATAGAGTGTGATCTTTCGGGTGGAAAGGGTTATTTTGACCAAGTATTTGCTGTTGATTCGTTGTTCTTCGGGATTCAACTTAATGAACCACGGAGTAGTTAGGTTATAGAATCGGTGAATCCACTCGAAAGACAAAAATAACAAAACAACCGACGAGGGTGAAATGTTTGTGCTTTATTAAAATAAGAACTTGATATATCACTTAAGAAAAATAATAACACCTCGCAAACTGACAATGGACTTTAAAAGATAAATACAAAATGTGTACTCTTTGAGAGTTATTGGAAATCTACTGAGGAGAAAAAATAATGTTCTCTCCAGAATAAAATATGTAGTGCGGATTGGCGTGCTGCTGAGGGTGAACAAACGACTAAGTTAAAATTAAGCTATTTTCATTGGTTCTGGAAAATTGAGGGGAAGTGGACAAGAACCGCCCTTACCAAATGCTTATCGCATGGTCACTCTTTGCCTGAGTGACTTAAAATAAAACGTATGACATTGTTTGTCACCTAACGGTTCGACACTCATAAAATAATAAACCGCGTTGGCTCTCGAAAATCGTGCTAAATTAAAAAAAAAAGTTTATGAATGTATATTGCATGTTGTAAAGAGCAGCAAAAGGCAGTTGTTGATTATTCATGAAATTTTTAAAGTTAAAAATAAGCCCAATGGCTTTATGATTTTATGAATGCGTCGCAACATTTGCAATTTTTCACCAGAACGTAATAAGTATTATACCGAGTTAAGGTACGTGGAAGTATGTTTTACGAACATCGGATGTAAGAAAAGTACGATAACCGGTCCCCAAGCCCCGGTCGATCATCCCTTCAGGATTTTCCTGTTGGACGTTCGACTGTGCCCCGTATTCGCCCGAGGATGGTTCTGTTGAACGAAAGAGCCTGAGCAAACCTCCACTCCTCTCGATCGGTAGTGCATCATCAATTCGTAATCAGCCAGGATTTGTCCTCCGTTTCCTACGTAAGGTTCTCGTTGAAATGGTAGATGCACGGATCTCTTATAAATAAGGTAGAACCGAGTCGAAGCAGACGACAGCCGGTGAACTTTGGCATAGACATCGTCAACCCTTCGTGGTTAAACGAAAATTGCCGGAGAAGTCGCTCGCAGTTGCAGTCAAGGTATAGTAAATTTGGGCGAGACGTCTTTAGAATTAATTATAAATTCCTTGTATCGCAATATTAAAAGCTTCATCGTAAATCACAGTTTGTTTAAAATGACGATTGTGTTGGTTTCATTGTAGTAATTCCAAGGGTGCAAAAAACGGGTTTAAAAATGTGCTCGATATTTGAAAGTACAGTTATTTTTAGCAAATGAGTAGTCTATACACGGTCATTCGACTTGTTACAATAATTTAAAATCGACGGTATTGAACATTTTAACCATAAGGATTTTCTTAAAACCATCTACTGAAAGCAGAAATATCTTCAAGGTTTAATATTATATTTAATACATACTAAAGACAAAGTATTAGAGTTTGTGTCAACTTACTATATTGTATATGTATACGTAACACGTTGTTCAAACTAGAGGAGCTTGATTAATGTTATACCCCATTATCAAAATCTATCATTCTATCATTTACTCAAACTGTATTAATTAACAATCAGTATAACGCGTTTCGTATAACATCGAAACTCGTATAAACTAATTAAACGAACGAGTACCATCGAAATTAACGAGAACACGCATTCGAAGAGTGCACTTTATCCGGCTATAAATGCACGAGGAAAACGAGGAGGTCCGAAACGGAGAGCGAAGTTTCGCAAGGAATGCATTATCGCGGAGAAAAAAAAAAATCGGTGGTCTAGTTATCCGCTGATGGTCGTAGAAGGATTAAATATGCATGACCGACCACCGGTGGACCGAAGGAAGCGGAGAATTGTAAATCAGCAGCGGGTCGATGCACAACTTCCGTAGAAAAGTAACTGAAAACAAATAGGGGTGGAAGTGCCGGGAGAAATACCGGTGTCTGTATGCGAGCATCCGTGACCGGATGACAGCGTTTGTGTTTGCATGGGAATCGTTACTGGGGGTGGCAATACTCGGGAACACGCCAACTGCGACACTTCCGTGGAACTTTCTAACGAACCGGCCGAGAGTTTCCGGCGTTATCGATGTAAATCAGGGACGAGGTTATAATTTAATCCGACCGGACCCGACAATGGGATAGTCCATTGATGTCCGAACGGAAATGTTAACCACGAAACGCCTGGTAGATCGCTCCTTGTAGCGCGAAGGGGATGATCTTTAACGCTAAACCTACCGGCGTATAATGCACGTTTATTTTGAAATTAAAAATGAAGTTGAGGAAGGACAAAATAATCCTGGCCAGACTCAGAACCGGTCATTGTAAACTCACACACGAGTACCTGTTCGAACCCACCTACTGTGCGAATGCAATAAATATCATATTCAGAGACAAAAGTACGGAATAACATCGACCAAAGCCTTAATATCACCGAAGCACATAGAAACTACCCTAAAATACCTGAAAGACATGAAATTTTTTAATTAGCGAATTTGGGAATTTGGAAGTTTTAGGATTTTGAGTTTTGAAGGTTCCGGTATTTGGGGTTTCGGGATTTGAAATTTTAGAAATTTGTGGATTTCTTAAATAATTAGATTTAAAAAATTTGAGGACTTGTTAGTTTGATAATTTGGATATTTTGTATTTTAGAAACTTTAGTAATTTGGAACTTAGAAGTTTTTAAATTTTAGGAATGTAGACATTTTTTATTTTAAAAGTTTGGACAATTAGCATTTTGAAGACTCGGAATTTTTTAAATTTTAGATGTTGGAAATGAAATAATTTAGAAATTTTTAGTTTTAAAGATTCGAGAATTTCAAATTTAAGGGATTTGACATTTTTTAAAGTTATGGATTTCTTCAATTTTTGACTTTGGAACTTCTCAGATTCCGTAACTCAAGCATTTAAAAATTTGAAGATTTGGCAATTTTGGATCTGCAAGATTTGAACATTTGAAATTTTGAAAATTTAGGTTTAGAAATTTGTCCATTTTTTAAATTCAGGCATTAACAAATTTGAAGTTTTGAAAATAGCAATGTTTGGGATTTAAAAAATTTTTATTTTTAGAAATGTAGATACTTAAAAAGTTGAGGTTTTGAGAATTTGTGTTTTCGGAAATGTATAGTTTCGAAAAAATATTCCGCTATTTTGAAGGATAGACAGCTTTAGAAATATAAAAATTTATTTAATTTACGAATATGGAAATTTGAATATTTGCATTTTGTTCTTCAATTTTAAATCCATAAATCGCTTAAAAGCATATAATTTTGAGTCACAACTAATAGCCCTACCAATTTATCTTCAGTAAAATAAATCACAAAAAATAAATGAACGTACAAGAAAAAATAAACGTACTGTAGAATCAAATTTTTTACAACTTCCCGCAACGAGAATATCGATCGATAAAACTGTACACAACTTTTTTCTACCAAAATTGTCAACCGTATAAAAAGTTCGGAAACCTGTAATCCGCTCATGAGTGTACTGTTACCGAGCGATAATGAATGCGAGTTAATTCAGCTTATCTGTGCAATTATTTCCATCGAACCGAACGATACGATGTTCCGCAACTTTTTCAACGAGTCCGCAAACAAAAATGGCAACACAAAAAAGTTCGACGACCGCCAACAATTTTCAATAACGTTCCACGGAATTTCGTGTACCCGTTATATTTTTTAATCCCCGCGTTTCGCCGGTAAACGAACTGGCATGGAATATTATTCAATACATGACCGGCGAGCAGCCTTTATTTACGATTCCCATCGGGAATGAAAGACAAGCTTAAAAAATTGTTCCCGTGTGGTGCACATGTGGAAATCGTCGATTTCACGGATTTCCCCGCAGACCTTGTTATACCAAAAGGGTTGCCACAATCTGAGGATATATTTCTTGGAACAATTGTTTGTAGCAAAAGGAATTAAAAGAACGATAAATCTCTCGAGATTCAAAGGATTGTGATAATCGAGTCTTTCCTATTCTCTGTATCACAGCAGTTGATCTTTTACGATTTTCTTTATCTTCTTTATCCCTTGCTATTATTTTATGGAGTTGCTTCTGAGAAACTCTCCGATGTACTTCCGATTATTCTCCGATGTACTTCCTATAAATAATGCACGTCAGATTTTAAAGACCTGTAGTGAATAGGTTTATAAGCTTGTTCTTACTGCGACCATGTTTTATTTGACTGATTGTTGTGGATTTGATTGTTTCAAATAATATTTTTCATTCGTTAACATATCTGTGCATCGAATTTTATAGATATATTCTCAAATTTGTGTTGATGATGAGATCAGACGTAAATTCGATTATTCTTCAAATAGTTAACAATGAAGTATTGATTAAATTTGGTTAAATATTCGGAAATATTCGAAAAATTTATAGGAACTTAGGAATGTTGTTTTCCAATTTATGGGTCAACGAATTTAGAAATGTAGCAATTTAAGATCTCCAAATGCTCAAATTTTTACACTTTTCATAAATCCAAATCTTAGAATTTCCTAAATTATAAAAATTTCCAAATTATTAAATTTCTCAATTACAATATTTCTAAATTTTCAACTTTTTTCGCCAACATTGACATTCAAAGAAGAAGAAAGTGATTCACATTTTTATTAATAATATTCAGATGGATGAAAATTATTTTACTGGTATAAAACAGTGTCATAAATTGACATTCATTATTGTAACTAATAAATAGTAATAATAATAGGTATTTAATTTATATTAAATTTATATTAAATAAGATACATTGTAATTGTAATAATTCCAAACACGCCTCTCCAATTTATTAAATTAAGCAATATTTATTATTATTAGTTTAATGATTCCCAAGTAACTTAATTAACATAAATAAATTAGGAATAATTAACCTAGTTATCGGTCATCTTGTATAATTTAACTTTAGCTTTCCGATAATTATTCAATAATATTTTACCCTCGGTGATTAAATTTTCATTTTTCGATAATTATTCGTAAAACTTTTACCCTTGATAATTCGAGTTTAATTTTTCGATAATTATTCGATAATTAAATGCACATCAGAAAAAAGTTAACTCGTAGTTCCGTGTAAAAAGAAATTGTCGACGTAATTGAAAAAACTTTCCATAGTTGCTCATAAACATTATAAAATTATTGGAATATTAAAATATGTATATCATGGAGGGAAAAGTGATAGAAGTTGATTGAGAGGAAAGAAGGAAAAGTTGTCCGGTGATATTCAAGACACTAAGGGTGGCTTTCATGAACAACCCTTCGAACGAGACCTCGTAACCCCTTTAAAACTTCTCGACCTCACAGATTTCTCCCTTTCGTTTTTTTCGTCTCTATTTCCTCCCTCTTTGCAACCCCGTCACGTGTTCGTAAGTTTCACGGAACGTTTTGCCTTTCGTTTCCTTCCCTGTTCTCGATTTTCGAATAACGACTGCTAGAATTTCTAATTAGAATCGGCCTAGAAAAATCACTCGAGAAGAACTCCGTGGAAACGAAACAACCCTGTGTTGTTTCAACTTAAAATTCATACACTTCGTGATCGTGACGAATGTTGAGCTCTGTTCTGTTCGTTGGAATGACTAGAATTTTTATTTACGTTGTGATTGGTTTCATTAGCATGCTGTGTGCTAGGTTTGGCTTAATGACCTTAGGGAATTTAATGATTTGGAAAATCTGGAAGATGGTGAATTTGGAAGTTTTAATGTGTAGGAGCTGAGGAAATTGGAAATTCGAGAAAATGGGAATCGAGAGAATTGGAAATTTGAACATATGGGAACCGAGGGAATTTTGAAATTAAGAAATTGAAGAATTGGGATGCTTAGAATTTTTATGAATTCAAAATTCAAAAATTTAGGGATTTAGAAATTCGTAAATTTAGGAATTGGTGGTGTCGAGAATTGGGGAATCTAGAAACTTGAAAGACCGAAATTTGGAAATTTGCGCAATTGAGAAGTTCGAGAATTCGAAAGTTTGAAAATCGGGAAAATTGCAGATGGGGAAATTTGAAATTTTTTAAAGTATTGAAAATCGAAGTAGTTGGAAACATGAAAATTTAAGAACTTGGGGAATTCCGAAATGTAAAAATTATAAGAATTGAAAACTGTGGTATTTGAGAAATTGGGCAGTTTGCAAATTCTGAAATTTATAAATTACAGGAATATAAATTTATAGAATTTGAGAAATTGGAGACTGGAAATTCAAGAATTTGTAAAGTTAGAACATTAAACTTGAAAAAACATCCTAAAATTTACAAAATTGTATCTTCCAAAATATTTGCATCCCTAATTAATAATATGACGCACTCCGTGTCAACAATGTAAATCACCCAAAAATCGATTTTATTAATAAAATTTTGAAAGTTTCCTTACTTTTGTACATAAAATCAATTCACATAAAATAAACGACAATTTCAGTAAAATGTCGCTCATTTCTCGAAGTCATTAAACAAAAATGTTGGAATTTTCAAAGTCTCCGTTCGCGTCTGAGAGACTGTTCATCGGGAGAGCAAGACAATTAAGAAAGAGCAATTCAAGCTGGTCAAAGAGGGACTGGTTCGACTTCTTTCCTCCACGAAATCGTTTCTGCGCTCATAAAGGCTAGGGAACGTGGCACTCGTTAGTAGAAAATCGTCGACCATTAACATAGACACCTGATCCATAAAATTTAGTTCGGTTAATCGCCTCGTTTCTGCGACACAGCCGTCCCATCTTCCTCTGCTTTCTGTGTCTTCTTCGTTTTTATTACCTTCACACTTCTTTTTTCTCCTCGTTCTCCTTTTATTCACGGCCCTCCTCATTTTGTTCGATTATTTCGTTCATTTCCTTTTATCCTCCTCGCTCGTCTCCGTCGTTCCCTTTGAATAGCGTTCTTCCTTATCTCTTCAACCCCTCTTATCTGCGCTATAATTTTTTCTATTACCCTCTAACTCCGCTTTACGATTCGCTGTTTACCTCTGTCTCATCAGTATATTCCGTTTTATTTCCCAAAATGTTGTTTGTATCCGTGTCTCCGCGGCCCGCGATCCTCTCTCTTCAGGCTCTTTCATTCTGTCGTTTTTACACGTATCCGACTTCTTCTGCCGCTTTGAGAGGTCGAGTGAAAAGAGAGAATGATGCTCGAACATTCAGCAGGTAGAATGTTGGAGAGATGAAGTTCGATGTGCATAAAAATCAAAAGCGGAACACTGACTATTGCCTTTCTCCTCCTTGATTTTAATGAAGCTTCACTACCTTTTACGAAAAACACAAATAATATGATTTATTCTATTCACGACCATGTCAAGATTAATTAAAAAAATTATTCTTTCTATGTTACTTCAGCAGCTATACGTACAGCATCTGCGATAAAATTGTTTTGTAAATTACGAGCCAACTTATGAAACCTAACAATAAGGAAATAATTATTTTTAATTAAGAAAAATTCATGTAACGTCAGTAAATACCCTCATATTAAAGTTTAACTTTTTAATGATAGTGAGTAAACTATCTACGATTAATAAACTAAATGATGAAAACATTAAACATAAATGATATTAAAATACAATATACAAGAACATTCAAAATTAAAAATTTGCAGTAGTGCATCATATACAGGGTGTCCCACAAATATGGTACGAGCCGGAAAGTGGTGGTAGGTTGCGCTATTTTGAACAACTTTTTCCTTTGAAAAATATTGGATCAGGCTTCATTTTTAAATTATTAAGGAAAAACACTGACCAATAAGAGCGCGGGAACCGCTAGGCACTCAGGGGCGTAGTGTAGGGACGAGTAACAGTGACCGTCAGATGCCCGTGTAGTAGAAAGCTATTAGGTGAGAACCGGTTAAGCAGAAAAATCGGAATAATTGTTGAATTATTCTTCATTCATGAATAATAAATGATAAACTAATTCTTCTTTATTCACGTAGTCAGAATTTATAACGATACTGTAGTTCGTTATTACAAAGAAATAATAAATAGAATATCGAAAATTACACTAGATAACACTCATTCTGGAAAAAATACATTTTTCCATTCTGAAAAAAAATTAACTTTTTCATTCACAAAATAATATTTTAAATCGAATGACTAATAAACGTAATAAGTCCTGAGGACATTAAATGAAAAAATGAACAAACAATTCGAGTACGACTTACATTTTGATTCACAAATAATCCTTCCGCCGGTGGAAAAAAAAACGCGCACGGAAAAATGTATTTTTTCCAGAATGAGAGTTTCTCCTTAATAAATTTCGCTTTAAAGATTTAATAAGTTTCCATATCCAAAAAAATATAATATCCATTATTTTTAACTTTTCAAAGTAAATCGAATTAACAGAATAGGATTTATTTAATGATAAACGTAATCGGTTAGAATTTATCGTCCTTTGAAAGCCAGACGCAGCAGTTGCTGCTCGGAAACGAATCACCTCTGTTCCTTTGACGAAAATTATAAACTATTCTCCTCTTTCAGCCCTGTGATGACAGTTATCCGGGTTTCAACGAACATTTGCAAGTCACAAGAAACAGTGAATTATTTCTAGTCGAAAGGATCAAAGCTACTGGTTCCTTTAGCTGCTCACTTACCTTTAGCTCCTTGGGAACGTTTCCCTTCGTCATACAAACCTGACAGAAGACACGAACAACATCCGTGGATTAATGCGAAACGCATACCGAAGATTGATGTGTATTCCCAGACACAGTAAAGTTCAAAGAAGAATCTGTAAAATACGTAGAATAGAACGATGCTTAAAATTCAACTTTCAAAACGATACTTTGACAGTAATTTTTTTAGAAATATACTGAAACGATCCTAAAACATAATAAATGACAAGAAATGATAAATCGTTGAGGAAGATAGACAATTTATTAAACATAACTTATCCAAATAAATTATTAATCGTGTTAGCGTACGATATGCTGCAACTGTAAGCAAAATTGCGGTATTCGGACAATATACACATTCAAAGAAGAATTTAAGTGAACAATATACACTGATTCGAAGAAACCACTTTGTCTTCGAACATTTCACTACAATTATTTATAATTATTTGCTGAAGTTTGCTTCACATTATAAACGTATGATTATAATCGTAACCATTTCTACCGTGACAGCATTAGTTACCGTGTATACAGGGTGTCTCGTAATAAGTGTAAGACCCGCAAAGGGGTTGTGGGGGAGGTGATTCTAAGTAACTTTTTCCTTTGTAAAAATGGGGTCTAGGTTCTCATTTTCGAGTTATTAAGTAAAAACACGGACCAATCAGAGCGCGCGAATAGCGCCCGCCTAGCCGCGATAGCGTAGCCCCGAACATAGGACCGATCGCGGACGCAAACAAACAAGTTAGTATCGTGCTATGTTACGACACAGTTAAATCGCACATAATAATGTATTAGTTATTCATTTTTACTGAATACGGGATAAGACAATTTTATGTGCGATTTGGGGAAGTTGGGGAATTGAGAATTTGGGAAATTGGGAATTTGGGGAATTGGTAATTCGGGGAATTTATAGATTTGGGGAATTGGGAATTTGGGAATGACAATGTTCAGTTCTTAATTTTTACTAAATAAGGGATAAAACAATTTTATGTGCGATTTGGGGAATTTGGGAATTTGGGGAATTGGGGAATTGGTAATTCGGGGAATTGGGAATTCGGGGAATTGGGAATTTGGGCAATTGGTAATTCGGGGAATTTATAGATTTGGGGAATTTGGGAAATTGATAATTTGGGAAATTGGGAATTTGGAGAATTGGTAATTCGGGGAATTGGGAATTTGGGAAATTGGTAATTCGGAGAATTGGGAACTTGGGGAATTTATAGATTTGGGGAATTTGGGAAATTGATAATTTGGGAAATTGGGAATTTGGAGAATTGGTAATTCGGGGAATTGGGAATTTGGGAAATTGGGAATTCGGGGAATTGGGAATTTGGGGAATTTATAGATTTGGGGAATTGAGAATTTGGGAATGACAATGTTCAGTTCTTAATTTTTACTAAATAAGGGATAAGACAATTTTATGTGCGATTTAACTGTGTCGTAACATAGCACGATACTAACTTCTTTGTTCGTGTCCGCGATCGGTCGTATGTTCGGGGCTTCGCCCTCGCGGCTGAGCGGTCGCTATCCTCGCGCTCTGATTGGTCGGTGTTTTTCCTTAATAACTCGAAAACGAGAGCCTAGATCCGATTTTTGCAAAGGAAAAGGTTACTTAGAATTACCTCCCCTACAACCTCTTTACGGGTCTTACACTTATTACGGGACACCCTGTATTCCCCGCAATTAAAATATAATTGATATTCCCAAAATTACCACTACAAATGAATTTACAAATATTCCCGAGTTCCTTTAAGTAATAACGGCAGTAGGAATTAAAATTAGCGTGCCGTTCCCATAGGGACGTAGGAAACTCCACCGCTTACAAGTGGAAAATCATGTGTTGGATCAGGCGCGGCTATGTTGCCATAGTCTAACGGGCAAGTAGTGCAAGCAGCCGTTTTGTCGGACACTCTATACAACTAGTCTACATTGTTCAGTACTCTGCTATTTCCCGTTCCTTCGTGAATCTACTGTCCCCTGTGTATTAACCGAATGACATAGTAACTATCTAACGTTATTAAACGAGCAATTCACGTACATTCGTGCATCGCCTTTACTTCGAAAATCATTCTAACGATTTTCACGAAGCGAACGAAATCTTTGTCCGTCTTTATAATCACTGGGACTATCAGTGTTTGCTGGTATTTCTTTTTATTTATCTTCTAGCTTATTTACAGCTATTTTGAGGTTCATTATTTAAAAATGTGTCTCTATAGATCCTGCTTAAGTAATGTACTTTTTCTATATTTTTCAATTAAGTATCAAAAGTGCTATCGGATAACGAATTTTGTATTTTACGATAGAACGAGTATCATATTCTTTTTGAGGTATAATTATACACAACTATCTTGAATGCAAACTTATTTTTAAATTGAAAATAAAATAAATCACGAAGCAACAACTAATGTGTGCAACTACTTGTTTTTATTTGTCTTCAAGCTTATTTACAGACATTTTTAGGTTCATTATTTATGGGTTTGTTTTTATAAACCTTGTTCGATTAATATACTTTTTCAATAGTTTTCAATTTACAGTAGAACGAATGTATGCTAGTCCAAAAACATGTGTGCCACTCCGATATTGTTACAATTTACTTTTTGAGATATAATTTAAAGCCAGAACTATCTTAAAAACAAACTTATTTTTAAATCGAGAATGAAATAAATACTAAAGCAACCATTACTGTATACAGCTATTGCGTGTGTCAAGAAAATCTCACAGCCAAGGCAACAACATTTTCTAATACGAAATGCGAAACCCGAAAGCCATCATTTCGAGCGATTGGTAGGCCTAGCGTGAAAATATCTCTTTAAAGACGCGTACGAAATTACGTGGAAACACCGAAAGTACGAGGTCCCCCGGATAAAAAATGTATTCCAAAGGGAACAAGTTCCTTTTCCGATTCTTGTCCCAGTCGATTAATACCACTCGTAAAAAATTCCAATATCAGCCGGCGAGAAGAGAAGGAAAAGGTGGAGGACGTTCGACAAATCTTCCTCGACCCGGCATCGACACGAAACCGGCTCGCAATTTACATTCCCCCGGGGCGTTTTTATTAAAAGATCGTAAAAGGGGTTCGTGGAGCCCTCGATTCTTCGTTAATGTGTTCCACGTAGCAACGGAGCCGGAGAAAACAGAAGGGAAAACCTAACGACGAGGAGCAGCCATTGCCCTGGAGAAAGTGTGGGGACGCGAGGAGAGGATGGTGGTTCGAACTGGCCAGCATCCAAATGTCGGGGCGTAATAAAAGGTCGTATTAAAGGAATACGCTGGAAGGAAAGTCACGGACAGTGGCAACAAAGATCGATCTATCGATCTAGAGTACGATCTATATGCATCCTATCGGAACGTATTCGCCGAAACCACAATGGGGTAGTTACATCGGTCTAAAGTTGCTAACGACCATACAGCTTTCTCCCTCTGTTTCGTTTTCCTCGGCAGCTTCGGATTTCGATCGTTACGTGATCCGATCTGAAAGTAAGATCGTTCTTTTTGTATTTTCCGAACGTCGGACATATTGTACATTCCTGCTCAGGATCAGGACGAAGCTCCCTGTAGCACGGGGACTAACCCTTTTGGTATGGAATGTTATATCGACATTTGACGTGAATTATCGTATTATGTTTGTTACGGTACAAATTATTAATTAACACTAGGAGTACTGACATTAAATGCATGCTTACTTCAAAACTGACAATACAGTAGAAAAATAAATAAATACATATTGCAGCATCACCTAACGTATACAACCATACATTAGCTCAATGAAACATGACAGACATTTTGATAAAAGGACGGTGATCAAATTTTGTAATAAAAAATGCCAAACCCGAAACCAGTCATTTTGACTGGTTGGTAGTTCTAGTGTTAAACAATTTTTCAACCCCAGAAAATAAGCACGCTGTGAACCAAATTAGTCGTCGTCAGTTTTCATTTGTCATATTCACTCGATACTACTAAATTGTATTAAACATTCAATCGACACGAACCGTATAACTTAATCGTTAATGTTTAAACTCACTGTTTAGTTACTAATAAATATTAAGTTATTTGTTGTTACTTGTGCGAACTTTTCTTCAACATTTTAACTACAAGTTTGTTAATATTACGAGGCTTTGCAAATTTGCAGACACGAATAGATTCGAAACCTTGACGTCGATGTTGTAAATTCAAAGAGGATGTTTCGAAGTATTCTGAACATAAGACGATGTTTAACCCTTGATTGAACATCGCAAATTTGCAAAACTCTAAAATTCTCGATTCCAACATTCCAAAGTTTTCAGGCTTCAATCCTCCGGAGTAGCTAGCTTTCAATGTTTCCAAGATACCGTGTTTCAATGTATTGAACTTTCTAAGGTCCAAAGTTCAAATATTTCAAAGTTCAAAGGTTAGAAAATTCCGGATCCATGATGTATCGAACTTTCGGATTCCACAAAACTACTAAGATTTCAATTATATAAACACGATTAGATTATGTTTGTAGAGGACTACGTATATTGTTACTTCGAATATAGGTTGATATTTAATGTATTCTCCCCTCGAATTTATTACCTCGCTGCTCGAGGCAGCTGGCTTGAAATTGAGCGGCAAGGGAGAGATACACGTTGACCCCGTAGAAATACAAGATGAGTTACACGATTCGCGTTGGATTGCTTCGGGGTGGAAAATTTTAGCAACAGATGTCGGATGATGAAGAAAAATAACTGACAACTTCCGAATTTCGTAGTTACTGTACCATCAAATTTACGAGTGCCGTATTTTTCCGAACATCCGAATGTGCAAATATCGAATTATCCGAATTTGCGAAATTTCTAAAATTTCCAATACTCGAGTTTCGAAATTTTTAGGTTTTAAATGGTCGAATTTTTAAATTTTCGTATTTCCGAGTTTTTCACATTCTTGCATTTCCTAACACCCCGAATTTCCAAATTTCAAAACGCGCTTGTTTAACTCACTATTTCTACCACGATTTTGTGTATACCTATTTCGACCAAAAGCTGTCTTTTGACGCCTTTTCATTTGAATACATATAATTACCAAAGCTGGTTGGGATTTCAAATTATCAGTTAAATGTAGATAATTTGAGGAATACATTTATTGACACATTGATGTGTATTTATTGGAGATTTAATTAGGTTGTAAATTCTAGATTAATTAATTAATCTACAAACTATACAATCATTGTAAAGGTGTACACTTAAATGAAAACGTGGGAAATAAACGAATATTAAAGTTAGGTCGCAACCCCTATATTTTTCTTTACAGCCGAAGTTGGGTTTCTCTAATCTGATTATAATTGATATGATGCTGCAAAATAATGTTGATATTTATGTGCAAAATTGTTTAAAATTAGACACTGTCGTGAGAACCTTAAGGTGTCAAAAGACAGCTCATGGTAGAAATAAGTATACCACATGCACATTTTTAGATCTAGAATGAGCCAAAGGAAAATGATATCGCTGAATTAATTTAACAACTATTGTATGAAAATTCAAAAAATTAATTGTGGAGAAATGATTCAACATAGACAATAATTTTATATTCAAATTTGAAAGGTATATTTTGATACCTCTTGGTATAAATAGTGTTAAACAATAATTTATACAAATTACGAATTTTATTTTTGTCCAAAATCAGTAACGATATTTTTTTGCATTAATGCTAGAACGAAACAATTTCTTCGTCCTCCATATTTTTATCTTTTATTTTCACTTTTTCTCCGGGATTAACCAAACTATTACCTGCACAAATTGCACGGTCCAGCGTATGTGTTTTGTACAACTGTTTCAGTATTTTTGTTTCGCCCCATGACAGCGTGTTTTATGTCGGTCTGTGCACGGCACTGGTGTCGCGTACGTACAGAATTTTGATAAGTTACGGATTTTCCTCCACGTATTTTCCTTTTACGCATCGGCATGACAGAACGATTTGGTATTCCGAAGCTTTGAAAGCTCTTTCGTAAATGCGAGCGGAGCAATATTTGACAGTTCTTTACTCGGGTATTTGATGATGGTTGACGGTTCAAAATGTGCTGCTTTTAATATAAGTAATAATAAACGATTTTATTGAAAATTAATTACTAATTGGACTAATGAAGTTATAGACAACTTGATGCCTTCCCAAAATACTACGAAATAAAAATATTTGAAAATATTATGACAATAAGTATAACATAGTTAAATATAATACATTTGAAATATACGTATGTTTAAATACATACAATTTATGTTTGTGTATATAAGTTTAATATATTTAATCTCTTTTATGATAGTCAAATATCCCTCATACTCATTCAATTATTGTTGTAAAGTATATGTTCCATTTTTTATGCTTTTTTACCGAAACTTTATGAAAAACGATATGGACATTTGTAAATTCCTTTCTGTTAAATTTAATAATATTACGTGTCCAGTTGCGAAGTTTGAATCATATAAAGTCTAACATTATTTTATGACATAAATAGTATCCATGGTACATCGATTTAAAGCTTGACACTTAAGAAGAATCGCTACATAAATATTCTGTCCATGTTCCTAATATAAAATGGTTGATTGCTATTTATGGCGAACAATGATTAATTTCGAATTACATAAAATCAGACATACTTTCATGACATAAAAATATCCCAAAATAATGCTTACAATATATCACTTTAGAGCTTAAAGCTTCAAGAAAATAGCAACATAACCGTTTTGATAGTATCCTTTGTACAAAATGGATGGTTGTCAGTTACAGCAGACAATAACCAATTTGGAATCTTGTAAAGTCTGACACAATTTGATGACATAAAAGTATCACAAAACGTTACTCAAATTACGTCAATTTAAAGCTTTAAATTTATTTAAAGTAACTAGATAAGCTTCAATAAGATTCTTAACAAACGTCGACTACTTTTTGATTGGACAGTAACGCGTCATTTAGATAATTATGGTCGTTCTCTTGTTTGAATGAAGTACTTTTCATTTTGTATGACAGACGATGAAACGTTTACATAATAATCTTTATAAATCCTCATGCTTCAAATTGATATACTATCAATGCCATTTTGCGATACTTTTATGTTATCAAATTAGATCACACTTTATATGTTTCAAAATGGGTCATTCTCCGCTACAGTCAGCAGGCAGCCATATTGTATTAACAATATCGTCGTTTTCACAATAATTTTCGTCAAAGTTTAGACTTCAAAGTGATATAACACAAGTTTTATTTTGCTGTATCGTATCATCAGTTCTTGATGGAGATTGCAATTTCGAAATCCGCTATTTGACATTTTCACGATCTCAGCGCAAATTCGAGTGGCTGTTAAAAAGATAAGCGTACGATTACAATTAGTGTTCGATTACAGTTCGTGTTTCGTTTGGAGAATCAGTGGTAAATAGCCTGGCGAGAGTATCAAAATAAAACTTTATCACCAATTTCATGTTCATTCAACACGGATTGTTAAAAGCGTTGATGCAGATATGGACAGCGTTGCCTACAGCGATTCCGTTCTCCATTTTGTTTGCATTCGTATTCGGTTACGATTCCGCTTTTAAAAAATACACGTAGTATTATCCTATTGCTTATATTCGATACGTTTCACTAAAAACAGTTGTCTCTTTCCTCGATATGCCATTTATTTGATTATTCCGTTTATACAGGAAATTTATGAAGTTTGTTTTTAGATAACAACAGTTGCCATCAACAATAGTTATTATTAAGTAACAACAGTTATTGTTGTTATAATGGTAATGATAATAGTTATTTTTAAAGAACATATAAATTGGCAGATGCCAAAAGGGTAGAAAATTTATGTTTGTAATTATTTTTAAATGTACGGTTTAATATTCTGGAGATAGGGATTTGGAAACTCAGGAGTCAGTTTACATATCTAGGAACTTACAAATTTTGACATTTAGACATCTAGAAATGTACAAATTTAGATAAGTAGAAATCTAGAAATTTAGAAATTTACAAATCTGTAAATCGATTAGAAGTTTAAAGATCTAAAAATCAAAAAATTAAAAAATCTAAAAATCTAAAAACCTAAAAACCTAAAAACCTAAAAATCTAAAAATCTAAAAATCTAAAAATCTACCGATCTTTGAATCTATAAACCTATAAATTTATAAATCCAATAATTATCAAATACACGTATTTAATCTTCGATCAGACGCAAGTGCTACGCTAAACTTTCAACCAAAATATGTTAAAGAATACAGCCCCATTTCGAATCATCTCCCACGTCGTACATCAAAAGAGCGGAAAGTAAAGAAAAAAACAAAAAGGGAAGTTACCAAGTAATCACATTTCCCCTTTTTCAGTCATCATAAAAAGCAATCGCTTTCGCAAATTCGATCCATTGCTATCAAGCTAGCAGGAAGCAATTAGTTTTTACTTCAAAGAAGTTCATCGATAGTCTTACACGAGAAACTTGCAAACTTCTCGATATCGAGTATCGAGTTTAAACAGCATTTATCTTGCCAAAGCACGCTTAATCGCCCCTCATCAGGAGACTCGAAAAAGAGACGACACTACCGTTAAAAAAAATTACACTGTCCGATCGCAGATAAATTGAACCATTCAATTTTTCTTTCCAGCAAGGGATACAACGTGTTCGAGTTGCTATTACATATATCGTAGATATTCCTTTTTTTCCAACCGCTTCACGGTGCGTTCGTTTATCCTCGACGTATCAGGATTTATTAGTACCATCTGTTGTTCCAAGCTCGTTCGAGATGACGTAGGTGATGTAGATACCTACGTTCTTGTTCCTACACAAAGCTTGATTTTATTTCCCATTCATTTTGTACGTCGTTTCCGAAACCCTCTGTCTTCCTATTCCATTTCCGGTGTGCCTTTCCAGACGACAGGTTGACGGCTGCCATTCGAAGAGAACCAAATGAATTCAATTCATTTTTTCATTTTGTTAAACAATGAAGAATGCGATATTAATACAGGCGATAGAACACGTAACGATATAACACCTGGTAAATTAGCACAATTCTCATAAATCTCTATATGTAATTACACCACGCTTTATTCCATTGATACTCAAAATTGTCTAAACCGTACAAATAAATTTTATTTATTTATTTATTGTATAATGCAATGGTATCATTTAATCGACATTTATCTATAATCACATTGAGTAAACTGTAGCTGATGTTACACCAATACAGAACATTTTTAAAGCTGCCCAAATATAAATTGCCTTAGCCTCCCCGATTAACCCTTTGCGGACGTTAGAATATGTGCCATTAGCAAATAACAACTGCAAAACTCTCTGGTTAAAAAGTTTGATCAACTTCTTTAAAATTATCATATTTTTATTATTAATTGCGAGTATTGTCTCTTTCACTGTGTTCAAACGTCACGTGCATAATACTACATGTATGTAGTGAAAAATTATTTATTAAAAATTATTGCTCAGAATCAAATGGCCAGTGATAGTCGTCGTTCGTCCGCAAAGGGTTAATGATTCACTGAATTCTATTACACATAAATTGACAGTACATAATTGTAGGTCATACATAAAGTAACGTAGTAGTATGTAGAAATTCTACTGAAATTCTATAAAAACGCAAATGCTACGGACGCAGAGAAAACATTTTTAACACGTTGAGTGCCATGTCACCCATATACGGGTGACGTATGAATTCATACATAAATCTATCGCTAATTTTAGTCCAGACATTTTACATAACAAAGTATAAAAAAATGTAAATATGTTAAAGTTTATCGAATAAACCAGGATAGAATAGTCTGAAAATTGTCTATAACATTTATCGAAACTAAAATTACTTCCTAAAAGATATTGAAACTGTTTTAGGGTGGCACTCAAGGTGTTAAAGCTGTCCAAACATAATGTGCCTCAACCTCCCCCGATCAATGATTCACTGAATTCTATTGTACATAAATTGATAAGTACATAATAGTAGGTCATACATAAAGTAACGTAGTAGTATATAGAAATTCTACTGAAATTCTCTACGAACGTAGAGAAAATGTTGGTATTGTCATTCGTCTTTGTCCAGTACGTCACGCTCGTTCCTCCCCTGATATTTTC
Organism: Coelioxys conoideus; assembly: GCA_947623535.1. Taxonomy (NCBI): domain Eukaryota; kingdom Metazoa; phylum Arthropoda; class Insecta; order Hymenoptera; family Megachilidae; genus Coelioxys; species Coelioxys conoideus. The sequence goes on along the minus strand of OX392456.1, from coordinate 13,128,838 downwards.
GAATTATTGAATCACGTACTGTCGACGACCTGGCCGATAAAGTGGATGCAAGTAAGTGGAAATCTAAGAGTAAATGCCGTGGCGTCAAGGAAGTGAATTGGAAATTCCGACGGTCGCAATTCACGTTACGTGACCGGCTACAGTATTTCATGGAAATTTCTCTGGGGACGGTGAGCTCTCCCTAGCTGAAGATGCGAATCCAACGAAACGATTCTCAACGTTTCACGAAACATCACGAATGCATCTTGTTCACGCGAATTTTTCTTCCGACCTGGCCATCGACGGGAGAACACCGCCATTTTCTTTAGAGTTACGTTTCGGACTCTAACACAACTTCCTTACTTTCTTCAATCTTCTGTCCTTTCTTTTCATTTACTGTGTTTTTATTGTAATGAACTTCTGTCGAGTGCTAGTATGAACGTCTGAAATATGTTTTTGCATTGGGCCTCTCCTAGAATGGGATGCACAAGTTAAATTTTACGAAGTGGCTTTTTATATATACAGTATGTGTACATAATTGAGAATTTTTACATACAGTATGTGTACTCAATTGACTATTTCTACATACAGTATGTGTACATAATTGAGTATTTATACATACAGTATGTGTACATGATTGAGTATTTCTACATACAGTATGTGTACTCAATTGACTTTTTGTACATACAGTATGTGTACATAATTGAGTATTTATACATACAATATGTGTATATAATTGAGAATGTATACATACAGTATGTGTACATAATTGAGCATTTATACATACAGTATGTGCACATAATTGAGTATTTATACATACAATATGTGTACTCAATTGACTATTTATACATACAGTATGTGTACATAATTATTAAAATAGCATAATAAATGATTCTCTTAACATAAATTAACTAACTAAACTTGCTAACTTGTGTACATACTATATAAACAAATAGCCACATCCTAAATTTTAAACACCACCTTAATAATTCTCAATTGTGAAATTAACGTGATCTTAACGATTCTTAACCAAATAAGTATCTCGTGTAACTGCGAAAACTTGAAATATCCTAAGCTACTTCACCCCGGCCTTAACAACTTCTTCACTATCCTGAAGTTCCTTGATCCAGTGGAAATTCTCTGACGATCAACCCCCGGCATCCCCCAGCCGAAAGAAATCAAGATATACGTATCCAAAATTTATCAGGATCATCTATCCCTCATGATTCTTATCGGCAGTTCGAGACTCGGCGGAGTCTTTGTCCACCGTTCAAAAGGCTCAACCGGAAAGTGTCTTAGTCCCGCCATTATTCCAATCTCGTGCATTCCATGCATTCAAAGGGGAAACCTTCGGTCGTTTGATTTACGAGTACGGTGTCACGCGAGAAGTCTCGATAACGACAGGGGTCGTGGACGATCCGGAAAAAAAGGAAAGCCGTCGTACCCGTCGCGGAAAATAGTTCCAACGCGAAAGTTTCACGCCGAAAGTTGGCCGATGGTCGAACAAACCCTGTCACCCCCGGATCCATTGCTACTTACTTCCTATGAATCTTCCTCGGCCACGGAATAACAAAGTTCCGCGAAAAGTTTGCAGTAGTTTTATCATTTTTCCACGGGGCTTCTCTTTGTTTCCTTCGCAGCCACCCCCCGCCTCGTCGTTTACCACCCTCGAAGAATGGCCGGGGACGAAGAGGAATCGCGTGATTCAACAATGAACAGGGACGCCACGGAATTGTTTCACGAGGGGAAAAAAAAACTGTTCCGGAATAAAAAGGTCGTGAGTGAAGCGAGTGAAACCGGCGGCGGGGGTGTTCGTGCTCGTCCAAGCCTTCTCGTCTTTTTTTTCTTTTTCATTTTTCTATCTCCGTCGAAAATTAAACGAATACGCCGGTCCTTCTCTCATTTCCTTTGATTCCTTTGACGCTTCGTTCTCCTACTTTCTCGTTGGCGGACTCTTCCCTTTGTCGGGGGCTCGTATTTCGATACGTGTATCGTGTACCGCCCCTCGTTACGGAGAGCACGAAAATTCGTTCGTTAAAACGGTTCGAATGGTCAGGGAACGCCGTTTTCGGATCGCTTTTAGATATTTAGGATACATGTTGCGGGCCATTGTAGTGTCTTGTACACGAAACAACGATGTAGATGGTCTTATTAGTGAATATTATAAATTTGATGCATAGAAAAATTTTAATAATAAAATATTAGTAACAAAATATTGAATATTAAAAATATAAATAAATTAACCCCTTCCCGTACATTGACGAGTCTGACTCGTGACGCACTCGCAGTTCAAATGTAACAAACTTTACTCATATTTTGAATAGTCCTCAATTTGAAGTTTAGGTCCGACCATAATTAATATAGTCAAGGATGGCTGAATATAAAATACTCACAGCATTTAAATTTCCTTTGTTCTTTTTAATATTACAGGCATGAATAGTTAGTTCTGTTTGACGCATTTGACAAATAAATGGCACGGGAAGAGGTTAAATATTGAATACATACATAATAAAATTTTAAATATTGAAAATGTAGCTGATAACATATTAAATACTAAATATATAAATAATAAGATGAACTCTGATGGATAGATAATTACGAATAAGAATAAAAGAGACAGGACCATTAAAATAAAACTTGTACTAGTTTATAAGGGTTGTTTTACGTATGAAAGAATTTTGTCCAATGAATGAAATCTCCCCTAAACCACAGAAAAACCTTATGATCAATTTAATTTACAAATATTTTTCTATGACATGATCAAATTAATCGGTAAAAGCATAAGCGAGAGATACAGTTATCTTTGCCATGCAATGTTCTTTTAACCACCGGTAGATTTTCAATCCATTCTCGAATTCTCAGCTATCGTTCGCCATTACACTACCGATCACGGGTAACGATTATTGCACGACCACTTCATTTCCGTTCCGCCGGGCGAAAAAAACGAAACGGTCATTTAACGTGAACGTAGAAGCGTAATCTTTACATTTACACGGTCTCCCGTAGTCAGTAGGAGAACCATGGCCAGAGGCTAAGGGATGAAACTAATGTACTTCGTTAGGGAATGGCGCCGTAACGTACGAAATTGCAGGAGTGCCGCCTGACCGTAAAAAAATCTTGAAGGGTAATCTTATTTTTAAACGACTTCCGCTCCTTCGCCCGGCTCGTTGTTCCGCCTAAAGTTTCGAAGTAAAAGTGCAATTTACCGTGGAGCTGTTTGCCCTGTTCGAGAGGCGGCGCGTTTTCAAACGCAAAGCAGAATGGATTCGAGACCGTAGTTAAAAATTATAAACTGCGGCCGAACTATAAACCGTAACGAGCTTTTACCCCTCTCGAGCACTTGTTCTGATCTACCCACTATAACTATAACTCTGCAATGTTTTCGAAACAGCGCGACGTCGAAAGTTGCGTTATCATATCTTTCGAGTGGATTGAATTTTTGATGAAGTTCCAGGAATAAACGGAAATTGAACTGTTTCATTGGACGAGTTGTACTTATACAAGTCATTTAATTACAATTTTAGTTAGGAGTTTCGAAATATGAACGGTTAAAAGTATCTAGCAACTTTAATATTGTCTAGCATACAATATCAATGTGTAAATTTGGTTTATTGAGAAACCGTCCATTTTTTGTTGAGAATACTGAGTAAATGTTTACGTAGCCGTTTTGTAGATCATTGAGCTGAAAATTAATATCCGATAACTGCAATCTCATTGACAGTCACTATAAGCCGCTAAAAAGCATAAATCAGCCAGATATCTGGAAATTTCAGCCGGCCTGTGGCCGACTTATGACAATTCAAAGAGCAACGTATTTTCGTGGAAGAATTACACGGTCTCAGGACCGTCGTGGCCCCCGGAAAGCGACTATAGCCGGTCTTAAATTTTACTTAACATTATCCGGCATCGGTTGCAAGGGTGGATGCGCGCAAGACCAGCCAGCCACTCGTGGCAAAGTTATGCACAGCATTTGCCCGCGAGGACATAACTCTAAGCGGAAAGTTGGCAGAGAACAGCGTCGGAATCCCTTCCGTGCTGGAATAACCTGAAAGCCAGAATAACAAACCACCTATGTTACTGTTCATCCTCTCCGAACCCTGTCTGCGAGCGACCTCGCTTGAATTCGATTTAACGCGAACCCGAAGAACCATTCCGATGTGCGTACCTGCCGGTGTACAATTTCGTGCTCTGCTATTTGTGTGTCGATATCTCAAACTTTTGCATTAAAACAGTGAAATTGAGCACGCTGTAGTTTCTATACCACATGCACGGAAATACACTGGTGATACTGATACACGTGGTGATACTGATATACGCGGTGATACTGCAATAACTGCAGACGTATGAGATAACGTACTAGATACGCTACTGCATTAGGTGATCAAGTACTACAATAACTACATTACTGTATGAAGGGATAATATACTAGTTATACTGGTATACAAGCTGATACTGTCACTGAGATTAGTAGGCAAGGTGATATTACACTAATTGTGCAACTATGCAAAAACTAGTTATATTCCTATACTAAGTGATATACTCTAGTGACGATCCTGTACTAAGAGATACAATAATAACTATATATTGTAATTAGAAATAATAACTATATAACAAAGATTTTACTATAACTATAACTATATAAGTATGTATACAATAACTATATAACTATATACCATATTTGAAGATACTCTATTAACTATATAATAAAAGAGGAACTATAGTAATATAATAACTACACTAGAAAACGACGCGGTGTACCTCCGTTTCAGGCAAGCGAGTCGTGCAATCCGCGTTCACTGGCGTTTGTGTTTGATACGACAGTGTCAGCTAATGATTCTTCTTTTTTTGTTTAAATAAATATAACAAATGCTCCTTTTAACATGCCAAGCCTTATTAAAATTAAAGGATAAAGTATACGTATTATGTCGTCAAGAAAAATTGGACTTGAACCATCAAAAAATTTAATTTCAATTGTATTTCGATAGGAAGTCTGCCTGCGAGAGCTATGTACTCGAGCCCCACCACTCCTTATCCCCTACTATCTACCCCTTATTTCCCCCACTCCTCGAGCTTCGTCTTGGAGGCTCGAAAATTTGCTTATAAGCAAATTTCAGACGAATATTTCTCCGATTTCCTAGTTCCTTGGCCTTGAAACGCACGTGCTTGTCTACCACGTGGTTTCGCGATCGGCCACGATTGGTCGATCACTCTCATTTTCTAGTTCCTGACGTCATCAGAAAATCACCACAGGCCTCAGGAGCTACGATTCTTGACCCCCACTCTTCCTATGCCCGCTCCGACTATCCCTCTGCCCCTACGGCTTCTACGTCACTCTCCCCACTCCTCGCCGAGCTCCTTGTACTATGAATTTATTTTTCTAATATCGAAAAATCCGAATGCCGGGACCGGGCCTCGAACCCTCGATCCTCGGGTGCCGCGGATTACGAGTCGAGGACGAAGCGCTCACGGCTATTCTCGCAAGCCCCACTTGTTTACTTACGATGCTCCTTTTAAACTATGCCTCGGCGATCCACTATACTTCTACTCTATTAATTTGCACCTATTTTATTTAAATGACCAATTTCATGTGTTTCCTTTCACACTATTTTTTACCTTCGCGACTTTTTGTAACAGGTATTAACCCTTTGTACTCTTGAATTTCTTTTACCTACTTTCTTAATTAATGCACAAAGTGTACATTGTATTTTGCATATATTGCAGGTCGGATTATATAATTGCAACGAAACTAATGACTTTTGTACGGCAATTTTTTTTTAATTTAGAAGTTTAGACATTTTTCAATTTTTAAATGAGCGGATGGAGAGAAACGGAGGTACACCCCGTCGTTCTCCAGCTTATTGTGACATTAATTTTCGATTATCCATTATTCTGAAGGGCTCATTTTAAAGGGGAAGCTTCAGGGAATATAATATACTTTTTTATAATTTTAATCTGGTATAATTTTTAGTGAAAAACGTAAAACAAGAATTTATTTAAATTTTTTCATATTATATAACAAATTAACGAAGTGAGAAAAAATATTTTATTGTAGCCCAATCCTTTATGAATAAAACAAAAAAAATTTAGCTCATTCGGACTAGTTGTTTTTGATAAAAAAATTCGTAGGTGATGTCTATTTTCACAAAAATAGGCAAAAACTGCAAATTTTAAAAGCTTGTAATTTTTAAACAAATTCGAAATCGGCAAAATGATGACTTATACCCCCACTAATTTCACATAAACTATAACATATTTTGATTAAAACAAAATCGCAGATGGTGAGGTCAAAAAGTGGTCGATTCGGCGTGGTATGGCCCTCCTGTGACAACCTGTAAAAGGCTTATTTATTTCCGAAATAAGTAAATTCTATATATAAAGTGCAACATATTGTCTATCTCTAATAAATTCTTTACAATTTATTTGTATTTCCATAACACCAAGCTCGATTATAAAATATAAATAATTTACAATACGTTGCAACGTTGCAAAGTCAATTTTGCTAAACGTTTATCAAAACTGCAACTGCCGTTGCAAGCAATATTCAAGAACTAAATTACTGTCTCCGCTAGGTGAATTTACCAAATGACCCTCTAACTGAACAAACCCTCGTTACCCGGCGTTCAAAAGGACACAGCGTCCTCTTCTGGATGGAACAAGGATTTAAGATCATGTCGGGAGCTTCAGTCGCTGCTTGCAGGTGTTTGTTATTTTAATTAGTGAAATCGTTGAAATAACTGGACTGAACGGAGGAAAGGAACAGCTTCGCACGATGGAACAGAAGCGTAGAGGGATGTTACCCTCGGCAGTTGACGTTGTTATCTAACGCAACATCGTGGAACTTGAAGAGCTCGTTGATTGTTTCATTTGCATTAGATATCACGCATGAAAGGAGAAAGATTCTATCGCAATTGCGTCAGATGCAGCCTGTTATATGTGAAAGCTAATGAACGTTGTTACAGCAACGTGTCCGCCTGGTATTTTGCACAAACATCTGTGTTAATTAACGTAAACGCATCGACAAGTTCATGGAATACGTTTAACAGTATGTTAGGGATACTGGTTAATTAGCAACAGCGACACTAGGTATTTTGGCGATATTTTTGTGACACGTTATGATTTATTAACGGTACTCTAGTTATTATTTAGATTACGGTAGATAGTTGAACAATTTGAATGTTTTTTTTTTGTAAAATTATGAAGGGACTAGAAAATATTTGTCAGGATACATAGATTTTCCCTGTTTGTTCATTTGGTCCTCCATGAAGAACTCGCTCATAAAAATTCTGTCCCCAGGAATACGTGCCGCGAGGAAGAGCGAAGCGACGAGCATATTTATTCCCATTTCTGGATCCGAGCGAGCGGAAATTTATATTTGTCACGGGAGAAATTTCGAGCGGTCCCTCGAAAACTTGACACGCGTACCGCTATCGATTCTACTTCGTACGACAAAAATTTACGAACTGAAAAATTAAAAAATTACCTCGCACGAAAATTGTAGTAACCATTCGTGTTATGCCCGAAAATTCGGTATTTACTGTGGAGATGTGAAAATTGTGATTCAGAAATTTTGAAAGGGGAGGATTTGGAAATTGTCGAATTTGGAGATTTGGAGCTTTCGAAAAGGTAAAATATGGAAATTTGGGGATTTTGGTATCTGGAAATTTGAGAGCTTGTTGATTTTGAAATTTCGAAATTTGGGAAGGGTATTTGAAGTTCGAGAATTTGGAGATTTGGAGCTTTAAAAAAGGTGAAATACGGAAATTTGGGGATTTTTGTATCTGGAAATTTGAGAATTTTGGAATTTGGGGAGGTTATTTAGAATTTAAGGAATTGGAAATTGTCAAATTTGGAGATATTGAGCTTTCGAAACGGTGAAATATGGAAATTTAGGAATTTTTGTACCTGGAAATTTGAGAGTGTGAGGATTTTGGGGAGAATCTTTGGAATTCAAGGAATTGAAACTAGTCAAATTTGGAGATTTGGGCTATTCCTAAATGTAAAATATGGAAATTTGGGGAATTTGATATCTGGGAATTTGAGAGATTGATCAGTTTGAAATTTGGGAATTTGACGAAAATTGCTAGAGTTCAGGAATTTAGGGATTGTCGAATTTCGAGATTTGAGTTCGGTATTTAGGGATTGTCGAATTTCAGAAATGTTAGAGCGAGTTCAGAAACTTTGTGATCTGCACGTTCGAGAGTTTGACGATTTGGAAATTGGGGAATTTAGGAAGCATTTCTGAATTTCAAGGATTCGAAAACCACCGCATCTGGAGACTTGGAAATTTTAGAAACGTGAAATTACGGACTTAGTTGACAAAAAGAAATGAAATTAAGATTTTGAATTTACGAAAATTCAAAAGAAATTCAAAATATGGATATTCGCATACGTAAGATTTCGAAGGTTCTACATTTCTAAATTTGAAAACATAAATTTCGGTATTATTGTATCTGCAAATTTGAGAGTCTGACGATTTTGAAATTTGAGAATCGAAGAATTCATTCGAAGAATTCATTCGAAGAATTGTAAAGATTGTTAGATTTGAAAATTTCTTAAATTGAGTCTTGAAAAATAAGAAAATTTATTTACACTTTTCATGAATCTGTGATGTAACATTCAGGCTATACCGAGCGCGTAGCATACCGAATCTCGTCCACGGAACTTTTCATAGGAGAAAAAAGTAATGTTATGATCCGGTTTCAGCGACGCGATCGATCGGGCGATGTTATATCTCAATTATCGACAGTTTCAAGAGAGCTACAAAGAGTTTGCACGATCCTCCGGCTCCATTATCATTTTTCCCGCCAGCTATTGTGGAAGTTCGGCGCGTACAACTTCCGCTAATGGAATACGTTATGAAAACCGTGGTGTGCCTGCGCCCTCCGTTTATAGAATATTCTATTATCGTCTTTATTACACGGTCCGTAAATAAAAGTTTCGTACGCGACCCGACGCCACACGTTACAACCGAGTCTCGCGGCAAGAAACTTTTCCATTACGGCTGCCTGAAACTGCTTCGAGGCTCGATGAATAATTAGTTTTCCCAGTTCCGGTGAAACATCGGACCCGCCGGCTCCTCGAAACTACCTTCAAGAATATTTCACTCGCGTGGATCATGCTCAACCGAATGTTTTTCTTCCACGCACTGGGTATCTTCGATGTTGCAGCGGCTGCTCGTAGCTGACAAGATGGCAGCTGGCTCCGATTATAACACACTATATCGGCCAACGTATACATATAACATGTCTATAGCGTTGGATTTAATACTTTGCCCGACTGTTGAAATATTCTTTCCTCGATTTTCAAGATGTTTTAAAATATGTCGAGTGTGAGGTTACATCTTATATAAATTTAGTGTTGCATGCGATTATTTAGAAACGGATTAATTTGTTAATTCGAACTAAGTTTTGAATTTCTTCGGTATTTTTGTCGATGATCTAGAACGGCGTTGTATGGAAATATACATAATACATATATGTGGAAATACAATACACATACGTTGAAATATAATGTACTTCGTATATGTATACATATATGTATGTATATAATAGATAAATGTATGTTGTAATGCAATATACTTCGTGTACAAACATATATATATACTACATACATATGGACAAAATTAAGTGGACAGGTGTCATAAATAACAAAAGGTAAATTTAATTAACTAATAATGCCTATAAATCAAAACTTTATTACACAATTATATACATTAAATAAATGTTTTTTTCAAGTCAACAAAAATATCTCACGTTCTAAATTTAAAATTTATTTAAAACATTGTACCAAAACAAAACATTTTTTTACATTTCTGCAATGTCCACTTAATTTTGTCCACGAGTGTAATACATATACTTCAGTATATTATACTAGGGATATTAATAAAGCACAAATTAACATATAGCAATAAAATATGTAACGTTGTGTATGTTATTGTACATTACAAATGTAATCGAAGTTTTTTCTTATATTCTCGAAATATAGCTGGAGAGGTGAATATTTCAAGGTCATCGTAGCTGGTCAAATGTGTACATGAAATGCAATTTCTCGTCAAATCGGTGAAAAAAACTGTCTGAACGCAACGCGCAGGAAAATGGCAGACAAACAGGAACTGGTTGATCCTTTCGCGTTAGCATCGCGTCAGTTTACGATTTATTCGCAGGACGGTCAACCAGTTTCCGAAACGCGTGTAATGCCGGTGTTGTATCCCGAAGAAGCATGTAACCGCGGCAGGTAACCTGTTTCCGCGGCGGATCCGCTCGTCGTGACCGGAATTCGAAGACGAAGCGTGCGGAGGCGCGACCTCGTTCGCCACGTTCTGTTCTTGTCGGGATACGTTGGTCCAGAACACGCAGGAGGCACGTAGGATTCTACTTGGAGAAATATTGCCGCGAACCCGGAATACAAAATGGGCCAACATCGTGTACATCGCACACGAATGTTTTTCTTTTCCGCCTAATACCGTTCGAATCCCCCGATACAGAAACACGTTCCTTCTTATGAGCAACTCGCGCCTCGAATGCCGCTTCCGGTTAGGCAATCGAGGCATCCGCCGTGAAATTGATAAATGACTGGAACTTGGCTGGGTTTAACAAATTTTTGTGTTCGTACATTAGTTCATTTCTTTCGAGGTAGAGTTACAGGGTTTGTTTAAAGTCGAAGAACGCAGATCTGGTAAAGTGCGGATGGAGAGACTAGGGAGATACTTTTGAGATGTCTGGGGGTTTATAGATTCTGGAATTTCAGAATTTGAGGGGTTTGGAATTTGGAATTATAACGTTTGGACAGTCGATGTTGTGGATATGTGGTTTTTGAATTTGGATATTTGAGAATTTAGGAGTTTTTGGATTTAGAGGCTTCACGGTTTTTGGAGGATTTAGAATTTAGGGAGTTTCGAGAAATGAGATTGGAGGATATAGTGATTTGGGGATTTTAGACGACTGAAATTTAAAAGTTTGGATGTTTGAGATTTTTGGGTTTGAAAATTTTGAAATTGGAGAAGTTGGTATTTGGAAATTGTCAAGTTGCGAACCTGAGAATTTAGAAATTTCAAAACCCAAAATTGTTAAAGTATCAGGAGACCGAAATTTCCATACTCCCAAGTTTCCAGAAGCTTCAAATTTTAAACTTTTACAATCTCGAATTTTCAAAATTTTCAGAAATTCCACGTTTCTTAAATTTTTTACTTTGTAAATTTCCTAATTTCCTAATTCCCGAATCACATAATTTACAAATTTACAAATCTACAATTTCCAAGATTCCCAAATTTCCAGATGCACACATTTTTAAACCTTCAAACTCGCAAATTCCTAAATGTTTAAAAGTCCCAAATTTCCAAATTCTCAGATTTCTACAAATTTAAAACTCTCAAACCCTTAAATACGCAAAATTTCCATATTTCAATGTTTTAAAAACTCAAAATGTAATCCTTAAAAATCTCCAAATTTGCATATTTTAAAAACTGTCAAATTTCGAACCTTTAAAATCCCAAAGTTTTCAAGTGTCCCAAATTTCCAAGTTTCCAAGTTAGCCAGATTCTTAAATTTTCAGATCTCCTAAATTCCCAAATTGTCAAATGGTAACATTCTAAAAGTCCCACCTAAATTTCCAAAAATCCTGAGTCCCTAAATTCCCAAACCCCTGAACCCCTAAAGTTCGAAATTCTCAAATTATTATATCTCCAAACCCCCCAAATTTTGAACCTTCAAAATCTCCCAAATCCTCGAATTCCCAAATCTCCAAACACCCAAGTATCTTAACTGAACCCTAAATTACTAAAGACACAGTCTGCCAAATTTCATCAATCTTGAATTACCACGTTCCGCGACTCCGAAATCCCCAAATTTATAAAAGTCCCTAGGCCATCTCGAACACACCAAATGCGCCCGCGTCCTCGCGCCGAACCCGCCTTAACATTAATATTCCTGGAAACGGAACACGAAACAACGGGATCTTTGTTTCGCGAGACCCCAATCCTAAAATCTCTGCCAAGTAGGTACATACGCGAAAAACTTGAAGGATCCCCAATTTCGCAAAAAGCACGAGGAAAATATTCGAACAAGTAGAATGTCGTTGAAACACGATCCAATCGTTCCTGAAAGCCGATTCAACAATCGCTCGGGACTTAGTCCGTGAACGTTGGTTCCGAGAAACGCGTTGTTACATTATCATACAACGAGACACTTGCGATAACGAGCAGGGAAATAAGGCAATTTTAGCAAAACTTAGGCGAAACGGTGCTAATACCGTGGCTGCTGGCAAAGAGAACGTCTTGCGGACTCTTATGGGGGTGCATTCAGCGGCATTACGATGATGACAGCTATTTTTAATGGGGACCTGTAATTCTGGGACAACCGGACAGAAACGCGGTCGTTGGAACAAATTCGCTTCGTGCCAGAAACTGCCACTCTGTAATTTACACGCTTCGTGCTTAAGAACAAGCAGACACTCCGACGACCAGCTCGGAGCTTTTACCTTTTGTCTTTTGACCTGGCCAAGAAAATTGCTGTCGTCGAGATACCGAAATCGACGTCCGCGTTGGATTTATGGATGAACGAGTGCAGAAATTTTGCACTATGACGTGAATGGTTCATTATGGGACTCCGTGCTAGCCACAGGAAGAGCAGTCTCCAGATTTCGGGTTGCAGAACTCATCTTGTGGCGAATAAATTGGTATTTGAATGTGATATACAAGCAACGACAAGATTTGTATATTTATCCATATTTCTAATGGCTATATTTAAATTTTAATATTAAACTTTAAAATTAAAAGTAAAATTTCGTACGTAAAATTTTATTAATGTATCAAGATCAGATGTTGTACGAGAAACATATTAATATGTGGAGATCAAATGTTGGGCGTAAATTTTGGTAATATATCAAAATCCGATGTTTGACGTTAATTTTGTTTATATGACATGGTCCCGTGTTGTACGAGAATATTATTACATATTAAAATCAGATCGACATAAATTTTATTTATATCTCAAGGTCAGATGATGTACATAAATTTGATTGATATATGAAGATCAAATGTTATGCGTAAATTTTATTGATATATCAAGATTAAATATCTACTTAAATCAATATGTAAGTGCAACGTTAAATGCTTACAGGTAGTAGTAGTAAATATTTTTAATAACATTACTTTAACGTTTTGGGGTTGTGGCTTCTAAATTGCTCTACTTATTAAATATACATACATATACACTTTTATAACTTTTATTAGAAACACTTTTATATATACACTTTTTATTTATACATATATACTCTCTTATTAATATATAACACTTTTTAAATATATTATATATATTATAACTTCTTGTTACTTCTTGTTAATCGTTACTTATTTGTTGAATACATATTGTTGAGTGATTGTAAATTTATTTACAACTCATTCACACACACCTCACGTCCTCGCTATTAACCAATTACTGGTTCCACGCGTTATTTAATCGTCGCTTATTATCGCTGCGACGCACATACAGTATTCCAATGTCGCAGTATGTTCGATTAAAGAATGGAACGGAAGATTTATCCTCATAATTGCATCCTTAGTCGTCAAACGAGAACGCGGCGTCAGCGGTAATTCGTCAAAGGAGTGACGGATTGCTTCTTGCCACTGGAATGATTGATCAGCTTGATTAGGACGGAAAATCACTTGTCAGGAGCCATCCAGGTAGAAGACAAACTTCCCTTTTAATGTCGCACGAATCGAGGAAAAATCTGCTCGCACGGATCAACGAACGAACGAACGATAAAATAGCAATTTGATCGCGGAGAAGAAAGTTTCACGATCGAGCGTTTTACACGTGAGCTTCCATTAAACCGTGCCTTTCAGAGAGCTTTCAACCTGTACACGATACAATGAACTTTTACTTCAACGAATTATCCAAGGTGAACCTGAGAGAAAGTGGGCTGTAACATTGAAAATCTGTGAAAGCAACCTGCCGATAAACGACGAACGGAAAACCTCCTCGCGAAAAGTTTCGCGATGTAATACGATGAATAATATCCGTGTAGTTGTAGGACAATCACACGTTTTGAGATTTTAATTACACGATTTATTGTTTTTGACTTAATTTATGCAATTTCATTGATGTATGTTGCGTTTGGGAGAATTTGAATATTTTTATTTTTTATGTTGGAAAGATTAATAGTATTTTAAGATCGTGGAGAACCGTTTTTTGTGGGTGTGAGTTAAAGGGAAACATCCGTTCCACTTACTTCTTCGTAACGGAGATTGAAGTATAACTTAAATTTTACGAATTTTTGAGATAATGAATTTCTAAAGTTTCAATTTTTGCATTTGTAAATTATGGAATATGTGAAACACAATTTCTGAATTTTTTTGGTTTGCAAAATTTCTATATTCCCAAATTCTAAATTTCCCTTGTTGGATTCTCGAAATTTGCAAACACTTAAAATCGTAAATTTTCAATTTCCAGAATTTCCAGTTTCCTAAAATTCTGAATTTCCACTTTCCTGAATTACCAGCTTCCCAAAATTCTAAATTTCCAATTTCTAGTTTTCCAACTTTCTAATTTCCCAATTACCCGAATTTCCAATTTTCCAAAATTCTAAATTTCCAAATTATCAATGTACCGAATTTTAATATTTTAATATTTGCAATTTCCAAATGTCTAAATTCTGAAATTTGGAAATCTCGAAATTCTTTAATTTTCATATTCTTATTTTCCAATTTCGAAATGCTAATTTTCCGAAGTTCCAATATCCCAAAATCGTTAATTTTCAAGTTTCTCAATTTCCTAAATTTCCAAATCTGCAAATCACCAAATTATTAAATCCTCAAAGTTCAATCTTTTCAAATTTCTGAAATTCTTATAACAGAGCTAATTGATTCTTACAATAAAGCTAATTTCACAACGAACCTACCCAGCAGAAGATTTAGATAATTAATTTGTATTTACGAAAAGTAGCATCGAAGATCTAAAACGACGCTAGTAAAAGTAATTTTATCTTATAACATAATCTAATATTCTTGTCATGTGACAATCTAGAATTTTTTACGATGTTTCTATATAATCTTTTATTTTTTCGTGAAGGAACATGATGTCTTTGAAAATTATTAATGCGCAAGATACTTTCACCGCACAAGCAATTATAAACGGCGTTTGCACGCTTAACTAGTTAATTAAACTAGCTTCTAGCTGACGAAGTTCATAGGCCAGCAAGATTTTGGAGAATCAAATTACTAGGCGGATGAAGTTCTGATCGAACGAGCCTATATGTAACGAAATTTTCTCGATAATTGAAGTTAATGAAATCGATCAGTTATCTGTACCACTCTATAAAATAATAATTATTATCAACATATTACTAGTAATTTATGTTATCAATTCAAATGTGATCGTATAAATTATTGCAACTTCATATGACCAATTTATTGATTGATATGCGACTATATAAACGAAGACGAGATTAATTCTGCTTGAAAATTAACTTTTGATCAGAAGTGCTACGCTAACAAATATTTCATTAAAGTTCTTCGAAATATGAATGAAATTGAACGAACGTACTGAATTTTCATAATTATTATACCACGTCTAGGACCATATTAAGATTTTAATATATCAAGTTTCAGGATAAAAGTTATTTTAGAAATGAGGAAGTCCTTAATAATTGTAATATCACAATAGTTTTAAACATGGTCATAAAAATTGGTATTTTATCAATTATAAATATTATATCATAAATTTAAAACATTTATTATCTAAATTTGTAATGCAGACCAACTAGTAATGAACTAAATGCATAACTTGTTATAGGTTAAATTTTTGTTTTATTCCGATTTCCAGTTTACTTAATTAAATTACAATTAAGACGTGTACAAAACATATATTTATACAATTTTGTCTTAATTAAGAAAGTAAGTAAAAGAAATTCAAGAATGCAAAGGATTAATACTGTTACAAAAAGTCGAGGAGGTAAAAAATAGTGTGAAATCAAACACATGAGAGTGGTCACTTAAATAACATAGGTGCACATTAATAGAGTAGAAGTATAGTGGATCTTCGAGGCATAGTTTAAAAGGAGCATCGTAAGTAAACAAGTGGGGCTTGCGAGAATAGCCGTGAGCGCTTCGTCCTCGACTCGTAATCCGCGGCACCCGAGGATCGAGGGTTCGAGGCCCGGTCCCGGCATTCGGATTTTTCGATATTAGAAAAATAAATTCATAGTACAAGGAGCTCGGCGAGGAGTGGGGAGAGTGACGTAGAAGCCGTAGGGGCAGAGGGATAGTCGGAGCTGGCATAGGAAGAGTGGGGGTCGAGAATCGTAGCTCCTGAGGCCTGTGGTGATTTTCTGATGACGTCAGGAACTAGAAAATGAGAGTGATCGACCAATCGTGGCCGATCGCGAAACCACGTGGTAGACAAGCACGTGCGTTTCAAGGCCAAGGAACTAGGAAATCGGAGAAATATTCGTCTGAAATTTGCTTATAAGCAAATTTTCGAGCCTCCAAGACGAAGCTGGAGGAGTGGGGGAAATAAGGTAGATAGTAGGGGATAAGGAGTGGTGGGGCTCGAGTACATAGCTCTCGCAGGCAGACTTCCTATCGAAATACAATTGAAATTAAATTTTTTGATGGTTCAAGTCCAATTTTTCTTGACGACATAATACGTATACTTTGTCCTTTAATTTTAATAAGGGTTGGCATGTTAAAAGGAGCATCTGGTATATTTATTTAAGCGAAAAAGTAACAATTTATACTTAATTTCATTCTTCGACATTAAATTAGAATGAAAAAATGATTTATCTGAGAGGGCCTGATGTCTTGAATTAATACTTTCATGTACTGTGACATTCATGTTGGGAGCTCTAATTAATAATCGCGATTATGTTGTTACGATATTATTTTTATCATTCGATTTCTTTTACCTGAGGCTCCTTAAGTAAACTTTTCCCAACGAGATTGTAATATATAAATGATTGTATTAAAGAAATTCTGATCTTTGGATTCAATAAACTATGATATTGAATTTTTCAGACTCTCTTCATTTTCACAACGTTTAGCACGTGAAAACAGTACACAACCTAATAATTTAAAATACAACCACCTGTGTCACAGTACAGCTTATTCCCAAATCCAAGCTTGCGTATATCGATCACAAGGAATGTCCAATGATTTTCCATATAACCAATGTTGCAATTGTGTTCCAGTGTGGTGGTCAGAGCGGTGTCTGGACAGCGAGCGTGATCATATTGATAATTGGAAGCTGGATCGGCAAAGTTGGGCCACGACCAGCCGATGGCGAGATCGCACACCTAACATCGCCCAGGGAAAGATTGGAGACCGTGCGACAGGTTCTTTCAGAGGTGCCTTTGATCGACGGCCACAATGACCTACCCTGGAACATCCGAAACTTTGTCCATAATCAGCTGGCCGACTTCGATTTCGACAAAGATCTGCGACAGGTCGCCCCATGGAGCAAGAGCGCGTGGAGTCAGACTGACTTGGTTAGACTTCGTCAAGGGATGGTCGGTGGCCAGGTAACTAGTTCCTCTACACACACTGTGTTTCACGCGAATTCGAGTGCGTATCGCAAGTTTACAGGATCTACCGTGAATTTTCCAAAATTCTAAATTTCCAATTTCACAAATTTTCTAATTTCCAAATTCCCAATCTCTCGAATATCAAATTCTAAATTTTCAATTTCTTAAACTTCCGAGATCTTCAAATTTGCAATTTCCAAATGTCTAAATTCTTAAATTTGGAAATTTCGAAACTCTTGAATTTTCATATTCTTATTTTCTCTAACTTCCAATTTCGAAATGCTAATTTTCCGAAGTTCCAATTTTTGAATTTCTAAATTATGCAATCTCTGAAACGCACTTTCTGCATTTTTTAATTCTCAAAATTTCTATATTCCCAAATTTCCAATTTCCCTTGTTGGATTCTCGACATTTGCAAATGCACAAAAATGAAGGATGGAAGAGTGTGTTAGAGCAGTATAGTTCATATTTAATGCAACGAATCATCTTTCAACGATAAATATTGTGCACTCTTTTCTATCAAAAAAGGAAGATACTTATGGGACAACCTAATATTTAATTTGTAGCTTCTATAGTAGTCGGAAAAATGCTCTGTTTTGCTAGCTTTGTTATTAGAATTAAACAGTCAAATGACCATTTTACGAATTTCCTATATCAAATATCGAAATTTGTAGAGATGCTGGATCAGATAAACGATAGTAATCTGATGTAGCATGCAACATCGTAAAAAGTAATTGTCAGTTATTGCTCTGTGGTTCGCAAACTTTGCAGACGACTTTGACGATATTGAATCGTCTCCGTGGTAGTTTCTGTTTCATTTCTGCACACCATAACGGTGTGTTTCATTATGAGTGTCGCACACCGTTATTACGTGGTTATCCTCATAAAGAAAGGACATTTTCTGTGTCATCGTTGTCGGTGACCTATCTTTCGTAATATTGCGGCACTCTAAGATATCCGCGCTGTTGCACAAAACCTGGATAATGACTCGAAATTCTCTCACAAATATTGAAATTTTTTTAGTAATACAAGAGGGTTATTTTCTTCCCTTCGTTCTTCTATCATTAATAATTTTGAGGCGTTTATTAACACTAATTGCGCCCTATTCACACTTGCACCCATGGATAAAATTAAGTGGACATTGCAGAAATGTAAAAAAATTGTTGTCTTATTACAATGCTTGAAATAAATTTTAAATTTAGAACGTGAAGTGTTTTTGTAGACTTGAAAAAACATTTATTTGATACACAATTTATTTATTTAATGTATATAATTGTGCAATAAAGTTTTGATTTATAGGAATTATTGGTTAAATTAAATTAACCTTTTGTTACTTATGATACATGTCCACTTAATTTTGTCCACGACTGTATTTTTAATTGCAATAAAATTAAAAACAAACGGAGATGATAAAACATGAATATGCATATAGTATACGATAGTTCCTTAACACCTTGAGTGCCACTATAAAACAGTTTAAATCTCTTTTAGGAAGTAATTTCTTTTTCGATAAACTTTGTAGACAATTTTCATAATATTCCATCCTTGTTTATTCGATAAACTTTAATGTATTCACAAACAATTTTTATACTTCGTTATGTTAAATGTTTTAAATAAAATTAGCGATAGATTTATGTATGAATTCATACGTCACACGTACGTGGGTGACATGGCACGGAAAGTGTTAATACGAATAATAGAATAATTCTATACCTTCATAAGAAACAACATAGA
Source organism: Coelioxys conoideus (assembly GCA_947623535.1). Lineage (NCBI taxonomy): Eukaryota > Metazoa > Arthropoda > Insecta > Hymenoptera > Megachilidae > Coelioxys > Coelioxys conoideus. Next base: position 13,109,611 of record OX392456.1, on the reverse strand, counting down.
TTTCAAGATCTTAGCAAATTTTGTTATTTCAAATAGAAAACGAAATATTTACATACAATTTTCAAGAAACTTCAATCTTTCAATTAATATGCCATAAGTGTTACTTATCGACATTTTCGTATCATTAAAATCGAATGAATGATTGATGTGCAAAATGGAGGCAAAAAAAAACATAAAATAAGAGCAGTTTATTAAGTCGTATTAAATTTCTAAGAAAAAGTTCATATTTAAAAACAAATAAAAATTCCTATTTAATAGTGAGATTATACCAGTCATTCTTCTAGATTGCTTTTTCTCCGTTTTGTATCGGTAATTTGAAAAAAAATGAAATCATTTTTACTTGAAAATCGAATAAATGATTGATGTGCAAAATGGAGACAAAAAAAAAACATAAAATAAGAGCAGTTTATTAAGTCGTATTAAATTTCTAAGAAAAAGTTCATATTTAAAAACAAATAAAAATTCCTATTTAATAGTGAGATTATACCAGTCATTCTTCTAGATTGCTTTTTCTCCGTTTTGTATCGGTAATTTGAAAAAAAATGAAATCATTTTTACATGAAAATCGAATAAATGGTTGATGTAATAAAGTGGAGGCGACGCATTTACTCGGTTTTATTAATAAAGAATATACAATAAGTGCACTTTGTTAAGTCGTATCATAATGATCTGCCCGGCTATAAATTACAGCAAATTTTCATGCAGAGGATTATTTATAGACGCTACGTGATACCATTATTTGCGGTACGGTAAATCATACGCGTAGTACCACGCTCGTAAAATTTGTCACGGTTGTACGCTACGAAATAATGAGTAATAAATTCGAGGGCAATAATGGACAGCGGTCTTATTAAATAGCAACGATCAACCGAAATTAGAGTGTACTTTAATTGTAATCATCGATCTCTGGACATTTATAAATATATATTTCGGTGACTGATGAGACTTGTTCCTCGATGAAGAGACTGATATTATTTCTCATTAAATACCCATTGCCATAACTGACATTATTATTTCAGTAATAGTAGAGCAAAATGACAACATGGTAACTAAATTATTATTTTACTAATAGTAGACTAAACTTAATAAATAGTAACTAAATTATTGTTTTAGTAATAGTAAACTAAATTAATAAAATAATATGTAAATTATTGTTTTAATAGTCGTAAACTACAATAAAAAAATAGCATATATTATTATTTATTATTTTAGTGATGGCAAACTAAAGTAAAAAAACTGTAACTAATTTGTTATTGTCGTTTAGTAGAATTGGTCCATTTTCCCCAGAAAATTTTTAATACTCCCCATATTGAATAACAATGTGAATTTTTGCAATTTTACATAACAATCTTCCTAATTAAACTAATGATGTACGTTGCACTTCAATGAATTATTGCTTTCAAAAATGTTATTTCACCAAACTACTTTATTCTAATAACTCTATCCTCTTAAACTGTTCGAAAGAGAGTAATTATTTAAATACCCTCTGGGTGATATATTTACACCCTCGAGGGCTTCAATGATTTGTTTCATTCTTAATCTATTCGAAACGCCGTGCGATAATTAAAAATTATTGTAGCCGGCCTGAGGCAGCGCACCTGAGAAAGTTAGTTAATTAACCAAAGAATAATCCTAATGAATAATGTGCTTTTTCTTCACAGTTTTGGGCCGCTTACGTGCCATGCGAGTCGCAGCATCTCAATGCGGTGCAGCTGACTCTGGAGCAGGTGGACCTCATTAAGAGGCTCATAGAAAAGTATTCGCAACACATGCAGTTTGCTGCATCTTCAAGAGGTGTGTACAGCTGGAAAAAAATTGACTGTTCGAATTTTTAAAATTGCTAAAATTTCGAGCCACAAAATTTCCAAATTCCAAACTCTCTGTATCCCTTAATCGTAGAACTTCGTCGTTTGCAATACACAAAATCCATAGAAGACTGATTTTATTTATTTACATGTCAGAGAAATGATTTTAAAAGTTGCATCAACATACTACACCTAATTCTCTTTTTACGCGAACTTGATTTAACACGAGTTAAAAAGAAAAAAAATTCTCCTTTTACACAAATTGTTTTGTTTTAACATGAATAAAAAGTGACAATGCATACAATTTTGTTATGTTTATATTATTTAAAATTTGTTTATATTAATCAATTTCAGATATTATTTTCTTTTTCTCAAAGTATAATTTATTTGTTATAATACATTTAATGAATTAAAATGTGTAAGCACGAAGTAAATTAAGGGAACTCTAATAAGAATTTTTTAATATTGTTTACACTTAATTCTCTTTTTATACAAATTTTTTGGGAACGTATCTATCGTGTAAAAAGAGAATTAGGTGTACTTACTTTCTTTAAGCATTGAATTTGTAAATATTAATATTCAATAACTGAATTTTAACAACAAATTGTATGAGAAACAGTAGGTTCTTGTATAGTAACGAGTTTAACAAGTTAAAAGTATCCAGGAAGTATCATAATTCTATCTGAAATTCATGTTTAGCGCCGCGCACTTCTGAAATAGTACAGCCAGCGCCATCTAGCGGTGAACGATTGTACTAGTCAAAAAGAAAATTGCGTTTTTCTTCAAAATTAGTGACTTATCCGCTTTTCTGAGACACTCAGAATATTCTACAATCTCAATGGAACTAAAACAATACCATCATAACATGCTGAAAGCATTAGAAACAGAAATGAAAAAAATTACATTTTATGGACGTCAAAATGCTTAGCCATCTAGCGGTAGAAGGTGGGAACTAATAAAACTAAATTTTGAATGAAATTTTTGTGTTCATTGATTTTTTCGACTTATTAATATCTTTAAAACATTCTGAAGCCGTTCAATCTTGCTGTTTGAAACAAATGATTTTGTAATAAGCCGAAAAAGTCATTTCTGTTTGAGAAAGGGTAGTTCAAATTTAGTTCCATTAGTTCTAACCTTTCGCCGCTAGATGGTTAACCCTTTTCTCGTCCATAAAATGAAATTTAAAAAATTTTCAAAAACAGATCTCTTAGCTCGTTTTAAAACGATTTTTCTAGCTTTATCGTTACCGTACAACAATTTGCGAACATTAACAAAACGCGAAAATACCTTATTTTACGGAAAATCATGATTTTTTGTATCATTAGTTCCACAATTTTATAAAAGATGGCGCTAGCAGTATGATTTTTTAAAAATGCCCGCGTAAATATGAATTTTTTGAAACTTACAAAATTTATACTTCCGAAATACTTTCAACCTTTTTAAATTGATTACTTGACAATAAACTATTACTACCTTTGTTTTTGCAAAATATACTTTATTATCTTAATAGCTTTATTATCTCAGTATACAAAACTTGAAAAAAACACGTCTGTTTTAAGTGGTAGAATGTTTTTAATGCCCGCAATCGGCGAATTATATGATATAATTAAATTTTCAGAAATCTTGGAGGCTCACGGAAGAGGGAGGATAGCTTCCCTCATTGGAGTGGAGGGTGGACATAGTCTAGGAAGTAGTTTAGCCGTTTTAAGGACACTATATCAATTGGGTGTTCGATATCTCACGCTCACGCACACCTGTAACACACCTTGGGCAAAAAGTTCTTCGGTAGAAGACGAGGACGAAGATGGTAAGCATCTTTAACACTGCTACAAGAAGCGAAAATTCTACATGCACGATATCAAACGTAAATAATGCAATTAATTTGATATACGAGACAAGATCAATTAATTAAAAAGCATTTAAACATGAAGGGATGCAATTTTTTATTTATTGAAAGAATAAATATTTCACGAACAAATAAGACGAGAAAACTAATGATTCCTTTGTTTCAGGAGGCGGTCTAACAGCATTTGGACGAGCAGTGGTTCAAGAAATGAATAGGCTGGGGATGCTGATAGACCTTAGTCACACAGCAAGGGCCACCATGAGGGATGCTTTAAGGGCCAGCAGAGCACCCCTCATTTTCTCTCATTCCTCCGCCTTTGCCATTTGTAATTCGTCGAGAAACGTTCCCGACGATATTCTGAAGCAGCTGGTACGAAACAATATATTGATTGCTCATTGAATATTACATAATATACATAATAAATCTTCTATAAATGATAGATTTTCTGCTTATTAATCGCATCTGTAATTCTCTCTAATCGGATAAAAATGTGTACTAATTTCATTTACAGGCTGCTAACGGTGGATTAGTGATGGTGACATTTTATAATTACTTTGTGAAGTGTGGCTCTCAAGCCAGCGTTTCGGATGTCGCAGAACACATTTACTACATTAGAAACTTAATTGGCGTGGACCATATCGGTGTTGGTGGCGATTTCGATGGCATCAACAAGTAAATACACTGATAAAACATCATTACGTTTAAGAACTTGAATTTTGTTCCTGTTCAACTTGAAGTTCCTGTTTAACTCTTTTTGTAACGTGTGTAACTTAATCCTTTGTCGTCATATTCACCCAGTACACGTATACCCTAATGACAAGAATCTTTTAATATTGAATGATATACATATCTGCCTCATTTAAAATACTGATCATGCATAGAGACAAATACTTTACTTTTGTATTGACATTGAGATTAGTAAAAACTTGAATAACGATGATATTCAGATTTTACATTCGATTCCGTTGACAGGACACCCCGAGGTCTCGAAGATGTTTCAAAGTATCCAGAATTGTTCGCTGAACTTCTTCGAAGCGGCAAGTGGAACGTTCTGGACTTGAAGAAAGTTGCTGGTCTAAATCTCTTGAGAGTCTTGCGGCAGGTTGTAACTTATTCTTAATTTTACGGCTCTGAAATTTGAATCGGACAAGTCTACAATTCGTCTAATTAAGAAAATGGCGATAAATAGTAACAGAGGAACTTTGATTACAGGTGGAACGTGTGAGGGACGACATGAGGACCGCAGGAGTGACACCATCTGAAGAATACCTCCAAGATTCTCCTGACACGATTGGCAGTTGTGCGCTGGATATCAATTCCGTGCAAAGAGTCATGGAAGTCTGAGTGTTCTATCAATCCGTTGTGTTTCTGTATGACGTGTAAATTACTTCTATGACCTCCTTGCCGTCCTATTCTCGATAACGGATACAATCCCCGTCAGACAGGAAAATCACGAAAAACTGAACAGTTCTGGAGGAAAGGGCTTCTTGTTGCTTCATTCGTGTGCGACCTGCCCCGCCTACGAAGTCTGTCCCTTTTTAGATGCTCAATCAGAATAATGTTAGACGAAATGATGAAGGAAAACCTACCTCGAACGGAAATATCGCAAACACAGTAACACATAGCTTCAGACATCTAATTTCGTTTGAAGTACAGACGCGAACAATTATTTTTAACGTGTCTTTATATAAATACGCTCATTAATTTTTTAATTATTCTAGTGATGCTGGCAGTATCGACACGATTGTATTTTGTGTATGAAGTATTTAGTTCTTTTTCCTTATTGATATAATAATTTTGATTAAGATTCTATGGAACTTATGCTTTAAATTATAAGTAATACTACAATTAACGATGATAGCGTTATCAGCAATGATTTAAACATGAAAAAGTAGAATTTTCTTCTGAAAAAATGAATAATGTCAACAATTTTAAGCAAATTCGCGATATGTTAGTGTATTATGCATCTATGACACATTACCATCAAATCAGGACTATATCACAAATAATACATTGTGTACTTAGTAAAAATTTAAGTTAACTTTACTGATTATAAGTGTGTTGATCTTTGAATGACATTGATCAGTCTCATTTGTAATTCTCAGTAGCATTTGATGCTTTAACATCAAAATTTGATTATGCCTTTTAAGTGAATAAGGAATTCGATAGCCAGAGACTGTGTAATTAAATAAGTTTGAAAGGAGTTATTAAATAAATTTAATCTAGAATCGATTGAAATAAAGTATCTGTCCAATTAGAAATACCAAACTCTGCAAACTTTCATTTGATTTTCTGTAAGAAATTATGAGTTTAATGCGTGATTCGTGCATAATTTAGTTATATCACGTCTGAACAAATGAAAAGAAATGGTGACAATATAGTAAACCGTGACATTCCTGTATCTAGAAAAATCAAAAAAAGAAGTATTGTGTGTAAACCCGGCTGTGTATCTTCGTACGTCTTCCCCACTTTGTTGTATTGTAAAGTGAGCACCTGTGTTTGAAACAAGAAACGATTGCAGATTTATTTGAAATAAGCTATTGTATTCATTAAACGAAAAACGTGTTTTCGAAAATAAACAACATATCCGATTAATGAGAAAATGTAATTGCAAAATGAGTCTCACTATTAGCACTATAGAAAGAATACTTAACAATGTGAAGAAAACAAATGTTTTTTTCGAGGATAGAGAATTCTTGAATAAGATAAAAATTGCTCACAGAAGACGTCACTGATAGAATTCAAAACCTATATGCGTATTTCTTGACGTGTTGTACCGGATGTAATCTATCACTTATACACATCCAAACTTTCCTCAAAAAGCATCATCTAATGTCTTTGATGTGTCACCGAAATTGTTGGGATTAATCCTCCTAGAAAGCATTGCTTCTTTTAGTGAAAATTTATCCTTTCAATTTCCGTGTACCGTCGCTCACCTATCTGTGTCTCGTGTGCACTTACTACATGATTCGTGCGAGTTGAAACTTCATAAAGAATCAAAGAAAATAACGGTGCGAAATAAACAAACCATGTGAACAACTCGCATGAATTATATTCATATTTATATAAGAATAAAGTGCGTGAACCATATACTAGCGTGTAAGCGAATACGATATAGGAATAGATAAAGAATACGTGATCAAACAAGGACATAACCAGTATTTCCTTTCTATTTCTGTATCATTTGTTCACCTCGCTCATGCATTCTACTCTTATATTTCTATGATTATACCTAACTCCTGTACCGGAGTAGGTAGAAAACTAGATTATCAAAACTTCCGTTGTATCTTTGCAGCGGAACCTATAAATAAATGTTTCTATTGTACGCTTGTCATTATTCGTATCCCTCCTTTTCCTCAATTCTTACTTTTTTAACAAATTGAATTTGCATAAAATATACGGAAATTTGTATCTAATTCTTGTCATTGTTCATAATCATATGTTTACTATCCATATAATAGTTGATATCGATGTTCTAAAATTAAAATAAATATTTGATACTTGAACGAAATATAAATGAAGAAATAAGAATGTACTTTCTTTACAAATACAAAAATAATACTTCAATTCCATGTACTTTTTATTTTTTCTTATGCTTTTAGTACAAAGATAAATTATCCAGTTTCGTGAGTAGCTGTTGGTCCATTTGACGAAATTCAAAAGCACATTGGTTTCGTTCAGTTTTGAGATCTATCTCATGGTATAATAAAGATTCCAAGCACAATGTGGTACGAAGTCTTCCATATGCTTCGACTTTTGTAAAATAATCTTTTGCCTTAGAAAGTGTTTTAATTGCCTTTAAAATCACTTCTTTTCGTGCCTTATCGCTTGAAGGAGCAGTGGCAACTAAACATTTCGCATATAAAACAAATGCTCTACCCTGATCGTAATACCCCCCATGAGCTAAGATATGGGTAATTACTTCCTCCACTAAATTTAATGCCAAAGTCGGCATATTCATTATTAACTAAAATATTAATGGAATCAACAATTATTGATATAATAGTATTAGCAAAAATACAAACATATATTAACCAAATTGATTACCTGAATATTTGCAAGGTGCATCTTAATTAATGCTTCGTAATAGGACAAGTGATTTTTTACAGCCAATTCTAGAGCTGTATTAAGAAGCACCAAAGAATTTGCTCCTGCAATACTATTCTCTGGTGTAACAGACGCACACATTAACTGACTAGAAAGAATCATAGCTCGTATTCTATTTTGAGGTACAATTTGTTCATCTTTCTCGATACTATCAATGCATTCTAAACCTTTGGGATAATCTCCTTTCCCTAAATAAACTTCTGCCAACCTGAACATTTAGTTTTTATATAAATATTATGTAAATGAACGATATTCATATATTGTTTTAAAATAGATATTACCCTACCTAAATTTGCATTCCAATGAATCTAAACTTGATATATTCGATGCTATTGCCTCAGCTTCACTCCATTTTTCTTGTCTCACTGATTGTGTGAATACATAAAGCTGTTCACTCAACATCCATATCTATGAAATAATCGTAAGAAATATCATCCAAATGACAAATACATTTATTTTATTAAAATAAGAATTATATTTTGCAACAATACCTTATTACATGGTTCATTAGGAAATCTGTCTTTAGCATGGGCAAGAATAATGTCAACTAAAGAATATTCACCAAATTCTACTAAAATATTTGCAATATTAACAACAGCCTGGCACGTGGATGGTCCATTGAACATGTGTTGTTTTTTATCCCCTGTATTATGTAAAAGTAATAGTTGTGCGCAAATAGAAGACATCTCGGTTTTACCATAATATGCCCATAATGCACATTTTTCAGCATACGTCATCGACATTAAATCTATCATGGAATGTTGACAATTCAAAACGTCAGATTTTGTCAAAGTCTGCAATAAAACTTTAATTATCATTCAATCTTAAAATGGACATAACATTTCGAAAATTCTATCTTTTTATGTATTATGTAGACTTTATGTAGACTCATACCTCAAACACCTGCGATGGATTCTTAGCTTCTAAAGCAGAATTATGAGCATATGCAATAAGACCTAATCCAGTTGTATGAGTTATTCCTAACATACTTGCTTTACCAACAGATCTTTCTATAAGAGGCCCTCTAAAAAAGACATCAATGATATGACAATCAACATATATTGGTACTCATTTAATAATTTTGAAACTTACTTTTGCCTAGTAGTTAAATAGTACATCCAAGCATGAGCTAATTGTAAACACACATTGTCCCCAGCTTCTTGTGCCATCATGATAGCTTCTTTTAAAGCAGCTTGTGCTACTTCTCTTTTAAAAGAAAAAAAAACATTAACACAAATTCCACTAAGTAATCAATATGAAAATTTGTATTTGACATACTTATGATTAAATTGAGCATGTAGAACTGCTAAATTTAAAGCTGCATATCTAAAGATACGAGGCCTGTCTTCAGGAGCAGAACGATTTTCCATAGCAGCTAATCTATCAAAACAATGATATAGACTGTCTACAGCCCCACAATATTCATTAACTCTTAAACAATTTAAGTAACTTAAATAATGCTGAAACAAATTATGAAATAAATAATATAAAGAGATTTTCGTTTACATTTAACATGTAAACAGAAAAACACTCTTACCAAACAGTACTCACAGCTTCAGCATAATAAGGACTGCAACTTAAAAGTTCTCGTACAAGGACTTGTAGGTCTGCAGGGGGCATAGCTTTGTGTTCATCTGTCTGCAGTGCATGTGCTTGTTGTGCAACAAGTAGTTCTGCCTGTCTTCCACCCCAAGTTGTTTTAATTCTATTGATGATATAAAATATTGTAGTTTAAATAAACAAAATACAAAAAAAATTTGTACATATTATAAATACGTACTCATTTGAATAAGAATCATCTATTTTAGAACCCATACAAATACCAGAACTTTCAGAAGTGTTAGTTCTTCGTTCCAAATACTTTTTCAATGCTTCATAAAGTGCTACTACTTGATCAAAAGGTAATTTTTCAAAAAAAATAATAACTCTCCTTATATATAATCCCAGAACAGAATTTTTATTCAGTGCAGGTATTGAAAGAGAATGATCTAAAGTTGGTTTCATAAGTCGTCCTACACTATCAAATAGATCTAATAATCCTTCCACTCCTTTTCCTTTCAACACATTTAATTGCACCTCTAATTGATGCGCAAAACGATGTAAAATATACTCAGGAGAATATAGTATATTCAGTAGTGCATTAAACTCCATATCAGGTGACTGAAAGAAAGAGATATACGTAATTATTAATGACTTCTTATGTATATAATACTTTCTAGATGGCTGCATAAAAACATGACTAAAACTACAAGCAAAATTTAAGGTTTTTGCAGCAAATGAAATTTCTAATCAGCAATGTGAGATCTTTTGCCTTTTAAGGTTCATAAAAGGTTACATTATCCTATATAACTATTGGGTAAATACTATATATCATTTTTTATTCAAAATATATGTATAAATATAAACTTAATTTATTCATTTCATAATGATGTAATATATTAGATTTATTTAAATTAAAAGTATATATGTAAATCGTTCCAATAATGACAAACACTTACTTGAATCAATTTTAATGCAGCTAAACAAAAGTCACGTCTTTCAACAATTGCTATAACAAAATTGCATTATGATTAGTAATGTATTGGTTTTCGCAAGTCGTTGATGACAGATTATAACAAACATTGTATTACAGCACTGTAACATTTAGAAATATGAGTATTTACCTTTGGTTGTTTCATTACAATATTCTTTAATTAAAATAACAGTTGCTACTTTGTATGGTGTTAAAGTTTCCTTTTGTACGCGTTTTATATTCCCATCAATATTCATTAAATCTACAGACATACTGAATAACGTTTTATCACACATATAATTGAAACAATAGTTTTCATTGCATACAAAGAAATATGTATTATGCTAACGACAGTAATATAAACAACCGACATGCATTCAGTGACTACAAAATTAAAGGTAGTTCACTAATTTTGCCGTAAGATATCTCTGAAGTTTTTCATTTGTTACAGTGACTACAGATATGTAGTCAATGATTATTATTTAATTATCAATTCATTTAAATATTTAACTATTTATATGCGGACGTATGTATTTTAAATAAAATATTATTACATGTTTTTAATAAGTACAAATATCGATGACTGAATTAATAAATATATGTGATATGACAACAAATGTGACATATAACCTACTAACTGCAACTACTTTATAATATAGTATGTAACTGATATTTATAAAAATATTGTATGTATGAAAATTAAAAGTAATCTCTATTAATTTTAACATTGGATTTAATATGTTATCGAATTCAGTGTATATTTAATTGTATTTCTATGATAATGCCTTCTATGTACTGAAGAATACAATCGCGATTTAATGCAATAACACATTTACAAAAGAAGAGGAATTGATATCGGTCATACAATAAACAAGCACAAAAATCATGTTTATGAAATTATTATGCTTGATAAAATATCATATTAAAATCTCAACATTTAGGGAGTCAAAGGTTCTATCAATAATAACAATATTGTTATTAAATAAATGATAACAATGATATCAATTTTACCTCTTCATTAAATGAAGGTTTATTAATATAGATTATATTTGATTAATAGGAACAGAATTACATTCATTGGATCAATGTTCTATTAAAGAATTTTAAAGATGATAAAAACATTTATATTCTTTGACTTGGAAACAACTGGCTTGATAGGAAAAATTATGCCAAAGATAACAGAATTGTCATTGATTGCAGTGTCAAGGAACTCTATATGTGAAACTATGGATAATTTACCAAGAGTTCTACATAAATTAGTTTTACCAATAAATCCAAATATAGATATTTCAACAAAAATTAATGAAATAACAGGTATTTAATTACTTGTGTTTATTTATCTTCAATAATTAATTTGTACTATATTATAAATTCTATTTTAGGTTTATCTAATAAAAATTTAGGAGAAGTTGCATGCTTTAACTGTGGTACATATAATTTAATTATGGATTTTATAAACCGACAAGCAACACCAATTTGTTTTGTAGCTTACAATGGAAATAATTTTGATTACCCAATACTTTTATCAGAACTTAAAAATATTAATAAGGTATCTACAGGTTCATGTTACAATAAGTTTTAAATGTGTAGGTGACTTAATTTCATATTTTATCAGGGTTTCACTGAAGATATTCTAAGCATTGATATGCTTCAACTAATAAAAGATTATTTTTCAACAAAAACAAATGTGATAGGAATAGAAGATGTACAAAACACACCTTCTATGCCTAGTACTGAAGGTGCTAGTAATTTGTTAAATGATGGTTGTGATGAAATATTATGTGATGCATTGGATTCTGTTATGAGTTCAATTACTGACAAGCATAACAAAACTAACCAAGAAAATAAAGAAAGTAATTCTTGTGTCAAGAATGGGCTTAAAACTCCAACAACTAGTTGTTATAAAAAAATGCAAGAAATGAATGAAAAAACGCCAGAAAATCAAATTATTAAACCACAAGATGAAGATAAAAGTTTACACATTAGAAAGGGAAGTGCTGCAAGAAGAAAATTACATTTTACAAATAGTCGACCAAATAATTATAAATTGCCGACTGTTTGTAAACATATTGTAGGAATTGATCCTGTAAATGCTCATACTGCTGAAGGGGATTGTCTCACTATGATACGTTGTGCAATTCAGTTAGGAAACTATTTTGTTGAATGGGCTGATCACAAAGTGACACCTTTAATTAAATATGAAAGACATTAACCAATATACATCTGTAACTTTTTTACTTCTGTTTTCTGTAACATATTTAAATTTTAACATTATACTTGCATATTTTATGAAATGAAGTGAATATTTAAAGCATGACATTTTAGTTCATTTTCGGAAAATACATATATTAAATCTGTATACATATAAACAACTGATTGTTATAATATTTATAATAAATATTCATGAAAAGACTATTGTGATAGTTCAATTTTTAAGTATGCTAGTTAAGTATTAATATAAAGAATGTATAATATATTATTACAATATTACACATTCCCAACTCTCCTGTAATCTTTCTGTATCTTCTTCACTTGGAGAACTATAAACAAATACAACATTACTTATGTCATACCTTCTTAATTCACATTTAATACTTACTTTTGGATATTACTCTGTCTATTACATACTTTAATTAACAATTGCAGTTCATGTCCTGTTACTGTAATTTGCAAAAATAATAAATGTATTAAAAATATATATACATAAATTAACATAGTTTAATAATATGCAAGTTTAGTTACGTATGTATTCTGCCAATATGAATGCATTTGACATTGCATTCTTTTCAACATTCTTTATAATGTTATTCAAACGTGAAGAAATATTATCCATTTCAATCTTTGAAATGTTCCCTAACAAATTATATGTTCCATTCCAAAAAAATTTTATTTCATGGCATGCACAAGCACGATATAGTTCTTTAAGCATCTGCAAATACCATTGATACATAAATGTGGTTAATAGAATCTAATATTAATCTTATATATTTACTGTACCATGTAAAATAATAATGTCAAAGGCATTTTGTGCAAACTATTACTTAATTCACTTAATTTGTTTAAAAATAATGTTTCAATATAATAACTTGCTATACTTTTCCAATTTTGTACATCCCTCAACTTCTGCAAATACAATAATGTCATAATATAGCAGTCAGTAATATTAAGATCAGTAAGATAATATTATAGATATTGTGTGAACCTTCATTTGTCGTATAACAGGTTTTATTCTGCCATACTTTAAAAGAAGTTCTTTTTCTTGATTGCAAAATGAAGTTCTCCAGTATAAATGTTCATTTGTTTTCTTGAAAGGTAATGGAACTGCATACCATGTTTTACTTCGATACTGAAAGGAAAATTATAGATTATAACAGAAAAGTACACATACACAAGAAGCACTATCATAGGAACAACTCAAGAATACTATATCTCTTTATTACCACGTTCGCAGACAGTCAAAATGTCAGTGAAAAATAATATGAAAATACCTAATGAATCAGTTGACCATTACTCTGAAGTGCATATTAATTACAAAAAGTGAAAGTTATCCAAATTGAATGAATAACAATTGTCCTCAAAATTTAAATGCTAATAGCATTTGTGTAATTTTGGATCACAATTAAAATGAATGCTATAGCATTCATGTCAGCAAACGTGTTAATGTATAAATGACCTCATACATATCTTCAAAATATGATCACTTAGTGCTGTTGAAACTGTTGAGCTAGGAAATACTAATTATTATATAATACATATAAGTGCAATATAATAGTACACTTTACTGACCTCTTGAAATTGATTTAGTTTTTCCAGACGTCCCTTAAATAAAGATGTATCAAAAGCTAATACAGGAGCTAAATCAACGTATATACTATCATCTATTTCTGGACAGTCTAATATCAATGTAAATGCAGGACCACTCTTTTTAACTGTAATATCAGGGATACAGTATTCATCCTGTCCACAATAACGTATTGTAACTTCATGAATAACTTTACTGATAATTCCTTCAATCCATTGACGAAACTTATCTGGATTTAAAAGACCATCAGTAATAAATTTTTTGAGTAACCTGAATAATAATGATAAGTACAGTGAGATTAAATATTATACATATACATATATTGTATATTATCATAAGAATATGCTAAAATATGCTGTACAACTTATGTAGCATATTGTATAATACACACATTTACCTTACGTATTTAGAATTCAGATTACAGTAGTTCTTTCTAATAGGTAAGTATGGATCACGTTCTGCACATATTTGAACAAAAGCTGATTCTCCTGCACTAAACTAAAAATGTGAAAAGAAATGCAAGGATAAAAAAGATATTTGCATTAACATTTATAATATTGAAACAATGCATTAACAACATCCTTACATTTATTTGCTTAACAATAACAGGAAGTTTTACAACTATATTTAAGTCAAATTCATTAGGGTGGCCTACCCTTGTTCCTTTATAAAAACTGCCACAAAAAATTATTTCTTTAAATGCTCTTTTAAATAATGGATCCAACAATTTCATTTCTTCTATTACTTCAGTAATAACCTATAAATTTACATTAACATTTTATTATTAAACATTTGTTATACTATTGTTGTAAAAAATACATACAACTGAATTGTTAAAAATACATGCCTGATATAAATATCTGTTATTCCTTTTTACCTCCTGATCTTGTAATGATATAAATTTTTTATTAATTTCATTAAATACCGTGTCATCGTAAAAATATTTGTTTAGACGATTGTTTTCCATTTGTACGTAGATATATTGTATCAAAAATAAGAAGTAACTATTTAAAAAGTCCAAATCTTGAATGTATTGATGGAAGTATAAATTTTAAATTAAAATGCACACATATGTTCAATAAAAACAATGTACATAATAGTAGATCCCGGTAAACTATATGCACATTTCTATCTTACACGTGAGTAGTGCACGTATGCAACACGTTGATGCAACTGACGTACTGAACGGCACGTCCCGTTTATATAGTTAGTCACAAAATTAAATGTAAGTACACTTGTGTTGGTAGAAAAAATTGTGGAAAAATGAACGTAGATGTAGATATTTCAATGTAATATGTAATATTATATTTGCTAGCATAGTTTAAATAATAATTAATAACAAAGTTTTTAAATAATATTAAAGCATTCTTGTCCTAGAAATAATTAATGTTTTGCGGCATTATCCTGTTGGAAGTAATAATGTCTTGGCATTTCTAACTTCTGTGCCAATTGTTTCAAATTTCTTTTAAAAATATTTAAATATTTTACTTTATCTATCGTTTCTTCAATAAATTTTACATATATGTATTTCAGATACCGCGTTCGCGTCATAACATTATTAACATTATATAATATTGTCGAGTCACTTGCGTGATTTATCGCGAAACATGTGTTGCGAACGTCATGTTCTGTATTTTGACCTGCACCATAAAATTTGCTTTCTTTCATGGCGGAGAAATAAATTTATAATAACATAAACTTATTGTAATACTAATGTTTTTATATGTCCAGTTAAATACAAGTGAATAGCATTGCATTATTACATTGAAATATTTACGTTTTCGTTCATTTTTCTAACAATTTTTTCTATCAACGTCAGTGTGCACTCAATTTTGTGACTAACTGTGTATGTACAGTGCGTCACCCTAAAATTGGTGCGTGAAGTGGCTGCAATGAAACATAAGAAGTATACCTATTGTCACCGTGCATCCCCCCAACTTGATGTCTATCGACAATCGCCGACTGCCGATTATTTATGTTCTTTGATTCAATTAGTATGCGTGATCGTGCGAACCAATAAAATCCTACCACTAAAAATACGTGTGTGTGGTTGTGCCAATACCTGGGTGTCGAGCTGTATATGTAAGAGTTTAAGCACTTGCAACATTTTCTTTTCTTTTTTTCCAAACGATATCTATTTATGTTATTTAAGCACTAGGACGATTAATAATGATAATAATTATTATTAATTATATAATACTGGACATTTTATGAGATTTTTGGATTTGTAGAATTTCAGTTTTAAATTATTCAGATTAAAATCATTCCTGTTTTGTGTTACAAAACAAATTAAACGAAATAACAGAATTTAATATTGAATTGAAATGCAAGATCTGCTTTATAAACAAAATGAAAGGAATATAATGACGAATTGAAAGATTTAGTACATTTTTTCCGTTCTATTTTGCGTTGCTATTAATAAATTGTTTGTACATGCTCTTTTTTTTCAAAAGCAACCGCTGATCAAGAAAAGACGACTCATCGAGCAGTCATGATTTCTGTCTTCTCTTGTCTTGGAATTTTTCCCCTACTCCTTGAAAATAGAACAAGTAGAAATAACTATATTACTTAAATAAACGTTTAAAGAATTTTTACACGGTGATTTAATTCTGTATGTTAATTAACCTTTTAGTCACGACGGACTTGGGCAAAAGGATGTAACTTTTAATGCCTAACGACGTACAACACATATTTTATTAAAATGAAAATCGGTAATCATAAAGATAACATATACATCCTACTCTATCAAAGTTAAAAATAAACGCACAACGAGTATTAGACGTTAAGTGACTCTAGTCATTGTTGGGAAAGAAAAAGATTGACTCGTGAAATGATCTAGGATCGTTTAACCGGTTCAATCAAATCCAACATTTTCGCGCAAACTGATCGCAGCCTTTGTAAGGCATGATCACTGATTTCATCGTGCCTCTTTGAAATATCGATCAACCCTTCGCACAATTTATTCACTTGTCCATCCATATCATTTACGGATGCACTTTCGTTCGAGTTTTCAACCGATTCAGTTTCCAGTTTTGCGAGTTTTTCGTCTCTCTGAGAATCCTCGTAGATACAGCAAACGTGACAAGTGTTGTTAGCATTCCTAGCTACGTGCTGCAGATAAAACCTGACACCTGGGAAATCTTGCAGTTTGTAATAAGCTGCGCCGGAAAGATAAGCCGGCAATGAATTGTTTAATAATGGTTTTCGCGTTACAGCAGCGGCCATTGTTGTAACGAGATCCTCATTCGGGCACATATGAGCTACGTGATCGAAAGATTCCAGGGCCTCTTGTCGCACCCATGGATTTTCATCTTCTAACAGCCGACAATTTAGCTCCGCTAACGCGTTCGAACTTTTAACGCCACAATTCCCAAAAGAATTAATATTGTTTCTTAAATAATGCGACGCGATTACTTTTACGTGCGGTGGGAAACATAAGAAGGATGTTAAAACTGCTTCTAGTATCTGAAATGATACAATTTCATCGGTTGATAATATTAACTAATAGAGACTTCTGTAAAATGGCATCTATCCTGTTAATTTTAATAATCCAAATCTCTATGTTTCTAAATTCCTATATCTCAAAATTTTTATATTTTTGAATCTTTACATATCGATACTAATTATGTTAAAAAAACAATTATATAAATATCTGCATTAGCTATAAAATATGCAAGTATTTGTCTATTAATAATAATTTTAAGGTGTATCTTAAGTATCGTTCGATATACTAATTCATGTATAGTAGAGTGCAATATAGTCATAAATGATAGAAAAATATACGTACTGTTAAGAACGTATCGTCCTGAATGCTTTCAGGTTTCGTAGCATTAAATAATTCCGACACAAACTCCGACAATATATCCAGTTGTCTTTCTTCACAATATTCAATGGTGTTTGCAATGGAATTCCATACCTGAGATATTATATCAATCGTATGTTTTTCGACTGCGTAATTCAGTTTGCCAATTATAGACATCAGCACCATCTTGTAGTAAAGGTAAAAAAAAGTGAAATTGTAAAATTTGTTGTATGATGTAAAAGTATTAAGGGCGGCATTAACTCACATTAATTTATCTTTCTCATTTGATGATACTAATTTAACATTCTTTTATTATATTAATTTTCTGAGTATATATCTGTGTTGAAATTCAAGTCGTACGAGTTTTATGCTACACGCTTTATATACTAATAAATTACTATATAACGAAAATTTCGAAGCAGTAATTACAAGATGAGGACCACGAGTTGAAATGAGTTAAAGTGTGTTTTAGTTGGGCTGCAGACTTTTATATTACAACTTTTAAGAACGTACTTAAAAGAAATTATTTATCAGACATGCATATCTGGCATTAGAGTTATGTTTAACGTAATGCTAAGAATTTTTATGAACAATTTTACCGGACGAGTACAAAGTAATAATTGATTGAGCAGATTTCTGTGAGAAAATTGTTTACATCGATTTTCTTGACCGATTGTACTAAAATACTCCTTTAATTAATACGAACTTACAATATGATTCCAATTTTGTACAGTCGGTTGTCGTTGTAATTCCGCGAACGTACTAGGAATCTCATTAAGCACGCAAGCCAATCTATTTTGTAAAAACGATTTCGTTTCCGGTGGGAAAAATCGCGCGAGAGGTAACCAAGATTGATTCTCAAGATCCTCCAACTCTGTCAAAATGTTGTGTCTTGTATCTTCGGACAACAAGCTATACAATCTTCCAATTAAGTTCTCCAACATGATCACTTCAAGACTATTGCCGCGCTTCGTCAAAGCGGCATAAACTTTCAACAGATACTTTACGTGACTGGCGCATAGTTCCGATGAACCGATACTACAAAGCAAAATATTTAAAAGGACAAAACTTACGAAATAACAATTGCAACGAAATATTTCATAGTTATAGATCAGGGGTGTCAAACTTGCGGCCCAGTCAATATATCCGACGCAAAGTAAAAATAAAATAGAAATGTGAATTAGAAACGAAACTAGCATATAAAATTATAATATACTTTATTTATAAACTATACGGATCATTTTAAATTGTATATTTGTTTCTATGAACATTGATTTTTTTTTTTGCGGCCCACCTAAAATTAAGCATTGTATATTTCGCCCAAGTTAGCTTTTGAGTTTGACACCCCTGTTATAGATTTTACTTCGACGCAATTGAACGGAAACTCACTATTGCGTATTATCAGAATGAGAAACGTTTATCGGAGGGAAGAAACGAGAGAGATTAAATTATAACAAGAGGTATTTATAAATAAAACGTGACCGATAATGTCAACAGTTGGTACAGTTTCATGAGTGCGGCGCAATAAATATTTAACATCAATGATTTACGAACCGGCCAATGAAACACCACACGTCCGAACTGAGCAAAGAACTCCAGAGCCTATTACTTAGCAGATGTTTCAATAAAATCAACTCTATGGCATGAAATCCGTCCGCTGGAATCTGGCTGATCAGACTGCAGATTGGTACCAGCGTAGCTTCGTACAGTGAAGCTTGTCGTGGTGTTTCTCCGATTTCGTGTGCACCTGGTAACTTTATATCACCCACGCAGATCTCTTCCTGTACTTTTTGGAAGTATAACCATTATGATCAATCTGACGAATTAATTGAAATACAAGAAAAGAAAGATACAGATATCAGAAACGAAAACACAATGAGGAGCGCGGATACCGTAGGCTAAATAAATTGTCCCCTTTCGCAATATGTTTGTGACAGCATACAATATGTTTGTAATAAAAATGGGATAGGATGAATAATAATATGGACTAATAAATTAATAACTAAATAATTAAATAATGCGTTAACATCTAACATTTTCAGCAGTCAGAGCTAAGTAATCATTGCTGCAATGTTAAGATAAATACAAAAAGTTGAAACGTTATATATATTGTGGAATCAGCGATCATTAATTTATAAATCATAATTGATATTGAACTCAGAACTCAATTGCAAATACAATTTATGTTTGTCATATTTAAACCGTAATGTTCGTCACGGGTTTGATTCCATGTTATGAGACAAGGGATTAATCAATCTTATCTTATCTATCGTTTAAATATATATAATATATACTATAGTTTTACAATTTAATAATAATTGCAATCAAAAGTAGAAAAAGTAAATTGACAAGTCTTTGTTTGAACTGCGTGTGACAAAACAGATTTTATCATCAGCAATGAATAGTTGAAAATTTTGTTAATTTACTGGACTTTTCTGTTTCAATATTTCAAGGAATCAAACTTGAAACGTGAAGTCAGTAAAAAGTTAATGTCAAGAAAAAATGCTCAGGTACTTACTGTTATCAATGTGCCTTAATGCAACATCGATTATTGATTCCGAGCCCAATGTCCAATTAGAGTGCCGTTCATACGGCATACCGATCAGTTTTTTCATGATGCTAATTATCAATAAATGATACCCTAATTTGTCAATTCCCGTTTGATTGCCGTACTCGAAGAACGTCTAAAATATTTAAAAAAAAAAAACCTGAAATGGGAACTTGAGGCTCATACTGAATAAAATTAATAAGTACCTGTTTGAAATCGGATGCTTCGAAAATAGTATTTAAAAATGGTCCTGCGCCCCTCGAAATGTGAACGTTTATCAATTCGATCACTTTGTCATTCGGTGATTCTTTCAAGCACGAGGGATTACACCTGATTGTAAAAACGAAGAAAAAGGTAATCGAAAATTGTACCAATTTATTGCAAACTTTTTTTAAATGATAATAAAAGTATAGCCTGAGAGTAGAGGGGAAGTAGTAACACATACAAATTTTCACATAATTCTAAACACATGCAATTGCTATGAATGTTACACGCGAGATTTGTTATTGGAGTTAGAAATGAAGTTGGTTGAAGAAAGAAGAAAAATTAATAATAAATAATTAGATACCTGTGCATTTGTAAAAGAAGTTCAATTATGGGCAGAAGGATGTCGTTGTTCAAACAGGAACAATATGTTGCAAATAATCTGTCCAAAATTTTTAGTGTATGACCAATAACTTTTACTTTCCTTTCGTCGGCTCCATCTAGGGAGTCCTGAATAAACGTGTATCAGTTATACGAAAAATAAACATTTATCCAAAAATAATGTTTATACATAGACATATTTGTAGCTACATCAAATGAGTAGCATCGGAATAGTTTTTTTTATATTCAATAATCATTTCTCATGAAAGGAAGTCACGTTATCTCTGCCAGCTAATCGTTTATGATTGGAGTTCGTGTAATTGATTGCAGCATAGAGCATCATTTGATACACAACGAGCGATAGAGTATCGCATATGTGAGATCAGTGACATGTTTATAAAACTAACTACGGAACAATCGTATGTTTATACGTATATGATGCTATGCACCGTGGAGGGATCGAATTCCACCGTGCGAAATAGAGTTTAAACCTCGTTAGACTCTCGTTTGAATTTATAAAATGCATTTGTCGAAATCTATAATGCCTATAATTGCGATAAAGAGTTACTGCCTATGTTTGTTTTTCCTTTTATTCATCTATTTCTATCGCAAGTATCAATTCTGAAGTTCTCTAAAACTTTATGAAATTTTCAACTCACGTTTGACCAACCATTTTGAATGTTATGTATTAAAGCTTCAATACTCAACATTTTTATCGCGTTATTTCTATGAGAACATTAATTGGTATAAGATAAAATCGAAATGTACCTGAAGTAACAAGAGCATCTTAGATGCATGTTTTGTCATATCTACAAGATGAGAAGTGACGCCATCCCCTTTCATACGTTTTATATGAAGTTCGTGCATGATTGCCAATTTACCAAACATTTTAGACGTGTCTATAAACGTTTTTGCGTCCAACTCGTGCGATATAATAACCAACGACCCTATCGAATCGATCACTGTTAAAAAATAAGAATATTAATATCACTATGATAAATAAACAATGTGTAAAATTAATATGATCTCAACTCAAATGCCGCGGTGAAAACGATTAACACGAGGCAACCTAATTAGTTATTACACAAAGAAATAAATTGCAAAATATATTATTTATTACTTAAGATCATCTGTTCACGAATTCTTATACATGTATAAGAATTTTTTATGTATATATTAATGCAAATGATTATAGGGCACGAATATCAAAAGAAAAATTATAATAAATTAAAATCTTCCTATTGTTGCTGCTAAGTCCGCGGTAATATAATTAGAGTCGGTTCTAAATATTAACAGTGATTCTTTTATTTCTCAATTTGATGTTTTCGTTTACTATCTGGCTATATTATAATATAATATTAATACTAATATTATATATTATACATTATATTAATATTATACTATACAATACAAACATTATATTATCATACGATATCAGAACCAATATAACATATATTGCTATACATGTACTGATACTAACAATATTAATACCACATGGAGTTATTTTAATTTCTTAAAGTAATTGCATTATGTATTAGATTGATGCATATGAAATATCAGGGTTCAGTCTGATACAATCTAAAGAGATAAAATATGTAATATAATAGTACATCAATTGAAAAAAAATAGTCAGTATTGAACTGAAAGTAAGCGGACCAATGGTGTCTTTTGTCCTTCACTTGACGCACTAGATAAGGAGCAGGAATGGTTCGGGTTAAAGAATCGTTAAGACGTAATAGGATCGCTCACCTTTTATCAACAGTTCCGTTTCCGATTCCTTGTCCGTGTCGAAAACGATTACACTCTCCAAAGTGGCTAGGAATAGACTCAAGATCGTTTTCGCCTTGCGAAAGAGAATCGCTAATTTTTCTGATATAGCCTCGAATAAAGTTTCGTACAATTTCTTGCTGGAAAGAAAATCCTCACCCTCTATTACGAGGAAACACATCGACCAGCGATCGGGTTTAAAAATAAAGTTACTTCGTAAGATTTACTGCATAAAGATCTACATGTAAGAGCAAAGTTCCGTGCTGTTTCTTCAAGAACAAAGATATCGACTCGAAATTGGGTCAAGAATACAATTTCTGTTTAAGCTTCTAGAACATGGGTCTATTTAGTTGTATTTACTGATATTGTATCGTTTAATAATATGCATTATTAGGATTTAATTGTATTATTAATTATATTGATATTAGAAACGAAATTTTAGGTACGGTGAAAAAATTGAATTTTAGTGCATAATTAATTCATTTGTTCTGCGTGTAACGTTAGCGCGTGTTGCAGTACTACGTGTTATATTGCCACGAATTGAATCGCCACGCGTTGCAGTAGTACGCTTTACATTACCGTGCGTTATATTGCCACGTGTTGCAATACTACGCGTTATATGGCCACGTGTTGCAATACTATGCGTTATATTGCCACTTGTTGCAATACTACGCATTATATTGCCACTTGTTGCAATACTATGCGTTATATTGCCACGTGTTGCAATATTACACGTTATATTGCCACGTGTTGCAGTATTATGCCTTATATTGCCACGTGTTGCAGTACCACGCGTTATATTGCCACGTGTTGCAGCACCACGTGTTTTATTGCCACGTGTTGCAGTACTATGCGTTATATTGCCACGTGTTGCAGCACCACACATTATATTGCCACGTGTTGCAGTACTATGCCTTATATTGCCACGTGTTGCAATACTATGTGTTATATTGCCACGTGTTGCAGCACCACACATTATATTGCCGCGTGTTGCAGTACTACGCGTTATATTGCCACGTGTTGCAGTACCACACACTATATTACCACGTGTTGCAATACTATGTGTTATATTGCCACGTGTTGCAGTACAACGTGTTATATTGCCACGTGTTGCAGTACTATGCGTTATATTGTCACGAGTTGCGGTACAATGCGTTATATTACCACGCGTTATATCGTCACGAGTTATATTACCGCGCGTTGTATCGCAAAATATTCTACGTGCTATATCGACAAGCACTGTCATGCATTGTATCCTAAATATTGTACTACCATGAGCTGTACCAATTACTGTTGTCCATATACTGTATAGTACTGTACTATACGGCAACATAGCAAGAGTTTTTATAATTATATAGTCATCTCACCTTTCCCGGCAGTGCTCAAAGATTAATTTGATTGAAAAAAGCACATTCTCGATCAAGAATCTAAAACTTGTTGCAGACGTCTTTTGAAACGTCGATACTCGTTCCACAGATTTTTCTTTGACATTTAGCAATTCATGACAGAGAATTAATTGCCGATTTACATTTTCTCTCGCATCTTCAGCATTCGCAGTTATTACTTCAGGGATCTGCTTCAAGGTCTTAATTCGAAAATGGAGTAACGAATAACAATTTATAATCTTTAAATACGAATCAGTGACAGTAATTTGAAATGAATTTACCTGTGACAAAAGGCGATGCACCAGTGGAAGAATTTCACTGAAAATCTTTTTATCCAGCGAATCGTTTGAACAAGAGGACAAACATTCTTGTAGAGCCTGCTGCAAGTATTTCACATCGAATTTCTCCACGAGTTTCTCCAGAGCATCGTGAACATTATATTAGTTTAGAAAAATATGCGGAAATAATCTTTACCTATGGTACTTTAATGTAAATAAAAGTATTCTGAATATTTATAAAGGATATTTTTAATTTAGATGAATAATTTTCGATGCTGGTGTCTACATCGGAGAATGAATCTTCTAATAAGGACGTAAACAAGCTATCGTTCGCCATTTTCTGAAAAATTTAGAAATTCGGGTTTGCGATATTTGTTCTCAAAGTTTGCAAAAACGTTTGATCATTAAACTATGATTTGTATAAAGATTTGCTAATGTACAGTAGCGCGTAAATTGTACATTGTTTCAGTCATTGTATCAATAAAGAATCGATCAATTAGACATACAAATATGGAAAGTTTTATTTTTTTTATTAATAAATTATTTTTACTAAAATTTAATAAGATTCTGAAACAAATTTTGACAAAATTTTAACGAAGTTTACTAAAAATTAAGATGTTTAATTAAAATTTTAACTAAAACTCAATAATATTACGATAAAATTAAATTTTTGTATTCAAATTTCCTTCCCTATTTTCATTAAACCTCACATTAACATTTTCAAGTCACCAAATTCTATTAGATTTGACATGTTTCAATAACTGTTTGCTCCAATTGGCAGACAGCCATTTCGTATAAAAGACTTTAGCAAAATGTTTACTAAAATATTTTGATCGTATTGCGACTTAATGATCTGATATACAATAATGTAAAATTTGATCAAACCTGTGATATGTTGAACTTTCAATCAAATTTATATTTACGTTGTTTACATTTATAGTAAAGCAGGTATTCATCGAATGATTAACAAAATGATTGATAATGCTGTTTCTCGTGTCGCAGGCAAATCAACCGTCTATCAATCGCGATGAGATGGCTCGATCGCGAAATGGGGTCTCGAAAATTTCTTGGCAAGCTTCGCAAGTCGAACTATCCGGTACTGATCGAGCACGATAGACAGCAGTTTATCCAGAAACAGGAACAGGGATGGACAAACCTTTTTACAATACTGTAGGACTATTGAAATAACCCTTCCTCAAAAAATGTATTGAAAAATTAACAAATTTTTAAAATAGTACATTTGGAAATTGAAAATTAAAAATCCTACGTTTATTCTTTATCTTATTTTCATCCGTTTCATTAAACATTAATTACAATTAAAATTCTAATCCTCAGTCATACATTAACACCGTTTGAATTAAATGAGAACCCAATATTTATTTATTACTATCATTTTATTATTTTAATATTTATTTTTTAACAATACAAATCATTCCATTTGTATGAAATCATACATAAGATTAATAATAAAAATCATTCCAGTTGAATGAACTTGCTACTGGATCGAGGAATATGTATATTTCGTAAAATTAACACCGAATAATATTAATAAAATGTACCAGTATTTATTTCTATCCACGACATGACTTGGCCAAATCAGTGATTTGGTCAAATAATCGATTCGACCAATTAAACGATTCGGTCAAATTCTGTCAAATTTACGATTCGGTTAAATAAGTGAGTCGATGAGATAAGTAATTCGGCCAAATGAACAATTTGATCAAATGTACGATTCGGCTAAATAAGCGAGTCGGTCAAATAAACCAGTTGATCAAATGTACGATTCGGCTAAATAAGTGAGTCGGTCAAATAATCGATTCGACGAAGTAAGTGATTTGGTCGAATAATCGATTCGATCAAATAAACAAAAATACAGATTTGCGGATGCAAGGTGGTAAGATGTCCATCAGTTTGCCCATCCCTGGGCCATGCACATCGAAGTAACTGATAAGAGGGGCAATTAAGGTTGCGAACGCTAATGGGCGGGCTCTCTTAATTTTCGGCTATTCGACGTGGCCGAGTTCCGGGGCAAAAGTTTCTCGTTTAAATCCTCCGTTGGAGGAGTGACTTCATGGACGAAGGAACAGGCAAGAAAGAGAGGAACGGATTCGAATGATCGGCGATGCCATGGTAACTCCGGACAACAAGCTGTCAGATGATAGGTAAAGTTTTGATCAATAATACCATGTGACTGCCAGCTGAATTCGAGTTCGGTGCCTCGGATGACACGTTTTTGCAAAAACTCATTTGCAACGCGTTTTGTAAGGAAGACCCGGCTTCGATGTCAAGTTTTTTCGTTTTGACTTCTTTTACGGGTTGTACCCCCACAGAAATTCGTTCGAACGTGGATTAATATAAGCCATCAACGTTTGACCTTATACAAAATATTATTTTTAAGAAATTGGGAGATGTTTCGTGTTATATGTAGCAATTCTTATTATTACAATATAGTTCGAGCTTTGGTTTTGTGTTAGAACGATGGTTAATTGCTACGAAAGATACATAGGATTATTGATAACGAATTTAGTTAATTAAGAAAGTAATAGTCTTGTTATTAGTGACATGAATTCACTTCTGGTATTTAAACAGAAAATAAATTTTCACTAATAATAATATTATACAATTTTGAATATGAGATTAAACTTGAAAACATTACTAAAGGATAACAGAAATTGCACTGTTCTTTGGTAATTAATAATCTTAAATGATATTAGACATGAAATTAAGTTGCAAATATTCTGTAACAACTTGACACAAACCAATATAATCTATCTATCTATTAAGCAGTGTAAGAATGTAGAAGTAAGCTATGGAACACTTTAAAGCACAAGATTAAAGAAAAAATTTTATAGTCAATATTGTAAAATATTGTATAGTCAATGTTGTAGTCAGAACTGTATTAATACACTGATATTAAAAATAACTGTTATTATATTTTTATTTATTACTACTTCCCTTGTTATAATGTTTGCGACAATCAGATCCCCAAATCATTTTTGATGAGACATTATGATTTGTTCAACTCACAGTAAAAATGATTAATATTCAGTTTAAAAACTTCATGTTGAAATTCAAAAAATAAATCAGGTATCTGGTTTATTTAGATAGCAATAAATGCTAAATCATCTACTTAACAAAAACATTCATATTGGTAGCTGTAAAATATGAAAGCATTAAAGCTTTCGCGTTGCATGTTCAACAGATAGTAAAATAATTCCAGGAACATGGTGTGCAAACTAAATGATATATTTTTAATTAATAGAGTGGACAAATTGATTGAGACATTTGATTAGATGTCTATCTTCAGGATTTACTGATAGTCTGACAAATGTAGGACTTATACTACTACATTTCAGGGTGTTCATTACTATACATATTTTATAATCTTAATATTCGATAATTTTTCTATAAATTTGATACAGTAATTGACAGTAAAAACTTTGACTATTACATGGTGTACGCTGATTATAACACACCGGTTCGATATGTAATCAAAAATCTAATTTAATTCTAACATTTCAGTTTAACTGAAAACTTAATTGAAAACATTTGAACACTATTAAATTACTACATATCAACTGTAAAACTATTTTAGAATATACAAAGTTCAATAAGATTTGACATATAAATATTACACAATAGCATTCAAGGCATATCAGTTTGAAGTTTAAGATTCGATGAAAATGATTGCACAAACGCTTCGTTAGTGCTCGTAACACAAAATGGCTAGTTGCCAGTTGCATGATACAGTGACCTATTTAAAAACACATCACGATTCCATGATAAAAAAGTATTATACTACTCGCGTCGTGTCAGTAGTTCAAACTTGTATAAAAATGACTATACAAACATTTCATAAATATCCCTAATACAAAATAACAGATTCTTTGTTCAGAACAAGCAGCTTACCGTTAATTTTACCAATTAGTGTATGTCAAATAAATCGAAAAATATCCATTAGGATACAAACGATCGAAAATTATATATCCACCGACGTAAAATATTAAAAAACAATTAATTGTAAATTGATCGATGTATGCTTTATTCTCCATATTTTAGTTACATATCGCGTTAGATATCTCCTCGCATTTAATTAAGTATTTTAGATATCTCGTCATGTTACTTCAAAAAAAAGGGAATATTTGGCGTATAACTGATCTGATCCCTACTTGCAAGATGGTGGTAGTATCGGGCGTCGTTCGAATTAAAGGGAGCAATACATCGTTCAACCACCCCACGCTGGTAGAGGGTGAAGGTGACGTTGGTGTTAGTGGCCTGAGGGTACATACGAGCACCAATTGCAAGTAGTAGGATAGTAACACGAAGGTGAAATGGCAGTGGTGGTGAACGATCGTGTCAGAGGGCAATGGATGAAGTTAGTCAGTCGGCGTTTGCTCGCGCCGCCATCAGGATGGAACTTTATTCGTCGTCCTTTCGATTCGATTCTCCGTCTTAATCAACGACAAACACGTCGAGTGAGCGTCGATTATCCTTCAACACCTGTATTCAGTAGTTGACACCCTATTTTAATTACTTTAGCTCACTTCGGGGTAGTCTGCTTTCCAAAATACCATGCACTTCTGCTGAATTTTATTTTCATGTTTCATAGCTTTCTTAAACGTTGACTGTCGTTAGGAATTGTTAAAAATTCGATTTGTTCAATTGTTGGAAACTGACTTTGTTCAATTGTTAGAAATGTAAGGTACGGGTTGCACGGGGTACGTAAATAATAAAATTGTGTGGAGATAAATGTTTTACTGTTCTTAATAGTACATGTTTTTTTAGATTTGAGAATGATAAAGAGTTGATCGGATATTCTGTTATCTCGTTTTGAAATAAATTTGGTTTAATTTAATTTTGTAGATTTAATTTTAACAAGAACAAATTTCATCCTATCGTGGTACTAAATTCTCTGTTATACGTGGTTGTTGTGTACTCGATTTAATTGCACTTGATTTTCATTTTTCAATTCTACTTGATCCTATATTTTCATCTTCGGATAAATATATTTTATTTTACTTATGGACCAGTCCTCTATTTTTTTTTAAAATACTAGCGTGTCAAGTATATGTGCATTGTTTGTAGCAAAATATTTGTTATAACATTATTCGTCAATAATACAATCAGTTCGTTTAAAATGAACGATTCCAGTCATCAGTTCAAAAAATTGCTTATTAAAAAAAATACAACTTATAATATAATAATAGCAATAATATATTAACGAATAATAATAGTACGCTATGCGTAACAATAATGTTACCGTAAATAACAATAATATATTTTATATATATAATAAATGTATATACATATAAATTTATATATATAATAAATGTATATATGTAAAATAATAATATACTATCTAGAACTATGATAATTGAAATGGGAAATGTTTTATAATGTCAACTACTGATGCATTTAACTCAATTAATTTTCAAGGAACAATTATCATGAGTAAATGTTATAGAATGTAGCGTCGATATTGAAACGTCGGAATGTCAGACTCTGGAAAATCTGTGAGACCGATCAGACAATTGTCTTTGCAACCACCTGCCCCTAGACGACAACTTATCAGACGACAAAGATCCGCGGAAGAAGAAAAATCTTTGCAAATTTGTGTGAGCTCATTAGCACGTGGCAAACGTGGAAAGAGCGCGAAACCCACTTTCGAAAGACCTAAGGTAATTTTTCAATTTTGTACACTTCTAACACATTTTTCGCGTTCGAAAATTCGAAAACATTGTATTTCTATGGTTTCAAAATTTCTATTTCATTTTCTCGAATTTACACTTGTTTCTAATTTGACGTATATCGAAATTTTCAGATTCATAAAGTTATAAATTTCTAGATTCTCGAAATCTTAGGCCCGCAAGTTTCTAGACTTCCAAGTTCACAAACTGACAAATTTCCTCCTTCCAAATATACAAAATAAATTCAAAATATTCACATGCCTAAATCACAAAAATCCAAAATTGTAATTTCTGAGATTCCCAAATTCGTATATCCTCAAATTTACAAATTCCGAAAATTGGATGTTCTCAAATTCCTAAATAACAAAATTCTCAAGTTCCCGAATTTGCTAATCATAAAATTTTCAAATTATCAAGTTCTCAAATTCCGAAATTCCTAAATTCCTAAATTCTCAAATTCATAAATTCCGAAATTCTCAAATTCATAAAATCCGAAATTCTCAAATTCATAAATTCCGAAATTCTCAAATTCATAAAATCCGAAATTCTCAAATTCATAAATTCATAAATTCTCAAATTCTCAGATTCATAAATTCCGAAATTCTCAAATTCATAAATTCCGATATTCTCAAATTGCCAAATTCTCAAATTCATAAGATCCGAAATTCTCAAATTCCCAAATTCTCAAATTCTCAAATTCTCAAATTCTCAAATTCCGAAATTCTCCAATTATCAACAAGTCTTGTAATTTCCAAATTCCCAAATTTCTGTAACACGAATTTCAGGTTCGAGTCGCCTGGAAAGAAAATCGTGGCAAGAATGAGAAAGAAACGGAACAAGTTGAGGTGGTGGCTCGTCAAATTCCTGGACGATCCAGACCGAACACAGGAAGATCCAGAGGCTTCGTCGCGATCGATAAACCATCGATTCTATATTCCCGAGAAGAACTCGCGGAGAGGTTAAGACTCGCTTGGAAACATCGACAGGAGAACAAAGCGAATATCAATATTTTTTTGGCGCACGGATTTCTGGAAGAAAGATGCGATTCTGAGATGTCGAGTCACGCGACCATCACTGCCCCATCGTCACCGATATTACAAAATGATGGCCCTAAACTCAAAACTACCCTCTCCGAAGCTTGTAAAGTGGTGCAAGATGAATCATTTCAAGTATCAAGGACGTGCACACATTCAGAAACCAAGAAAGAAATTCGAAACGACCTACCGTCAGATTTTGAACGCCATAACTTCGACGAAACGAAACAGATCGAAATAAATGAAGTTTCTGGAGGATTAAAGAAGACTGGACAAGAGAAGAGTGATGTACAACAGGAGGCAATGAATGAAGTATAATTTTATAATTTTAATGTGATAATTTCGGTAGAATTTAAAATTTGAATTTTTTAATTGCAACTCGGGTAGCAATCTGCGATGAATGAGCAGAGCATTTTTCACAGAGTCGTCATTCTTATAATCACAATTATTTATATGGAAAATTTTGTCTGAGATCTTTAATATTTAATTATTGCAATACATGTTGCAATGATTTATTAAATTTTTCATTCATAGAAAATATAAAATTAACAAAGGAAAATGGCGATTTCTTAAAATACAAATTTCTTGTTGGTTTTGTTGGATACGTTATGTAATTAAGGATAATTTAAATTTCTGGATTATTATAATTTTAATGTAATTCTAGCTATTCTAGTTCTAATTATAAAAAATTCTATTACGAATCACTAAGACACAAAGTTTTTCTCAATTTTGAATATTTCACGAATCGATAATTTTTTAATATATTATCCTAACACCTAACAGACGGTATTATGTACGTGTAACTATAACCTTGCGTTGAAACAGATATTAGCAAGCACGAACATCGACGAGTGTCGCTCGAATTCGAAGAAGAAGACGTCGATAAATATCGAATGTTCGAATCCCCGTGTTCCAACGAAAGTGTTGCCATCGATTAAAATCGAGAACCTGCCCTTCGAAGTTGAGAAAGTGTCGAAGGAGGATTTTTCATCGGCCAAACAAAAGCGTGCAAGTTTTCACAGTGGTACCAACAGGGCCTTCCTCGAACCAATTAAATCGCCGACAATCGAATTCAGATGCAACTCGAGCTCGGAAAAAGACCGAGCTACCGCAGAAACGAAGGAGAAACCTGCGGTCACGAAAAATATTTCAGAAAGGACACAAAAATCGGTCGCAGATGGCAAATCGAAGGAAACCATGATCGACAGAAGTGGACGTACAAGAATGTTTGCTGAGAGCAAGGAATCCTTGACAGACAATAAATCGACGAACGATGCTAATAAATATAATTTAACGATTAAGAGAGCTACCACGAATACGATAGCGGAAGATAAGGATTGTTTTGTGGTCGATAAAATTGCATCCGCGAGTAATAGCGTGGAAGTAAGATGTAGCTCGGTGAACGAGAGAAATGTACCCTCGAAGAAGACGGAAATTCAGAAGGTTGAGCAAAAACCTAGAAGAACTAGCTCTGCACCGCCACAGAGACTCGTGGAATCAAATTTATCCAATAGTCGTGTTCAAGTTAATATTGTAATCGATACACAGAATAATAGAGCCTCGGGGAGGAGCAGAGATCAGGAAAAGGCAGTGATTGATTGTAAGGATAATGCGATCGAGAAAGCCGATACGAAGGTACAGTACAGAAAACTATTCTTATGTTTTTAACTATGACAAGATTTCAACATTTTTAATTACTGTTGGAACGATCAAATTACAGCCGGCAATCGAATATTTTTAATTTATGGAACAATATGATCGACTGAATGATTTTATAATTGGAAATTAAAGTTTAATTTTTTATTTCGACTTGTTATATTAAAGATTTCAATGTTTAATTAAGGGCTTTCATAATTATCTATTTACTATCAATCTTTAATTAAGGACTTTCAAAATTAATAATGCAAGTCCTAATTAGAAATTAAAAACTCAATTTTTAAGTCAATCAATGCTGGTCAAAAGTCTGATCAAGTTTCAACAAAAATTAATTTTAATCTTTAATTTTTATATTTATAACTTGTTAATTAGACTTTATACTATCACTCCCTATAATAGAACATACACGTACTATGTTATTATACTGATAATTAATTTATACTGTTATGGTCTTTATTATTATACACTATTACTCTGATAATTATTTTACACCCTTATACTGTAAATTAATTTTCTATTTATCCATACAGTAAATATATTATTTATCCCCTAAGGTTTTCTTCATTTTAACAGATATATACTATAATTAAAGTATCATAAATTTTTTAATTAATGAATATAATCAGGTATCATCAGGAAGATCAGTAAGATCAGCACCGTTAAAAAGACGCTCAAGAAGCGCGAAAAGACGTTTCTGGGGTTCTGCTAAAAACGACGAGGAAGGGAAATCACGAAACCGATCTTCTGGTCGTGCAAAAAGCTCAATCGATTCAAAAACAATCGATATCATCACTATGGTATCACTTGTCAGCTCGGCTGACAGTGACAGTGATATCGAAAATTCACCCAGGGACGACAAATTAATCAACGAATTACGTAACAAGCTACCAACTACATCTATCATCAAAACATCGATGAACCCTTTAAGCAGTCTCAGAAAACCTATCAAATCAGGTACATACGACAAAAGATGCTTTTTCCTAATTTAATTAAAACATTGATTGGTTTATTATCATTATTTAAATTATCGACTATTGAGATCATTAAATTATCGATTAAATTCATTAGATAATATCGGTACATAGTATTGATACAAAAATTCCCAAATTCCCAAATATACATACTTGTAAAATTTCAAAACCTCATAAATTTAGAAATCTCATTCATTGGTATATTCAAAAATTCCCAAATTCTCAAATTCTCAAATTCTCAAATTTCTAAATCGTCAATTTTCCAAACCTTCACATTTCCTAATTGTCAATTTTCCAAATCTTCAAATTTCCAAATCTTCAATTTTCCAAATTTTCAAATTTCCAAATCTTCAATTTTACAAATCCTCAAATTTCCAATTTGCAAATTTCGAAATCTTCCTATTTCCAAATCTACAATTTTCCAAATCTTCAAATTTCCAAACCATCAATTTTCCAAATCTTCAAATTTCCAAATCCTCAAATTTCCAAATCCTCAAATTTCCAATTTTCGAATTTCGAAAATCTTAGACGTTAAAAAATTAAAAAATTCTTGAATCCATAAATCCTCAGTATCCCAAATCCAAAAATCCCACAAACCCCGAAATCCTTAAATAACTAAATTCCCCAAAATCCCTCATTCCAAATTCGCAAACTCTCAAATGCGCTAATCAGCAAATTACTGAATCTCCAAACAGATAAATCTATCCAACTACACATTTCAATGCACAAAAATGTGTGGATTGGCGAAAGTTTCAAGTATCCACTTGAAAGTGTTCACTGGTGATGCATAAAAAAAAAAAAAAAGAATTGGCGCGAAACGATCTGTAATAGTTGGTTTGTAGTCACGTAGAAATTCGTGCGGATAATGGAGGGAAAAAGTGACACCATCCATCGTACGTGTTCTTTTTATTGCATTTAAAGACAGTAACGGAAGGTGAATATTTGGAAATTATTTGCGGCATGTGCAGCTCGCGTGTCTCGCGTCGCTTCTAATTAACTCGTTCAATTATCATTCCACGGTCGTCTTTGCACGCTCAGGCGTGTGTATGTGTGTTATTAAATTCCTGCACGATATTCAAGTGTCGTTACGTTACGATCCTTTTCTTAACAGGCTCAACCAACTACGTTCTTCTTTTACCAGCGATTAAATTCGATATTACACTGATATTGATCAACTGTACAAACATATTTTTTTAAATAAAAACGGGTAAACTTATATTAATAACAAAACGTGACCGATGGCGTATTAATAATTATTGGTATTGAGATTTTTACAAAATTAGTATAACTTGATCATTCATTGACTGACAATGCTTCGACTTTTATAAGATTTAACCTTTGGTCCGTTTTTCCCTAAATTTTCTAAATTTCAAATTCTGGAATCTCCATTTTCAATATCACCAATTTTCAAATACCTAAATTTTCTTAAACCCTCTTTTCGCAGCGTGACAAAAAGCAATTTTGATCAAATCTCTCGAGCGTCTCATCAGATCATTCTTAGAAACGTATATCGCTCAAAAACTTTGATGCTGAAGACTTCGTACAAATGCAGTTTGAACAGTGCCGATTATTTGCATGAATCGAACAACTGTCTCGTAAACGCAATTTGTAATTATTGCAAATCAATTGAAACAGCGAGTTTCAATGAAATACTTTGCCTCAGGGTCAGTGACGTAACACGACGAGAAGAAGTTTGGTCGATTTAACGTGTTCGATACTGTTTATTGTCTTTACGGGTTTCGTGTCGTTGCACGATAGAAGTTCCCTTTAATTAGCGATAGTATACTTATCGAGAGGAACAAAGTTATTGCACTACCGCTGGTAGCTCGACCGACGAGGAATTTCCAGATTCTAGTCATAGATTGAATTTTCCATGACGTGTATTTCCTGCGATAGAGAACGTAAACAAACACGATAGAACGGTTTGAATAAAAATGGAGATTAGTTGCAGTAACCGGAGGTGACGATAAGAAAAATCATTCTGTAAAGTATTACGTAAAATCGATATTTTTCATTTAGTCATGAACTTTTTGAGGCACACGATTTTAAAGGAAATAAAAATCCTAGTTACACGAAATTTTGTTTGACGTATAACAAGTAAGAAAAATGTTCATTTCAATTATTTGACACAAAAACTTTCGAAATTTCTGAATTTCCAAGTGCTCACTTAAAAAATTCCTGAACTTTCAAATGTATACATTTCTGAATGATCAAATTACCTAATTTTCTAGTCCCAAAATCTCCAAATTTCCCCACTCCCTGTTTCGAACAAATACAATTCTATTTCACACCTCTTTTCTGCGAAAATATTGAGTCAAGCTAAATAAGTACCACGCCTAACTAGAAACCAATAGATAAAGAGAAATGCGATTCACGGAAAAATATTAATAATGTGTTCTTTTAGTCTCGTAAAATTAAATCGATGACAAGAGATATCGTTTGGCCCAGTTTTCGTTAGACGGGCAAGTGTGCGAATACAGGGCCATTAAATTAGGTTACTTGGTAAACATATTTATCGTGACTATAAAATTTTCTAGTCGATATTACCTTCATTCAATTGCTCCAGCTATAAACTGTCTAACAATAAGACGTAAAAACGCAATCGAGCGATTTATTCGAGCAGAAGCGTTTTAACCGATGAACAGTGGATGCAGAATCAAACGAGAACCCACACCTGTGACATTTATACAAGAATGTTGCGAGTGAAATTAAACATTCAAATAACTACATTGATTCCATAAATATGTTATCTAGAAATTTGGGGATTTAGGAATTTTGGCATTTGAAATTTGAAAAGATGAGTTTTCAATAAATTGAATGTTTGGAAATTTGGAAGACTGAGGATTTTTAAGAACTTTGGGATCTGGGAATGTGGAAGTTTGGAAATTTGTACATGTAAAACTTTATGAATGAGGTAATTTGTAAATGTAGAAATTTATGAACATAGAAACTTGTACGTACAAATATTTGTTGAAGCAGAAAGCAAAAATTTAGGAAGATAGAAATTTGTAAATGTACAAAGTTTGGAATATAAAAATTTGTAAATGTGAAAATTTTAGAACGTAACTCTCGAAAATGTAAAAATTGATAAATGCAGACACTTCGAAATGAACAAACTCAAGAATTTGATAATAAGAAAATGATAAACTTGAAGGTAAATATTCATTGCCAATACTATATCGAAAGCACGTATCAATCATGAAACTCCTACAATATTTACACTATGTACGTATATCAGCCTCTGCAAACAACAATACTGACAACGTGCTTTATCTCGCGTATTCATTCGAATCGTGATAATCACTATTAAATATTAAAAGGACGAAAAAGACCGATCAAAGAGGGTGCATAAAATAAAAATGTGTTGTATAGTTTCATTCCAGAAGGACTCCTTCGACGAGGATTCACCGAAAGAGCAACAACCCTCGCCGAAGCAGGAGAAAAAAACATCGCAACCACGACTCGCGATCGTTAACCACCGTGGAAACGGTGGTATCCTGTCCTCAAACGAGGAAACAGTGTCTTGGAGAACAGAAATACCTGATTTAACCGTACCTGTTTTGTCATTGATCCACGATGCCGAAGAGACACTCGACGTTCCTTTGACCGACCGTGAAAAAAGATGTTTAGCCGTGCCTATCGGCGATCTACACGATAAAAAACGGAAATTATTAAAAACTCGTAGCATCTCGTCACGATCGTGAGTATTTGCAACAACAATTCATTACTTCGCAAGGAATTAATTTACGTATTTGATTCATTGATGAAAAATTTCACAAATATCAATATTGCTAACGTTTTTCATAAGTATAGAACCCCTTTATTAATCACGTGATTATTTATACTTTGTTGTAACATTGACAAACATTTCTTGATAATAACATCAGAACATAGCGAGGATAATAGTGGTGGCTGAAATATATTGCAAAACACAATTTGAGAAACGTTGATTTGATATAAAAATGAATCTGTCTTTGTTGTAAAATTTCGTTAATTTAGGCGTATAAGTATCCCGAATTGTGAAAGTGAAAAATTTAGGATTGGAATACAAGAGGATTTTGATTAGTATACATCCGATTCAAGATTGAAATTTATTTTTACCCGTACGAGATTTAAATAGGAAACTAATTTTAATATTTTATATTACGTAACTGATATTATTATACAGTACAATTTAATTCTTAATTAAAGAAAGTTTAATTGTAAATTGAACGTTCACTGTTGATTAATGCTCTATTAAATTAATGTTTCCATTAATTATTTCAGTATGTCTATGCTTTAAGCATGTCCATTGAAATAAAAATTCTTGATCACTAATATTTTGCAAATACGTTACTGTGGACATTAATAGATATTAGTCACAAAACGATTAATCAGTTGTGAACTTTTATATCCTCAACTTTATTACATGATCGTGACTAGTACCATTGCAACAATAGGTACGATAGCAATTTTTTCTCAGATAGTATTTAAACGCCATGACGCGATTCAATTGCTAAAAAATTCGACCGATATCGATGAAAAGAGATATATGGAACGATAAAAGAAATACAGAAAACGATTGTGAACGATTAATTTTAAAGAAGCCTCTAATATACTTCTTTATAATTTATTATTATTAAAAATAATTATTGGAAATAATAAATTAATATTTTGTTCAAATAAAAATAACGAAATAATTTTTTAATGTATTTCAGAGAAATGGAAAGACAAACGATATTATCGAAAACAAAAATACAAAACTCGCCAAATATTGTTCCGCAGAATGTGGATTATCCCGCACAGGTTAAAACCTGCTCAAACAATACCTCCGCTAATGTATGTTAAGATCAATTTTTATTCGACAACATAATGCTAACTGATTATGAACTGGTTAATGAACTTATTCATTCTTATTATCCAATCTTTCAAAACTCGATGTGAATAGTTTGAAAAAATTGCACGGTTTTCCTTGTGCAAGAATAAAATAGAAATTAGAGTTTTAATTATCAAATTCAGAAAGATTGCATAACAAAAATATTACATTTTCAAATATATATTATGTTAAAACATTCTCTAGAAATGGTGTTGATTTAGTATATTTACAAATATCAAATTATGAAGTAATTTAATAAATCTTTTTGTAGGTAAAATCTATTTTTATATCACCTTCGAAGGAAACTGTTCAACCTGTAGAACCTATATCCACGGAACCACGGTTCCAAACGAATAAAGAGAAAGAATGTTGGCATCTTTATAGAAAAATGTGTGACAAAGGCGTTTGCGTATCTTTCGACACGGTTTTAAGGTTTCAATTTTATCATAACCTGTTTCTAACTTCTTCAAAACACACATAAACTATTAATAATTAATATGATGTTGCGTGTATTAACATTTTCAAATATTGTTTTTTTAAGTATCATTAGTACAAGTAATAATTTATTATTAAAACGTATTGGCTACCGTGTAACTTTTGAAATTTTAAAAGACAAAAATTTATTCCATACTTTGGCTATTATTTTTTAATTGTCGTTATGTTATAACACATTGAAACTTTATAAATTCATATTTTTCAGGGGTATGCTTACGCCAACGGAATACCGACTGAGGCAGAAAGAACTTTCTCAGGATTTATAACACAATGTAAAATTAAATATTAATTTTCTCATTTTTTTTATAAATGTGTGACAATTTTATAAAAAAAATTAACAGATGTCCGCGAATTTTATTTAAATACTTCGAATACTGAGAATTAACATATTATATAGAAATGAAGATGTTTAAAACCAAACAGTAATCTATCTCATAGTCAGTATTGAATTATCACAATGCAACTAAATACATACAATTGAAATATTACCTCTTACAATTAGTAAATAAAGTATCCGAATTAGTTCTACCGAATTTTAGATTTACCTACATACATGCCAACTGCCTATTTTTCGGGATATTTTACTGTATTATGAATACGCAACGTTAGTGTAGAAATTGAAATCGTCCGAAATCCAGGAATTTGCACGTATTCAAATACACGCGAGAACTGATCAACAACTCGAATGTTTGGAAATAGAATCGACTTCTATTTTCATCATTTAATGTTATAATATATCATGTTTATGACTTGTTCATTTGTAATGTATAATTCAATAAAACAATTTAATTGTTAATAACATTTTTGATTTAGTACTGTTCCATATAAGTACATAAACTCTCACGGGTCAAACTGTGTAAACAGGATAAGCGTGCAGGCAATAAGATAAACTAAAGAGTAAACATAAAATAGGCGAAGCTATAAAAAAGTCAACAACAAACGACAGATTCATTGATTCATTGATACATTTAATCATTTGAATCCAGTATTGATCGGTCCGTGGTTCCTTCGTTCAATAATTATATCGAGACATAGTACATCAGCGTTGCAATGAAATAAACATTTTTTTTTAAACTTTTTCGTTTTGATCTCGCCCGTGACAAAACAAATTTGGTAACTGTAGTTTAACTTAAATATATATTATACTGTACGTAGTGTCTCTGATCGCATGAAAATTAAAATATCATTTAATTGTTAAAAAAACAGTAGTTCATTTAAAAACAGTAGTTATAAAAACTGATTTCTTTTATGCCATTGAACATACTCAGGAGAACTTGAAACATGGTACGCTACTGTTTCACGCGTATTATCACTTGACTGTCAATTTGACAAATATTCATCATAATTTTTAAAAGTATACGAAATCACGTGCTGTTGATTCTACGAAAATTGATGGCAGAATGATTTGGATCCGTAATTTTCTTTTATTGTCATGACATGTGCTATTAATGATGTCTCTGCCAAGAAAGCATGGGAACAAGGTTAACGTCGATTATAAAGCACGACTGGAACACAAATTATATCTGGTATAGTCTTTAATGAATAGAGGTTAATTGTTCACTTTATTTTATCATTAATTTTAATCGTTTGGCTTCTTAATCTTTAATTTTCATATAGTACTCTTTAAATAATGCTTTTCTTTACCGCAATAACACATTTTTTTTCTTCGCATTTTAATAAAATTTATATTTACACTATAGTAATGTGCATTAATATAAATAAATCAAATTACTGTACTAATCCTATGATGAATTTACTACTATAACAGGCTAGAGAAAATCCAGAACCAATATTTGATGTATCCGAATGTGCTTTAAAACATGTACCTTCTGGTATTTATTCGCTATGTAAAGTATTCAGAAAAAAGGTGCTATGGATGTACAGTAATAAATTAACTTCATTATCCGGTGGAGGTGCCTTAAGTGATTTGTCATTACTTGTTGTGTTAGATATTCATGGAAACGAATTTACCAATTTACCGTCAGACATAATGTGTCTTGCATCTCTCAAGGTATGTCTAAAATCTACCAAATCTATTAAATTTTAATAATGAATTACACCTTCTTTAAAATTACAAAATTTTGAAATAATATATATTATTAATTGTAATATACATTGCAGGAACTTTATTTACAAGACAACAATTTAAGAAAACTGCCAAGTGAAATAGTGCACTTAAGTAAATTAAATATTCTAAATGTTGCAAGAAATAACTTGAAACAATTGCCAGAAGCGATGGGAAAATTAAAACAGCTTACTACATTGGATATTAGTGAAAATAAATCCCTTCATAAACTACCTAAGTCTCTGGGTTATGCGCAACAATTAGCACAGTTAAACATTAATGGGTTAAACCTATCATATCCACCTCATGACATTTTAAATGGAGGCACAATAGTAATTATAGCATTTTTGGCTAATGAGAGTGGCATCGAATATTCACCAGAAGAATCTGTTTCAGAAATAGAATTGCCAAAAGATAAAAGTTCAGATAATACGTTAGAGATATATAATAAAAATAATGATGTACAGGTACCATGCGTTAGAGGACCCTAATTTTTGATGTTGCACTTGCATAGTGTGTCTTAAATGTTTTTATTTTTATTTTTAGGGCGCATTACAGAAGCTAGCAAAAATGAAGGCATGTGGATGCTTATTTTATTTTATTATGCTTTCAAATATGTCTCATTGCATATTTACTATTATTTATTGTGAAACTTACTTTTGATTTATCAAATATTGTTTATGTATTTAATAATACAACTAATTTATTTATATGTTCATACTGTGAAATGTTTGTGTGATATTTTATCTTATTAAAGACAGTTCATATGCAAAAGATCACAATTTAAAAACTAAATTTACATTTGCAGGAACATCGTCAAAATGCATTATTAGAGGTTGAGAAAAATATAAAACAGCAACAAGAATACGAAATTGGGATTCATTCTATGTTGAAAGAACATAGAAAAAAGGTATCAAGATTAATTAGCTACTAACTAAATAGACTTTCAAGTTCGTGTATCACTTTTTGCATTAAAATACTTTTCT
Organism: Coelioxys conoideus; assembly: GCA_947623535.1. NCBI lineage: Eukaryota > Metazoa > Arthropoda > Insecta > Hymenoptera > Megachilidae > Coelioxys > Coelioxys conoideus. Next base: position 13,067,425 of record OX392456.1, on the reverse strand, counting down.
TTTTAGCTTTTAGAAGACCTTGCTTTACAACAGTCGCAGTTACAACATGAATTAGAAAAAGTACAACAAGAAAGAGATTCTAATAGAGCACGTTTACTTTCGTATATTTATAATGGTATAATTATTGTATTCCTTCAAAACGTTTATTCATCTAAAAAATATAATATTAATTGTATTTTTAGCTGAAAAGGAAGCAAATAATGTCATCAAAGAATTTCTTAGAAATAGCGAAGAAGAAAGGCAAAGTCAAGCAGAATTAGTTGAACGTGAAAAACGAGAAGAAATACAATTATTATCATCTTGTCATTCAGAACAATTCATGTTTCGTTCCAAAGATACTCTTAGTAAGTACTCATAACATACATTGTTTTATTTTATTACTGAAATTATATGTTTATATTATTTCTATAGTTTCAATGGAGAAATTATTGGAAGAAGAGCTTTATAGAACAAGGAAATTGGAAGAATATAGCAAATATAGAGATTACGCTGCGCAATCTTTGCTCACATTGTTAGTAGGATGTTAACAAATAATATATATTATATAAATATATGATAGTAATAAACATAAAATCACATAAATATTTCAGAGAAGTTAGAAATAATGATCATTTAGCGGAAATAGTGCAAAACCAAGAGAAAAATAGACAAAACTTAATTGATACATTGAAACAAGATGAAGTTTTACAAAAAGCTGCTGTTGCAGCATTATTAGAACGTAGCGATGCGCGTTCATGGAGTATTGTGCAGCAAGTCAACTTGGTGCAATCACAATTAGCTGCTCTTACAAGCATTGAATTGGAGAAAAGAAAACTAGAAATGAACCAACAGTTGGTATGTACCTTAAATGATTCATAAAAGTGTATGTTTTATCACATAAATATTTTAATATTTCATATGATAGAATGAAGTAGCTGAAAAAAGGGTTGCTTTAAGTGCTATTTTGATGGATCTCTTAGAACAACAAAAAAGCAGAAGAGATCAACTTGTTGAAACAATTAATAATATCGAACAACAGCGCTGTATCATTGTATGTATAAATATAAATTTTGTTTTGATTTCTATGATAATAAGACTTATATAGATGTTTTCTCAAAGAATTCTAGAAGAAACAGTCAATTTTGGTTGATGCAATACCAATCTTTAATGGAAGCTAGACCTCAGGGATTATTAGAAATGCTAGAACCTACACTGGTGCGACATGTTGCGATTGCGGGAGCACTACATTGTTTACCATTTTTAGCTTCTTTACCATCATTGCTTCCGGATGTTACTGAAGAACAACTGAAAACTGTATGTTCATTTAAGACATATATCATTAATACTTGTTATTCTGCAATGAAATGTATTTTTTCAACAGATCGGCATACACTGTGAAAATGATCGTACCGCTATAAGACTTGCAGTTGAAAATTATTTAGCAGAGATGAAACTCAACGAATCTAGAACACCATCTGCACCAGTAGAAATACCTAAAACATCTATAACACCTTCTGCACCACCCGAAGAAGCATGTACAAGTTCTAATTATGAAGAATCTAATCCTATTCAGAGCATTACTACTGCCGAATGTGTAATTTGTCTGGATTTACAAGTAAGTATAATTTTCATACTATTTTAATATGACTATGAATTATATTACATAATTATGATATGATTCTATATTAATTATAGTGCGAAGTAATTTTTTTACCGTGTGGACATCTTTGTTGCTGTTCAGGTTGTGCAAATATGGTTTCTTCAGGTTGTCCAATGTGTAGAAGTATTATAGATCATAAAATTCATATTATAAAGCCTTGAAGCATGAAATCAATTTTTTATGTATAATTTTATCTCATTAATTATGTTCAGTTTTGTATTATTTTAGCCATATGCATTTATCATTTAAAAGTTTCTGCAAAAGAAACTAAGTTATAGTAACATATATTTATATATTTTTGAGATTCCCATTTACAGAACTGGTAGTTTATAAAACATAACATTTACAGTTAACTTATAAAAATATATTTTAATTATATACTCGTTAAATTTTATAATACATGTTTAGTACTATTACCCTGTTTTTGTTTCTATATAAAACTATAATTCTTGTTGAAGAAAAAAGTATTCAAAAGAAACAATAATATCTGAATTAGGTGCATGAAGTTTTAAATTCTGTTATCTTTCAGTGACATAATATTTAAGAAAACAATATAGTGTATAATAATTGTATGTAAAATTATGAACCTTTTTTAAAATATTATCTACAATGCAAATACGAAAATATTAAACATCTGAAAATAAAAAAGTAAGTTGCATTTATTAACACTTGACTACAAATATCAATTTTTATATAAAACCATTTCTGACATATCTGTACATATGATAGCCTTATACAATACAAATTAAGACATTTTAATGTATTACAGTGGTTAAGAGTTAATAATGCAAAAACTAAAGATAGTGCAAGCTTTTTGTAAATGATAGTTTATATAAGAAAATTTTTTTATAAAAAGTCACTTTAATGCAGTATCTTAAAAGCATTCATTAATGAAACATTGAAGTTTTATTCATTTATGTGCATTATTAAAATAAAAATTTTTAAAACATCAATAAAAGGTTTTTAACGAGGAACTTTTAATTCAGCTTTCTTAAAAGAATTAAATTTAATTATAATTGATGATATGGAACAGAATTATTTAAAACTTTAAATGTTTTTTTTTTTATATTAATATATTTTACATTTCATTTAAAAATAATAAATAGAATGTGACAAAGTTGTTAAATTTATTTGATAATCATGTAAAATATATGATCCTTATATATTTAATATAGTTCAAAAAACCATCACTTCCCTTCCTCCATCTTCCTCTTCTATTACATCGTCTTCATCCTTTTTCTGCTGCTTCTTTTTAGACGTAGCATCTTTCTTTTCTTTTTGAACCTTACGGAAATTTTCTAATGACTCTTGCAGTGGATCAATAAACTGTTCAAATTCTATGTCATTCATTGCATGAATAACATCTGAGCCACTTATTGTTTTCCGATTTCCCTTCTTGGCAATTATATTTGCAGATGATGTTAAGTACAATATAAAAATTGAAGATGCTTTGGCTATTGCAGTTCTGGCATCTTTAGCTATTGTAACCCCTTCTGGTAACGCTTCTTTTATTATCCTTGTCACAACTGCATTCGGTAAATTAAGATCTTCGAGCCGTTCTGCCATCGGATATTTTTACTTATTCTACAGAAATAATGTTGTTGATCGTATATTGCATAAGTCATCAAATTTGATTATTTACTACATTTTATCTTATAAGGTTATGATTCAAAATATTTGAAAGATGTAAATATAGTAGAACATAAAAGTTATTAATTGAATTACCCTGTTATAAAATCGGTGCCGTGTTCGTAGAGTAACTTAATTGCACTAAATAAAAATTAAATTAAAGTAAAAACACTAAGTTTTAATAAATTGTTTCTTCTTATTTCCCGCCAATGCGTCTTTATTGCGCACACGTCCAAAACAAATTAAAAACAATACAAGGAGTTGTCATCCAATATGAATGATATATAAAATTCGCTATACTGTTATAAGAACATAAAATGTATTGTAGTACTTGTTAATATTAGATTTCAAAATATTAATAACATTGCTTCTTTCTGTAAACGCTGATATTACACCATCTACGCAATTTTGATTACTTTGTGTTCGATGAGAATCATACTCAGCGTTTGACGGAATTTTGTTCGTTCTGCGCATGTTGTTTCTAATTGGTCGAGATAATTTTGTAACTAGAACTAAACACGCATGCGCCTAATGATATTTTGTATACCCGGTGATCCAAATTTCAAATTTTACAAGTTCTATATGTATTTTTCAGGTGCCAAAATTGTTTAATTTCTGTAACCCTAAACCGTAAATTTGATTACAGCGTGTTCTAATTTTTCTTCGCCATTAGTATATTGTGTCCACTTTGTACATGGGCAATTGTATACTAAATATATAGTAGCGAAAGCAATAACAAATTGTGGGAAGCCTACTGAAGTTAATCGTGGATCTACGGTCGAACAAATAATAGTATACGAATATAATGATTGAATAATTAAAAATAATTCTTATGTGTGTTATATATAACATACACAGTTCAGCTAATTTAGAATACAGAATTTAAACAATAAACTATACAAAAAATATAAATATTATAACTTTTTTAAATAACGATCGATATTCCCGCTAATACTGTTATATCGATAAAGTAGGGAGTGATAAGAGAATGGTAGGATTCCAGAGCCCTCAAAACTGTCATGTACTATATACACTATGTATAATATATATATATTCCAATAAACTGGACTAACACTTTAGCTCGTATACAGAACGCAGGATTTGTCATCTGCAGTGTGATTTGACAAGATACATTTATTAATATTATACTGATTCGTAGTTTGACAGTTTTATTATAACAATTATCGAACTTTAAGAAAATCAAACGAAAGCACCATTCGGAGAAAAATGTCAAAAATCGAAGAAGGAAATGCTCATATACGACAAGCTGAGAAAAGGTACTGCGAAATGACAAATTACGGAAAATCATGTCAACAATCAATTTAAATTTCGTCTATTTTTTTAATACAAAATCGATCGAATATATTTATCACAGTATAAAAATAACTTAAATGTTATTGATCCATCTCATAAGCTAAGTAAGACAAATCTGTGTTGTAGCTTAAAAACATCTCTATTAAAATGGAGACCTGATTTCGAGGTTGCGGCCGACGAATATACAAGTGCAGGTGAAACACACATAAATGAATTTTCCCACAATGTTATATTAATATAATATGTATTATTACTTATTTTAGCAACTTGCTTTAGAATAGCAAAGTCTTATCAACAATGCAGAGATTGTTTAATGAAAGCTGCTGATTGTTATAAGGAGAATAGATCGTATCCTTTTTACAATAAATACATGTCCTGTTTATTTTACTATTTTAATAATTTCACAAGTACTTTGTACAATGTTCTTATTTCTTTAACATTAATTATATAAAAGATGGTTTCATGCTGCAAAGTAAGTTCTTTACAATTTGAACTACATTATATTTTTCATGAAGTATATTAATTTCATATATAATATTTTAGGAGTATTGAGCAAGCCCTCTTAATTTGCAAAGAAATGGGAAATCTTGCAGAAGTACCAAAACTGGCACACAGTGCTTGTTCTTTATATCAAACACATGGTTCACCTGAATCGGGTGCAACTGTGCTTGATAAAGCAGGAAAAATGGTAGAAGCCACCAATCCACAAGATGCACTAGAATTATTTAAACGTGCTGCTAATATTGTTATGGTGAGCTATTTTTTTGTTATCATAGTCAATAGAAGTGCTATAAAATATAATATGTAATATATTTTTTAATAAAGGGTGAGGATAGTCCACGTCAGGCTGCTGAATATATGAGTAAAGTAGCAAGATTGTTAGTAAAGTTACAAATGTATGATGAAGCAGCAGATGCTGTTCGCAGAGAAATTGGAATGCATCAACAGATAGATCATGCACCTTCTGTTGGTAGATTAACAGTAGCATTAGTATTAGTGCAGCTAGCTCGGGGTGATCAAGTAGCAGCTGAGAAAGCTTTTAAGGAATGGGGGAATTATTGTGAAGCTCCTGAGGTATTAAATATATTTCATGTTTTAGATTAAAATTGTCCAACTGAAAGTTTAATATTTATCTGATATTTACTTTTAGGTTAATACTTTAGAAATGTTATTACAAGCATATGACAATGAAGATGCAGATGCTGCAAGAGCTGCTTTAAATAATCCTTTTATTAAACATATGGACGTGGAATATGCCAAACTTGCTAGAGGATTACCTTTACCTCAACAAGAATATACAATGCCTCCACCAGGGGTACGAGCAAACGCAGCTGAATCATACAAATCTCCTAATGCATCAAAATTAATTGAAGAAACTAGAAGTGAAATTCAAGTAAATTTAACATTTTTCTTTTATCAATTTACATCTGCTCTCATTAATGGAACAAATAAATATCATTGAAAAACATAATTATGTAAAATGAAACTTATCAAAAATTTATACATCATTTTACAGAATATGAGCATTAAAGCTTCTGAGACTGCTGCCAAAATATCATCTGAAAATACTGCTAAAACATCGCCCGAAGATACTGCTAAAATATTACCTACAGATACAGTTGAAGAAGAAGAGACGCAAGCAGCGCCTTCAAAGAATATAGAAAAAGAAGAAGATGATTATGAAGGTGGTTTATGTTGATTTACTATATTAATTAAAACTAACGTAACTTATGTATTAAATTATAAACAGATTTTATTTTGTAAGAGGTACTATATCGTGTTAACTGAGAGATATACATATATTTAATGCCTAAAAAGTATTTTTCTGTGAGCACGCTTATATATACACACATATATAATTGTAAATCTTGTTGAATCAATTAACATATACCTATTAGCTTAGTAATAATATTTTCATTGAAAATAGTATTTATACATGTATATTTAATATTTCTTGCTTATAAATATTTCCAGTAATATGATATTTGTGAAAGATTTTCACTTATTTGAAATTTACAGTTACGTAAAATATTATAAATATAGTTCCTTATATACTATATTATAACAAATCTTATTATGAGAAATAAATATGTAATATATATACATTTGTTTCATGATATATAGAATAACAACTTTCAAAGCATAATTTATTTGCACATTGATATGTTCTGTAAATGTTACATTTTCTAGTATGTATAAAATATCTTTAATAATTATCTAATATATGTGTATAATTGCAAACTTTTTGTTAAGAAGAAGCATGTACAAATCACATATTTTAATACTGTAATTTTATTTCATAGTTGTAAAAATATATGTAGCAAAATAAACTGTATTGTAAAAACATAAACATACATGTATACGTAAATTCATTTGTATGCGTACGTCAATAAAGAGGTTATGAATATGAAATCAAAATATACAAAACTGTAGCATAACATTCTTTTACTTACAACTTCTGTGTGTCACAGTCACGTGCATTATTTTCTTCTGCAGAAAATGTAAAAATTGTAAAACGTTTTTAGATACACTATTTACACATCACAAACAGTTCTTGGAATACGTTTTTTCACCGGCCGTTTTTGAAAGATTACCGCGAAATTATATATATTCTGCACTTGGCTAGAGAAATGTAATAATTCGCGCATCTCGTCTGACTTCAGAAGATTCTTTACCACCGGTGTGGTGCCTCTTTATTATTTGTTTCTCACTTCATGGCCATATACGTGGTGAACTAAAATATTTGAATAGCGTAAAGAAACGGTAATGTTAACAAATTGAATAGGAGTTTACTAAATAAACGGTCATTGGGTATACACACTCGCCACATAAAGGTTATTGCGTTTGCGCTAGTTGCACTAATCAACACAAATCTGCGCGGCATGAAATAGAACTTGTACAACACTGCTACCAAATTTCTAAATGTCACACGACTATCCTAATGACCACTTTCAAGATATGTACAGCTATAAATTGTATTTGTTTAATAAATTTTAAATTAATTTGAAACAGTCTACGGTTCGCCTATACGTATACATTGTACGAAATAAAATTAACTTACTTTATAGTAAGTTTAAACTTTCCGTCATCAGTCATTGTAATATTTTCAAATAATTGGCGCGAAAAAAGAATCGTCCGTTACTCAGATTTCAACCAATGACCAATAGACGAACAAACACTATTAGGTATTTAAATATCTTTAGCGCGCCAATAAGAAGTATTAAAACATTATCTATAGTTAAAGATGTAAGGAAAAATCCAATTGAGTGTTAAATATCAATATTTTTTATGTACATTTCATTATTATTTCGATTAGTCGCCATGCTATTGTCATGCGACTGTGAACTTCACTTTAAGTGTTCCAACACGAAATCAATATTATAGTGGCTCTTAAAGAGGCGTGTTTGCGCACGAACGTTAAAATCGAATAAATAGTCGTCTGCAGAAAAGCTCGAAGCAGACGTCACAATATACCACGACGTCGTGGTAGAATAACAGTGGGGCGCGAGCAAGTGTCAATTTGATTATTGTCATCATTCTCTCGTGAGTATCGGTGCTTCTGTCAACACCGTTTGGAATTTCTACCGATGATCGGCAAATCGCGTCTTCGTTTTCCTGTGGGTGCCGTGAGGCGGCGAGAAAGGCCACCTCTTTAAATTAAAAGAAGGAATGACGCTGGAGAATCCGTTCTTTGTCGTCAAGGAGTAAGTAAAAATTATGTCATTGTCAACTTTTGATGAATTTTTTGACAACTGTACGAATCGTCGATAATGTGTTATCTACCGATATCTCAAATTACGTATATCGATATGTAACTTTATGTTTTAACTTTTGTTATTCATATCATCGTATAAATGTTGTATAAACGTGTGTATAAGCAGCAGCCCTTTTAGGAACAGTCAGTAGCCACTTGCAAAAAAAGCAATTGTTTCTGATATTTTTAAGTAACTTCAATATAATGCAATGTTGATGTGTGAATCGCGTTAATCCATAATTCCAAATCTTATCTTAATACATGTACAACATATTTATACGCTTAATCTTAACTGTTTATGTTCTTGCGTTCATTGTATGTATTGAACAATCAATTGTCGTCAGTTTTATCGAAAACACCATTGAACTTTCTTAATACTTTAGATTAGATTTGTTGTCTATTTACGTGTTTTAAAATATATTGTTAAGAAGAAGTTTCCAGGACCTGCGAAATTTTACATGATACGTTCGATTTTCTACTGATCAGCATTTTGATATTTGGATACGTAGACAAAATGAATATTTCGGTGGCAATGTGTATACCAAAATTGTTACCAAAATAAAGTTGTTTTTACTTACGTTTTAATATTGCGATATTTATTTTCATTAATCATAAATTGTTATCGACACATTGTTTTTAAACATTTCTGTGAAATTTGTTTACAAAAGATATTAGCAAGTGAAATGTATTGTGTAATAGATAATTATTTAAAAATTTTCCGTTTTAATTGATGAAATGTCCGAAGTAATTTAATGAATTTCGTTCGATATATACAATGTTTTATCTTGTGCATTTTATCTTATAATAATTTAACATTTCTCTGTTTCTTAGCGAAGTTTGTAAGGCCTTAAATAAAAATCGCGGTTTATACGGACGCTGGACGGAATTGCAAGATGTTGTTGTCACGAGTCCGAATGTAAGTGGGGGAATCCCAATTTCACGGGATGAATTAGAGTGGACAACCACCGAATTACGGAAAGCCTTACGTTCGATTGAATGGGATCTTGATGATCTAGAAGACACGATCCATATCCTTTAATGCATGTACAATTATATACAATACATGTAGTATATTGTATTATTATAGTAATAACATTCGAACACCCATATAATCGAAAATTTTTTTTGAAAATAGATAGTTATATTAATTTGTTAATCAAATTCATTGGACACCTAAAATCCATCGCATTAATTAAAAACTACTGGATTTGGTATATATAATTCAGTTAAATATGTATAACATTAGTTATACTGCTACTCAGACCACAATTAGAACACAAACTCAATTATATGATATTCAAAGAGTATATTACTTTTATAAATCGCGAACGATAATAACATATATTAATTTATGTAGTTTATACAAATTCCGAGACCCAATATGCCCAGCGTTAAGAGCGCTATTACTATTATAAATAACTTAAATTTATATAATTCATATTTTATATTACTTTAACATATTACGTATATATGTATACGTATTGTAGAAAAGAATCCAACAAAATTTAAGATAGATAATAAGGAATTAACGGTTCAACGAAGTTTTATCGAACAAACTCGAGAGGAAGTTAAGGTAATATACATTGTTTATATTTTATTGTTTTGACTTAATTCTGATATGTTAATAATTTGTAATAAGGTATATATTTAATTTACAATTACTTTATTTGTAGATTATGAAGGATAAAATGAATTTAAGTAGAGGCCGAGACCGCGATAATACAGCAAGGCAGGTTTGTAGTAATTTTATAATAAATAATTAATGTATAAGTATGAAAGTAATCAAAACTTGCTATATGGTTGTATAAATATAGTCTGCCTCTACGTAGAACAAATAATTTAATAAAAAATATTAATGAAATAGTAAAATTAGAAGCAAAGATCTGCAATATGTGGTTTTCACATTTTTAAACTTCGCTCGTAAATTATAATCGTGTATGCTGCGACATCTATGAAGAACTGTCAAATTGCTAATAATCTTAATCAGCTGAGAGCGTTTGTTCGACATAAAGGAATTAGAAGTAACTTGCAAATTTGTTTTTTGTTTTCTTTACGGTACGTCTTTTATGGATTTACAAGTAAAATAATACCGATTGGAATTATAAAAAGAAGGAAATGGTTTACACGGTAAATCAATATTTCTTATCACTATTAGCGTTTAAAATCAGTAGGTAAAATAATAGTTGCAAGTTTAATATAAATACCTTTATCAAATTAGTTATCATTATGTTTTAAAATTACATAATTTTAAGTTTAATAATTCTCTCGTATACGAGAAAACCTCTTGAACTCGTACACGAGTTCTTTATAATTAGGTTGTGTTAATTTTATTTGTCTGTATGTCATTATTACAGCCGCTTTTGGACAACAGTCCAGCCAGAGTTCCTGTCAACCATGGTACAACTAAGTACAGTAAATTGGAAAATGAAATTGATAGTCCAAATAGGCAATTTTTGGGAGACACATTACAACAACAAAATGACATGATGAGACAACAAGATGAACAACTGGATATGATAGGTGAAAGTATTGGAACTCTTAAAACAGTCTCTAGGCAAATTAATACAGAATTAGATGAACAGGCAGTGTAAGTTTTATTAACCACTTATTTAATTTTTAATAAAATTGATTATTTTCATTTGAACAATCTAAATCATTTCAGTATGCTAGATGAATTTGGTAATGAGTTAGAAGTAACGGATTCTAAGCTGGATGCAACAATGAAAAAAATGGCCAAAGTTCTTCACATGAGTAATGGTAACTATAATAATTACATTCCTGCTCCTACTACTGCAACATCTAGTGTTTCTGATCTTGCCTCTAAACCTTCTTCTCTATCATCTCTATCAAATACAATAACTAATTGTTTCTTATGTTCTGGAGATTAAATAAATATTGATATTTTAATTTGACCGTAATAACTCAGCAAACATACATGAATCATTTTTCTTGCTTCATCACTTGCATTATTTCACTTTATTTAAACTATTAATTTAGCTAGATTATTCGCACTTAATTTCTGTGTAACACAAAATTAATAACAATTTGGAACACCCTACTAGAATATGACGATAATCATTTGGTTTGCTTTTACAATAATATTGCATATCATTGTCACTACATACATTCCTTTTACATTCTTTAAAATAATTTAAACTTATATAGCATTGTGGCATTTTTATCATTTATTTTTCTGAATATATTACAAATTATATTAATATTTGATTTAAACCAAACAACTATTGGAGAGTAGAAATCTCATTAAGTTAGAAAAAAAAATAGTGAATTTAATGTGTCTTTTTTTTTTTAATTTAAAAGATATTAAATAATTCAAGTTTTTAAAAAAATGTTAATAGTACTATAAACATATTATAAAATAAAAGTAAAAATTAATATATATATATATTGTATATCTAGTAGCACTTGTTACTCAGACTTTAAAAGGTATTCTTAAATTATTCTTTTTCTTTAAATGATGGTATATTAGTATTCAAATTCACCATTGACAAATTTTTACTTTTGTTCCTATTTTTATTTGTAATTTCCATACTCATATGTTATAAGCAACATATTTACTTATATGTTCATTGCAATGAGGAGAAACAAAGAAAACAAGGATTGAAAATCTATGTGTATACAATAATTACATAAAATAATTTGGAAATGGTCAACATAGTTAAATATAGTAAATATCAGAGATGTAGAGTTAAAATGGACCAGTTGCAATTACGAGAAAACAATAGCGTCTAATTGCATTTAGTTAAAGTATCCATTATGTATCTAGTATAATAGGCACTAAAAAGTGTAGTACTAATAAATCAATTATAGAATCAGTAAAATTATATTGTTGAATGATATGTATATTAATATACTTAGGTAAATACTGAATTGTATTTAAGTACCTCATTTACATGTAAATTTTGAAAGATTATGCCAAATATCAGGAAGCAAATATGTTAATGCGAAAGGAAGTAGCACAAGAAATTTGTGCCTGAAAAAATTTTAATGTAATAGACTTATAGACAGATGCATACATATACAAATATTTCAAAATATGTTTTAAAATCTCTGATACTTCTACTTCCAATATATACAACATGTGATATTATCATATTGATTCAGGTGTAGATAAATGTAGTATAGTACACATTATTGTGGAATATTCACATGGTATTGTGAAAGTACCACTCATTTTATGTGTGTAACGGATGTAAATGAAAATATAGAATTTAAAAGAAAAATGTTAAGGAAGGAGAAAAGAACAATGTATAAATAATTATTTGTACGTATGATGATTACTGATCAATTGTTTTCCAATGCAAATAAAAATGTTCATAAGTAATATGAAAATTAGAGACTGCAGGCAATCTAAAGCTCTATTTTAGGAAGGTTAGACATAATAGAAAGAATTGATGATTAGAAAATGAAATGTTCATTTTATTGTTAAAAAGAGTGTTAATAATATAACGTTGTGAATTCATACATAAAACAGAAATTGTCTATTCTAGTATGTATTTAAAAACAAAAAGGGGAAAAGTATACTTTATTATTTCTCATTAATGACCAATTGTGAAGATACACTGATAAATAAAACTTGCGTCTTTATTTATACTGTACGTTACTGTAAGGTACCATAAATTCCTGATCCACTGAAATTATTCAAATAACTATTATATTAGTAAGATTGTAGTATATAAGAACTCGTTGCAAATTAGATTCTATGTTTGAGAGAATTTAACGTTCTATGATACAATTAAATTTTAAACAAAGTTATTTTTCCAATGTTCGTTTTAACAAGTATGTTTAGTTTTTCAGACATTCATGTGAGTAAATATTATGAAAATTCTCAATCATGGAATGTAATATAATTTTTCACTTGAAATATGTTTATGGATGTATATTTTAAATTATTATGTCATTCTTCTTATTTTTGGCTTATATATGTTTGTGTGATAATTTTTTGATAAATATATATGTAATAATGCAAATGCAAAAAGAATAATACAAATAAGTATCATTGTTTTGGAGCTTCCATATTTTAATGAATGTTACAATTACTGCTTGTTATTTCTAAATAACTTTATATGTGATTTGAATATATATATTATTTAAAATACTAAATTAGTTTGCAATATTGATTCTTTGTACTCTGCTTAAAAAACTTGTATTGATAAAATATTTTTTATATATCTGAAGAATATTTGTATTGTATCATGTGACATTTTTTAAACAGTAAATTTATTTGATTATGGGACAACTGACATATTTTATAATTCATCATTTGAGTGCAAGGTATCAATAAAAAATGTTTGATGTTATTATAAATTGCTTGTTGAAAAGTGCATGTTGAAAATAATGTACAACGTTTACTGTTTGAAGAAGGGCCAAATATATAGTATTGATTTTCCTTATAAATATATATGTCATTTATTTAATTTTATCGTCGTTCTAATTAAATGACGATAAAATCTTTTGATTCTAACCACCTTTTTTATAAGTGACGCATGTGATGTTACTTTCCGTTTGTTTTAGATCGGAGACAATGGGTAGCCATTGGAGTGTTGACCGCTATATTGGTGTTTCTAATAATTTTATTTATAATTAAGTGAATCATTTAATTTCTTAGCATCCCTAAGAATTATTGGTTCTTCTTCATAGCATTTAGTCAAGTATGTTAAATTTTGTTTTAATAATAAATTATCGATAGCGATATTAATAAATACTTACAGTTATTATATTTTTGATAGGATGTTTATGAACTCCCTCTCCCCAAGTTCAGGTAATAACCAAATTAAATGGTTCATACATTTAATTAAAAATTTTACTAGTTTTGGTGGTTTACATCAATTAAAAAGAAGGTAAATATTCGTTTATTGTTAAGACTACTTTATCATATAATTTTTCAGGTTCTAAAATATGGCATTATATTGCATCACATATCAGTCGATGATCGTGCATTCTTTTTATTCGTACTAAACATAGTTTAATACTTTACTAAAGTATTATATGTAGAAAAAAGATGATATATGTTGTAAAATATAATTAGGCTTCTGCTGTTTTCCTTCTGATCATACAAATGTTTCTGTCAATTTTAATATTCGTACAACATGCTGTGATCTGTTTTTCTCGTATTAACGCATAAATAAGTCACAATAATGTATTATATTCGATTTTCTACACTGGTGATTAAAAACACTTGCTTTTTCTGGAAGGAACTTTCGAAGCTTTTTTAGAACTTAAAGAGTACTTAGAAGACATAAAAATTATAAAATAAATGTATATAGATACTATATACATGTTTGTACATACGTACAAATAAGCTGTATTACAAAAAATGTTAGACGAATTGTATAATGTAAATGGTTTAGTAATGATAACAAAGAGAAAATGTCTACTATATTAAATCTTTGGTATTGTATTCATTATTGCAGTCACTTGTATATGTTAACACAAAAAGTTAATTTTTCATAAAAAAAGAAATGCAGCATAGTTCAATATGGTTTAAGTATCAATGCACAAATATCATTTCATTGGCCGAATTCATTGATATTATATTTTATATCTTATTTGATTTAAGATAGTTATTCGGTATAATTAAAGATATTTGTTATGGTTGCTAAACATACAGCTACAATGTGCAATATATATTCAGTTCGCAGAAGGAAATATGATTGACTTTCTAGTTATTATAGCAAAGATATGTTTATACCTTTTAAAATTTTTCTTGGCTCTTATTCCTTCATTATAAGTAAGGCACTTCTAGTGATATGAAAAAAATGGAACGCTCGTATCTTGAAGTATCGTATTGGCTGATAATGATTTTAGCATTCATGGTTCCAATCGTACTTGTTTATGACAGTCGACAGGCAAAACTTTTCTTATATCGCCAATATTTTCAACTTCCATTCTTAGGCGACTGACTTCATCTTCATAATTTTTTACCCATTGTGTTTGCGAATTCTTTGCATCTGTTAATGCTCGAATTCGTTGATCTAAGTTTGCAGCTGCGATTTCTTTCTCAGCCGCATTCAAACGATCTTCCAGACGATTTAAATCAGCATCATCTAAATTACAGTTTATATTTGTATTTCAATAGAACAAAATAGTAAACTGAAATGAGAAATAGTAAAATATTAATTTACCTATTTCTGGTAAATTTTCAAGTTCCATTATTATTTCATCTACTTCAGCTAAAGCTTTGTCAACTTGTTGCGACGCTGAAGTTACATTGATTTTAGCTTGACCAACTTTGTGATTTGCCTGAAATATTGCGATAATTATTATATAATTGTAATATGGACTTTGTCATATACAACTAATGTCTTACCTCCGACGTTAGATTCGTATCTTGACTAATTTGAATTTCATATTGTTTCATCATGGAATCTGTAGTGTCGACTCGCAAATGCAATTTTTCAGCTTCGTTTCCTACGCGAAGAGCTTCTATTTTAGTTTTATTTGCTTCCGTTCTAATGGCGTTCGCTTTTGCACTAGCTTCTTCTGCGTATCTCTAATGTGGAAACATTTTTTATATAATAGGTTCCACATTGTATTTTAGATTAAAGGAAGAATTTATTTACCTGTGCATTTTGTGCTTTCTCATGAGCATCTTTAGCATTGTTTTCAGAACCAGTTAATATTCTATTAGCTTGTACAGCTTGATGTATTGCATTCGAAATTAAATTTTCGATCTCTGTTATATCCTCTAAGGCATCTTGAGCTTTAATTCGTTCACGCTCAACTTCAGCATGAAATACTGTAACAATGCAGAACAATCAGAAACATTGTCTATTTCTTTTTTTATAAAAGATGTTTAACTATCGTTAAACAAAACATTAAAATGATATATACCTCCCAGTTTTTCCAATGTTTCTTGAGCTTCTTTTAAAGTTTGATCGCCCCGTTTTACAGCATCATTTGCTTTTTCATTGGCTCCATCTAATTCGGCCAAAAGTTCGGCAGTGGCTGCTTGTTGATCCTGTGCTCGCTCTATAAGCTGTTCACTTTTCCGTACTTTTTCTGCCATTTCATTTATAAAATTTTCATTTTGATCTAATAATAATTGTGCTTGTTCTTTTAACCGTAACCCCTGAAATTAAATTGTATTACTAATGTTACATTGTTTTATTTATACTTATTATGATTTAAATTTACCTCGTTATTTACATCCTCAACTTGATTTTGTAACCGATCAATGTCAACAGGTGGAAGAGCCAAATCCAGAATCAATAAATCTATTGCTTCTTGTGAAACAGCGGATGATTTATTAGCTGCAATGCTGGTAAGATTTTTCACTTCGTTCATACGATGTTCCAACATCTCTAATTTATTTTCTAATGCCCTAATGTCGTCACTAAAAATGAAACAAACTTGTTATAAAAGCGAAATATGTATGTATAATTACGCGTTATAGTATGAAATAAATACATACGTCATATTAGAATATTTAGTTATAGCCTTCTTCGCGAGGGTATACGCTTCAATTGTTGTATTTCGAGCTTGCTCTGCCAGTGCATGAATCTTCTTGGCTTCGTTAACATTACTGTAAATGAGGAATAGCATAAATAATAGCAAACATTATTAATCCATTTGTAAAGTAATATTACTCACAGGTCAGCTAATACACGCGCTTCTTGTGCAATTGAAGTCATTTGTTTGTTCTGTTGACCAACTTGTTCCGCGCGCATTTTAGCTTCTGATAATGCAGTCGCGCCATTCGTGGCTAAGTAATCCTCTGCATCCTAATATTATATTTAACATTAAAAGATTTGAATTTAGACACTTATTATATCTCCCTGTATTTAAAAATTTAGTGACATATCAATCTTACAGTTAATTGACCGTGTATTTTGTCTAGCACTTTTTCTGCGTCATCAATACTCATTAATCCTTCCGAAGCAGTTTCGTACGCATCAGCAGCAGTAAGGTCCACAGTTTGTGAGATCTTACCAATTTCATTTAATTGATCACGTAACTCGTCAAGTTGTTCCACCAGAGTCTTATTTTCGTCTAAAATAATTTGATTTAGATTTTTATTTAAAATAAATGCGAATAAATTAATAAAATTATACTTACTACCAGATCCTTGTTTCGCGACTTGCAATAGATTTCTTACTCTATCTTGAACGTTCTTTAGTTCTTCCTCGAAGTCCGAATCTTTTATAACCGTTGGACTACTATTAATTTTTTTTAACGTATTTTCTAATTCAGACAAACGTTCTCTGTGACGATTAGCTGCATCTTGAACAAGATTGTAACAATCTGGACAATCTACGCAACCATTTTGTCTGTTATGTTTGTTTTCCTTGCAACGATCGCATCGCCTTCCTTCCACATTTTGTAGACACTAAAGTATAAAAATAAATGATTAGAATAATAAACCTTTGTAAGACATTCATAAAGGTTTCAACATACTGGACACTGCCCACTGGCATCACACTGCAAGTCCTGGGAACCAATACTGTCACAATCACAAGGTGTGCAACCTTCTCGACTAAATCCATATTGGTAAGGAACACATGCATCACAATGTTGACCAGTAACACCAGGTCTGCATTCACACTGCCCAGTAACTGGATTGCAAGTACGGTTATAAGATCCTTCTGAATCACAATTACAAGGTGTGCATCCCTAAAACGTATACGTTTAATATATAATTATCACACGCATTATTATACTGAACAGTGGCTAAGTAAGAAATTAACATACTTCTCCACTTAATATGTGATAATAACCGTCTTCGCATTTATCGCAATTTCGACCAGTTACGTGAGGCTTGCAAGTGCAATGTCCTGTTAATTGTTCGCATGGTGCTACTCTACCATCATCGAGTTCAACGGTACCTGGTGGATAACACTGACAAAGTTTGCATCCGTCTTCTTTACGATCGGACAGAGCATCTCCATAATATCCTATATTAAGATAATAAATATCATATATTATAAGGTCGTATATTTAAAGAATATACAAGCATTGCTATATTACAGACCTGGAAGACATTCTTCGCAATGAAAACCTGCTGTGTTATTTACACATTTCAAACATTCCCCAGTCTCATGATTACAGTTTCGAACAGCATTTAGATCTATGTTGTTATTACAGTCGCATGGTCTGCAAGCTGTGCCCTCTTCGGGATTTCCAAAGTATCCATCTGAACATGTTTCACATCTAGGTCCTAAAGTACAAAATAATTTAAACAAAAAACTTTATATAAACGTTGACGTAATTATTATAAACGACAATTTATATGATTATAAAAACGCAAACATGTAAGGCTATATTAATTAGTTCTTTTGATACATTTATATTTGATCTGTTCTATTTACCTGTACGACCAGATGGACACTCGGAGCAAATCGGATCTGGATTATTGCCAAGTAATATACAAGGTCCATTGTCAGGACAGGGACATGGTTTGCAATCATCTGGTGTACCCTTTAATGGGTGACCATAATATCCACGCTTACACAATTCACAATTACTACCAGCTGTATTATGCTGACAAATACACTGCCCTAAAGTAAATTAAATTATAAATTATAAATATTCAAATATATACATAAATGACTAGAGAATTCCTATATAAATCTATTCAAATATAAATACCAGTTTCGGCTTCACAAATGTCTGCATGACCATTACAATTACAAGGAACGCAAAGAGCAAAAGGACCTCCGTTCGGTGGGTCATGGTGGAATCCAGGTGCGCATGATTCACAAAATTGACCTACATAGCCATGAGGACATTGGCAATGTTCTACCCAATCAGCTGGTTCACCTGCAGCTCCACGATGAGCTGTTTCTAACTTAACATCGTCTAAGAACCCTCTACCTACAGAAGAAAAACAAATGTACTCATAGTTTTGTTAATGTCATATTTGACTAATTTTCTTGAATTACTATACCTTGATTCGTATAAGTTCCACGAATCTTGATAGCTGTCAGGTTCGATAGAATGGACATAAATGCACGGGACGAAAGTCGTGGTTCCCAACCATAATTAGGATGTTCGTGTAACTTAAAACTATATTCTTGTGGCTGGAATAATTACGTATGAGTCAATAATGGCGAACTTGATTTTGGTTTATTGCTTTACTTACAGTCACGGTAGGCATGCGATTGCTTTGTCCAAAAATTGGTTGTGTAATTTGTTCTCCATTTCCTCCTTCGAGAATTATGTCGCGAGCAGTCGGCGCTGGACCAGTTTCTCCGATTCTTAGTGTGAAAGATAAGTCTTGATTGTAAGATGCTCGTTGATCACCAAGAAATCTATCTGCATGTGACAAAATATATATTAGTATTATTATTAGCAACTCTAATATCTGTCAGATTTTGACGATGACAACTTTTCATATTTAAAATTTCTGTTGAGATTATTAGAGAACAGAAGCATCGTATACTTATATTTACCAGGTGCAACGAAGTAGACATTGTCTCGGTCCAGTGCTGTAGCAGATATCGTTTGAGTAAGGGGATCGTAATGAAGCGGTATCGGATTACCAGCCACGGTAGCTGTCCATCGTTCAGCAGCTCTCACGAACATACTCTCAATTACAACTTTAGAATATCCAGTTGCTGTTCTGCACACCGATGAATGGCCGTAACAGAAACATGGTGTGCAACCGAATTCGTTCTGTGTCGCGAGATTGAAAAATCCTGGTTTGCACCTGTTTAGTATGAACACATAATGATAACAAAGTTGCAATACCCTTTGTATCAAATGAATTGATTGTTTAAAATTACTATTTATAACTACTTATTTTTAAAGCACAATGAAAAGTAGTATGCAGTGATAGTAAAGTGATGGAAGAAATGATACAGCGCATTTAACATTCTGGAATAGCCAATTCATTTTGAGTAAGGTATACTAACACTCGGCATCGTTTTCCTTCAACATTTTCTTTACAGACGCAAACACCGCTTATCGGGTCACACTCTGGTGTATTAGCCAGGGAACCAGCTTCATTACATTCGCAAGGAGTACAACCATACGAGCCGAAATTATAATAATTTGCTGCGCAACGGTCACACTTGTCGCCTGTCACGCCAGGTTTACACTGACATTTTCCTTCGCTGTTACATTGCAAGTTTCTGGAACCTGTAATATGGTATAACTTTATTATTCCGTGTCATACTTTAAACTTCGTACCATTTTAACACTTTGAGCGCTACTCTAATATCATGGTACATGCTTTCCTTCTGAATACATCTAGTACACAATTGTTATGATTAGCTCTCTATTGAAGGTCAATCTTTCATATATTATATTTAAGATATTTATAATTTTCATTGTAAAATGACATTCGTTAAAATAAATGATAATTGCGCAAAAGTTCAGATGTTAATCAGATATGTATGAATGACACTCAAAGTACTAATGTATTATTATAGTTAATCTCCGGGGCTATATAATATATTGTAGCTTGGAAAGTATATATTAGGGGTGTTACTCTTGTATTATTATAAAAATAATTTTAAAACATAGTTTACCGATCTCGTTGCAATTGCAAGCTACACAATAACTGTCTTCTGGGCGTTGGTAGTAGTTCTCTCGGCAACGTTCGCAATTCGCGCCATCACGATTAGCTCGACAATCCAGACAGTGACCACCGTGTCCAGTCGCCTTATACAGTTCCTTATCGAAGTAGCATCTGTCCGAGTAACCATTACAGTTGCAGGCTGAAAAATGGAGCCACGTTAACAACAGTACTCTATAAATCCATTGTATTTATTAGGCAAGCAGAGTTCATAATAAAATATCTTTAAAAATGAAAGGAATAATACGTTATCTAGATATTTACTAGATCCCGAGTACCACGGAAGAATTCCATCCCATCGTGATGATTCACAGATCACCATGTTCATCAGCAGAAAGCACACAATTAATTTTACTTTCGATCCCATCGCGAAAGTCTGAACGAAGCAGGGAATATTATTCGCTATTACAAATTCCACTTTTTATCTGTACTCTTAATCATTTTAAAAATCCAGCAGCGGTGAATCAGTATTTTATTTAAATTAATAATACGCGTATCTGTATAAGATATTAAATGTCATGATCTGTTCTGAACAATTTCTTCGCCGTTTGTACACACCGACAGATGATGTATAATTGGAAAGTAAATGTATTCAAGACACAGTATTGAAATTCCATGAATACCGTTGATTTGTAATTATAAACAATCAAGAGTAGGTGTTTTAATAATTAAACGAGAATTATGTAACTGTAAGACACGATACACAAATGTTCGTTTGTATCGCGTTTTCTTAAGCACTGAGCTCGCTCGTGGTCCACAGAAAAGCTGCATTGTATGCCCCTGTATTGCCAACAATCCCCACTTCGGAACGAGCAACGAACGTAAAAGGTAAAGCTGGTTAGGTAATGCCAACGTGATTGCGAACGCATACTCTCCTCGGTCGCTCGAGAAGGTACAGCTAAACTAACAAGGGATGCTTCAGATGTGGGCCTAACTGATTTTAATAAAACTTTATAGGATTACAGGTCTATATCAAGGCTCCACAAACTTTTACAAGTCGCCCACTTTCTAAAACGGTCAATATTCCTGATTCATTCGTTTATAATACATTATTTGTAAATTTCAAACTTTCAAAATAACAAAAATCCAGTCCTAAATTTTTAAATTCTATACTTGCAAAATTCTAAAGTATCATTTAAAGAATAGTAATGTTATGAAAACCAGTGAGCTATCCCTTATATCTATGATATCCCTTATGACAGATATTTCTTCCTTATTATGGGCTAATAATCACTTGCTGCTTGATGTGCATTCCATAAAAAATTACCAGATTTTATGTGGAACTATCTGATAGTTATAATCCTACAAAAGTGAAAAGTAATGAATAAAAGCAAATCGACAGTGAAACTGATATTAGTTTATATTCTGAAAAGATGCTCTAGCTGTAGAAATTTTCATGTAATGAAATTTCTGTTTTCAAAAAGTCAGAAAGTATTTTTATAATACAGGAAATGATTGCAGAATCTTTTCCAGGTTTATAAAAATATATAAAATAATAATTTCTAATAGACTCAAACAGTGAACTAACGGAAGTACGGTTTATGGTACAGTGAACCATATGTTTTGATGATCGAATATAGAATGTGAAAAATAACCGTTTGAAGAGCAGGTTTGCCAAGGTCCACCTACACACTGACAGGATACAGTCTCTTCAAAGATATCTCATCGTCTCTACGCAGAGTTTGCCCGTGCATTCGTTGCGAAAAATTAACCAGAAATTTGGTTTAGTCTGTTAATTTACTGTATTTTTCCTTTCGACGATTTGTTGAAAATTAAATTCATACTCACGTTTACATTCGTGTGCATCAGTGGTGGTAGCACGTCCCCAGGGTGCATCATTGTAAAACGGTAAACACTCGTTGCAGTCTGGACCTGCGGTGTTATGCTCGCACCTGTAAATAGTTAAATTTGATCACTTCTCAATTTTGGAATATTACATAAGTTTGAACGTTGTTACAGATTATTAATGAGGGTAGACTAGAGACACTGTAATATTATAAACTTTTATTACAGAAAAGATCTTTTTGAAATTTTTTAAAGTTATTAATTATGTGTCACAGAACCTACTTCAGCTGTGGTTCAGTATCTTTAAATATCTTTAAAGATCATAAGTGTCTTTAAGTATCTTTAAACATATGTAAAGAAAATTTTGCATATAATTCTCTTCTTTGTCAAAAATATTTGCGTTTAACAAACAATTTCAATCTATGACATTATAAATAATAATAATCTATTATAAATAGTAATTATATTTTAAATTGGAGTCCTAGATATTTATAATATGGCAGACTGAAGTTATCTTTTAATATTAAATATTCAAAAAAGAAAATACAGTACGAAAATGTCCTTACAACCAAATATAATAGTTTTCTGCGCTAATTTAAAAGTAAAATGATTCTCCTCTTGTGCACAGTGTTATGCAAAATATCCTAAATGAAGATGAACACAAATATTGAATCACTTACAACCAGTCACTGTATGGTAAATACATGTATAAATTATCTTACCTACATACTCTGCGAGTTCTTCCATCCATGCTGGTACTATTTACACATTCTCCGGCATGACCATTGCAGGCACAACGTGCTCCAACGGCGACGTCAGCGATCGCATAGTAGTAGGATTTTAATACGTTATCATCGCCAAAAAATTCGTCACCGAATGTATTCAGCCTGTCCAAAGTGATCCTTAAATCGGTTGCTTGTACCCATTCCTTTTAAATCCAAAATACCTTCTCGTTATTCGTTTATGCATACATTTCATAACAAATTACTGACTATTTACTTAATTTCACCGTATAGTAATACGGTTAATTTAGTAACTAGTAACTGGTTAATATAGTAACCAGTTAATTTCTCTTTATCTAGTTGTCACGGAATTCGTACCTGTAGAGCTGGATTAGTTTCAAAATAGTACGCGGAGGGTCTACCCTCCAGTGTAGAGAATGCGACGGTACCCTTTGTCAAAGGCGATATATCGGAATAGTCCGAGGTACATAGTACTCTGGTATCGTCACCTTGTACCGTTTCTTTCAAATCCGGTAAATCGTAAGTGTCTCTGCAGGACGCGGAATAGAACTGATAAGGTTCCCACGGTGATTTCTCATTTTTCCTCTTGTAGATGCCCCAACTTTCCGGACGCGGTGATTCGAACAACACTCTAACGTAAGTTATATCGAATGTCTTACCTACAATCATTTAAAAGAAAAAATATATAGCGATCGATAAATATTATAAAAACAAATTTAATACACAATACACTGCAACAATAAATTTGTTAATTTATTAACATGAACTTTATGAAATGATAAACTTCAAAATATATGTTTTTTATGTATATGTTTTTGAAACTCGAAACCGGAGTTCTTAATATTTTCATTGTACATAAATTTCAAAATGTGGAAACCAAAAATTTTCAAATTTACCAACATAAAAATTTTGCAATTATCAAATTCAGGAATTTGAACCGCGTTGTGATTTTGCAAAACTATTATCGTTGATATCTTTTACATCAAACATCGCAAGTTTCCGTTAAAAAATCAGTTTTAGAAATGAGCGGTTCCTACGCCATTGCAATTCTCCACTGTAAAGCCAGCGGGGTGCAAGTGGCTGATTCTTTTGTAAATGAACATGTGGCTCACAGACAGAGATTCCATGTACTTCCCATTTTTAAGAAGCTCCTACTGTTATCCGGATTCCCGGAACCAATGTTTATATCAATTTACATGCGCTAATTTCTCAATCATTTCATTGTGAGAAGAGATACAATATTATAAAATAACGGTAACGTTGTGACATTGGAGTAATTGAAAGAATATACCGATCTTCTAACGGCACATGTTTGTTAGCGAAGCCTAAAAATGTTATGTTATCAACTTTAATAAAAATCATATTACTCACGATAAAAACAATCTGTGATATTATTTATAAATTAAATATAAACTTATTACGTCTGTTAGAATTAACGTTAATATTCAGTACTGGGACTGTTCAAAAGTTGTCTTCCATCAAAAAATAAAGTGTCCATTTTAAAGCAGTGCTCGCCTATGTTTCTTTATCGTCCATGTTCCGAGAATTATCTCATCACATACGCATCCTGATAGATAAGGATGTAGAATGGAAAAAGAGCTGAGGAAGCGGGAAAAAGAGGGCGACAAACATTGAGGACGTGTTAAGAGTTCATCGGATACCGATGAATGAACTCCTTTTTTTCGATCTATAATATAAGATTCGTTAACTTTATCTGCCTGCGAAGAATGATCTTAATTCTGAATTGAACGCTACAGAACTCGATACATTAATAAAATCATGTGAATTAATATGTACAGCGAACTCTCGTTTTACTGACATTTTAATATGGACTCTCATACAGCCTAGAGACTTTCTTTAACATCGAAAGAAAAAGTTTTTCGTGTTATCATGAATTCAATATATTGCCTATTTTAAGAATTTCCCACTCCCACAGTTCGTGACAATGTAACGGGTGTCTACTGTAATACTGCATCATTTATCACGTTAGTAATTATAGGCAACTCACGAGCACCGACGGATAATCAATTTCTCAATTGGAAAATTTGAAATTTCCACATACCTACATTTCTATATGATCAAATGTACAAATTATCAAATTATAAATCTTTCGAATTGACGGGTCTCAAAATTTCATATATCTATATTTGTATATTTCTGAATTATTGTATCTCTACATTGATCAATTTTAAAACTCCAAAATCATCAATTTTCTATACACTTAAATTTGAAAATTTTTAATCTCCCGCTCCGCACCGCACCGATACCCACGAGCTCACAGAAAAACAAAACAGGACTTAAAATTTGTTGTGCAGCATGAATCACACATTCACGCCGGCGTGTACCACCGGTGGCTCACGGTTGATTCAAAATACCAAAAAAATATGCCGGCGGGAACGCGTTAAAGTACAATTATAATGCAACGGTTGTTATACCATACCTAAGTGAAGCGTAAGATTAACTTGATTGGGGTATTCGATACCCTCGAATGTCGTCTCCGATTGCCACCAGGACGCATTGTCGTTATTATCCCGATCGGTAAGATACTTGGCCGAATGGTCTCCGTATCGACATATCTCGCAAGATTTATTTTGGACACCAGTTTGTTTGCAAAATTCTGTTGGTCGATCCTGACCGCACGTGTTCGTCGCTTCCATAAGAACATTGAAAGCCGCGTTCTCGAAAGGTGGTATACACCGCTACAACAAACGCATTCAAAACCATTTTTTAACCTAAAATTGAATCCTCTTGCTGCAGCAATTATAACGTCATTTTACTTGGAACTAGGTACATGCTATGTAACTCAGAGTTCAGTTCTTTATTATACATGTTACAAATTTTTCTTTACAAATCATATGTAGATAGACATTTGCAGCTATTTATAACATCCATGCTTTCAATTAAAGTGGAACTGCACCGATCAGCGACACTCCAATCTTAATAAATTAATCGTCTAATTAATTTTTCTGATTAAAGCAATTAATTTATGGCAACACTCATTTTTCGAAATTTGTTAAAGATTTCGTTCTTCGTTTATCAAATTAATATTAAATTGTGTTGATTATTGGTACGTGTTAAATGAATTAATAATATTTATTATCATTTTTTTTACAATATATTATATAATTAAAGATCTTTGATTAAAATGACTACTTTATTTTACATCTTCATTCGTACAAATCAGTTGTCATGCTTCTTTAATTTAAAATGTACACGGGCTTTGTACATCTGATTCTCCAAAATATCAATAACTCTACAATTAACACTGCTTAGAACATTATACGATTAATTTCGAAACGTTTAAGGAGTAATGAAATACTGTACTACAATATTGCTGCAAAGCACCAAGAATAGATAGAACGAGGTACAGGATCACCTACACAAAACGTGAATATTTGCAGGTAGTCTCCTTTCCAGGTAATTTCCAGAATATTCCATTCGAGATTTTCTGCAGTTTCTTACAATAGAACCGTTCCATCCATATAAAAGAATCTTTACTCCCGTTATATTCATTGCATGTCGTGTATAAATCGCTGAATACAATTTTATTCATAAAATTTGATATAACTGTTAGTAGCCTTTTTAAATAAACTGAAAGCTTCTATAATTTTTACTTTTTCAGATTTCTTTCAGGCTTGTTGTATCTATCTAGCTTTATCTTTCCTAGCTATCGACGACGGTTAGTGTAACTTCGAACTTTACATTGATAACCTAATGTAGTAATATCCTACAAAAACCGAATTTCAATGACTAAGAATAAATAGAATGTATTTGTATTTTCAGACTAGATTATTATTTTCTAATACTTAATAATGATTTAACTGTTTAACAATTAAAACCGATGTAGAATTCGCAAATTGGCGTAATTAGATACGGGGTAGAGTGAGCCTGTCCCTTTCTGTTCGAAAAATTATTGTAATATGTAAAGTAATATTAGTTCGTAAAATTGTAATAATAAATTAATATTCAGGTCGATATATACTACACATTGCAATTAAATACAAAATATGTATAATTTCGCGAAATTATTTATTAGCTGTATATAAGTTAAACAAGACTAAACACCGTTGTGAAACTAGCTATAAATGTGGAAACTGTTTTACTGAACTTACAATTGCATTATAAAATAAAGGACTCGTTTATGAAACGAATTTCAAATTAAATTTGGTTTAATGTCTATTAACACAGACAAATGTGATATTAAAAATATTAAATACAAACCCTAGGCCTGCCATTGTCATCGTAGCATTTGTCTTCGTCCCGTGATCTCTTTTCGAATCGGTCTGAAAGATCATCCGCGGGCTCAGGTTCTGCAAATACTGCTATCAAGCAGATCACAGATATCGATAATATCAATATCTTCTTATGTTTTCCTCTTGTCATATTTCAATTTTGTTAGATCAATCCTCTCCGTTGTTATTTTAACACGAACACGTGGATTCTCCGAATAACAAATTCTCACTTTTTTTCCGAATTTCTTTAAAGGTTAGGGTGAGCACTGATTCTCGATCGGGTCCATCGGCAAGGAGATCCCCCAACAATAATTTTTACGTTTTATTGCTGCGGCTGCATTCCGCAAATGGCTCTCCTCTGATCTGCCTAATGTTTATTAATTTTAATGTTAGTCTTCGAAACAAATTATCAGTCTGAATTAAATGTATTAATTTTTTTCTTTTAAATTCTCTAAATTTCTACGTAAAAAAATTAAGCTATGATTTGAGATTAAATCATACAATTGTGTTCAATTTTTTAAAATACCATAAACGTAACAATTGCATCAAGTTCAGAAATTTTCGATAAATATAATATCCGTGCTTATTCTTTTAAAAATATATTAAAATAAACATCGACGATAATACGGTTAATCATATTTTGTTTTTAAAATCTATTTCTTGCCGCCTATCAAATCACGTAAGATTACACGTCGCACAAATCACGATTCGCAGTTTGAACACATAATTATTATAAGAAACTAAATATCAATTCATAAATTCACAAAAATTAAGCTTAAGCTTAGAAAAAAGAAAAAAAAAGATCGCTTTTGTTAATGAAACAACGAGATCCTCGAACAATAAACATTCACAGATGCATGGAACACAAACGGTTCGCGATTCGTTCACAGATTTACCACACAAGTATCACAGGTTTTTAAAATTGTGAAACAAATTATTCTAACCTCTTCGACCGACGGAGGACTAGCAAACCGTGAAGAAAGACACTCTCCATACAACAGCTCACTGAGAAACTGAAGGAGTGGAGTCGTGATTGAGGCTGTGGGGAAGTCGAGTATGTACGCCAATGTTGAAAGCGTTTGTGGTGGTAATACGCCCGCCACTCGTAGTAGAAAGTGCAGACCAAGAACAAGCCAAGAGAAATGGAATCGTTGGGGTTACACAGCATGCATTATTTTCCGTAATAGATTACCGAATTATCGACATTCGAGATTCTTTTACTACTGAAATAATTCATGATCTATATTTATAAAAACGATTTTAATTCTAATCTACCGACGTTCAAGTTTGTATACGTTTTGGTGCTTTGCATGCTTACAAATGATTCTTTTATTACCCGATAGGGCTTTAGAAACGACAAAATAGTGAAAAAGGCCATATAAACGGAATTCCTTCCAGCGGCAACGTGCCAAAAACATCACATTTTAATACGAAAATTTGTAAGCTTAGAATTTGTGAATTAAAAATTAATTATTAAATTTGAAAATGTATGGATTAAATTTCAAATAAATAATATAGACAATTTAAAAATGTAAAATGTAAATTGTAAAGAGGAGTTGTGTTTCGAAAATTATGGACCACTTTCATTAGCACTTATGAATAACATTTCGTATCTCGTGGAAACGGAAGTGTGAAGATTACTCGGAAAACGGTGACATCCTTTTTTCTATTATTACGAACACTATAGTACCTCAATGTATTTCGAATAGGTTTCTATTTATTATAATCTACTATTGTACTGAATATCAAATTGTTTATAAGATCAAGACTCTTCTTCCAGAAAGTTTAGAGTATTTTTGATTCATAATTTGTCACGTGGTAAACACTGGGATAGTTATCTTTTTACCAGGAAATGAGAAGAGATATAAGTTCACCCACGTATTTACGCTTCTTTCATTAACACTAGAATTACCGGCATTAAATGCGTACTTACTTTAAAATTGAAACTAAAGTAGAAAAAAAAGTAAATAAGTAAATGCTACACCATCACCTAGCATATTCAACCATTAGCTCAATAAAACATGACGGACGTTTTGACAAAAGGGCGGCGACAAAATTTTATACAATAATATAAACTGTGAAATCCGAAAGTGGTCATTTTGACCGATTGGTAATTTTAGTGTTAAGTCATAACTATTATAGTTTCATTGGAAATAAAAAATGAAAAATCATAATAAAACAAAAATTATATTTATACAAGAATATCAACATACATCGCATTTAAAAATATATTTTTCTTAACACCATTGTACTATCAATACTTATGCTAATATTACTACATACACTAACTTACTACATACAGTTACTCATGCATATTTTATTTACTTGAATTCAGATCAACATGCACAATTCTGCCATTTACAATCGTATACATAAATTTAATCATATCTATTAAAAATAGTCATTATAATTATACATATTCAGTCAGTGTAATTTAAATAAACATAATAAATTCAATAAAAATATGACTATTAACATATAATTTATAGGGTATGAATTTAAATTAATTTTAATTTGTTGTGTACAATATCGATCGATTTCACAGCCTAAATTTACATAAATGTATTTATCGTTTAGTTTCATAGTTCCAAATAAAATTTTGCGAATAAAAATTTGTTCAATTTCTTGTCATTGCATTAAAATTCCGTTACCGACAAGTGTATTTTTTCGTAAAATTATTTAGAATAATTATAGTTCAATTACTATGCTTCAATTCGACGCGGTAAATTATGTACGTTTTTCATCAGCATCAAGAAGTGTAGAAAAGTATACTTTCAGCTCATCAAGATTTGTAAATACATTCTCTGCAGGGACCCCTTTATTGTTTGTAGTGTCGTTATCGTGTTTAATAAGAAGCGCATTCCAATTTGCATTTTTCGCGCCATTGTAGTCATTATTAACAGAGTCACCAATATGTATCGCCTCCTGGGGAGCTATGGCTATACTATGTCGTTCTTTTGTCAATCTAAGCGCTTCATCGAATATCGAGGTGTCCGGTTTCTCCATACCGAAATCATAGGACGTTAAAACGAATGAAAAATATAACCGTATTTTCGTGTCTTCGAGTATCGCTTCCAATCTCTCGTCGAAATTCGATATTACCCCTAAGATCAAGCCCTTTTTGCGAAGATACTCCAGTAATTCAATCGTGCCCGGATACTTGTGCCAACACATTCTCGTCCCGTAACATTTTATCAAACTGTTAGCAACCTATGGGTCATAATGATAAATAGGGTCACAATGATAGTAGGTATGAGTTTGATAATCTGAACTAATTCGGAAATCCTCACTTTTTGTTCTATCGCATTATTTTTCACGTAATTACATTTCTTTTCATTTACAAATCTTATTTATACAAAAAATATACAGTCTGCCTATCAATAAATTTTCAGTAAATAAAAATACAAAAATTGCGATAACTGTTGATACCCTAGCAATAAATATTAAATATATTAAAACATACAATTCATTCTTGTTCTACACAAAAGAATTAAATATTTAAAAAATTAAATAATATTTAAAACCTGTCATTTTTTAAACGAAGGAAAACCAAATTTTAAATTCGATTATTATTACAGGAACGTTAAATATAATAAAATATATAAAAAAAATGTATTACCTTATCTAAAGTTGCATCCGAAACATAATTGTGTTGATCTCTAAAAACATTATGCACTATCTTTCGCCACCAATTTTCCCATCCCATACCTGTGTGTTTCCCATAAATTGGATGCTCTGTACTAAGTTTGCCGAAACTGTGTTTGAAACTTCGCGCCAATTTGTGTGCATCAACTGACAGGCCGTGCTGTGAGCCAATTTCGATGTAAGGTTCTTCTAACCTTGTCATAAGTAATGTACCGGTAACATCGAACGTTATCAGTCGTGGTCGAATGAGCTTAATCATCGTAATACCTTGTCTGCAAAGAGAAGCAACTTGTATCTAGTTCACTATTGTTAATCAGTAGTACTAGGTCAAAAAAAATTACACTTGTCGGATCACGTACAACACTACCAATCGACTTCACAATCAACAGCTTTTTGACATCTCCAGCGCCGCCAAAAGATAACAATTAACATTTTAATTTTATACCATGCAAATATTAATTTTATTTTACCTGTTTTCTTTATCTTTTTGTATATGTAATTTAGTTTATCATTTTGTGTATGCACCACGTTTTGAAAACGAGTGATTATTATGCTTAAAAAAAATTCTATATAATCATGTATTCGATTATATCACATTAACGCTCTGTAGCATAATGACCTGTAATTCGAAAAATTCTTTTGTAGAATTTGCAGATATTATACAATGTTGTTATTTATAATATAAATATTTTGAAAAGAAAAAATAAGAAAAATATTCGCAAAAAGGATACAAACTGATAAGGGAGGCGCAGCGGGTAATCTCGTACACTTCGTTGTACAGAATAAAAATATGACGACTATTTTCACGCCGTTAACATGTGATTTACATACGTCTGGAAAGCACGTGAATGGTGATGAATGCGACACATTTTCCTTGACAAAACTTTTTCTATAATAAATATTGTAATTGCTAATCTAGTTTAATGAGGACTTAAACGAAAAGCTTTGACACTTGAAAATTTGAAATTTACGAATTTGACAATTTTTTAGTTGAAACCATCATATGTATTTCTTAATAACAAAATATTGATGAACTCACAGGATTAACTTTTGCTAAGTTATAAATTAGTAATTTAATTAGTAATAAATTAGTATTTGACAGTATATTATGCTTTCATGTGGTACTTACCTTTAAATATGAACAATTTGTGCTTTTGGCAGATCAGCTGAATACTAAAATAGACATAGTATACTAATATATAAATATCGGATAAACCACTGTATACAACATATGGCATTTCCTGTGCTCTATAACCAGATGAAATGAATATATATTTTATGTAAAAAAATATGTTAAATTATTGAACCGATTAAGTCATAATACCGTGGAATCTTCACAGAAACTGAATTAAGATTCATGAACCAAACATAAATCTTATTCGACGCAATGATTCAAGAGAATTTATACCAACTTTATATACAATATTTTAATCAATATTTGTAACAATTGGAATAAGTACATAATACTCCTCGCGGTGTTTTTGCCGCGTAATAGATAAAAATGTTCATACAGTATGCAATGTACACAAGCATTATTTTGTAAAATACGTGTAAATATATATACTTATATACTTATGTGTGTTATGTACCAGATCGTAAATATAATATAATGTAAAAAAAGAACGATTATCTCTATGTACAATTGTACTTATGTATATATATAAATGTATATAATTATGTATCAATTACAAAACATTACTATACGAAGTGTTTTTAAAGTAATAATAGTAACATGTGCTCCTTACATTACTATTGGTACGTATAGATCTTATTGCGTTCTCTTATAGCTATTGTATTAAGAAAAGAAATACATCCAGTGAAAGTTTGGCCATTTGACATTGTTACGTCAGTGTACCCAAGTAGTTATTGCGTGTACATGTATTGTTTCTTATCGATTTGTTATAAAATCGCGTTTGGCTTTGATTCAACCTTTAAAAGACTTACTCGAATTAATTATGAAGACCTCCGTTTGATATTGCCGTCCAGTTTGTACCGGAAATATAAAATTCAAAGGGAAAAAGTTCGATCTCATAGTAAGAAACTAATTCGGTAGAGCAAGGTTTCTCAAACTACCTGATACCGTTTCCTCAGCAGAACACAATTTCTCGAATTGCTCATTGAAATTTTGTCACCATTTCTCAATTACGGGTCTGTTTCTTCTTATTTTATTTTCTTTATTAAGATTAAGTAAGTTTTGAATACAAAGAATTTCTACAAAAAAATCTTTCAATATTTATATCTAACATTTTAAGTTAAGCATTTTGCACTTTCGTTCGATATTCAATCGTCCCGATCTTAAAGAAATACATTTTTACCACAATGTTTTAATTGCACTTTTCTTTCTCTATCCCCGAACATCGTTCAATTTCGCATACTTATCGCTCTACTTATGAAAGAAAGACGTCTCCACTTGGAAAACAGCTGCACGATTTAGTCTTAAAAGTACCCACGAAAATAAAACGTGTTCAAAGAACAAATGCAAAATGCTTTCGATGCAATATTTTAAATAATCCTTCCGCTATCTCTGGTGATTTCTAATTAAATAATATACATCCTACACGAACTCGATACTTATTTAAATCAACTTTGAGAATCCCCGCAATAGCGAATTCTCTTCAGCTTCTCGACGTTCTCAACGAAGTCGATGAAGCCTTCCTTCATTAAAGACAGCTTTAAAATATATACGTCGTACTGACTAATCATCACAGCAGAACAGCAAAGACGTAATAATAATTAATAATATTTGATAGTAGATTCGTTTCACGTAAATCCGTGTAAAGCAAGAAAACATAAAAGTTCAGAAATACACTTCTAAAAAAACATTGCGCGCATCCCCTTAAATATGTCTATGTATATATATATATACGATTTACGTTATTTACCTATCAAAATTTGGTATCTCACAGACTTTTTTATACGTGTATGTGTGTATATATATATTAGATGTACATATTCTTTTCTTCCTTCTCTACAATATATAGTACAAAATCTAATTCACGATTGGTGTTGATTTGTCGACTTTTTTTTTTATTTTGTAAAATGTGAATCTCACGAAAGAACGAAAAGAGGGAAAATGAAACATACGAGTGTTTCAAAAGAAGTTGTACGATTTATGGATTATAAAGTCGTCATGCTAAAAGAGATTGAACGGTCTCACAATTTTGTATTTCCTTCTTGTTATTCGGTATTGAAATTGTGGATCGCAAAATAGTAAATTTCAATTTGTTTTGGCGTGGAAAATCTACAACTTTGAGATTGCCCAATATACAATCTGCTTGGAACACTGTATGTTCAATGTACAATTTCGTGCAGAAAAAAGAAAGGAAAAACGATACGATAGATAATGTTAACACGTTGGCTGCCATAATGAATGTGTTGTACAACAAGCTATAACAAAAATCATTAACACCTTACAAATTGTAAAATTACCGATTCAGTCTTGTAAAAGAATGATTGTTAATTTAACTAAATTTTTAGATAGACATTTTTAAGGAAAGTATGTAGTGATAATTCGGACACATCTGGATCGAAAAATAATTTTATGTTAGCTAGTATTAACAAAACGCAAAACTTGATAGTTATCGTTCAATCTATAATTTGATGGAAAAATATGTAAATTGTAAGAATGAAACATTCAATAATATCGTGATGGCGTATAGTTTTTCCAATTTGTATTAATGCAACGATAATTTTGATCTGCAAACTATGAGTAAGGTGTTAAGGATATAATAATTTGATTTTACAATTTGAACTCGCCATTTACTACCTTACGTTAATTGGTACAACGTTAATGGTATTCGAAATTTTCCATCTCTCATAAATCCATAGTGTTCAAGCACCGGTGGACCCCCTCCTCCGTGACAGTTAACGTGTGAACCTTTTCGCTACGTTAATATTAATCTAAGAACTTAATTAAAACTCATTCGACTTACCACGTAGTTACGTGACTTATTTCAGTACAAACTCTAGTCTACTTTTATTCTACTATATATTCTGTCTTATTCTATTCCATTATTCTCTTTCTGTATTTATTAAATTTTCGTACAGAAGTGGCTATAGTCATCCTTGGTACACGAAGCCACACCATGATGGATGTCTACAGTCATCTTTCGGTAGCGAAAGGGTTAATAATAATCTCGCGTTAATCGATCGAATTATATCGTGACTGATAGATTACTTATGAGTAAACTGTTTTATTACAAAGTTGTACATAGCGAAAAAAGTGATATATCTGTTCCTTTTGCATCATAGAATCGACCAATCCATCAACTGCACTCCGTTCGAATTGAAATGAGCTGTAGAACAATCGATCAACATATTTCCATGATCATTGTACATATGATTGGAATTGCCGTGTATTAAGTCTAAATTTAACATACAATATGTATATACAAATATTTTATACGATATATATATATATATATATATATATATATATAATCATTGCGATAACGAGATATATTTGTTGCGGCAGTCATCGTTCCTTATCATTATCAAGTTAGAATTTCATTAGTATATGCACGAATGATACAATATATCCTCGCCTATCTCTAATAGTTGTATGTAAACAAAAGTTATCCACTAAATACATCAATCAGTCTCACAATCGTTTATATCATTAATTAATTGATGCAAAAAATGTTTCTTTCCCTTTCTTTACTGTCTGCTACTATCGCAATTTGTTCATACAAAATTAACACCTTACCTTAAAATTACCTAATAATCTTTTATAATTTCGAGTTGTAAAATTTATGTATATTACAATTAAGAGTTCCACTAATGCGGATTTACTTTTTGCAAATTTTCAGCCACTGTCATTGGCATAACTAGGTAAGTGCCTGGGTGGTGATACAACGTGTGGTGATATAACGCGTATAGATATAAGGCTGGCCCTTCAAAAAAAGATCCTAGTTACGCCAATGATCGTGGTTAAATTATAAAATCTTATTTAAATGCATATTCATTTGATTTACAAATAGCAGGTAAAGTGTTAAGTCTACTTTTTCGTAACATTATATTTCACATATATTACTCTCTCCGTGCCATATCGTTCTTTTAAAATCCTCCAATTACTCTTTCTCTCAGATTTCATACGAATTCAAACGAATCTAACGTGACACAAGTATCGTAAAACGAACAAAAATAAAAGTGGGATGAAAAAAAGGAACAAAACTATTCTGCATATTTCTCTGAGGCTAAATAATCGCACCAGTATTTCACATGCATACAATAGATAAATGCAATGATGAATTGTGGTAGTCGTTTTTAAACGTTATAGCATCATCGTTGAGGAAAAAACAAACAAAAATGTCGCACATTCTTCTTCGAAGAATCGTTTGAATTCTCTCTGTCAAATATATTAGCTAGGAGCATCGTTAACAAAAGATCTTGGTTATTAAAAAAAGTTGCAGAGAAGATTCTCTTTTCGTACGATTCTGCATCGCAAAATATTTAATATCGGAATCTGCCAGGTCACTGTAGTAAAATACTTGCACCATTTTCTTTTCTTAATGCTCTGTCGTTCTCTCTCTCTCGCTCGATCTATCACACAAGGAATACTTCAAATATGATATTTTTAATTAGACTTTATGAGTAATGTTATATACGATGTACTTTGAAAATTTAGAAATTTGATAATTTAAAAATGTAGCAATGTAAAAATATAGAGATATGAAATTCTTAGATTTCCTAATTTTCAAATTTCTAAATTTTTTAATTTAGAAATTTTTTCATTTTTTCATTTTAAAATTTGATAATGTAGTAATTTTTTCATTTAAAAATTTGGTAATGTAGTCATTTAAAAGTTTAGAGATTTGAACGTACTTCTATAAAATTCGCTGAACATATTTATTACAGATATAGATTTGATGATACATGCTATGTATCATAAAAATCGCTGAGAGCCATATTTGAAGCGTGCCTTGTCAGTCAGTCAAAAATGTTCATTTTCAAGGGACATTTCATGAAATGTGATGACAAAAGTGAGAAATGCTAGTCGACCATCGATAATATATTGCCGAAAATCGAATACTTCATCCGTGTCGTAAACCCTACTACGATTCTCGATTTTCTATGCACCAGATTCTGCGTACCTTTTAATATTTCCAACACTTTTGACGTATTTAAACGATGCATTGTATGTCATAGATTTTTCATGTAAATATGTGTATATATATATCTATATACAAGTAATAAAACCTTGTTACATAAAAAATCCTCGATGGTGTTTCGATTTTTCACCGTGCTTTGATTATTTCTTCCTTTTTATGACAACTTTCCTTTTCTACAGCTTCTATCGATGAAGTCTCGCTTCGTTCGTGATGTTTTCGTTCGCTTAAAATAATCGTACACGTAGTTTGTAAGATTCATTGAAATCGAAGAAAGATGGTAATCAACTATCGGTTTTACGATACAGCCTATTTAGCTTGCAAGTCTATAAAGACTGTGCTTAAAATTTTAATATCAGAGCGAATATTTGAAAAATAAACCCTTATGTGGGCAATTGAGTATCTAAGTACCCACTCGTACATGTCATTTTAACAATTTTTTCATATTTTTCGAAAAACATAGCACAATTTCTCTAGATACTACTCACTTCGTTTCACGTTTTTAAACAAACAACTAATAGCTAAAATTAATAATTAATATAGACTCTTTAATGGCCACTGTTGCAATGGTTGCCACTGAGTAACTAGAATTTTTAACACCACATAAGAGTTGAAATATAATTAACATCCTTCTTTATTATAACAGAAATTTCGGAAGACTGACGAACGTTCTTTTTTAAGTACATCATTCTCTGTGTGTCTCAATTTGTTTTCAACATTTCAATAGATCTTACAAACTGTACTTTATAAAATTTGTATGTATTCGAGGTTCACCAGTAGATCAAAAATGTATCTCAATTATATTGTACCCTTACTCTGTTTTCTTACAAAAAAATATCAAATTCAAGTTACATGATAGCAATATGCACGGGAATTTCAATGTACGTTGGTTATTTTATTAAACCGAATTTGTTTTGTAAAGGACGTCTAATGTATGTATATTACTAGAAACGACATACGCTCCTTAATTCTAACATAATGTCTCCATATTTATGCAACATGATTTGATGTTATTTCGCAGCTGTTTACAAATATCTCTATGTAACATTACTTTTGATAGCTGCACGTACAATATATCATATATTCTTCTTTTATCAATAAAGTTTCAATCCATTACCTCCGTTTAAAAACGCACGAAATTGTTTTGTATTCCTTACGTATCACGCAATCATGTTTCTTTGAATATGAGACTACTTTTGTATTCGTTACAAAATTTCCTTATGTAAGCTTATCTGAATACATATACAGTGCCTAATCAATCTGTGGGCACTATTTATAATTTTCCTCTTTCTTAAAATGTAAAGAACTCAATAGATTAATATTCACACACATTTGTTAGTTTATATACATGTACAAATATACATAAACTAACTGAAAATAAATAATTCACTGAATATTGCCAGCAGATTGACCTAGAATCAAGATTGATCCCAACTGCGCCCTTCTTTCCTGGCAGTGGTACAGAAAAGTTTATTTCATAAAAAGCAAAGATTAATTTGTATAAAAATATATATATATAAATTTATGTAGAAAAGGAATAGCATATATTGCAAGTAAATAAACTTACAAAATAAATAAGTTAAACAAATATTTCTTATATTCTTTTTTTTATCTCAGGAAGGATCATAGAAAGTTATAAAGGTTGTTTAAAAAATTATATTAGCTATGCGCTGAACGAGTATACTCTAGAAATCTTAACTGTAATTTGAGCCTTTTAAGTCTGAAAAATTCCCGACATTTAAAAAAAACAATCTTACATGATAAGTGCTAAATATATGACCCTATGATCCATCCTTTATCCTTGACATATATTAATTATTATATAAATCATAACGTGTGAGTTACAACAAAAATGTAGTTATTAATATTCACAGTAAAGAGATCATGAAGTCTCCTAGTCCAAAGAAATATACAACTGAAATTTGTCGAAGGACAAGGTGGTTAACATTGTCCTTAGACAAATTGTTATTTCGATGTTTGATTCCATATGAAAAACTGTTATAGTTTCCTTGTTACGTAACGATTGTCAATGAGCTTAAGCCAGATGGGCAGCGAATGTGACATTTCAAAATTTGAATCGAACGTCTGTGCAAAGAAAAAATTTACTACATGAATTGCCAATATCCCAGAAGTAAAGTAATCGTAAAGTTCAGTTTATTATTTATATTAAATTGGTCGACGGAAATTTTTGTTTTCACTAAATACGATTAAAAAACTTTGTATCATGCACAATATTATATAAAATTTAATTATAATGTATTGCACATTCATCATCTCTAGTTCCAATTTTATAATTTAGTTAAATATTACATTTTAATAAAAAGTTTGTATCACTGATCAAATTTGTTCACTCTAATATAAAATAAATGCATATCTTTCACACCTCTTTGGCTTTATCATTAAAATTATTTGAATGGTACATGCAGAATTGATATCACGTTCTAAAATGATGTTAAATGTTACTTGAAATGCATCTCATAAAATGTGATCTTAAAGAAGTTGCGGTCACTCCTGGGCTTGTTGCAAAAAATATACCTATATATTTAATATATCATATTTAAATTTGGATAATGTTTTGTGCGTTTTGAATTAGGTGTGGACCGAAAAAATAGAAAAAGTAAATGAAGTGAATGATCCAATCATCACAGTAATCTGCTTTTAACAGGTACTTTTGTGTGCTTTTTGTTCTGTCATGTGCCCATCTCTGAAAACTAGGAACTAACAGTTTTCACTTATTTAGCATTACACTTATTTCATATGTCAATAATCCGCTATTAATCAATTTGTTTTTACATTAATGCTGCAGTCACCCTGAAATATTGTAACAAAGTTTGCTGGTCCAGTTTGCCAATCTGATTGCCACATTCTCATTCAATTTCTCTCTGTAATAATACTGTCTAAATATCTCATCATACTGATATGATGCTATTCAACAGACTTCATTTATTTTGTCATAAAGTTACTTTTCGTATTATTGCTATTAATGGGGTCAGGATTTACAGTACCTGAACACATTCGTCTCTTAAGTTGAATTACTTAACTTTTAACGTCATGGACCTTTGCATAGATCATATCAAATGCATCTGGTACAATGTAGCTATCATGACCCTAAGTGAATTTTTCTTTTAAGTTTTGGACCCAAATGTTTGAAAAAAGTGATTGGCATCTTGGAACTTCTATACAAATATTCACATATACAATTGCAATAGTAAATAGCCCAGAAAACGAAAAGCTGTGGATAAGAAAATTTTTCATACCATAACGTACATTAACTAATGTTTAGGACGAAAGTACTATAAACTGCCATTCACTGAATAGTATCTTATATCTCGTGTTATATTACAATGTCATCACAGTAGTTTGATGTACATAGCTAATTATTATACTTAAAAGATAATTGAAAACTCTCCAGACGTTGGAATTATTTGTGGAGAGTTAATAATTATGATGTTTATGGCAGTTTATAAGTATCTTATAAGCTACAAACGGTTATTCAGTAGAAACACTGTGCTCTTTATCACTTATCATTTTTTAAAATTACCTAACAGACATGGAATACGATTCTAAGATTCACGTCCATAAAGACAATATCATATACAATTATATATATTTCTTTCAACAATCAACGATTGAAGACATGAATCTTATTTAACCTTTCCCAAGAGCACTATCTCTCTACTTAAACCTTATAACAGTTATTCTAATTACAAGATTTCATTTTTACCATTGATAACATTATAAACTCTCTGTACTCGGTA
Organism: Coelioxys conoideus; assembly: GCA_947623535.1. Taxonomy (NCBI): domain Eukaryota; kingdom Metazoa; phylum Arthropoda; class Insecta; order Hymenoptera; family Megachilidae; genus Coelioxys; species Coelioxys conoideus. Next base: position 13,026,284 of record OX392456.1, on the reverse strand, counting down.
TGATAAAACTTAAACACTCTTATCCAGAGCCTTCGTTACCTGGAACAGTAATAGTAGCATACATAACACACAATTTTGCATCGCAGTATACATCTAACTACGTAAGAAAAAAATAAATTAAAATTCTATGAGAGACTGACATTAATTAGAGACTGATTGCCTGGAGGAGGCTGCGTGCATGGCAAAATCGACGAGTGGATTACTTGGGACGGTAACAATGGAGTGTGAAGTACTACTGCCTAAAGTAACATTAGCAGAAGAAACTAAAGACAATGGCTTACAAGAAAGTTGATCAATTTGTTTTATAGGTACCAATTTAATTGGCACATCTGCTTTCAACCTGACAGCTTCCGATACTGGTATAGCTTTTAATTGAACACTTTTTAGTGGCTGTATCTTAACTGCTGGTTTTACAATAGCACTTGTATTCTGAATGATTTTGGTAATCTTACTCTCGCCAACTCCTTGGTTCGAAGATTCATCATAACCAGAATCTGAAGATGAATCACTAAACGTCTTACTTGTTTGTTTAGAGACTGTTGTCTCTGTACCAGACTCTACACTATGGGCAGGACTAGCAGATGCAGAACTGTGAACAGGACTGGCTGATGCAGAACTATGTGCAGGACTGCAACTTAATGCACTTGTCTGTTGTTGGCGTTGTTGCCGCGCTATACAACCAATACAAGGCTTTATTAATGAAGGATCCACTATAACTTCTCCATATGGACCTTTAAATATTGTTCCACAACAAATTATCTCCCTAAAATGATACAAAAGTAAAGTAGTGTTTATACTAAAGTAAGGTAATGTATTTGCTTTATAAATCATTCAATTTTATACTTTATGAAAGATAACAAAAGACTAACCTTTTAAAATACGTTAAATCAATAAAACCGTTAACAGTTAAGTCATCCTTCGATTCTGATTCATCCTGCATATCTAACTGTTTTTCAGTTACTGGAATATCATCACTACCAACTGGACTGCCAGCTCGACTTGAACCTTTACTACCATCTCCATGCAAATAGTCCTCTATATAAGAAGAAAGATGGTTATAAAATACAATTAATTTTGGAACATATTTACAGTTTTTCATTTAAAAATAAAAATGTCGAAAACCAACCCGTCAAATCATCACTCATTGCTGGACTTTGTTCTCTGTCCCTATCTGTTTTCAAATACATGTGTTTCTTTTTCATAATCTTCTCAAATTTTTCTGGTAAATCTTTTATTTTCTTTTTATTTTTTGATTTAAATTTTGTCAATGACTTGATACCAGGTCCTGCACGTGCATCAACAACCTATAGAATACAAAGATTTATATATTTTTGATTGATTAATACAAATAAACGAATATCATACTGATTTACTGTGGATCATCACTTACATGTCTCCAATTGCGATTACTTCCTGCTGGTAATTTTTTCCACCTTTTAACAAGAAGTACACAGGCATTACAAATTTCTCCTGTTCTCCTTTCTTCAAGTTGGAAGCATTCTATAAAATCATCCTCATATTTTTTACTGTCTGTAAATCTCGAACTGCACATATGAAACAATTATATGTTATTACATTATTACATAATATAATAGTTACTTTTCAAAATAACATTTTGTATCAGTTATAATTACTAACCTGCTGGATTTTGCTTTACAGATGCAACATCCAGTGCTAGATCGATACACCTTTGGCTTATGAAAACTAAACATTTTGCACGTTATTTTGATACTGCTTCTGTAAAAACAAAATGATTAAATAACATTTTTAAATCAATATATACCACCATATTAAAATTTTATAAAATCTTACATAAAGAAAGCATATCACACGTTAACAAATTCACAAAAAACCAACAAAAGTTTATTCCAACCAAATTGATTCCAATATTTTTTATCAGAATTTAATATTTGTTTATGTTTACAATAGTAAGTAAGCACCTACAAAGAAGAATTGCATATAGGTACAGTAATAATAAAATAATCGTCAACCGTATGTTTTAACGCGTCCTGAAAGTAATTGTACCTTCACTGAAAACAGCATGTTTCGTTGATCGTGACAGTAGTCAAAATTAGCTCCGTTCTGTCCGTACGTGTATCGTAAAAATCATGTAAAACGTTTCAATCGCGATAATTTGTCATAATGAGAAAATCACTGATTGTCACCATCTTTGTTATTATTACTTGTTTACATCGATTCGTTGCCAGTTCTGTAACTAACACCGCGATTTCGGCTTGACAGTGTATACGTGCAAGACGCTACGCGCTGTGACGCACGCACGCTACTAGGGGGCGTCCATAATCTCACGTATCCCCACTTTATATTACATGATAAAACTGTAAAGAAAAACAACGTGCTAAAGGAAGTCGACACTTTACAAGTACTTCTTTCTATATAGAATCACCAAATATCACCTGTCACTTATGCTATACGGTTACCCAATATCAACACCAATTTATTAGTATAACGTATCGAAAGATTCATGATGTACTCGAAATGGAAGCATATCTTTCCAGAATGTTATGCACAATAATTTCTCTCACACTGCATTTATCATTATCCATAAGTTAAACGATTATTGAAGTGTAAACATATTTACGATGTTACTATGTTTGTAATTCAATATATGTGAATAGAAACTAATACCGATGACTTATGGATCATTGCAAATATATATGTATAAACAAACTTTCTAACAATAAGTGCAAAGTGTGATCGATTTAATAGCAATCGATCGTTTACATCGACTATGCAATTTATAAATTTATCAATAACTCAATACTATAGTTAAATGAGGAATATAAAAAATGCGAGATTGATATCAATCTGGAAGAAGTAGACGGAGGAAGAAAAAGCTACGGCGTGTCGACAAAACATAGGTCTAAAAATAGGGAGCGTGAAACCACAACAAAGTGCAATGCGCTCCTAATACGATAAAGGATAGAATAACTCAAAATATGAGTATTTTTTTATTCGCTTTTTTCCGTTTTCCGTTCCTGTAACTAACTATATTTAGTGCTTAATTAGACAAGTTTATGGGTATGTTAATTTAACGATGAAAAAAGCGAGCAAAATAAAAATTAACAAATCGTTGATGCGATATATCTAAACAATGATCGATTATTTATTTACGTGCATTTTTTGATTGCAAACATCTTTTTATCTCAATGAAGTTTCAAAATCGAGTCAGTGACTCACATAACACGTACACAAAAGGTTCAATGAAAATTGTTGTATATAGGTAAGTATTTTATTCCAGAAACTTCGCTGTTTTATATGTACTTGGTGCATATAAAGCCAACAAAGTAGTAAGTGCAACGTGTGGAGGCAAACCAGTTTTCCTTCAATATGCCGAATTTGCTCTGTATACCACCCATTCGTCCTTGTCTTTCTCAAGGATAATTTTACTCAGTAGCGTAATACGAACACTTTCGATAATCGTAATTACACTGACACTGTATTATCTATCCAAAAGAAGTTTTTTTATGTTAGTCTTTAAAACACCGGCATGTCTAGTGTTCCAAACGCGAGTCTATGAATTAATATTATTTTTACTTATTCATTTAGTGAATTTCTATAATATATAAATAAAAATAAGTTTTATTATACTTTATAATCAATCAATAAGCTATTATTTGGTATATCAATTTTTTACGAAAATCAAATCTTACCGGTAAACTACAATTTACGAAAAAGAGATCCATTTAACAGTTGCAAGAAAAATAAGGCATATATGTATATATATCTATAAATAAAGTTAATTTGAACGAAGTACACATATGAGAAAACCCCCGCGACGTATAATCTATAGTCCTCAATGCTAACGTCTTTCTTAGACTCAATGCAAGACATATTTTTTACTCATTCTGGGAGTGGCGCCATCGGTAGTTTAAACCACAAAGTAAGAATGTTGCAACGTACTATACGCAAAAAAATGTAAATGTGCTTTCGCCTCGTTGCAGTCGATGATTATAGTGGGGGACGATGTAAGGGGACATCAGACAACGGGAAGGGGGGAAAAAGAGGAGGGTATAGCGATGTTGCCACGTGGTTAGCTGATCGGTTGCCTCTTCATCCCGATACGACTCAGATCTCTGACCCCCACTACATGCATGTTAAATGGTACTTATACACTTCGCGTATGTTTGTAAATTAAATATCAATATTGACATAAAATTTAATTAACACCAATTAACAAAAGCTTATTTCAATTATTATAATTCTATTTCCTTTTCTTGAATGATGTAGCTAACAATTAAAAAATTTGCATAAAATTACTGATATTAGACATCAGTGAATTTTTTTTTTAAATATTACCTCAAATTATAAATGAAATATATATAGAAATTGCTGTGAATATAATCTGTAACGTCAAATTTGCTTTACAATAATTAAAAACTGTCATTATTCATTGAATAATATAAAGAAAAAACAGGATATGCATTAACTTATGTTAGATACCCTTAAAGAAATGAATATAACCAAAAAAAGTACACGACGCCCAAAGTGGCCCTGACACGTAAACTTAGTAGTTCAACTTTCGTTCTCACTTTTACAGTGGCACCACAGTTTTAAAAATAGAAGGTACCATCCCATCCCTCGATGTAAATGCATGTCACGAGATTATATACGTTTCTGTACAAATTATCGTAAAGATGGCATTTCATTCTACACTCACTAAGTAAACAACGAACGGGATTGCACCTATTAATAAAATTACTGGAGTCTGGGAGACTTCAATTTTGTTAAGGCGATGCTTAACGATGTCGCAAGTATCTGATCGAGATGACCTACATTATGATAAAACAGGTTCCGGTATTTTGGTCACAATAAAAATGTCCAGACATATTTCTTTACCATTCAGTCACGTAAACTTAGAAGTATGAAAATGACTACAATTGTGTACATGGTAGATCGCATTTACGAAAAATTGAACAATATTCACTCGAATATCATCAAATGAATGTCAATCAGTGCATTTCAAAGTGGATAATTAAAAATTGAATCCTAATCGACATAAAACATGTCACGTAATAAATGTAACAAAATAAAGTAAAATAACACGTGTATCAAGAAAACAATTTTTGTTTAGTTCAATAATTCCAAATTGTCTACATTTTACGTATTATTCATATGGAAAAACAATTTCATACTTTGTGTGAGAAAAATTATATTGCTAAAAATATATGTGTAAAATCATATAATCTCGGGGAAACCATACGTTGAAGATGTTTAGTAACATATGTAAATGTAATCGTGAAAGTGTATTAGATTAATGGAGATTTAAGACGGTCGATATACATGGTCAATGTTTTCAGTGTTTATTGACAACATATAATATATTGGCTGTCAATTTGAGAATTTTTAAATTTGGAAATTCAGAAGTTTTGAATCTGGAGATTTACAAATTTGATAATCCGGGATTAGAGAATTTGGTTAACATATAAGTTTGGAAATATAGAAATTTATGTATTTGGAAAGTACTCAATATTTATTGGCAATACTGGATAATAATGTACATTTATCGTGAGAATCTTAAAACAAAATACGTATTATCAGTAAACATGAAGTTTTCATTAATATTATGATACCGTTAAAAAATGAGAAATCTTTTTTTCAAGTGGACACAAGATCTATCTATTTTCAGTAGATATATAAGATTCGATCATAATCGTGGGATTCCCTTTCCGAACATGAGTCTCAACTGAAGATTACTTACGACAGGTCGTGTGCCATTTTCGCAAAGACAAAAAAAGAAATCTACCAACAAACGTGGTGCACCGAGCGAAGGACGTGCTCAAGCAAGAAATCGACATGGCGCGTGGCACGATACAACGGTCGCCATCGTTGATTCCTTCCCTTCCCTCTACTCTATAACCAACCCCGTCCCAATAAATGCACAGTATGTCCACATTAAACATCGGTCGATTATGATATCCGTTTCGATTAATCTCTTAGAAATTATTCAAACGTTTTCTCTCGAACAACCTATGTGACAACGCCAACTGACATGCGTTTCGATAGAACAACAACACGAAAAGTCAACTATACTATACCCGCCACAAGCGGGCACGCCATGACAGATGATACTGCACGCACAAACAAACAAGTCTACTTGCCAAGTGAAGCACCGCGCAGGTAAAACGCGGGAATCATTGTCGATCCGAAAAATGAATAATACGTAACGACAGATATATTGGTACACGATAATAAACGAATACCTTTTCTGTGCGTTATTCGGTGTTCTGTCAATGCAACGACGAGTGCCGACAATGAAAAAACCATGAAGGTACGCGGCACCAACGATCTGGTGAAAGTTTCGCACTACACTTGACATAAACCATTGATATTTCGACGATCGTAATAACGTACGATAAGGACGGATCAATGGAACAACGAACGAAAAGGCTGGAACGAAAAGTAAATGTATCGGCAATGATACAGCAGCCTGGCAGATTCTGACCCCGGAGCCGAAGACGCTGACATCTCGGAACATATTTATGCAAAACACGTGAGTAATTCCGCGTGACAATCTACGAAGATGCTGACAACGTGTCGCGTTGTTAATACGTCGTATTTTCATGACACGTGCTCGTGATATTTATATTAAGATGTTGAGATTAATGACAGCAGAGTCGCTTACCTTTTCAATACAGGTGACGGCCAGATTTGAGAACTCCTTTGCGCAGGCTCAGAGCGCTGGCTCTGTCGTATACTCTAGTCAAACGAGTATCTGTTAATGCCGGATAAGATATTGTTATTTTTATATATCACTGTTGCTATTTAATTGACAGTTAATGTATTCTGTATTGAAATATTAATATATGTTATATGTGATTATGTTTCGACGATAGGAAGAGTTCGAAATATAAATTTTCTCTTACTGGTGTAAGCTTGACTTCCGGTGAAGGATTTGATTTTTGCTAGACAACAGTTCGGTAGTGTACCACTAGAGCTCTGTAACAGTAAAGATTGTAATTTTTTAAGATAGAAATACCACTAAATCATTTATTTTTACTGAAGTTTAGTTTATTCTTCTATTTATAAATGATAATGCTAGTGACTCTTACGGAAAAATATTTTCTGTCAGAGTAATTCGAATAAAATTGCGGTAGCTTAGTAACAACGGAGGTAGCGCCACCTTCGTGGATAACGAACATAATCGAAAAGAAATTATGCGTAGGTATTATTTCGTTCGACGGAAGATCGTACTCAATTTGCGCAACGCGACTAACTTCAGTACGTTTCGAATCAGTTGCTGTTTCCCAGTGGTCAATATACACAGTGGATGAAATATACGAATAGCAAAAAGAAGCATAGAAATTAGTCATGATCTGGAAATTTGAAAATGTAAAAATATGATAAATCGAAAATTCAGAGGACTGAGAATTTGAAAATTTATAGATTTAAAAATTAGGAATTTGGAAGTTTAAGAATTGGAGAATTTCGACCACCACGTATGCATGTTCAGTATTACGAGTGCCATAACTGCGCATGTACGTTACTCTTAGTTACAAGAAATGCTGCAACCAATCACAGGTGATATGCGCAAAATGAATAAAATCTCGTCAAACGATGAGTGTGATCTCTCATTGAGTGGAAGATAGATACGTATTTTTTAAATTCCACGAGTTAGAGATAAATTTTATCGATGCTTACTATTAAGAATTTTATTATTACAATATTAAATCGCATAGATTGAATGAATATCATTTATTACACTTTTAAACAAAAGGAATTTATATTGGAATTCAATAACATCTTTTGAACTCACGAACGTGAGAATAAATACCCATGATTTGCCATCTATCGGCAATATCTTTGAAACAAAAATAGATATTTTTACTTTTTGTTTGTTAGGTGGTCATTGAAATGAAAACAGCTGATTGTTTCATTTTGACGTTGTTTGGTGAAGATAAAAGTGCAAGTAGTTATCGCTGTAAGTTTATGACAATTTTAAGCCGTTATGATCGATACTTGTCAATATACCTTATAAATTACATTAACAAGTATTCTACACAATTATAAATAATATTACCTTCTAAGTATATACAGTAGTTACTTAAATTATGGCCAGTTCAGTTAGTAGCACTGGTAATGGTTATAATTTCAAAGTAGTTTTACTTGGTGAAGGATGCGTTGGAAAAACTTCAGTTGCATTGAGATATGTTGAAGGCAAATTTAATGACAAACATATCAGTACATTACAAGTAAGAAATGTTCATTTCTCTTCTGCTTCGTTTCTATCTTGTGCTTTGTGTCATAATTATAGTTTATTTCTGCTGTAGTTATAATTTTTATGAAATTACAAAATATGCTAAATGATTATATTGAAAGTTTTGCTTCTTAGGCTTCATTTTTAAACAAGAAATTAACTGTTGATGGAAAAAAAGTAAATTTAGCGATATGGGATACAGCTGGTCAAGAAAAATTTCATGCACTAGGACCAATCTACTACAGAATGTCTAATGGTGCCATTTTAGTTTATGATATCACAGATGAAGATACATTTCAGAAGGTAAATAAACAAAATTTTTAAAAATTGTTCCGTTAGCTCTATGCAATTCGTATTAATGACTATTTTTTAGGTAAAAAATTGGGTTAAAGAGCTTAAAAAAATGTTAGGCAGTGAAATATGTTTAGCAATAGCGGGAAATAAAATAGACCTTGAAAAAAATAGAAGTGTTTCTATTCAAGAAGCAGAAGAGTAAGTTTTTTGTCTTTTCTATCTTATAAGCCCTTTATGATATAAAATTTTATTATTAGATATGCTAAGCAAGTTGGAGCCATGCATTATCATACTTCTGCTAAATTAAGTCAAAACATTGAAGAAATGTTTGTGGATTTGACACAGCGTATGATACAACATGCAGATGAAGCTGAACAGAAATCTACGTTAACAAGAACAAATAGTACACGTCGCAATGTTGTTGTAGTTGAAGATGAAGTTGAAGAAAGACAATATACTAAAAGTTCCTGTTGTGGTGGTTCTTCGCAAGCATCTTAATTTCAGATACTTGTTCCAAAATTGGTTCTAATTTTAAATATGTATATATATAGTATATACATATGCATATTGCCTATTTCACAGGCTGCTATATTTTTTTTAAATTAAATTTCTTTTATAAAATCATGAGATGATTATATCAGTAATCAAGATACAGTATGAAAAAATTTATTTCAGCTGCATTGGTACAATGTAAAAAATGTACTACAATGTTGTAGTACAGAACCAAATATGTTTTCTATTTTTAAGCTTTATGGTTTAAGTGATCACTATATATTGTTATTTCATATTTATAAAATATTTATATACTATGATTGTTTTCTTTTTTAAATAACATTTTGTTGTATTAAATAAATCAATAATTAATAAGTGTTGAATGATACTGTAGTACTAAAAAAGAACATAGTATGGAGAACAAACTTTAAACCTTTTGTAACTATGATTGCAGAAAATTTTCCACAAAATGTGTGGATTAAAAGTTTTATACGCGTGAAAGATTTGATTCAATATTCTTATAATATTTGAAAATTTCCATTAGTGTAATTTCATGTACCAGCATCGATTAACAAGATAACAATGTACATATTGATATTAGCGATTTTATTGTACAAAGACTGTAAAGGAAATGATTGATGAGCTGAATATGTCATTAAATTTTTAATATTTAATTTTCTTTAATAAAAAAAAAGGTACGATAATCTAAGTATAAATACAAAGCCTAAGCAATTTAACTTAGTGCTTAATAAGAAATACTAATTATATTTTGGGAGTTGAATTTTATGTATTTTAATATTTCATTACATTCATAGAGCCTCAGTCGACTCACAAACCAAATATCTTGTTATTCATATATGTCATATAGCTAGAAGATTTATTACAATTAACAGATGTATGTATTTGTCATATAAACGTATGTATATTCAAATACTATTGTGTTTTAATAAAAAGTTAATTAACATATACATATATTTAATATAATGTTATTCTTGAAAATGTTTTGTTTTATAGTTCACAATTTAGATTAGTTTATAATTAGTTACAACTTAAAAGATTTACTAATTACATGCATAAGGATTTACAAGACTAAAATATAATCTCTATTCTATCACAGGTACGTATATGGATTATAAACATCCACGCATCTATTTATGACAACAACATAAATATGTTTTATCAAATAATTCGCTATTCTATAACATTATTTTAATCATAGCGAGACCGTCAATTTACGAATTAATTGTCGATAATTAATAAAAAATAAAAAATTAGAAACATTAAAAAGAATGATTGAAAAAATCAGAATAGCGTAACATATTATGACACATTAATTATTCTAGTATTTGTATAAATAATTATTCTTTATTACAGTATTTTAACTATATCAATAATAACAAGGAATGTAATTGGGTATCAGTTCTATATAGGTCTGGGTTAGTCTTGTTTTAGAACAAATGATGCATTAGGCGATTAGCCTCTATTTTATCCCAGAAACCCATAATGGCAGGACTATTTAAAAGAATGTAGAGATACATGTGATGGTGGAAAGATAAGTCTGTCATCACTGAAGACCAGATATTATATACTAAATATTACATTACACGATACCCTGGCTGATTTTAGTCTAATAATTAAATTATCATAGTAATACATAACAATGTTAATCATTTTCATTATTACCTTAAATTAAAAAGTTATCATTCTCCTTCTTTTTTGTGTGAATTTGTTATTTTGTAGTTTGTCATTACACCGACATTCGTAGACGAAACATTACATAAACATGCTAACCATATAGAGATTTTTGTATGACATTTTCGTAAAAGCAAGAAATTTTATTGTAATTTAAATTTAATATTGTTGTGTATTGTAATATCGTTTAAAAGATTTGTTAAGATTTTTCACATTTATATAGTTAAAAGAACATTTTCATTTAATAAGGCTAAAGTTGTATACATAAGAGTTAATTTTTCGTATGTATATACACAACTTCAAGACAAAGGATGCCATGTACTATTAATAACTACTAATTCATTACCGTACATCGCTTTGGCTAGACTAATCAACTATAACAAGATGTAATTCTTATGACTTTTATGAATCTTGTCATGTTCATTTTCTCTTTAAGTTAAAATTATGCGAGCAAGGCATCCTGTACATCATACTTCTACTAGTATAATTTATTATTTAATATTATTCCTAAAATAATCCTACATTTTATAATCGTTTTCTATGATATTTTCACATTTTCATATCTTTGGTATACCATTAATTTTCACGTAGCTTTATACATCTTTAAACTGTAAAGTATCCAGAGTTTTAGTTTTCTAGTTTTTCTGTTTAGAAATTATTATATCAATTTTCTAAAAAAAATCTTGTGCAAGCTGTATAACTAAGCGCTATTTGTGATATTATTAGGTATGCAAGTATTTGTCTATCTGTATATTTGAATATAAAAATATTTTAATCAACAAAGTACGGATGTTATAATTAAATATTAATATTACACACGAATTGTTACGTTCGTTTTAAGTTCCAACAAGTTTGATATGACTTCGAAGATGTGGAATTAATAAATGAGATTTATCATTATTATGCATCAAGACGAAAGTGTCTAGTAAAACTGATAAATGAGGTTTTCTTAGTTTTATACACTAAGATGAAAGTCGCAAGAAACTTGTCGAACTTGTTATTAAAAATCCTATAAATCATTCTTCAAAGATGCTTTTTGTAAATTTATACAATATCAAACTCGGCAGCCAAATTTATAGGACTTCCGTTCTAAAACATACGTGTAAAGTACTAAGTTTGCTTTAAATTAGGCCTTCAATGTTCGGTTCTATGCTTTCGGAGGTCCCGCCAATCCCACACTCGGCTATCCTGCAACTACATTCGCTCTCGAATGCCCGTTACAGCTTCGTCCCACATAACAAATATTTTATCTTGATGAGTAAATAAAAAATCTATGAATTGATTAATGGGACCTATTGCGGAAAGTGACATTCCACGTGATGGCGGAGCTCTGACAAGATTTGGACCAAATACAACAGCGAGATTACGTGATGTCATTTTGTTTAAGTCACATCTATCTATTACCTAGTAATGGAAATAACGTATTGTAATATTAAAATTTTTGTTTGAAGTAAAAAAACAATATGATTATAAAGATAATGATAGCTTACCCTAGACAAAAATTGTACAATATATTTTAGAAGTTCGTAATTCTCTACTGGAAGTTTCTCGTGTACTAATATGTTTACTTTTCTTGGACGATCATCTTTTAATAGCGCTAAAATATATTTGCAACCATGAATTATAATTATTATGTGTACAAATTATAAATTTAATATATGATATGTACCTTGAAATTGTGTTATTTCATCATATAGTTCGTATGTCATAAGGGGTTCGTCTAATTCTCGAAGAAATGTTTTAAGAAGAACAGCCGCTATATGTGGATTTCCTTGGAAATCAACAGGTAACCCTTGATTACAACGACACTGTAGTTCTTTAATTACTGATACATTAACTGATCTTCTAAATATACCTTCTGTTTCTAATGCTTTAAGCCATATTAAACTTATTAATTATTATATCTATAATGATATATATAATTCATGCAAACTATGAGATAGTTAAACATACCATCGGGTGTATCAAGAAATTCTACACATTGTTGCACTATTGGTGGTATAGGATTACCATTATTATTTTCTTTAATGAAAAGGAGACTTGCTCCAAACTGAGTGGTACCAACTGGTGTTGTTACCGTACTCTGAGGTGGACTTGTTGGTAGATTCTTTTTGTTTTTTAACATTAGCTGTTCATTGTGTCTAAAAATAAATGCAATCAATTAATGGTAGATTAAATAGTATATTATCATTAATGTAAAAACTTTACAACTATGAAAAAATGCTTACTCTATTACTTGAGGAGGTATAATAAGCTGGTCAAGATTAATATATTGTGCTAATTCCTCTAAATAATTGACATACATCATCTTCCGACCAAACTTTGCACTGAATAAAAATAAGATACAATTTAATATATCGGTACAAGGTGAGTATTCATTGACTAAAAGTAGGAGCAAATAAATTACCTAATGGCTGGCTTAAATATTTGCCATACAAATCTAATGAAGATGGTTGGGTGTACTAAATACAAAGCTTTTAAATTCTTTTTATATTTTCTGTCAAATGCTTTATATGCTTGCCATAACCAAGATAATGATGGTTTATTTTTTGAAGTAAGACCATAGTGAAAGTAAATTAAACTATAATCTTGTTCTACAAACGTGTCTAATGTATGTGTGATATACCTATTAAATAAATTAACATTATAAAATTTATTATGAAAATATTAACATAGATTATTTTTACTGCATTTATTTACATAAACAGACCTTAAGAGTTTAGCATGATTAAATGTTTCCTTTCCTACAGGAGGTAATTTACACGCAGATATTACTATTATTTTACGACCAGCACTATCATCACCAACCACTTCTACAATGCCATGTCTTGCAATATCAAGATAATCTTCTTCATCTGCAAGTTCACCATCCAATGCAGCAAGGTCTTCCGCTACTCATTGTAAAAGATTGTTTTTGTCATAATTTCTTATAAAACATTCTTTTCAATTTTCTTTCAAATTTCTTATAAAATATACATTGAAAGTAATTTAATAAAAACAAATTAAAAATCACATAACCCTCACTTCTGTGTGCTGTTATACCATGCAATAATAAACTGTACAATGATCTACATAATTCACCTGCTAAGCCCCAAATGCCATGACATTTAGTGGCTACTAACAGAAGATAAAAGGTCACACACCAGATTCAATAATTGGAGCATCTACTAAAGCTTCTTCAAAGTTCTCGTCAATTGTCCCATCGCTTACTGGACTCTCCAAATAATCTAAGCCAGTACCTGCACGACTGCGAATCAAATCCGGCTTTTCTTCTAAAAGCTGTACAGCTACAAAATGATTATTTTAATTATTATCCATAATTATGGAAAACTATTGAGGTTTGTATTTAATCCTCTAATAGCAAATACAAAATCAATTATGATTCTGATCCATAAAATTTATATAAGAATGTTGCAATGAAAATTAGATGTTCAAATTGTCAAACTAAAAGTAATGGTCTAGAATGGAAAATAAAACTAGGAAGATCTGAAATTTAATTGAAATTATTCCATATTTTTGTGGTTCATTATACACAGATTAATATACGAATTTTAATACAATAGGACTAATAGTTTTCATAGATTAAATTCGAACGATTAAAATAACTGTATTATAAAATAAAACTATATTGAAAAATTTACAAAGTTGCTTCTGTATGAGCTCTATCTTACCATTATTCGAAGTGGTTTGTAACTCGGTATCATCGAACTCCAAGTTGGGCTCATGATCATGATAATCTGACAAACTTGGGAATGGGTCTTCGACGTCATTAGCTACTGCTATCATACAAACAGAAGTATGCGCATTATTTTTCTGTACCAAATATGTATCAATGAATCACAGAACACTACACTGACCATAGGAATACTTTATTTGATCAATGATTGAGCTTTTAATAAACAATTAATTAAAAGCAACTGAATAAAAATTAAACGACAAGTTTGCATAAGCAATATCATAATAAACTGATGACTCGAACACATCTCGCGGTTTCTTGTTATACATCGTTTTTTCCGATCACATTACACGGTGTATTATTTCAAATAAATATTTCGTAGCATTTCAACCGTGTTTACAAACCACTATAAGCAATCGTAAAACTTGAAATCGCAGATCTCTCTATCGTTATTGGTATGCATTTTAGCTAAGTAGAATAACTATATCAAGTTAAGATCAGAACTTGAATATTATAATACGCACTATCGTGTCAATACGCGAACTATTCGTCACTTATCGATGTGCTTTTCCACATAGCAGACTGAGATCCATCGTGAAATGTTTTCTCGCTAGAACGAACAAAAAAAAAAACGTCCATGCCAGGTGAAGTTTTACAATCACACTTTTCAACGCTATTATATTTGACGTGACGTTTATTTGACACCTAAGGTAGCGTCAACAATCGTGGAACAAAACTCACCTGTCAAAGTTCGTGTCGGGCTTAGCGTCGGTTGATAGTCTGCTTCCATTTTCTGGCAACTGCGCGATAAAACAGTGCCGAGATTCAGTTACGGGCTTTTTATGCACCCTGCTTTACAATCGGACAACGTTTTTCTTCTCGAACGACATTATCCTGACGCGGTATGGCAAAGCAGCCTATTCACGTCACGCTTTCATTTGTTGTGTCGCTAATTGTAATTCGTAGTCGTTCGTCACTCCCTTTCCCCACTGCTCGATTAACGAATATCTTCAGGCTTATTCCCATTGGTCAATTGCTTACTTCTGGATACAAACGATGCGCGCTAAAAATATGAAGATCACGTGATACATTTAAACGTTAAGTTAATCTATACTTATATTGTTATATGTTTACTTATGTGTTTGATAAATAAATAAATGTTTGATTATAAATCATTCGGATATCAAACAGGTAAATTAACTTAGTCAAATAATCTTTAAATATTCTCAAAATATACTAAACTTATTGCTAATGCGATTACATTTACATATGATCGTTTTAATTTTCATAGTGTTTAGCAATGATCTTTTTATTGATAGACTAACGAAACAGAATTGAAAAATTATAAATTTGCAAATTTGATAACATTTCATAAGGTATGCAAAATAAAATTAAATAACAATACATAGTTATGTATTTTAATTAATTCTATATTGATTATGTTATTAATTCTTGCAGTTTATAAAAGATTAGCTTTATTTGCAATAAAGTTATACAGATTTATGAGGATTTCTACAAAATATTAAACTGAACACATATTTTTAGTTTATCGTTTTACAATTTGCTTTCAATTACATATGTTGTACAATTCCACTGTTTAGGCACACATGATTATAAAAATTATTATAGAACTTCCTCAAGTAATTCTTTTCTATCTTCAAAGAAGTTTAAAAAAGTCTAGCACTAAAAACATGAAATATTATTATTTGAAAATTTTACAACCATTTATTGGTATGAAATTTATTAATTCTTTGTACTGCTAGTCTATTAAATAATTGCATAAAGTCTAAGTGACATTATTTAGCTAGTTTAATGTTTAATAAATCTTCATTTCAAAGGAAATATTTATTTTCTATGTTTTTGTTTAATTGTACCTTTAATTATTTCATATTCTAACTGTTCAAAATGTTTTGTCAACATATATCCTGCTATATTATATGTATAATACATACATAATGGTGTTGTAATATTCAGTAATACACAAAAATATTTTTGTATGGTGGTCAATAATTTAAATAAAGCATAAAAATAATTTATTAATATTCATTTGTGTCCTTATTTAAATGGCAATGACAATCGAAATATTATATTTCCTACTTATATTTTATGATTACATATATGTGAAGATTTACAGACAAATATGTTAGGTGTTTATCCATATTGTGATCATTACTGTATCTTTACATTTAATTAATTGTTCACATATTTAACAGTTAGGGCTATAGAATTGGCAGCTTCTTTGATGTACATAACTGATATTGTAAAATAGCATGTGTTGACATGTAACGAGGGAAGGCTAATTTCAAATTTTCCAACTGCAAATATAATATTCATTTTCTAATTTTTCTTGTATTTCATATAAAATTTTACATTGTTATGATTTATTAAAACGTTATAATTTTTCATACAGTTTGTTTACCAGTCTCTTTGTAAACATAAAAATAGATTTATACATCTTATTTAACCAGCGAATATACATGTCACGTGTACCTATCCTAACATCATTTATGACTGTAATGCATGGACATTGCAATTTGTATCATCGTGATGAAAAAGATATTTGCTATATTATTTCTTGTATCATACTCTATTAAATTTACAAAATACAATTTTATGCTTGTATGTATTACAGTTTGATTGATTTATATGTAAAGGCAGAATGTTCTTTGTGATAACTTATTTTATAACTGTGGCTAATATTTGCAGTGACAAAATATATATGTATTCATAAATTTCCTTTCAAATCCATATGTCACATTGTATTTCTGTACAAAGTGCACAATATATGTGCAAAAATCTATATAGTTATATAAATATTATTAATTACGACATTATTCGTGCTTTAACTTATCTTAAATATTAAGCATTGAGGACTGAGGTAATTTATATTACAATTCCATGTGACTGAACTATTTAAAAAAATCATGATATATAATACATCAAAATCTTATACTGTAAATAAACGAATATTAAAATCATATGTATAGCATTAAATAAATATAATTTATAAACGTCACAGATGTATAATTAAAGCAACTGATCCTGTTTATAAAAAGTCAAAAAGCAAAAGACTTTTATAATTCAATTTATGATTTAGTGTATTGTAAAAATTATATGAAACTTAAAGATTTGGTTTTTGTAAGATCTATTTCTTATTTACAGTATACTTAATTTAATGGTATATTAAAATTTAATTCATTAATGAAAATATAGAATGGGGCATATGTACAAGGATGTGGTTTCCTATTAAACCGAATACTTAGGACCACATTTTTTTATTGGTGTTAATCTGAGGCCTTTAGCCAACATTTGAGCTTCAAGGTCACGATCTTCATCTTGATACCTAAAAGAAAAGTATGTTTCCATTAACTGCTAAATGATATAGCTAAAATATGAATATGATAACTTCTGTACCTTGTGCAGACAAAACACCATAGCAATTAATATGCAGATTAATTAATATCACAAATGTATATGAGTGTTTACTAAATATTTAGTAAAAGATCGAATTGAAAAATGTGTTATATATTGCTACTTTTTATAAAAAATTTGAACAAGTAATGGTTTTTATATTTTTAAACATTGCATTTATGTAAATCTTCGTTCCTACAGTCTTCTGCGGTATAGATGTGTTTAGGAAATAATTACCATAAACACATAAAAAAGAGGTGCTACTTTATTTTTTGCAAAGTAACCGCTAAAGGATAGTTTAAAATTGAACAATGGTTATGTTACTATAATTCTAATTATATTATATTTTTAATTTTGTACATGATTAAGAATAATTTTAAGTACAACAAAAATATTTTCATTCTTACAACAGTGCTACAATACAGCTGTGTATATGTATAATATATAATTGTATCACAATGCAAAAAATGCTTTGAATGTAACAAAAAAGATTATGTATACACAAATAACATGCACAATTAGATTGTGGCAATAATTTAAAAAATGAAAAATGATTGTAAAATATAATTTTCTTATGACATGCTTCCATGTAGCATGCATTGTTATTTTGGTAGCTGTAACAAGATGAATTTGCTACCATAACAAAAAAGAATAGCAAACAAAATATACTGAATCGTAATGAAAAAAGATTTAAAACAAGATTCGTTGATATGTGTGTATAACGATATTTAAAATAATGAAATAACAATGCCATAAAAATTAAGCGCTTTTCAATATTGCTTATGAAATAATTATGAAAATAAAAAGAAATATCACGATTTGAAAAGTGTTAGATGCTCTTTATAAAAGTTAACAAATAATTGGATTATGTTAATAAAAAACACATACGCGATTAAAATGACAGTCAAGGTGAACACAAAAGATGAGTTGTTCAAATTATGAGAAAAAAAATTAGGTACGTGCGGGGAGCAGGCAACTGTATATGTAGGAAAAGAAGTTAATGTTTGGCATGTAGATTTACACCACCTTTGTCGCTCTTCTTCTAAAAGGGCAATGAGTGAATCTCGCTTCGCGACTATTTCCAACATTTCTGTTAAAATTTCTCCTTCCTTTTTCACGTCATCACTGGTTTTCTTGTTATCTGTGAAATTCAAATGTATCTTCAGTTTTGACAATTTATTGCAAGACAGAAAAATGCAAGGAAGTGCGTAAGAAATATACTCGTGATCATATTAATGAAGCGTTAATGTAAAATAATAAAATATTTACCATCATCAGCCAAGCGTTCTCGCAATTCCTGCTGCAATCTCTCATGGCGATCTTCAAGTTGGACTTCTTGAGCTCGTACTAAAAGTTCTTTTTCATACCTACGCAGTTCTGTGCGTTCTTTCATAAGGTCAAACCATTCTCTAAGCAAGTCTGCTTCTTCTCGATCGGAGCATTCTGAATATTAAAGACTCGATTTACTCTTAAATCTTCCTTAAATTCTTTGACAACAATAACGTTTATTCTTACCGCCTTCTCCACGGAGAGCCTTCTCAACGCCAACACCTCTGTTTTCTAATTCTCTCTGTTTAACTTCCGTTTCTTCTAATTTTCTTTGTATTTCCTGGGCCATACGCAATCTTTAAAATATTTATAAACATTATTTATTATTACATTAGTTGAAGCTACAACATTTTTATATTCTGAAATACTAATTTATTAAATAGTTTGATCTCAAAACTTTTCTTGTACCTTTTTAATTGTGCTTGCCTAGCTATTCGTTTTGTGGTTTTTGTTTTACGAGAAATACTGTTACATGAACCCTCGGTTACTATAGCTTTATGAATGCACGATGTTGACACTGCGGTCGTTTTCGTATCATCTTCTGATAAGCTATCGTCTGTTAAACGAATATAAATATTAAATATACGAAGCAAATATTTATTATTTATAAAACCGATATTATATCTTATTCATACCTGATACATGCGTAGTCGGAATAGTGTAATTAAGGGGTGGTGGTGGAATTGGTGGCGGATTTTCATTCAGGAAGTTTCTTGCGAGCATACCTTCGCAGACACTTTTTGGTCTTGTGTTAGTCTTTGGTGATACAATTTTATCAAGCTGAAAAAGAGAAGCTTCATTGTACCACTGATTACTTTACTTGTTATGAACATTAAAATAATTAGTTTAACTCTGAAATTAACACATTTTAATACCGTAAACAAAAACTGCGGTAAAAGATATTATGGAAGCTCACATAAAGTTAATCCAGTTATAAGATACACACATACACATCAATACTATATACGTCTAACAAGAAATGTACTTTGCATATAACATCCTAAGCATGTTTGCTAATTACTTCTCTAAAAGTGGAGTAATAGAATGAATTTAAATATTAGAAAGAGATTTAAAAAGGATAATTAAAACATCAATCTTTAAATAACTTCTAGTATACTACTAAATGTTTTTCTTGTATTCATATTGAAAACAAAATAAAGATAATCTAGTTAAAGCACACTACAAAAAAATGAACATACTGAAATGGCAATTATCTGTAATAGAATTTAACATGCTCGTTTTTAAGATATACTAGCGCAGCAAGGATTCAAAACAATTCTACATTGTAAATAAAGTAGCTTATGCCAGTCAATATGTTACCCCTTTAAAGCAGACGAGAAAATGCAGCAAACGAAAATAAAATTATAGTACCTGCACAATATACAATAACGAATACAAATAGTGGCATAAGAAAGCTAATACTGGAAAAATTAGTATCAATGACTTATGAGTTGCTTACATCTGACCCTTCCGAATACGATTTATACAACTGAAACATTTTAGAATCCAATTAGTTTAGAAATAACTACGAATACATCTACACTGTACAACAGAAGAAATATGGAGAGTAACAAGAAGAAGAACGAAAATACACGTACTTTGCCTTTTGATTTTGATGTCAGACGGAACATTGATAACTTGTCTTTCTGATTGGACGGCGAAGGAGAAGATTCCTTCTTAAAGAAGAAGTCTGAAACTGCTTGGATAATGCTTTTCCTTCTTTCTGGATCCTTCGTTTTTTGCTTCTTCTCTCTTTTCACGACAGTGACGGCGCCTGTAGATTTTGGAGAACTATTGCTATGCAGAAGTTCATCCATCGATTTGGTATTGGCAGCAGAAAGGCCACTGAAGTTTATTGCTTCCGTTACAGCCTTCATGTTATCCGTACTTTTGCTTGTTTGCAACTTTAATACAGTCTTATTATCTCCGGCGCTATAAAGTCTTATACGTGGTTCAGGCTCCTCTTTATATTTTCGCTCTTCCATCGAAAGCTGCCTTCGTGCCACTTTCATCCTCAATTCTTTGATCCTGTCTTCTGGGCTGAGACCCAAATCCTCGTCACTTTTCAATCTGGCTCTTTCCCTAGCATCTTGCCTAGCCTTTTCCGCTGTCCTCTTCACTTCGTCGTGTTTCAGTCTTGGTGGAGCAACCGGCGTCTTAAAGTTGCTTTCTGCTTCATTATGCGTCTCATTCAACGAAACATTTTCGACAGATTGAACTTCATTTTTACCGTTTTCCTCATTCACTTCTTTTTCTCTATCCGATTTCCAAGGCGAAACCTCTCTTGGTGTTTCAGTTTCCAGACACTTTCTGGCCTCTGCGAAAGTGGTTCGCAATGGACTGTTCTCGGGTGTTGCTATGGACGTGGGTGTAAATTTGTTAACCGGTGAAGCGCTGGAAACTGGTGGTCTTATTGGGGATAAAACAGGCGTGGAGGTAAAGGAGGATGCTCTAGCGGCCCTTCTCGCTTTCTTCTCTGCGGATTTCTGTTTGTGAGCCTCTACTTTGTCCATTAACAAGTCTTGTATCACGTTCTTCTGTTTAGACCTTTCTCTCGTGATTTCTTCCAATTTCCTCGAGGTAGCTGGCGAATTAAAGCTGTTCGTGACGGCGTCCTGGCTCTTGATCTCTTCCGCTATCATTTCAGCGGTGCGCGTTTGTATAGAACTCTTCGAATTCTTCCTTTTCGATTTCCTGACATCGATGGAGTCTTTGGCATTGCTGAATTCAGCAATTCTAGACTGCAACCGTTTGACGTACTCCAGATAATCCGGATTGCTCGAGTCAGCCATCGCTTTTGGTTCCTCCTCCTGACTCTGTTCCTGAGTTTGCGGCGGAACTATGGAAACCTGTGGATTCACGGGACTGGCGAGAATCGTGATCACTTCGCTGGTAGTGGTATCTTCTGCTGGTTCAACGATCAGCAAACTATCCTCCTCCATCGACTGGAACAGTTCCTTGTTTACGGCTTCCACGACAGGCTCGTCTTGTTGAGCAGATTCCAATTTTGTATCTGCCTTCTCCTCAATTTCAGTCTCTTTCTTAGTTAATGAACCGTTTAATTTATTCATAACATCGTCCATGGTAACAGGATTTATTTCTATCACGTTTCTGTCATTGTAAGCTTCTTCTTCCGAGTACGAGTCGTTCTCTACTTCCAATTTTGCTATCGGAGCGTCAGCGATCAATTTCTCCTGCGAACTCGACGACGTTGGATCGCTCCTGATATTTACGAACTCTACGTATCCTCTGTTCTTAAGCATAACCATGTTGGAAGCGTCTTGCAGGCTGTCGTCCAACAACGAATCATTGTCCGTGTCCATAAAATCAATATCCTCGCCGTTAGCCAGAAGCTTCGAGGTGTCATTAATAGGAACGTCCAGCTGGTTGTACTTCGAAGTGTCTAACTCCATGTCCGTCAAATCTTCCTCTTTGGCTATGGTGATCAGTGAGTTCCTCGTTCTCGAATCGTCCGACAGTGTGACGTATCTCCTCGTAGTTATGAATTCCGGATTAATGTTGAACTCGACGTCCCGCAGGTCGTCCGAGACAAGAACCTCGCCATCGCGAGCCCACTCTGAGAATTCGGTTTCAGTCAGAGCAGCGGTGGTCACGTCGTTCTCTTCAGAGTCATCTTGCTTATTCGATATAGTGGAAGCAGCGGACGTTGGGGTGCTGCAGTTACTGATACTCCTCTTGTTGTCGTCCTGCAATTCCAGCTGCTGGATCTCGTTCTTTACTATTTCCAGTTCCATGGATGTTTTGTTCGCATCGCGCTCTGGCTTGCTAGGCGTTGGTTCTGTTTTCTTGTTCGTTTCTTTGTCACGCAAAAATGAACATTCTATGGAATCCGGCTCGAATGACTGGCCATCATCGAAGTCCTTGTACTTATCAGCTTGTTCGTCCAATAATAGATCTCCGTCTGTGCTGTGAATCTGTAATCGTGGCGGGGACAAATTCACGGCAACCAATTGTTCGTTCTGCGCACCCTCTTCGGCTTCACCGTCACTGGATGACAAGGAATCGCTATCTATCTCGGAGTCCTCGGTGCTAACCGCTTCCTTCGCTTCCTCCTTGTTTTTCTTCCAATCAACTTGAGGTACGATGATGGAGGTCTCGTGCAAAGGACTTCGTGGTCGGAAACCGTTGTTTTCGTCGTTCGCGGTGAGGTTGATATCTGTATTTTGTGAATTCTTCGCGTTCTCTGTTGCCTGAGAGTTGTTGACCACCGTGGTCGTTTGACTAGAAGATACTTGTTCTTTTGTTAGTTCTTTGTTTGCGGAGTTTTTTGTTTCGCCGCAGACGATATTAGGGGCAGTCTTTGATTTCAGAATGCTCGATTCCTTGACTAAATCTGGCAACTGGGTTTTCGAGATTTCAGGTAAAATCGTGGCTTTGTACATTGGATTATCGTTATTCAACAAATTCTGGGAACGATTGCCCGTATACGATCGTATAGGAGAAGAAGTAAATATAGCTGTAGGCGATATGGGGGATAGTTGAGCGTTGTTCGATCGTAATTTACTCGTTCCTTGTAAAAATGCTTGCATCGTGGGACTTGGTTCAGGTGCTGGGTTCAGGAGTTTTTGATGTTGAGAAATGGCGTCTGTCAGGTTTCTCAGTTGAGTGTCCACGTTTGAGGCTGAGCCAGATTTCATAACAGAGCCACCAAAAGCTGTGCCACCGAATAAATACTTCTTCTTCAATTCTAGAGACAACTTGGACGCAATACCTTCCGTCGAATGAGTGCGATTCAATAAATAATCTCCTCTACGTGGATTCATTAAAGGAACTCTATTTGTATTGTTGCTTTCTTGTTGATTCAAATTGCTTTCCTTCTCTGTATGAGGAGGGTTTCTATTATCCGCTTTCAATTGTGTCTTCTCGTCAGATTCCTTATCCTGCTTCAGGTTTCCATTGACCGATGATATTACTTTGCTCTTGACTTGTACTTTTTTGGGCTCTACGTAATTCCCTCTGGTTTTTCGAATGTAGGAATCGTTGATCGTGATTTCTGGAATCTCGTGCTGCGTAGGAGTTGCACCATCGTGTTCGAATTCAGAATCGGTCGATATTTCTGTAGCCGAGTTCTCCTCACTCTCCTCCGATGAACCGTCGTTCGAAGCAACCTGCGGATACATATATCGATTAGTAAATGACCAGTAGTACCAAAGACATGAAATGTTATAAGAAAAAGAAAAGAAAGTCCTGTTTAGTGTATTAGTGAAACCATTAGTGGCAAGGAACATGATGCACATGGTTGAAATAATCTCTTGAATTAAAATTTATAAACCATTTATGAGAATAGAATTCAATCTAATACCGATGTGGAAAATTGTTATTATGATAAATTTTTAAATAATATTATGTGTGTACGATTTTAAAGATGTACAATGTTTTTCATTTATTAGTCGCTGCTAATTGTTCACCTCTCACTGTGAAACTGATCATGATTGGTAATTGTTTGAATGCGTCTAAAATGAGCGAGTGAGATTTTTTAATAAAGTATTGGCTGGTGGTAATTTCGAAATTAATACGAATTGGTAAGTTATGCTGCCAGTTTTAGCATGAACACTAAACCAAACACAAACAATTAATTGGTTTGAGTCACTGTTAATCTAGAATTAGTTCAATAGGTCACTCCATTCGTACATAAAAATGCTTTACCTTTTTTTCAGTAGTCTTGGGTACTTTAAAAAGATATACCACCATCAGCCAACTCTAAGTAATATTTTTTGATTTCATTTTTTTTTACTTTATTAACATATCTCACACAATTTCCCTAAATGTAAATCATAAAATTGAAAAACACATATTTAAATAAATATAATTTGTCGTGTTCAAAAATGTGTTCAGTTTTTGTGCAATGCACTTCTCTATACGTATATTGTACAAATTAAAAAATAATTTGCTTGTTAAGATATTATACATTTATCTTTCTTGGGTTTCTCACTCTTAGAAACTATGGTGGTTGTAGATTCACGCTGGTCAGATTTTGTTAATGGATGAGACTTTGTAGGATGAGGATGTTTTTGTTCGACAGAAGTATTTTGTAACGTATTAGATATTTTACTCATTTCACTGTCATTGTTCGTTGTTTTAATTGAATGCTCTGGATCATTAGTCCCTATGTTTGTAATGCTTTTGTGTTTATCACTAACAGTGTCCTGTGCAATCAACCTTTCATTGCTCATAATGGAATTTGATTGTATATTAGACGATTCTAAAGACGCAACATTAGATCTTCTTTTTGTACACTTTGTCCTTGCAGGAACTTCAGGAACAAACTGTGTACTGGAAATATTAGATTGTGACGAAGATCTCAAATTCTGTTGTCCGTGTTTTCTTTCTGGTCTTTTCGGCACTTCGTTCGATACATCTAATGTAACTAAACTATTGCTTAATTGTTTCGGAACTTCAATGTTTCTTTCGACAACATTAACTTTCGTGATTCCCTCGTATCCGTCTGGGAACCTTGTTAATTCAGAAGAGGATCTGGAATTTTTACGTAGAACGTCAGTCCCATGAGTGATTCCTTTTCTAACATTTAAGGTGCTATCACTTGCGTGCAAAGCATTGCTTTTATTGTCTGTTATTTTAATTTTGTTGAGCTGTGGCATTAGCATTGTGGGGGTTACATCACTTTCAACATTTTCACACGAACGAGTCACAACGTTACCTGTCTGTTCATGTAAGTTAGTTTCCAAGTTACTATTTTTGGGTTGCGGGGCCAATAATATTTCTTTCGTATTAAGGGTATTTTCGGGAGAATAAATTGTGATGTCTGTTTTCTGTTCATGCAGTATGGTTTCTGAATCATCGCTGTTGACTTGTGAACTTAATTTTGTTTGGTGTGTATTATTTTCAATTTCATCGTGTAACTGATCTACCAAAGCGTCGCCATTGTGTCGTGGAATTATCACGGTTTGTTCCGTATTTGTCTTTTCAAGAGAATCAAGCGTGACTGTTTTATCCGATTCATCTTCAATTGAACTTTTGTTGCTTGAAATTAAATTTTCTTCGACCGCATGATTTTCTTTGTTTCCGTTTCCTAAATGCATCCTCGGTGATGGAGTATTAAAATGTAATTTAGATTCAATATCTTCGGTTTCTATTGAAGATATTTCTTCATTTAATAGCTCTATCTGTTCAAATTGCTTATCGATACCGTCAATGTCACTTATACTGATTTCGTTTAATTCATCAATATTTGTATTTACACTATCTTCATTTTTCAATTTTTTGTTGTTTGTAGGAGTTTTTGGTTTTTTAACAGGCTCACGTATTATTTTATTAAAATATTTCATTATATCTTTTGTTTCAACCTTAGCGGAGACTTTTGGTTTAACGTCTAATTCAACAACTTTAACATCCGACGATGGTTGATTTTGTGCAACTACACTACGCTTTTCTGTTTTCTGTTTTTTCTCTTCCATGAAGTACTTATTCATCTTCTGTTTAGCATTTTCCGTGGACAAAGGTCGGAGTTCACCAACTGGAATCTTATTTTTCGCTTTTCGTTGTCTTAAATCGCGTTTCAACTTATCGAACGAACTATTTTCATCAGATTGAACTGTTTGAATTTGAACTTCTTTTGGCACTGTTAATTTGCTAACTTCAACCGATGTTTCATTCAACGATTTTTCGATCGTCGGAGACGGCGAAGTGACAGTCACGATTGGAATTTGTTCAACGTCTTTTATCAACAGCTTAAATTTATTCCCCTTCTTGTTTAAATTATCACTCTCTGATGTTTCAGACTTTTTTACATTATCTGATTCACCCGTTTCCGATCCTTCTGTACTTATTTTATCCTGAAGCTGGGACAATAATAATTCATCGTATAATGTTTCGGTTGATTTGTAAATTTCAGATGAAGAGGATGGTGATGATTCCCTACTCCGCTTTGGAGAAGAAGTTACTAGATCCGGTAGTTTCTCCATGAATTTTGTACTTTCTTCGGTGTTAGGCTGCATTGTATTATTGCAATTAATCTGTCTAAATGGAATAGCATCTGGAAGCATAACTCCTGCAAACACTGTTTGCAGTTCAGTTTTTAATTTAACATCTGTATCTGGGGATGCGATAGCTAGGTCAGGAGTTACCTTATCATTTACTTCAATATTATTAGGAATTATTTGTTTGGTTAGTTTGTCATCGACAACATTTGGAACTGGATATGATAATTCGTTTAAGATTTCCTGGGTTTCATCTAAATCGGGAAGGACGGTCTCCTTTACCAGACTCTCATGCTCTGAAATACATTTATCTGTACTATTATTTTGAACATCTGATAGGTTTGGGGAAAGTAAGGAAGTATCTGAATCTATAATGTTATTTTCCACGTTATTTGTAATCACATGGAACGAGGGATCGGTTATAGGAATTATGCTTCCACATGCCTGTTGATCTGTGCTACTTATTGATATATCGGTTGACAACGTTTCTGTATACGACGCATTTTCAACATCCTTAGTATTGCTGTTTTCTTGATCAATTACGGTTTCACTGTTACTCATATTTGTCACTTGGGGCAACATTAAATTAGATGTTTGCACAGGAAGTACGAGTGACTCTTGAGTTACATTATCTACAGAATCTTGAGAAATTTTCACCTCCGTTTCCGAACCGGTGTCCGTGTCGGAACTGCGCGTAGGATTCTTCAGCCAGACTTCTTGCTTTCTCAGCTCCCGAGCACGTATGTCGTCTTCGTCTTCGGTGGCCGTTGTGCTTTCGTCGTCTAAACATACGTTTTAAAAACCATACGTTATTACAGAAGCTATTATTGTAAACAAGACGATGGACAAACATTAATTATATAACAAAAATAACAGTTTTTTGTCTTTTTTTCCTTTTATTTATTCTAATTTTTACATTGAAGGTGTTAACCTTTCATTGTTCCGACGATTTAGTCCTTGATGGGGGGGGCTCTCAGCAGGGATAATAATTTAACACTTCATCTGTTTAGAGAAATTCATGAGGTTTTTATCAATTGAATTGTAAAAAATTAAAAAAAATTTTTAACATTTATTGATAAATATATTTTACCTGAAGTATCGCACTATTTTATATCGATTAAATAATGAAATCTATTATATGATATTCATTATTTATGAGACGGGTCAAGAATGGCTTCTAATATTTGACTGATTTTGCTGAAACTTCAATTAGGTGGAAGACTCAGACTTTATTTTTTGGAAGTTGAAATATTGTAAGTGAAGTGACTGTTACGTGTGAGAATGAATTGTTATGTACATTTATTTTCATTGTTTAAATTACTCATAAAAAAAATGTATGATATCCGTGTTTAAATTGTTTATACTCGTCCTGCGATTTTGTGATACTTTAATATTTTATCGTGATATTTTAATTGTTTAGTTATACAATTTGACAGTGTTCCAAATTGTGAAGAATTGATTCCTCAATTTAGTGTATGTTCATAAATTCTAAATTTTATATATCTTTTTATCTCCTCTACATACTGTATATGTCAGGGTAGTCATAGTAACTAATTTGGAATACTATATTCAAATAACATCTCCAATTCAAAAGATTTAATAAACTTATATTTGCCATACCTTCATTAGTATATTCATTACTAGAATCTTCATACTCGTTGCTCCCAGTATCAGACTGTCCCATCGTAGCATGAGGATGAGAATATCGTAGCGTCCAATTTTTCGCAAGTTCGAGAGTTCCTTCGGTCGTCAATGGTTGATCTATTGCTTCCTCAAATACTTCATTGTCTTCGTCCGAATCACTGTTGAAATAAGATAAATAAATATAAAAATACATTTGCAATTTTTATTCACAAGTTACCAATAACTTACCTCATGTCCGAAATATCATCACTAGAACCCATTTCTGCAGTGGAAGCACCGAAATTTCTATCCGTCCATTCATCTTCGTCCATCTGACTTTGCGGTTCTTCAGCATCTGATATTTCCGCTAAGTTTTCGAATTCTATTCTTTCAGGTGTCTGTCCGCGATCGAGCAAATCCAAACCGACTACACCTTCCAGAGCTTTCGTCTGAAAATAATTTCGTTAACGTTAATATTATTAAAAAGTGAAATATTGTCTAGATGTTATATTCAGATATATTTGTAAATGACTAAATTCCTATATTCCTACATCTTTACGTGTATAAATTTCCATATTCTCTATATATCTACATTTCTATGACACTAGTTCGTAATTATGATCAATTTTAATGTATGCTACTGATTTAGAAAAATTTAGGACATACCTTTTCAGGTGTTTTTATATTTACAGGTGAATTAGGTATGTTTTCTTTGTTCACGGATGCAATTCTCTTCTTCTCAGCGCGAGCTTTCAACGTTCCTGAGAAACCAAAGTGTTGCGTACAGTAGAATCGCCCTCCATTCTTCTCCCGATCAAACGTATGATTTCCTGCAATGGTAAGGTAATTAATAAAAGTATGATTCTAAATTGCAATCGTTCTAGATTGACAGAAAAAAATCGAACCTATTCTTAATGAGGTAGAACAATATTCACAACGGAAACAGCCACGATGGAAAAATTTCCCTTCAGCGCTAAGTCTCTCCATTAAATAAACCCTCTTGTTGCAGAAGTGACACATCTCTGAACCACCTTGCGCGGGCAACGATATCGTAGGTTTAATGTTCTGCAAGAAAAATTTAAGATAGTTAAACTGTTAAATTTATAATTTAGTACGAAAGAATCGTAGTCAGCACGTAAGCGGAATTAGAATACATTCAATCGGACATATTCATATTTTAGGATCTGTAGTTAGCGAATTCATAGGAATACACTATTAGTAAAAATTCGAATCAAATCAGTGGTATTTTAGTTTAGTTACGTAGTCATGTAAGGGAAATTGTAAGTGTAAGATATCTATTTTAAGGGTGCGTTTAGAAGCGGGTGAATCTTTATTCAACTAACTCTTTAATAAGGCGATTCAACGTAATTCAATTCACCATAATGACGATCGGATTGAACTTCACGAACATTTACTTGCATTCAGCTATACTCGATGTACCTGAATAGTTCGCTCGATGATCGTTTACACTAAACACACCCCGATGCTATTCAGTACGTACATTATACAAGAACATATTTCTTACATCCTACGAAAATATATGTAGAATTTACGATTTAGATGAAACGACCAGGTACATAAAACGAATTGACATCGTCGCGTCAAATCATATGAAGCACGTAATGAACGATCACAAAAACTTCGACATCCTGCTGACTATATCCTCGAGTATTGAAATTCTGGAACATCGTATTTACCGATTTCTGCACCTTGGGCTCCGCGTCCTGACTTTTATTCGAAAACTGCTCGGCCATAGCCGAGACTTTATTGTGCCCGAGCACATTACCCTCTTTGATCTTCCTGTCAATATTCTTCAGGGTAGTGTCAATATCAGCGTACTTACTATCTGACTCCTTCTGATCCCGTCCCTTCTTCTCCATCTTGATTTGTCGAGCTAAAAACTGAATGAAGCATATACACGTCTGAAAAGTTTGGATTATCAGCTAATGATTAATTTTTTATATGCTAACCTGTTCTCGACTCCACTTCGGCACCCGTTCCACTTTTTCGTGTCGAACCCCACGGCCCATTTTATTCTCCTCGATTTTCTTCTCGATTTCTTTCACGTTCCAGTCAGTCTTCTCAATTTTACCTTTACGATTTAACGATATAATAATAATATTACATTCTTCTCGTGTAATGTATGGGATATCATATGTTGGAAATTTAGAATTATTTGAAAGTTTAACATTTTTTAACGAATGTAAAGTTGCAAATCATATTTTACTTATTTTATCTTCGAATATCAGAAAGTATGAAGTAGAATACAAACCAATGGCACGTAGAAGATCTCTGGGCTTCTTTTCGGACGGGGTGGATCCCTTCAGCTTATCCTCGATGCTTTTTATTCTACCAGAGAATTCTTCATCTATACTGTTCCTACGATGACCGGCATGTATCTTGGGTTCTCTATCCTACAAAGGAAGGAGTTCAGAGTGAAATAAATTTGAATATATCCATAAGATGAATTGAAGACAATCACAAAATTCGTAAAACTCGTAAAGAAGCAATAATGCACCACCGTTTATAATAACAGCACATGTACGAAAAAAGAAACTGAAAGTTTCAGTTTATTAACGTAGTTACGTATATTAACGATTAATCATTAATAAGATTCATTTACTTCTTTCTCCTCATAATCTGTCTTGTTAGTGTCGTAGTTGTCGGAAAAATATGTAAGTGTATTTTTATTCGTGTTACTATGAAACTTATATCTTTTATGAGAGAGTAGTTAGAGATGTAGTTTTGAAGTTGTTGTACTCTTTTGTGTTACTGGCACATTTATCATGCACGTCATTTCGAATTTTATCTTCCCCTTTTTACAGTGAATCATCGCACGTTCATTTGCAGCAAAATAATTGAATGAACAATTCACAGCACGCTATAATAAATTAGTAATGTAAATGAACAATCCTTATTTGAGTTATTTGCATACAACAAAATCAATGTCAAGTATCCATTATTATTACATTATAGTTATTGAAGGAGTATAATCCCAGTGATGTTTGTTAAATTTTGTTTACAAAAAAAAAAAAGAAAAAGAAAAAAAAACAAAGAATAAAAAACCAATATATGCACTCCATAATCATTCACTTTCCGGCTTACTGGGTACAATATTTTCTGTTCTAGGTATTTCACTCTATCCTTGAAATCCGGTGCTGTCTGCCGGTACAAGAATATCGAATAATCTTCGAATGGCTCGTCTTTTTCGCGTTTTGCGTTTGCTTGCAGCATCTGCATACTTTTGTAGAATTGCTGCGTCGCCATGTGTCGTAAATATTGCCGCCTTCTCATACGTTCAGCACGATTATTCTCTATGTCCGCGAGTCTCTTCTGTCTTTCCTCCTTTACGTACACCGTGAAATAGTAAGCGATATTAATACAAGTCTACGTGTACACGTTACTTATATTTTTTTTCTTTTTTGTTTTAACGTTCATTCATCGATTATTTACACAATCTGTATATTTCTTGTTACATGGTCTCTATCCAATTAAATTTGTACAATCACAACGAAACGACAGGGTACTGTTACAAAAAAAAAACAGGCTAAAGTTTTTCAACTGGAGTTGAAGCTAAAGAATTTCTCTCTTCTTTATTTCCGAGGTTCTTTTGTTTTTATTCTAACAGGATACTATTGTAATAACTGGGTAGGATTCTACGCAATCCATTCTTTCTAAACGAGTTTCTTTTTTAGTTGTAGATAAGACAAGTACAAAAGCTGACGTGGAAAATATATTATGACATAAACATATACATATTATAGAAGAAATTTAAAACATAACCGAGAGCTTTTGTAACGTCCTGCTGATACTTTGGCTGTCTACATGAAGTGACTAGAACGCAATGACCTCCTTCTGCACCATGGTAATGGCAACTCCAACAATTATCAATAACAACGATACGATTATCCCACGATATATAAGTGCTTCGATCTTCTGCCACCATGACTATAGGATATAAGCATTGTAAGTTTCGTGTGTGGAATGTTAGTGTACAGATGTTAACACCTTATGGAATACTTTCATTCTTTCTTCCATGAAGCGTTGATAACGTGATTCAACCCTTTGAATCAATTTCAAATTTTAATTTTAAGCACCTTTTAATTAATGGATGCAAAGGGTTGGATTAAAAGATACGGAATATAATATGACTGGTAGTACAAGCATAAAAGAGACGATTCTTCATTCAAAAGTTGAAAATGTAGATTATTGCGTATGAAATGTCTCACTTTAAAACGTAGAAAACTCGATTCAAATTCATTATATAAGCTCTCTGAGATTGAAACACTTCAAGACTGGAATGCATTAACATTGGAATGTCTTGTTCTTAGAATGCTTCAAACTTCGAATACTTCAAGATTATACTTATTTGGTTTGCAGATTGGCGTGTTTCAATGAAAGATGAGAAAACTCATGACTACGGATGTATTAACACAAAGTACATAAATCTCTGGATCTCTATACGTATAAACATACGTAGTCATCCTGATGATGAATTTGAACTGACTCTCAGCGTCTTAAAGCGTGTTTAAACGACGTACATAGCTACACGTGAGAAATTGATTCGGGTAAGTATTGTTTATACTCCTCGTTACTAGTTTAATTGTTCGTCTACATTATATTTTGACGAAAATCATATATTAATTTGAAGTAAAACGTTAGTCAAACATAAATACATAAATGGTTCTTCTCGAAAATGTGTTCTTACAAATTAAGTTCTACATTTTCAACTTATGTTTGAGTACAGAATCATCCTTTTCTCATTTTTACTATCAGTTACTCGACACCTAAACGATAAAAAAGAATATTTTAAACGTTAAATGATCTGCTATGCTAAGTTTATAAGAACATATGATTAAAAATTGAGAAACAAAAAGAAGTCTGGTGCGTATCTCATGATGTTATTCCTCGATAAATGAGATGTTGACGATCAGTTTTGGTAAGAGGACACTTACCACTGTCGCGCCCATCTTCTCCGTGCTTCGTCTTTTTCGAGAACGCCGGCTAATCGTGTCTCCCTTCTTATCCACTGGGTTCATATTTTCGTTATGTCGCGATCGTGAATGTCTGCTTCTCGTCGCGCTATCTTGCCTGACGATACGGTCAAGTAACTGGACCTTTTGGTCAGGTGTTAAATGGCTCAATTGCTTACTATGCGTTGGCCTTTCTTCGTTTTCGGGCTCCTTAATAAAAGAAAACGATCAAACGTATTGTTATACTATCGCGCGTGAAACGTGCTGCTACTGTTACGAGGACAGTAACGTTACTCGAATACGATATAATTAACATGGCCTCGTTAACTTTACTGTTATCCGAACGACATTTATGAATCCTATCGATATTAGACGGTGATTTAAACGTTCTCTTCAATAACGATGCAAGTATATTGTTCTGAAGTTTATTTCTGATCCAGCTTATCTCTAATCTGTCATCCACTTCTGTATGGTTTGCGCTTAATGATATTCTGTTGTTATTATGGTCTAGTGAGTTGATGGTGGTTTCTTGTGACAACGTTCGAGGATTAAGGTGTGAAAGTGATTCAGATCTTCGGTCATGTATGATGTACGATGGACTACGTTTCCAATAGGACATAGGATCGGGTGTTCTTGGATGAGGGTTAATCCTGCTCGTTAAAAAGTGTTCTGACGACTGTAAATGTTTCGCACACGTTAATGAATACTATAAAACACGGGAGCCAGTTGAAAATCTTCTGATTACGTACGACATCGTGCGCGTCTACTTACTAATTTCGGATGTTTTATATACGGGATTTCACCGCGGAAAACTTCGTATATCTGTGTGAGGTAGGAAAACATGACGAGTTTATCGGGAACGTCGCATTGAGCCATTTCCTCTCCTGTCATTATCTACAAAATTCAGCACGCGAGCGTTGAATTAGTTTTAACATTACACAGCGTACGAATAAACGTATTAGGTGATTCCAGAAATCTTGATACAGTTTTCGAGCGCAATCTAATGCTTCGAAACTTTGAAACTGTAAGTTAGATATGTATCAAAATTTTTACAATCACCCAATATTTAAGCAGAGCTTACTGGAGGTATGCCCAATTCTTTTTCCAAAATGTCAAAGGCCAATTGGTTGTTCGTTATCGGGTCGTTTGGGTTTAAACTGTGGTAGTCTATTAAATCTGGACAGTATCTGTGAATGATTGCACAAATAGCCAGACCGCTCTTGAAGGAGGCACCCATATCTTCTACTTGAACCGAGTCGTAAAGCGCGACTTGTTTTTGCAGCCAGCGAAGCAGCGTGTCCGGATGCACTTGCGAATCTCCACGGAGATCTACGATTATAACAATAAAACATATAAGTACATATATTCAATGGAACAGAATAATGTAGAAGGTACTGAAATTTACCACGGCGACGTCGTTTTTTAGGTATATTGATGTCGGATTGCACAGGTGGCTGTTTAATGCTGTCCGGGTCGTCTGTATCCAGCAGACTTCGTACTTGTATTGGCGTTACAGAAGATACGTTTAAATTGGGATACCTTAAAAAGAATTATTTCTATTTTATAAAAAAAGAAGTGCCAATTATTCGGAGAATAATTTTGAAAAACTTAAAACATATTTTTTAACTGTTCACACTTTTAATTCTTGTATAGTCAATTTAGTATTCAAACTTTAATATACAAAATTTATTATTTTAAGAATATAAACGGGCTTTAAACTAATGGGAATTTTATTAGATCTTTATGACATTTCATCTTTCTTTACTGCATAAACTTTCCTATATTAAGATTATTTATAATTTATAATTAAAAATTGTTCCCCACTGAAACACGTGTTAAATGTAGTTAATACGTTGTGCAGGCGATGTGGCATTTAAAGCGTTAAAGATAAAATAGAAAAATATGTGATTGTCAACATAAGGGTTAATAGTCTAAACAGTTCATAAAAGTTTATACTTTTATTTCAACTAAGTGTATTTTATACTATAATAGCATCGTAAAGAAATGAAAGTACAGTTTTAGAGTGCCAAAATAGTTCATGGTACCTGGTATGAGGATCTAACGTGTATGCTGCATAATCCCTATTTAGGTTTTCGGGGGTGGTTTGTCCAAGTAGCCTATAAATGGATTCTCGTTCTGCAATCACTTCTAACGGCGAGACAGAGGCACCCCATCCTTTAATCGCCCAACAAGCATCCATTGAACTCAAGAATCCCCTCGCACAACCGGATCCCGTTGGCCAAAATGGCTGAAAATCATTTTTCCTTTGACTCTTATCATTCCAATAAAAAAATTAATTAAAGGTACAAAGGTTTATTTTATACCGCTAATAATAATAACCCTAAAGGATTACTTTAATAACGCTAATTTTTATTTAATTATTATCAATAATCACTAATAGTAATACTCTTATTAATTTTCAAAAACAGTAATGAAATTTTTGAATAACATAAATAACATAAATACTCATTTTTAACCTCCATAAAGTTGACTGCAGTATCGGATTCTAGAGAATTTATGTTGAAAATTTGTAAAATACATTGCCAACAATTAAATTTGAAACAATTAACGTTTAAAAATGATTAGAGAAAAGTTTAACTCCTGTCCTGTGATATCTGTGGTTTAAATAATGAAATTGAGAAGGTACTAGGATATGTTCTTGATAAAGATGTTTAATGGTACCTCAAGCAAACTGTCGCCAACGAGAATCATAAGTAATCTATGGCCACGTCGTTCCAAAACTCGGCTAGCATTCTCTGCCGCGTACATAGACGTAAAATCGAACATAGCTACGTCTGGTTGTCCGTAATGATTCACCGCGAATTCCATATCCATCATTTGGTATTCGGTGGAGAATTCGGCCGCCTCTCGAGCATAATGCATCAATGCCTCGCGATCTACATTCTCTTTTGCCAACAATTTCGCCGTGTCTGCATGGTCCTGTGTTCACATTAAAAATTCATGTAATCACTTTATCACTTATAATCTAGCCTTTCACAAGCTGAATTGATCAATTCCACTTTCACTCTGTGTTAATCCATTTATTTATGTAACAAATCTTCAAAAACGAAGGTATACATCATTCAATGCAAAGTAGCCGAAATATAAATATTTAGTGACTCAGGTAATTTATTATACATGTAAAGAGAAGCTTACAAGTATAAACAGGATTTTAATTTTATTAAGCAATTCACTACATTTATTAATTGGAAAATAAGTTAAGGAAAGCATTAAACTTGTATTGCTTTTATGCTTCAGGATTGATTAATACATCTATTAATTAAAGAGTTCTTGTAGAAAACACTGCAAATGCAAGAATGGAAAAGAATTCTATGTGTGAATGAACATGATATAGTATACAGTATGAGAGCAATTTCTCCCTGTAAATGTTTATAAATAGTGTAACTATCATTATAGATCATCATTGCACTGGTACATGCTGGTACTTTTGACATCATCTTAGTGGAAGACACTACAAGTAATGATTCAGGTATTCACTAATACAGCTTGCTACATAAGTAAATCAATATCAAACAAAATTGGCTAGATTATTATAATGTCAGTCACATTGAGCGATAACAATTAAATTCTGTAAAAATTTAAAGGCAGACAACTATCTTTTACTTTCAACGAATTTGATTTTTGACTAATACAGTGTTCTCTACAGATATTTAGTTTTGTGTATAAAAATGGTTTGAAGTACCTGCAGAATTACTCCTTTGTCAATGAGACTGTGCTTTTTGGCAGTCATAACAAAATAATGAGTATCGTCCTTGTAATATACAATATTTTCTAGATCGATACCAGTCTCCTGGTACAATTCTTTGAAGAACTTCTGATTGAAGATAAAGGCCACTCCACTGATTTCTTCCACCCGTGCCTCTGCCTCGGTTCGCTTATTTATGAAATTCGCTGTTATGGCGATAGCCAGTTTACCTCGAAATTCCTTGCGCTTGAAACCTTCCAGAGTGTTTCTTTTACCGTCTGCGCCGATTAATACGTCGAATTCATATTGAGAAACTGGATGATCAGACGGTGTAGTTTTTGCTCTCCAACCAATTTCTGAAACAAATCAATTTGCTTAAGTAACAATTTTAATAATACTTAGAATTGTGATAGTTGCGGACGTGCATTTACAGGCAATAGCGGCGGCAAATTTTTCAATCTGACAACTTGAAATTTTTACATTACTAAATCCCTAATTTATCCAACTGTACTAAAATCGTGGCGACCAACCCTACCCCGTTAACCTTCTAAATTTATCATATATCTCTTCAGTGTCTTTTAAATGGTCAAACAAGAACGAGAGACATTAAAATAGAGTGACCACCCGACACGTGTATCTTACAAATAACGTCATACTTATATGCCTTCACCGAATCATTTTTGCTTTCGTACTTGAGAAACACACATATTATATTATAATATTCGACTTGAAGAAGTCGAAAATGTACCGTCGTTGCGAAGATTTTAAGAAAAAACCGAGTTGATGTTTCGCGCGCTACTTGCGCTAAGATTAAAATTCTTCCTTACTTTATGTATATTACTGTACTCATTTGTTCACTGCGTTTGTATCGTATATTTTATGCATCTGTATAAGGAATATCGAACAGGGCACGAATACAAGCAGGAAACTTTACGGGTCAGGAGGTTTTGAAGTTTCAGAGGAACCATGTGATTGAGAGGGGTCAATTGCGCGTTAGATATGCAACACTACTCACTGCCTTCTTCCTGGTTCTCCGGTGGCGGTATCAAAGAATCGAAGCTTACGTTCTCGTGGAACTCAACACCGAGGATCAAAGCGACTTTGAGCAAGATACACTGAAGCTGTCGGATGCTGATGTGATCGATGGACCCAGCGCAAAACTTCCCGAAGAATTTCTTCGCTCCCAAGCTGCGTAGATCTTGAATAACGAAGGGCCAAAGGTGAAGAACGTTGTTTCTGGACATTCGATCCCGTTTCTCGACTACGACAACTTTTGCTCCCAATAGTTGCGCCTCTATCGCCGAACGAAGCCCGCAAGGACCTCCTCCGATGATCAACACCTAAACAACACTTAGTCGATTAAAATTATTATCACTTATAACAAACCTTACGATTCTGAATCATCTATTTTTCGATAAATCTTATCGAACTTTGGAGTTCGTAATGGGAAAGGAAAACAATATTTAGCAGGATGTTTTATTTTTTAATAAAATTAATCAACTGTACTTATACTTGGTCGTCAAAGCAACGTAGCAAATTCAGAAGATAAAAATATAATGTCATGTTGCTCATTGAATTAGGTGGACAGATACGTTCAGTCGGTGAAAACATGAACATTGTCTACGAAAGGGTATAAATTGTCAATGAACAAGGCAATCTCTTGATTGACAAGTTCAAGGTCGGCAGATTGAGCATCTATCGTGGAAAATGATGACGTAACTACTTAGATATAAGCGTATTCAGATCACTCGATCGTCTCTTTGTCAAGTTGATGACAATGACTTTGCGCTAGGTCGTTGAACTTCCTTTATATTATACTTAACGAGCATTATGCTTTAATGAAGTTGTCGGTGATCTACAGTGTTTACTCGAGGCATAATCAAAATTAATTTTTTCCAATTATCAATGTTATTCGTAACAAATGTGGTATATTATTCTTGTAATGTTTATCTTTTTGTTGGATCCACTGTGCAATCCGAATTCTCGAATTTTTGCTGACTGATAAAACAGTATGTTTTTGTTGTAACAAACGACTTCGTGAAAATCCGACGTCTAATACGATTGTAAGTTTCTTATTATTGAACACTATAATATATGTAAGTTTAATGCGTTGTAGAAACTGGAGAAGTTAGAAGCTTATATTATTTAAAATATAGCATCAACAATTCTAAATAATCCTGTA
Organism: Coelioxys conoideus; assembly: GCA_947623535.1. NCBI lineage: Eukaryota > Metazoa > Arthropoda > Insecta > Hymenoptera > Megachilidae > Coelioxys > Coelioxys conoideus. The sequence goes on along the minus strand of OX392456.1, from coordinate 12,986,733 downwards.
TTATTTAGAATTATTTATTGTTATAATATTATAACATGCATATAATGTAATTGTGTAATAGTTCAACTTCATAATAGTATTTCTATGTTCTACCATTCTATCAAAAAGAAATCATTATTATCATACTTTCTTTTCAACTCAAGTTCTATTAATTGTTCCATCGATAGTGTTTAAAATTTACATAATTTTCAACGATAGGTTAGTCAATCTTAAAAAGCCATTGCGTCTACACGGAAATTGTACGAATTAGAAATTGGATGATTTACCCTCGTATTGGGACATGCTTTCCCGCGATTATAGCACTTGTGATTGGCCCTCTGATCGAACTTCTTCCACAGAGCTTGCGCTTTCCAAGATCGCAGCTTCGCTTTCAATTTCGGATAGAATTGAGGGAACGTGTTTGGCCTGATTTTCAATATTTCACAGAGGTCCCTGAAGTGTCCCAATATAGTCTTTAAAGTGGCCGCGTTGCAGAATTGATCAAACATATCGTTGGCCATTGCCATTTCTGACAAATTCATTGTCTGCTTTCGACCCGATTGTTGGTGATCCATTTTCCTCAATCTATGATTATACTGTCAGTCTGTCATTACCTGTAACAGAAACATTTAAATTATTTTCTACTGTTTTATTTTATCTGATACAATATGAGGAATATCTCACATTTTTTGTATATACAAAATGTTCAAAGAAAGAGGAACGTTGTTTATGTGTTTAAAAATTGTACATATTTATATTCTTAAAAATAAAAGATTGTATAAACAAATTGTTTTCAAATAATTCAAATGTTCATCGAGTATTAAATTCTTCTGATTCCACAATTTAAAAAAATTATATTATCAGAATATCGTTTAGAGAAAAAATAGTCACAATTTTTACAAAGTTTTGTTGCATCCATTAGTCCTAAATTTATTTCTTGTTATTTAGACATACAAAATTGGCAATGCACGTTAGAATGAAAAAATGGCACGTCGTTTATTAAGAATGAAAGAGCAACAATATTAAATTACAGATTGCTTGATTCGCAAAAATAGTAATCATTGTACACAGAAACAGTAGCCGCTACGAACATTATCAGAGAAACGTTTATACAACAATTTTCTTGAAACATCAAGCTTCAAATTTGATGTGTCATAAGCGTCGTTTTGCGCCACTTTTAAGTCATCAAATCATGTCAGACCATTTATGTTTCCAAATGGGTCATTGTTACTTACGACTGGCAGCCAGCCATTTTATATTTAGGATTTTAATGAAGCGTTTATGTGGGTGTTTTCATCGAACATCGAGCTACAAACTGATACACCATAAGTGTTATTTCGCAATGCTTTCATGCCGGATTCGTTTCAATATGAACCATTTGGAACGAAACAGCTCGACGCTTCCCGATTAACGCCGGATTTATGAAACTCGTAAAAACGACGAGTGTTAGATTTCTTATTTTCAATTACGAAAATTCGTAAGAAGCTTTGTTCGGCCTTCGTCGCGATAAAGAATCGTTGCATAACTCAGTTAACCCGTTATCCATTAATTATTTGTTTTTTGTTTTGTCTCAATCGAAACATACAGCAGCGGACAAAAGTTTAAGACGATGCTTTCGTTTGAAATATTATACGAACTTCGTTCCTTTTTTTGTAACTACGCTACTGAGCAAAATATCAAAATGAAGTTTTTAGTATAAATAAATGTCTAATTAGTTAACACCGAAAGTAGAACACTATTTATAGTTTTTATGAACAGTAAATCAATTATTTATTTTTTCCATTTAGTCTTAAACTTTAGTTCGCTACTGTAAGTAGCGACGAATTCAGAGTGAACGACGAATAATTTTTGTAAGAGCAAACTTTGAAAAAGAAAATTTGTCCACGGAATGTTTTCTGGGGATCTCCGCAATTCACCTAAATAGCATCGCACCAATCGATAGTATTTACTGCCATCAGCAGCTTCTTTGCGGTTTCTTCTCGTGCTTCGCGTGACGCCTCCTTTTTCTGCCTCGAACACGATACCAGATTTACCCTGGAATTTTCCAACGACGTTTTATTTCCGTCGAATATTTCTGTCTCTTGGCAGAAGGACAACGGAGAAGAAGCAAAACGTCGCCGCTTACAGACAACAGCAGAGATCTCTTTTGGAATCAAGAATGCTTCGGGACACCGCATTAAAACGGTTCGATCGCCTCGCGACTCTTCAAGAATTTAAATCATCATAATTTGTAAGGCCGTTGACGAGGCAATAACGTGTACTGTAATGAAATTTCGAGTGGACGCGGTACAGAGGATAAACGTACATATATCTCGATTCAATATTGAGAGATCAAATTACGCAATAGTGAAGAATTCTGAATTGTAAAGATTGTGGATTAGAGAATTTACAATGTTTTATATATTTTTCATTCGATGAGTTTGTAAATCTGCAATTTTACAAATTACGAGTTCTTTGGTTTGGAAATTTTGTGCCTTTCTATTCCGAGAATATTTAAATCTTTCAGTTTGTGAATTTGAATTTTAAAGGTTTAAAGTTCTTATTTTAAGGGGTGGAAGATTTTCATGTTTTAGGATCTTCAAATTATCAAATGCTCGTGCATTCAAGTTTTTAGTTTTTCAAGTTTCCACGTATTAAAACTTCTGGATTTTCCAATTTTCATGCGTTCAAGTTATTAGATTTTCAAATTTTCATACACGCAAATTCCTAGATCTTCAAATTTCGATGTATTCAAATTACTAAATTTAAAAATTTCCATTTATTGAAATTCCTCATTTTTTTTTTTAATTTCCATGTACTCAATTATCTAAATTTTTTAATTAAATAACAAATTATAACGTACACACACGTATTATCTAACGGTGCATTCAATAATCATCATATCATCCACGATAATTCGTATTTCTAAGGCCATCAATATTTCCTGAGTTTCAATAACGTCGGTGAACAGTGCCTTGATATCCGGTGGACAGTATAGTATAATAATCGATACGTCAAAAATCAAACACAATTTCCGTCACATTTCATCGGCATGCATGACATTGCTTTTATCCGTCTTGCGAAACTGCGAACCAATTGCTCCTATTGATTTTCCATTATCTCAGATAGGGCAACCCTATCGTGGAACGCTTAGAAACGAGCCGGTATACTAGCTTCATAAAGTGGCAACTGCGATGAGAGGAAGAAGAAGAAAACGATGAAGAAACGATCTAAAAATACAGGAATAAAGAACGATGGTACCATTCTCGAAATCGCTTCAGAAATTCTGAGTCACAAAATGTCCGAAACGAAACCATTCCGAGGTATAGAAATCGAGAAATATTCTAGTAGAAATTAAGAAATATTTTAATATAACAATGCGATGTTTGTTTTCTATAAATTCCTCGGGTTCGGCGTAACATTTCGATAAACAACAAATTCTCGATGGTCTGTTCGCGGTTTAATGAAACTGGTTAGTTTCGTTTATTTGCGGTTTAATAGAACGGGTTAGTGTGGTTTATTTACAGTCTAATTTTGTGCAGTTCGCATCTTTAAAACGGTGTGCCTCGAAGAGTTAACTCGATACGACTGATTTCTGGTCAGTATAAAGATTTTCGAATATATGGTTTATGATGTAAATACACCGATAATGTTCACATAGTCATTTTTCTTATACCTCGATGTTCAAATATATGCATTGTAAATGATAATTTTGCATAGTTTTATGTCATCAAGTTTTCTCATCTTCTGCACTTTCACTGATGAGTAAAATTGGTAATCAGCCAATGTACATTATAAATTCTATTTAATTTTGTTAATCGATTTTCATGAGACCTTACGGTTTCGATTGATGTATCATATACACTGTTCTCAAGTAATTTTATGTAATGAAATCATGTTAGACTGTATTTAGAAATCGATCATTTGATATGCATCTGATTCACTCTCGTGTTTGATTTAAAAATATCTTTAAGTATTACCGTGATTCTCTAATACAGTAACCTTTTTTTAAGCGTAAAGCATATAATTTATAAAAGTGAACATATTACCGAAATTTTGCCATTGGATTTCACTTACGAAATGACAATATATTTTACATTATTTATGGTGTTTGTATTCGAATTATATGTTATATTCTGATAAATACGAGAACTGTGAAATTTTGTGTCCACTAAATCAGTTTTCTCGAAAACGAAAATGCTATTCTGTGTTTTTAGGTCACTTTTGCAGAGTGAATCGAGGATTTACTTGCCACTTGTACCGTCTGTTACGTGATACCTTGTATGCGGTAGATATTAGCAGAAGAAGATGTAAACTGCCACGATCCACAAGTAGCATTATCACTTTGATGATCTCAAATTTTGTTCATCTCCAATGTCGGAACTCTTAAGCTTTAACCTTAAGACTTTTTTATTTTATTATCGAGAGATTGCTAGAAGAATTTGGAAGTTTCATTTAAACATTGAATATCGTTCAAATTTTGACAGCCGTATTTCTTGGTTTATGTATAATCAAAATGATCAGGGTCTTCTTATTAATTTTTATGGTGTATATTCTTTGAAATACCATTAACACTTTGACGCGTGAATTTACCCTCAAATACTTTAAAGTGTAAGCTATAAATCTACATATGAATTTGTTAAAAAAAACGAAAGTGTCATATAAATTCAATGAACATAATATTGACACAAGAATAAAATAATTTTTTGGCCAACCTGATAGCTAGATGTCTAAATTACGTATCCGTAGCATCAACGTTACCAACAATTATCCAAATTATACAATTTGCAGTGTTTGTTTAATAAAATTATCTAAAGTGTATCCTACAAGTTAATATATGCGTTCGTTCAAGAAACGAAGACGTTGATATATAAATTGAATAAATGTAATTTTCTTACAAGAACAAAATAACATTCTAACCAGCTGAATATTTAGATGTCTAAATTGTAAATACACATTATCAATGTTACTAATAATTATATAATTTGCAGGTGTTTGTTTAATAAAATTATCTAAAATGTATCCTATAAGTTCATATATGCGTTCGTTCAAGAAACAAAGGTGTTGATATATAAATTAAATAAATGTAATTTTCTTACAAGAACAAAACAGGATTCAAACCAGCTCAATATTTAGATGTCTAAATTGTAAATACACATTATCAACGTTACCATAATTATATAATTTGCATTGTTCGTTTCATTAAAATTCTCTAAAATGTAACTTACAAGTCCATATACATTCTTATGCATTCGTTAAAAAAAAACGAAAGTGTTGGTGCATAATTTGAATAAATGTATTTTTCTGACGAGGACGAAATAACTTCTGACCAGGCCAATAATGAAATATCTAAATTATGAACACGCTATACCCTGATAGTTAAATGTCTAAAATATGACACCAACGTTACCGATAATTGTCGAATATTGTTGGATTGCATGATTAATGCTTTTCTTATTATAGTTTAAAACTAGCGCTAAAGATATAGAGTTCGCTTATTATCCTTTTTGCTTTTTTCGAATGTGTTTTGTTTATTATTACTTCATCCCGGGTCTATTGTCTGAAAGAATGCTGTAAGCACGTTTGTAAGCTAAATATCTATATGTATATCTAATTGAATCCTAAGTAAAATATATTAATTCCACTGCAAATAAACAACAAATATATAAAAAAAAATCTGCGCATACGTTACTCGGTCGTCATAAGCGCATTCTATAAATGTAGACACATAAATGAATAAAGCGTGGGGTTGTAATTCCACGAACTTTTCGAGCATCCCACGTATATGATGGAGTCGAATCGCGAAAGGCATGCAGAAAGCATGTCGGCCTGCACCTCCTGACATTTCAAGTGGCTCGAGGATGATCCGGGACGACCACCTAGTCTCAACGTGGCTCTTCTCCATTTTAATTCCAGTTCTTCCACCGAGATCGTCGCAATACGCAAGAAAACATTTTGGACGATCAACTCTTCACCGATATATTGCCGGTTGAAACGATTGTCCGCCCATACGAGCGCGTGGCAATATAAGGAGAGTCTGCTGCGATCGTGTTAACAGTCACACAGGGTGCCTCGTGTTGGAATATTTATTTGTTTCACAAGAATAATTTTATTTGTAAAGACAAATATACAGTGGTAGTCCGCACAATGCAATATAAGTGAATGAATATAAAAAGCGTAATAAAATAATTAGAGACTGTTTAAGAATTATTCTGAATCTGGGAATACTGTGCACTCTGCTATGGCTCGATGACGACGACTGTTTTCGGGTTTTCCTCGGTCCTTGCCACTTGACAAGAGTGCCATAAACTGTAGGACCATTCCTTTAGCTATTGTAGTGGCCTTTCCTCTATACAAATCTGTATGTGCGTAAACCGTTGCAATATCCTACACGCCGTAATTCGCGTAGGACCCGAAAAGGGGTTGTGGGGGAGGTGATTCCAAGTAACTTTTTCCTTTGCAAAAATGGGGTCTCGTTTTCGAAGAAAACAAAATTAACATCAAAGTTAAATCACATGACGAATACGGAAATAAAGAATAATGTTCAGTTATTCATTTTTACCGAATAAGGGACAAGACAATTATTCGTTACTCATGGAAATGAAATAAATCGAATTTTTTATATTCTCGTACTCGTTATTTAAACAATAAGGAGTAAAATGTGCCCATAATTATGAAAGTGGTCTAAGTCACATATTTCTTGTTTCGAGATATTTAATGGATTACATTTGAATGGATTAAAAAATATTTTTATATCATGCAACATTTTAAAATAGAATTCTATTAGTCTCGATTAATGAAAATTTATTATGAACATGAAATTTTTGTACGATTCTCGTACAGAAATGTTTTTAAAGTTGGAATTGACTTAGACCATTTTCATAATTATGGGCACAAATATCAAATATTATTTCTGCCATTTGTTACAAAAATACGAAGTAACTAATTGATCTATTATGAGGGATAAATAATTATCCCTTATGTTAACCCTCTATGGGCTGAACTCTTGTTGCGAATCCCAAAAAAGTGAGGAAATGAAAAATCAGTAATTATGAACCCACGCGAGTGAAAAAGAATTTTCCGTTTAACACTTTGACTGCCATGTCAGCCATATATGGCTGACACTCGAATTTCTACACAAATTTAACAGCCGTATTATCAAAAATTTGTTCCATATTCTAACCGAAGATGGTCGCATCAGTTACTTGAAACTATGAATAATAAATATAACAAAGTATCGTGAAAATATTTGGTAAAATTTGTTAAAAATGAAACTACTACCTAATGCAATTTTCAATTGCCCCCATGTGGCAGTCAACGTGTTAAACGATTTTATCGCAATATATTCGCTATGCGACTTTCAGGTAACAACGGTTTATAATGTTTGTTTCATTATACGATGGGTGCAGGATAAACTCAAAGAACCCGAGAACCGTGGCGATGCATCGCATCGCTGTATCGCAGACACGGAGAAGAAGAGAGAGATTCGGTCACGCTCTGCTATTGATTTACGAATCAATTTAGAAACGACTTCCGCGATACGAGTCACATAATTCATGGGTGGCGGATTAGTCGGCTGTGCTCTCTGCAGTTTCTAACGCTCCACCGAGGCCACCTGAATCAATCCGTCCGTGGTAAAGTTTCTTCAAATGCGCTCGTAAAAACTCTAACTGGAACAGCTGACACCGTTACTGCTATTAATTAACGAACGGTATTAATTATCGGTGTCGAATACGACCTTCGTTCAAACCTTTCACCAGCCACTTTATCAATCAACATCTTCTTTTGCATAGAGGAAAACTATGCCTGGCGATGAAGAGATCCAGCAAAATGCAAAGATCCATCGAGATGCTCAGATTTATATAGATTTATCAAGATTTAATTTGTCATACAAAATTTTTACTATTTTTAAGATCAGCTAGCAAAGCATACCATAATGTTATTAACAAAAACGCGCTAAAGTATTTGTTGCGTTATATGTATGCTATTTAGTACTCCAAAAATACGAAAAAATGCTATACATATAAAAAATGTATAGATATAAAATCATTTTCTGCATTGAAAAAATCAAATTCCAATTTATCCGTATTTCGAGTATGGATGTGTATTTTCTTTGCATAAATGGAGAAGTAAAAAGATTAGCATGTAACTATTGTTTAACAGATTGTTTAAACAAATTGAAATTTTGCAGAAGTGTTCATATTATCAAATTCTTCGTTTGAAAATATAAATTTCGTCACTTCACGGTACACCTCTATCTATAATAGTTTCCGAGATATTCAACGAAATGTGTTCTGCACCCCTAACTTTGCGGACTGATTTCATTATCTCAAAGTGAATATTAGCAGCTACAAAAAACGCTACATTTCTGTAGTATTTTAAAATTTAAGAATAAGTATATTTTTAAATAAAAATTTTTAATTTAAAATTAATCAAATTTTTAAATTTAATCAATTTTTTAAAATACTACATTTCTGTACATTTCTGTAGTATTTTATAGAATTGTTTATTTATTGAATTTAACTACGTTTCTGTTAAGTTTCATAACAAATTGAGTGAGATCAAATGAGTGACACTTCGATATGGTCTCTTGTGAGATCAGGATGCAGAGCACGGATCTATGAATGCAAGAATGCACAAGTATAATACAAAAATGCACGAATCTATTGTAAGGAAATTCGAAGGCAGAGAAAGTCGAACCAGCGATGTTTTCGTCAACGGTCCTCAAAGGGTCCTGTTAGACGATTAGGACAATCAACAGTTCGCAGGTCATACTAACGAAGAGGGTCCGAAGGCCAGAAGTGTCCCTTCCGGGGACATTCTTTCTGTCATCTTTCTGACGGCACGAAGCATTCATAGCAGAGTTTACTTGTATCTTTATTTAACACTAAAATCACGGACGTATGATGCACAATTATTTCGAAGTTAACGAAGTTGAAAATTAAACGAGCGAACGATGAAACATAAATTAGTATACGCACTAATTCTTTATCACGATGAGAATCAGCACGGATTTCAAGAAAACCATATTAACAAATTTTGTCATTTAACCAGTTAACTGTAGTGGATATTAATTATTTTCTGCTTTCACGAATCCGATATTTAGGGACGTGGAAGTATAGAGATTTGCGAATTTTGGAAATTGGAAGTTGAAGATCATTAATCGTTGAGTATTTGGAAATATAGGGATTTTGGAATTTGGTAATACGGTGCTATAGAAATTTAGGGATTTGGGAATTTGGAAATTCGGAAATGTTGTGATTTGAAAATTTAGAGATTTGTAATTTTTGGGGAATTGCAAATTTAGAGACTTTGAGTAAAAAGCATTTGGGAATTTGGAGATTTGAAATATTTGAGAAATTGGAAATTTAAGAATGTGGAATATTGGGAATTTGGAGATTTGAAAATTTGGGGATTCAGATGTTTTGAAACTTATAGATTTAAAAGATTTCCAAAGTAGGGATTTCAGGAACTTAGAGATTGTAAATATCTCAGAATTCTGAAATTCAGCTACTTAAAAATTCGAAATTTATAAAATTTGGAGGTATGAAAAATGTAAGAATTTGGAAACTTGAATACCACGAAACTGCAATAACATGTGAAACTGAAATACTTCTGAAAATGACAAACACGAATGTTTATTACCGGAGAAATAAAAAGTTTGAGAATCCGAAATTTTGAAAGAGTACATTCGAAAATTAGTAAAATTTGAATGGATCGAAAGAGAAAATATAGAATCAGAAATGATGAAAGGAGGTTGTCGAATTGTGTATGGAAATCGTATAATTAACACAGAATGTATATTATACAACCACCTAAGAATTTCGTGATACATACATGCAGAAGAGTGAATGTAGCGTCATTAAGATTTACCGCGAATTAATATCAATCATTGATCAGTCGAATAATTATCCGGACAATGCAACACGTTCCTCATAAAAAATCCCCTACAAAGAAGTTACAAGATCTAGAGATACAAGAACAGACACAAAGATTATTCCGTATCGTGTAAACCCTCTGCATTCGCCACGGTTCGACACATAACAGCGCGTAAATCGAGCGCCGATAAAAGTGCGATATTAATTATTTTCTGCTTTCACGAATCCGAATCGGCGAACACTTTCGAGCGTAATATATCGAACGAGAGGGAAAGCGGCCGGCTTTGCATCTTTCCTTTATTCGTAACACCGTGCGTGATAATGAGCCGACACTCGTTGCAATAAATTTTATCTGGCGAACGCTATACAGTGGGCCACCGACTTGCGCACATAATTGATTCCAAAAAATATACGCGAATGCTGAATGTTCGAAAGTAGGGGGATGTAAAAAAAATACGCATCAAAAACTGTGCTTTAATGTATTTACTTATTTATTTAGCTTTCGGATGTTTTCTTTATAAACGTGTCAAGAGTTCTTTTTCTTTTCGCGATAAAAATTTCCATAACACGCAGTGTCTTTTTGCATTGCCCTACTCGAGATATGCGTTCTCCATTGAGATCGCATTCTTCCATAATAGCACTAGGTTCATGGAACCCGTAAAAATGATGGATCATAGATTTCTTACTTTCAATTACAAAAATTATTAAAACACTTATTGCAAAATGCATGTTAATCTTCATCGAAATAAAGAATCTTTTAATACATTATTTATTATTTGCTTTTATAGTTTATTCTCAATTCAGACATGAGTGGTCATTGAACGTTCGTAATTCTAGTGATAGTTAATTTGTTTAGATACATACAGGCTTCATTTATATTTTTAATTGTCAAAGTCCTGACGTTGAAAGTTAATCCTTTTTATTGCAAAATTTTATTGCCGTCCTTTTGTCAAAATGTCTGTCATGTTTTATTGAGGTAATGACTGGTTGTATATGTTAGGTGATGCTGCAATATTTATTCATTTATTTTTCTACTTTATTTCCCGTATAGAAGTAAGCATGGATTTAATTCCTGTACTTCTAGAGTTAATTGAACAATATCACGGTTACTGCTAATGTCTTTCTCTGGATTTATTTTTTTAACATGTCTGTATAAACATGATAGTGAGTTATAATTATAAGAAATGTCAAAGTAGTCATTTTGAGCCCAGTTGGTAGTTGTAGTGTTAAATACGAAGTCGAATTTCTGAAAATGTGCGAAATAGCGAATCGCGCGAAAGTGGAATGCGCGAAAGTCGATGGCCGCCTGTAATTTCTCTTAGCGCCGTACAATGACTTGTTATGCAGAAAATCGACGAGCTTTCGCGATCGTAATATCACGTCGCGGCCCATTCGATACACCCGATGCTCTTCTACACGGTTCTTTGAACTTACGACCCGATAACTATGCGCCTCCTCTTGCAGTGTGCCTTTGCGAGAGACGCGCCGGCGAAACGGAAGCGAGCCAACTTTCCCCGATAGACGTCCTTTCGAAGATCAAAGTGATCATCCGTCGCCTCATCCTGATGTGCTATCTACGGACGCTTCTTTATTTCTCCGCGTTCCTCGATCAAAATAATTCTGCAGGCTATTTATTCGCCACGCTTCCGGGGAAGAATATTATTAACGACGAAGGTGGACGTGCGGGTCATGAGAGATGAGGAACATTAAAGATGACGGTGCGTTAGGTTATTGCAACAGTTTACATGAACTTTACATACTTGTATTCCGATCTGAATAACGAAGTTCTTTTTGGTTCAGCGTTTGAGGTTCACTCCGTTGACGAAATATCTGTTTGATAAGCGCGAAGGATTCTTTAATATTTTTTTATTAAAATGGCTATTGAGGTTGATGTTCGTATATTTAAGATACATGCTAGTCTATGAAATTTAACGAATTCAAATTAACGATTTGAAGATTATTGAATTTGTTCAGCATTCTAACTTTTTGGTATGGAATGTTCATGTATTTATGATACAGGCCAGGATAATGAAATTCCTAAATTTGAAGATTACTGAATTTTTTTAGCTTCCAAGCTTCTTAGAGTGGATGTTCATGTATTTGTGATACATGCAGATCTATGAAATTCGTAAATTTGCAAATCCTTGAATTTATTCAGCTTCCGAACCTCTTAAAATGGATGTTCATGTATTTGTGATTCATACAAGTTTATGAAGTTCGTAAATTTGCAGCTTCCTGAATGTATTCAGCTTTCAAACTTCTTAGAATGGATATTTATGTATTTGTGATACATGCAGATCTATGAAATTCGTAAATTTGCAAATCCTTGAATTTATTCAGCTTCCGAACCTCTTAAAATGGATGTTCATGTATTTATAATACACGCAAGTGAATGAAATTCGTAAATTTGCAAATTCCTGAATTTGTTCAGCTCCTAAATTTCTTAGAATGGATGTTCATGTATTCGTGATACATGCGAGTCTACATGATTCGTAAATTTGCAAATTCTTGAAGTTGTTGAGCTTGCAAACCTCTGATTCTTCAGACAGATGAATTCCACAGTTTTTATACGTGTATCTTTTCAAGTATAAAATATCCAGCGTAAAATATACAAATATGCAGATTGAGTAATTTTCCAAATTGCGAGATTCGCACATTTGAAAACGCATCAGCTTAAAATCAGCGAAAGAAATGTTCTTCCTAGCTCATTGGCAAATTTATTCTCGGGAAATCGTGTTTGTCCTTGCTTTCTAGGGAATTCATATTGCACAGATCGCAATTTGTGTCGTGTTCGAATTCCAGCTATCGAGATTCAAGCGTTTTATGCGCTTTTATCGAGTTAAACTTCTCCATCGACCGTTATCTCTATTAAAGCGTTAACCGCTGCGGTAGAAATGGTCGTATACCTCGTATAAATTTCACTTATGGTTATACTGTTACAAATTAGTTCTATTAACGTTATTGGGGTGGCAAAAATTTACGCTGTTCTATTCGCACGTTCCACATTTCATAAGTTATTCGTTGTTTTTAAATTAGACACCCGTGGTGGGAATAATGGATCGCTTTTTTTAATGGAAATTTGGGGACTTTGAGAATTTGAAAAGCATAGGAATCCGGGGATATGGCAATTTCTACACACACGGTTTTGGAAATTTAGAAATTCTGGAACTACGGAAATTTGAAAAATTTATGATCCTGTGGTGGTGGAAACTTGATAATGTAGATTTTTGGAAATTTTGGAATTTGGAACTTTGAAAATTTGAAAAATATGGGAATCTGTGGAGGTGAAAATATGAAACTACTGGAACGTGGGAATTTTTGAACATTGAAAATGAAAAAAATGTAGAAATCTGAGAAGGTAGAAGTTTGGGAATATTGAAATTTGAAAATTTAGAAATCTGGGAATTTAGGGATTTTAAGACTTAAAAACTCGACAAAATCCTCAGGATGTGGAAACAGTAAGATATTGGAAATTTGGAACTAAGAAAATTTGAAAAATTCAGGAACTTGAGTAGGTTGATATTTGGCAATATGGGAGGACTGCGATTTAGAAGTTATAGAATTTCGGGCATTTGGAAAATTAATATATCTTATGATGTAGAAGTTTCAGCGTATAAGAATTTGGGGATTTAAAAATTGTGGGACTTAGAAAATTGAAAAACAAAAGAATTTAGAGATATAAAAAATTGTGGCTATTAGGAATTTCAATATTTCGAAATCTCGGAACTAAAGTAACTTAAAGATTCAAAAACTTAAAAATTCATGACATCAAGTAGTTTGAGAGTCTGAAAATTTGTTTTTTATGTAATAGTCGCATCAATTACCAGGGTTATTAGAGACTGTTAACAACTTTACGAAGATAAGGTTATGGTTGGATGTGGATGATTATACAGAACTTTTTTTTTAAATTGTTAAAAATTCCTGTACTTTTACAAAATTCTATTAATGTGTCTTGGTACGACGTTGATGTGGTTGCTGAGAATTTCAACGTCTGGATATTCAATAATTTTCGCGTTTACATATTTGTTCTCATCTAGAGGAAGCTCATGCGTGCTGAATATACATATAATAATGTTTCACGCTATCACCGGAGGAATCGTCTCTCGTAGTTCGCACACGATCAGCTGTTCCGGCCATTATCACAAATTGTCCCTGCAAACGAGCGTCATCCGACGACAACCACGTTATACCTACGCTCATGCTTTCCTCTTCTGGTATACCTTTGTTCTTTAAAGAGGCTCTTAGCCTTTTTAAGAAACGATGAAACACACTGTCCTTAATGAACATTCAAACCGTCTCCTTCGAATCATTGTAAAATTTAGAACGTAACTAAAGTGAGTGTTTCGTATCTCTTTTAGTCAGAACTTCAGTTTCGATTATATAATATAGCATTTTGGAATAAAGTCAAGACTGGATGTATCTAGTGAATAAAATTGAAAAATAGTAAGTAGATGTGAAATATTTATTCAATTGCAAATTGATGATGTACTTTAATTATGCATCATATGAAACATATACAGCATATGCAACAAATGAAACATATGGAATATATGTAACATATGTAATATACACTGTAACATGTGGAACATATGCAACGCATGCAACATATGCAACATATGAAATATATACAATATTTGTAACATGTGAGGCATATGTAACACATGCGACATAAACAGCATATCAATATACCGAAATTTTATAGTGTGTGTACTTATCTGTATGTATATGTATATAAATTATACTAAAATTTATTATACATATCAGTATAATACTGTATATCTCTATATGTATAGCAAAACTTATATACACAGTAAACATATATGTATGTACGTATATGTATTTATAAGTTTTACTATATCGTTGTTTTAATAAATTTATCTACGATATTCGATTTGCGACGTTCTGGATGAGATGCGTTAATTGCTCTTATCAGCAAGAGTTTCTAACTTGTAGATTCCTGAACCACTTTCTTTCCTTACACCTATTGCATCCATTAACACTTCTGAATATCTACTAGCATATTAACGATCGTTTTACATCATTCACACAGATGTTAACACTATCAGCCAATCAACGACAAGAAAGTACAAGAGGTAATTAACACGTTCACCACCGAAGTGAAAATGAATATGTCTCGCAAGACATCTTAAAGCGAGATTCACTAGCAAATATTATTTCACTTTCACTGATTTTTAGTTTCTCAAATTCGTGAATTTACACATTTTTAATTTTTCAAATCTCAATATTGTAGTCACAAAATTTTTACAATTCACAAATTTCGAAATCTTAGATTTAAACATTTTTTATTATGAAATTACTTAGTTGTGAAATTATTATATTTTCAAATTTCTAAAAATAGAAATTTTCGAATTGTTAATTTTTCTACTGTTCCAAAAATTACAAATTTCCGAATTCTCAGATTTCCATAATTCTAAATACCCAAGCACCTTAATTTAAAAATTCTGAAATTTTCAAAATTCATAAATATTCGAATTCTAATATTACAAGTTCTAAATTTCCTAACAGCATAATTGTGAAATTTCTTTCAAACCCAAAATCTCCAAAATTCACAAATTTTCAAAGATCCAATGTTGCAAAGGTCAAGAATTTTCGAATTCAGAGATTTCCAAATGTGTAATCTCCTACGCTTCCAGATTTCTACATCTCTCAAGTATTGAACTTCCAAAATCTTGAATTTCAACTCATTTAACACTAGATTTACGAAATTTCTTATTTTAAATTACGAAAATTCGTTAGAATCCTCTGTCAAAATAAAAGTTATCTCTCGTCGAAATAAAGAATCATTGCGTGAGTTATTTTTCGTAATGTCCATTATTTACTTATTTTAATACGCGAATTAATATCAATGATTGATCAGTCGAATAATTATCCGGACAATGCAACACGCTCCTCATAAAAAATCCCCTACAAAGAAGTTACAAGATCTAGAGATACAAGAACAGACACAAAGATTGTTTTCAGTTTAGATATAAATCGCCATTAATCGCCCGTAAATCAAGCGTTAATCGCTTATAAGTCTAATGAGGTCTTAACACCTTGAGCGCCACTCAAAAACAGTTTCAATTTGTTTTAGGAAATACTTTTATTTTCTGTAAATTTTACAGACAATTCTCATAATATTCTATCCTGGTTTATTCGATAGGCTTTAATATATTTACAAAAATTTTTTTATACTTTGTTATGTTAAATGCTCGAATAAAATTAACGATAGATTTATGTACAAATTCATACAGTCGTGGACAAAATTAAGTGGTCAGGTATCATAAATAACAAAAGGTTAATTTAATTTAACTAAGAATGCCTATAAATCACAACTTTATTGTACAATTATATACATTAAATAAATGTTTTTTCAAGTCTACAAAAACATTTCACGTTCTAAATTTAAAATTTATTTCAAACATTTTAGTAAAACAAACAATTTTTTTACATTTCTGCAATGTCCACTTAATTTTGTCCATGAGTGTACGTCACCTGTATGTGGGTGACACCGCGCTCAAAGTGTTAAAACAAGCATAAAAAATTGTCCCCGTTTCGATCTTCGATTTACGACCACGCTATATCCACCAAACCGAAAACGATAGCGCCAGCACGTTTGTTTTCGTTACAACATTTAACGTAACCGTTCCGCGATAAATAATCCGCTAACTCGTTTAAAAGAACCGATCAATGCGGGTATCAATGACCTACTAAAAATGGCGTACAGAAATTTACCGTAATGCTCGAGTCGACTGCGATGGTTGATCGAGCAAGCGACCCGAATGTTAAAACGTTGGACGCGGTTTAAAGAACGAGCTCAACCGGGCAAACGGTTCACTGGGTTATCTATTAGAAGTCTCGAAACGTTATTGAGCAACGTAGGACGAGCTTACGCGATGTGGTAAGGTGTCGTTGCCATGTTTTGGAACAACTTGGAACCAAGCCCACCATCGTTCTCTCGGCTTTCTTCTTAGGATCGAGACAACGATCTGCTCCAGATTCGGCCACTTCGAGAAACAACGACGATGTATCACTCTATCCCTTCAGAGGGTTGAAATGTACATTGAGTAGGTAGAGTTGAGTAAGTTTCTTTGTAAAGTTCTTGGAATTTTATTTGTCAACGTGTGTTATAGATTTGTTAAGTTGATATGTGTTTTATCAGTGAGTTTTATACATTTGTTGTTGATTACATATGAAAAAACAACGACGATGTATCACTCTGCCCCTTCAGAAGGTTGAAATGTACATCGAGTAGGTAGAGTTGACTGAGTTTCTTTGTAAAATTCTTGGAATTTTATTTGTCAACGTGTGTTATAGATTTGTTAAGTTGATATGTGTTTTATCAGTGAATTTTACACATTTGTTGTTGATTACATATGAAAAAACAACGACGATGTATCACTCTATCCCTTCAGAGGGTTGAAATGTACATTGAGTAGGTAGAGTTGAGTAAGTTTCTTTGTAAAGTTCTTGGAATTTTATTTGTCAACGTGTGTTATAGATTTGTTAAGTTGATATGTGTTTTATCAGTGAATTTTACACATTTGTTGTTGATTACATATGAAAAAACAACGACGATGTATCACTCTATCCCTTCAGAGGGTTGAAATGTACATTGAGTAGGTAGAGTTGAGTAAGTTTCTTTGTAAAGTTCTTGGAATTTTATTTGTCAACGTGTGTTATAGATTTGTTAAGTTGATATGTGTTTTATCAGTGAATTTTACACATTTGTTGTTGATTACATATGAAAAAACAAAGACGATGTATCACTCTGCCTCTTCAGAGGGTTGAAATGTACATTGAGTAGGTAGAGTTGAGTAAGTTTCTTTGTAAAGTTCTTGGAATTTTATTTGTCAACGTGTGTTATAGATTTGTTAAGTTGATATGTGTTTTATCAGTGAATTTTACACATTTGTTGTTGATTACATATGAAAAAACAACGACGATGTATCACTCTGCCCCTTCAGAGGGTTGAAATGTACATCGAGTGGGTAGAGTTGACTGAGTTTCTTTGTAAAGTTCTTGGAATTTTATTTGTCAACGTGTGTTATAGATTTGTTAAGTTGATATGTGTTTTATCAGTGAATTTTACACATTTGTTGTTGATTACATATGAAAAAACAACGACGATGTATCACTCTATACCTGCAGAGGGTTGAAATGTACATCGAGTGGGTAGAGTTAACTGAGTTTCTTTGTGAAGTTCTTAGAATGTTTTTCTTATTAGTAGATCCTATATGTACATTAATTCTTGACTACATATGAAAAAACAATTACGATCTATCATTCTACCCTCCCATAGGGTAGAAATGTACCTTGAGTAAGTAACGTGGTATTCTTTATACAGTTCTTGCAATTATATATGTCAGTGTGTGTTACAGATTTGTTTATAGAATTACGATGTGTTTCATCAGTGGATTGTATACATTTATTGTTGATCACACGTGTAAATTAAACGAAATGTTGACTATGTAGACATTACTTCGAAAAGTGATTAGATGAAAATCGTATGAAAAATGAATTGTGAGAAAATTATATGATTTTTTAATTGTAAATAATAAACTATACTCTTAATATAATGATATAATTAATTTAGTTTAATATAATGACACATGAGAATATAATTATTACCCCAATAATATAGCACATAACTTAATAAAATAATGTAGTACACAATGAAAAATGACACCTATGAAAAGTATGTTGAAGGCATTTCATACTTCGCGTGAAAATTTACTTGGAAACAAATAAATAATTCATATTATGATCGCATAGTGTTCTCAGAATACGATATAACTTTCTTGGCACTTGTCTTCTAAATAAAGCTAAATATATATGTATAAATACGCTCCGGATTTTCAAAATTGTTTCACACTAGCGAAATTGTCTAGCACAGTTTGAGATCTAAATCTAATCAAGAACATTTGTGTAATTAATTCATATTTTTAGGGAAGTATTATAATACGTGGTATGGTTGGTATAATTCTCTTGTTCTTCTACCACGCCAGCAATATTTTGATATCGCATTTAGAAATTTATGTTCATGTGTAGTGATAAGGTTTGATTGTAATATTAAAAATTTGACATTAATATTTATTAATAATGCATTTATAACTTAATGTATTCGTTAAATTAAAAAATTTTAAATTCCTTAAATGAAAAAATCCCAAATGTCTTAAATTAAAAAATCCTAAAATCCTTAAATTAAAAAATTCCAAATTCCTTAACTTCAAAAATCCCAAAATCCTTAAATTAAAAAGTTCCAAGTTCCTAAAATTAAAAAATCCCAAATTCCTTAAATTAAAAAATTCCAAATTCGTCAAATTAAATATTCATAGCCCAAAAGCTTAAAAGTCCGAAAACTCCAGGCACCAGAAGTTGGAACATTCCGAAGTCATAAAAGGTTCGTAGCCCCAAACGTTGAAGGACCAAGGATCCCCAAACTGCGGAGGTTAAAAGCATCGAGGTACCAGAGGCCCTAGGCAGTAAAGACCTACACCAAAATGACCCAGTGGTCCCGTAAAATCGAGGGTAAAAAGGGAACGAAGGAAAGGCAAGAAGCTCGGACAGCGACGGAAAAAGGGAAGTTTCTGCGGTGCCAGATTCGTCGGACTCTTTCTTCTCCATTCTTTATCTCCAGGTATCTTCTGTGCACCAAAGCGAGCCATATCATTGGCAGAATACCTGTTTCATCGTGGAACAACGGCCTTTATACATAAATGATCAGAGGCGAGGGCACCAGTCTATAAATACAACAAACGAGACGGTTTCAGCTGCTGCTCCGGTAAAAACTCTGTCGTCGAAATGGGACGACATATTTCCACGTTAGAATCTCAATGAGGACTTAAATAAAACGGCCGCCATTAAGCTTCACTTTTTTTTATTTTCGGAAACTCCTCGATTGCTGGAACGCGTTGAACGTCCACTTCATACGAGAATTATATGATTTCATTATTCGCTTTTGGCTGGAGTGCAAATATTTGGCAGATCTGGGGATATGGACGGTTGGGAATTTTGGAATTTGAGAAATTTGGACATTTGGTGATTTTGACATGCAGCGAGTCGGGTGTTTAGGGATGTGGAGGTTTTGGGATTTGCGAATTTTGGAGATTATTAATCGTCGAGCAGTTGGAAATATAGGGATTTCGACATTTAGGGTTTTGGGAATTTGGAAATACGGGGATATTCAAATTTAGCAATTTGGGATTTTAGGAGATTGGGAATTTGGAAATTTAGAGATTTGAATATTGGGAATTTTAAATATTTGTGAAATTGGAAATTTAGGAATTTAAAATTTTTGGGAAATTGGAAATTTAGAAATTTTAAATGTTTGGGAAATTGGAAATTTAGGAATTTTAAATTTTTGGGAATTTGGAAATTTAGAAATTTAAAATTTTTGGGAAATTGGAAATTTAGGAATTTTAAATATTTGGGGAATTTAGGAATTTTTAATATTTGGGAAATTGGAAATTTAGGTATTTGGAATATTGGGAAATTGGAAAATTTGAAATATTTGGAATTGGAAATATGGGAACTTTGAAATTTAGAAATTTGGAAAATTTAGGATTTGAAAAATTCAGAAATTTGGAAATATACGAATTTGGAAATTTGCAAATTTTGGGGTTCAGATATTTTGAAACTTACAGATTTTAAAAATTGTCAAAGTCGGGAATTCACAAATATAAAGATATTAAATATTTTAGAATTCTCAAATTCAGCTACTTAAAAATTTGAAAATGATAAAGTTTGTAGGTACGAAAAATGTAAAAATTTGGAAATTCATACTCGTGAAACTGGAATAATTCTGAAAATTCCAAACACGAATGTTTACTATCAGAGAAATAAAAAGTTTGTGAGTCCGGAAATTTGAAAGAGTACATTCGAAAATTTGTAAAATTTGAATGGATCGAGAGAAAATATAGAATGAGAAATGCTGAAAGGAGGCTGTTGCACTGTGTCGTTCAATGGGAGCGCCATTGAGACGAAGCTTGAATGAATATCAATGAATGATCAGTCGAATGATTATTCGGTCAATGCGACACGATACAAGATAGAATGTTGTTCGATTATGATTTTATATTCGTAGTTGTACGTGTCGAGGGAATGTGATCAACATAGCTTACAACTCATAAATCCTGTTTCAGTGTTCAATACACTGATTGAAAATTCAACTTACCTGTCCACATCACTATTCCATGCTTCAAATTTGAGTTTCATGCATTCTTTACATATTAAAACAAGAATCAGGCAGTTTCCAATTTGTAATTGCCCAATTAACCTCGTATCCTAATCTCGATAGCTTATATTCTCAGGAAATCGTTTTATAATGTGATAATAAAAGCAATGAAATCTCGTGCGAACCATAACGATTCAATTGACACACTTATCCGAATAATCGCAATAAAACAGTAATTAAAAAGCAAATGTATACAACCATAATTCTTACGATTCCCACACGTAACCTCGTTTTTGTACATAACGACAAAGTCTAACTACATTAAAAAATTTTTTTTTTTTTAACGAAACAATTCAACGTTAATCAATTTCATTGTACATTTATGTATTAATATGGACGTATACGGTGTAAACAATAGCACAAAGAGCGAAAGACCACATTAAAGAGGAATTATAAAATAGCGTATTTTAATAGAACATCCGTTAAGTAAATTGAACTTTCGATGTTAAAATTAATGGTAAGCATAAATTGCTCGATCGTTAAGGAAACTCGATTAACCCGTGATCGTCTCGCTAATTAATTAAATCGAGCTTTCACCGTATTCTCGATGATCCATTAAGTCGTTCGACGATGATGTACCTGTCGTTAAAAGTAAAAGTACCGCTTTTTAGGGCGGTTCAAACAAATTTTTTTGTTCGCTCTCACCCTCTAAAAAGTTAGTATGTGCCGTAAAAAAAAATCCTTTCAACGTTTGACCTAAAAAATTTTAATTTTAAAGGGCGCTTAAAGCAACCGAAGCGTTTATAACATTTTTTTAATCACCTTTTTTATTTATTTACAATTATTTATTCGCCGATAGTTATTCTCTACATTAAACAATTATAGGTAATCTATAACTTGTATAGATTTTAATTTGTGTAGAATACACGTAGAATTTGTAGTTTAAATACACTTTTACGTATTTAATGTAAAACCCACAGTTTTTTAAATAATAGTTTTTATTACACGATGGATTCTTTTCGTTGTTGTTGCTATACTTGTGACAAATATTGCAACTGAACTCCTCGCTTTGCTACATCGTTAACAAATTGCAAACTTTTCAATATGCTTGACAATTTTTCTAACTTTCATTTAACAATTAATTGTGGAATTTAGTTACAAAAATATACTTATTAAAATTATTAAAATCAACCAATGACGAGATTATAGATTACACGAACTCCTATTATGGATTATACGAAAAAAGTACAGAAAAATGAAGAAAAGTTGCACTTTTATTCTGATAAACAATTAAATAAAATATGTCAGGATGTGAAATAAAATAACGGAAAGTAAAATAAAATGAATTACGATGTAAGTTGAGGAAATTATGTAACAATTCGAATTGCTTAAATACAATTCGTGATTCCTTTGCCACAGTGCCATTAAGGTCTTTTGTAGACAATGAACGAGTATCATTCGCAACAAGTCACTTTCAAAATTTTGAACAATCATCGAGTTCGCTATTTTCAGACGTCTTTATTAACACTAAAACTACCAGGGTATAATGTACACTTATTTTGAAATTATAGACGACTCTTAAAAAGAAATTGCAGTGGAAAAATGAATAGACGAACATGAAACATAAATTAACTTATACATATGTTCTTTGTCTCGATGACAATTAACAGACTACAAGAAGGCCATCATAAGCATTCTTGTAACCTGAAATAGGAAACTTGTGAAACTCATTTGACTGTATTGGTAGTTTTAGTATTAATTGATTAGCTTTACTTATTATTCATTGATTTCTCAATTATGTAAATGTGCTTTAATTTAGATAGTGTACATAGTCAGTCAGTCAGTCAGCATTGCTGTGAGATTTAATACTAATATTTAATTTTGTGCAATTTTATCATAACGACATCTGTAATCACTGAAATTGTACTTAAAAGTTGATACGTCAAAAAATCAATATATCTATAGAAAATTACTTTGAGCAATCTCTTGAATATAAATTTTTGAGTTCTTTTCAGATACTGTTAGTATAAAACTAATATTGTAACTAGTTTACCCTCATATATTTTTAGAGGGTAGCCTCTATGTTTTTAGAGGGTAAACTAAATTTTTGAGAGGATGAGTGGAACAAAATTTTTGTTTGTGAGTCATTTTAACAGTTTTTAAAGTGTCGCAACGAGAAACCCACAAGACACCGCCTGAAAATCAATAACCATTTTCAGCCAGCTCTCTCTCTCTCTCTCTCTCTCTCTCTCTCTCTCTCTCTCTCTCTCTCTCTCTCTCTCTCTCTCTCTCTCTCTCTCTCTCTCTCTCTCTCTCTCTCTCTCTCTCTCTCTCTCTCCTTTCTCTCTTCGGTGACTTTTACACGGTTTTTCTTTGACCCAGAATCCATTGCATGTAATACTTCTAAATATGTGGGACGATGGGAATGCAGATGCATAAGTAACGACCGGTGTAACAGTTCAGGGATCACAGATAATGGAACGTTGTGACACATTTTAATTTACTGTTTCATACAGTAGCCTGACGTAACATCTTCTTTATCCCTAATTACACCGGCACTATGATACCACGTTAATTTGAATAGAAGACAAAGTATAGCGTTTAGTTTGCTGAAGTAATATGCGGAGTGGTCGTATATGGATTGTATTCCTTTCACGAATTTGTAATTTTTCAGATAACTGTGTATCTGTTTATTTTATTTATTACTGCGTGTCAGTTTTAGAACTAGATGCTGTATTTTTATCTTATAATCGTGCTTAGTTTGTTAAATTAGTTTTACGAGATTTTTGAGAATTTTTATTACACAAAAATGACTACTCATTTTGTTGAAAATTCATCATTTTTGTAATTATACCGTTTTTTAAGTCGATATATATTTTCATTTATGAACATTGAAATTTTATTTTAGATAGATAAAATGATCGTAATAAAAATTTTGATATATAAAACATAATTTTACTTTGGACGTTTCAAATGAAATTTTATAATGTAATAATTTTGTAGTCACGTTTAATTTATTGAGATGATCACAGGCAACATTGATTTCGAAATTTAATGAAAAATAAATGGTATTTGTTTAATAAATTAAGTACTGAATTTTTTGTACTCTTTATTTCAATATCTAACCATTTTTGAATGTTAGAAAATACTGAAGTTAACTTTGAAATTACTAACTCATTTAAAAAAAAAAAACAACAGCAGTTTTTAAAATAATAATAAAATAATCATAAAATAATTTAGTTGATAAATTTAATTTTAATATCATCATAAGTACGATATATTACAGTTTAATAGTGATCAACTAGATGTAGTGCGGGACAATTTAATAAAAATAATTATAGTTACAATCTAATATTATCGTTAATAATGGATTTCTTAAAAATTTCTTTTTTCTAATGCATATAATTGCATTAAACTCGTAAAATTGACTACCTGTGAGTCTCGCAATAGTAGACACGTTAATATAATGCGATTAAATTTAATCCCCAAAAACGAAGTAACCAGATAGTTACAAAGGTACCTAAATGCATAGTAATAAGCGCAGGAAAAGCAATAGAATTTTATGATTCTACTTTACTATGCTGCCAGATGTACTTCAAGATACAATAAATCAGAAACTATGTTAAAGTACATTCATCCACAGGTAAATCTACCTGGCTATTCAAAGAGGATTAAGGTGCAACCCAATTCTGGCAACCATATTTTACTTTCGTTCAACGGACGTGAAATATTCTTAAAGTTTGCTCCTTCACAATTTCTCTCGTTCTGCACTGACATATAACAAGAATAAACCCCGTTGTATTCGAAGGTATTTTTACTATAACAGTTAACAACTCTAAAACTTTTTGGTTGAAAGGTCTGATGAATTCTTTCGACGTTATTATCTCTCTACTATTAATTTGCACTATTAACTGATCATGATTTTTATACATCAAATGTAGAACTCTATACATTTAGTTAAAAAATACTTATTCCGAATTACTGTATTAAACAAAGTAGTGAGTGTGGATCACTTTCTGAGTGCCAAGGGTTAAGGGTGTACCATGGACTAAAAGAGGTAGGAACTTAAAATCGGAATAATTTTTCCATCTGAAAAAGAGTCTTATATATAATCTTATATTTCTATAGAATATTTCGTAAAACAGAATTTGCAAGATGGAAACATTTTTTGGTTATTTGAAATAATGTATGTTGTGAAATGCATTTTATTAAATAAATTTTTAAATAATTACTAGAGAATGGAAAAAATAAAACCTGCTTTATAAATGATATTATAATTCAATGCAAAAATAACGAGGTAAAGTACATAAATTTCAGATGGAAAATTAAGGCAATTATAGTATAAAGACTATAATAAAAATAAATAAAAAAGATTGTAGTCAGTCAGAATTATAATAATAGGAAGAAATTTATTGAATTAAACTTATTATGAATTGAATTTATTAAAGTTTTATCTGAAGCTTCTGACCCATAATCTGTTTCTTTAATAAACAAATTTCAAATCTATGAACAAACTATGAATTAACTAAGTATTAATAAAGAATTTTTCACTTTTGCGCACCTTACAAAGTACACAACACCTTATGTCAATTCGTAAAATAATGAGAGTATTATTTAAAAAATATCATGAATTATTTATTGAATAATTCATGAATGATTCAGATTCAAGTTGCACATGTAGTTTTCCAATTACAATTCGCAATATTGAAAGGGTTATGTTAGTTCCATACGTTCGTTATAGGTCAGTAAACTCGAACGTTATAGTTAAACCACCAGTTCATAGAAAAATAACAAACAACGGGTGCAAGAAAACACAAGAAGAGAAGGTGAGTGTGCCTCTATAAATATAGTGTTCGAGGTGGGCGAACGAGGGATGCAATTCTGCTCAACTAGAGCGACCAAGCCAACCAATTTCACAGACATCGTGGGCGTCGATGAAGAAGCTTCTGCTGACACTATAGTTCACATGCACGTACTATATTCTCGAATGTTCTTTAACACGTTGACTGTCACATGAAAGCGATTGAAAATTGCGTTAGTCAGTATTTTTATTCTGAATAATCCTTAACAAACGTGTTCACGATACTTTATTATATTTGTTCTTCACGGTTCCAAGTAACTAATACAAGTACTTGTAGTTAAAAAAGTGAACAAATTTCGAATAATATGGCTATTAAATTTGCATTGGAATTTGAGCATCACCCACATATGGGTGACATGGCGGTCAACGTGTTAACCAGTTAGCTGCGTTCGACGAGTACAGTCGTCATGGAGAAGCGGCAGGATTTTGTGTCATGACACTAACAATAAATCACAATTATTCAAATCAACGTATCTACAAATGTCCACATCCCCAAATCTTTAAACCCCTAAATCCCTAAATTCCAAAATTCTAAAATGACCAAATATCCACATCTCCGAATTGGCAATCAAAGCAAATTTCTGAGTCCTCAAATTTCCAAATCTCTGAATTTCTAAATATCCAAATCTTTAAATCCCTAAATTCCGGAATTAAAAAATATCCTGATCGCAGAGTCCCCAAGTATCCAAATTTACAAATCTTCAAAGCCCTAAATTCTAAAATGAACAAATATCCCAATCTTCGAATTGTCAATTGTGCAATCCTCCGAATTCCCAAATATTCGAATCTCCAATTCCCAAATCTCCAAATCTCTAAAATCCGTAATTACCAAATATCCAAATCTCCGAGTCTCCAAACATCTAAATTTCCAAATCTTCAAATCTTTAAATACCCATATTTCGTGATCTCTAATACCCCAAATATTCTGATCGTCCGACTTTCCCATCGTCAAATTTCCGAACTTCTGAATCACCATTTTTCCTGTAGAAGCTTGCTCCATGTTGCGCAAATAAATCGAACATCCGTCCATCGATCTTGATTCCAATCAATCTTCGATTCGCAACGGAAACCGGCCGAGTTCTATTTCGAACTTTGAATAATTACTTTTCGATATACCAATGCCAGATTCGATGTTCCGGTTTATATAAAATCCATTTGCGTGCGCTTTAATTACGCGAACGAAAGAGCAGCCGAAGGAGATCGCCAATTTCCTCGGAGTCTACGCTCAATCTATCGGGGAAATTTTATTCCTAGGAGTTTGTTGTCCCCTAATTGGTCCCCGGTTTCTATCGCGAGATATACGGAAGGAATGAAAAAGGAAGAAGATCGTGGATGACGAATGGTGCACCTCCATGACCCTCGTTGATAACGATTCTTAACGAACAAGTCTGCTGATAACGCGGCGAAAATATAAATTGCTTTCCAAACGAGATACCGAGTCAATAGTTCTCTGTACGTGTTAATTAAAATGTGATCCGTCAGACAATAAAATACTGGAACTAACTGAAATTTTACCTCTAACGTCTAATGTGGGAATTATATATTTGACGGATCTTTCAGTGAGTGATAGTTTAGGAAAAAATTTGTATAATATCCTTAAATATAATTTAAGAATAATTTGTTCAAATAATTTGTCCATATGTAATACATTGCAAATATTTAAATAAACGATTATATTCGTTTGAGAAAAAAAAAACAAGTATGTTGTTATAAAATATACAAAATCAGATATATGATGCAATGAGACAAACAATATATGATTAAAACAATTATAGAAATTAATGTACATGTAATATGTGAATTAATTAATCATAATAATCAATTAATATTTAATATGTAAATATGATTATAAGGTGTATTCATATTTTTAGAAATAAAATTATGAACAATATATACTATTAAATACTTTCACCCTTCATAAGTGTTTAATGACATAATTACATATTTAAATATAAATGTAAATGTTAATGTAATTATACATACATTAAACATCAATCAAAAATTGAAGATTCAAACTTGAAGACAATAAAATATATGTCACGCATATTAATTAAAATGAAAAAAATATTATCGTACTATTGAAAGGTACAAAACTAAGAGTTTAAGATTAAAAATTATTTGTGTTCACAATAATAATTGCAGTTCCAAGCTGTTAAAATATTGACAATACATGTAATGATGTATGCACAAGCTTTTCACTGACTAAACATCGCTGAATGCCAATTCGAAGTCGATAAATATTGAACGTGCGAAGCAAATTCAGTTCCTCGATACAATTTGTCAATACTGTCAATATTCATTGACAAATTTTACTCGCCTCACACGTTCAATATGCAATGACAATGCGTTTCGCCTCGAATTGCGTTGAACCGAAAAAAGACCGATGCAATCATTGCTTTGCTCATTGTCGATATCCAGGAACATTTTGATTTCCGGCAAATCATCTCGTCAATATTTTTAACGATAATATGTCAATCTGTTTCTTCGCACGTTCGATAATATTGACAGTATACATATTGATCGTCTGTCGGCTCCTTTAAGTGGGACATTCAATCGGGGGTGGATCGAGAAACCTATTTCTGGAGGGTGAACCATTTATTGATAAAAGTTAAGAAGTAAATCAATATTTCAGTGAATATTTACCACCAACGAGAGAAATAAATTAGTACTAATTAGACGATCATACCAATTATTATTAGATAATTATTAATTATTGGGCAAGATATAATTGACACAGAGATCAGACATTATGAGTAAAATTATTTCAAATAAGATATTGTATGTGATACGATGCGGGATTTATTATTTCTAATTCTTACTTGATGGAAGTCACTTTGTTAGTATTTTTCCACACAATAATCATTACCAATTGATTATATCAAAACCATGTGATATCAAATTTAGAAATTAAAATGGGATTAACGCTAGAAGTACCGGCATTAATGCATGCTTACTTCAAAACTGAAAATAAAGTAGACAAATATATAAATAAATATTGCAGCATCACCTAACATATACAACCATTCATTATCTCAATAAAACATGACAGACATTTTGACAAAAAGACGGCAATAAAATTTTGTAATAAAAAATGCCAAACCCTAAACCAGTCATTTTGACAGCTTGGTAGATCTAGTTTCAAAAAGACATACATTTAAAAAGAATTAAATATAAATGTATACATAAATGTACAATACAACAAGTATACAAATATAAATGTAATAAGTATTAGATATAAAGGTAGATATGAAGCATTTTTAAGTAGATGTAAAAGATGTGGAGTATACAAATATGAAGTTTTAATAAAACTGAGAAATTTTTGTTCAGTAATAAGAAATACTTTCTAAGATTATAATACTTGAGAGGAAATCCGTATCGGTTTTCCACCCCCTAATCCGAGGCTGCATTCAACAAAAACCGAGTGCAAGATGTAGACACGAAAATGGGTACAGTTGAAAGGAAGAAAAGTGCGAGAAAAAGGAATTGAAAGACCATATCTTACAGTGAATAAAAGCAGTATACAGAAGAACCAAAAGGAGCGAAGAGAACAACTAAATCCTTCACAATGCGTATTGTAGTGTGCCTATTTTCATGCCTAAGAAAAGAAATACAAGGATACATTTTCGATGTACGATGCACAGCATGATTTTCTTCGGGTGTCACAAAACACACAGGATACACAATGGTCTCCCTTTTTAATTCGATATTTGTTACGAAGTAAAAATAGGTATTGGTAACGTTACTGTATCGATTCAATCCCTTTTATTATCATACAAAATTTTCGTTTTTTCTGACATTAATATTAATATTATTCAACTTTTAATTTTAATCTCAATTTTGAATCATTTACGTTGATTTATAATAATTGATTTTAATTTATAGTACGATACCTTGATTTAAAATAATCGATTTTACTTTATAATAATATACCTTGATTTATAATAATTCATTTTAATTTACAATAATATGCCTTGATTTATAATAATTGATTGTAATTTACAATAATATAGCTCGATTTATTATAATTGATTTTAATTTGAAATAATTCATCTTGATTCATAATAACTGATTTCAATGTGTGATAATGTATCTTGATATATGAAGATCCATTTAAAAAATGTATTAATATAATTACGAAGGTCATTGTGCCTCACAGTACTTTATATTTGAACATAAAGTAAAATAGGAGAAAAATAAAAATTGTCTACTACTCAATAGGTCTAACATATTATTTAAATAATCAATACAACGTACTATCAATTAAACATCTAACTAATGCAAACGTATCTACTGATTGTTAATCAATATATACTGTATCCATAAAATGAATCCCTACATGTATCGAGAAGAGAGGAAACTGTATCAAAAAGATTTCATAATTTTTTACAGAGTAATAATTATAATACAGCTATAATTCCTTCGTAATCAAATTTTTCAACAAGCCGCAAGCTTGTTGAAAATTCATTAAACAGAAACGAATAAGCGTAGTATCATGAAAGCCGCGGTCATCAAACTATTAACCGGAAATTTTTCAAAGACAAGGGCGTTAATAATGGACGAATGGCTACCGGTAATATTGGACGGCACATGGACGACCAATAAAATCAATGGGACGAGAATAGTATCGTACGTCGTTGATCGAACAAGTGCGCCTACATGCTTCAGCAACGATGTGCATATTATTGTGCACATGGTGAATGGTCTAGGTGTCGTTGCACGGCTGGCAATAAAGCGAGGTCCACAACCTGCTTGTCTGTCGTTCGTCTAGCTAACCTGATACCCGTTAATTGTCGTAAATTTATAACTTGGCGACCAGAGAAAAGAACCACGCCAATTTACAGTCGACACCAAATCTGGCTGACCCACCAAGAATACACCAACCGTGGGACAATAGTATTCTTCCTCTATCGTTCAACATTTTTTTAGGCATTTCTGAAGATCCCAACGTTCGAGGACCTCGAGGATTTTGGGATTTATGGTAACCTCAAAAATTCGAGAACTTCGAGGATTTCGTGATTTATAGCAACCTAGGGAATTTGAGCACTTCAAGGATTTCGTGACTTATAGCAACCCAGGGAATTTGAGGACTTCGAGGATTTCGTGATTTATAGCAACCTAGGGAATTTGAGCACTTCAAGGATTTCGTGATTTATAGCAACCTACGAAATTTGAGGACTTCACGGATTTCGTGATTTATAGTAACCTAGGGAGTTTGAGGATCTCGAGATGTACAAATGTGGAAAAAGATAGGGAGTTTTGGAGTTATGAGTGTGGGAATTTAGGAATTTGAGAGTGCAGCAAGTTCGAGCGCTGCAAATTTGGGGATTTAGGTATATAAGAACGTAAGAATTTAGGCGAATAGAAATATGCTGATCTAGAGATGTGGTAACGTAAATATTTAGGGACATGATAATTTGGAGATCTAGGGATTTGTGAATGTAGAAACTTGGTGATCTAAAGATATGGCCACGTAAATATTCGGAGGTCTAGGGATTTGGAAATAGAAATTTGGTGAACTGGGGATAAGATCACGTAAATATTTGGAGATATATGGATTTGAAAATGTAGAAATTCGGCGATCTGGGGATAAGGTAACGTAAATGTTTGGGAATATAAGAGTTTGGAAATCTAGGAATTTGGGATTTTAGAAACTTGAGGACATAGGAATTGGGGAATTTTGATTTTTGGGGACCATAGTAATTTTGTGATCTACGGAATTAAGAACCTAGAAATTTGGTAATCTAAGAATTCGGGTACGCAGGCATTTGGAAATATAGAAATTTGGAAACTTAGAACATTTAGGGATCTAGGGAATTTTTAACATACAAAGTTAAAGCCATAGAAATTTGAAAATTTAAGAATTTGAGTACACAGGCATTTGAACGTTTGAAAATATGAGATTCTACGTATTTGGAGAAGTAGAAATTTGACTATGTAACGTACCACACAATAACCTTGAATATAAGTAACAATGTATGATATGAATAGGATGCATATTTTCCACATAAGCATCTTTCTAACTGAGAACGATAAATTAACATATCGCACTTCTCTTAACAGACTAACTCGGGTGAATCGCTTAAATGGGCGTGTTACTCCATAACAGTACTTTAATTAAAACAACAGACTCAACGAACGATTAATAATGCAATACCGATTTTCTAGCAGAAGTGTTCCGCAAAAGTGTAACGCACCACGATGCACTTTCTTTCGTCTGCGAACGCATACGTGTGCATCCGAAGAGGTTGTACAAGTTAATAAACTCGCAACAGCACTCTGTATTTATTTCGTCTGAGGGTTGTCTGTCGTCGTTGACGAACGTGCTAATTGTCGAGGGAATTTAAGGAGGCTTGCTAATTGCGACTATGACGAATTCTTTCGCGCTTGCTTGTTAACCCTCCTTCAAATACTACACGATTCTTTATGTAGTATTCTAGTACGCTGACTGTAGCTTATCAACATTCTGATTCGTTCACATTTAATATTTTATCGAGTGACTTTTAAGTACCCGCAATTCGGAAAACAGGATATGTGGGATTAGAGATTTTGGATTTTTGTTTTTTTTTCATTTAAGTATTCTGGAATTTTGAAGCTTCGGGACTTTGGAAGTTTGGAAGGTCGAAAGTTGACAATTTTTGGATTTTGTGATTTTAACTTCGAAGTTTTGGAATTTTTTAATTTTGTAATTTTTGCCCTCCGAGACTTTGGACTTTTGAAATTTTTACATTTGAAAGTTTCTGTATTGTGAGATTTTAGAACTTCAGGATTTCGAAATTTTTTTGATTTTCTGGATTTTAGAATGAGACTTTCTAATTTTGAAATTTCGAAATGTTGCAGTTTATGTACTTTCAGATTTTTAAATTTTAGTATTTCGAAATTTTAAATTTTAGAATTTCCTGGATTTTAGAATGTTGGCATTTTGGTACTTTGGTCTATCGGAATCTTGAAAGTTTTGCACTCCGAGACTTTGGAATTTCGAAACATGGCAATTTCAATACTTCGAGATTTTTGAATTTTTAGATTTTCCAACTTCTGGACTTTGAGATTTTTGATCTGCAGGATTTTTAATTTCATGGATTTTTGGCATTTTGATACTTTGATGTAATAAAATTTTGATATTTTTGAAACCCAAGATTTTGGAATTTAAAAATTTCCCAGTTTCTGTAGTTTAAGATTTTTTAATTTTTTAATCTTTCAATTTCGGGACTGCGAGGTTTTGGAACTTCAGAATTTTGAAACGTTACCTTTGGCACACTGAAATTCTGCAATTTTTCAATTTTGGAACCTTAAAGTTTTACAATTTTAACGTGTGGAAATTGTGCAATTCTGGCTTAATAGAGTTCTGCAGCTTTGTTAATTATAAAATTCTAGCATTTTATGATTATGGAATATCGTAATTTTGGAACCTTAGAACATTTAACTTTAACATCTTATTCAATTTGCACCTTAAAATTTTAATATTTTTGAATTTTGAAATTCTTAGACCGAAATTGTTGAATGTATAAATTCTACAATTTCGAAACAGAAGAATCTTCTGTTTTCGATTTTTAAATTGAAATACACCTTTCAATGCACACTGGAAATGAACAAATATTTGTATCAATCAATTGTTCATAAAGGAGAATTTTGTTATACACTATAATATTCATTCTCAAAGTACAATTACAACAAATTATATACGCATATACCACAAATATGCGTTACAACATATATTTCAATATACATTAAATCATTTATGTACATAAATATTATTTTGCAGTATATCTTTGACAAAAAACCGGCTACCTAATTTTCCTCGGTGCAGTATCAGGTCGCGATCGATCGGTCTAGATTTAATTGTATGCATGCACGAATTAGGATGTGCTAGAGGAATTTGCGTTTAGAACAGGCTGTTAGAGTTTTGAAGGCGTCCTTAAAACGTCATCGGTGCCTCTTCTGTTCGTGCATTCGTTATTGAACGTGGTTCGTGGAATGGTACGAGGTCAGACCAGGTTTGCCCCAGTTCGTAGTCGATTTATCCAAAGACTTTTATTCGGGTTCTTTTTTTAACGCGCGTAACCGGTGACCCGTGCCTGTAACTCGTGTCACTCGTCGAAATGCGTGTCTTTTTTATTTTCGCGTTGTGCAACGCCGAGCTCTTCGAATTCGTGCGAGGATTCCTCGACGACAAATAGAACATCAGCTTTGTGACACCCGTTTGGCTTCGAAATCCTACACGGGTACAAGCTGTAGTATGTCAATTTGAAAAGTAATCGCTGTTTCGATTATTATTTAACTATAGCGTTTTTCGGTCAGCGATGATGTTACGTCTGATGTGTATCAAATGAACGATTTTGTGAAATATATGTAAAAAGTTTGTCAAAGTACTGCAAAATAACAATTGTGCACACCTTAATGAGTATAGCGAGATGTTGTAACGTACTTATATCGTATATTGTTCTAATAAAAGATTTTCCTGAAGTTTACTTACTTTTTCTTTTAACAATCTTTATTAGTAACAGAATCACATAGTTGTTTTAAAAATAATAATAATCTTTACTATTATTATAGCAACAGAGTAACATAATTGCTTTAATAATAATAGTAATAATAATAACAATAATAATCTTTTTAATAATTACTGTTCTAAAGTATTTAAAATAATAGCAAAATCTAAATATACCAATTCTTTTTAATAGTCGTTTAATAAACTGTTTTAAATTTCTATATTGCTGACATTAAAAGAATGTTTGATCACAACTTGTGTAATAATCTAAATCGTACATAATAACAATTATTATTGTTGCAAGTGCCCCTGAGTAAATGTCAAAATAACTAATATTAATTTTATGCCAATGTGTATTGATTTTAATATCTATATCAGTATTATGTTGGTTATGAATAAATACCTTGGCTACCCTGTCGATTGACCACTCGATTTTGGTTTGGATGAAAAAAATTATTGCAGCATCTGAAACAAAGAAATATGATGTTAGAAAATTTTATAAAGCAATGATACAAAGAATGTTAAAAGATTTGGTACAGAATAAAAAGACTATAGCAATATACATATGCATCGTTGCTGAAATACCATAATTAATTTTACCATTATTAAAAATATGAATTAGTAGTAAATTATGTTAATCATAGTAATTTTTAATTGGGAATGAATTAAAAATTTTATTAGATTTATAAATGCTAAATGTTACTAAATAGTACTAAAAAAATAAATTTTAAAATACAACAGTTCATTTATTTCTTTATATTTGTTATTACAAATATTCATGTTAAACAGTCCCTTTTGTTGCATAAACATATATTTTTATCTTCCACCCTTTTCATGCATATAGAAACTTACATATTCTTTTCTCACTTCTTATAAAAATCTGAGCACAATGCGACGATCATTAGAATGAAACTCATGCTCCTTAATAGAGAACATTATAATTAGAATTATGAACCGTTTCTCTGTGTTTGACCTCGGTTAAAAAATATTCATGCATTATAATGAACCGCAATACCGCTATAACGTTATATTATTCAATGAAATGTGGAGGCACGCGTAGAATAAGATTATATAAAACTTGATTCCCATTTTAGATGCAACAGAATAGTTAAAAATAAATGTTTTATTTTAAATTTCACTGTAATAACACGCAAACGCGACAGTACGTCCGATAATTCTGCACGAAGTTGAAATAATTAATTATGAATCTTGTATACTGATACTAGTGACCCCTGAAGATTTTTTCTTCTCATAAATTTTCCACCTACCCGAAATAATTGAAAAGAGATTGCAATAATCACGGAGATATCGCGTTTCGTGTAACAAATTGCTTGTTTATTTTAATAATCGCATCAATGAGCGATTAAAAATATCTAGCAGAGTTCATCGTAGTAGAAAGTAAATAACCAACGCGGTTATTGAGGTTAAAGGAAAATAAATTTTGTTCTTTTTCATTTTGCTACTCATTATTTCGGTAATATGGAATATCGGAGATTTGGTAAGTTGGAAACTTGGGATCTTGGAAATTTGAAGATTTGGAAAATTAGAAATTGGTACATTTAAGAAATTCTGAAAATTAGAAACTGAGAAACTTATAAATTGGAACATTTAGGAAATTCAGAAAAATAGAAAGTGATTGTAGATATTTAAAAAATCAGAAAACTAGAAATCGGGATGTTTAGAAGTACAGAAAATTAGAAAGTAAGACATTTAGAAATTGAGAAAAATGAAAAATTCGTAATTACGACATAAAAATTCAACAAATCAGAAATTAAGTTGGAACTTTTAGAAATTTAGAAAGTTAAAAATTGGGAAATTTAGAAATTCGAAACATTGAAATTTAATGATTTACGAGGTTGAAAAATAACAAATTTTGCAACATAGAAAACAAAAATTTCTAAAATTTGTAACTAAAAATAAAAATTCTAATCACCATCATATCACAAATTACATATTTACTAAATAACCACACGAACGAGAGATTAAAAGTGTCAAGTAAAGTTCATCACACTAAGAAGTAAATAGTCACCGTAATTTTTGAGGTCAATGAATGATAAAATTTATTTAAATTAACAGAAAAACGCTCACTATTATCAAACTATGTAAGATAAACTCAAAATCAAACTCGCTCCTCAATCATAGAAAAGATTAAGTCCTCTATCATGAATAACATCATCCGCCATATCGAATGTCCGTCTTTGAATTATGTTCTAACCCTATTTTCATTTCTTGGCAGCGACATCGTCGAAATAACGTTTTGTTTTCGGCGCATATCATTGCATTTAACGATTTCAATTTGCAATATTGTATATTACTGTACAAACGTCACAGGATGATTTGTAGCAATTAAAAAAAATATGGGTTTGTATTAATTAATTATGAACATGATCATTTTGAACATGATAATTGATTAATAGAATAAATAGCAATAACAAAACTAGGATCCAATATTACCAAGTACCAATATTAAATTTACTGTACTTGAACAGTACCAATATTGAATTTACTGTTCAAATTATTAATAATGTTAGTAGTAATAGCAATACCAATTTGCTCTACAATACCAAGTATCAATATTAATTACCAATAATCTCATTAGTGCCAATACCAATTACTAATGCTGACAGGTATCAATATCAATATCTTCACTAATACCAATGCCTATTACCAAAGCTGATAAATACCAATATCAATATTCTCACTAATACCATTACCAATCTCATTACCAACACTGATAAATATCAATGCCAATACCAATTCTACTACCAATATCAACGGCAAGATTATCAATAGTAATTGCACATAACCATAACAAAGCAGTACGCTGACTTAAAATGCAGCTGACTTTCACGATTACTACACTTTTATCCCAAACATAAAACATTCAAATACAACTTTCAATTTCTGTGATAACCTCACTTTGTAGATAACCATAACACCAATCCCAATTGTTTAGGAAAACAGTGTGTTAAGATAGAATGCAAATATAAAACATTTAAACGCAACTTTCAGCCTCTATAATAACTTGATGTTGTAGGTGAGCATAGCTCCCATAGTTGTTTAGAGTCGACGACAGTACACTAAGTTAGAACGCAACTAGCTACCGGAGAATGTTTTCTTGCGAACTTTAAGCAGAGAAGGAGGGTTGTGATAAAAAGAAGCAGAGATGCCGGCACTTCGTTATCGGAGATAGTGTTAGCACAAGCAGAAACGACGAAGGGCTAATTCAAAAAGGACGATAAGAAGTCTGGTTAGAACAACACGAATCCGAGAGAGACAGAT
Organism: Coelioxys conoideus; assembly: GCA_947623535.1. Lineage (NCBI taxonomy): Eukaryota > Metazoa > Arthropoda > Insecta > Hymenoptera > Megachilidae > Coelioxys > Coelioxys conoideus. The sequence goes on along the minus strand of OX392456.1, from coordinate 12,949,093 downwards.
AAACTGATAACCCTGATAACCCTTATCGCACCACCGTTCTTCGTCTTCCTCGTTCCGAGTACGATAGGTTCAATTATTGTCACCAAGATAATCGATTCGATGATTCATTATATACGTTGTCTTTTGGTCGTTCGTAATCGTTGTTGTTGTACTTCGATTGGTGTAATACGTGGACTTATTTGGTAATGTAAATAATTAATCGATGATTATGTTCGTGTAAAGTATTGATACAATGAAGTGATCAGATTATTGATATACATTTCTGGGTAGCTACTTTATGTTGCAGCGTTAATGAATACTTGGTATAAGCGGATATACCTGCATGTCGATAGGTTTGGAAATATTTTATGTATAAACCTGAAGGTTTAACAAATTGGAAGTTTTTAGATCATCAAAGTTTAAAATATTTATATTTCCGAATTAACAAATTTTCGATTCCCCAAATATAAATGTTTTCGAATTTCTACATTTTCAAATTGTCACGTTATAGAAATTGAAAATATGTAAAATATAGAATTTGAACATATTTAAAGTTCCAAATTCGAAAATTTCTGAATTGTCTAAATTCCAGAATTTTCATCTTTAAATTCTTAGATTGCAAAGTTCCTAAAATTTCATATTTTAAAAATATAAAAATTTCAAAGTTTTCAAATTCTCACTTTCTACAATTCTGTAATTCTCAAAGTTCCAAACCTCTGAATTTGTACATCGTCAAATACCATATTATTGAATTTAAAAATTATTTATATTTTAAAATTTCAGAATTTCCACATTTTCAAAATCTCAAATTTCTAAGTTTCTAAATTCCATAATTGTTAAATTATCAGAGTTTCATTAATCTTATTTTTAAAATATTACAATTTCTATAGCCTCGAATGCCAAATGTTCAAATTCCTAAATCTCCAAGTTCCCGAATCACCAAACTCTTAATTTAAAAATGTCCAATTCATCGAATTTTCTAAATGAACAACTCATATACACAAATACGTCTGAATTATAAAGTGAGCAATCAAACCTCAACGAGTTATAGAAACTCTCCCTTATATTACGGTCGTTTTTCCTAGCCGCCTAATGCGAGAGAACTATCGTATTTGTGCACGTACACGCGAATAACATGTACTTTGTTAACTGCGGATATAATTGTAACTGCAAAAATTTCTAAGAGAAGGTACACGCGATTATTGCCGTTGGTTAACCAGCATATCATAATTAGGACAAGCTGGGATAATGCGAAATAACGCGTTGAATTACTGGCAAGAGTGCAAGGACGCGGGAAACTAAGCCGATTAACATACAATAATAAAAATTACACACATCCGACCGGTTAATTAGATGGGAATCGTTTTCTTTAGACAAAGTTGTGCGGCATTGAAAACTCGTTGAACGTTTCCATTATGGCGCAGCTTTTTGCTATTTAATACAATCTACAAATACACCGAGCATGGTACCAAGATGCTTAGAAAAAGAAAAGGAAAATTCATGCGAAAATAGGATTTGAAAGGAAGTCCGTGGACTTTCGAATTATTTTTATATTTTTCTTATGGTCGTTAAATTTTAATCCCATATTAAGATAGGAATAAAAATAAGATTATTTCTTGTACGATCATTTCTTCTCAGAGAATTTTGCAGTATACATTTGGGTATACATTTTTTTTATTGAAGTATTAGTTTGAATACTCTTATCGTAATTGCTTCATTCTATGTTAAATTTATAATGCTAGATAACGATGGTGTCAGATAATGAACACCCACAATAAATATACAATATATACAGTCAATGTATAAAGTTAATTCGATGCATTTATAACGAGAACAGTCCCTTGAACTCATAATAATTTCAGTTCAATTTGTTATGAATTTTATCATGTATTTTTTGATAAACAATTGCACCCGAATAATTAAGATAATTAGAGACGAAATGAAAGATCAAAGTTTAATATTTAATCCTTTGCACTGGAAATGATGTTTGTTATCGGCAAGTATCTGAAAAGTTTAGGCACTTTTTAGAAAATTAATATTTTCTATTATTAATTGCCTCTGTTGCTCATTTCATTACGGTTAAACGTCACATATAATAACATTACATATAGGTTTAGGCAAGAAATATTTATTCAAATTATTCTATTAGGTCAAATGGCGAATCTGAATCGCCGTTCGAGTACAAAGGGTTAAGGAACGAGATTACTAATATGAACATAATTTGACTATCCGCAAATACATTTCCAAAACAACTGCTTTTTAAAACGTTCCTTTTATTCTCCGTTTACTGAAATTTCTAAAGAGCGAGGTTTGTTATTATTGTAATCTCTTCGATGCCAAATAAGCGATAGAGTCGAACGAAATTAAGGATGATTCAAGCTCAGAGCACGAGTTTCGACCGGGCGATGAATTATGAATAAGAGCGTGAGTAACGATTTCTGCGTTCAAGAATTGTAGGGTTGCAAACACATTAGTTTAACGTGAAAGCGTTAGACGCAATAAATAGTTTGGGAACGTGTTATCAAGATAGCAACGGCACAACTCGATGAATCAGACGGTGGTAGCTTTTCAGATTTTACCCCGATGAGTAATCCGATGTTCCAAGAACTTATGTTCACCACCCACCCAGTCCGTCGTTCGATCTTCTTTTTTTCCGATGGCGCGGGATAAATTAATTTTTTTAGTTTTTCGCATCACAGTTCGTGCGATAAATCTTGTCGACGTTACAAGGCAAGATGAAAATACCATCGGCACAACGAAACTTTGTACCGTTCGCGAAAGAATTCGTGAACTATGTTGTACGATGAAATAATTCGATACGAAAAATGTATATTTAAACGAGGTAAATATTGAATTCTACATCATTTGTCGGTGAACGGAATTTTTTAAGAATTAGAATCTGGTGGAATTCATATTTTTGAGAGGTTTAGGGGTCTATATGTTTGAGGGGTTGGAAATTTAGAGATTTGAAAATTTAGGGATATGGAAATTGGGAGATTTGCAAATTTAGGGAACTGCAACTTTAGAGATTTGCGAATTGAGGGAATTGGAAATTTGGAGATTTGGACATTTAGGGATATGGAATTTGGGAGATTTGCAAATTTAGGGAACTGCAACTATTGAGATTTGCGAATTGAGAGAACTGGAAATTTGGAGATTTGGACATTTAGGGATATGGAAATTGGGAGATTTGCAAATTAAGGGAACTGCAACTTTAGAGATTTGCGAATTGAGGGAATTGGAAATTTGGAGATTTGGACATTTAGGGATATGGAATTTGGGAGATTTGCAAATTTAGGGAACTGCAATTATAGAGATTTGCGAATTGAGAGAACTGGAAATTTGGAGATTTCGACATTTAGGGATATGGACATTGGAAGATTTCCAAATTTAGGGAACTGCAACTTTAGAGATTTGCGAATTGAGGGAACTGGAAATTTGGAGATTTGGACATTTGGGGATTCGGAAATTTGAGAATTTAGAAATTTAGGGGTTTGGACTTTGGATATTTGGAAATTTAGAAAGTTGAACATTTATGGAATTGGAAATGTAGAGATTTAGAAATGTAGCAATTTTGAATAGCTGTTGAATCTGCGTAGAGATTTGAGTGTCACCCATATATGGGTGACATATTTCGAATAATATAGCTGTTGAAACTGTGTCGAAATTTGAGTGTCACCCGTATATGGGTTAAAATTCGTCGATTTTTAACACTAGGTTTCCGTCAAACTGACGGATACTAGATTTCTTACTTTCAATTGCGAAAACTATTAAAAAGTTTATGTTGAAATGAATGTTAACAATCATCGAGATAAAGACTCTTTCTGTACACTGGCATAAGTATTATCCATTTAATTCTTTTTTATATTTACTTCTTTTTATATTTCATTTCCAATTTAGATGCAGGTGGTCATCGAACTTCCGTAAATCTAGTGTTAAGCAGCTGCATAGGTTTAATTAAGCGTCAGAGAGTGTTGGTCCTTGGCTAGCAGTATCTCCCCCCGGGTTCTTCTGAGCGGGTGCAACCCAATGATCGTGTGCTTGTACAGGGTGGTGCGATCTCTGTAGCTGACGTCATTTCTTTCCCAGGACAAAGCTCCCAGCAGCGAGGGGTGCGTTTATGTATCCCAGGAACATGGATGGGGCCGTCGGATGGCGCCGGGCGTCGAGACGCTTCTCAAACTCTCGCAACAAAACGTACGTCAACCCCCGTAACAACTACGATATTCGCCCTGGCTGTTTTCTCTCGTCTTTCGATTCTTTTCCCTCTTTTTTTAAACCCTCTCTCTGTAAGCTACCTATCCTATTTTCTCCATTATTTTCCGCCGAGCCTCCCCTGTTTTTCCATTACGTTGTTCTCCGTTTTTCTGCGTTTCTTCTTTATTTCTGGGGGGCTAATTCCGCTGTTCGCGGCCTCGCACGAGTTCAACGAATCGGGCTTTTGTTCTTTGCTCGTCCTTGCGCGAATATTCGGTGTCGGAGCTATTCGAGGTATTCGTGAGGGGAGGGAGATTGTGAGACGTTACTGAAACTCATTTGGAAACAGAGGCCGTTCGAACGTTTCTGGGAACTCGAGATTCGCGAATTATGGGACTTCTAAGTTGTAATGTTGCAAATTTTTAAATATCTAAGTTGTAATGTCGCAAATTCTCGAATATTTAATTTGAAAAGTTGCAAATTCTGGAATTTCTGTTGTGAAGTTGCAAATGTGGAATTTATTATATTTACATAGATGGACGTTTATGTATTATGTGATGTGGAAATTAAATTTCAGTATTAAAGAATTTGGAAACTTCGAATTGCAAATTTGGGTAATTTCGAAAATTTTGAAATTAAGAAAATTTTGAAAATATGCGAACGTGAGTAATTTTGTAATCTACGATGATAAGTTTGGAAATCTGGAGAATTTATGAATTCGAAAAATTTGGAAATCTGGAGAATTTATGAATTCGAAAAATTTGGAAATCTGGAGAATTTATGAATTCGAAAAATTTGGAAATCTGGAGAATTTATGAATTCGAAAAATTTGGAAATCTGGAGAATTTGCGAATGTAAGAAATTCCGAAGTCTAGAAAATTTACAAATCATGGCAATTTCATCACCAAATTTTAAAAATGTCGAAATGTGGGACATTTGTCAAAATAGGAAATGTGGAACCCTAAGGAGTCTTCGGACGTAAGAAATTTGATAACCTGGGGAATGCGCGAATTTGAGAAGTTGGGTACACTTCAGGGAATCTGAGAATTTAGTAATAATTGAGTACTTTTTATGCCTAAACATTTACAGAATCAAGAAATTTGAAATTTGAAGATTTGGAGGTTTGAAAATGATGAAGTTCATAAAGAAATTCGAATACCTAAAATTTGTTAGCTCCGAAAATTTCTAAATTACTAATATACACATATATTGTACTAGTGCCAAAACCTCCTTTTCCTTATATCGCCATTTTCTTATCGTTAGAGGAAACTGCGAAAAAATAGTTTCATTAAAAAAAGAAGGACGTATATTACAATAATCAAAGCTGAAAGATTTCAATCAAAAATTTGTACAAAGCTGTAAAAATGACCAAAAACCGTGAACGATAGTCGAAAAGTAATAACTACAGGCTCCTGATGAAAACTCGACAGGGGAGTACATTGAACCGCGAATGTCCGACTGAATTTAATTTCACCCCCCCGTGCGATCCATCGATCAGAACATCCTACTTCGCCGTCGCTCGCTCGACACTTTGATTATTTAATATCCATTCGGATTCAGTCACCAGCTGGGAGATGCTTTTCAATAAAGATGGAAATTCGTCGAGTTCGATGTTGAAAATCCGAGGACATTCGATCGGCGAGGCTTCGAAAAGGAATAAGGGTGCCGTTTTTTTTATCCTGGCAACATGCGAGGGAGGCGAAACGACGTTGCCGAGCGTCGAGACGCTTTTCAGACTGTCGTAATAAAACGTCCAACAACCCCTATCTAATACAACCATTTCCAAGAACCGTTGTATTTGCATGAGAACACCGTTTAATGCGGAATGATGTTCCACGATAAGCATCGTCCTCGTTAAAATATGCTCGCTCGGATTTCGAGTCCCTTTTTCATCTTTTATGGACCGTTCTGTTGCTGAAACGCTTTGAATTCTTATTCATCGATAAAGACAGTCTACGAAGACGTTCGATCAATTCTCGATAAATGTAAATTACTAATCGCAGCTCCAGACTGGTTATCAGAGGGACGACGAATATAATTAATTTATAACTAGTTCTTGTTTGGAAAATTTCTATTCTAAATTTTTTTATGTACTCGTAGCAAGAAATTTTTGCTTTTATATGTTTTGTGTTAATATTATATATATATTAATTATACATATGTGCACGTTCATATACATAAATACATATGTTATATGTACATATTCTGTATGTATCTATATGTATATGTATCTACATACGTATGTATTTACATATGTACACACCTAATGATACTACACATATAAAAATTTAATATATGATATCGTATATTAATATTAAACTGATATTTTATTTAAAGTTACAGTTCAAGGTATTATGAAAGTTATGATTAAAAGTGTCATCAAGATTATGATTAAAATCACGATTAAAAGTATGATTAAGATTATGATGAAAATTGAAATTGAACTTATTAAAATTATAGTTAGAATCATGAACACAGTCATGATTAAAATTGGGATTGAAATTATGATTAAGGTCATGATTAAAATTATGATTTAAAGTATAATCAAAATTAAGATTCACGCTATAATCAAAATGACAAAGACAATTACAATTAAAAATGTAAATTATAATTCATCATACTTGATGATTAACATGAAATCTTACAAATATGAATTTACAATTTGCAATTTACGTATTGTCGTATAAATATCAAAACTAATTATTTATGAATAAGATTTTACCTATTATACATTATCTTGTATTGTCCTGTACAACATAAAACAATTATATTATAGTAGTATATGCAACACATTGTATAACCTTGTATAACATTATATAACAATGTATAACATTGTATACAACAAGGTATAACATCGTAGTACAACGTATTACAAATTATACTACTATAATATAATTGTTTCATGTTAAAACTAATATCACTAAAAAAAAATATATTCTTAAATAAAAATATTTTTGTTATATTTCCTCGATCTGGTACACATATCGTTAAAAATATCACAGATAAAAACAAAGTTGGTACAGAACAATACATTTTTCCATACGAACACAGTGTTCCGTATGCAACTGCGAAATTATGTAGAACGTTTACCGGTTGAAGATGACTTAAACGATTCGACGAACGGTGGGCAAGATTTTTCCCGACGAAAAAGGAACTTCCCACGAGTTTTTCCGCGAGTCGCACGGTTTTTTCAGAGACTTTCTCCCTGTGGCTCTTCTCTCGTTTCTTCGTCCCCGTTAAACGCACACCGTGCACGCGTTGCGAGAAAAGAACAAGACGAGAGAGCAAGGCCTCTCCCGCGTCCGTTGCACCGGGTTTTCAGGGTTTGTTGCTCCGTTAATTAGATCGTCCGCAACGAGAACCTCGCAGTGGGGAGGCCAAGAACTCGCCTTAACGATCGCTACACTGATGGAAATTTAAATTTGCCGAGTCGATGAACCCCCCGAAACCCGAAATCGTACCCGATCCACCGACTGTTTAATCGAACGCTCCCGATTTTAATCGATTTTCGTCTATCGAGTACAACTTTCGATCTGTTGTAGCAATTAACACTGGATTTACGGACGTGTAATGATCACTTGTTTTTAACACTAGATTTACGGAACCCATCAAAATGACCAAGAAAACTATTATAATGATATAATTATAGAATAAATATTATAATAATATGGTGTTTATACGAATATGTAGAAATCGAGAAACATATACACTCATGGACAAAATTAAGTGGACATTGCAGAAATGTTAAAAAATTTTTTTTTTTTATTACAATGTTGTAAATAAATTTTAAATTTAGAACGTGAGATATTTTTGTAGATTTCAAAAAAACATTTATTTAATGTATATAATTGTGCAATAAAGTTTTGATTTATAGGCATTGTTAATTAAATTTACCTTTTGTTATTTATGATACCTATCCACTTAATTTTGTCCACGACTGTATTTGCAGAAAAAAGACAAAATTTATTGTTGCTGGAGGAACATCTGACTCGGTGACGTCTTCCCATTTTTCACTTAACAATATGTTATCATTTTTCGACGTGCTTCGTCCTGTATTATTTATATTGCTACCACTATCTATGGGATTTATATATCGTCCTATTAACACTAGATTTACGGAACCCGTAAAAATGACGGATCTTAGTGGATTTATTTTCAATTACGAAAATTATTAAGAAATTTATGTCAAGGTGCATGTTAAGCCTCGTCGAGATAAAGAATCGTTCTATAAACTGATATTATCTATTATTTCCTTGTTTTTATACTTCATTTTCAATTTAGACATAAGTGGTCATTAAACGTCCGTTAATCTAGTGTTAAATTAAAAGTAGAGTAGAGGAGAAACTAAGTAAAGTATGATATGTAAACCGGCTTATACAATGATCCATTATCTTGACAAAAGCTAACATACATTTCGATACAAGCTTCTTTATAGTTTTTGCAATTTAAAATAAGAAATGTGTCATGAGTCATTTTAATTCGTTCCGTGAATCTAGTGTTAATAGTAAAACTATTAAAGGGGTCAAATGATCCTTCTACGAATTTCCTACTTCAAATGACAAAATTTTTATGATGATTGTTATCAAGATAAAGAATTTATAAGTGTATTCATTTATGTTTCATCGTTTGTTCATTTATCTTTTAACTTCAGTTTGAATTACAAAATAATTGTACATTGCACGCCGGTCGTTTTAGTGTTAACAATATAAGTGAAAGAACGGTATAACTGCGAATGTACTAAATCGGAATTTGCGACTTCGAGGATGTGAGGTTTGGCAATGAAGGAATTTGAACAATTCGGTTTTTAATTTGGGAAGTTAGATATTTGTGAATTTGGATATCCGAAAGTTTGGAAAAGTAATAAACTTCAAGAGATATGGAAGTAGTGCGTTTAGTTGGAAATTTTGAAAATTGAGAATTTGGAAACGAATTTGGGATGTCAGGAGTTCAGGGAATTGGTAAATTTGGATGTGGACACTCAGAAGTCCAGGAAATCGGGAAATTTGAATTTGAGAACTCATAAGTTTAAGAAATTGGGAAATTGTAATTTTGAAGCTCAAAAGTTTTGGTAATTGGGAAATTGGAGTTTGAGAACTCAAAAGTTTTAGAAATTGGGAAATTTGAATTTAGAAACTCAGAAGTTCAGGAAATTGGGAAATTTGAATTCGAAAACTCAGAATTTTAGAAAATCGAGAAACTTGAATTTGAAAACTGAGAATTTTAGAAAACTGGGAAATTTTAATCCTGAGCAGTTGGAAATTTGATACATTTGAAAATGGAAAATTTAGAAAAGTTAATATCAAAAATAAAAACACTATTCGATAGTATTTAACTAACTAACTTGTTAGCGTGTATTATATAATATATATTTAATACTGTAAGATTTGCTTTGTAATATTTCACATCAAACATAAACACTGTAAAGTACTTATATAAAACTAAAACGAACGATCAAAGTTTTCCGAAGTTGAAGCATGCTAAGTAGATGAACTTCGAAGTGTATTTTGCGTAAGTGGGAACTATTTATACTTGCTAATGATAATATAGAACAGGTTTAACTAAGAAACATTGAAATACGAAATCAAATATATGTTAAAAATTCTAAAACTGTTGATATTGTGGAAGACGTAGAACAGAAATATTTGGAAAATTGCCACGGGATACGGGGTATTTATTTATTTGAAAATGCGAAGTTTGTTTAATACTGTTCGGAATTATGCAGCACGTGTTTCTACCCCGAGTTTAACATTATTCTATTTGTTTATCCCGTTCCATTCTATCTGTTTGCAAACGACTTTATATAAACTGAATTGGAAATAGTTAATAGAATTCCTATTGTCGCAAAAAATATGACAAATCAACAAAGAAATAAGAAATAAAATATTATTTATTTCGAAGTCAATTTTAAATATTACTTCTTTCGAATAACTGATCATTCGTTGACCAAGTTTTTCCTAATTATTGAGAATAAGTTAAATTTCACAACGTGATCTCAATTCACAATTCCACTGTTTCACAATGATTTGTTGTGGCTAAAACGATACCGATGTCAGTAACAGATAACTTTGGTACACGATCAATCAAAAACAAATAATTCGACCAATCTTATCTACTATATGTCTCAATTATTGTAAATTTAAAATTCTTGTTCTAAATATTTGCTTGAAATAAATAACTTAAAGTGAAACTTTTTTGATCATGTTGTCAATTTACTAAACTTTACGATATCAGATAAAAAATTAAGACAAGCTGTTTTTATTCAGAAAACGAATGTTGTAAATACTCGATACTTAACAACGCTATTTAACGAAAACAATGCTACGATTGTAGATAGTGTTTTTAAAATCTCTTCTAGATAATACACGATACAAGTAACTGGTATTTTATTAGAGATAATAGAAACCTGTGGACTCTTATATACTTAAATTGTTATATAACCTATTTAATTTTACGCGAATTTGTAACATTTAAAATGGTTTAATAACTTTCATATTAAACAATAAAATAATATTCTATCGCAAAACGTTCTTAATTAATTTCCTGAATATTTGCTTCTTTTTCCATGACTTTTTTAATAAATTAATAAATTACTATCGACAATTAAATATCAGAAAATAACAGTATGAATGAAATACAAAAACAGATCACATCAATGACCAATAATTAAAATATAAATTGAAAAAATAATTCAGACAAAACTTCAGTCAAATCACCTGAAAAAATGTATGTAAAATGTAAATGTATTCAAACCTTACTATTCGAAATAGAATAATTGTCTACTTCTGTAGTATCTATTAAGAGTTACATATGTATATCGAGCCAACGATAAAGCATATTTTGTTTTATCATTTTATGACGTTAAGAATCAACATTTTTATGATCTAACAACATTCTTGCAACTGAATTTACAAGAACAAACGACACATCTGTAACTCAATTTACGAAATTCGCGATCGATAATGCATCGTGATCGAATTTGCGATATGCACCGATCGAACAAACATTTTCTTATCATTAAACACGCGATATCCGGATAAACTTAGTCAGTTTATTTGGCTAACTACGTTGTTTGCACGGCGAATTCGCAAATATTAACTAGCTTTATAATATATCCAATTTACGAAAATATACACGGTAATAGTGTGTATGAACACACGTGTGTACACGCACGACGAAGCAGAGCTACTTTTGGCCACCGGTGTGTAATTGTTGACTTTGAACCTCTTTCATAAAATCTCACGGAAGTCGGAGATAAACTAGTCAATGAACTATAAAAATAAAAATAGAACCTAGTAGACGATTTTCTACGAGATTTTACTAAATATTTAAATTTGTGATTATAAATTTTCATTACATTATAATAAAGATCGATGAATTAGTCTACGCTTGAAAGATAAAGCGTATGTGGATCTAGAAACTAGTGTATAATTTTTTCCATGATTACTTTTTACATGTTATCTATATCAAGTTTTGCATTCTTTTTGATGGTTAAAATTATCAAATTATCATTTCAGTTCAATTATTTAAAATGTTATACAAACTTAATTATTTACGAAATTTTTCAAACTCGTTTAATTGACCAATTGTTCGATCATGATTATTTAAAAAACTATTCAAACTTGATTACTTAAAAAAGTATTGATCATTTAAAAATCATCGAGAGTTGATTATTTAAAAGATTAATCAAACTTGATTCCTCCAAAATTTATTTAGATTTCAATATGATATATTCTTTTATACTAAGTCGTTCACTCTTCGTCCATATTTACATAGTTCCAAGCCAAGGTAATATAAAATATATTTTTAAAAACGCTATAGTATAATATGCTATGATATAAGAAGCTCTTAATATTTCTCATTCCACCAGTTTAAACACACAAATAATTTAACAAATTTTCTCCGAAGAAAATGATGAAATGACAATGAGTTTTCTTTTGTAAATAAGTAGAAAAACTCTGAATAGATAGGTAAATAATGCACTTATCATTAAATCCAAAAGAAAATCCTCAAAGCATCTAATCTTCCTGAATTACATCTTAAAATACACCAAAAAATGAAAAGTTATAGAACATTTTAATACGTTGACCACAATAAGGCAGTTGAAAATTCGATTAGGTAACACTTTTATGATTAATAAATCTAACCAAATATGTCCACAATATTCTATTTAATATTCACAGTTTCAAGTAATTAATACGAGTATTTCCAATTAGATAGACGAACAAATTCTCAATAATACATACGATCGATTCACATGGAAATTTAAGCGTCACCCATATGTGAACGACGCGGGTAGTCAAAGTGCTAGGCAAACGGGTCGTTTTAAGCAGAACTAGGAAATAAGTGAAACGGTGAAAATAAACAGAAACGAAACGACGAGTTCTCAAAGCCAACAATAATCGGTTCCTCGCCTCTGGATTCGATCGGGCTTTTAACGAGATTTCGATATTAACGAGATGGTCAGCGGTATCGAACGGAACTATCTATTGCTCCACTAGACCGTCAGAAATTCGAGACCTTTCGGTTAGCAAAAATAGAACCGAAACACGTTCGTCTTCTTTCCGTCTTTTCCGGACTCTCGAATGCTGTTGAAGTTACTTCTAAACGTGGCACAGCCGCTCACACTCGAGGCAATTAAATGCGGAACATGATTCACGGGACGATCTACGAGATCGTGATGCAACGATCCTTTCTATACGGGTTCGTATCTTGCAGTGAAACGGATCTTTGTAGAAAATAGGAAACACGAGCGTAGATCAGGTCACAGCATCGTTTAAGTATTGGGGAGACCAGAAAGTAATGTCTTTTTTTTGCAGTAAAGTCAAACAGATAAATTTTGAATACGTTTTTATTTTTAAAAAATGATGTAATCACCCTCGTTATCAACGACCTTTTGCCATCAATTGTACAACTTTTCTATGCCGGATCGATAAGAATCAATTGACTTTTGAGCAAAATATCTGAAAAAAAAAAAAAATCTGCATGCGCAAGAACGACGTTACTTTCCAGTCCCCCTAATACAAACTGCATTCGACGAATATTAAAGGATGCAAAGAGAACAAAATTTCCAAGGTTGAAAAATTCTTAAGTGCCAAAATTTCGATAGTCCAAAGTCTAAAATTGACGTCCTTTCAGAGTTCAAAAATTCTCAAATGTCAACATTTCAAGATTCCACAGTTCTGGAATCCTAGAATCTCCTAATTTCAAAGTGCTAAAATTGAAAAATTGCAAAGGCCCAAAATATCAGAAACTTATAGTCTCAAAATCCTACAGCCCCCAAAAACGCCAATTCTCCGAAATTCCAAAATCTCAAAATTCGTAAGGTCCAAAATTTAAAAATTTAAAAATTCCGAAATTCTACAATTTCACAAGTGCCGAAATTCAAAAATTGCAAAGACTCAAAATCCCAAAACCTTATAGCCCCAAAATCCTAAAATCCCCAAATCCCAAAAGTCGTAAGGTCGAAAATTTCAAAGTTTGAAAATTCCGAAATATCCAAATTTCTAAGTCCCAAAATTCTCGAACTAAAAAATTAAAAAATCCCGAAATTCCATAAGTCTCAAAACCGTGAAACCTTATGTCCCCGAAATCCAAAAATCCCAAAATTCCAAACGCCGACTGTCCACAAACACCGACCTCCAAAAATTTCGAAATCCGACTTTCTACCGTCTCCGAGCGAGATTATTTCGTGTTGCACAGAACACACAGGAATAGGCAAATAATAAAAATTGAAAGATGAGAATAGGCGCGTTTCACACGTTCGATTTATCTGCGTTCGTGAGAAATCGCTTGTTTCTAGCTCGCGCTACATATTTTCGATTGTGTGACTCACTTAAAACGCGAAAATGCATACAACACTCGCGTACTTCCGGTTAATGAACCGTTCGTCGATTTTACGCACGATGGTTGGTTCAACCGCTATTATGAACGAAACAGTCTCGATTTTCCGCCAAAGAAAACCACGCGACTGTGCAAAGATCGACAATGAATTATTCTCTCGAGAGTTCATTCAACAAATAAATAAAACGAAACGCGAATGACAATAAATTGTCAACGCGATAATTATTGTCGACGTATTGGTCATCGGATATTTTTTCCGTCGCCTCTCGATCGTTAAATTTTCCACTCGCCCACGACCGATGATCATAACACGAAGAAACTGGCTTTAGAGAAACACGTAGGTGTGAACTACTTTTAATCCTCGACGCAAATGGTGATTAATCGTCTTTTAACTGCACGCTTTAAGATTATTCAATTAACTGCGTCAAAATTTTTAGCGACTTCGTTGCGAAACTGTTCGCTATAATCATTATATGGCACTCAAAATATTTATTTAAATTCTCAATCAATGAATGTTGGTATGAAAATCTATATAGTCTGTGTTATTACTACGAAGGTAGCAATGATAATGTCTTTCTTTTGTTTTTGTATGCTGCAATTCAATGCAGTTCTGTTCTGTACTCGGTTCGGTGCAAGATGCACGTGCGTGTGTTTCGCGTTTGCTAATTATAGTTATATTTCTATTTATATTATTATGTTACCCTTTAATTATCTTCTATATTAATAAACAGTTCTTTTGTATTAAATATTGCGTAATTCTGTCAATGAAAAATAAATAAATTATTATGGTGTACCGTAAGTTTCTTTCTTTTTTTGATATAAAATAATAACGCTTTTCGAGAAATATTTGGCAAGCCCCAATAATTTTAGAAAGAGGAAATGGTGAGGTTTCCTGAGAGATGGAGCAGCAGGATAGAACAGAACAGGTCATGTTTAATGCAACAAATAAACCTTAAACAATAAATATTGTGTATTCGCTTTGTATAAAAAAAGAAAGAAACTTATAGGACAGCCAAATACATAGCCATAAATTGATGACTCAGAGTTACTTACAGAATTTTCTAAAAGTAAAGAAATAAAATGTATAACGCTTCATCAGTTAATTACACTTAATTATAGAATCTTCCAAAAGTTAAGAAATAAAATATATAACACTTCATCGAGAAATTAATGACTAATTACACGATCATTTTAAACTGAATAAATAAAAAAAGCGAACCTAAATGTTTATCGATCA
Organism: Coelioxys conoideus; assembly: GCA_947623535.1. Lineage (NCBI taxonomy): Eukaryota > Metazoa > Arthropoda > Insecta > Hymenoptera > Megachilidae > Coelioxys > Coelioxys conoideus. The sequence continues at coordinate 12,933,840 of OX392456.1, read as the reverse complement.
AATGACAATAAGTGTTCATTACACAATCATCTATTAAATGAACCGTCTCACTATAAATTGATCGATCAAAAGCAATTATCAGTACGATCTTCGAAAAGCGAATGAATAAAATGTACATACATAGATAATTGCACGACCTATCAATTAATATTAGCGGTCAATTATGATCAGGTGAAAAAGAATAAAATATGCAGTGGTTCATTAACGAATTAAATGTGTTAATTAGTAGAAAGAAGAAGAGGGATGCACGAACGGAAAGAGTTAATTGAAGATAGGGCGAATTAAATGGAAAATTTTGATCGTACGTGTAAGAAACGGTAATGTAACTGTATGTCCGCAATTTTTTGCACATTTGTACATTTTTCAATGCCAACTCTTCGCTCGTTCGCAGCAATTATTAACTATTTAGCTTCTCGGGAGACTGGAAACCGGTAAGACAAAAAGATTCCGTGACTCAAGGTAAAGATAATGCACTCGGACTTGGAAGACATTAGTCATTACACGTTCGGTTGCATGTTCGTAGTCTTATACAGGGTGTCCCACAATTATGGTATGAAACAATTATGGTCCCGGAAAGGGGTGGTAGGTGGAACTATTCTGAACAACTTTTTCCTTTGGAAAAATATTGGACGTGGCTTCATTTTTAAATTATTCAGGAAAAACACCGACCAATCAGAAGGCGAGAATCGCGCGCGCTCGGTGGCAGAAGTGTAGGCCCGAGTTATAATTGGCCGTGGTCGCGATCGAACATACAGCGCGCGCGATTCTCGAGTTCTGATTGGTCGCTGTTTTTCCATAATAATTTAAGAATGAAGCCTCATCCGAGATTTTTGCAAAGGAAAAAGTTATTCAGAATAGCCCCACCTACCACCTCTTCCGGCTCGTACCATAATTGTGAGACATCCTGTAGCTTTGGGTTTTCGCCGAACAAACACGGAAAAACTTTGTCCTGACCGTTAAATGACGTACCAAGATAATAAATGTTGACCGATTTTTAGATAATTATTTGTACCGTTCATTAATGCGAATTAATAAATTAATACTCCTTTATACCGTGTTTTTCCCGATAGTTTATACTCTTTTATACATTCTTTTTCATGTAAGTCCGCACCATTTTATACCTTTGTTTTTCATTATAGCCTGCATTCTTTTATGCTAAACTGTATTCTTTTCCTCGAATGACGTCTAAGTAATACTAGAGGACGAAATTTTCTGCACTTGAAATAATACAGAATTTGAAAGTTGGAAAGCCGTAGCAAAATGCTTAAAATTACGCTAGCTGGGGTGATAAATAGAGCAGAATATATGAGAAATCATTGATCATGGCAAAGAACGGGATTGTTACAAGTTATCGTATTTGTGGCGTCACTTGGAACACTAAAATATCGTTCTAATCTCTATTCCGAGCATATATGTACGCCTCCCACGTAGTCAGACCAAAATGTACCTTCTAGAATAGACGATCAAGTATTTCTCTTACACTTTTTGAACAACAACCAGGGTCACAATTATCATTTTTATCGCCTTTTGCAAATAATACTATCGATGATTTCGTTGACGTTGTATTCGTGCGATGACATAATTTGATAAACTTTCTCGTCGATAGTAAATCAATCGAAAATGTATTTTTACCAATAAGTAGATAGGCTATGCAATAGATGTAAATTGAAATCGATTCAAAATTGAATCATTAAATTAATTTTTAACTTCGATCTAATTACAGAAATAATTTGCGATATTTTGAAAAAAATAAAAATATACAATACAATGATAATAAAAATATAGTTTGTCGACGTAAATATTATAATGCAATTGCTAAATAATTATTATATAATGTAATTATTCAAAAAAGGATTGTGTATATCGTAATGTTAATAAATAATATTCACAGACTGCGATCGAGTTCAAAAAACGAAATACATTTCATGAGTACAGTTTTTTCTAACAATTCTCAAATCCAGATTTTTCAAATTCTGACTTAAATCGATGTAAAGTATATCATTGTCGTGTTGCAATTCGGTTAATTGCATTATAAAATAACAATTAACCGACTTTGCACTACTACTCCACTTTTTCCGTTTGCAAACAACACAAAGTACGATGTCACGGAAGAAAGAGCACTCAAATAATGAACATGCCGAGGTTCGTAAAGTGTTCGAATAACGGGAATCGGAATAACAGAAATTCTGTAATTCTTAAATTGGCTAAAAACATGTGTAATCCGTTCTACTTGTTATTTAGTGCTTATTTTTTTTTAATAAACCTCTTTCTGCGACAAACGCGATCGTGGAACAGATTTGGGGCGTTTGTGAAATTTAGAAATTATTTTGTGATAAATCATTGCAATCATTTTCAGTGTCTTGAATCGTTAAATTTGAATAGTGTCCAATTTTAAATCGTGTTAGTTTTTAGACAAGCACCAAATTAGATTTTGGACGATTAATTGACAGTCATGCATTTTATATTAAGAACGTTCACGGAGAGTTATATAGTTATTTTCATCGAACTTAAACCCTCTAGTTTATACCAACGAGTCATTTTATGATACCTTCTTTTTTTCAAATCAGATTCCTTTGTGTCGCCAAATTTGGTTGTTTATATGCAGTAAGTTAATAATTATATAATAAGTAATTAATAATTATGGAATTATGCAGTAACTTAATAATTATAGAATACAAAAATAAGTTAGATTTGAAAATTCTAGAATTGAAATTGAAAATTCTAGATTTGAAAAGTTGATATAAAATTACAGACAATACTTCATTTCCATATAAATGACTGACATTGAATATCTATACTTAAATTAAATACATAAAAGGATGTTTAAACAATAAATTTGATAGAATACCTACATTTGATTAATATAAAAGACAACTATTAAAAACAAACAGTTTCAAATAAATAAAAAATATGGTTAAAAGATTTTATTCTGTAAATTATCCCAATTGCTTCACATCTTAAATTCAAATTTTCCGGGGCAAACTTTAACAGGATTGCTTTGCAGAATATACTAAATTTGTATAGGGTTAGAAAGGAAGAAAATGTTTTCGATCTTGGTAATTAATTAAAAGAACAGCTATATGTACTACGAATCACCACTAGTCATAGTCGTTATTAAAATTTTACGACGTGAAATTAATTGCTATACCCGATAATGTTAGTATTCAAAGTAGTAATTTCCTATGGGACCGGACATTTTACGCTATTTTGCGAACATGTCGGCTTTGATCAAAGAAATTAAATTGCAATTCGCTATTACTTCGTTATGGTTAGTGGCTGTAACGCGAAGGAAACTCGTCATCCCTGTCGTGCATGATCATTATACCGCGATGGAACATAATCGTCTCGTGAGTCAACCGCACAGACGAATATCGATTATCCGCGATCGGTTCTGCCGGTCACGTTTCAATGACAACACAAAAATGGAACGATGGTACAATATGAGTTCGAATCACGGTTCGGTCGTTCCTACAAAAACTGAAATTAGAAATTTTGTGCGTTCGTATCGGCGAATTTTTAAATTACCGCGTTTGGGGAAATATGAATTCGAAAATCTGAATGTTTGATGTTGCTACATTGATACGTTTGGAAATTTTACAATCTTATTATGATGTTCTTGCTTTTCCAAATGTTTGGGTCACAAAATTTGATAGTGCGATATTTCTACGCTTCCAAACTCCTAAGTTTTTATATTTAATATTGCAACATTTCTACATTCGCAAATTTCCAAATTTTTACATCGAATATTGCAATATTTCTACATTTGCAAATTTGTAAATTTCTACAGTGAATATTGCAACATTTCTACATTTGCTAAATTGCAAAATTTCAACATTGAATATGTTGATATTTCTACATTTGCAAAATTTTACAGTTCAAAATTTAATATCGCAATATTTCTACACTTCTATATTTCTAAATTTCTAAATCGAATATTATAATATTTCTACAGTTGCAAATTGGGAAATTTCAACATTGAATATTACAATATTTCTACATTTGCAAAATTTTACAGTTCAAAATTTAATATCGCAATATTTCTACACTTCTGTATTTCTAAATTTCTAAATCGAATATTACCTAATTCACATTATCCCCCAACCACATATACCGCACAGAATCATTAAACTACTCTTTCGCCATAAAACAATAAACCCACTTAAAAGCCCCATATCAGAATATTCGCAAAACGATCCGACAAAAAATGCTTTTCTTGTTTGCGCTCGTAACTCGCGAAGCGTGCATAAATTTATTGGCTCCAATTGCAGGAAGGTTTCGCGTACCGCGAAATTATATGGCGTGACCCTAATTATTACTATTTTTTTTTTTCTTCTCGCTAGATCTTCTGTTCAACGGCTGTTAGTGCGATGCACCATCGACGCGAGAACCTACGAGCCAGTTACGAAGCCGATGGTGTTCACGATGATCGCGATAATAATTGCAACGATGACGAGGAACGCGAGGCTCGCGATTCTTGCACGCCACGAACGCCTACTTGTGTTCGCGATGTCGAAGGAAAAAACCTAACCGCGCAAAACCTACTCTCGATTCGTCCTCGTCGCCGATATCAGGTTTTTCATACACGATCCTGCGAATCGTCGGGATTAATTGCTACGCCAGACTTCCGATATGCAAATCGGCGCTGATCGCGTTTTAAAAATAGTTGCAGTGAAACGGCGAACGGAGCGAGCAATTAGTTGGACCAAATTGATAGTTTCGTTTCCTCGATGATTATTGTATAATTCTGCGAATGTTCGCGAGCAGAGTTACCGATATTGTTCATATTGCCACGGTTTTTGGTTTATTAATATTCGGTTTTGCGTTTGGTAGATCGAGAATTTCGGGATTTGAGGATTTGGGGATTTGGGGATGTGGGTATTTGACAATTCGAGAATTTAGGGATTTGTGAGTTCGAGAATTTGAGGATCCGAGATTTCGAGAATTTAGGGATTTCGAACTTTTAGAATTTAGGAATTGGGGAAGTTGGTGATTTTTTAATTTAGGGATTTAGGGTTTTAGGGTTTGCCAATTTGGGGATATGTAAATTTAGGGATTCAAGGATTAAAAAATTTGGCTATTCGAGGAGTTGAGAGTTTGAGAATTTGAGGATTTGTGACTTCGAGAATTTGTAGATTTGGGATTTCAAGAATTTGTAGATTTGGGATTTCAAGAATTTGTAGATTTGGGATTTCAAGAATTTGTAGATTTGGGATTTCAAGAATTTGTAGATTTGGGATTTCCAGAATTTGTAGATTTGGGATTTCAAGAATTTGTAGATTTGGGATTTCGAGAATTTGTAGATTTGAGATTTCAAGAATTTGGGGATTTAGAGATTTGAGATTTTGACAAATTGAGGATATGAAAATTTAGGGATTTAAGGATTTGAAAATTTGACTATTTAAGAATTTGAGAGTTTGGAAACTTGGGGATTTGAGACTTTGAGAATTTGTGGATTGGTGTATTTGAAAATTTAGGGATTTATCGACTCTGAAACTTAAGATTGTTCTAAGTAGTGTTAAATCAAATTCGTGTAAAAAGAGAATTAGGTGTAAGTACTTCGCCGTGGATCGCTAACAAAATTGCAAATGTTCGTTCGCTCGTTGGAAATCAGTCGACTCGAGAATGACGGCAAAGCTAACGGGGACACATTTCCATGGGAAACTAGTTCATCCTGGCGACAATAATAATCGAAGACACGATCCAATTGTTTCAATGAATTTGTCCACCGTTTCTCGTCTCTCCATTCGCGTATCAGTGGCTCGAATTTCACGAAAGCTTTTTACGCTTTCTACACCGAGGAAAAATAATTCGATATAGACGGGTCGATATTCGCTGTTCGAAATTGAAATAATTATACTCGTAATAGAAAGTCTCCAAACTGGGTGAAAATGAAAGTACAACGCGTACATTGTGCGTTGTATCGGATTAGAAAGAAATTTATTGAAAAACAATCTCTCTCGAACCGCCCTGCTGTGCTTCTCTGTGTCATTAGAAAGTAAATTAAAAGCAGCTTCTTTTTCTTTTTTTTATTACTAAGTCACGTTTCGAACCAACTGAAGAATAGTTTTGCTTCGTTGTTCGCAGACTTTCTGTTCTGTGTGACGATGAATTGTGGTCGAACGAGCGAAGTCACGTTTCTGGGGAATAGTATTGAGATTTAATTTAGTAATGAGATTGTTTTGGTTTAGTTGAAATTTTAGGATATTTATCTCTTCACTTTTGGACGAAGATCTTTCGAGGATAGGTCTTTTCGAAAATTGGACTCTGAAGATTTGAGAAGTTGGCATATCTCGATTTTGAGATTTTAGAATTTTGAAAGTTCGAATTTTTAGATTTTGAAAGTTCGAATTTTTTGATTTGGAAATTGAAATTATTAGATTTTGAAACTGCGAAGTTTTAGATTTTGAAAATTGGAAATTTCGAATTTTGGGATTTTGAAAGTCAGAATTTTCGAATTGTCGAATTTTTCGACTTTGGGATTTGGAAAATTGCAAGTTTTGGTACTTGAAGATTTTAGAAGTTTGAACTTTTGATAGTTAGGAACCTTGTGATTTTGTAGTTCTACAATTTTGGAAATTTGAAAGAGTGGGAGTCAATTTGAAAATTAGCAAATTATTACATTTCTAAGTTACCAAATTATCGAATTTTCAATTACCAAATTACCAAATTATCGAATTTAAAAGAATGGACGTCGTAATTATGCGCCACGATTGACCCCGACCATCGTTCCTGAGACCATTGCAAATAATTCACCTTTCGATTGCGAAGGGTCAAAATCATCGGACCGTGTAATTCGCGAGTGCAAATTAACGAGTTGATCGATTGTCATTATTGGCGTCAATTGACTACCAATTAATCTAATCTCCGGCGGATCTAATTTCCACTCTTTAAATCCGTTTAAAATCGATCCCAGAGATCGGAATTGACGCTCGAACAGCTTTCGCTTTTCTTAATTAAATTTGAGTATTTGAGAATTTGGGGATTTGGGGATTTGGGAATTTGGGAATTTACGGATTTATGGATTTGGCGATTTAGAGATTTAGAGATTTGGGAATTTAAGGATTTGGGGATCTAGGGATTTGGGAATGTGGGGTTTTAGGAATTTAGGAATTTAGGAATTTAGGAATTTGGGGATTTGGAAATTCGGAGATTTGAGAATTCGGGAATTTGGGAATTTGGGGATTTGAGAATTCGGGGATTTGGGAATTCGGGGATTTGGAAATTCGAGGATTTGGAAATTCGGAGATTTGGAAATTCAGGGATTTGAGAATTCGGGGATTTGAGAATTCGGGAATTTGGGAATTCGAAGATTTGAAAATTTGGGGATTTGAGATTTTGAAGATTTGGAGAATTTTGAGATTTGAGAGTTTGAGAATTCGGGAATTTGGGAATTCGAAGATTTGAAAATTCGGGGACTTGAGATTTTGAAGATTTGGAGAATTTTGAGATTTGAGAGTTTGAAAATATGAGTATATGAGAATTTAGTGATTTGGAGATTTGCCAATTTGAGGATTTCGTGACTTGAGGATTAAAATTAATTTAGAGGTATGAGAATTTAGGGACTTAAGAATTTAAAAACTTGAGTATTTCGAGATTTAAGACTAAGATTTTGATATTTTGAGAATTTATGTATTTGAAATGCTGAAAATTTGGGGATTCCGGAGTTTGAAAACCTGGGTATTTAAGGATTTCCTCCCTTTAAATCCGTTTAAAATCGATTCCAGAGATCGGAATTCGCGTTCGAGAAGCTTCCGCTATTCTTAGCTCGGAAGAAACACGCGTTTCAGGCATCGTTGCAGCTGCCATGCCGTTGCGTTTCGCTCCTGAAACGGAATTTATGGGTTTATCGATCCGCCCGAATCCACGGACCGTTGTCCACGTCTCCGCCCACCTCTATGAAATTCTCTTCTGTCTTCTCGAGAGCTTTCGTTGCGGATCGAACAAGTGCCTTTTCGAGACAACGAGAAACGCTATACATATCGCGATACGTTATCGTTCGACATTCGAAGAACGAAACACAAGCTTCGTGACCAGAAACCTAATATAAAACCATCGTTTTGTTCTCGAGAAAAACGATTTTCGGATGAAGTGCATTTTTATTCAGCTTTTATGATGCTTCATATATGTATATCCGGATATCTGTGTTTACGATTAACCTAACGGGTAATTAATTTGCCAAACGAGAGATTAGCTTTTGGAGCATGTTGTAAGATTTAGAAAAATTACTAAATTATCAAAATTATGCATTTCCAAGCTCGTAAATTACCATATTATTAAATTAGTAATTTTTCAAATATCCAAATTAACAAATTAACAAATCGTCAAGTTTTCGAATTACTAACTCAGTAAATTATATCGAATTACAAAATTAGCAAATCACTAAGTTACCAAATTATCAAAGTACCAAAGTAGTAAATTATCGAAGTACCATATCATCAAATTCCCACATTACCAGATTACCAAATTATCGAAGTACCATATCACCAAATTCCCACATTACCAGATTACCAAATTAGCAAATTGCTAAGTTATGAAACTACCAAGTATGAAAATTACCAAATTATCAAATTACCAAATTTCCATATCAGCAAACTATCAGATTACCAAATAACAAAATTATAAAATCACCAATTTCCAAATTAATAAATTATCAAGTTACCAACTTTTGAAATTTTCAAATTGCCCAATTATCATATTGGTAAATTTACCAATCAAGTACAACTCCATTACTAATAGTAATCAGAATTTCTTAATAAAGATATCTCAATTGCAAATTGATCAATTTTAGTCTCTTCAGGCGAAAGAGAACCATATGAATTATAACAGGGAGAAAGTTGTCAGGTTCAATTAATTTTCCTGAATTTTAATTACTCATTAACCTGCGAAGAGTAACCTCTTCTTCATTACTAAAATTTTGTACTATAAAATATAAAACGTGGAACCAGTCTTTTTGTCTGGTTGCTAGTTCTTATAGATTGTACGTTGTTAAAATAGAATAGACAAAATAGAATTCTATTTCAACAGTATCGTCACATCATTTTAACAATGTTTTAACAGTATTTTAATAATACTGTTAAAATAGACTAGACAAAATAGAATTCTATTTTAAGAGTATCGTAATATCATTTTAACAATGTTTTAACAGTATTTTAATAATACTATTAAAATAGACTAGACAAAATAGAATTCTATTTTAAGAGTATCGTAATATCATTTTAAAATTGTTTTAACAGTATTTCAATAGTATTGTTAAAATATAATTCTATTTTCACAACATCGTAACAACATTTTAACAGAATTTTAATAGTATTGTTAAAATAGAAGAGACAAAATAGAATTCTATTTTAACAATGTTATTAAAATAGAACTGTATGCACCTAACGAAGCAATATCGAACAAAAATTACTCTAATTTCGCAAATATATACAAAATTGGTTAACCACATAATTGCATTGAATTTGTCACATGTACACTCATGGACAAAATTAAGTGGACATTGCAGAAATGTAAAAAATGTTTTGTTTCATTACAATGTTGTAAATAAATTTTAAATTTAGACCGTGAGATATTTTTGTAGACTTGAAAAAACATTTATTTAATGTATATAATTGTGCAATAAAGTTTTGATTTATAGGCATTATTAGTTAATTAAATTTACCTTTTGTTATTTATGATACCTGTCCACTTAGTTTTGTCCACGACTGTATAAATTTTGCGATTCCATAATTAAACAACGAGACACGAGTGTACACGTTAGTTTTGTCTCTTTTCTGTTACGAACGATATCACGTATCATCTGAAAATAACGCTCTAAATGGATCTTTACATAATATAGAGCAGAGATTCGATTACTCAATCGCACTTGTTGTTTCTTTCGGTCGCTATTTAAAATGCTATTTAAAACAGGTTTAGTCGGTGCCAATGAATCACTTATCGAAGGACGATTTGATACCCAGATCGCGTCACCGATAGTTAATAAAACTCTTCTACGTATCGTTTGCAGCAGCTTCTCGGTGTTGCTTGCAAATTCAAACAATGACTAAACCTTTGATAACCGTTCGAGGATCATCGACACTGTTTATGATGCGATTTCGTGTTTTATTTCGAGATACTAATAACCGCTTGTTTTTATTGCTAAAGCGACGCAATTTTTAACGCGCGGTTATTGCAACATTTTTAACCGTTTAATGACAAATTTTCGCGGAACTTGTGATTCTTACGCTTTTGTGATTTTTTCTTGGTCCCTGAACGAATTATGCATTTTATCAACTTCTCAAACTTATTCTGTGATATCAAAAAATTGATAAAGTAAAATTACTTTAAATAAAATAATTACTTTCAATATTATTTTATAATATTGAATATAATATAAACATTTTATATTATTTTATAATATTACTTTATAATAAAACAATTACTTTCAATATTATTTTATTTAAAATAAAAAAGAAATTCATTTAATTGCTTGTGATAATTTTATTTTATTATATCTTATTTTTAATTTAATTTAATTTTATTTATACAATAAAAATAAAAATAAGATACAATACAATAAGATTATTTCAAGAAATAAAATGAATTTCCCAATTTTATCAATTTAATTTTCATGAAAATCAAGATTTTTGTGATTTTATAACGTATGTACTATTACGATCGATTTCTATTATTTATTGCATTTTGTTGCATGCCTGGAAAGAGACTGCACTTTTGATGTTCTATTTTACATCACTTTCATATCTATTATAGAATCACCTGAGAGAAAACTACTGATAACATCACATATGTGCACGCTACGCGTTGTGTATCTAAATTTTCCATCAACTTATAATTACAAAAAAATCATATTGGAAATTTTCAAACCATATTATTTGTCATATTTGCTTTATATATTTTTGTTACAATTGATTTATCTTATATAAACCAAATACTAATTTGTTTTTAGATTATTTGTTAAAGAACATTTTCGAAGTCGATCACGTTTGTCAAATAAACAATAAAGTTTGTAATCATTAAACATTTATTTTGAAACACCTTTATTCTATCGAATTCTGTGTATTTTACTATGTTTTCTTGAAATAATATAATTTGTTATAAAGCATTTTTAAATACGCTAATATTTGTTAAATGAATGAGACATTTTTTAAAATACATTCAATTAAACGTTTAAAACAAAATTCGGTTTCTCATTTCTGAAACGAATTCAATCTTGCATTTTTAAGGTAAATTCAATCTGACAAATTCAATCTGACATTCCTAAAATAAATTCAATCTGACATTATTAAAACAAGTTCAATCTAATATTTTTAAAACAAATTCAATTTGCTATTTTTAAAACAAATTCAATCTGACAAATTCAACAAATTCAATCTGACATTCTTAAAACAAATTTAATCTGACATTTTTAAAACAAATTCAATCTGATATTTTTAAAACAAATTTAATCAAATTATTTGTAGTTAAACGTTCTTATCGCATTGATTCTGTTTTTCATTTTATTAAAAGTGACTTATGATCAAATATGAAAATTGAACAAGTAGCTCAATAATTATAGAAAATATATCGATAATCGAATTGACCAAAATGCGGGTTTCCATTTCCTAAAGAGGAGAAGCAAAACGTGGTGTCCGCACATGGATGACGTCGCTTGAATTTTGTCGACCACGCGAAAAAGGACAAAGGCTGCTACACATTATCTGCGACAAAACGGTACACGCAGCCCACGCACGTTGTTTCTTGGACTACCTACGTTACACGGCGATAAAAATTTGTTTACAGAGCCCTTTGTACACTTCGAAACACTCGTACACGGACAATTTTATCTAAATATTTGTTAATAGCAACGGAAGAGCAATGAACACGTTTACTGATACCAGCTGTGTATGCGAAATTAGTCATATTGATAACCGAATGATTTTCTTGTTGCAATAAAAATTTGTCATACCTAATAGGTATTGCAAATTCTAAAAATTCGCATGAAAAATTAATTATTACCACAGAAGTTAATTATGGTATTAGAAATTAATAACTAATAATTTGAACAACTTGATATACCAATAAATATGGATCCTATCAAATTTCTTTAATTGTAAAGATTTAATTATATCAAATATTATTATAATATTAGTACAACTGCAGATTTTTATATTTCCCTCCTGATTACTAGATTATATTCAATTTATGACGTCGGTCACTGGAGACCTCGCCAGCAGTCGACGTGTTAATATAAAATTTCAATTTCATAAATCAAACTGCCTTAAAGTTATTAAATGTTATGCAAGAGTGTCCCAACGGAACTAGACACCTAGACGTCTGGTGCATAAAAAGAAATAAAATAAAATGGAAGTATGATAGAAAATCTTAATCTTGTAATAAACATAAAATATCTACCACGATTTAAATTATTATTAATTACATACTCATTGAATTAACTATGTAACCTTTTCCTTAATTAAACAAATTTTGTTAATCTTTTGCTTAATTTTTTAACGGTAAGTCCACTAGAAATTTGATCAGTTTATTATTTCCCAACGTACAAACTTCCTTACATGTTTTACTTTAACAAAAATGAAAAAAAATGCTACAACTATAGTAATAAAAGTATTGTATCGAACATCAATATAAAATATATTGAACATTACATTTTCAACGGCAATCGAATAAAATAATATATACTTCTAATCTCTTAGAGGGAAAACATTTTGCAGCGTCGTACATCTGCATAATCGTCCACAGTCTAATAATTACGTGTGTACAACACCTGTCTCCTTATCAATGCGGATAAAGAAGCTACTATGATAAAATACACGTATCCTAATAAACAGTTTCCAGCGTAATTTGAAGAGAAATGCTATGTCGTTGTGCCGAGATGAAAGATAAAACCGAGGCTTGTTTAGTTGCTAAACAAGAAGTTCTTTCACTCTCGTCTCTGTCCTTCGAAGACAGTCAATAATCATACATGGATCGAGTGTCTCGATCATTGTGCGCAAGACATGTGAATGCACTTACGTTCTGGTGCAAAAAATAAATATGGCCGCAGAAATTAATATCTGTATTCTCATAATCAATCGCAATCAATCATCGACAAATTATTATTACAAAACTACCGGTAGAATTGAATTAACCTAAGCAGGAAGAACATCTTGACCGACAAAGAAGCCTTTTTTCACTCATGAATAACATGATTATTACGTAAGACTCAAGCGGATTTAATGGTTAAATTTTTAAATCGATTTAAGCGTTTCTACAAATTATTTAACGTTACGTATTTGCCTCGTATGACGATGATCTTGGATTTTCATGATTAATTTATATTGTTAACATGTCGGTAGTGTTAATAGTTGTTACAAATTTCGACATTTCTAATTCAGAAGTTACCAGTTTCTCGAGTTATTAAATTCCTAAATTCTCAAATTTCGAGCTTATCTTTCGTGATTGCTAAATAACTAAATCTTCAATTACACGAATTCCCAAAGTATTGCTCCAAAACTCAAATTTCCACATTTCCAAGTTCTCAAGTTGACAAAATTTACAAATCTCCGTTTTTGTAAATTAAAAATTAATATACGTATATTGCAAAGGAACAATTAATAACATATATTGCAAATAAATATCGAGGACCTTAATGTGTTAACAATACACAGTTATCACTACAGATCTCTACGAATATAAATTCATAATCACAATTACGTGTATCGTCTTTAAAATAATTAAAACAATAAATATTCGTGTTTCACGAAATCGTGAATTACATATGAAGTATTGTACTCACAACGCGATTTCCGAACACAAAATCCTCAGCAATCTTTGTTAAAAAGATCATTCAAAGATGATTCAAAACTTCCACGACAAACGCACACGGAAATGATCAGGAGGTAACACGACATGGCTGACTCGTCGTCAGCTGACAGATAAACGATTACAAGATTCCCATTGTATACTAGTATTTATCATAACCTAATACACCTACGGTAACGCGACTAGTTTCATTGCATAGAATCATGGTCAAGCAACTCCTACATCATAAACACGATCGAGTTATGTTTAATAATGCATTGCATACGTTCCATGTAGTCGCAGCACCGTGAAAGTAAACAAAGAAAGACACCTTTGATCCAATAACCCTAACGCTCCGAAGTGATTCAACATTTCGATACATTTACAGAAAATAGATACTCGATTTCGATTAATCATCTGACCTTTATTCGGTAATATCGAATACATCTCGAAAGTCGATTCTTTCTGTACGCGTGAAACGAAAGTGTACAAATTGCGACTATCGAGGTACGCAATCGAATTCCAGCGAGCGTGCCGGTGCGAACGGGGCAACCACTGTACATACAGTTTTTAAATAAATCGGAAAATTGTAAAACGCAGTGCACATTGAACCGAAGGGGGCGCGGTCGTAAATCGTGAGTAAAACGAGGGAAAAAGGAAAAAAAGTGCGACTACGTGCAAGCTACTGCAGGAATGCAGAAAGAACGTCAGACGGAGAAGAGAATGAAAGAGAAACAAAGAGAAAGAGTTGTCGTGTGAGTCTTTTGTATGCTAGCATGTGTGCATGTACTTACATGTACGTGTACGCGAAGGGCCCCGCTCTGTATACACCACCAATCAAACGTCGAGTCACTGCACTTTTTTAATTCTCGCCTTTTTACTTTTTGCTCACATTACCGCGCGCGTATACGAGCCCGATTACAGTTCGATTATTATGCACCATATTATACTGATTTATCACTATTCACATTATATTTAATTCACGAACGTCACGCGATGCACCGTCCACTATAACTGCTCGCTTCGACAAGCCTCCTTCGACTGCGCGTCGAACACTATCGTTTCGGAGCTCTGAGATTTGGTGACCGATGATACCCGACTTTGACCGAACATGACCGAACAAAATCTTTAACTGGAAGGGGTACTGGAGATGACATTTTGCATTGTGTTTATGGTTTCCGATACCAGATACCGCTGTGGAATACTAAGAGTCCCAATAATAAAAGTAATTAAATACTGTTAATTGTAAAGTAATAAATAATTCAATTAAAATAATCATTGGAATCACAATCAGAGACGGAATATTGAATAGATTCATCATGCATTGCACATATATTATTTATGATTCGATTGAATACACAATACCAGCTCGTTTAATGCACGATTCGATTGCCATATACACCTCAAATTTTTTTTAAATGGTGCATTAAACGTGTATTGCAAGTTTAATGAACACGTATCATTATTTTCATATAATCTAAACCGAAAATTCTAAATCGTAGAGACTATAACAAAACTGCCATGTAATCAGAAATGCTGATATCACTGAAGATATCGTTTATGATAACTAGTATTCTTTTTTGAATTTAAAAGAAATTTTAGGGCGCCCATTTTTAAATACTGTTTGAAATTCATATTTACGCGCCCTTTTTAGAAATAATACGACTGGCGCTATCTAGCGGCTAGCGGTGAAATTGCGGAAACAGAAAATGGCGTTTTTCTTCAAAATTAGTCACTTTAGGGACTTTCGGGGAAGTTTGGAGCATTCTGCAACTACAATATGATTAATTAACACCCTCCTTGATGTGCTGAATGCGTCAAGAAAGAAGATAAAAAAAAAGGTGCATTTTATGGGCCCCAAAATGCTTAGCCATCTAGCGGTAAAATGTGGGAACTAATGGAACTACTTTCGCAAATATTTTTTGCAAATATTGACTTTTTTCACACATCAACACCAATGGAAATATCTCAGCCGAATTAGTATTACTTTCTCAAGCAGTTCGACGCATATTACGACTAATTAAGCGAAAAAAATCAATATAAGTGCATTTCAATCGAAAATAATACGCGTGGCGCCATCTAGGGGCGAGCGGCGAAAATCAATGTTTGCGAAAAATATTTTTATAAGTAGGTCCATTAGTTCCCACCTTCTACCGCTAGATGGCTAAGCATTTTGTGGCCCATAAAATGCACTTTTTTAAATTTTTGAATACAATGCCCTCAGCTTGCGGTAAAGTCATTTTCTCGTCATTATTATGCACATAGAATAATTTACTGGCATGAAAAACACGCACTAACGCTTCATTTTATGAAAAATCGCAATTTTTCGTTTCGATAGTTCTCCGATTGTTCAATAGATGGCGATAGTAGGTCTGTTTGGCGATAGCGCGCGCAAATATATAGATTTCAAAATTCATGTAAGAATGTGTTATCCAAAATGCTACTATCGTTTTAAATTAAATCTAGTCGTAAAACATCTATTATAATAATGCACGATAAATAAATGTAATAAACGGTACTCCTTAACAGAGAAATTAAATTTGTACTTGAGTGTAACACAATATACCTACTTAGGTATACTTCATTTTTTCTTACCTATAGTTAATGTCACCGGTATATAGAATGTGTGTTGATATTTACACATCGTATAAGTTTAGTAACAAAGAGAAAATTGTTGTTTATAAATCTTTTTTTAACTTATTTCATGCTAGCAAATAGTATTGTATTGTGAGAGCAGTGACTACACTGCCGAGATATTATTACTTTATAGGTTAAACGAACGTATGAGGTTATCGTGTTTTAATGTATCATAGCTTGTGAGAAATTTATTACAATTTTATAAACTATAGTAATGGAGCAATTACAAACTGCATTAACTGCAATTAAAGTGCTGCGTTCAAGTGTTGGCCAGGTGTTTGATTCTTTAGGAAATGGATTAAGAGCTGATCATGGAGAAGAGAATAAAGAGAATAAATACCTCCTGGAACTTCAAGAGCTTTTATCAACTGTCAATGTTAATTTGAGGTATCTATATTATTTTAAATAAAATATTGTATAATAGTTGATTACATATTT
This sequence comes from Coelioxys conoideus, assembly GCA_947623535.1. Taxonomy (NCBI): domain Eukaryota; kingdom Metazoa; phylum Arthropoda; class Insecta; order Hymenoptera; family Megachilidae; genus Coelioxys; species Coelioxys conoideus. Next base: position 12,916,992 of record OX392456.1, on the reverse strand, counting down.
TTTATGTTTAGGGATGTTGAACAAGCTGTAAGCAGTTTAAATCCACCACCAGGGCCATTTAACTTAGCCAGTACATCATACCTTAGTCAGGAAACCACACAAGAAAGACAGGCTTTATATGGGACATTAGTTAATAGTTACAAATGGACTGACAAAGTACACGAATACAGTAATGTTGCTCAATCTTTACTTAGTCAAAACTCCTTGAAACGATCTTATAATACTCCCAGCAGAGCTAAAAGAGGGAGAATACAAACGAGCAATCATAATGTTCCTCAACAGTAAGTTAAATTACTTTGGCATTTTAAATCATGAAATGGATCAATTTGGCTTATACAGTTTTTCCTTACAGGCAAGTTGATTCCTTGATAGCTACATTTGATAGATTATTTAATGATATGACAGTTTCTGTATCTCGACCATTCGCATCAAATGCAATATTACATGTTACATTGGGACATGTTCTAAAAGGAGTAATAGCATTTAAGGGTTTAATGATTGAATGGGTGGTGGTCAAAGGTTATGGAGAAACTATGGATCTATGGACAGAATCAAGACATAAAGTTTTTAGGAAAGTAACAGAAAATGCACATGCTGCAATGTTACATTTTTATTCACCAGCATTGCCTGAATTAGCAGTTCGATCATTCATGGTGAGTTAATACATAAAAGGCATAGTAAATAATATATTATTAATATATAAATTTGGTTACTGACACCTTTTATTCTGTTTTTAGACTTGGTTTCATAGTTTGAATAATTTATTTAGCGATCCTTGCAAACGATGTGGTTTACACTTGCATAGTGCTTTACCTCCAACATGGAGAGATTTTCGTACCTTAGAACCTTACCATCAAGAATGTAAACCATAATTTCCTAGAATATGAAAGTGAAATTGCATATAAATAAATTTTTGTATATAAAATATAAATTAATTGCATTTTTATTATATAATGTGTATTTAATTAAAAAAAAAATGGAGTAATTTTTCCTTATATACATACTTCTTACAGGGTCCATTAAAAACACTGTTTTTACTTAGTAAATATTTTTATTTGTAGATGTTAAAAGATGTGTATGATTTTTCCACTTAAATTTATCTGTTCAGCTTAAATACATTAATCATAAGTAATTAAACTGTTATAGACAATTGCTACGCATATATACAATTGCAAATAAAATCACATTGTAATATTACAGGTTTGTAGTTTTGTTGCATTAATACAATCTGAAATTATGATGCATAGATTGAAAATGCGTAATACGACTCCTTAGAAAATTTGATGAGAAAATCAGAAATGTTTCGCAAATATGAAATAAATCCATTTCAGACATATATCATAATAAACACAAATATGAACAAATTATTGAAAACACTTTAATTCGAAGGATGCTAAATAGTATAATACAAAATTGAATAAAAACAAAGAAGGAATAATGAATGTTTGATAAAAATAATTAGTATAAAAAGAAAGAAACCAGTTCGTCATTTTTGTTGCCACAGAAACACTTATTTTCGTGCTAAGATTTACGTGTAATATACAAATGAGCAGGCATACATTTGTTTTTTGTTTTTCGTCTGGAATATAATAGCTCTGCAATCAATGGATTTTCTTTACCTGTACCCTACATATGTATACCATTCCTTAATAGTTATTACATGCTATTTAATTTTACATAACTCTAGTTAATAGTTATTTAAGTATAATTATGTTATAAATACTTTTCACATAACTGTACACATTCACATTTGGAATATCGGTGCTCGTCAATGAGCACAAGTCGTTTGAGTGGCAGTGAACAAATTTTTATAAATCGTTATTGTGATCACTTTGCTGTACTGTACCAATTCATTCGTTTAAGGCTCTAGAAATGTTTGCAATCCTTCTGTGAATTTTAATAATCATCATTGACTCGAATCTATGTATGCGATCATTGCTTGAATTCTTTTATCAAAGTCATGGTGAGTGCGGAAAAAAGTCTTTCCATAAAGATTATCATTTATATGTGTATAATATTACAGTTTTAGAAACGAATTGCTTAGCATTATCATTTACGTGTGAACGAATTATAGTGAAAAATCAATTTTCTCGTACATGAAAAGGTGTTTCTGAAAGCACTTCGAATACCTATACCTTCACTGCTGTTTTTTTAGACCTTCGTGAAACAAGAGAAACATCTTGCGATGTTTTTTTTAAATTTCATCTTGCAATATCTCGCGCTGTGCGTGCGGGCATAACTGCATGTCACCGTAATACTTGTCTAACGACACTAACTAATTAGAATGTTAATCGTGACGAAGGTAGAAAAATGGTTCGTAGATTATTTATTTTTTCAGATACAGGTAATTTTCATCTGGTTGCTTCGAGATGTTCAGTGAACGTATATATATCACAGCATGCCTTTTCTCAATAGGATGATCACCAACGAATAATAAAATCTCAAATTTTTCCAACTGAAAGTCGTATTCGGATCGTATGTTTAATACGTTGAATGCCAGATCGATTTTATATCTAACTTGCTCATTGTAGTCAAATTATATTGTGACAGAATATTACATAAAACGATCAATTCGAATTCTGTTATCATATTTCATTTATCTTGCTGGGGGTCACCAGTGATCCGCCATAATGTAGGAATTTGCTTGATCTACGTTTCAATAATCTTTTGCTAATTTCCTTTCCTTAATCTTTGATGGGGCGATCACAAAACGTTTTATTAAAATCTTTACTATACCCTATATTATCTTTTACTCATATGACATTATCACGCGAATAATATTGAAGGTTTCATTTGCAAATTTGGAATTTCTTGAAGTTTGGGCTTACAAGTTTCAACATTGATTGCTATACGAAAGTAAGTATCTCCGTTTATATGGCCCATTAAATTTCCTCAATAACCTATTTTATGCATATGTTTTATAAATATTTTATTTATATAAATTCTGCAAGCTTCCGACCGTGGTTCAGTTTCCGGTCTCCTTAAATAATCAAGTACCCGCCACCAATGACCCCCATGGCATTCAATGTTTTAAGAGATGCAGCAAATAATGTCTACAGCTAATTACACACGTAACAGTTCGAAAACGTGAATCAGCGATCCTTTGAAAAACTTAAAAATTGCATTTTTTTTTTTTTTTAGCACGATATAGTGTTTCCCGTTCCAAATTAACTTTTCTCGATCGGATGCATATTTTTCATCTCGAATAATTGCTACTACGTTTACGTGTAATTATCATCGTTCAAGCACTTGAATGACTCGAAAAAATGGATATGCTACCAGCACTCGGTTCACGATTAATTTGTACACCCATGACACGAGCGATAAACGTACTATGGTGTTCATCCACGCGTACGCCATATACGTGTACGATAATTAATTAACGAAGTGTTTTGCGATCGTTTCGCCAGTTACATTGTGCTACTAACAAACTAGTAGCTAATGTACGTACGCATTATATCTAGCCTAGCTATCGATAATCAATAGTTGGAATTCTGATAACGCTATAATGCAAGGAGATCTACTTTAGCATATTTATTTATTTCCCTTTCAGTTCAATAGCTTATTGCCTTTCTCACTGATTCTGTATGATTCGGACAGCTTATAATTAGAGGTTTACCTTTTTTTCATCTTTTTTTGCCTTTTTCGTTTTATTCCTTTCGTTTAAGTTACAACAGACGCGATTCACTGCACATGATGTTTATTTATTTAGTTTATTTATTTTATTTATTTATTCGTTCTATTCTACAATATTATATCGCGATTATACCGCATGTATTTCGATAGTGAACCGTTTCGAAGTTGTGTTTAGTTTATCGAATAATAACCTAGCGCGGAGGGTGGTTTTTTTTTTTTTTTTAGTCCTTGGTGTTTTATGTATTTTCTTCGGTGCTGATTATTTCATTACCAAACGAAAGACACGCTGAACCGTCTATACTTATCAACTTCCAAGCGGAGAAAATAAGTTGAAATTGATCGTTGAATAACCACTATAATTTTCCATTAATTAATCACGAATGTTGTTGCGCGTTTAATATAATCGAACGATGTCGTCTTCGGCAGTTCTTCGTTATTCAACGTAAAAGAAGGTTCTTTAAAAGGTAACAGTGTTTCCCAGCCGAGATTCGCTGTGATTGGATTAAAACGACCGATCGAAACAATCTTTTTTTTTCTCTCGATGTCGGTATACTCCTCGTACGTGTTACGTTAATAAATAGGGAATCGAGTATACTATATCAAATAGTATAGGATTATCATACATTTTTCATTGTTTTTCCTCTTACGAGTCGACGTGTTAAGTACCGTAGAAGTATACAGTATATACATGTATGTACATACGAGGGACATTTTGCCCCTAAAGAGTTTGCCTAACATCGAATTACGTGCATTTCGGTGTAAAACATTAACGACAAAAGGTAGTAAGAAAAGGCATGCCTCTGAATTGTACAAGGTACTACCGATTATTTGTGGTTCAATCGAAGGGGTGAGTTCTCGTGCGAAAATTTCGTGTGTCAAACTATTATTGCATCAAATCAGCGAAACGAAAATTTATGCGCGATCTATTTCTTTCATTTTTGTTTTCACTCGAATATTCGTTCGTTAGGGAAAACATAATCTTAACACGTTGGCTACCACGTCGGGGATTAAGAGATTCGATATTTTATCGAATAATTCGCTGAATCGACAGGTTGAAAAATGTCATTTTTATTTTACAGCGGCGATAAATTGTCAAACTTTTTAATTTCTTTGAATTTTTACTCCGCTACGAATTTAATAATTGTATATCGAGAAATTCGATTATTTAAATATTGTAAAAAAAACTCTTGCAAGTTCATAGCACCTAATTGAAGTTAAAGATTTGCAATCGCGTTTAATGTTATCCGTGGCGCATCAAAGATCCATCGATCGTGTTAGCGGACGTGTTAAATAAAAATTTTCGAAACAAAGAATCGATTATCGTAATAAATGACACCCGCTCGTTTGTACCACTGCGTCCCTGTACCTTCATAAGATAAAACGATCGATGAATTTTGTAAAATGTTGTTCCTGTGAGGCACCGTATAAGAACGACGTTTCTATAATCGAACGTCTATCGTTTCGAACTATTAAACACACCTAGGCTCCGTGGTTCGTTCTCCATCGTATTATCTCTTGGTCGATACCAGATTCGTATAACACTCATCGAATTCAATTGATCAATCAACACATAACGCTGTAAGTCATAGTACAGTGCAACGAGATATAAAGACGACAGTGATACAAAAAGACGTACAATTTCAATAAATCTTATGAAATGAACGTATATAAAAGTGAAGTATATAATATGTATATATAGATGTACACCTTCCTCTCGTTTTCTGTGGGGTTTCGTTAAACGATTCGTCGCAACTAGCAATTATACGCTCTATTTATTCTTCGATGTGTCGCACGAAGTCCAAATGCTTGTAGTGATCACGGTCCAACTTCTTTTTAACGCATTTCTCATTTTTCCTCTCAAACTTGTATCTAGGCACAATCACTTTCGAAACATTATTTAGATTCTTTTTTTTATCGAGGATCCTCGTTACCTCGTTTCTATCTAATTCCTCGCCTTTGACCGCGATCGCATAATTCTCGCTCTCCGCTGATCGAAATATAAGTTCTAGTTTGAATCGAACGAAATTTCAATTACACTTTATTCTATTCCGGCGGTGTCTATGTTACCATTAGTATTTATTACGAGCTTTAACAGATTTGTGAAGTTGTTACAAAATTTTATTTTGCTTTTATTCAGAGTCTATAAAGAATGAAATTTTTGGTTGATGTAAGAATGATTATTTATAAATAATTATCTATAAAGAATTAAATTTTTGGATGATGTAAGAATGATTATTTATAAATAATTATCTATAAAGAATTAAATTTTTGGTTGATGTAAGAATGATTATTTATAAAGAGTTATCTATAAAGAATTAAATTTTTGGATGATGTAAGAATGATTATTTATAAAGAATTATCTATAATGAATTAAATTTTTGGTTGATGTAAGAATGATTATTTATAAAGAATTATCTATAATGAATTAAATTTTTGGTTGATGTAAGAATGATTATTTATAAAGAATTATCTATAAAGAATTAAATTTTTGGTTGATGTAACAATGATTGTTTATAAAGAATTACGTATAAAGAATTTAATTTTTGGATGATGTAAGAATGATTTTTTATAAATAATTATCTATAAAGAATTAAATTTCTGGATGATGTAGGAATGATTATCTATGAAATATTATCTATAAAGAATTAAATTCAAGAGTGATGGACTTCGTTAACTTTAGATTTACGAACGTTTGATGACCACATGTATGTATAAATTGGAAATGAACTAGAAAAATAAGTAAATAATGGATAATAGATATACCAGTTTATAGAAAGATTCTTTATCTCGATGAAGGTTAACGCGTGTATTGACATAAGCTTTTTAATCATTTTTGTAATTAAAAATAAGCAATCTAAGATCCGTCATTTTTACGGGTTTTGAAAACCTACTGTTAAAGAAACTGCAGACGTAAGGGAAGGAGACATTGGTACTCGATTTTTGAGCAAGTTTTACTAGAATTTACTAATAAGTGTTACAAATTTAGATCTTCCTAGATCGAAAACTTCTGTTCAATCGCAAATTTTGCAAAAAGAACGAACACAGAAGCATTCATTGCACTGTTCGATAAATAAATATCAATGTAAGAACTAGCTTGAGTTAATAAGCAATAAAATGGATATTCGATCTCATATTCCATTAATTGCCACAACCCCGTTTTACTTTGCACCCGGTGTGTCGAGAATCGTCATGGGGCCCACGATTTCCACGGACTCCAAACAAAAAAAGAGAACTCAAGTGTCGTGGTATCTGGGCCCTCGTAAATCCCGGGTCCGACGATCATCATCCCTTATCGCGTTCCCGAACCCGAACAATGCCCAAACTAGAACTTAAATTTCTCCCTTGCTCGATTTTTCGGTGATCGCGTCTAAAGATCCGCGAAACGACGAGCATTTAGATCTTGTGGCCGTCACCTAGACTCCTAGGTGTTATCGAACATAATTCTCGCGTTCAACGAGTTCGTTCAAAAACGTTCGTCTAATTAACAGGTGTGATCCTCTCGTTCGTTCGTCGAACGTCTCTCTCTCTCTCTCTCTTTCTCTCTCTCTCACACTCTCTCACTCTCTCTCTCTCTCTCTCTGTCCCTAAGCATGATTGCACGGCACATTATTCTCGTAATTCTCGGTCACACTCCAGCTAATAATGGTCGCGTTAACCGCTCGGCGCAAACTGTTCCGCAAGAAAGCCGCGCACGCCTTGCTCCTCTCCGTGATGATCTCGTACAATTGATTCTCCAATGTGAGGCTGTTCGTGGTGAGCAGTAACGGCAGTGGGATTGACGCGTTCATGATCACTAGATTACCAATATTAAGAGGAGCTGTTTCCCATTGTCAGACACCGCTGTTCGGAAAGCGTGGCGGGGGAAGCGGGGGCGGTGGTCTCTCCGGTTGAGCGGGTGCGCCGGAAGATCGCTCTGATCCAGCTGCAAACACAACTGTTCACTCACGTTAATACCGGTCCACTTGTCTCGAACAGATTTGCGTTAGTACTTGCTTAAGCTACTTCTTAGTTTGCATTCATCTACCAAACCGTTTCGATTAGAGACAAATAGCAAGCTTCTACTACTTGGTCTTTTGTTGAATGATACTGTTCAAACATCATCGCATGTTACGGACGGAGGGCACGTTGTTAGCCGGTAGACCAAAGAAAACACCGCGAAAGGCATCGATGGACCATGCCATAAAGATGCATTGCTTTAGTTCACCTAATGACATTTGAACAAGTGACATTGGCGATGTACAACTAACTCTCACGACGAACAAATTAACCCTTTGCCCTCGAGCGGCGACTCTCACTCGCCATTTGATTGTATGCAACAATTTCAAATAAATTATTTTTTAACTACAGTCGTGGACAAAATTAAGTGGACAGGTATCATAAATAACAAAAGGTTAATTTAATTAACTAATAATGCCTATAAATGAAAACTTTATTGCACAATTATATACATTAAATAAATGCTTTTTCAAGCCTACAAAAATATCTCGCGTTCTAAATTTAAAATTTATTTACAACATTGTAATGAAACAAAACATTTTTTACATTTCTGCAATGTCCACTTAATTTTGTCCAGGAGTGTATATTTATGGTACTATGCACGTAATTATCGTACATGGTATAACAGACACTATTCACGATTAATAATAAACAAATAATAATTTATACAAAAAGTTCATAAGTTTTTTCAACCAGCAAGTTCTACAGTACTATTTGTTAACAAAAAAAATTCTTTCGAGTGCAAAGGGTTAACATTTACGACGAGCAAGTTAACCCATTCCCCTATAACTACGAGCTACACTCGTGACGCACAGGCAGTTCAAGTACGGTAAACTTTGTTTATATTTTTAATACGATCGAATGTTCAATTTGAGTCTAATTGTAATTCGCGCATTCGGGGATCACTAAATGCGAAACAGTCTTGACATTCGAACTTCCTTTAATCGCTTTAATGTTGTAGCAATTAATAGTTCGTTATATCTGACGCACTTGCTGATTAAATCGTAGCAGAAGGGGTTAACATTTGCGACGAATAATTAACATTTATGGAGAGATTCACGCGTGAAAGAGACAGCCTGCCATGATTTATAGCCGATCTCCGTTTCTACTTGTCCGGCCACTTGTCTGTCGTACTTGTCCAATGTAAATGCATCTTAAGGATCCAAGGGACAAGATGTTTATACCAAGTAAGTCTAGTGAACAGACCCAATAGTTTTGGGAGCGAAGAAAGTGGCATACAAGACATGGAGTACCTTCTTCCCTCCTGTGTTTCTTATTAGCGTATCTGATTACTCGTCTGATTAATGCGAATGCACCGTTAAGATCCATTTACTTTAAACAAATAATGCTTTAGAAACGAAGAAAATAGCAGAACAGAACATAACCGACTGTGTTCTTCCTTCCATTTGACTGAACAAAGTCTGACTACTTTGCCTGATTTATTTATCTACTTTAAGCGAGTTTTATGAACTCACACTGGACAAGTTAGCGAGTCAGAGTGTGTCCAGGTAAGGACTACTTACCTGTGTCGCATGGATAATTTGTTAGGCTTACTTGTCTATTGTGAACCGGTGGTTAGGGCCCATTTATGATAGATAAATAGATTAGGAAAGTTATCAGACTTATCAGACACAGTTGTTTGGTGCAAACGCTTTATGACATGGTCAAAAGGTGTCTTTAACCTGAAGATGGTATATTCTTTAAGGTCTACCAGCTAGAGAACCACTCTTATGTCCTTCAGGTATTAACATGTTATGGTATTGGTACACAGGATGCCATGTAACTGAAGGTACAATTTTGAAGCCTTTAACAAAATGACAATATAAGTCGAAAATTTGATAATGTACAATTTTATGGATGCTTCCTTTTATCTGTGTACGGGGGTGTGAACTCGGCGTAATTCAACGGTTTAAATTTCATTTTTGAATTGTTTTATCTTGATCGAGATCAGTAAACTTTTAGACATAAACAAGTTTTATTAAGTTATATTTATGCATCTGTTACAAGCTAACACTTGCACTGCAAATTAAATTGGTTACGAGTCAACACTCGTGTCACAAATTAATTTAGTCACAAATTGACACTTGTATCGTAAATTAAATTTGTTATAAATTCACGCTTGTATTACAAATTAAATTTGTTACAAGTTTAAAAAGTGTAGCGTAGCATGTGCAATTCTGTACACATTTAACGTTATAATGTTGGTACACAGAGAAGAGATTAAGAAGATGAGTTTGATTGAGATAGACCTTTAGATTGTACTAACAGTTACAAGACAGCTAATAATGTAGCATCGGTACCAAGATGTTAGGTCGTATAATATGAAGCGATGGATTTATTCAAAAGTGTAAATTATGTTTTTAAATTCGAATAAAAATCTTATTCGCGAAAGTAGTTCCATATTTAATAATATGAGTCAGAAATTAATGATCTCCATTATAAATTTAGGCTACCGTGAACAAAATGGTCGAGCGTTATGACTCGATTTACGGTTACTAAACATTAGGTACAAAATAAAACATTTTTGTTACAATTATGTTACACTGTGAAATTGAAGTTTACAAAATCAGTATGGATTTTTACCCGAAGAATACGACATTTCATATTACACGACCTAACATAATTATTGTTAGATCTTTCTGTGACAGTGAGTGAAATATCCGATTCACTTAATTGATGAGTGGTTAAATTAATATTTATGATTCTCGATAAGACTAATACATCGTTAGTATCGTTATATAAAAATCATTTAATTTAAAAGATGTTAATTCATTTTCGTGTACAAAATGATAGTTTGTGCATTAGAAAAGATTTAAAGTATACCTGTTCCTTTACTTCGAGTTTCGAATTGAACTTATAGAAGACTTTCATTTGATTTTGTCAAAATCAAAAATATAAATGAACGGAATTTATTTTTTCTTTTATCATTTGCATAAGAAATCGATTCGTTAGTAAAAAATCAGCTAAAAGGCAATATCGTTCTCTTCTTTTTTTCCGTACAGTAAATTTTTTTAATTCCCAAAAAATGTTTTAAAAATACCTGCAAAATAGAACAATGATAATAATTGCTTAAGTTTTGTACACGTACGATGTGTTTGTAACCATTAACCCTCGAACGTCACAGGATGGATCAATTTCGATCAAAATGTCAAATTTCGCCGAAAAATGTCCGGAAAACATCGCCTAAATTTATCGATAAAGACCCATCTCCATACTACCGGCATTCAAGAGTTAACTTTTCGTACGATGGATACGTTTTAATATACCTTTAAAAATGTCGTGCTCGGCAAGTAAAATAACTGCTTTTGAAAAGCTTCGAATTATCTTAAGCACGCGTACTACTTGTATTTAATTAATTTTATTTACTTTTTTGTTAATATCGATTGCCTAGATGATCGGTGCGATCATTAATGTTGCTTTTTCGATACTTTACTCGTATAAGCTCAAGGATAAACAAAAGTTATCGAAATAAAAGTGCACGAAGATCGATATCTTTGCTATTCAGAATTCTTCTTTCGTCTTTTAATCTCAAATAAAATAAATATACATTCATGCTGACATGCCCATTACAACACCATTCATGCTCCAACTGCGTTTTTAGTATTTCTCGAGTCGGTTTTACAGTTTCATATAAAAAAATAATAGTAATGTGGATACAATTTGTTCTCGTATCATTGTATGGGTTTCATCGATATTCGTATGACTTATTCTTTTATGTCTTTGCATTTCACAGACTGATCTATGACGACCCATGTGTGTTATTGCGATATCCTTAATGGCCTACCTCCATTGAAACTACTACAAAGGCCAGTGTTAAATAGCGCATAAGTAAATATATAATATATATATATATTCTTAGAATGGAAATGAAGACAATGTATCTACCAATTTTATTTAGAAGAATGATAAGAATACTTAGAATTGACTAGAGTTAGATATATATATGTATATATGTATAATAATCGGACAACAGATTACCATATATTACACACACAGATGACAGAAGAGAGACATATATGTAAATGATAGAGCTTATAATGCTGAGACTTTGTTGGACTACACGATAGAAAAATTTTTAATTACAAATTATTTCCTTACACACTACGTACTCCTATATTCACAATAATTCTGTATTTACAATAGCTATACGTTTAGTATTCACATATTTTGCAACGTTGTCAGAAATATAAGCTCTATGCTCAAAGTCAAATTACTTCAACTATATTCAACTTTCGATCAAGTGTATGGTGTGAGTATTTGGCTGAAGCAGTGTGAGTTCATGAAAAGAAAAAGCTAAGAAATCGAACTATGACCGATGAAATGTAGAATTACGAAAAGTGAAAGTGAATTCAAACATCGCGATTGTTTAACTTCTTTTCCATTTGGAAGAAAAAATATTGCGTTCGAAGCAAATTGTATTGGACGTAATTTGAGGCAGCCATGATCAAGTGCCTTCTCGTCAGCTGCTACATAGTATCCACTATCGGTTAGTTAGCATTGCTGTAAAAGATTTGGAAATTTTTATTTTTAAATTTGAGAATTTGGGAGTTGGGAAAGGCGGAGATTTTTTAAGTTGGGAATTTGAGGATTTAAGGAGTTGGAAGCTTGATTATTTAGGAACTTGTAGATTTGAGAATTTGGAGGTTTAGAAACTTGAGAATTTGGTAATTTAGGAATTTAGCAATTAACAAATTTGGACGTGCAAGAATTTGAAAGTTTAGGCACTCAGGAATTCGAGAATTTGGTAATTTAGGAAATTCAGAAACAGGAAAGTGAGGGATCTGAAAATTTAGAAGCTGGAAATTTGAAAATTTGGTAATACAAAAATTTGGAAATTAGAGTCTTTTAATTTATAATCCGGGTTGTATGGGGTAACCTACGACGACAAATAAATATAATGAATTTTATTCCCCAACTTTTGGAGAATCGAAAAAATAGTAATGGTGTTCTGACGTGACTCACGATCCATCACTTGATCATGTCTGATTCATGAGATTCATCGCCTCGGTATCTACTTATAAAATTCAATAAAATTCTTACCATGAATTGACGATAAGGTATAAACAATTAAAAAATGAACGTTTACAAGAACACCGATACGACCAACGTTTTGATTTCTAAGGTCTTAGTTATAGTATAATATATAAGTGAATCGGTATAGCATATAACGATAAAAGTGGCTTCATGTCGTTTACAATGCAATTAACGGTTCAATTTATACTCCGCTAAACTTTCTAAATTGTCAATAAGAAAATATATATAGGTAGTGTGATATTGTTCTCTGCTAGGACCACTTGTTATGTCTTGTAGTAGCGAAGCAGCAATGTAATTTTTTTGATTTTGATTTTTTTTTTTCATATAATCAGCACTTTTGATTCCTCTGCGCTTTTGAATCATACTGAAAGCAGAAAAAAATAATAGTCGCAAATAAATTCGAAACGAATGTATCACAATGAAACTACAAATAAACATAATTTACAAACATACATAGATGGCAATAGATGGCATGCACAATGAGAGATAGATGAGAATAAGCGACACGTAACAAACAATCCTTTTTTATCCTATCGGATTAAATATCACGGCAACAATATTTCACCGTTTTTTTTTTCCTTCGTTTCTCGACACGCACGGTAAAACAAATGAAGAGTTGATAGGAGCTTTTATGCACGCGCTGAATGTTTTATTGATCTGCTTCGACTAAGTATCGAGAAAAATAAATACATATAATTAATTAGTTTTTAGTCGCCAATTAGTTCGTTTAAAAGATCTCACGTACCTGGTTTTGTTAAAGGTACTTTAAACTTTATGGTAACATATATAAATGAATTAGGTACTTCAATATTTTATGGTATCATATACGTTTTAGTGCATTTGTAACTGTGTTAGATGATACAGTTTGTTATTATACAGGTAAAAGTATTGATTACAAACAAGCTATACACTATTTAGAATATTTTTCTGGTATCAAGTCATGTTAGAGTTTACTTGTATCTTTCGGATCAAATCATATTTACTCTAATTGGATATTATTGGATATTAGATACACGAAGGCGTACGGTCATATTGTACTAAGAACATTATACATTTTCTTTAAATTAAATACTTCATAGTGATATGTTATACGTGCATATGTGTCATATGTCACGTGTTTACGGTATATCATATGTAAAAATATTCTGCGATACTTTTACTTAATGAGATCATCAGATTCTGTTTCAAATACAGTTATACCACTTAATCTAAATACACAATGGACGATACATAATTTACTATCGAGTGTTTAATCTGCTAAAACAATAGAAATATTAAACTTCAACATACCCATTACAAATTATTCCCCAAGTGTAAATAAATAATAAGTATATTTAAAATATTTCCATTGCTTCAAATATACACGTATGTGGAAACGCTTATACATCCGCATATAAGTATTTATATATTAACATAATAAATTTAAAACGATCCTATTGTAATGTATGTGCGACTAAAATCTGATTAATTGTATGTACCAGCATTATCTAGCGATATGTTAGAAGAGGTCGAAAAATCGCGAATACAGCAAGAAAATGGCCGCCGTTTACAAGAGGTAGGACGTAAAGAATTGTTTGTCGTCGAAAGACAGAAAAATGGCTATGGCGACAGATGATATCGTGGTCAGATGATTTTTGGTCAGGTTTTTAAGCCTTACATGAATCAGGATGTGGCTTCTCCTCGGCCACCATCAGGGCTGCACTCTCTGCTGGCGGTATGTGTCCCTCTAATGCATTCACACAGTTTAGCATGCTCCTGCAAAACATCACGCGACTTGTCCAAGTTTCCGCTTCTTCATACATGTCTATTGAATCTTTCCTTCTCTTTATTACATTCCAGATCTTCGTCGAGGGCATCGATTCAACATGCACCGACGTTGCTCGTGACCACGAGAAAACAGTATGTACCGCGTGTCTTTATCAATACGACTCGTCAACGTAACGTATATATCCGGTGTTTACTTTTATTTTTCTCTACTTTATCTTATCCTAATTGACCTGGATCCGAATTCGAAAATTTCAATGTTCGTCGTGTGACTTGATGCAACGATTATTTAACATTAATTACATTTAATTGTTCTGTGGTGCGTTATCGTCGCGCCCCTTTTCGCAAAGCTACCATTAGTCGAATTTCAATGTCACATTCGGTTTGCCTATTCTCGTTCACGCATTTCTCTTTGTACCGACGTTCCGAAGAAACGACGGTAATTCATTTCACAGTTTCTAGCCTTGTTTGGATTACAGTGATTCACTGGCCTGTGTAGTAGACTCTAGATATGTTCTCGTTTAATACTCGGACGTTATTATTATCTGTATCGTTAAATTTTTAAAGAAAGAAAAGGAGTCCACGAGGACTCGTGTAGGTCGTTAATCGTAGAAAAGATGTTATAGAAAAAGTTTGCCAGAGATTATTCGATCCCCAGCGCGACGAATATTCTTAACTGACTCCCCTGCAAGGTAAACGAAAATTGGGTCAAAAAGCTTGACCAACGATGAAAAAAAAATATGTATATGCTCCACGTCGAGGTCACATGTACGAGTGGAAGAGAACTGAAACCGGTAATTAAATAAACAAACAGATTTATTTTACAACATAGAATATATATATGTGTATATATATATGTATGTACGTATCTTATCGGTGATGCCGAAATATTCGTTCGTTAATATAATATCGTATATTAGGGAATGATCGATTCCAAGGAAAAAAAAAAATATAGAAAAATCAAGAAACGTGTGTGTAGTCAGTGATACAATGACATCTCTTGTTTTATAGCAATTTGTGTGCTACGAGTATGCTAAAAATCGTTGCCGATAACAATTATTCGATTAGATCGATTGAATCTATAGTAATTTTTATTTGGAGCGAATGACGTTCTCGATATAGTTCTTTTCTTTTATTATTATTATTATTATTATTATTCTTATGGTTTGTCAGTAGCGTGGGTATGGTTGGCAGTGGTGGCGTCAGATAGGACGGTCTCCTTGCTAGAGTTAGTGGCGAGCTCCTCTTCCCTGCAATATAATAATGTTACATGGCAATCCAGCCTCGATTTTGCGTTCGTTTTTTCAGAGAGAAATCCTAGTTAACACCGTTATATAAGTTATAATCAAGCTTTTTAATTCTAACAACGTACACGCATTACGCCGATTATGGTAACCGGGCACCGATCTAGATCGATACCGTTGTTTCGTAATTCCGATTAGAGGCTCCCTGTTTCACGTTCTCGATTATTATTTTACCGGACAGTGGCGCACTCAAGATTAAATCCTGGAGGGAGAATTCAAAGAATAAGTATATCTTTTATAGAAATTGAATAAGAACATTTTTTGACACGAGTTGAGCGAATAAGAACATTCTTAATACGAACTGAATGAATAAAAACATCCTTAATACACATTGAATGAATACGTACTCGAGGCTTAATCTTGGAGGGAGCCGAATTGAACGAATAAAAATATCTTTCACATGAATCGAATAAAAGTACTTGTAACACAAACCGAATACAAATATTTCTAAAACAAATTGAATACAAATTTTTCTAGTACGAATTGAATACAAATATTTCTAATATAAATTGAATACAAATATTTCTAATCTAAATTTATTGAATAAAAACATTTTGGATACAAGTTCAATAGAATTCGTTGGACGAGTACAAAAATTTATTCGAAGAATAAAATCTAGTATTTTCTTTATTTTACAAAATTTTTGGTGTTACTTTTAGTTCATTTGATTTACGCTTGAAAAAGTGTATTTTGATCAGGAAAAGATGTTCTCGCAAAAATTCTGGAACACTTTTTCTTTCTTTTTGCAATGTCACAGTTCCTAGATCTGTGGGTGCGCCACTGATATTTTGTTATGTAAAAGTACAAATTCACGAAACAGTAAATCACAGTATTTAAGGTAAAAACACAGTAATACGAACGTCACGTAAAATTATATACCATTAAATCGAATACAATATAAGGGGTGTCTCGATAAAATATATCTGTAGATACACACTTCAGAGATCAATCAAATGTAAAAATTTGCAAGAAACATATCGAATGGCATCGATGCTGAATACAATCATTTTGAACATCTGTAATATCAAGATAATCCACAAATATATGATAATATTTATTTATGTGATAGTGGAGTGGTAACGTGGTGAAGTGTTAGTTTAAATTATATGATAAAAAACGTTTACACATCTTATTGATATATCCTGTTTATACATGTGTGTACTGATATTTTAGTATGTGATTTTAGATAGTATAATATTTATGTGTTTTTATCCTTCTTGTCATGACACAAAATATCATAGTATGAATTTTTAGACGATGCTGAAATTCATTGTTTTCGGTGGCATAACGCTGTGACAATTTAATGCTTACAACAATGTATAATTTGTAAATATGTAAATTACATTTCAATCAATAATGGAGACAACCAAGTATTTTATTTTATATAAAGTCACCTCGTACATCTTTGTTTTTAAAAAATTGGTATTGCACGGTTTATTTTTGGAACGCAACATAATTTATTTGAGTAGAATTAAATGAATATCCACATTTAGAACACAACATATTTGATATAAGTTGAAATGAATAAATAAGTAAATAATTTCACATTGTATCACAAAACAATGCAAGTAACTTACGTACTTGTTCTAAACTGCAAGAATTTATAAATATTCATAACCATTAATTTTATAACAAAGATATTCAATTAGCTTTAATTTAATTTAACCACGAACGAATTAATTAACAAATTCACTATAACAACGCCTGAGACCTGTTTAATACTTTTCTAATGAAATAAACAGATACAATACGAATGCAATATAACTTTATTCTTTATTAGCAAAAGTTTCCAATATAAATTTGATTTTATTTTGAAATATTGTATAGCATTAAAATTGCAACGTGAAATTCAATGTCATGACAATGAGTATCGATTTACTGTCACGTGAAAATATACCTTAAAAACAGTTTGTTACAAATATCCCGACGTCTAATATTAAATTCGATTTCTAAATGATGAATGAATTTTCTGTTTAAAATATTATAATATTTCTGTCACGCCGTTATTGGGCATCGATCTATTAATGCTATTAATGCTTGAGGTTAAAAGAAATGAATTATGAAAGATCTCTAATATCCTGCAGTTTGCCCAAGCGATTTATAAATACAAGTAATATGTGTAAGTATATTATATATAGAGAGATATGTATGTATGTATTGATGAGATCACATAAATGCGTTTACTGGACACGTAAAAAGTGAAACATACACAATCATAAAATTTATAAGTAGCACTCATTCGATCATAAAAGACAAGGAGAAAAATGTAGCTTCTTTCCTTTCTAATATCTATGTCAATTAATTTCAACTATAGCGTTACGGTTGTTTTATAAATTGGTGACAGGCAAATTTGGTGTCCGTACAAGAACTTCCGGACACAGGTGTGTACCCTGTGTCCAGGGGTGCTGTTAGAAATTTACGATTTCGCAGATTTATGCATTTATAAACACTAAAAATTTCTGAATTTACAGATTTACAAACTTACAAGTTTTTTGAATTTATGAATTTATAAATTATCAAACCTTTCAATTTTTTGAAATTATAAATTTATAAGTTGGTAATTTGGTAATTTAGTAATTTGAAAAGTTGAAAATTAAAAAATTTGGAAATATTTCATTTTCAAGTCCTTCAGTTACAAGTTTCGAAATAAGAAATTTATATATTTCAAATTTATTTTATAAACGCATAAATTTCTTAGCATTTTGATTTATGGCTTTAAAAATTTAGATATTCCCTAATTTTCAAATTTCCAATTTTATGAATCTTTCATTTTCTATGTGACCAATTTGTCAAATTTCAATATTCCCTAATTATCAAATCTTCAAATTCCTATACGTTAAAACTTCCAAATATCCAAATCTCTAAATTTCCATTTTACCAAATACTACAATTTCTCGACTTACAAAATTTCAAAGTTTTAGAAAACCCAAATTTACAAATTGACAAAATCCTAAATTTCCACATCGAAGATTGTCAAACTTGGATATCTGGAAACGTAGTTAAACAGAAAATTGCAAATTAAAAAATTTGTAAATTTAGGAAATTACAAATTTAGATATTTAGTAGTTTGGTAAATTGCACGTGTAGATATTTAGTAATTCAGAAAATAGCCCATTCAGAAACATAGAAATTTATAAATCCAGAATTTAGTAATTCTGAAAGTTGCAAGTTTAGAAGTACAGAAATGTAGAAGATTGCAAATTTAGAATAACCAGCAGTGTACAATACATATGCGCCCAAGTTTGATGCCCCTGTGTCCCACAATTGCCCATCACCGTAATAAACGAACAAATTGAATGAAAAACTTGACTAAATCATAAGCAACGAATAAAGACCGGCTATCGAATAGAATTCATTCATAATGAGAAGCTGATTACTATTCATCGAATGTTTCGGCAAAACCTTGTTCCAGCGTAAATTCACAATAAGGAAACGAAATAAATGGGACGAGAAAAGAAACATAATTATTAGAAATAAAGAAGATAAATGCGTAGCTTGCGAGTTTATCAAGAGCTGCACTGATCAAACGAGGGAACGTGAACGCAAAAAATGGTTATTGTTTTATGCTCCACGTTAACATTTCCCTTTTTATCCTCTACGTATACTCATTAGTTCGTTACTTAGTTATTTTTATAACAATTTTCATACTATTTCGTATCTATTCTGTCTCGTTATCGGTCGAAGTTATTATATGCAAAGCGGCTCTTGCTGCGTTTGCCTAATCGAGTATAAAAATGTAATAATATCTATCACTTTGTATACAACTCAGAAAATGATTTGTACGCCAAACAGTAAATGTAAGCACTAACATGCAGTCGCACAGTACAGCGCCATTAAACTCGTGCCAACTATCGACATGAAAATTATTTCCAAGGCTTGCTCTGTCGTCGAACATTGATCGGGTTTCGGTAGACTAAGAAAAAGAACTGAACGAATCGAGATAAAAACGAAACAGGAGCATGCTGTAGAATAGTACAAGGCTCCGGCACGGAATTATTCGAAAGTAATTGGGGCTATATGTCCATTGGCGTAACTAGGATTTTTCTTTGCGATCACTTACGTCCCTTTGTTTTATTAATAATTTCTACTGACTGAATAATTTCGGACGATAGAATCATATTCGAACGTTTGAAAAATTGAAAATTTTTGAATCTGGA
Source organism: Coelioxys conoideus (assembly GCA_947623535.1). Lineage (NCBI taxonomy): Eukaryota > Metazoa > Arthropoda > Insecta > Hymenoptera > Megachilidae > Coelioxys > Coelioxys conoideus. The sequence goes on along the minus strand of OX392456.1, from coordinate 12,897,101 downwards.
GGTTTGGGAGTTTGGATACTTAAAGATCTGAGATTGTGAGGTTTTAAGAACTTTACTGTTTGGAATTTAGTTTGGAAATTTGAAAATTTTAACTATTTGAAATTTACATTGGAAATTTGAAAATGTTTACTATTTGAAACCTGAGTCCAAAAGCTGCAAATTTTAGTTAATTTCAATCCAGAAATTACATAATACGTGTTACTTTACAAATTACATGGAATGTAGAAATTGAAAAATTGAAAAATTCATTGAAAACGCAAGAAATTGGCAATTGTCGTGAAATTAATAAATCAGGAAGTTTGAGATTTTAAACAATTCGAAATTTGGGAACTTGAAGAATTGGAAAGCAGGTATAAAAATTTAAAAATTGCAGAAGAGGGGTTTGAGAAGTTGGAAATTTGGAATATGGAGATTTAAAAATTTTGGGAATTAAACGGTTTAAAATAATGTAGAATTAACAAATTTAAAATCCTAAGATTTAATAACCTACCAAACTAAAAATCCAAAAACCTAAAAGCTTGAATACTTGAAGAGTTATAGAATTTCTAAATTTCTAATGTAAGATCCATTCCCCATCCCGCATGCTACCCAAAAATTTACAATTCGCATTTGAGGCCCAGAAATATAAACAAAGCCCACTTTGACGCGTAACTAGTTACGCCAATATTTATAACAGCAAACCTTACCAAAGAAAAAGAAAGAAACAAACAGGTAACAGGGATTGCTCTGTCTTTCTTAAACTCACGAGAGATCGCTAAAAGCATTGGGGGGGGATTATCAATCACATAATAGCCCTGAAGAACTATTAGAAACTGTGAAATGTATCTTCGCAACAGAAAAACGTAAAAAAATGACAAGTTTGTCTTAACGAGAGTTATTTCATGCAACTATGTCTTCTCGTTGATCAACGATTAAAAAAGTTAGCCTGACTGGATAATAGCGCATGAAAATGGAGGCTCACAATGAGCTGATAGTAAGTAAAGATGTTTCAACATGCCAGGCTGTTAGACCGAAGTTAATGGTAGTCACTTAAATAGGCAGGGACAGGATTATTTTTTACTTGTTTTGTTTCCTTTCCTTCTTTTTGTCCTTAGTAACAAGTATTTATTACAAAAAATAACGAGTGTTTTATGTTAGACAAAATCGCACCTTCGAGGTTAGACAAAACCGCACGCTCGAATCCATAAACCTCGTAATGTATGTATGTACTCGGATCGTTATAATGATTTGTGTGAAGACCGAAGCAAAATGAAAAATAAAATTGAATAAAGGATCGCTAAAAAATAATCCTTTTTCTTTAAAGACGACTATTGGTGTCTTTGGTAACTGATTTTCATGCAGTCAAGTAATCCTTAGAAATTTGTATATATATAATGTATATTATATATATATATATATATATGATAGGTATATATAATATAGAGATCGTAACGAAGCCACCACAGTAACAGGGGAACTTATTGTTGTGACTCACCCATAAAGTCTGCTGTCCCGCAAGCTGCTCCTGCTCCAAATAACATAGAAAGCACAATTACGATATGTAGAATCACAATTTGTCAACGTATTAATACGGAAGTTCAGCTTAAACAATTTACCAGAACCATTAAAGTAAAGATTTATTCAAATAATACATGTACAATATGCTAAACAAATAAATATAATAATATCCAGTTGGCCTTGGAGGGAGAAAATACGTAACGATAAGGCTATGAAGCTTCAAGCTTGGCACTAATGATGGGATCAAGTGCTTTATTTTCATACTTGGCATTTGCAATTGTTTCAGACGGACCAAGTTAATAGGTAAGTTTTGTCTCACAGACTTCGAATACTGTTTGTAAGATACGATTCGTTATTTAGCGAGAGATAGTTCGTTTCTGATGGAATGGGATGGGATTCTTTAGGGAAAATGGTTCACTTCGTTTCGGTAAACGTACAAGTTTGCTATATTTTGAATTTAGAGATTCGGGAACTATCGGAATCATTAAATTCGAGAATTTTGGGAATTTTGGGAGTTGTATAGTTTTGAACTTGGGGATTTGAAAATCAGGGAAATTTTGGGAGTTGTATAGTTTTGAACTTGGGGATTTGAAAATCAGGGAAATTTTGGGCATCTTGGGGTTAGAAAATTTGGAATTCAGGAACGTGGAAATGTGAGAATCGAGAATCTGGGAATTTATGAATTTGAGGCCTTTGGGAATATGTAAATTTGTGTATTTGTCAATTTGTCAATCGGCCCATTTTCCAATTTATGTGAATGTGTAATTTTCCGAATTAGAGAATTTAAGAATTTGTGAATTTGTGAATTTGAGGATTTGATGATTTGAGGTTTCGGGAATTTGGAAATTAGTGGTTGCAAATTTGAGAACTTCAGAAATTTGGAAACGTGAAGAGTTGAGAATTCGGAAATTTTAGATTTAAAGATTATAAACTTCAGAAATGTAGGACTTAGGTTTCGAAAGTTTGAAAAATTGACAATTTGTGGTATCGCAAATTTTTAATTTTGAAGATTTAAAAAAAAAGATGCAATGGAACATTTTAAAACTATTTACTATCAATTACCTTTTCAAATTTCATCTTGCAAAAGATTCAAATCTCTCGCGTTCAAATTCTAATTGAACCTGCAATTATTATTTCTTTTTTTGAAATACTTAAGCCCATCACTACTCAGCAGAGGTTTACAAATCAACAGATATGTTAATTTTCGAATAAATCAAAACGAGAAGGTAAAACATACAATCGTAGCTTCGATTATGACGGTCTAATTACCTCGATTATCGCAATTGTGTCATTTGATTGATTTGTTAATTGAACTCATTGCCAAGAAACTACGAGAACGATGCTGTACCTTCTTTGAGTTACAAGAAAACCTTTTTCGGTGTAACATAAATGCCAAGAAAGATTGTCGGCAATTCTACTACGGTATAAACAATAAATGTCACTGCACAATCATGCGATAATCACCATGAACACGTTTCATGGCGTCATATATGTACAGATATATGTAATCTCATGTGTTATTCTAATGATTTCTTTCTACATTACGAATCAAATCAAACTTGTATCGTGTCGTTTACATCAATCACAAAATTCTATGTATATACTGTTTAGTGTTACAAGTAATACCCTTAGATCTCAATTTTACGCTATTTTAAATACCTCTATGATGATTGCAACGATAATTCGAATATTCAAATATCGATAGCATTCGAATTTCAAGTTCGAATATTCGAGTAATAAAAGCACTAAAATTCACGCTTGAAATACGAAAATTTAAATATTCGAATATTCCGGTATTCAAGTTATTCAAATACCAATGGTACTCAAATATGAAAATCGGAAACTCGAATAACAGCAGAATTGAAATTATTCCAATACTTGAACACGATTAGAGTCGAATAATTAAGTAATTGCGTCAAATTGAATAATTTAGATATTCGAATATCAATAAAACTCAGATTTTGAAAATATTGTGGTTTGAATATTCGAATACCGGCCCAATTCAAATTTATTATTCGAACACTCGAATATCTCAGATTATTCGAGTATTTAAAATATAGCTCTAGTCCCTACACATATTATAATTTTTGGTGCAAACAATCAAGTGACGTTAAAGTGTTGCATGTGAAATACATTGTGGTAAATTTACAGTTTATAATTCGTCATGTTGGTAATGTAATTGCGGAAATGATTAGTTTCGTACAATGTTCATGGTGGAAATTTGGAGACTTTTATGGTTGCTCTCTAACAGGATTTCCACCTTTCCAATTTTCGCGCGAGATTTAAAAGATTCCAGTTTCATTAGAAATATCTCGGGGTTGGTAGCAAAAAATTTTCCATCTCGGGATTTTTATCGCAATCTCCGGACTGTATTTTATGACGCACCGGGTTTTATAACAAGGTGGTAATCCTGTTTGATTATAGTTAATGCGTTGACTGACGCAGAAAAGACGGTATGTGGTAAAACACTAAACCATTTTCAAAATTCATAATATTACTCACATCTGTGTGGTGTATACATCTTTACAAGAATCAAAAATTTATTCTAGCAGAGAAATTTTGATTTAGATTGATTAAAAATAATTTTATTCAATAATTAAGTTTGTCGTCCAAGAGAAAAGAATAAATTTTATTAGCAACTTCCGTGGACATCATATTATTTCTTAATAAAATTCTACAAACGATTTCGGATGAGAATAATCCCTATTCGAAGAATAATTTTTTATTATGCCTTGGACAAGTTGACCAAATTTTTAATTTTAACAATTTTGAAGCATATAAATACGCGAATGTCCACAACACAGCAATTACATATGAAATTCGACAGACATAGAATTACAAGTTTAACAAATTTTCAAATTATAAAAAACTTTTAATCGATATATTTAAACTTTTTATTCATATTATTCACACTTTTAATTTATCTAAAAAAATGTCAATTTTAGCACGATACTCAAAGGGACGAATTAAAGAATTCATACTTATACTTTTTCTGCCCTCTACCCTACCTACATTCATGGTCAAAATTAAGTAGACATTACAGAAACGTAAAAAAATGTATTATTTTATTACAATGTTTTAAATAAATTTTCTTAGAACGTGAGATATTTTCGTAGACTTGAAAAAACATTTATTTAATGTATACATATAATTGTGCAATAAAGTTTTGATTTATACTCATTATTATTTAATTAAATTTACCTTTTGTTATTTATGATACCTGTCCACTTAATTTTGTCCAGGAATGTATAATAATAATTTGTTTGAGTCTATATCAAATTTAATGGCGGCAAATTCGAGTTACCAGTGATCCCCGTGACAGTCAACGCGTTATGTCTGATGCAGGAGGAAAGTATTTACATATAGTCAGCATTGCACTTAGCATGATCAGGAATCCGAGGACGTACCAACACCTCCCTCGGATTCCTCATAAACGAGAAAGAACGAACAATTTCTTTCTCTGTCAATCTCGACAACGTTCAAAAGATCGTGTGTTACATCTGAGGTCTCATCGCGAAGCGTAGTCGGGCGGATGCCTGGACGGATACGATAACAGGTGTGTCATGCACCGAGTGACGATATTCACAAAAAAAACGAGTAAGTACAAAGTCTTTGTTCTTCTTTCTTAACCGAGTGTCTCTCGGTTTCGTCGGCAAATGAAAATCAAACGGGAACGAACAAGCTGTCTTTGAGCGTAGCTACAGCGTCGGATCGTTGCAGATAAAACAACCGATTCGTTTCACGAACGATACGTATAGTTTTGGATATTTTATATGTCGCAATTGATTGTTTTGTGTGTAACGATCTGACGATAATACATAGAAGAAAAATCGATAAAAATCAAAGGGGGTTGGGAAGGGGAAAGGCATGTAAAATCGAGGATTATCTATCTAGCGATTTGGTGTAGGTATTCGGGACGGTGTTAAGTGGTTTATTTATTGCATACCTGTCGTTACCGTGCCTGAATAAAGCTAGAATTTCCTCGAACGTTTTATTCTTGGTCTCAGGAACCTTCTTGTACGTGAAGATCCAGAAGATGGCTAGGAATGCACTGAATGGTAGGAACGTGTAGTTTTCAAGGCTAGTCTGTAACACAACAAAACGAGGGGGTCAGTTTATAAATAGCGAAATGTCAATCGTCTTGCGCAGAGATCCGCTTTTCTACTACTTAAAAATGCGAGAACCGTTTAAATTTGACTGCTCGAGCCTTCCGGGTGTATGGAAAAGTCTTTTCTCGAAGATCTCGTCGCGTTTAGAATCGGACTGTTGTAGTTACTCTATGCAGCTACAGTAGCAGTTTGACAATGGTTTTGCCTCTACTTAAAATATTGTGGACTTTATTGCTAGGAAAATTTACAAGCTGGTTATATCAAATTTTTAAACCAATTGTGTCAAAATTGTAAATTAGTCTTGTCAAATTCATAAATGAATTATGCCAAATTTGCAATTATATAGTTATATCAAATTTATAAATTAATTATACCAAATTCATAAATTCGTTATATCATATTTACAAATCAATTCCATCACATTTACAAATTAGTTAATTGTATCAAATGTGGAAATTAGTTCCATCAAATTCATAAATTAATTATGTTTGCAAATCAGTTCTATCGTATTTACAAATTAGTCAACCGTATCAAATTAATTCTATCAAATCTATAAAACAATTAGTTATATCGAATTTACGAATCGGTTTCAACTTTATAAATTTTTTAATTTTCGCATTTCCAAACCTTCGAGTTTGCAAGTATAAAAATGCCAAGCTACACAAGTACTTGCAAATATTTTTTTTAAATTTTGTAAGTAATTGTTGGCGCGAGAATAAACCTTTCAAAAAGGCACAATAATAGTATTGTTGGGAAACCGGAGTCGGAAATAAGATTGTTTAACTCTTAAACAAGTTAATTTATTGTAACACAACTGAATCCTACTCTAGTTCCTAACTTTTAAATAATCAACTATGACCAGCTCGGTGAAGTACTAGATGGAATCTGACTTAAAAACGAGAATTAGCTTACGAGCAAGGTTACTTGTAGAAAATCTATTGGCTAAATATTTGTACGGGTGTGGAGGAAGAGAAACAGGGATGAGGTAAGGAAGTGAGGGAAAGTGGATTTCTGGGAGTGGGAATTTAAGAGTACCTGAACCAGTCCTAGGACTGGTGACAGGAAAAGGGCCTAAGTTTAAGGACAAGAAAAAGGAAACGACATGGTAAAGAGACTAAGGTTGTAAATACATAGTTGGGACCTCCAGCAGTCTTCATCAAAAACATTAGTTTTAAGATATCCTGTATTGGTTATTATAGGATGGTCACTTTATTATGCCGGTCACTGTAAATGAATCTGTAAGGTGTAGTCGAGCTAGATGTCTTACCTTCATACTTGGAAAACCAATGCCAACCAAAAAATTAGCCATCCAATTGACAAGAACCGCGATAGACATGGCAGCGGGTCTAGGACCTTGGGAGAACAGCTCGGCGGTGATCATCCAAGGAATGGAGCCAGGTCCAACAGCGAAGAACACCACGAAACTTAAGGTCGACACGACCGAAAGATAAGACATCCAGTCAATCATTTCCTGCACATAACCGAAAAACTCCTATCAGGCAGTAGAATCGTGTTCGTCTTTCCTGAGCAGCCGGAGGAGTCTCGTCTCAGGAGAACAAAATCGTAAAACCTATAGAAAAACTGAACGACGGAGAAAACAAAAACGTTACGGCATGCATTTGTGCAGCTCAACCCTGTGTCAAGGCGATGATGCGATTGCAACAATGCGAACGTGCTCTGTTATATTAGTTACGCTTCCGTTCAAAAGTCATAACACACCTATTAACGATTCATTGCTAATATTTCATGGAGGAACGATATTATTGGATTGGGTATAATTTTTTAACGAAAGCGATCATTTTTTGGTATCGGTTAAGTTTGGGTATAAATTAGTCTACCTAATTTTTTGTAAAAATTAGGATACTCTACTTAATTTTTGTTAATTTTTAGAAACTTATTATAGCTTATTTTGAATTGTAAATTAAATTTGATTTAAGTGAAATTTTATGGAAGGTGTCTCATTTCGTATGGAACATAATCTTTTTTGGGAAAATGGCGAACGGGGAATTTGCTAGTATAAATTTTTTGGTTTGTAAATTCTCGAATTTTTAGACCCCTCCGTTATAAAACTATTAAATTTTTCAAATTTTATAATTTGTAGATGTCGATGTTAGAATATTATCGAGTTTCTAAATTTACAAATATAGAATTTTGCTAAATTTTTCAATTAAAAAATTATCAATTCCTCAACTCTTCAACACCTAAATTCCTACACTTTCAAATTTATAAATTCCTCAAACACCAAAATTACAAAATTTCTAAATTTTCAAATGCTCAATCTTCCATTACCACATTCTTAAATTTCTACATTCCCTAAATTCCTAAATTGCCAAATATCCAAATTTCCAAGTGGCTAAATCCCTAAATCTCTAAATACCGAAAACTCCCAAAACTTTAAATCCCTAAAGTCCCAAATTTCTAAATTCCTAATTTTTCATGGTTACAAATTTACAAATTTTCAAATCCCTAAACTTGCAAATTTTCAATGTAACCGCAAACTCACCAAAAATTTATTTGACACATTTTAGTTATCATGTACTGTTTAGTTACACATTAAACCTTGTAATATTTAATAATCAATAATTATATTAAATCTCTGTAAATTAATATCACAGTAAATACTAAAATAATTTTATTTTAGTTTAGTAAATACTAATAAAATCTATCACTAATCATTCTCTCTGTAATTCCCTGCATACTCTTCTAGTTACGTGTCTGCTTACGAATGTGGATACTCTTCATCAAATTACACAAACTACTAACTAACCACTTTACGTAACGAATGTATGTAGTTTTAGTAATTTACATGTATGCTAATTTTAAATGTATCAAATGTGATAAGTGTCTTATGACTTTTCAACGGAAGTGTATATTTACATTAAACACATTTTCCATTTAAGCGATCAAGCATATGACTGGCTAATTTCGACGCAAGGAGTACCAGGACACGTTGCTTGGACTTTAATAAACGTTTACGCCAAAAGAAAACTATTTTGGCTCTTACAGTTATGTGTTAGCATTTTACACGAATCTGTAATAACAGTAGGTGAAGTGACAGTGCTACACAATTTTCTGTACACAATACTGATAACCTTAGGCCATTTACTACGTTTTTTAAATCGAGCCTATATGTATGTATCTATATAAAAGTTTGTATAACGTACACGCGACAAAGGGTGACAGGTTTGAGCCAAAACGTAGACTAATAATAATAGGGAGTAATTGTCTCCTCCAGGCAGTCACGAAAGAGGCCGTTAGTAAGAAAGGGAGGGGAAGGGCTGGGAAAGTGGCAGGGTTAATAAGAAGCACAATCATTAAGCTTAAGCAAATAAATTAAAATGCATACATCGTTAGCATTTGACACATCAGGATTTATGAACGTTTGTCCTCTTTTACGTTTACGTTTATGTATTTGTGTCTGAACTGATGAGTGTTGGACAGAAGTTATATCGAATAATCAGTAAACTAATTTTAAGTATTTTTCAAGGATAAATGCAACTCATCTTAATCACCAAGCAATAGGAATGAAAAATTATAAAGATGTGGGGTTGTAGAAAATAAGGAGTTTAATATGATCAAATTCTCAAATTTCCAAATTTTTATATACTCAAATTCGCTAATCTCTAAACTTTCAAACCTCTAAATTCTGAGATTTTCAAATTTCTCATGTTCCCAAATCCCCAAACTGGCAAATTCTCAATACCCGATTTCTAAAATCCCCAAATTCTCAAATTCACAAATTTTCAAATCCCCAAATTCTCAAATCCCTATCTCCTCAAGTCCCCAATTCTCAAATCCCTAATTTCTCAAGTCCCCAAATTCTCACATTCACAAATTCTTAAATTCCCAACTTCTCAAATCCCCAAATTTTCAATTCCCAAAATTCTCAAGTCCCCAAATTCTCACATTCACAAATTTTTAAATTCCCAACTTCCCAAAACCCCAAATTTTCAAATCCCCAAATTCTCAAGTTCCCAAATACACAAATTCCTAATTTCTCAAATTCCCAAAATTCTCAAACATCCGATTTCTCAAATCACCAAATTTCAAAATCTCCAAATTGGTAAATTCCCAAACCCCTTAATGTTCAACCCGTCACCTCCCCAAAATCCCTGAATCCCCAAGTCCTCAAATATCCCAATCCTCAAATCCCCATATTCCTGCATCCACATACGCGTAAATCTCCAAGACCAAAGTTTCCACATTCTCACGTTTCTGGACTCGAATAAAGAATTTTAATCGGAAGCTAATTAAGCGAATACGTAATGAAAAGTTAAATAACCAACGAACAGATATCAAGTGACTATTCGAACAACTTCCAGCGTCGTAACCGTTTAAATTACTCGGAGTTAGGTAATCGATGTTATGCGTCAAACGGATAACATTTTGTAACGTCGAAGATGCAAATAAGGAATAACATGCGGGAATTCGGAGAGACCTTACAAGTTACATGAATGATAGGGAGAAATAAAAATGATACGTTCATATGCATATTTATATACGTAAAAGTGGTGATAACTCTCACTGTCGGTGCAGTGCCGCACTCCAGCTGTGAACAAAGTGTTAGATACACCTTTTCGCCAAGGTGCATGAAGTGACAAAGCACAAAGAGATAGCTATGTACAGTCCACGTTTCTCTGTGGCTTAATTAATGTCCCAACAGATCTTGACAATTTCTTCAATTTTCTACGTTAACTAGTGATCCCGCTCGATACGCTAATGTAAATTCCATTTTCTTTAATCGCCGAAGCCGATATCGTTATCTAATTAACCGTTACAAGAGCAGCTCGTTTATTATCAGCGTGTTACTTCAACGGTGATTACTTTCGATACGCGATTGCATTTAATTAGCCTACGATATACATTTATGTGACCCGTAACCTTCGAATGAATAGCGTTGAAAAATAGCTCGACTCACCTTTATCAGAAAAGAAATTGTGATGAATATTGAAAAGATAAACATGCCACCAAGACCGTACAAGTGGAGCGTACGCCTTCCGGTTCTATCCATAAGCGGGATGGATACTAACGTCATACAAACCATAATGGCACCTATGCCAATGGTTGCAAACTTGGCACTCTCCTCTGTCAAACCAGAACTAGTGAACAAATTTGTCGAATAGTAAAACACCTGAAACCAGACATCCAAAATAATAGTTACTTCTCCTTGTACGAATAATGTGGTCAATAAAAATGGCACTTTTTATTGAAAGAATCCTATTATTTAAATAGGATTTATTATGCTGTTATTTAAATCACACTTGTTAGCTCAAATTTAAAGTAGAGTTGACACGACTATAAACAATACGATTTTGATTGGTCCGATTATAATTATTAATAATGGTTACAAATTATCAACACTTCTTTTATCGTTAGTAATCGTTAAGGATGACTGAAATTCATTTTGTTTATAAGTAACCGGTATCAATAAGGGAAAGATAATTTTTGTTACGAATAATTAACTTAATTGACCGAAATTTATTTTTTTTTATCATTCAGTTGTACTATTCAATTCAATTAGGTAATTTTATCATTAAGGTTTACCATTCAAAACATTGAGGTACTTTTATCATTCTTTACTTATTTCTTATTAAACTCCACGTTCAACTTAATCTCATACATAATATTAATAATCTTTATTTAGACCTGCTTGAACTTTAAATCTAACCTAACTTGACTATAGACCTATATTCATAATTCATATCTATCTGTACTTATATTTCAGATTTGATTGAACCTAACCTTGTATAAATTTCAAACTCAACTTAACATACCTTAATACAATCCAACTTAATCTTATACTCAATTGTCATCTTACGCTCCATCTATACTTATTTATACTTGAAATAACAAAGTTGTTACGATCAATATTGGTTAGAAAAGTAAAGAAAGGCTTCTGATTCTTGGCAATGGTTATCTATAACCCAAATAAAGTTCTGGTGATCACCAATACCCATCATGGATCAATTATGGAATCGTTATTAATCCATTATCGATACATTATTAACTGGTATCCAAACAACAGCTTCAGTCACATACATTCGTCACTGATAAAATTAAATATCTATCGCTGATTTATTCGTAACAAAAACGAATTTTTGCCATCATCCAACGATTGGTGCTGTTCGACAGCAATTTTAATCATTCCAATCTATTCGTAATCAAGATCATATTAAGATATCGAACGTCATACCGCCATCCCTACAACAATTATGCCGTTCACGTGAAACACAAAGCGTCAAATCTCTTGAGCTATTACAGAGGTATCGGTATTTTCTTGAACGAGGTTGTTTCGCAAGTTAAACGGCGAAAGTTTCGCGCTCATACTCGATGCTATCCGTATTCGTAGCCGTTAACGTTATAGACACTAAATTTATACAGGTCCTCGCTACTTACAGCATTAATGCCTGAAAGCTGTTGGGAAAGTTGCATAACCACACCGATAACGAGGGGTGCTCTTAAAGTCGGGCTACATATGAGCTCTGTCATCGATATTCGAGACTCGGCTTGTTGAGCCCGCTCTTCCGCTCTCATTTCCTCGATGTCTTCCTCCACTTGGTTACTGGCTCTCAACCTTCTCAAAGCTTTACGCGCTTCTTCCTCCCACTGTTTGGTAATGAGCAAATATCTGAAGCACGGGGTTCGAAAACAGGTAAATCATGGGATTAGTTTACAATTCGCCATCTTTAAATCTTACTTGACACTAAAACTACCAAAGGGGTCAAATGACCCTTTCACAAATTTCCTACTTTCCTAACGAAAAAATTTGTTAAGACGGTTTTCTTGACATCTGTGCTGATTGCCATAGAGCCAAAGAATCAATAAGTGTATTCTTTTACGTTTCATCGTTTGTTCATTTATTTTTCAACTACATTTTTAACTTCAAAGTAATTGTGCATTATACGTCGGTAGTTTTAGTGTTAAGGATCAAGGTATTTGTTATCGATTACTTCATTATTATCAAGGTACTCGTCGTCTTTTAACCCTTTGCATTCGAAAGTACACAAATACATACACAGAATGTACACACAACTTCACAGTTGAAAAATTTGAAGTTATTTCTCTGTTATTAATTGTCAACCATTGTCTATTTCACAACGTTTGTATATCGCATCTATACTAACCGCAGATTTTGTATTATATACTCTATAATATTATACTCTTGCCATACTTTGACGAGATAGACTCATGACGCACTCGCAGTTCAGATGTAACAAATCTTTAATACTCAAATTTTTAATACTCCTCAACTTGAAGTTTAGGTTCAATTATAATATGAAATACTGAATGTGAAATACAACATTTTAGTTCCCTTCGTTTGTTTTAACATTATACCTATGAATAGTTAGCTTAGCCTGACGCATCTCACAAAACAGTGGTACGGCAAGAGGTTAAAAGAGAGTCTATTTTAACACTAGAACTACCCACCAGTCAAAATAACTGGTTTCGGGTTTGACATTTTTTATTACAAAATTTTATTGCCGTCCTTTTGTCAAAATGTCTGTCATGTTTTATGGAGCTAATGAATGGCTGTATATGTTAGATGATGCTGCAATATTTATTTATTTTTCTACTTTATTTTCAGTTTTGAAGTAAGCATGCTTTTAATGCCGATAGTTCTAGTGTTAAATTAAACCGAATGGTGTGTATGCGAAGGGTTAAATCTCGCTCAAAATATTATTCAACGAACGATAGTACAACACCGCGTATGTATTTTGCAACTGACTTTCTTTGGTGTCAAACTTGTACACGGTAGAGTATATATCTAAAAGAAGAGAAACATTGTTGCCGAGTTTCTACGTGAATCTTCGGAAGCTACATAAGAAGCCATAGGCAACCAAATGGGATTTAGTTGCAGGTCGGTGATCTACCTTGGAGATTCGGGGCAAACTGGAAGCAGCAACAACTGTAGAATGGCAGGGCAGATAGCTAGCCCTAAGAGTACCGGCCAACCATCGTTCGTTCCAAGGATTTGCTCGATGCCCAGCACCTGGGAGACCAGGAGGCCCACCGTAACAGCGAGCTGGTTCACCGTGCCTAGGCCGCCTCTCAGGTTCAATGGTGCTATCTCCGATATGTACATGGGAACCAGCGAGGTGTTTAAGCCACAATTGACACCAATGATGAACCGTCCGAAGAACAACATTTCGTATGCCTGAGCAATTTTTGTACAACCCATCAGGCACGCCCCCACGATGCCCAGCACGTTGTTTAGCAGTAAGCCCCCCTTTCTGTCGGCGGATCGAAACAGACAAAAATATACATGATCAGCTAACGATTTTAATTTTAATATCGCTCGTCACAAACATCGATTTTCGTTATAAACATTTGCGTTGCATCTTGACCTGTTCAGAAAATACCACATTTTAGAGTGCTTGTGCGTTAACTCTTTGGTTACGCGATGGGATTGGGGGATTAAAAATGTCCCACTTTTTTGATGCACGGTAATGCATGGTGGGACATCTTCAGTCCCGCTTCAAAATATTGCAATAGATGTATACTCGTGTGTGTAAGACTATTCGAGGTTCTATAACAACAAATTTAATTGAATTATTATATTTTGTGTATTCGTATTATCGTTTCTGTGTTATTAAAAATATACAAATTTTGTTTAGTTCGAAATGCGATCATGTGGCTCAAAGAGTTAAAGAACTCGTGCCTTCAGCAATGGAGTGCTTCTGTTATAACTTTTACGTGTTTGTTTGATTTATAGGCAATGCGGCTTATAAGCATTGGATTTGTAGGAAATTTTATTCGAAAATATACTATGCATGTTATGGGATGAATTCATAATTGTTTTGTATAATATTTTCGTTTAATTTTACTTTTCATATGTATATTTATAAAAATCCATTTGCTTCATATATTCTTATTTTCTATATCTTCGACTATGTATATTCTTTAAGTTGCCTATATTCTCATAAGTGCACCAATATACTACTCTTGTGTACAAATTTAAAAATACAAGCGAACAAAAATATTACGAACAAAAGTTTGATATTATAATACATGCTACAACCTTGGTTAAATAAAGTTTTAAATAAATTGAATGTTCTTTCTCTGAAGGCAATTTTTTAAAATTCTATTAATACAAATTTTGCGGTTCTTATTATACCATAAAAGTTTTATTCAAAATAATTTATTATCTTTTACTAGTCCCATCTGTACGACGAAGAGATGTCTATTTTCAGATGAGTTTTTTATTCTTATAGAACAAATGTTATGTGGAAACTAAGAACTAAAATAAAGTCCTATTGATTACATGATAAACCCATAAAATTTACTTTAAATTAACAGAAAATGTGGCATTTCTTGAAATGACCAAGCTGATGTAGTTCAACTAATACATAGAGATATACGTGTCTATGGTCTAACCCAATGGTTCCCAAAGTGGCGCCCTACGCCCGGGCCTAGTAAGTCTAGTGTGTAAATCGGTCCTGGGTCCGTGGACAACTTTTGAGTATAAAAAGGGGTCCATGGACCAAAAAAGTTTGGGAACCACTGGTCTAACCTAACCTCTCATTACGGATGAAATCTGGCGCGTACACAGCTCTAGCGCGATTACTGACAACATACAAAATGAAAATATACAAACCTGCCAAATCTGTTGGCAATTATTCCTCCACTAAAACCACCAAGCATACCGCCGATCGCGAATATGCTCACTGCCACGGAATACAATTTCTTCACGGAATCGTCCGAAATGTCCTCTCCGTACCTATCCTTGTACACGTCTTTCATAAAATTTTCAATATTCTGAAACAATCGTCAAAACCGAGTACGTTGAATGGTATTCTTTGTACCTATCGTAGCTATTACAGTTCCATAATTACAATTATCATAATAGCTTTATGATTTCTATAATCGTTAGTCGCTTGCAGGTGGTTCTGATGAAGTAATTAAAAAGATTCTTTGAAGTGCAGATTCTTACGAAATATGCGACACATTCTTATGGAAATTAAAGTATTATTTGTGTATGATTGACGCGGTAACGAAGTCGTTAGGGATAATAGGTGAAGTATTAATGTTATATGAAAGAACGTACCACTTCCGGCGCATTAATGACTCCGGTGTTGTATCCAAACTGCAACATCCCTAAAACTGCTGCCAGTATTGCATACGACAGGAAAAGCGTTAGCCCCTGAAAATATCATCGTCGAATTATCGTTTGACAGTCGATGAATAGCGAACAGAGAACAAAACGGCAGCTGTTAAAATAAAACCAGAAATAAATACTCTACAGAAAAAAAGAAATAAGTTAAACGACAGGCACATGAGATCAAAGAAATCATAACGATGAAAGGTTGAAATAAAACCACGCCAAACAGATAATTATAATGGTTTATTAAAAAATCAGTCAGTATGCTATTATATAAAATCATAGTAGACTGCAACGAACGTTCATGGTGATGCACAAATCAAATCGAAATGAAACGTAATAATGTTCAACACAACGATTTACATTTTACAAGAGAACCAAAAACAATTATAATCAACTATGATGATGATCGTACATAAATAAACAGCCATCAAAAGCGTATCCGTATCGTATCGCTGGTCAGTGCAAAAATAAAATTGCCACACACAAAATAAACGAAATAAAGGAAACGAAACATTCTGATCGTAAAGACAAGCGTCACCTGCTCCAAAAGTCTAAGTTTCCGTCGATGAGAATGTTCTTCGAGTCGATCCACGTATTCTCGTAATTCCTCTATCTCTTCTTTCACCTGTTGTACTGTATCTAGTTCTTGCTGCGTGACATTACGAAATACAATTTAGCGACAAATTTAGGCACAGTTTATACGGCCGCGCTGTAAAGTTTACGATGTAAACCATCGAAACGCTTGGGCGCAGAAGTGACATATCGAGTATGTAAGTTAAAAAGCTGTATTTCTTTCTGAAGAAGAACGTAGTGCGAGGTGAAAATCTTAGTCGGAGATTCACGATTCGTACTGCCAGTCAAAATTTATGCAAATAAAATTGACGGTCTACGAAGTTCGTGACCGAATCAGTATCGAAATCGGAAAAAGGGGAATGGTTAAAATAGACCGTTTCTTGGATTGAATGAAAAAGAACAATCTGAATGAAGTCTCTGCTCTTGGCACATTTTTAATTGATAAACTAATTATTGGTAATTGCATAATATAAAAGTGATCGGAAGATAAAGAGACAAGCAAGTACTCCGACTGTAAGAGGTAGATCTTGAATATGTATTTGTATAGTTATAGTAGAATCCCGGTATGTGCCTCTGAATAGGGTTGTAAGAACAGAAGTTAAATGGGTCATATAAACGAATATATCTTCATTCGGCGTTTAATTATTAAAAAATATATATATATATATAAATTTGTATGTATTTGTTATTTCCATGTTTCTACAGTTTTAACTTTTTAATTTTTAAATATGAAAATTCGAACATTTCAGTTTAAGAAATGCTAATTTTAAAATTTGCAAAACATCACAAAATATGGTGAATATCTAAAAATATAGAGAATGTCTCAAAAACTACAGAACATCTAAAAATACTCCGAATATCTCAAAATATAGAGAATATTTCAAAATGCGCAGAATATCTAAAAATATAGAGAACATCTCAAAATACACAGAATCTCTCAAAATGTACAAAATATCTCAAAATACAGAGAATGTCTCAAAACGCAGAAAATATATCAAAATAACATCTGAAAATACAGAAAATATCTCAAAATGCAAGGAATATCTTGGCATTCACGGAATATCTGAATCTAGAGAATACGTCGAAATTCGCAAAATATCTCGAAACACGCAAAATATTCAAAACCGGGCAGAATGTCTGAAAGTATCCAGAATTATTCTTTATCGTTCAATATCAAAATAAATGATCGTCCTCGAAACCATTCTCCTTCGAAGGGCAAGGGAGTTGGGCCCGTCAGCAATTGGACGATAGACCGACAGTACCTTGATCGCGACCATGTCCCGTTTGACCTCGCTGACCTCGCTCTGGCAAGACTCTACGCTCTTGGTGAGTTCCTGCAGCTGGGTACGGATCTCGCAGAGGGCGACGGTGGTCTCCAGCTGGCGGTCACCCCGCTGCAGCTCGTCCAGCTTGGCACTCAAGTTCATACTCATAACGCTGACCTGTTTCTGCAGACTGCCCACACACACATACCCACACGTGAATCTCACTGGCTCGCCCGGGATAACAAATCGACATTGTCGAACACATTGAACAACACTAGACGATCAAGGCTAACTCTATGATGCCTAGTCCCCTAAACAGAAGTACCCATCTACCTCCGCGCCGGACAAACCAACTGCCGAGCCTTCTCTTAGCGTTCGCTTCTCTCTTTTTTTTTTACCACGAATTAACTAGATATACATATATTTATACGTGTACTTTATGTGACAAAATGAAGATGAATGATACTCGAAGTTATTCAATTGGTGCGATCATTCGGTACGGTATGAAGCGTGGTGTCTTCTAGGGAAAATGGCGATGTGGGGAATGAGAAATTTGTTGTTCAAGCGATTATAATTTTTTAGTTGTATGTAATAGATACCATAGTGAGTAATGATTCAAAATTCTGTTGATTTCTTTGTAAGTTGTTAGAGTTATATGGTTACAGGAATATGGCGTTATTACGAGCAAGGTATACAAAGATTTAAAATTATAGAGATCTATGCGTACAGTGACATACATAATATAAGGATATAAGCATACGGAGATATATAAATATAAAGGTCTGTCTAAAAAATGTAATTTCTGTACATAAGATCTGCATAAGAATAGAAACCTAGGAATTTACACGTCTAGTAACATAAGAATATATATGATATTCTAATACAGCAGAACATATAATATACGAATCTAGGAATCTAGCAATCTAGAAATCTAGGGACACGAAGACTTGGGGACATAGAGATAAACGAATCCAGAAATATAAGAATATAGCGATCTAGGGATATATAAATCTATGGATTTATAAATACACCTTTTCATATAACGCCTAAAAATATTTATGGTACAAATATTAATCTGTGAGGTAAATCCGAGACGATATACGAGTAACGACATCATTTCCCTAGACGGTCATCTTCCCTAGGATCAACCAGGCTTCATGCCGTACGTACACCGTTTCTTTCTATAAAAAAAAAAACGTCAGCGAGCCAGCGGTAGCTCGGCAGCTAAGGAAACGTTGGGTATACGAGTAGCGTGTAAACAGATATACAAGACACATATAGATATGTATGATATATGTATACATATATATATTATATTCTGTCTATGTATAGAAATATAGAGATATACATATGATTGAATTGACAAAGTAGCACAACGTACAAACGCCACTAAAAGCACGTCTAAATTGTGTGTAAGTGAGTGTCCAGGGTGAGAAACACTACGGTGATGTAGAGATACATATATATAGAAATATATATATGTTTAAATATATATACATAATTGTTAGAGCTGTGCACATTAGATGGAAGTTTGTGAAGGTGAGAAAAATATGGAAACTATGACGGTCGTACCGTTTTATTCAAGTAAGTTACGTACCCCCGTTGCCACCCCCGTTTACTCGTCGCGATAACTCTCCAACTATAAAATCGAATCGATATCGTACGTTTATGGTCGCGTACAGAATCACGATCGTTTTCCCATTAAACGCGGTTTACAGCTTCGGCACACGCGAAGCGTGATCATCTACTACGATACACGATGCGGGAATGTGCAAGTGTGATTAAAAAAACGAATGATTCCGATGCTCGTTCAATTCGAAACGTTGCATGTATATAAGAGAACGTGATTGAAATATATATATATATATATATATATATATATATATATATATATATATATATATATATTATAAATAATTGTATATATGCATTATCAGAGATTTATGATGAAACGATCTCTCGACTTGAAGGAGATTTGGCAAACTTGTCGATCGATGTGCACAGCCAAAAGCAGAACAGAAAACAGGTGGTGTTTTTTAATTCCGGAAAGAGGAGGGTTCAAACAAAACAGAGAGCAAGATATTAGAGTGTGAAAAATAGAGAAAAATTGACGCAAGGCAAGTCGAGTGACAGGTGAACAGTGAGAAATGAATGAACACATGACCCGTAGTAGAAGAAGAGAGAGATTGGTATGATAGAGAGGGTGATAAAGAAAGGCGACAGAATACGAAAGAAATATAATTGGAGAATCAGGAGGTACACTAGGATTAAAGTACGCTGGTCTTCCAAAGTATTGCACTCACCTTATATTTATTCGAATTTACAGTGTTTATAGAGTCGAAGTTACAAGTAATAAATTGTGATAAATATAGGAACAAACGAAATTTTAATTAGAGGTTGGTTAAAATTTAATCTCAATATCAATCTTAACGTAATAAAAATTGAGATTGCAGTACAATAAGTGGAAATTTATTTCGATGACTTATGTTGCGACTTATGTTACTTTTAATTAAGCCCGAATAATTGATTGTAGGCTCCTTTTGGCACAGCTAAAAAAATAGTACACATAGCATACAGAAAGTATATCTATAAAATTGATCACTTTATTATATTAAATTAGATAAGAATTCATCTCATTATGTTAAATTAGGTAAATGTTCATCTTATTCTTTTATAATAAATTCAGGAGAAATTCATCTTGTTATTTTAAAGTAGGATGAAATTCATTTTATTATTTTAAATTAGGTAAAAATTTAAAAAGTACAAGCTCCACAATAAATTATGAGGATCACAATAATTTTGTTGAATATAACAAAATTTGAAATAAATTATTTTAGTGAAACTTGCGGAATGTACTTTCGTGCAAAATTTGAAACTGAAGCTTCGACTGTCTAAAGAATCTTATAATTTGATCATTTTTAAAACTCTGCTCCCAAATCGTTAAAAATTATTTGTATATTATACCAAAAGAAAAATCGTAAATTATTGAAAAATCGGAAAAAACTCATAAGACCGATAAAAATAATTTCTGAATAATTTAAGACAGTTCAAAGAAAATTTGTAAATCATATTTCCACTTTTAATCATTTGAACACCGTTATAAACAATAATGTATTCAAAATTATTAATGAAAAAAAGCTACCCTTATACTTCTTGTTATTCTTAACCCAACCTGACTCCAACAAAATATCCTACTTATATTCTGAATAAAGTACGAATCTAACGAATTCTCAAACCGTATCAGTTATTTCAATCATTCACTTTTAATCGTTCCCAAAAGCAGATCCATTTCACCCTTAACATCAGTACCCCGTAAAATCGAGATATTGTCACGCTATTTCAAGAAAGGGGCAATACTTTGGTCCACCACGGTAGACGGAACAAGAGAAGAAATGATAATAAAATAGATAATTAAATCTGACAGACAGAGAAAGATAGAGAAAGAAAGAGCAGTGATGATGTTGCCATGTACCTGGGAGGTAGGGAGACCATGGCTGTGTTCCGAAACTACAGTAGCCTCTATGCCTCCCCACTCACTCCTCTTGATTCAGTATTTCGTCTTATTCTCACAGATCTATTTGTTCTTTGCTTTGTTCACGACATATGTACGTACGTTGGATTATCCACCAAATCCAATCAATTGACTCTGAACGATTGCACAGCTTGTTGTCAAGTAGGTCCACAACCAAAGGTGGAGGGGTAACGTGTGGCGGGGGGTTTAAAGGCCGACGACGCCCGCCCCTGCCTCTTATCTCACTCACTCTGTAAAACTTTACCTAGTTTGGAAACACAGTCGTGGTTCAGTCAAATACATGTCATACAAATGGTATAGTCGCTCGAATTAGTCACGTGACGTCCAATTTATATCTTTTCTTTAGAGAGAATAAAAAAAAAAAAAAAAGAAGGACGGGTTCGTCACATGCGTGAAGACTCGTGTCGTCTCTTTTTTTTTTTTTTTTGATTTTTCGTTCACTCGCGTACGCATCGCCATGCGACGCGCCGCCAGCTTACTCACCCCTGCCTAGTCGCCCGCGTCCACAAGCGAGCTTGCAATTTGAATGGGCCCATCACTTTCAATGCGAAACGACGATCGATCGGCAAAATAATTCACAAAAATCAGCATGATATCATGAGTGATAAATAGTAACAGAGACACGCACACAAATAAGTCACAAGGATGACACATCGAAGTAACGACGAGTGTATCGGAACAGTTAGGATTTGTACTATAAGGAAACGTTTGTATCTGTTGTTTACGAGGAGAATACGTGTGTATAATAGGTATAGTACCTATGTTGCTATTGTAGATGATAATGATGGGACCAAGTGATTGTCTGCAGAGAACTGTTTCTTAACATTGCGAGGTTTTTTAACGGCACGTAGATTCTGGCTGCAGTCCCTTGTCAAAAAATTAGGACACACTTTTCTCAATATCTCTTACGTTTAGGAAAATTTACAGACTCGAATGAAATTTGGTCATAAACTTTGATTGTTCATGTATTCCGTGCATAAATATTAATAATTTATATATTATTTATATATTACAAAGCACGTTTGCTTGAATAAAGTATTCAAATAACGAAAGTACAATTATGGTACAATGGAACACCCAAATAGTAAATAGTAACATAGTAGCAGAGTAATATAGTGAGTAGTAAATAATGGAATAACAATATAGTACTACCGTAGTATAATAGAATAATCAAATGATACAATAGAAGTATGGTAAACTAATCTAATAGTATCACAGGTATAATAGGCTAGGTATAATAAGCTAGTACAATAGTAAAATTGGTAAAAACGATAGAAATAGTTAAAATACTAAAATGATAAAACAGAAAAGTAATAGAAAACAAATAGTAAGGTAGCAGAATAATAAATTAGTATGTAGAATAATAATTCAAAATTATGAGTAGTTTTAATTTTTTGGCTGGAACATAAAAATATATCGAAATTTAACACTTATTCTTTTCAAATGCATAAAAAGGACATTATGGTGTATTTCCATTTGTTTTCAAAGTAACAAAAATCTCTCCATATAAAGCAGAACATTTAAATAATAACTCTAATCTTCTAAATTTTCAAATTCACAAATCTTCAGATTCCTCAAGTCCTCAAATTTTGTATGATAATTTGTAGTAAATCCATTATTTATTTATTTATACAAATGCAGCGAAGTGTTAACAATTGTTAGATGCTAAAAATGTCGTACATATTATATCAGCAGCCAATCTTTGATTCTGCACAAATTTATTTATCCCTTTTTTCACTATTTTATTCCACTTATAAATAATTATAAAACATTTATAAACGGTTCGAATCAGTTCAAACATTCGAATCAATTAGTTCGAGTCTATTTGAACGCCTGTGAACAACCCTAACCAACTGAACCAGTTTCCAATTCTACTTGATCCCATCGTTACCATTAGGTTCCATTCAACGTTGAAACTCTGTTCTCTTTTACCTTGAAAGGAACAAAATTCCATTACGGTGCTTCACACATAGCTTGTGTACAGAGAGACAATGATTAGTGAAACGGTCATATACCGTGCTGTGTGAATCACGAGTTCCGCGTTTCAGCCAGTGCGAAAAACGGAACGTTTAACCTCTACGAGAACTCATATATTTTTAAATCTGCACTAAATTCGACAATGGCCATATACGTGGACATCATCAAATCTTATGCGGCTTTTCGCTTACTTACTATGTATATTAGATGAATAGAATGTAAAATTGTTTCTATTTTTTACTTTATTAAATCTGCGTTAACTTGATACCACCCAATGGCCATATAAGCGGATACAATCATTTTTCTGCATATTATCAAATCTTATGCAATTCTTGTTACTTAATTGCTACCGATTTGAAGAAGTAAAAAATGAAACTGTTCCTATTTCTGATTTTATTAGATTTATATTTAATTTCGCACCTAATGGTCATATAAGTGGACACAATCATTTTTCTGCACATTATCAAATCTTATGCAATTTTTATTACTTAATTGCTATCGATTGAAAAAAGTGAAAAATTAAATTGGTTCTATTTCTGCTTTTATTAGATCTGTATTAGATCTAGCACCTAATGGCCATATAAGTGGACACAATCATTTTCCTGCACATTATCAAATCTTATGCAATTTTTGTTACTTAATTGCTGTCGATTTGAAATAACGAAAAGGTGAAACTGTTTCTGTTTTTAACCTCATTATATCTATGTTAAATGTAGCATTCAATGGTCATATAAGTGGACGTAATCCTCTTTCTATGTATTATCAGATCTTGTACCATTTTTTTAATTGTTATCGGTTTAAGAGTAGTAGAGAATGAAATTATTTCTTGCTCCAACTTTAAGATCGTCCCTGTAGAGGTTAACCTGACCCTACCGTTTCCCAATTTTCTTTCGTCCCGTTTCGATATTCTTCGTTATCGTTCGGCAACTGTTTGCGCACTTATTTGTGTACCTGACTTTCGAGAGAAGTGACAACATGACATCGAATGGAATGAGCAATTAGTGGTAAGCCTGCGAGCGCCGCAGCCAAAATAAGAGTATCTCATGTAAAAAAAAATGTCGTATCAATCGTATCCCGGGTGTCTCGACATTTACTGTTTATGACCAAGGGTGTGTAGTATGTACAAGAATAGGACTAGAGCGAGTGTGATTTATGTATAAATGATAAATGGCACGGCACAAAGCCTTGCATTGCATTCTCTGATACATAAAGAGTCTATGTAAAATATGATAAGCAGGGAAAACGTCTGTTCTTTTATTCGTTTACTTATTTTCATTTACTTCGTTCTCGTCCGTTTTCTATACTCTTTTCCTTTTCGTTATGTACTCTTTTTTTTTCTCTCTCTCCGTTGAATTTTTCGATCATTGACAATAATCGAGGCACCGCCACTTAGGTCGGGAATTACCTGGATGCGTTTAGAGAAGGTCGCGACACTGCCGGACATTCAAAAGAACAATGTTTGTGGAAAAGGTTCGTTGGATAGTAGTAATCCTTGTCTACAAGAGAGTTTTATGATCGATAAGTAAGTGCTATCGATTCGGGTACTTCAGGGCGAATAATAGAGAGCGAGAAGTGTTCTCTTAATTGGTATGCAAGCCTTTAAGAGCTTATACAACGCTGTTCTACTGAACTGCCGTTAACACTAAAGCTAAGTTGCTTCGAAAATAGACTTTGTAGAAAAAATGGAAGAATAAAAGGATGATGATGTTCGAACGGTCTCCTGTGTTCTTTAACTACGTCGGATTCGCTAGATCAATCGCTACGGTTTTTAATCGAAGAATCGAACGAGGAAACAACTCGTGTACCTTAGGGTGGTTCAAATTCGAACAATAAAATATGCTGATCATGGATCTTTCGATACGTTTTACAGCAAATTTTAATAGAGTAGAGCACCTCAAGGTGGATAATCTTAAGAGAACTGTTTAAAGGTAGTGGATTTCTTATTAACTACATTACTACTTTTTTTTTGACAAATATAATAAACGAGGTCAGAAAATATTAGTAGAGTAACATCACCTTTAAATTCGTTTCGTATATTGCAGTAAATATATCATAGAAATCTCGACTACAGAAATTTTTAGATTTAGGTACTTGAGCATTTAAATACACTTAGTGATTTAGAAGTTTAGAAATTATAACATTTTAAGGGCAGTAATTTTATTTGACAGAAATTTTCTTCTCACGGTCATTTATTCGACCGTACATCGTATGTAAAAATTGTATACATTTTATTTATTTAAAATATCTTCCAAATATAATAAGATGTGCAAAATAATAACCGTATTCCACAGTATGATCCACAGTGATTTCATTCAAAGCAGTCTTAAACATAATCCAATTAATTTGCAAATTTTTATAAAATGTCTACCCATTAAAAGGAGCAATAAAACCCATGAACAATCAACAAGATCTACAAACGGTTTACGAACCACCCTAATGTACATCATCAACTCTATCTGAAAAGAATCTATGTATAATAGAAAAAAGAGATCACTACGAAATATTATGAATACAGGATCCTAAAGAAAAATAGGCGCTAATCTATTTATCATTACGAAATCAGACATTTAAGAAACATTCGAACACATTCGTCGCTCGCGGCATTCGCCAAGATCAGAAAGGTATCGCGAACAACGAACGTTGAACCGTTGAACGTGTCTGTTTTTACGTCAAAAAATAAGCAAAAAAAAGTTTCACGCGAAGAGACCCAATCGATAAATCGACCGGCTATGTCGAAACAATCCAGATAATTCTCGTAGACGTCGGTGGCGACGCCCGCGCGAAAACGTTCATCGGCAAAATTATTGTATCTGTGTGTCTCTAACAATAAGAACGCAAATTCTGCCCCGTGATTATGTCGCCCGAAGTCCGAAGTCTGACCGGGGTTTGAAGCTCGTAATCGTACAGAAAAAAGATACGGTAATCACTCGAAATTGGAGGTTCCTCGACCAATTTCGTTAACGTTCAAATATCTTGCCAAATACGTTTTGGATCATTTTTATCTGCACGTATCACCGCTAGATCTCACTTTCAGAGAAATTCGCGAAAGAGGTTGGTTAAATTTCGGAGAATTATTACAATCGGTAGGATCGACTATTTTTATGCGCGAATTTTTTCTCATATACTCAGAAGAAGGAGTTATGTATAAACCATTTCAATACCATTTCATTCAAAAAATTATTTCATTGATAATACTATTTCATTGACAATACTATTTCAACACCAATACCATTTCATTCACAATATTATTTCATTGACAATACTATTTGAATGACAATACCATTTCAATAATAATATTATTTCATTGACAATACCATTACATTGAAAATACTATTGCAATGAAGATACCATTCCATTGATAATACTATTTCAATGACAATACCATTTCATTGATAATACTATTTCAACGGCAGTAACATTTCATTAACAATGTTATTTCAACGATAATACCATTTCATTCACAATATTATTTCATTGACAATACCATTTCTTTGAAAATACTATTTCACTGACAATATCATTTTATCGACAATACCATGACAGTATGAAGCGTACAATATTAGAAGGTGAAACGGCGAGGAACCGCGTTATTCCGAGCGATTACCGAAGAAAGAAAAAAACCGCGTGGAGGTGTTCTCAGAGAGACGTTAATGAAAAACTCCAGGGTGTAAAACCGCGATTCGGGGAGGGTACGTCGATGAAACGTACCTTACGAGCAACTCCCGTAGAGTGGCTTCATCGTCCTCCTGTACCTCTTCCTGCGTCGCATTACTGAACGAGCCGCGGCTCGGGTGATGATGCTTGTGATGCCTGCCGGTCGACCTACCGGTACTTCCGGCCGGATACTGTCCGTGCAACCCGTGATGATGGTGGTGATAGTGATCGGTGTTGGTGGAGGCCGAATGTAAGTAGCGGGCGACGGTGTTTGTTGCGCGCCCCCTGGTCAGCTTGTGGCCGGTAGCAGGAGGCGGCAGTATGGCGCCTGTACCGGACTCCACGTAGCTTCTTCGTGAGGCATACTGCTCCTCCTCCACCCTGATGATGTTCCTACGTCCGCTCGATGGCCGATCGGCCGATCTGCTGCGCGATCCCGCGCTAGTCCCGACACTTTTGCTACTTTTTCGCCCGCTCCCTGTGCCCACGCTGCCCACGTGCTTCTCGCTACCGCCCTTGCCCTGTCTCCACCAGCTGCTACCGCCGACTTGCGCCCCGAAATCGAGACGTCTCCTTCGTCCGTCTCTGTTCTCCTCCGCTACCTCCTCCTCTTCCTCCTCCTCCTCCTCCTCTTCTTCTTCTTCTTCTTCCTCTTCTTCTTCCTCCTCCTCCTCCTCCTCCTCCTCCTCCTCCCCGACGGCGGCACCAGCCGGCCCGGGCTCCGTATCCTGGGACCCCGAGAGTCCCGAGATTTCTTCGTAGAGACACTCCGAATCCGGGTCCGTCGACACTGCCGCGCTCTGCCACAACTGGTTTATTGGCTTGAAGCCGCGTGAATCGGCCATCGTTTGAGCTGCACGCCAGGACACAGACACAGACAGAATTTATACAACATCATCATCATCATCAGCGTCATTCGTCCGCATCCTCAGCGTCGTCCTCGGCTGTGCTGGCTTAACACCGTCCGATGATGACTTCCCGAGGTATACTGAGAGCAACGAGCAACCAGAAAAGTCCTTTTTTTTCATTCTGTTCGATTTTCGTCCCCTTCGTTTCGGTCGTTCTTTTCGCGGTCGTCGGGAACGGT
Organism: Coelioxys conoideus; assembly: GCA_947623535.1. Classification (NCBI taxonomy): domain Eukaryota; kingdom Metazoa; phylum Arthropoda; class Insecta; order Hymenoptera; family Megachilidae; genus Coelioxys; species Coelioxys conoideus. The sequence continues at coordinate 12,869,305 of OX392456.1, read as the reverse complement.
GATGGGCGACGGGGGTGCAGACGGTGAGTTAGAAAGGCAGCACAGAATCACGAGTAATGCGGATACTTTCTCTATTTGGATATTTTCAAATTTGAAATTTTTTCTATTTGTACATTTACTACATTCTTTAAATTCATTGGTTCGAAATTTCTTTGCTACCGTGGTTCTAAATTTCTGAATCACAAGCTTTCTAAATTCTTATTATTGTCAAATTTCTACACTTCTAAATCGAGTTTGACAATCTGCGAATTTGGTATTTGAAAACACGAGGGTTTGGAGCTGTAACTGTTGAGGATTCACCGATTGGAAAATTTTTCAATTTGGTACTCGAAAATTTAGGAATCGGGGATTTGGAAATTTGGGAATCTGCGAATTACGAAACTTAGGAATTTACATTGTTGGAAATTCAGAAATCTGTAACGATCAAACATTTCTAAATTCGAAAATATGTAATATTCGCGCTGCTAATTTTACAAATCTGAAGATCTTGAATCTCCGGAACGGAGAATAATATTTGTACCGTGCCGCAACCCTGCACACACCGTGCACTCTGAACGCCCGCCTGCCCTTCTGTGGTCATTTTCTCTGCCCATCACTGTTCCAGACAACAGCAGAAGCAACGTATTGCACTTGTACTTCGAGCAATCATTATGCGGTGATCACAAATGATGTACCGGTGAATCGTTATGCAACATATCGTGGAAGAACAATTTTGTTGTTGTTGTACTGCACGTCGTGTTAAGCGTACAAAAACGAATGCGTGTAGGTAAGTGATATAAAACGTCATTAAGCCGTTATGCAGTCGGATTCGAAATTATGTAACGACAAATCGGAGGAACAGATGAAACGAATGAAACTTCTTACACGAGTTGAGTAAGTAACGATGAACTGTATGACGATAATTCTCAGAGCTAACCCTACCAACGCGTGCACCCGATACATTAGCGAGGGCGACAATTTTTTGGAAAATTTGGGAATATTAATATATTTAATAATTTCGAAATTTGGAATTTCGAAAATTTATAATTCATAGTTGGTGATTTGCAAAGTTGAGGAATTTATCGTTTGAAAATTCGAAAGTTTGGAAAGTTGAAATATTGAAATGCCGAAAATTGGATAATAGAAGAATTGGAACAATGATAAATTGGATAATAGAATAATTGAAAAATTGGATAACAAAAGAATTGAAAAATTGGATAATAGAATAATTGAAAAAATGAAAAATTGGATAACAGAAGAATTGAAGAAATGGAACATTGCATAATAGAAGAATTGAAAATACGAAAAATTGGACAATAGAAGAATAGATAAAATGAAAATTGGATAATAGAAGAATTAAAAAAAATGAAAAGTTGAACAAGTGAAAAATTATAAAACATAAGAATTGAAAAATTGTCAAATTAAAATATTGATAAATTAAAAATGGGAAAATTGAAAAACTGAATAATGGAAGAACAACAAAATGAAAATAGGAAAACATAAAAATTGAAAAATTAAAAAAATAAAAAGTGGAAGAACTGAGAAATGAAAAAATTGAACAGTTGAAGAACCGAAAAATTGCGAAACTCAGAAGCTGAAAAGCAAAGAAATAGAAAATCAGTAAAATTGAGAACTCAGAAACATGGTGAATCAGGATGGGGTCAGTTTGCACGAAGCACCAGAATTTGTAGGGCCAGCTCTGATACTGTCTAACCAGTGTTTTCCTGGTGATTGGATCTGACGTGTAATCGGTTCGTAGAAGAATCGGTGATTGTTCGTTGCGAATTAATCAGAACGATTCTCGTGTCAATTCGCCGAGAGTCTGACAGCAGCCAGCACGCCGAGGCACGCTGATTAATTCACGAAAAGTTGCTCACGCTTTGTACACTCGCAAACCTATGCATCTTCCTAGAACACTGACAGTCGACTGTTACCGTGAAAATGATAATTTAATGATAGTAGCTGCTACTTTGCAGTGATTCCATTCCGTTCTTGACGTTGCACGATGAGGTCGTATCAAAGTACAGACGTAGTGTCAAAAGTGGGCGGAACGAATTTTGACGAAATAATAGAGTTTTGTGGAAAACTTCATACAATTTTATAGATATTATAGAATATTATAATCCATAGAAAGTTTGTGTATTATGTAAGATGTGCCAATTATAACGCCCCAAGTTTTTTTTTACAGAAATGAAAATGTTAACTTTTAAGAGGAAACTTAAAAAGTATCCTGAATTTGATGAGAAATGTTCAAATTCTTAAATCTTCAAATGGATTTAAAATTACATTTGTAATTTGAATTCTGAAGTTCTTGAATTGTGAATTCTAAAATTCTTATTAGTAATTATATGATTATTAGCAGGAGATTTTTTGTTTAGATTAATATAACTAGAAACTGTTTTGTCATCTTCATAATTGATTGATGATACAGTTTCTGTAACCATTGATCTTGCTTTACATATACAACAAACTATCTCAATTTTTTACTTATTTTTGTCAGAGGTTTATAATTTAGTTTCTTCTCAGTATCTTTCATTTGCAGTTTATGTATAGTTTTCTATAGTATTCTTGCAAGTAAAAGTTGCAATATGTTTAACCAGAAATGTCCATTTAGACAATGGCAACGTAGGTATCATTTGAAATGCATAAGAACACAGGTTGATTGCAATATCACGTAATACAATGTCTGATCATATTGAATTCCAAACTTGAAGTAGGTACAGAGTGGGTCATGAATAACCGTATCTTGACTCCATCTTTAGACAGACAAATTGCGTGGTTTCAAAAAACCGCGAGTTTAGACAAGTGGTGAACACACCCACACCTTGCTAATAAAGTTACTCGCTGCGCCCAGATCAATACCGTTAATTACGTCCAAGAACGATGCAATTATTTCTAATTTCGCGCCGTTTCATTTCGAGTTTCTGTTAACTATCGTTTTCCTAAACCCCTCGGACGATACGAAAATCGTCAAAGATTTCGCGATACCTTCGATTATCGTGAAACAGATCTAGGACATGATCGGGCTACACGGAATCGAAAGCGTCAGATTGCAGCAAGATCGTGACGCAGTAATTAACCGAGCTTCCTGCATGCATGGACAATTAAAGTACCATAGTAACGAGCGTTATTAATATCGTTCGCTGTCATTAGGTAAACTCGAATCTCGAGTTGGACGCCACCAGGCACCGCATCTGAAATAACAATGTTTGCCAAACGAGCTCCTCGGACTGATTCGATCGATCGCGATTCGATACTGTGAATACAGAAATTACCGATCGTTCGCGATGTCGATTTCGAAATTACCGAGAATCATTCTGTATAATTCGTCGTTCGTGACACGCATGCATTGGCGCAACATTGGACCGTGATACGCCAATGGGCACGTTCGAATGAAAATTAACCTAGCGAGTGTTAAGTCTTGTATGTCGTACCCTATATGAATCTAGTGAATTTTGAATCGATAATTTTTAAGAATGGAGCAACCTAACATCGCTGGCTGCACTTAATATTTTGGAAGAACTTACTGATATAAAATATTGCGAGCATGTTACAAAGCAAGTAGATAGCTACACATATTTTTGCTAACTCTCGACCCAAGATTTGAAAGGCCAAAGTTTCTATTATTTATTACTAGAGATGTAAGAATTTGGAGGCAAAAATCTAGGTATATGTGTAGAGACATAAGTATATAGGGACCTAGGGTTTATAGATGCAGGAATATAAACGTATAGAGATTTGAAGATATTAGAATATAGGGATACAATGATTTATTTCTTTAATCCAGATAAAACGATTTTAACAACAATGTATAATAATCCTTAACATCATTAATATGCTTGGGTGTGTTATATCCTTCTAATACCCCTATAACAAATAATTCACCTAACACTTCTGTATCAAACATTTCATTTAATACCCCTTGTACCAAATAATTCATAACACACCCTGTATTAAACATTTCTATAATAGATATTTGACCTAACACTCCTGCAACAACTATATCACTTAACAATACTTGTAACAAATAATTCACTTAATACCCTTTTTACAATCATTTCATCTAACAATTCTATAACAACTATTTTATCTAACATTTCTATAATAGATATCTCACCTAACACTCCTGCAACAACTATATCTCTTAACACCCCTTGTAACAAATAATTCACTTAATACCCTTTTTTCAAACATTTCATCTAACAATTCTATAACAACTATTTTACCTAACATTCCTATAATAGATATCTCACCTACAACCTTGTAACGACTATATCACTTAACACCCCTGTAACAACTATATCACTTACCATTTCTTGTAAAAAACAATTCACCTAATAACCCTTTTTCAAATATTTCGTCTAACAATTCTGTAAGAATTATATCACTTAGCACCCCGTGTAACAAATACATCACTCATATATCAAACATTTTATCTAATAATTCTGTAATTATTATTTCCCTTAATACCCCCCGTAACAAGTATTTCAGTCAACACTCCTGTAACAAATATAAGATCGTAACAAACATGTCACCTAACACTCGCCAGGTTAAAAATGAATCTGCAGGATCGATGATGCTCGTGCATTGAGTATCGAAGCGTTCTTATATTCTCCCCTAATTAACGGTGATTAGAGAATCATCGAGGCGCCTCGCCTCGATCAATTAACGCTGCAATCTCGAGAAAATCGTGCGTACACGTGTCCGGCAATTACGAAACGATTTAGCTGGCTATTAGACGCGATTGCCGGTTAAATAAGCATAAACTCGCAGCATGATCGACTCACCTTCAATTCGCTAGCCATCGTGCTCGACGATGATATTAAACACTCCACGACGTTTCCCTTGTCACGAATCGAGTCGCGAGGACCACTCGCCACTCAGGATTTCTGTAATATAGAGAAGCGACGATCGGTCCGTTGGAAACGGGTCAAGCTCGACCAGGTGACAGACGGGTGGAGAAGGTAACGCGCGAACGATATATGCGATAAAACGAGAGAATCGACGGAATTTCCACCGCTGGATTCGATCACCGCTGTATCACGAGTTTCAACGAGCCACGTACTTCCTCCGATCGGTCTTGTTCTCTGACTCACTGCAACACGATCGTGAACACTACGTGAACCTAAAACACAAAGAGAAAAACGTGTGTCACACTCGTGCTCCATCATAACCATACACACTGGCTTACACTTTGAAGCAGGGATCATTTATTGTACCTGCGCGGGACCATTTATTGACGCGAGGATCATTTATTGTATCCTTTTAGGTTTTAATCGGAAAGTGAACGAAACTTTATGCTTTTGTAAAGCATATACAGTGGCGTGCAAAAGTTTCCGGCCAATGACATTTCGTACTCCAATTTATTTGAAAAAAAAAGATTAACGATTTTTAGTTGTTATGAGGTGTCATTATGAGATATGGGAAACAAAATAATATAGTAAAAGAATATTATTTATGTTTGCAAGTACATATAATGACTGGTTACATGTGCCATATAATGGCACTGGCCGGAAACTTTTGCACGCCACTGTACGTAGAGTAGTATGTTAGTAAAAATATCATATAATATATGTTTTAAATTCGTATCGATGTCCTCTAAATATACTAAACAAAAAAAATATATGTTCCTATTTAACACTAGAAATACCAACATTAAATGCATACTTACTTTAGAATTGAAAATGAAGTAGAAAAATAAATAAATAAATATTGCAGCAGCATCTAACATATAAAACCATTCATTAGCTCAATAAAACATGATAAATATTTTGACAAAAGGTCGGCCACAAAATTTTATGACATAAAATGTCAAACTCGAAACCAGTCATTTTGACTGGTTGGTAGTTCTAGTGTTATAAAACCCAAGGTGACCTCGACGTTCTTAAGAAAACAAAGTGTTTTCGAAATTTGCTCGACTCATATCTATTGTTCACTTCATACTTTGCAAATTTTGTTCTAAACTTTTTTTGTAAGCTGGCAGCAAGGGGGTGAAAAATCGTGAGTAGTGTTACACCCTGTATATGTAGGATATATTGAAACATAATGATACACTAATAGAAAATAAACTAAATTAATAAACACGTGCTAACACGTTTGATCAACTGAGGTACCCTACGCATTAAGAAACAAAAGAAAGTCGGTACAATATTGATGCATTCAAACATATCCTGTTTAAAAAGCGTGGTACAACAATATATACATAGGTATATTTTATAAAAAAAAAAAAAGCATGAAGTAACATTTATTCCATATCGGTCACTGTTTCTGAAAAGACTAAATTCAAAATCTTGTTTGCTATTGTTTTAAATTATTTACACTCTTTTTTTACTATTGTTGTATACTATTGTTTACGGCTATTTCTATTAGCTATGTTATAATGATTGTATTAAAAAGAAATTATTTTACTTCATCGAATAAAGATTATTTTATTTCGTTGAATAAAATAAAAATAGGTAATTATATTGAATATGGCTATTTCAGAAAAAAGTCATTTTGTACATAATTTCGTAATTAATTCGGAATAATATTTTTGTTGTAGTATAGTTGATGCAAGACGTATACTGCATTTAACAAATTTCTAGCATAACATACTTAGCCGCATACATGTATCGTATTCTTAGCTAAATAGCGTAATAATTATTCTCTGTTACGAGAATATAAAGAGGAAACATTTAGAAAATTTTTTAAGTAAACGATGCACATGTGTCGAATGATTTCCATTGAAAATTCGTAAGCGATAATTAAAAATGATAAGTTAATGGTTTCACTTACAAGCTGACTCATTTACATAGAAAAAAAAAGGTTTATAGGTATTCGTTCGTGTGTGCAATAAAAAGTGAAGGAGGTAGAATAATTCATTTATTTTCCACGCTACGTATGCTAATCAGACGTATTTTCCACTCAATTAAAGCACAATAATACAATTAAAGATAATAATCTTTCGGTGAATACATTATTACGTTAGAACCGGGTAACGAGTGTACCTGCTCTTCCTCGATTATCGAGTTAAACAACCCATACATATAAAGTCAACATATTGTATTTTAGTAAACAACGCATTACAAAACTGTGCAATTAATTGCATAATTCAAGTAGTTGATAGAAATCAACACTTTTTAATTGGAAGCGTTCAAATATATCCAACTTTAGATTACTGACATGTTATTATGTAGCTCACATGGTAGCTAATTATGAGAATCAATGATAATAGATGGTATAGGTACAATATAATTCGAGATAGATGGAATATGTATAATATAACTAGAGATATATGACTATAAAGATTATAAAGATAAGAGATTATTATAAAGACAAGGGGGTGTAGGGATATAGAGATATGAGATCATATGGCAATTTAGATATGTAATAAAAATCTGACGATATATAGGCATGTAGGTATCCAAATATCTAGATATCTACAGATATAGGGATTGAGAGAGACAGATATCGAAATCTATAGGTATCTATAAATGTCTAGCTATCTACGGTTATAGAGATCTAAAGATGCAGACATCTAAATATGTGGTATCTATAGATCTAGGGATCTAGAGACACAAATTGCAAAATACATCATAGACACATATAAATATCTACACGTCTACAGATCCAGAGATCCAAATGTTTAAATATCTCGACATCCAGGGATCTAAGAACCAAAATATCTAAATATCTACTGGTCCAGAAATCTAGAAATGTAAATATTTAAAGATGTAGTGATTCAGATATCTAAGAATCTGTAATGTAGAGCTACAAATATGAAAAGATCCAGAGATGTAGAATTAGATATTTAGAGATCTATGTATCGAAGAATCTAGTAAGTTAGATAAGCGGAGATCTACGTATCTAGCTTTAGATTTTATATAACAAAATTCATTCTACTAAACGAAATAATATACAGTATCAATTATACTTCTCGAAAGCCTTGCTAGGAATTCGATACGTACAGGTGTTGTTCATCAAGATGGATCAATGTTATCGAAATCAACATAGAAGTCGGCTCGTAAACCTATTATCGACCGATAACGTTGCACAATTCGTTCGCTTGATTAATCTCAATCACGCGGAAGAAAATTGTTCTCGTACCAAAGGCAAATGGAACACGGAGAAGAAGAAGAAGCTGAAGAAGAAGATGGAAGACAAAACGTGGGAAGAGAAAAGGAGCAACCGCGGAACGAGCATTCAACCGATGATGATTATTCTCCTTTAACCGACAAGGTTTTTGTCGTTCCCTGGTGAAATGAAAAGAATGCTGCGAGTAGTGAAATTGCCTGAACACCGAGGAACGATGGCATCGTCGTTAAAGAAATCGTGAATGCGTCTTCGTATGAAAGGAGACGATCGTAAACACGGACGAGCAATGTATAATTATGGATCAACGGTGTAATTTTCCGATATGACCTTGCTTTGTAACCTGAAACGAAGTTCTCGCGAGCTATCTATTATAATGGCGCGCGACCGAGCTTATTGTTGCGAATTTTTCACATCTTGCGCAACACAAAAGATCGGAATCTTCATGCAATTCAATTAATGAATTGCATGATGAATCAAGTTTATGAATTAGTGAACTTCTAAGGTAACAAATGTTTAAATTTGCGAACTTGAAGACTTATTTGTTTTGTGATTCGGAGGTATGAAAATTTGGAAAATTGGTAAATTGGAAATTTGGAGAGTCGTAAATTGGGAATCTAAGGAAAATGGGGAAAATGGGCGAATTTATGCATTGGAAATTGGAAAAGTGAGGAAACCTGGAAAATTGAAAATTTTCTAAGTTGAAAATTCAGAAATTAGAAGATTTTCCTCAGGGACAATTGGGGACATTAGATAAATGGGAAAATGGTAAAACTGGATATTCAGAAAGTTGGAGATTGGAAAAATTGGAAAACTAGAAAACTGGAAATTTGAAAATTGAACTAATTGGAAAATTGAAAATTTGAAAGATGGGAAATTGAGAAATTGGGAACTTGGGAAATTCATAAATTGGAAGTCTAGAAAATTGGATATTTGAAAAAATTAGGAAAAAGTTGGAATATTGCAAATCTGGAAAATTAAAAATTTGGAAAATTTAATATCTATTCTGTTCTAAATATCTAAATTTCTAAATTCATCGATTTCAAGACTTGCCAACTTGGAAAATTGTAAATTAAACGAATTTGAAAACATAATTATATTGAAGGAAAACGATTGATAATATGTGAGTTAAAAAGTTATAAATTTTGATGCTTCTACACTTCACATAAATAATCTTCTACAGCTCCATGGATAGCAATATAACGAGAGTCTACTGTAGATAACGCAGAAACCAACATTACCGGTTTAAGTTTATCTAAATAGAAATGCAAATATTCTGCAAATGACATGCAAAATCACAAAATTACGTTTACCCAGCAAACAGTCTTTATCAAACTATTTCAAGCGACCTCGATAAAAAAAGAATACGCTTTCAAATTACGCATTTCCTCCGATATTGACTTTTCTGTCTGTCATACTACAGTACATTGTATATACAAAAGTAAGAAATTAATGAACGTCGTTGATTTAATACTCCGAATGTAAATCAGATTTATTGAATCTAACTCACTTTCTAACTACCACTCCATAATTTAATTAATTCATTTAATACATTTTGACAATGTATAATTATCAACATAAAGAATTAAAGTATAACAAGTAGTAACAAAATAAAAATTTGCAATGCTTAGCTGTCTCTTAATTGCAAATTCGTGAAAAATTTAATTAGTAACTAATTAGTGATTTATCGTTAAACATGAATAATTAATCAAAATACTCGTTCCTCTTTAACCGTGCAAATTTCAAATGTAACCGAGAATAAAGAATGCCGTAGTTAAAAAAGCTGAAACGAAAGCAAGCATTTATTATCTTGATTTAAATTTTAAAAGAACCGTGGGACAAATTATGTGCGATATAAATAGCGTGGGTGACTTCATGTAAACAACACGAGCTGGTGCAATTTAATGAAATGATAAAACGAAGCTGCGAATATAAGCAGTTACGTTAAATATGTTAAAACGTAAACGCATAGTAAAACCATACTGTGAACGAAAGGTCAATGAAATCTTTTACTTTCGCTTTTCGTATGGACAATCGCTGAATCGACAATCGATAACTTTCTCGAACGACACTCAGTCTCGAACTTAAAAGCTTCGATCGCTTATTTTGCGTACAAACTTTAATTCCAAGTCTGCGTCGCTTTCAGTGATATTAACTATATGTAGGACGACGAAACTGGGTCAACTGTGACCCAGACCTGCCAATCGTGTACGATGTGTCCATTTAAATTTGGCGCGCAAAATATATAAATTTTATACGTATACTGTGATAAATATTGCACACTATAGAAGGTAAAAATAAAAATTAGAAATAATCTACAATTTAGATCTGATAAGATGTCATAATTGGTGTATAACTTGTTTATAACTGGTCGATAAGGACAAAATTAAAAGATACAGAAATGTACAAGAACCAAATGCAAAAATAATTAACAACAATTAACCTTATGGAATTTATATATAAAAATACTAATAACAGTTAACACCAAAGAATTTATAACTAACAGAATTTTCACACGAAAATCACAAGTAGTAATGAATCCAATGTAATTTTTAAATTAGAAAAAATAATGACGACTGTTCATCTAAAGCTCACCACATAAAAATTAGCAATTAATGAATGCATCGTAGTGTATTAAATAAACAGAGCGAAAAGGATTGTTTTCCTTCTCTCGTAATGTAAATATACTCGTAACGTGTAACAATTAGATTAAACACGTGGTCTCTGTGTTGAAAACGTAACAAATATAAACAACGAATTATCATTCATAATTATGGCAAATTGGGTCAATTGAACATTTATAAGAGCACTAACGCCTTTCGTAATTAATACGTTTAACTATTGTAATGATCTAATTTATTTTGTTGCCACAAAGTGAAATTTCATTTATCCCTATTTTGACAGAATGACAGATCCAAAGAGGAGGCAGGGCTTACGTGTTTATAACATTTATAATTTCATATTTATTATAACATTTGTAACACGTACAACATTTATAATATTTGTCCAACCATTTATCTCAACAAAAACATCGAACTGTTCGATTTCGATAACAAATTGTTATCGTAAAACTATCCTTACAATCACGCACTTCACTAATATCCCGAAACATGTGCCCCCTTTAAAAGAGTTCTAGTTCCGTAAGTATCTGAATAAATAATAACAAAGAAAACAATTGTAAGTCACCGTTCCTATTGCGTTTAATACTTTTCCAATCACTGAATCTAACTCCACGCTCCGTTTGTACTAGCAAACTTCGAAGCTTACCTCACGGGGAAACTTTAATTCCAGATCAACATCGCGATTGATCGACAGAGAAATTCACTGTTGTTTCTCGAACAGTTTAAAACGAACACAGAACAGCCGTGCGCGTAGTATGCGATCACTACATACCGGTTTACGTGGCACGAGAAAGAACAGCACCACGAGACGACGAATGCCGCACAACTAAACGCGCTCGTTCCCTGTTTCTCTTGGAAGATTAAACGAAATCCAAAGACTTTCCTCCCCTCTCCCGTTTGTTTCTCCGTCTCTGATAACTTTCATTCGCTGTCCTTGTTCTGTCAGTCGTCCAACAATGTCCATCATTGTTTCGTGCTTGTGGTATGTGTCTTTGTCCCACTGTTCGGTTTCCCAACGAGACTTACTAATTCTTCTCTGCCATGCCTCGGTTATCCGCGTCTACCGTGAAACGCGAACACCAACAGTTAACCGTCGCGACGCCTGTGCGCAGACTCCCGAGAAAATACCTCTCGATACACAATTAATCGAATTTTCTTTTATTCATTTTCCTGTCTGGTGAAATCGATTAATACTTAATGCGCAGCGCGAATAGGCATTATAATACCTTAACGAGATGGTTGGAAATAATCGCGATGGAAATACGTACGCAGGTACAGCCGGCAACCCACTACTTGGCCGATGAGGACTACAGATTGTTTAAAGTTTTCGGGTCAACTAGTGTGTGTAACCAATAAATTCCGTCGCGGAAAATGCGTGGGATTCGATACGACCATCTTTTTTTTTCGGCCAATTACTGCCGTCGCGTCGGAACGTCTGGTCAAACCTCCTCACCAGCCAAGTTGTCGGTTGCCCGCTGTATTTGTCGTAAGGAGTAGTGGAACTTTGAATTTTAAATATTTGCCGCCAAATGGCGACGCGAGAGAAGGGTTCAATGATTCCTAAATGGTACGTTCGCGAATTTTTTATTCTTGAATTTCTGGAAGGTGGTGTTTGACGAATTGGAAATTCAGAAACGTGAGATGTAGTTGACGAGAATTTGGGAATTTAGACATTTGGATAGTGAGGGATTTGGAAATATTGAATTTGGGGGATTTCGACGATTGATCCAATGCACTTTGAGAACTTCGGAATTTTAAAGTATACTATTAGGGAATATGAAAATTTAGAGATTAAGCGACTTAAAAATGTGAAGATTAAAAAAATGACAGATTCGTAAATATACATATTTGGAAGGGCTAATGATCACAACAGTCTACACCCATAATTCTAAACAACCAAAAAAATATTTATGAGTGTGGAAATTTACAAATTTAGAAATACAAGTAATTTATGATTTTGAAACTTTGTAAGTCAGAAAACTTCCTATTATCCAAATTTGAGAAAGTTTGAGTTCCAATATCCAATTTTATACTACAATAAATAGTATCTATATTAAAATATAAAAGTTTCTAAGTATCGTTAAGAATAATCGTATAACAATTAAAAGTATAAACAAATATATTTATAACGGAACGGATATCGTTCTGGTATCAATCATTCCTATCGTATTTCGCGTTCTGTTTTCGTAACAGACACGCTGCATATCGATCGAAAGAACCAGTAGAACTTTACGAAGTTTATAAAATCTGTGTGCTCTGAACACTTTGAAGGCATACGTTATGCATACGTCACCGTTGCATCGCAAAACTCCGGCATGCAATAGAGAATGATATCACACGAGCGTAGCATTATTCAGCGTCGAAAGAAACGCGAAATTTATCGGTTTTAAAGAGGTAACATATCGCAGCCACGACGGTCAGCGTTCCTGTACGAACTTGCGTAAATTTATTGCTGTTCGATAATAACGCGTTCGTTCGTTGTCAAGTAACGAACCAGATACTGGTTTGCGTAAATTGGTAATGATACGACAGTTTTTATTTTCATACCTTCCTCTGTATACCTTGAAAAATAAAAATTGCATAGGATGATTAATGTAAGTATTTCAAATATTTAGCATTTAATCGAAGATTAAGTTTGTTACGCAGACGCGATTCACGTTTAGTAAGTTGGCAGCTGGAACAATGCAAATTTTATTGAAAATTCGTTGCATTATTTTTAGTGAAACTACAGTAATATTAAAGATACAAATCTTCAGGTATTTAGATATTCTAAATTTGTTATCTTTACATTTTCTTGGCTGGAAAATTAAAAAATTTGGAATGGGGTAAGTAAAGAACGGAATTTTGGAATTTGTGGTTTTGATATTAAAAAATTCAGAAATGTAAAAACTAAATATTATAGAAAATCAGAAATTGAAAAATTCAGAAATCTTTGAATTCAATAATTTGAAAACTAAATATTGTAGAAAATTAGAAATTCGGAAATTTAGAAGTAACAAATGTTTAACAGTACTTCAAAATATATTTAAACTATATTTTAAGCGATAATTAGAACGTTCAGCAAAAATATCTACGAATATGTACAAAGTTAAAAAAGCTGAAAAAAAAATATTTTGACGATTCATTGAAGTATAATTGAAGTAATGTGCAGTTAAAGTTTGTAATAAGCGGCGTGTTTTTAAAAATTAATCGCGTTCCGTACCGATAAAACTGAAAGTTATAGAAAAACTAGAGATAGTAGAACGCGGTGAGAGAAATTTCGCCGTCGTGAAATCACAGTGCAATAACTCGACGTTCTATAACTAAAAAGTATGTAACATGAAAGTTGCGATAATATTTTAAATAAGCGTTGTTAAACGCTTTCGAGGAGTAACAGGTGTACAACCTAGATACGCGACGTTTATGCTGCAATGGCCTTCAGAACTATCTGCTGGAACGTATTCTTCCAGGATGAAAATGTCAAATAGTTGTACATATCGAGTTTTCACAAAAATTTTCAACGATCAATATAATATAAGGAAAATGGACGATATTATGCTACCTGCAACAATTTCTAAATGTTTCGAATATTAGAACATTTGAAGTTTTTCTCGTCAATACTTCAAAGTTTGTAAAGTCGAAATTTGGAAATTTGGGAATTTGAGAGTTTAAATATTTGGAAGCTTGGAAACTTGCAATATCAAGATTTTTTAACTTTCGAGATTCAGGATTTTAGAATTTTTGCATTATAGAAATTTGAGAATTTGGAAGTGTGGAATATTGGGATCTTGGAATTTTTTAATTCTGGAAATGGAAACATTGCAATTCAGAGTTTTAAAAATTCAAAATTTCGTGAATTTAGATATTTGGGAATTATGGAATTTGGAAATTTAGGAATTTAAAAATTTGGAAATTTAGAATCTTGGAACTCTTAAATTTCCGGATTAAAAGATTTGAAAGTTTCGAAATTTTTAGTATTTTAAAATTTGGGACAGTAAAACTTTGGAACTTTAGAATTTTGAAATTACGAAGATTCCAAAACAACAAAAATATAACTTAAAAAACGGTACCTAAAAAGTTCTCACTTTATCATAATTTGTTTCGTTAAAAAGTAATATTGAAGACACATGTAAGCGCACAAGTGACGAGATTCAATGAAATATGGAACTTCAAGTATTATAACAAGGTGTTTCATGTAAGATGCAGTTATTTTATATTTCAACACCTAAAAGTATGGAGAGCTCCATGTTGATTTAAAATCTCATCGAAATTAAACCATTTTATATCAAACCGATAGTGGTTTAAGAAAGTAAATATGCAATCCTTTCGTAAATACCCTTAATAGAAAATTTCCTTCGCTAATCTCAATCAGAACATTCCACAACGAAGGCTACTACTAATAATACAGTTTTCGAGAAAGAACAGCTAATGATCACCCAACACGGTATTAGTTATCGTATCGATTCGAGATAACTTAAAAGCCATCAATCACTGGAAAGGTTAAAATTCTACGTGTTGTCAAAATCAGCTATTGAAATAAACACGTGATATTTATTTTTAGAAAAAAATGTTCTTAATCTTGTACGTTCTATTTAAGAAAATATTCTTTTTAGAAACATCGTATTATTCGTTATTACTGGAAATGTTATGGCAAGATGATTCTGTAAGAAGGTTTTGTGCATTATGTTTTAAATAGAACTTGTCAGAGAGTTCCATAACATTTTGGATCCTGGGTGAAAATCATGAGTTAGGATGTTAGATGTTAGATGTTAGATAATTAGAAATTTGAGAGTTTGGGAATTTTTGACATTTAGGAACTTGGAAGTTTTGAAGCTTGGGAATTCAGAAATTTACGAAACAGGTAATTTAAAATTTATAAATTAAGGGCTTTTGACATTTTGAAATTTGGAAGTTTGGAAATGTAGAAGTCTTGAAAAATTGGGAATATATTATAGAAAAATGTGAATCTGGAAAATTGAAGAATTGAAAATTGAGAATTCGGAAGCTTGGGAATCTGGTAATTTTAGAACTGAGAACTTTGAAAATTCGGAAATAAGTCAATTTGCAACTTTCAAACCCTCGAAATGTTGAAATTTCGGAAATTTGAGAATATGAAAGTTTGAGAATCTGGTAATGTGAGAATACGGAAATTTGAGAATTTAGAAATTAAAAATTTGCAAATTAAGCAATTTCTAAGTTTGAGACCCTCGAAATGCGAGATTTCAGAAATTTGACAATTTAGAAATTGGAGAACTCAGAAGTTCGAGAATTCAGAAATTGGAGAACTCGGAAATTTAGTAATTCGGAAGTTTGAGAATTTGTAAATTCCAGAATTTAGAAATAAAAAATTCAGATATTATGCAATTTCTAAGTTTCAGACCCTCGAAATGCGAGATTTCGGAAATTTGTCAATGTATAAATTCGAGAACTCAGAAGTTCGAGGATTCAGAAATTGGAGAACTCGGAAATTTAGTAATTCGGAAGTTTGAGACTTTGTAAATTCGAGAACTTAGAAATTAAAAATTCATAGCTTAGACGACATGGAAATTTGAGACTTTCAAAATGCGAGAATTCTGGAATTTGCCAAATCATAAATTCAAGTACTCAGAAATTCGAGAACTCGGAAATTCGGGTACTGGAAGTTCAGCGATCAGGAAATTTTCGAATTCTCAAATTTGCGAATTTGTACGTCTAAAAACCTAAAAATTGTGAAACTTACTAGATTTCCATTCTCGTCGAATTGCAAATACGTTCATTTTCATCTTCCAAGAAACTTCTCTTCGCTCGTGGTTCACGTTCTAACCAGAACCAGTTAAAACGTCGTAAAATTGTATTCCCAGCGTAAAACCGTAAAACCATCTTGTTTATCCTTCTCCATCGTTCTCTTAATGACGCGCGATGACGCATCCGCTTTAAAGTCCACTACTCTTCAAGATCCCGCAAAGTAGCTGAATAGAACGCACGGTATCTAAGGTTCACGGTGACACACATACATCATACACCTTGGAACGACTGCGATTTAAACGGATCAATGAAATGCGCCCTCGCGAACGCTGCACAGCCCAGGGGCTTTTCTCGTTTCTGCACCATAGAGCGTCGGCATTGCGATGAAGACGACGAGAAGATACATTTGGGATTGGCAACGAGCCAACAGGTCCTTCGGGAAATATATATATACATATGTAAAGGGTGGCCCAGGTTGGGTGGTGCAATCTGGATGGGTGGTGATTCTGTATGCAAAGATCGCTTGAAAATGTGGAATAAGATTTGCCTTTTGGGGCAGATTATTACCCCGCGTTCGATTTTCCGAAGTTTTACTTCTGTTCTCGCTGTGATTTTCGGGGTTTAGGGATACGCGATCATTCGGAAAAGAGTGTCAGGGAATAGGGGATTCGTGTATCTAGAAAATTACGGATTTGGGAATTTATGGATCGAACGTGTGATCATTCGAATACACTCGAGGTAACTGGGAAGCACGAGAAGTTAAAAAATTACAAAATTGAAAACTAGGAAATTTGGTAACTTCGAAACTGGACAATTTGAGAATTTGATAACATGAGAACTTGAAAATTTAAATACTTTCAAAATTTGGTAACATAAAAATTTCAAAAGCTGAAAAGTTGAAAATTGAAAAACTGGAGAACATATATTATAAAATTAAAATTTCGGAAACTTGAAAAATTGAAGATTGGAAATCTTGTGAGCGTGAAAAATTGAAAATTTTGAAACTTGAAAATTGAAAAACTGAAGAACATGTAAAATTGAAATTTCGGAAACGTGAAAAATTGAAGATTGGGAATCTTGTAAACGTGAAAAATTGAAAATTTGGAAACTTGAAAACTTGAAAATTTAAAATCTCGAGAATCCGATAGTGTGAAAACTAAAAACTTGAAAACAAAAGAAACTGTAATTTCGGAAAGTGAAAATTTAAAGATTAGAAAATATTTCAATCTAGGTCTGTACATGAATGCATTAATGACTATAGCATCATGCGTTGTATCTCCATAGATTATGTTATCGTGCATTATGCTATCTTTCGTTCTAATTAACCTGCACTTTGTCACCATTCGTATCGTCACACATTGTATCGCTATACATTGCCATCGTACATTATATAGCCACGCATTATATTGGCACACGTTGCAAAATTTCACCCAGTCTACCATCCACGGTGCATACAACGAGTAATAACTCTCAATTATTAAACGAGTGGTGATATCTTCATTCCCTAAGCAGTCTACTTCGCTGAGTATCGTGGCTATATCCGTATATAACGTCGTTTTTGCGATACACGTAAATCCTAAGCCATTTTCGCTGCATTCCCTGTAGCGATCCTTGTCGACAGGTATGCACCAGGTGTACGAGTTGATTTATGGCTCATCCAAACTCCATATCGGATGGAAAGAGCGAACATGCCAGATGTGGTGCATCGTACGAACACTAATTAACGATAAGGCTAAAAAGTATCGGTGTACACAGCCGCGTTTTAACCTGGCTAAATTAGTCCACGTGTTCAGTACCCATTAAAAGTGAGCTGGGGCAATATTAACGACGACTGGAATTAATTTTGTTTGTTATTAATTTAATTAATTAAACGAATAACAGTAATCCGTGACGAAATTAATTTAATAAATCATCGTCATCAATGGCGGACATTTAATTATGGTTCTTATCATTCAATTTCAGATAATTTTATCGTTAGGATACATTTACGTTTGTTCGAATTTAACCTAACATTACATACACCGATCTAAATTAACCCTGTATTTAATTGTATCAAATCTATCTATACTTTTTTATACTTCGTATTAAACAAAATCGATATCGGTTAAACGGTAACCACACGAAACTTCTTAAATGGATAACAGTTATCAATAACCAAATACAAAGTTCTGATCATCAATAGTTAGTGGTAACTAAAATGCAATTAGTACCAGTTATCGATAACTAAAATTAAATTCCTGATATCGATAATGGTTACTCGTAACCAAAATTAACCTCTGCCCTCACTAGTTACTAGTGTTCAAAACAAAGTTGGTTCATAACCATTATCAAAATACCAAAGCCAAAAAAATTAATTTATAACTATTATCAATATACCAGTGTCGAAAAAATTGATTTATAACCATTATTAATATACAGCGTCCAAAAAATTGATTTATAACTATTATCAATATAATAATGTCAAAAAAATTGGTTTATAACCATTATCAATATACTGGTGTCAAAAAAATTGATTCATTACCATTATCACTATAGAGTGTCTGAAAAAAATTGATATATAACCAGTATCAATATACAGTGTCCAAAAAAATTGAGTTATAACCATTATCAATATACTAGTGTAAAAAAAATTGATTTATAACCATTAAGAAAATATAATAATGTCAAAAAATTGATTTATAATCATTATCAATAATAGTGAAAAACTGTTCGTTTTTAATCGTGTCGTTGACAAAATTGTTCGAGACAGCAAGTGTCTTAAAAATTTTTCTTATTGTTAGTACAGTTACGGTGTTCGTTTTGTAAGGAGAGTCCCGATTTTCGTTTGTATACCCAGGGTCCGAACGACCCCAGACACGACCAAACATGAGGGAGGGATGTGTAGCAGTGATGACAAGTCGAGAAACGCGATGATAATGCACGATTATTATAGTCTTTGGGGGTGGAAAGTTCAGTTTGAAAAAAATATACGCGTGTGATCGATCAAGTAAACACGAATGTAAAGTAGGTCATGAGCGTACACGCTCGTCAAGCAACGCTTCTTTCCCGCAAGATCTTGAGAAGAACTTCTCGAATTTACTGGGAACTTTTGGCCCAACGCTCTCATGGAATCGCTTCGAGATGTATTAAAGAACATCCGACGATGATTGATGCCAGTTATGAAAAGTTATTACTCAACGTTCCGTCCTAATATTGTTATGGGTATTGTTAAGGAGGGAATACAGGAAAAGTTTCGTTCCGCCGTTTATCTCGGTGAAGAATTTTCATTCTCGATCGTGCCCGAAGATTGTGGGAAGTCGATGCCTAATTATACGTCTGGCGATTAATTATTAATCGCTTTTCATGGTTTATGCCCACGGAGATGAAGTTTCTTCGATAACTCCTTGTAAAATCATATTACATCGTTAGGATTTTGGAAACGTTGTAATAACTCGATAACGTCGAGAATTTTAACTAATTGACCGATTAACGCGTTTCGCCGTGACGCGAAATTACAATTATGTGACGAAAGTTGGAAAGTGGCTACGAATTTTAATTAAAATTGATACTTGATACCTCATACCTGATATCGATACTTCCGTCGATACTGACATCGATTCTGATATCAATAACGATATCAATTCCGATATCGATACTGATATTGATAAGGACGTTGATACTGATATCGATACTAATATAACCTTCGCCGGTTTTTAGGCATTTATTCCGATTATATAGTTCCAAACAGTTTATGCTTATTTTTTTAATGCTGCATCGTATTTCTTTTTAAATTTAGCTTAATTTTATTTAAAAGGATGTATAACAAAAAATTCATTGATACCTCTTTTATTCTTACCTACGAACAATATATTATGAATTTCATAATTCAATAATCTGTAAACTTGAAAATTTGAGAATCTCGAGTTTGGAACTTTTTGAATTTGACAACTTAACAGTGTGAGGTTTTATTATTTTTTTACGACGGTTGTTTACATTTTACGAATTTAAACATTTAAATATTTTATAACTTCTTAATTAAAAAATTCGAACACGCGAGAATCTTCCATGAAAAAATTGACAAATTTGAAGCTTTTTGAGATAAGAAAGCTAAAAATTTAGAAACTCGGAAGCTCGAAAACGAACAACTGCAAACTTGAAAAACGCTGCAATCAAATACAGTAAAACATCTTCCAAAATTCTAAACCCGTAACTCAACATAAGCAAAGTCCCGAGTGCGTCCAATTCTCCGAGTCTCACCCTATTTTCACCAAACCCGAACCCAAATTTCGATACACAATCAAAAACGAAACTCAGGTAGACCGTTTTATCCCGTAACGATCCCCACGATTTCGACGATTCGTATTCTCGGAAAATCGTTTTCGTATTCGATAATTTCGCGAGCAGCGCAGCGCGCAACTCCGAAAACGATGACGCACAAATGCATATTTCCGTCGCGGCACTATGTCGTTGAAACGAGGCGTCGCGTCGAAAGAATACACACAATCGCGTCGTCGAGCTATTCTTTGTTTTTAATCCGAAGTCGACGACGATCATCGAAGGGACGAGATATCACGACGGATTGTGGAAAGGCGTTCGAATTGCAACGAGGGATCTATAAACGCGGTGTAAAACGACGATTCGAAACGGGCACACGCGGCCGTAGAGGAAGGCATGCTTTACAGTCGCGATCGTTATCTAATAATGAGAAAGAACTTAAGACCGGGTAGCAGGGAGGCGTTCTTTTGCCACCGATTTCGTGCCGGCGCATGAAACTGGTTCCACGGAGGCCCCCGCATTTCCAAGTAGCACAATTGCAAACATTGATTCGAGCCAGAAACTAGATACGTCCGATTATTCCCGTGGCACACGGGCCATTATAGCTCGCGTGTAGATAACAACACGACAATGGGCGCAGTTTGCGTCGTATGCGGAAGGATCCGAGAAAAGATACATACTGTGCACGTCGATTCGACGCGATACGATATACCGTGTTCGATTTACCGATCCGTTCAATGGGATCTCGATATCGAGTCCCGAAGACAGGTCCCGATCGGAAGACGATAAACGGTCGAAGGAATCAGGTTCTTTCGGTACGTACGATCTCTCTCTCTCTCTCTCTCTCTCGTTCTCGTTAACCTACTTACTGTTATTCACGGCATTCATTCATCCGCTCCGGTCGGCGCGTATGCGGACAGCTCGCGGCGCAATCGGGAACGATTTCGATTATACGTTTCCTCGGGGCAAATGGCGCACGAAGAGGCGTGCACCCGCGGGATCTCTCGTGGCGATCCTGTCCGTTATCTACGCCCATCCTCGCGATCGGCTTGACCAGCCGGCGAGTTCGCCGCGCTGATCCCGAGGGCGCGATCGAACGACCGTGAGACCGCGGCCGTGTAATCGTTTTCCAGGGGAAATCGATATCCTCGCCAATTAACTTGGGCGAGGTTCAGGCCGCTACGTAAACCATCGTAGGAACAGGACACGACCGAGCAGGCGAAACTTCCGGCCGGGTTAAGGGAGCGTACGCGTTCGCCGCCCAAAATGCCAAACGGTGACCGTTCGATCGTTCCCGATACAACGTCGATTCGAGGGTCATTTTTCGCGACATCGACAAGATTTAGCTCGAGGCAGGAACGCGGGACGTGTTCCTAGGCCGATCTTGCCGAGCGCCGCGGGTGCCGTCGTCTTGTATTATCGATTGACGGAGGTTATGTGAAGTCGAGTCGCCGAGGCACGACGATCGCGTCGAACGGAACGAGTAAAATCCTATTCCAATCCTGTACAAGCAAAAGTACGAATACGATCTTTCGTTCCATTCGCGCTTCTTCCAGCCTTTTATTCTCCGCCATCCCCCACCACTCGGCCTTCTTCCACCTATACGCGAGTACAACAGCACACCCTCCGCTTGAATTCGCTATTTTTTTCACCTTCCGAACTGACCCGTTCACATAGGACCGGCACGAAACCGGGACCGGGATAAACCGATGGGCTGGGTCCGAACGTTAGCCGCGATTAAGTAAACGGCACTCACCGTTAGGGTAGTCGGGGTCCGCGTTAGATCGTTTGAAGAGTAGTGGAAGGCTGATTGGCAGCGAGAGGAACGATACTCGTAGCGTCGAGAACGGCAGTATTGGCAGTGGCGGGACTGGTGGTGGCAGTCACGGCGGCATCGACGGTGGTCACGGCAGCGATAGTAACGGCAGCGTCGATGACAGCGACGGCGAACGATAGGGCAGCGGCTACGACGACGTCGACGGCCAAGGGGACGTTGTACGCGGACGCGGCACTGACAGCGGCAGCGGCAACGACGTTAGCAACCAAATCACTTTCCTCCAAACGATCCGGGGACACCATCTCCTTGCTCGTCCGATCGCGTGCACAACCGACGACGATGCCGACGCCCGCACTGGCCACGACGCACTGTGGTCGCGCTACCACGAGTACCATCGTCGTTGTCTCATCGTCGTCGCCGTGTCTGCGCTGACACACCGGTGGGGAATCGAAACGGGCGGGACGACGGGCTACGTTACAATCGGCTACGATTCAGTCCGCTACGAGACGAACGACTCGACCTCGAAGAAGGCGGTGGTCGTCCCCCGATCGACTGCACGACACACCGATGCTCGATGCCAGGAGACGCCCCAACGCGGGGCACCTAGTTCGACGTATGCCGAGCGACGGCTCACCCCGTGATCCGTCTGCGCTCGGCCCGACTCGCGCAGTACCGTAACCACCGGGGGTGCTTGCTTACCCAGGATCCCCTACTTCCGTTCACCTCCCTCCTTCGCTCGCCCCTCTGCACCCTCCTGCGGCCACCTAGCCGCGAAATTTCGAAGAATGCCTCCGTTTTCGTCGTTTCTACACCACCCGGTCGCTATTCGGCTATTATCCGTTTTCGCGAACGTCTCGAGTACCGACGATATCGTGTTTCGAGTTTCGAGGCGATTCGACGACGAACAACGATCGAAAGGCCGCGGAAGGAGGGGCCGATGGTGTCTAGGTGTATGTCGGCGGGTTTACGGGCGGCGAGGTAGGACTCCGAGGACAGGCAGAACGGGATAGTGGGAGTAAACGCGCGGAATTGTTTTAGTCGCGGGCACCAAGAGCCCTTTGGGGTGACCTGAAGCCGTCGGGCACTCAGCGGCAAAGCGGGGGGTTAAGGAAGCCCTTGAAATCAATAGCCAGTCGCTACTGCCGCCGCCACCCTGATCAGGCTGCTCTGCGCTGTATCCGTCGCTCCACTCTCTACCGTCCACCTCCCTCTTTCGCGATCCTGATTTATCTGCACGTTCCTGGTCGTCGAGGTCCTGTCCGACCTTAGTTCGCAGTCGAACGTCCCGCAACACGAGTGTCGTTTGACGGGGCTGATCAAAGGGAGCCACGTGTCGAGTGACGAGAGCGAATCCGAATGTTCCTTTAGCCGCCGACGTCTTTCTGGGACGAACGCCGTTCGTTCGGGGGACCTAGGGGAAATCGCGTTTCGAGGTGTTGCCGCGATATGCGATATGCACGCCCGACACACGTCGCGGATTTTCTATTAATCTTTATCGCTTCGTGTACGGAGCAGGGATATCTTTTCCTAGGCGGCGAGAATAAATTTCGCGAGCTCGTATCTTTATGATTTCTCGTCAGGCCACGAGGGCCGCTCGCAATTACGAACTAGACGTCATGGAAACAGGGTTTTTGGAATAACCGTACCCTCCCGTTACTCCCTTTTGCCATTTCCTTCCCTCGTTTGGCGAACGCGAAGGGAGAAAGTAGCCGCGAGTGCATGTGCACGAGAGAAGGTAGTCTGATTATAAGTTGACCTACTCCACTTTGGTTCACGTATCTATTTTTCGGGAATGAAGGGGGTTTTATATTCATCTATAAAATTATCTCGAGTATCTGATCGATTTCCAACTATATTTACTCCGGTCTAACATTATGCGATATCGAGTGACCTTCGTTGTAATTGATTGGCGATATTTAAAGAACAACCATCGTTACTCGAACGTTGTTTAGCATAATTTTTATTTCGCGCAAGTTCGTTGAAAGTAAATCGACGCTATGTCGGTATTCGCGAATTAGTCGCTATTTTAATAGCAAGATATTTTACGGGTTCGTCGCGGTGTCTCGTTCGCGAAAATATTCTCTATTAACGAACTCGATGTTAAAACAACATGGCAAACAACACGTCCCTACATTATTATTAACAATGAAACTACCAAATCGGTTAAACCTTCTCGAACTACTTATGTTAAATTACGGTATTTTTTTAAGACACTCTTCTGAAAATGTACATTTTATTGAAACAAATTAATGCATACGTTGCTTTTTATCCTCAAATTATTTATTTTATTTTACATTTAATGTAGGAGTAAGCGTGCATTATACGCTGGAAGATTTATTATTAAAAAAAAAAACATAACGTATTTGTTTTAATTATCAAACTTGTTTAACCAATGAGAATACAAATTAATGACCAAGTTAGTGCTTGACACAAAATAATCTACATATGTATCGACACGTGTGCATGAAAGAGAACAGTTCGAATTACGACGCATTATGCATTCGTGTTTTAATAGTCTGTCGTGCAATCATTAACCCTCAAACGACAAAGTCGGGTCAATTGCGACCCAGACCTACGAAATGTAGATAAACATACTTTGAATAAAGTTGCACGCGCAAAATTGTTAAACGAATAATACTCGTATTCGAAAGCAATTAATACTTCGTTCGTTTTTTATGAAATATGAGAGGAGAAATGTGCAAGTTTTGGTTGACCAGTTTAGCTTTATTATTTTAAATTACAGAGAGATTATTATTTTAAATTACAAAGAATAATTGTACAAAGTTATTTATGTTTCATTTATTTATTTATTCTTTTCTGTACTTTGTTTCTAATTTAAAGTAACTGCACATCAAGCATCCACAAACCTAACGTTAACCCCTTGTCTTATGATAAATTCCATACGTGATGAACATAACTAATGAAATGCTACAAATTTAGTTCGTATTTTCACCGCGACTGAAATTCGAACTTAATTGCAATTACAACCCGTCACCAATGATCGTCGTATCCATAATATGCCTAATATTGGAATATTCTTCGTCTGTCTTAACATTACAACGATAATTGCTCTGTCTGATGCAGTTGCCGACAAAATTACAAGTAAAGGGGGTAATAACCATTTTCTGTGGAAAAATTCAACGAAATAAATGTGTACAAAGGGTGTAGCCGAATAAGGTAGTCAAATGTGTCCTTGAGTCGGATGAGAAACCCAAATCTAAGAAAAACATCTCACACCAAGTTTCAACCCCTTATCTCCACCGTGAGGGTAGTAAAAGGAAAAAAACGAAATTCCGATTTTTGGCCTATTTTACCTATTTAATTTCGTACAAAAATTCGGAAAAAATTCAGAATCATTGAGGTTCATATAGCGCATCCTTACGTACCTTGTAGTTCGCGCTTGAACTGAAAAATTAAACGACGTCATCTAGCGGAAAATGCATGGAACTAAAACTTCTGGTAGCTAGAGAACATAAAAGCGGAGGAGCTATTCGGTAAAATTGTGCGACAAGGACAGACCATAGAGGTGAATATCTCTGTCTTTCTCGTGCGCGATAAGAATAGACCGCATAGATTAGTATGTCTGTCCTCGTCGCACAATTATGCCGAACACCCCGTCCGCTTTTACGTTCTCTAGCTACCAAGAGTTTTAGTTCCTCGTATTAACCGCTAGATTGCAGTAATCAAATTTTCGATTTATTCTTGAAATGCGTACAAACACGTATTTTTTCCATCCTCGCTTAAATATTATTGAAATGTTATGAAATAAAACTACAGGATGAATAGTTTTCAAACGACCATTTACTTGGTCAAAAACAGAGATACAAATTAATTTCACTACAGAGAGATTATTTTCCACTCGTGGAAGATACATGTTAAAGAAATTCGTAAATTAAGTTTAACGGAAGCAACACCGCCTTAGAAAGTTATCTTTATGAATAGTTCGTAAAAGAACAGAAATTATGATAAATATTTCGATTGATATCTTTTAGTTTTTTAGATTTCGGAATTATTGCAATATTAGTTACTCGTCGTTTGGATTATTTTTGAATTAGACAGTAATTCGACAGCGATCCCACTTAGTGATATTAAGTCTATATTGTTACATTTTTCTTCACAACAGTGATATTAAATACAATAACGTCGAGACACTCCACAATGGATCAAGAATTCAAGCAACGACGGAGCGGAACGTACGCAAAAGTCTTTCCTCGGACGAAATAATTTTGTGCTGATCACAAACTTTGTTTTCATTAACAAGAACTAAGCGTAAGTTCTTTTCGCTTAGGAAGCTGCGACACATCAGTGATGGGCAATCGCGTTCACGAAAATTTCCAAATTTTCAGATCCCCAAATTTTTAATACTCAAACTTGCAAATCTTTAAACGCTTGAACCCCAAAACTTCCAAAAGCTCGAGTTTTCATAAAGCCAAATTTGTTAATCATATTTCCAGATTTCCGGATTTGTAGATATGAAAATGTAAAATCTCCATAAATTCCGAACATCTCGTCATTGTACGCACCATGCACGCACCGATGCCCGCGAGCTCTTTGGCGGGCACTGCTGCCCATCACTGTGATTGATACATTACGATAAAATTCTCAAACCATTTTGCTTGTAACCACGCTGGAAAGCAACATTATTGCACCTTAGGCATATAATTGAACAATTATTCGTTATTTAAAACACGTTAAAAACACGCGATATAAAGAAATGTTCAAGTTGATTGCGCTTTGTATTCGGTCAAGATATGTGAAACGATGAAATGTTCTGATAATTTTAATTGAGATTAGAAGAAAATGTTATGTAAGTTTCGCGTTGCCCATATCGCCATCGTTCTACTAGTTACTGATAGCCCGCATTCTTGAAACACATATTTATGAAGTCAATTAATTTTCATATAAATTAGATGTACTTCGATCAGAAACCCGAAGAATGAACAAGATATCTAATGATACAAAATATGAATATTCAGATATTAAGATGTATATACGTATCCATGAGATTGAAATATTACATGATCTGTAAACAACAAATGTTTACATCATTACACTCGATAGTTTAGTAATAGCTCACACCTTTATGCTATAATAATTCGTTTTTTATTATCTGAACGCGTTAGAAGGGGTATATAGAATGAAGAAATATTAGAATAATGAAACGTCCATGAAACACGATTAAGTTACATTTTTGTCTCTACTTCTAAATCACGGATATGAATGTGTATATATGTATGTGCGTTTATATCTAATATACATACATACATACACACGTGTAATAACTGTGACGTGCTGATTATTACTCATGAAGTGACAATCTACACTGTAGATGCTACGAACTGCTTATCAATATGTCTATATAAATTTTTATAGCTTCGTTACAAGAAAAAATTGAAACGATACCCCATGTTCGGTACATCCACCCGCTTCTAAACAATCAAATCACCGATGACCGACAGAAAGGTACAAAATACAAAACTTTCGCCGTGTGACATCCGAGATATCTTTATTTCGAATTTTTATAAGACAAACATAAAGAAATAAAAATACACTGAAGCGTCAAAAACATTAATGCATTAACTCCTTAAGTTATATACCATTACTGATGGATAAAGCCAGCGTATCCAATTTCTGAGTCATAGACCACTACCAAATCGGCCAGCCCCCCTTCCCCTCCTGACTATTATGTTAGACATTAATATATTATTTTTAAATGGATACATTATGTACAATCTTACATCTTGTAATTGTTAAGTACCGTTAAGAACGTTTTTTAAAAAAAAAAAGAAAGAAAAAAACAAACAGATTCGGATTTTTTATACGAGTATTCAACAATTCTCAAGACAACTGAGATTACTTTCTTTTTTGATCGAGTATGTTCCTTTAAAAGAATTATATTTTAATAAATTTTCATATCCTATACATAAGTTACTTCGTGACAACATGATTTCAATGATACAATCGTAAGCGAAAATGTAAAGCGAAAATCCTTTCATAAGAAATACATAGAAACAGAAGCTACTTATAAACGTGAGTATATAATATTTCATGCTTTATTTATAATTTCCTATTTAAACTAACAGTATTTTTTTGGTACGCGATAACAACGAAATATGTCGTAATGTGTTGCGCCTATACTCGAACAATCACCACGTCCGAGTAAAGCGCTTTATTTCTTAAAAGAGGATTTCGATTCCGGTCTCTTTACCAAAATATAAGTACACTCCTGCAGCTGATAACTCCTATTATTGTAAACCACTACCCGTTCATGTTTATAATATTTATTATGAACAACCGTGTAATACAATGACTGGTTTCGATCCTTACGATCAGTACGTGGTATATGGTAGCAGGGGCAGGCTAAGGAACACAGGGGAAGAAGGCATGTGCCAAGTTATGCGATAAAGTAATGGCTGCTCAGATCAATTTTCCCAACACATATCCTATTACGGCCATGACAATAGCAATAAGGACGCTGGTAGGAATTGGTGACAATTGGCTACTGCTTTGTGAGGGCAAATCTGTAGGTGCTATTAAAGTAGCGTTGTTATCCATCATCTCGTTTTGTAATTTCAATAAATCATCCTACAAATAATAATTAATTCTCTCTTTACCTATTATCGTGCAAATTTCCCTTTTTCAAATGAAAAATAGTTTGCTGTATCTTTTATATATTTTATAATCAGTTAATTTACAAACTCCATAACTACTTACGTTCAAATGAAGATTTTCCTGCCTAAGAATGACCTCTTCTGCCGTAACCAGATCAATTTCCTGTCCTGCTTTTATTAATTTCTCTTCTGTTTCCCCAAGAATCTAACAATACATGTGCATAAGTCATTTATGCAATGCACAATTATTTTAGCAAGAGCATAGTAAACGCAGTGTTAATTGTTACCATTGATGATGACTTGACAGAATCACTGACTCCTTTGTTTTTGCCATTAGTTGTATTTACTTCTGTTTTAGTCGTTGTTGCAGTTGAAGGAGTTTTAGCAATTGTTGCATTAGTTACAAGAATTTCAAATACACATTTTAATTTAGATTCCATTAATAGATCTGGATGTGTATCTTTCCACTTTGAAAAAAAACTTGTAAGTGAACTTTTGTACAAAATTAAGTATAAAATGGGGATTTAAATATTTGCAACTAATAATAAATTAACAAATCTTTATGATGTTACATACCACATCGGAAAAATCTGCATCTTCATCATCTTTTGGAGCTATTAAAGATTGTACCATAAATTTATGTTTATTCTTTTCTACTGGATTAAAATCAAATGGTTGAAGAGACACTGAAAATGCAGGTAATTTAAATTTTTCAAAAATTCTGTACCAATAACTTTTATAAATTAATCAAAAAGCATAAAAACGCTGTACACCTTTTCCATTTAAAACTAACCAGCTATTTGAGTGACTCCCTTTGGTTTAAGAGTACCACAGTTAGGACGTACACAATACCTTTTTGGGGCAGTTGTCTTTATTTTAAAATGAACTTTGTAATTCGATGGATTAGTTAATCTTATGTAAGACGTGATTGGTGATCCCGTGAATGGACCTGTAATGTAACATAAATGTTAAACAACATTTAAGATAATTGCTTTTTGATATATCTGTTCTATTTAAAAATCTTACAAGAAGTGGAAGTTTAAATCCTATAATACATTTTACATACATATATATGTTTTGTATCGCAGTTCTCTCATAAATTAAATAGAGTATGAAATGAAACAACACAATATAATGAATAATAAATATTAATATTAACTATTCATAAAAAGATCAATGAATCTTGACAATTGACACAGATAAAAAGAATATAACAAACATATTGGCTTCCACCTCAACAAAGTATGTACTTTTAAATTATATAAATTGTATATTTTGTATTGATTTTTGTTAATTATGTTTTACATTAAACTTTGTTTCAAAAGGATTCAAAGTAGGTCAAAATGTTATAATGTTGAATGAATCCATGCTGTTATGTTGCCAGTTTATCAATTTTTGAAGTTTCTTGATTAATTTGATATGAAATAAGTTAAAAGTAATAGGAATCATAGTTCATAAAAAAATATAATTTTACAATAACAATTAAAACAAATTCCTCTCCTTTGTTCTTGACACACTGAAAGGTTGCTGATTATTTGTTGATAATATTTTCGAAAGCCTTGTTTGCATTTTTTAATTTTATATAAAAAATTGTCACCATGTAAATAACAAGATTTGATTATTCTTGACAAACAAGAAATAGGTACTGTAAAACAACCAGATACTCTTCTTATCATTTAACAAAAAACAAATATTACAAGTGCTTCTTTCTCCATATTTTCTAATTCGGATACAAAGCGTTTGCAACAAACGCAAACACGTACGTTATACGCAACATTAAACGGCAACCGGAATGTGACATTTAATACAAACATAATTTAAAGAAAAAATGTGTATGCTTTATTGAACAAAATTCGAGGGCATGAGAATAAATCGGGTACATATAAAGGAAATAAACATATGCGCTCCAACTCGATGAATATGCTGACTGTATATCGGCTAATGGGAAAGGGAGACGAGAGGGGAAGACAGAGAATTCAATTGTGACTCTACTTAGCTTTGACAGCGAATGACGTACAACGAATAGGGTTAGGTATGAACAAGAAGGCTGATGATTTCTGCTGGTTCGTCGTGCGTAATCCTGTTTAGTCAGAAATGTAAACGTAACGAAATTAACCAGCGAAATCAACCTTACGTCATCTTGACAACGTAGCGCACCGTGTGCAGTTCATGATAATGAACGAACAATGCGTTTGCCAGTCACGGTTTAGACGAAATTTTAACAGAACAGAGGATAAGGGAAAACGTGCGAAGGAAATGCGTATCAAAGAATGATTCGTCGTTTAAGCGTACCCCTGAACCGCAGTTCGCTCTGCGGTTCGATAATTAAAATTTGCTCTGGCTTCACCATCCTGCTCGACCGTCGACCGAATTCTGGGGACGATTAGCCGCAACACTTTTTCGAACGCGTGAATAATTCGTACAAGACTACGTCTTGACAGCTTAATCGGCGCTGCTTGCAATTTTATACAACGGCACCGCCGTGTCTCACTACTTTCCGGGATTCCGTTGGACTAATTCTGATTTTTGTTTCGAATCAAATACGCATGCGTCACGGCGGAAATTATCAGGATACAGCCGTTACGTCACGAAGAGACGTTACCGCGGTAATCATATTCGCTACTTCTGCATATCCCGAAACTCGGAATACCGGTAAAAACACGCACAGTGCAAGCAAAATGAAAACTAAGCGATCGTCAATAGAAACTACTTCACGTTTACCGATATTACTGACTCTGTTTAACTCACTTTATCGATCAAAATATTAATTATACCTCGACAGAATAAAATTGCAACTTTTACTATCACTTATACGTTACAGAACGTTTATAATCGAATTACATTGCTAAATTTCCTACTGGACAATTTACTTTCAATTTTGTATTATACAATAAATTAATACGAAAGTATTGAAATCATACTTTTTTCCCTATTTATCATTTTACACGCAAATTAATACGTGCTCAAAAATTTGAGTCGTATTAATTACGAATCTTGGTTTTCATTGGTGATCTTGGGTTAGAATTCAACAAGAATATGGTACACCACTTTGCACATCTTGGTGTGATTAACTTGTTTCGGTTTATTCACGGTATTTTATGCTCTATATATTTGCATATATTATATATACACCTTCTCGCCGGTTGGCGCATGGTCCATTTTGAATTCTAGTTTCGGTGTCGTATTTGAAATAACGAACAGAAAACATAAAAATGAGTGTTTTAATAAAACCAAATTTGAATGCTGATGTTTATAGAAATATGACAGCAGCTGATAGACCACCTGTTCCCGATAAGCACCTACAATTTATTTTGATTTATAATGGTAACATTGTACAGGTTAAATCATTTATATGATTTTTTTTTTATATAAATGAAGAATCAGCTCGATTTGACATAAATAATTTCATATTTTACGCATGCATACTATCTGAGTACATAAATATTTGTATTCTTACTTATTTTCAGAAAAAATCGCTATTCTTGGTGGTAGCAATATGACAGATCGTTATTGGAGTGGTACTGTTTGGTATTATAACGATATTTCAGATTTCAGTAGAGACAAAGCCTTTGTTGCTACAAAAACAGAAAGTGGTGTTTGCGATGCTGTATGTATAAAACATGACACGTTCGTTGTTACAGAAGATAGTGGAGTTTTACAAGTTTTAAATTTGTGTGAAGCACCTGGTTCAAATTTATTAGAATTACAATGTGCAGGATATGCTTGCCTACATGATAGTAGTCTATTAACCGTTTCCACATTTTGTGAAGAGGGTCATGTTGTTACAGGTGGAGTGGATTGTTGGTAAGGTGCTTAAGGCATTTTGTTACATAAGATATGTTTTAGGTAACTTAAAAATCCTTTTTGTATTATAGTTTAAAAGTATGGGATCTAGCAGAATTAATCGTAACACATTCATTTGGCTATGCACACACTGATGTAATTACCTGTGTTCATGTACAACCTAAAAGTACTACAACATTTGCATCAACATCATTAGATGGTGAAGCATTGATGTGGGATATAAGACAGTCAAAACCAGCACAAAGTATGTATTGACATGTAACATAAGTATAAAATATTGTTAGTTTAACTATATTAATTATCATTTTAGTTTGCTGTTATTTTATCACATTATTTGTATAAAATGTGTTAAGCATTCTAATGAATAAAAAAGGTCAATGTATCATAATGTATTATTGCTTTTTTTCTCAATTTGTTTTGTAGGTATATTGAAAAAAAGTACTGGTTTAACCGCAGTAAATTGGAAATCTACTTCAGATAATGTTTTAGCAGTAGGAACAGATGATGGAGAAATCATATTAATTGATATTAGAAAATCAGGTACTTCAGTATTGGAGGAAACATGTGTATTTCCTAGATCGATACATAAACTTTTGTTTAATCCAAATCCAGAGAGGTAATACAAGTTAAGAAATTGAGTGCCTGAATTTTTGGAAAATATAGTAATACTATTATTCTATCCTAGGTCAGAAGAATTAGCAGGTTGTTGTGATGATACTATGGTGCAAGTATTTGACACAAGCAACAAGTTTTCATTGATATATAAAGATGACTCTCGTCATAAAGACTTTGTTCGTGGTTTATCTTGGTTTAAAGACGAATTACATACATGTTCTTGGGATAATACAGTGTTAAGACATACAATACACTCAGTTAAAAATGAGTAATATTTGTTGATATATTTATAATTTGAACTGATTTATTTGTAAGCTAATATGAAATTTCATTTCTATACATAAAAATAGATGTTTTATATTGTATTTAGTTGCATTTTCTTTCCATATAATCAGTACTTTTCAGTATCATTTTTATTTTGATATTTTTGACATAATGAAATAGGAAAATACATGCATAACATTTTGTTTGTAAAATATAACTACTTAAATTGCTTAGAGGTATTTAAACAGTGACAGTAAAATAAAATGGTACTGTACTTAAAAAAGGGGGCAACAAAGTTATGTATTACACAAGATTCCTATTTTCAAAAAGCGAAAATAATGATGTAAATAAAAAAGTTTCATGATTTATTTGCAATTCACATTATATGATATACCTTACCATGAAATAGTTATAAATCAGTCAAGTTGCTAAATTATGTAAATGATGACATATAATAGTCTCACTTCCCAAATTTAGATATACCCATTCTCTTACGGTAAGTTCATTTGTATTTATTTAATATAAGTGTACATGAACACAACGTCCTACAGAACATTTAATATAATTCTTCGTTAGATACTTCGATACTATAAAGTGAAATGTATAGCATAATTATATGAATTACAAGGGATTTCCATCATACACATATAGAGCAAAATTTAATAGATTTCAAATTTTTAGAAAATTATGTTAATAAATAACCCAAAGCTACATTTTTTGTTTGATTCTACAGTATGTTCATTTATGCTAGTAATATATTCATCATAGTTATTAAATATGCTTCAAATCATAAGTCTAATATTTCTGCACCAGTAAATCTATAAATTCTTAATTACAATATGTATAATTCTAACAGAGTAAATGTTTAATGATATGCCGTTTACATAAATGATTTAACTAATGAGTGTTCAAAAAGTGTATCACATAGTATTTAACTTGATCATAAATCTTGATTTAGGATCAGTTTAGTTTTTAACAGATTGGGTCCTGAAATGACATGTTTCCATCTACATATTACACGTTATTAAGTTATATTATATTACATATCGGCTATATCGATTTTCTTAGATAGAAACACTGTTAATTTTTTTCATAGAGACATTAACTTCTCTTTTTTTTTATGTAAGGTATCTTGTATCAAATTTAACTTCTTGTTTTCACTTTAACATTCTCCATGTTATCCCATCAACGAAGAAAGTAAAGAATATAGTGTAAATATTTTACGATTATATGTTTTCACTGATTAAGAACATGGAAGAAGTAAGAAAAAAGCTAATTTTAATTTGATCGATATTTATTTTATAAAGTGCTATTTCTGATCGAAGTAAAAATATATCGCATATTGGAGCGATATGAGTATCAATAAAGAAACAGATAAATGGAAGTTGAACATTGAAAAAAATATATATCATAAAAGTTTTTGTATATACATTTTGTATAATTTTGTTTAGCATTCAGATTGTTTATGCAATGATTTACTGATGCTACCTTTAACCAAAATATAGTATCTTTTCTTAATATAAGTTCTCACATACTTACAATAAGTATGCTCGACAAAATGTACAATTATGGAGTTTATATAACTTTCGCATGTAATTTAATACGACGTAAACACGTAAAAAAGAAATTTATGGTTTTCAATAAAAAAGCAAAAAATATACGAATGAAAATAAATTGCACGTATACATCATGTAAAATTTGAAATAGTTATATACGGTATTTTCCATCGTTAACAAAATTGTACACTGTAATACAAATACATGATTGATGACAATATATTATGCAACATATTATGTTACTGTTTCCTTCAAAAATTACAAGAATCAATGAAATTGATATATACAATTCATATTTCTATATAATGAAGTATAATTGCATCATAATCAATGCAACATATATAATTCTCATATGGACATTTATTATTTTTCGTTAATCTATGTAATAGGTTCTTACATAATTATTATGCAGTTGCAATTATTATGCATAACATGATGTCTTTTTCCCTGTATCAATCACTTTTTTTTTACCAGTCCTTGAGCATTTCATTCTTTATAATCCAAATTCTTTTTCATCATCCGTGCGAATATCACCATATCTCCAAATGTTACGTCGGCTGTGTTTCGCATCTTCTTCCGCTTTTCTGTATTCTTCGATCTATAAATTGTTACATAAAAATATTTTACAAATGGATTGAGGCATTAATTAAGGGATTAAATATAGTATGTAAATACAGATACAGGGACCTAGATGCCCAGGAATATAAAAATCTAGAAATATAAATATGTAGGAAGACATATTTTTTTGATATG
Source organism: Coelioxys conoideus (assembly GCA_947623535.1). Lineage (NCBI taxonomy): Eukaryota > Metazoa > Arthropoda > Insecta > Hymenoptera > Megachilidae > Coelioxys > Coelioxys conoideus. Next base: position 12,833,298 of record OX392456.1, on the reverse strand, counting down.
AATATAAATACTAAACTAAAACAGAGACTAACCAATTTCGTAAGCCTCCTATCACGTTGATTCTGAACAAGCAACAATCCGTCAGAAATAAGTCCCTTTGCAATATCATCATTAGTAGAAGAATCAACCAAGGTTACTGCGCTAACACTACTACTCAATTTATATTCCGTATTTAATAATAAAATTTTATCCATTACATCTTCCTTGAAAGACTCAACTGCTAACTTTTTATCATCATTCTGAAAAATATTTATGAATAATACATAATATACATGATGTTTCTTACATTTAGGAGATTGCAAAGTCTATACACGAATATTTTTTTTTAAGGAACTACTCACATCATTTGGAAGTGTAACGCAAGCGAGAACATGCTCATGGGCGTAAGGTTTATCGGTAGCAAATCTTGATGGTAAATCAGCAACTCTTGTGACATTGATCATCTCTCTATTACCATAGTCGATATAGAAAACACTGACATTTGTACCAGAAACTTTTTCTATCTTAACGCGATACCACTGATCATCGCCGGTAAATTTGGCAACCGATAAATCACCTCTAACAGGTTTGTAAGCACCCGGTAGCGGAGGATTAGATGCTAACTCCTGCCGTAATTGTAAAAGTAAATTTTCCAACATACTACGCTGATCGACACTTTGCGCATAAAAATGGAGGTCGTCAGTGACTTCAGCAATGACTACTTCTTGGTAGTCAATCTTTCTTTCCGCTATTTCCTTCTCGTTTTCATTCTTTTCATTTTCAACTTGTACTTCTACATAATTTTTCCACATCTATAATACATGATATATTCTAATTAGTATTTAGAAATTACTATTTTCTAAATAATGTCATTATTAAACTACTCACATTTAGTTTCTTCGTTTTGGCACGTTCTTCCGCTGCTTTAAGTGTTCTTGTTAATTCTCCAAAATCAGGGAAAGTAACTACTTCTGCAAGTCCTTCCTCAACAAGAGAAACAGACATATTGATATCATTTACTGTTAGCCATCCAATGAATCCGCTTCCTTTCGTTTCTGTATTTTCAATTTTAATTTCCACATCTCTTTGGAAACAATGTTCTCTGGTGAAAGCTAACGCTTTTTCGCCATATTCATCCGCTTTGACGACACCACCACTGGGTAATGATCTTTGACATCGAGGAGTTCTTATACCAGCCAATACAAAAGTAATAAGCTGATCTTCCTTAGGTAAAAACAGTTTCAAACGTGAACCACTCGTGACAAATTCAACAACAGCTTTAATGCCCTGTGCTCGTTTAAGCGACGTTAAAAATGCCTTTGCTTTTGGTGGATCGTTAGAAAGATCTACTAGTCTGTGTACAGGAACATCCTTCTTCGCATGCAAACCATGTTGCGATTTTTCCGCTTTACTTTCTGCAACTTGCAATAAATTGTAATGAGACGAACGTTGATCGTCATTCTGTCTATACTTAATCACTCTCGCTAAACCTCGTGCAACCAATGCTTCTGCAATGTTCCTGAAAAATATCATGTATTTGAAACTTAAAGAAGCTAGTACTAAGATTAATTTGCAATACATGAAAATATAACACATACGTCTTGCCACAAGTAACAGTGCAACATAATTTTTCTGGAAAATTGTCTCTAGCGGGTTGAGTATAGTCAACAACAACCTTTACATTTTTCCTGATGAATTTTTCGCGCAAAAATTCACGAGCCTCTAACATCCAGGGGATATCATAAAGAGGTTTAAAATCTTTTCTATTTGCATTATTCATTTCGTCATTAGCTTTCTTTTCTCTGGACGGCGGTCGAATACTGCTCAAGAAGACTTTTTTGTTTTCTCCATTTTGAGTTCTTATTATAAGCGCATCTGCATTAACAACTTCAACGACGGTTCCAGTGAACTCAATTTGTGGACCAGATGGTTTATAATCTTTCCATAAACGTAAACGTGCCTCTTTTGCAGCTTTTTCTGCAAGATATAGCTTTTCTGCACCAGCTCTACTATTATGAATTGACCAATCTTGACATTTAGCAAAACCTTCACTCAATAAAATTTCTGCAATATTTCCTGTAAAAAACAAAGGACTTGTAAGTACTTATATAGACAATTATAGAAGATTCGACTTATCGAGTACACTTTAAAGTATACTAACCCTTTGGATGAAGAATACTGCCAATGAAGAAATTATTAGTGTTACCAGATTCAAGCACTATTTCAACCTCTCTGTGTAGAAGGCGAGATTCCACAAAATATCTTGCTTCTTCTGCATAAGGATTAACCACAGAATTATCACGCCTTCCATTTGGCCAGCCAGGACATCGAACACCTGATATCATCAGTCCTATATTGTAGAAATCAGGTAATAACAGTGCTTTCACTGTAGATCCATCCAAAACATATTCAATAATGGCTTTCACTGGCTTCTTTCCATATTTCTCAACCAATTTTCTAGTGTCATCTACAGTCCACTTTACATTACGTATATGTTCAGACAGTGGTGATTCTGACCACTTTCCTTTCTTAGCTGCCTTTGCTGTATTTTCTAATTCAATTAATCGTGTTTGTTCAGGACTGGGATTTCGAGTATCTTTTTTCACAGTTACCAAGCCCTCAGATACTAACGTTTCAATTATATTTTCCCCACTTTTGTCTATAAATACCAAACATTTTAATAAATTAGTTCATGATAAATTGTGATACATAGCAAATAAATATAGAATCAATTTTTATATAAGGATATACCTTTCCCTAGCCACACAATACCATAAGTTCTATTTGTATTAACAGATTTTTCCGTTACAAAAGATACATCTTCACCAATGAGCTTTTTACGTAAAAATTCTCTAGCTTCCCAAGCATATGGTTCATCTTTGCTTTCATCCGTACTAAAACAAATTGCACTTATGCTTATTACACAATGCAACAAGAAATTTGCTGTATATCAAGTAATTGTATGTATATACCTATCATTTCCTTTCCACCGCTCTAACTTAGGAGCAGTTATGTTACAAAGTGTAATAGTAACTTCTGGAGGAGGTCCACCCATAGGTTGACCCCGAATAATGATGGTATCACCGGAGGTAACCTAAAAATACAAAATTCGGATAAAATGGTTGAAACAAAGTTGCCTGGAGGATTCACAATTCTTAACACAATCTTGTATATGATAGCAATATCCTTTTCATAGAAGTTCACAAAGATAAAATTAAGCTTTGTTTAGACCTAGTAGCATAGTGTTCTATATTAAAGAACATGTTAAATAAATAAACGTAAATATCTAATTCGCCAGAATCTAGTAAATATTACAAACATTCATATAGCAAATAAGATATTATTATGAAATAATGCGTGGAATGAAATTACTTTCAACCAAAGACCATATGTTTTCGGTACCGATTATTCCCTGCGACTGTGTTGGATGTGGTCGCACACATGTCAAAATATAAGGTTATATATGACAGTAATCGTACAAATTATATTAATAATTGGATACACAATTATTTAAGGAACAGATTTTCACAAAATTTTGGAATCTTACTTGTTTTACTACTCCGTTTCTTGGTTTCACTTGCGCCTGGGGTGCGCTCATCGTGCCGTTCTTTCAGAACTTAAACTCCGTTAGATACCGAAAAAAAATTGTATAATTCCTGAATCTGTATTGTGCCCGGATAGTTCTTCGATGAACAAAGATTATTTATACGTAGATTTTTACTTTTCTAAGATATAATCGTCAGAAATTCAAGAAAAATTTGACATGTTGAATCGGAGTAGAGAAACTCACGCTTTCCACGTATTGTGGAAGAGTCGGCACGAGCGCAATCTACACAGAAACATCGTCCAAATACGTTTGATTTGGTGGTGATGTGGCAACACGCAACACTTCGACAATCAGCAGTGTCGCACTCTATCGGTCAACCTATATTGATAGTTTGATCGGTAGAAAAAATAAATAGCATTGTAATTTTATAAAATGTGTAATGATTTAATCGTCCATTTTCACGCAGTCGCATCATACCTCAACAGATGCTTTATATTTTAAATTGTATACAGAACAAATTTATACACATAATTATTAATGTATATATTTCTATATAACATGTTCACCTCATTATGAACTTTATTTTTTGCTATATCCAATTATAAATAGTCGATAAATCTATTCACTGCGCGATAATAAATAGTCGTTTATTACGGAAATAAATATTCATTCTTTATGCATTAATACTTTAATTGTAATCGTTCTAAGTTATAACATAATTAATAATAGCATGAATTGTACAATGATTCTACTTCAAGGGGCCACATTTATTTAGCGACTTTATACTTTATATCAAAGATGAAAGTTGATTTATAGAAATAATTAGTATAATATAAAACAGTCGTTTTAATTGAAGATTTATAATAGTAAACATCATTGTAAAAATAATAAATATTAGCATAAGGTCATTGTTAAAAAATATTAACCATTGCAATTTTATAAATTTTACATGTAAAAAACTGACTTCTTAAATTCATAATTATATGTTTAAAATAATAAACATAGAACTTTTAAATTTCTGTAAAATTACTGTGATCCAAAAACGACTCTAAAGATTAAATGATCATTTAAGATAATTATGTCTCAACTTTATATTTAACAAATTTTGCCAATTACTGGAATATTTGTTTTTTACTATTCAAAAGCTTATTATTAAATAACAACAATTGTAATTTAAATATTTTAAAGTCATTTTATTGCGCACAAAACTTTATAACGATTTCAATGCAATTTGGCTACATGACAATTTCACAATGGAATGATGAAAGTGAGAAATGAAAATATACAAAAAAATTCAGGATGGAATTGCAGTCATGTGAAAATCGTATGTTATAAAAAAAGAGTTTAAGGACAGAATCAAGTGACAGGCTCAATTTCTAGTGCAATGTTCGTAGAATGCACAGAATTCTTATTAATTTATTTCATATTTATCAAATAAATATGGATAATATCTAACCATGTATACTATATGTAATACTGAAAGCATGGCACTCCATTCTGTCACATACAGAAAGACAAAACAAAGAAAGATTCAATACTTAAAATAGAATTAATGTGTAACAGTCTTTCTACATTCTAGTAGTCTTTGGATTTAGTTAAATAGTTTTAAATAACGAAAGATCTTAATCTACTTCCTCCATCCTAGATGCTTCTTCTGCATCACCTTCTAGTGGAGGAACTGCTGCATCCATTTTTTCATCTTCTACAGGTGGTGTATCTTCATCATCAAAACCAAGTCCAAGTTTGATCATCCTGTATATTCTGGAAGCATGTACTTGTGGGTCTTCAAGAGCAAAACCAGAAGATAGGAGTGCAGTTTCAAAGAGCAGCATAACTAAATCTTTCACAGATTTGTCATGTTTGTCTGCTTCAGCCTTTTGCCTCAAGTTCTCCATAATTGGATGGTCTGGGTTAATTTCTAAATGTTTCTTGGCAGCCATATATCCCATAGTTGACGTGTCTCTAAGAGCTTGTGCTTTCATGATCCTCTCCATGTTTGCAGTCCATCCATATTGTGATGTGACTATACAGCAGGGAGAATCTACTAACCTGTTGGATACAACAACTTTTTCTACTTTTTTATCTAAAATGTCCTTCATAACTTTGCATAGATTCTCAAATTTAGCCTTGTCTTCTTCACGTTTCTTCTTCTCTTCTTCGTCTTCTGGAAGTTCCAAACCTTCTTTCGTTACAGATACCAGCTGTTTGCCATCAAATTCTTTCAGTTGCTGCACAACATATTCGTCAATAGGTTCTGTCATATATACAACTTCGAAACCACGTTTCTTCACCCTTTCTACGAATGAACTATTTGCTACTTGCTCCCTGCTTTCACCAGTGATGTAATAAATGTGTTTCTGGTTTTCTTTCATTCTACCAACATAGTCCTTTAGTGAACACATTTCATCTCCAGAGGCAGAGGTGTGATACCTAAGCAATTCTGAGAGTTTCTTCCTATTTTGGCTATCTTCATGAATACCTAATTTCAAGTTTTTGCTGAACTGTTCATAGCATTTCTTATAGTTTTCTTTATCTTCAGACAATTCTTCAAAAAGTTCCAAACATTTTTTCACAAGGTTCTTTTTGATAACTTTGAGAATCTTGTTTTGTTGCAACATTTCACGAGAAATGTTTAATGGAAGATCTTCGCTATCTACAACACCTTTAATGAAGTTCAGATATTCTGGAATAAGGTCTTCACAATTATCCATAATGAAGACTCTGCGAACATACAATTTAATGTTATTTTTTCTTTTCTTATTTTCAAACAAATCAAAAGGTGCACGTCGTGGTATGAAGAGTAATGCACGGAATTCTAATTGACCTTCTACAGAGAAATGTTTAACAGCTAGATGATCTTCCCAATCGTTCGTTAAGCTTTTGTAGAATTCACCATATTCTTCTTCAGTAATGTCATCTGGATTTCTTGTCCAAATTGGTTTTGTTTTGTTCAGCTCTTCATCCTCTGTATATTTTTCTTTGATTGTCTTCTTCTTCTTTTTCTTCTCCTCTTTTGGTTTGTCCTCATCTTCATCTTCTCCAACATCTTCAATTTTTGGTTTATCATCTTCAGCTCCTGATTCCTTGGCTGGTTCCTCTTCCTCTTCATCACTCAGTTCTTTGTCCCTCTCTTTTTCAACAACCAATTTAATTGGATATCCAATGAATTGAGAGTGTTTCTTTACAATTTCCTTTATTTTTGATTCCTCCAAATATTCAATCTGATCTTCCTTGATGTGTAGAATGATCTTTGTACCTCTACCAATTCTCTCTCCATTGTCAGGACGAACAGTGAATGAACCACCAGCAGAAGATTCCCACACATATTGTTCATCATCATTGTGTTTCGAGATAACAACAACTTTGTCAGCAACCAGGTAAGCAGAATAGAAACCTACACCAAACTGACCAATCATAGAGATATCGGCACCAGCTTGAAGAGCTTCCATAAATGCCTTTGTGCCTGATTTGGCAATGGTACCAAGATTGTTGACTAGATCAGCCTTTGTCATACCAATACCACTGTAATAAACAAAATTGAATTATTTTTATTACACTGAACAATACATTAAATTTATTGAGAATAATTAGAACAAAATTCTAAAGTAGTTAAAGAAATAAAGCTAATACTTACGAATCAAGAATTGTCAAAGTAGAATCATTTTTGTTTGGAATAATTTTAATGAATAATTCCTTGCAGGTGTCCAATTTTGATGGATCTGTGAGAGATTCATAACGGATTTTGTCCAATGCCTATAACAAAGAAATATTTCAAAGTTACTTTTCGTATAAAAATTCATACCAGTATTTGCAATAATAAATCCATCAAATACTTTCAAAGCATAAATGAGTTTAAAAATAATTTTTACTTACATCAGATGCGTTTGAAATTAATTCTCGGATGAAGATTTCTTTGTTTGAATAAAATGTATTAATGATCAAACTCATTAATTGTGCAATTTCAGCCTGAAAGGCGAAGGTTTCAACTTCACCCGCCTCAGACATCGTAACGTCCTCTGGCATATTTGCTATTTTTGATGATCACGTAAAATTACAGAAATACTAATAGCACAGGAAATAAAACAATAGTTTTTACACTAACTTTCAGAATAGATAGTCACGTAATATTCGCAGAATAAATGTAACTTTGTTTTCGCTTGAATTCGCTTCGAGCGATCAGTCTCCCTCGCCGTTACTTTTCAGAGTATTGAATACTGGCGCGCAGCAGCCGCTTTTATCGAGCTTTGAAGATTCTAGAAGGCATTTACCGGAAGCCCGCCCGATTGCCAGAACATTCTATCAATTGTGCTGTTAATAACAAATACTTAAAGAATATTTTAATAACTACATCGAAGAAGAAGTAATTCTAAAATTAAGCCTCTAATTTTAAAAAATAATGGCGCAAGAAGTTAATTAAATTAAATATGTAAAGCACGGTATAGTATGTAGTTTCTTAATAGAGTCGCGTAGTAATCGGAAATGACGACATAACTGCACATGCTAGAAACATCGCGATATCTCGGTTCTGAGCATTCAGAAAAGGTTATTGCGGCAAACATCAAAAATTGTACAATGCGCATAGATCTACGTGTACATTTTAAATAAAAGTTGAATTGTTTCAGATATTGTGCATGTCAGATTCTTGATATACTCGTATTATTTCTTGACAACATTTCATAAAATTAAAATCCGATCGAGAATTATGCATATTTTTATACAAAAATGCGTTGAAATGTAGTTTTATTATGTATAAAAACGCAATAGTTAATAAAAAATTTGGATGGTTACGCGTCAAATATTTTATTCATAATAACTTATTTTTCCAAAGTAAATTTCTTAATTCATCGCTCAGCATTTTTAAAAATATTTTTTCCTACTATTTTGTTTTTATATGAAGTCTAATTACCAAATATTTTTATAGGAGATATGAATATGTTAAGTTATACACTGATTTCTATGATCTTTTTAGAAGTCTGTTTAAAATGAATTTTTATATTATTTCCATTACAATTCTAATTAAGAATGGGCGCTTTTCCGCATTTTTTAAATTTTGTATTGATCCATACATGTTTTGTTCTAAAAATTCCAAAATCATTCGATAAGTAGGTTTGTTTAAGAATAAAGAAAATATTTTTATTTCTAAAAGGCTGCAGGAATTTACATAATTATATGAGATTTTATAAAATATATTTAAAAAACATTTAGTTTCTTTTACATAATAGAGGAAGGTGAGCCAGACAAATGCGATCAATGATATCGTTTGCACACCCGTATTGGCAATGGTACATACGCGCGTAACAATTTACGTTACTCTATTCTTGTTCTTGTGTTTGTAAAAATAACTTGAATTAACTTTTTGCACGTATTTGATAAAACTTCAGACTTTAAAAAGTTTATAAGGCAACGTAAATATTGCGTTAATGTAAAGGATAAATGTAAAGCTACCAGAAAATTCTGTGCTATGACGAACAATAACAATGTAATTGAATACATGTAAAACTGTGTTGTGATACACTTTCAATTGTATTAAATATTAATTTTGTACTATCGACATCATGTGTAAATAATTACATGTACATAAATATTGAATATGAGCTACGAGAATAATTAAGTGAATGTTCTTAACCTTGATCTTGTTAGACAGAAACGATATAATAAAGAAACAATAGTTGGACCACCGTTTTTTATTAAAAAATGTCATGAATTTAAAACAAATGAATAGAATTAATCTAGTGAATGTTATAGCATTAATGTAAGTAGGTACATAGAAGTTATTAGAAAATCAAAATAAGGTTAAGTCAGTTTCAACAATTTATTTTATGACAGAACTACACTATATCATTATAATTTTTGACATTTGAGAACGCGTTTCAACAAAATATTTATTTACACGTCTGTTGATTTGATTGAAAATAAATGTGATATGTGCATTTATTTTGAGTCTTTTCTAGTTTAAACAAGCCATTCGATCCAGTGTGGGTGTATGATGCGTGCATATACATATATTTATACAGTTCGTATATGATAATCGTTACGTTACTATATTGTTACGCCAATAAATCGTACATAATAAATAAAAGTTACTCATTTTAAACTGATTTTGTTGTAAAACATCCATATTCTGTATTATAATAAATATGCTGTGGCAGATATCGATACTGTTATCCTGTGAAATAGACAATTTATGGATTTCTTTTGTCTGTCAATAAAGAATTTTCTTTATTACCATTTACCGTATTACCAATTTATACGTTCAATACTGTCGCTTAAACGTTTATTCATTTGAAACATTAAAGAGAAAAATAAAAGTTAACTTGATATAAATTTTAAATATGCCCGCAATTTGGTAACATGGATGCCTGTCTTTGCTACCGACGGTTATGGTCACGTGACTCTAGAGGGCAGTTAGATGCCATTCTTGTGCGGGAATTCGGCGTGACCTAACGTATTGACATTGGCTGCGCGATATTTTCGATTTCTTCCGCGCAAAAGAGAAATATTCGTCAAAATACTGTTCTAATTGCTTAATTAACGAAAAATCTTTAACGTTAAATAGTCTTTTGACCCGTGAAACGCGGGTGAACGCAGAAAATCGAAAGAAAATTGTTCGTTGTCTGCCACGGTTTAAATTGCGCGTCAAGAGGTCGCTGTAGGAACGGGAGCGGTTGAAGAGGATGCCATTCAAAAGGACCAGATTATTTGTAAGGTAGGCAATTTTCATCCATAACATAATTTTACTCACGCAATAAAAACTTTTACATAATAATGTCATATCACGTAGTAATAGTTTCATTTAGGTATATCGATCATGCAATGACACGATTTTCTCTTGCTTTATTACTCATTTTACGTAACAATGTATATCATATTCGCCGCTGTCGTCGATAAGTATGCTTGAGGTGGTTATCAGGTGCATCATTTTCTCCCTTTTTTTACCTTTGCCATATATATATATATTTCTCGTTTCTCGATTACACAAGCACTGTAAATTGAACGGGCCACAACGGTCGACCTTAATTGTATAGAAATCGTGATCCTTCGTGAACGCGTAACGGCGAGCAGGCATGCGCACGCCATTGCGCCTATTTTAAAAATTTTCCACGATTTATACAAAAGCAATCTATCTTGGAGATGCATCGAAATCGTTCGTAGCGAATAGAAAGATTTTTATTGACAAGTTCATTTTGCATCGACGCTATTTCGATCGCGGTCATCGATACCTCCTTTTTACCGACAATGCATACATCCACGTATTTTCAGACACCGAGTTTCACCTACTTTACCGGCACGTATATGCGCCATTTTCGATAACACGGCCGTTATTCGACAATTTTCAAATACAAATTTCAAATAAAACGATGATATTCGAGAATAACGAGTAATTCGTCTCTTTAATGGGAACACATTCGGAGATTTTTATATAAAAATCTCGATAGAAATTAAATTATTCTAAAAGCAACGGATACATTTTTATGGGGATTTATAGACATAGGGGTATAAGAAGATAGGAACATTGGTGCATAGGGAACAGAGGACTTAGCAATATAAGGACTTTAGGATGTAACACACATGCATGTTTCGCTTTTATAATATAGATACAAACGTTAATGCAGTAATGTAATTACAAAGTTATGAACAAATATTATGTGTTAATGCGTCTGATAGTTTAGAACTGTGAAGTTTGCCTGATTGTATGTACTATTATTTATTCTTTAATTACGTCTCGTCGATTATAAAAGTGAACATTTCAACGTTTCTATCGTGTAGCATAATCAATTTCCGTACGATCGTAGGTTTTCGAGTATACGTTAACGACTACGTAGAATAGGTTAAAGTCGTTGGCCGCAAAATATGTATACATCGTCGTCGAAGCAACGTCGATGCAAGTTTTGTAGGTGATTTCGATGTACCTCGTCTACTGAACACTTGATGAGCAATTTGGTGTATATTTCTTCCCGTGAAAGCTACTTTTCTTCTTCGTGTTTGACGGAATATAAACGATCCTATAACTTCAAGTAGCAATCATAAATATACAATAAGGTTTCCCACAAACCGGTGTTTCGCGTCACGGTTACGACACGTCAGGAAGCATGAACGTATATCATCGATAAAAGATGATAAAAAGGAAGGAAAGGATTGTTTTCTCTTTCTCTTTTTTTTGTTGTTTCTTTTCATTTTTCCTTTACTTGTACCTATCGCTGGAAAATACCGATAATATAGTTCAACTCTGCGATGTGATTCACGATTTAATGAAACAATTATCGATTCGTCGAGTCGATAGTCGAAAGGTCGATATGAATCGGTGCAAGTGCGCGTTCGCGTGGCGCCAAAAAACGGAACAATATGGCGGGCGTGTGCGCGCGCATGCTGCGGCCGTGCGCGCGCGCGCGCGTAAACCTTACTTATTTGTACGTAAAATTATTTCTTCTCAATTATACTGATGCGTATCTAGACTTTTGTTCCGTAACGAACGTTATTTAGAATATTATTTCAATGAGCAAGTAACTAGGAGAGCCTCTCTCTTTATTTACCTCGTCTTTCATTTGCCCGCCTCTTATTCTATCTCTCTCCTACTTTTTCCTCATCTGTTTTTTTTTTTCGTTTTGCCTTCCGTTTAAATCCCGTTAACGATACGAGCGCGAGGGACACGCTTACGTCCCGTGAATACGTCCTTTTCATTTTTGTCGTTTTTTCTTTTTTTTTGTTTTTATTTCGGCAGTCAGCGCGAGCTCTTTTCTCCAATTCTGACGCACGTTAATACAGTAATGTGTTCTAGCTTAATAATAACACGCACGCGTTCCTTCGTTCTTTTCCTCTTTTCTTCTAATTTAATTCTTCTACACTTACGCCATCTCATTCTCTCTCGCATTCATAATCTCTTCGTCTATATGAATGTATATCTTTCTATCGCTCGATTCCACTTTCTATTTTGGTTTATTTACAATGTGTCCTCGGTTCGCGCTCGCTGGATGCCAGTTTTCTCGTTCGCGGGGCAACGAGGTCGTTGTGTTTCTTTCGTTTCGTGGAAATGTAAATGAAATAAGCTGCTGTCGATGAGGGCGGGGTAAACTATAGCGAACGGAAATGGAGCACCGTGCTACGATGAAATGTCTTGTTTATATTTGCAGACTGTAAATATTTTCAGACACGACTATATGTTTTCTCGAAGAAGAAACGAAATATCCCTTAGTCCCGTGAGTTACCGTGGACATCCATAGTTAATCGTCGCGAAACAATTATTTGATATTATAATGCTTTTGACAATTTTATCATATATCGATCAGTTTATTTTCGTACAATAAAATTGATCGGTATCGACATATCTTATATCCAATCTTTTAAACGTGATTATAATAGTACAGTGAAATTAAAAATGGACGAACGTTAATTCGGATCAAAAGTTTATTGAGAATAAATAATTTTTATTGGTAACAGTTGCTTTTGAACGACACAAAACATAACTAACAAAAATAAATGCTTTTATAAATGAATTGTGGTAGCTACAGGGTTTTACATTTAATTTATATTTGGCAGTCGTATGAACTTCGTTTAATACGATTGTAATTTATTTAATTTATAAATTACGCTATATATTCAAAAGACTGGATGATAAATTTACCGAAATTATGTTTTTTTTTTCTGAATGTAGTTATTTCTTTTCTTTAAAACCGTATATATTTATGCATAGACTTGGAATGTCGAATAGCATGAACTGCAATCATCGTACTTGTACGAATTCCAATTTTTGTATAACACTGAATTAATTAACTGGTTCTCATATAAGGTATTGGTAAGTCAATATAAGAAAAATTGCTCTACGATGATTAGAAAATATTGCGACCAAGGTCAGCAAGGATCATCGTAATTCGATTTGCACGTTTCCCGTAACTTTGATGACGCATTCTAATTTTTGCTGAACCGGTTGTATAAACAGGTGCAATGAAAACGTAAGCGTATTAAAAGAAGCGGAAAACGAGAAGCAAACTTTAATGGAATGCGAACGAAAAAAAGAGTTTCACTCGCAGAGATAAAAATTTATAAAAATTGTATATATACAAATATGTAAAATAGTATTAAATAATCCGGATCTACGTAAAGAAGATAAAGAAACAAACGTTTGTATATGAAAACAAATTAAATTAATAAGTAATGTTTAATTATAAATAACAATTTTTATCAGTTTTTCGTATGTTGTTAAAAGAAGTTTGAATTCGAGGAATAGAATCGTATCATTCGGACGCGAAATTTTTTAGGATTTCTCAAATTTTGTCAGTTGAAGAAATTCGATAAAAATATGGCCAATATACCAGATAAATATAGATTATATCAATAATTTTATTATAACACGAGTACTCCTTTATGGACCCTCTTAAATAATTATCACAGTTTATGTATCAAAACTTATGTGCAAAATCTAGAAAAAACTCAATTTTAACTCTTCTTTAAATACAAAGATCTGCAGCTACATACATTTCATTAAAAAATTTATACAACTTCGTATTATTGTATCAACCTTTTAAATTTTGCGAAAGAAATGAATAAAAGTATAATATCATTAAACGATGCTCAAATAAAATAATAACCTCAGAAAACCACTTATCCGAACATGTGTTAAATTATCAAATTGAAAATCAATAAATAGTATATCTAGAAACTGATAATTAGTGTCGTGTAAGAACTCAAACAAATTGGGATATTTACTTGTTCGTAGCTCAAACAGTGTAACAACGACTGTAATTATCCAGACAGAACTCAAAAAAGGGAAGTGTACAGCAACATTCACGTTCGATGTTGTCACATATTTTCGTAAAATTTGTTATCTTCACAATTCGTATAACAAGTATGAGGTCGTACACGCGTGTCTCCGAGTTTATCAACGTACGTAGATCCGGATCAGGCTTTAAAAAACGTTCAAAGTTATTCTTCCTTACTTTTCTGTTTCGCGTTATAAATCGTGTCCTCGTGCAACGAACTTTATTCTGGCATTCGGTGAGCGCCGAGGTAGACCAGAACTTTTATTTCCTCATCGATAGAATACCATTCTCGGCCATGATTCGATTCCTCGTCGTAAATAGCCGTTCGTTCTTTTTTTTTTAAGGGTGGGGGGTGGTTTGTTTTCTACAGAGACTCGATCGATACATCCTCTGTGGAAACGATCATTGGTAATTGAGCTTGGTATATACATTGTCGTCGACCATGCATTTTATTCGGATATTACAAAAAACGGTTTCTTTGATGGCGCACGGCTAATTGTAAATAAGGGGCGTACCGTTATTCTGCCCAATTTGTTTCTTTTTACCTTCAGTTCGTTTCCTCTTTCGTCGAAAGGAAAGTCGAGTTTACCGATCGAACGTGTTAATCGATATAGTATTTACAATTCGTTCACGAACAAAACGTGATTACGGGGTTCGATTTTTCTTTTTTCTTTTTGTTTTTCGTTCGCAGAACGAAAAGTAAACCTCTCGTTTCGATACATCTGGAATGAAATGCGGGATAGGATCGATCAATCGGGCAGATATCGTGGTGCTCGACAGGGCCGGACTAAGACATTTGAGGGGCCCAGAGTTTACAGATTTCGGAGAATATACGTTGTATAGATCGTTCGAGATATATGTAGAAAAAAAATTTCGTTCGACGTTGGTCTTCGAGGTTTTGGAATTTTTGAATTCTTTAACTTCGCAGCTTGTGGATGTTGGAAGTTTTGGGGGTTCGGGATTTTGGAACTATGGGACTTCGACATGTTTGGCTTAGAAATTTAGGAATCAAAATGTTTGAATTTTAAGGACTTTACTGTTTTAGGATTTTTTGGTTTTGGAACTTTAGCATTTGGTGATTTTAGGATTTTGGGATTATAAGATTTAGGGATTCAGGGATTTAAGAATTTTGGAATTTACGAATATAGGAATTTGGGAATTTGGAATTTGAGAATTTGGAAATTTCAAATTTGGGAAGTTGGGGATATGGGAATTTGAGAATTTAGGAATTTAGAAATATAGGAATTGAGGATTTTTCGGAATTTGCGAATTTGGGAAATATGATAATTTGGGAATTCGGGAATTTGGAATTTGAAAATTTGAAAATTTGAGAATTTGAGAATTTGAGAATTTGAGCATTTGGAAATTTCGAATTTGGGGATTTGGGAATTTGGGAAAAATGAGAATTTGAGAATTTGGGAACTTGGAATATGATAATTTAGAAATTTAGGAATTTCGAAATTCTAAAACTCTAAGAGGTGAAATTTGGTAATTTTAGAATTCTGGAAGCGTGTAGCTGCGCGATGATTTGAAATTGTTGATATTCGATATTCCGAAAATTCGGAACGTTGAAACTTTGAAACTTAGTAATTTTGGAATTTCGAGAATTCGGGACTTTCGAAAATTTTCAACTTTAGGACCTCGAAATTTCCCAATTTCGGGCTTCTAAGACTTTAGAATTTCAAAACCATACTACTCCCAAATCTCATATCTTACTCTAACAGAAGCATTCTCGAAACTGTAAACTTTCTGAAACTTCGATTTCGAAATTGTCGATCTTCGACCAATTACTATAAAATTCCACAATCCAATGAAAGTTTTCTGTCTTCCTTCTCTGGGCCCGCATACACACTAATTTTCTAGAAATGTTTAATCCCGTCCTGGGCACCCGCACGATCGTTAACGTTTCTACAAAATCTCGATGATACTCTCTCGGTTTGATCGGGCTTTCACTCTTATCTCGTTTTCTTAATTCTCGAGGAACAGGAACTTCCGCAATTAAATACAGATCACGAGTACACGCATCCACACGCACGCTCGCAATTAGTGTATACACGCGCACACACTCACTCACGGACGATCCACGCATAAAGCATCCATTCGCGTTTTCCGGATTTTTTGTTAATTCTACGCTATCGTGTGTTATTTTGTATATATATATATATATATATATATATATATATATATATATATATATATATAATTCGCACTGCTATACGCCTCGTTCGTACAATTCGCAACATTCTCTTCTCTCTTTTTGCCTCTTTGTTTCTCACTTTCGTAGAATTGGCAATTAACGGTCACGTAGGACTATCTTTTACTTTTATTTTTGTTACGGTAGTATAGGTAAACGTATGGGTGTACCTATATCTACCGAGTACTGGTATATGTATATATATACATATATATTTATATATTTATAATTAATTTTCATATATGTATATATATATATGTATAATCGCTTCGAGATGGTAATCGCTCAATACCTACGGGGTATGCTCGTGTGTTCGAACTTGTTTCTCGAGCACTTTTGTGTTAACTCTGTGTGTGTGTTGTATTATCTACATTGTTTCTCTTAGCTTTAATGATCGTAGAATACGTTTCTACAACATAATGTTGTTAGTGGTATGTGTATGTGTGTGTGTGTGTGTGTGTGTGTGTTTGTATGTGTGTATGTTATTAAATATATTTTAGAATTTGGTACTCTCGTCGAGACAATTCGTCACGCGATATTTCGTCGTACTTTCGTTCTTCTTCCTTCGGTTCGCATTCTGTTCGCTTTTCCCGTGGTATTTTCATGTCCGATCGGTCGCTTAACTCTACGCGGATTTCAATCAAATTTATATTCGTATTTCGATAAAAATGCATTTGCATTTCAATGAAATTGCATTCACGGTTCGGGGAAATTATATTCGTATTTGCAGTAAAAATGCATTTGTATTCTAGGGAAATTACATTCGCGTTTCGTTAACATATTTGTGCACGAAAAAATGATGTTCTTATTCGAAGTAAAGATGCATTTCTACTTCAATAAAATTATATTTGTATTTCAATAAAAATGCATATTTACTTCAATAAAATTATATATGTAGTGTAATAAAAATGCATTTGTACTTCAATAGAATTATATTTGTATTTCAATAAAAGTATACTTGCATTTAAATACAAATTTAATTGTATTTCAATAAAATTATATTTGTATTTTAATAAAGTTGCTCCAGTATTTCAATAAAATATTTCCTTCGAATAAATGATCTAATTGAAATGAATGATAATCAAAAACACGTATACGTTATAAGAACTCTTTCGATTTGAATACCGGATAAATTTAGGAAACCAGAACGTTTCAAGGAATTGTGCCAGATACGAAATTGCAAAGTTATGTAATATTTAACCGGAAATAGCTTACCGTTGATCGAACTCGAACAGAAATATGCGATTCTCAAGAATCTATATTTGAAAACGTATTTTCGGTTTGCAGTGGCTAATATTATTCGAGGCTTCTAGGTGCAACTTCCTCGAGTATAATTTTACACTTTCGATACGTTGATACGGTTCAAATAATTCGTTGTTACTTGACGAATTTTTGTTTATAGGAAATGAATTTTATTTGTTTCTAATCGAACTTCTGAATGCAGGAATTGTTGGTATATTGACTTTTCTAATTTTCAATTTCAGAATTTTAGAATTCTCTAATTTTGGGATTGTAGAATTCTCAAATTTTGGAGTGTTACAATTTTAGGACTTTCGGACTTTAAGATTGTAGAATTTTTTAATTTTAGAATTTTAGAATTTTAGAATTTTAGAATATTAGAATTTTAGATTTTTAGAATTTTAGATTCTTAGAAGTTTAGATTTTTAGAATTTTAGATTTTTAGAATTTTAGAATTTTAGAATTTTAGAATTTTAGAATTTTAGAATTTTAGAATTTTAGAATTTTAGAATATTAGAATTTTAGAATTTTAGAATTTTAGAATTTTAGAATTTTAGAATTTTAGAATTTTAGAATTATCGAATTTTAGAGTTTCAGAATTTATGATTTTCGTATTTCTGAATTTTCGAATTTTAGTTTTCGAATTCTCGAGTTTTAAGATTTTAAACTTTTAGCACTCCAGGACTTTATGATTTTAATGTTGTATAATTTTAGAATCCTGGTATTCAGAATTAGTTTTAGAATGTTAAGAGTTTAGTATTCATTGAACTAAAAATATTTCTATTCGTTCAACTTTTCTCTTTTGGAGATTATATCCTGAAAAATTTAGTTATTTAGATAACTATTCGATATCGATACATAGTTACACGAAATGTTCCGTATTTTCCGAACATTTCAACAATCACGTTTATTCTTTAGAAACCTCGCATCGATGCTTTTTTCTGATATAATTAACTCAAGCAATATTTCTCCGAAAGAAATCGTTTCTTTTTTGGTTAAGAAAGTGGAACACGGCTTAGGTATAATAATGGCATACGTGACTTCGGATCATAAAGGGTTAATTTACTTAAGAATGCAAGCTATTTCATAGAACAAGTTGCTCGGCCGTTTTTGCGCCGGTGTTGATGCATTGAGATCATAAAAATGATCTACGCCGTTAGAAAACCTCGAATATTATGAACCGTAAGAAACTCGGGTCATGGAAGTCTTAGGAATACCATTCCGTAATAAACACCGTAAGGAAAATAATCAGACCAGAGGTACTATTAAAAATATGCGACAAAAGTTTAATTTAAAATTGAAATATAATTTGTTCGTTTCGTTCGTAATTCCCTAATTAGGAATCAAATTTTATTGGTGTTAATCGGTTACAGTGTTTAGAAATCTTACAACCGGATTATTAGTCTAAATTCATCGAATGCGAATGCATTTTATATTTATTTAGAAATTAATAGAGGTTAGGCGGATAACCTAATCGTGTTGATCCGTAAATCGATCGTGGATATTTTATTTCGAAGATGTATACTTTTAATTTTTTAGTTGCAGCAAAAATAATTGCGATTTTTATTATAAAACTTGGTATTTATTTTGGAACGAGAGATTTCAATATATATTTTTATGTATATTCCCTTTCTTGTTACTTGCAACAGGATTATATTAAATAAAATGTTTATTCGATAAACACTTACATTATAGTTTTCAAATTATTTTCTGTTTCGTTAAGTCGCTTAACTTTTACAAATATTTTACGTATAAATTCGCAACTCATGTGGTAAAATGAAAATAAAAATTTGACAGTTAACGAGTTAATTATGTCCGGATGATACGTTTATTCAAAACGCTAAATTTGTTTTATCAATTTGTAATTGTAGTTCTGTTTTCATTGCACACATTTATTTATTTCATTTACATTATCAGAAGATAGAAAAAAATTCGAGCTTCAATGATTTTATTCGAAAGAAAATGTAAAAAAAATGGAACAAAGAATGTGTAGACTCTAATCTATTTTTATTATTAATGAAAATTCTCTATTGATTAATAGTTTCTCTCGTAACTCTAAGCTCAGATATACTGCATCATAGTTGGTGCCAAACCGCAATTATTTTTGCAGCAATCTAACTTAATCCTCATAGGACCGTCAGGTTGAACATTATTTAAATAAAACGTTTTATTTATATTTGGCGTATAAAATATGTACTGTATTTACTATAATAACAAAATCCAAGTTAACTGCAGTAACTTCTCAGGTTTCAACACGATAGAACAATAATCGAACAGAACATTAAATTTATAATTACGGAAATTGTAAAATACACATTTCAAAATGAAAATATTCGTTATATTCCGTAATTACAATTTCTTGATGTACCTCATCTGATTATAATAAATTTTCAACTCTATCTATCTCAAATAAACTTTTGGAAAAAATATTTTTCAATTATTTCCATCACCTTTCTTATCAGTGCACCCACGTAAAAGTGCGTTATTTTTAAAAATCTAGAGATCACGCGACAGTTAACACTATGTCGTCCGGTGGTACCACTTTGGTGCCATACAAAGTGTATCTGTTGGGTGCCGGTGGTACCACTTTGGTGCCATATATAAAAATATGAAATAGCATTTGAACTATCTTTCTTGAGTGTTGAAAGCTGGAGAACTAACTATAGCATTGTTTTTATTTAAGTAAAAATAGAATGCGGGAATGCTTGAAGGGCATATCTTCATTTTAGGAATTTATATTACCGCTGTCTTGGAAAAATTGTTTATAAAATCAAAAATTTCCATGCTATTCTGCCGGCGTCAAACAGAAGAATCTATCTAAGATATGCGGGCGGCATAGTGTTAAGTAAATAAAACATGTTATAAATATGCGGCCTGTATGATCCTACGAGGTTTGGAAGTAACAAAAATTGAACACGTTTGTTCACTCGAGGTTGTAACAATCGTTAACTATTGAACGTTTCGTTCCGTATAAAATATCGATGCTGCGATATTCGTGGAATCGAACAGATCGAAAATACGACGGGAGAAACGTCGTTTCGAGTATTCTCCTGGTATCGATCGATCGTCAGAGTGAACACGCCGGTGTTCGACACCCGTTTCCGCCGTTTTACGTCTTCCAATTCCTAACAGTTTCGTGAATTCCTTCGTTTTATCGCGTGTCTCACCGTGCATCGTCACGATTGACTAAAACGTATATTGCAATATGAAGTTGGCAGTTTTCGTTACAACGCGATTTGAACTGACGTGGTCTTGTCGTGTGCACGCTCGTTTTTCTTTATTTTCTTCGATGGATCGACGCAGACGACGATAGCCACCATGTTGCGAGTTTCGCGAGCACTTCCGGTCGCTCGAAGATCATGCTAAATACGATGGTCGCTCTATAGGAACAGGGTATTCTCTCGTTGGTATCCTCTTTTTTTTTTCGTGTCAGTTGACACCACGAAAAATGGACCGACACTGTGAACCGAGATATTAACGTGTGAAAACGATGTTTTGGTTGTTTTTTTTTTTGTTTTTTGGTCCAAAAGAAAAAGTGGACACCGATCGAAGC